>CM066328.1:339613083-340870583 GCA_033807585.1 Hydrophis major
GCTATGCTGGCTGGAAAATTCTGGGAGTTGAAGTCCACAAGTCTTAAAATCAGGGGTGGGATTCTACCGGTTCTGTCTGGCTCTGTAGAACCAGTAGCTCTGAAAAGCAGCAGACATAGAACTGGTTCTATGTCTGCTGTTATTTTGGTGCCCCCGCCCCCTGTGGGCTCTTACCTGACCTTTATTTTTCAACCTGCTTTTTCAACCTCAGCTGCTTTGCGTGACACAGCTACGGTTGAAAAAGCAGGAAAAACATTCTGTTTGGGTGAGCAGTGCTGCTCAGCTGTCCAGGCTGCAAACTGATGACTTTTCACAGGGGCATGTGCATGCGAAGCACATGCAAAATGCAAATCACCGAACTGGTAGTTATACCGGTCAGATCCCATCCCTGCTTAAAGTTGCCAAGTTTGGGGACCCCTGATCTAAACAAAGCCTTTATCTAATCCACAGTGGTGATAACCTTGAGAGGAATCATGTAAATGCAAAAAAATCCCACACTCATAAATATGCTCACATTCTTGTATTGATGTGTCAATCAATTAGCAAATTGCAAAAACAAGTTCTCTCTTTACCATTAGGACACCAAAAGACCACCAGTCTGCACTCTGGGTGTGTCCTCGCCGGTTGACCACTTCTGGTGCCATGTATTCTATTGTCCCACAAAATGAATAAGCCCTCTTGTCATGATCAATGGCTTCCTTGCTCAAGCCAAAATCTTTAAAAAAAAGAATATATTACATACTGTTACTTATCTTGAATATTCCAAATAAAGTGCAGGTAGAACTCAATTTACAACCAGAACTGAGCCCAAAATTTCCACTGCTAAGGTAAAACAGTGGTTAAGTGAGCTCTGTCTCATTTTATGTTTTCTTTGCCACAGTTGTTAAGTGAATCACTACAGTTATTAAGTTAGTAACATGGTTGTTAAGTCCATCTGGCTTCCCCATTGCCTTTGCTTGTGAGAAGGTTGCAAAAGGTGATCATATGGTCCTGGGACACTGTAATAAATACATGCCCTTTGCCAAGCATCCAAATTTTGATCATGTGACCACGGGGATGCTGCAATAGTCTTGACTGTGAAAAACAGACATAAGTCACTTTTTCGGTGCCATTGCAACTTTGAACTGTCACTAAACAAATGTCAGTCAAGGACTGCCTGTATTAGTGCACCAAAAGTACATCTATCCATAGTTATTTCTTTCTTGCTCAGTTTTGGATTTTAACTCACATCAGTCCAAAATATTCCCAGGACTAAAGACTGACTATATCTACCTAAGCAAACAGCTCTCCTGAACCTGCACACTTATCTGGTTGCAGAGGCAATGTTGCAAGTTACAAGTAAATAGAATACTTTCTATTCACTGTTTCAAAATGTTGTTGGGCACATTGTTATCTTGGCTGCTCCAGGCTGCTAGGAGTGCTAAAATTAAAGCAGCTATGAGGTATACTTCATAATGAGTCCTGATGGCAACCCATATGTGCTGGGCACTGTGTCATCAAGTTGATGTATGATAGAAAACACAGATACAGCTGCTGTAGAAAGATAATTCTTACCTGTAATCTTAATGTGTCCTTCTTCATCTAGAAGAATGCTGGAAGACAACATCATGAAACATTATTACCGTATATACTCGAGTATAAGCCGAGTTTTTCAGCCCATTCTTTGTGCTGAAAAAACCGCCCTCGGCTTATACTCGAGTCAGATTCCCCTCTGAAAAAAAAAATGGTGTGGAGCTCCGGAGCTGGGCAGCCGCTTTCCTGCAGGCAAACCCCACTTCATGGACTCTGTCCATCCTCACTCCCATCCACCCACCCACCCAAAGCGACGAAGTCCCCAAATCGCGCAGCCCAGAATTGCCCTCCCCTCAGGGGGCAGCAATGACGCCCGGTGTTTCCCGAGACAAGAAGCTCCACCGTGCAATGAAAGCGCCCTGGCTCTAGGCTCAGAAAACAACACGAGGCGAGGTTGCTTCGGCTCAGCTCAGCTTCGTTTCCTAGCTGCTTTCAGTCCGCTCGGGAGGAGGGGGAGGAGGTGGTGGCCTAGAGCTCAGAAAACAACGCAAGCTGCCGCCACCACCTCCTCCCCCTCCTCCCGAGCGGACTGAAAGCAGTTAGGAAACGAAGCTGAGCTGAGCCGAAGCGACCTCGCCTCGCGTTGTTTTCTGAATCCGCGAGCCTAGAGCCAGGGCGCTTTCATTGCACGGCGGAGCTTCATCTCGGCAAATACCGGGCATCGTTGCTGCTCCGAGGGGAGGGCGATTCTGGGCTGCGCAATTGGGGGACTTCGTGGCTTTGGGTAGGTGGGAGCGAGGACGTTGACTTTAAGTGCTGCCGACCAAGTGTTTCACAAATACCAGTGGGACCTCTGTCCACCACCACCCCTCCCTCTTTTGCCTCCTTCCTTCTGATCAATCAGGTTTTCCTAGTATTTGCTCACAGCTGCGTTTTCTCTTCTGCTGTACTAGGCATTGAACGCGGGGATTTCTGATTCCCCTTACATGCGCGTGGATATGCCGCGGAGCATTTTCTTCCAAATGCCCCACTGGCAGAGAACACTGATTTTCATAATAGTGAGATCATTTCCCAAATTAATTGATTCACTAACCCAAAAGAAGATGTCGATGACAGTGGGATGCAGGGGTCACTCTCTCCCTTGCAAGAAAAAAGCAAGAGCCATTCTTATGATCTCTCTCTCTCTCCCTGTAATACAGTCAAGCCCTTTCCAGCACGCGGGATCCGCCCCCACCACTTTGTACCTTGCAAATGCAAAAACCCTGGGATTTTGCATTTGCAGGGTGCAAAGCGGTGGCGGCAGATCGCGCGTGCTGGAAAGGGCTTGACTGTATTACGGGGAGAGAGAGAGAGAGAGAGATCATAAGAACGGCTCTTGCTTTTTTCTTGCAAGGGAGAGAGTGACTCCTGCCTCCCACTGTCATCGTCATCTTCTTTTGGGTTAGTGAATCAATTAAACCCTTCATGATAGTGAGATCGTTTCCCAAATTGATTAATCTGTTTTTCTTTGAAATAAATATTCAAAAACATTTAATCTACTGATGCCTCAATTAATGTAATTTTATTAGTATCTATTTTTATTTTTGAAATTTACCAGTAGCTGCTGCTTTTCCCACCCTCGGCTTATATTCAAGTCAATAAGTTTTCCCAGTTTTTTGTGGTAAAATTAGGTGCCTCGGCTTATATTCTGGTCGACTTATACTCGAGTATATACGGTATATTAAACCAAAGCAGATGCCTAGAATGGTAATTTGTAACTTGAACAATGACAAACAACATTCTTGATTTTCCTCTCCTCCTCCTATGTGTAGTAATACATTCTTCAAATTTGTTTATATTCATTCTTTAAGAATGAAATTAAGAAGAGATACAGTACATAATTCTCCCATCTTGAGATTTGTTACTTGAAAAAGAAAATTACAGTCTCTTTTTTAGTTAGAGGTATCTTTTGTCATGAAAAGTAACTTGAAAGACAGTGGTGTTCTATAAAACTAAGGCAGGCTGATAAGAAACAGTCACTGCATGCAAATGAATAATTAACACTAACAGCTGTCACTACTATTATTTAATAAATAATATTTTGTCCTTAATGTGTTGCCTTTTGACAAATCTTGCTTCCTTGAATAATGATTGTATATCAGTTGCACCACTTATTTAACACTATATTTAAGAAAACAATCCAGTTCTGTAATCTTTTGATCTATAGATAATTCAAAGAACACCAACAGCAATTGATCCTCCTGTAAGAAAGAGACAGTGAATGTACATTTTTTTCTTTCTTTCTAAGGCTTATCAACCCTTCTATTTTTTCCTAAAAGAGGCAGTGATGTTGTCACTGGTAATTTAAACAATGCTTAGGCAATGGAAAAGTAGCATAATCTGAAAAGTATTTACTGGAAATTGGTCAGCATGGCAAGGAACAGGCAAAAGTATGGCCTATGCCAAATATGGGAAGAACACAGTGACCTTTCTTTCTAGAGTGGTGCAGTGGACTATAGGTGGTACTTTTGCTTCACAATAAGGAGGCTGTGAGTTGATTCTGGATTGAGTCAGATATTTATCTCTCAGGGCACAATGAGGATGACAGTAACTTTTAATGGAATGCATTTTTTAAGATCAGTATGCCTCAAAACAATTCATAATATGCTCATGTTTTTACAGGCAACTTTTTTTTAAAAAAAAATGCATTTTCAGAATCTACCCCTGAAATAATCCCCTCTACATGAGATATATTGAACATTTAGACTCTTCAAACAAATATCCTAGTTGAGCTTCCACAGGCTTCAATAATCTCTCTCTAATCATCTATCTTACTCTTGACCAGATGATGCAATATATTTATTTTCTTGACAGTATGCGGAACATCTTACCTGACTAAGAAGTATTATATATGTTACAAGCCTATCAATTATTCATAAATACTTGCATGTTCGTTCTCTTTTATTCTTAATACGCTAAAAATACACTCTTTGCAGAAGAAAGAATTATCTTTCCTGAAGCTGGAGATGTCAATCATCAGAGTGGGTATGGCACTTTTTGTTTGTTTGTTTGGAGGAATTCTGCCTGCTCATTTTGGATCGGACAATTTAGGAGGTAGAATGATTATTGCATAATTTAATGTACATTTTGTGACTACAACGAAGTAACTTCATTTCAGTTAATGTGTTTCCATATTAACTTACTTTTCCGGTTTCAAATCTCTGTATATAATACCCAGACCATGAAGATGATCTAAAGCCAAGGCCAGCTCAGCTAAATAGAACTTAACATCTTCTTCTGTAAACATTACCTGGAAATGAAAAAACAATAGCAAAGAGTGCATCATATACAGGAGAAAGTTTATTTGTATGGAGTAGATTCAGTCATATTTAAAGCAAATCAGGAAAGCCAATATCATTTAGAATGGTCACAACTTAGGATCAAGACTAACTTTAGATTAACCTTATCGATTTTTTCGAAGGAACAATGACAAGCCACAACTTCAACAAACAGAGCAGAAGTAATTTAAAATTAGAAGGAATTACATTAGGTGGAGGGTCCATAGCAAAGCAATATGCATTAAAATGGATTTTGCATCTACAGATAAAGTTGGACAAATTTCTGCCTGAAACTGTGGACAGCTATACCAGACATTGTTCACAAGAAAGTCCAAATTGCCTCTTCAAAAAGCATCTTTGGGACAACTGTGATTGAGAATCTCCACAGACATTTAAAGAAGATTTTGTCCTATGTAGCACAATTGGGTATTGCACCATGTTTCATATACAAAAGTAAAAATGCCAATTCTCATATAACTGACTGCATTATGCCCCTTTTAAAGCTTACTGAGTATTGTTAATATATACAGTAATAGATTTAAAGTTTGAGAAAACAAAAAACAAATAGACTTGATTCTGTTTTCTGTTTTCTCCAAGCCGCCAAACTTTTTTTTACAACACAATTGACAAAATGGCCCATAAAATAAATCAATCTGCTTAACCCTTCATCTTTCCAATTTTTGAAAAAATTACAGGGGAAGTTGTTTGAGTATGGATAAAAAGCAGAAAAAAGTTCAAGACATCATGATGAAATCATCATTTCCTTTCAAAATAAACATGCAGTTGCCTTCTCCAATGTTGTTCTCTTTATAAAACCATTATTCTGAGCTTAAAACTTTCATAGTGGTTTATTTCCAGAATTTCAATTATCTGTGATTAATCTGTATGTTAAAACAAAAAGGATCTTGGTTGGTTTTCCCTTCCCTCAAAGAACAATTCCTAGATATACAGTATATAGGAAGCAGCCAGCAAGGACCAAGTGAAAAGAATATTCCATTTAGGTCTCATCATGCATTTTATGAATCCTTTGCTTTTTTTAAAAAGAAAACTAAAGTTGATAAGGTGCATTTAAGGAATAACTACAGGATGACTGTGTCTTATTATTTGATGATCTCTGTTGCCCAGGAGGTTGAAAGCCACAGGAAGAAAAACAGCAGGCAGTTTTACTTGTGGTCAGAGAAAAGGCACCCAGGAAGAGACTTTTAAAGTCTGTCTACTCAAAGATATTGACAACATCTATTTGGTATTGGCACAGCTGCTTAGAAAGAAATAAGAGCTGAGTAATCACTGTGGTTTACCCAGACTGAAATCTCTGAAGAGCAACAAAGGTAAGAAAAAGGTGACTATATTATTATTATTAACAGTAATAATAGCTGTGGTAATACAATGCTAAGTGAATAGTGACAGTCTTGAAATATTTAACCTAACTGGTTTACATCTCTCCCCTCCCCTCCCAGGATAATGAAAAAGTCACTAGAAGCAGATTGAGTGGTTATCAACCACCTGCGGCTAAAAGTTCAAGTGAACAACTACTTCATCCAGAGTACTATAGCAGCTTAGCATGTGGCAAACAACCACTGAAACATCACGTCTCAATACATGGGAAACCTGAACCTCTTTCGCACGAAATAATCTCACAAGACAGGATTTAGAAGGCACAGAAAGAATGCTATGAAATCTGTAGAAAAAGGAAGGTTGGACAGAAAGGAAGGTCAGATATGACTTATCCGTGTATACTAAAGTACAGGTACAATTTACGAACATTCATTTAGAGACTGTTTCAAATTACAGTGGTGTTGAAAAAAGTAACTTGGTCCTCACATTTACAAAGTCCTGCAGAATCCCCAAGGTCATGTGATCAAAATTAAAATGCTTGGCAACTGGCATGTATTTATGACAGCTGCAGTGCCCCAGGGTCACGTGATCACCGTTTGTGACATTCCCAGCTGATTTTCAACAAGCAAAATCAATGGGAGAAGCCAGAATCACCTAATGACTGCAAATTTGCTTAATGATCATGGTAATTCATTTAACAACGGCGATAAAAATGTAAAAATTGACTGACACTCACTTAACAACCACCTCACTTAATCAACAGAAGTTCTGGCCCTCATTGTAGTTGTAACTTCAGTACTACCGGTAGAAATTAAGATACAAAAATAGCCACCAAATAGCTAAAACATAGTAAACAGACAGAAAAAGAAGTAGCAGGAGTTAGAATGAATATCAAGTCTAAAACACAAATATAATATTCCTAAAAATACAGCCCAACTGAATTCTGTGGGATTTATTTTTGACTAGACATATATAGAATTGCATTTAGAACTTTATATTTCAAAAAAGAATAATTTCTGTTTTTTGGAACAAATCATGTTTTCCTAACACAAGCCAGAACTAAATCTAAAATATTAGATTGGTATCATCATCAGTAAATTGTGGGTGTTCAGTTATTTATATTTCCTTGTACATTGCATTCAAAAGCTGCTTTGCAATGTGGGAATATGTAAGGCACTACTCTCTGAACTGTTAAAAAGACATACATTGTTTTCAAGGTTCACTCAGCCATCCAGAAGCTCCTGTAGTCTCTGTCTCCATGCATGTGCATGTAAGGATACTACTTTGCATGCACACTGGAAGAGAGAGAGAGTTGGAAACAGGTTCTGCAGCAGCCCTATCACCTTTGCAAATGACATGGATGTTTGAGCAAGGCAACAAGAAGTGATTCTGCATGTTGAAAGGTGTCTCTTTTGAATACTTTGCAAAGCCCTACAGATGATGACATAAAAAGGAGCAGGAGGAGAAAAGGGAGAAGAGAAGCATGGGCATTTTTTTGTCTGTGGCACATGGCAAGGTATATTTCAAGAGAAAATATGTTTGGATGCTAGAAGAAGTACATGGTTATGATTGATGGCTGGCCAGTTCCAAGAAATCAAGTGAATGCCATCTCTGTTGCCAACAAATGGTTAGCAGAAGGCCTTCCTCCTCCTCTTCCCAGCTGTTCTATTCTTCTTCAGATGGTGCTTTAATCACTATTAACATTCTGAGATGGCTGGCCAAGTCTTTCTGAGTCTTTATAGCGTGTCACTCCCAGGGCTGATAGAAAATAGAAGAGTGGGCAATGTATTGTGGATGCATAAGCAAAATTTGACACAGCAGTCATTTCCTTATCATCTTAGCCTGCTACAGTATTTACTTGCTACTTTTAATACTTTTTGATGGTCCTTATCTCTTGGGAACTTCTGCTTTTAGAATGATCAAGAAGATGAATTGTCGCCTATTGTTCAAAACAACTGGGCAGGAAGAAAGGAAAGCAGAATTCAAAATCACTCCATCTTGCATAGATTATTCCAAAATCCGTAATTGGATAATAGCTTTAATAGTGCTGATCAAAATGCCAGAAAGTCCTGTATTGCTTCAGATTATAATAGGAATTGCCAAATTTTGGTTGTGGGGGATATGTGTGGATGAGGGTATGAATTGGGTGAGTGGGATCAACAATGCAAAATGAGAAGATGTGAGTATATATTAGCAGAGCTGGGATCTTCCAGGAATTTTCCTGATTCTGAGGAGTGGGTGGGTTTTTGCTTTGTTTTTATAATCATATTAAATCAATTTCAAAGCTTCCGTTTGAATCTCTTTATTTCCTGCCTCAAAATGCTAGAAACAACTTTCAGCAGGATTGTTACTGCTGCTAAAATTTGGCAATGGAATCAACTGGGAATTCTGGCAAGCACAAAAAGGAGTTCAGGGGATACAGGCAACTGTCCAGCTGCAGGTTGCTGAGCCCTGGATTAGATGGTACTGAAAATAGGAAATGGGAAAGAAAGAAATCCCAAATTAGATCAGGTTCACGGCCATGACTTTTAAATCCAGAGATTTAAAAACAGAGATTGTAGACCAATTAGTTTCTGCAAGTGGTTGCTGGTAATATCAGTTGATAGCTAGGTCAAAGAAACATTGGTCCTATTTCTGAAAGATCACATATGACTTGATCCCAGTTTGTAAAACACAAAAAATAGGCTTGGCTCATTTATAAAGATTTGATTAAACCAGTTTTCTTTAACTTGGTATTTTTCCACATAGTGTGCACGCAAGTCACAAAACTATATGATATAATGAATTGCACTAAAAAAGGCTTATTTGAATTAAATAATTCATAAATATTAAATTAATATTATTAAATGAATTACACGAAAATGAAATGCCAAATTCGCAGATCATATACAAAGGAGAAACCCTAAAGATGGATTCTTCTATGAAGGAACACAAAGACAACAATTTATTATTTTGCTTTGTTTTCAAACATTAACATTTACTTTATTGGACTTACCTCTTTAGAAAGTCTGGTAAAAAGGTCCCCTCCTCGCAGGAAATCTAGTATGAGATACAGTTTTCCTTCTGTCTGAAATGCTGCAATGAAGAAAATGCTGAGTTTTTAATAATAATAATACTCCCGATTCATCACGTGACGCTGCTGTGATAAGGTGAGTTTGACACCCCTGCTCCACACAGATTGTAATTGAGTGAGCTTAGATGTGACTAATGAGTTCATCATTATTATGCATAATTCTAATAAGATGGGTTCAGACATTTTTTTCTCTTTCGTTCAATGGAGATTTTCAGAGACTGCATGGACAAGTTTTCTTGGCCAGGTTTTGCAAAAGTGGTTTGCCATTGCCTTCTTCCCAGGCCAGTAGTAGCTAACCTTTTTCGGCTCCCGTGCTGATAATTGTGCGCATGCTCGCTTGCATGCGCTCAGAAGGCAATGCATCCTGCTCCCCATGCCCCCTGCACATGCGCACGTGACTCCCCTCGTGTGCCGCAAATCCGTGCATGCGCACATGATTCCCCCTTGTGCACCGTGCGTCTTTGTGCATGCACATGCGACTCCCTCCTCATGCACCATGCATCTGCACATGTGCATGCAATTCCCTTCTTGAGTGCCATGCATCTTTGTGCATGCGTGTATGACTCCCTCCTCTCATGCAGTGCATCTGCGCATGCGTGCGCTTTCCTCACATGCAGCATGTCTGCGCATGCATGCATGATCTCCTCACATGCAGTGCATCCCTGTGCATGCCTGCATCTCCCGTGAACCCCCCTCTGCCCCTGCTCATGCGCACCAGATACCCAACAATCAGCTGTTGGGTGGCAGCACGCGCAGATGTGCAGTGGGAGACCTCTCGCATGCTGGGGGACATGGCTCTGCGTGCCACTTCCAGCATGTGTGGCATAGGTTCGCTAACATGGTCCGAGGCGAAGAGAACATGATACAAGTAATCCTCAATGTACAACCATTTGTTTAGTGACTGTTTGAAGTTACGACAGCACTGAAAAAAGTGACTTACAACTGGTTCTCACATTTACAACCATTGCAGCATCCCCATGGCCCCATGATCCAAGCTCACTTTGGCAACTGGCATGTATTAATGACAATTGCAGCACTCTGGGGTCATGTGGTTGCCATTCATAACCTTCCCAGCTGGTTTCTGACAAGCAAAGTTAATGGCGGAATCCCAGACTCGCTTAACAACTGTGGTCATACGCTTAACAACTGCGGCAAAAAAGTTGTAAAATGGGGCCCAACTTAATGAACAACAGTTTTGCTTAGGAATGGAAATTTTGGAGTCAGTTGTGGTTGTAAGTCAAGGAGTACCTGTCCAAGATTGTCCAGCTGACTTTGGCCCTGAGGAAGAACTAAAACTCACAATCTGCCCCAGTTTCTAGTTTGATACTATTACATCAAACTGTCTCTGGCTCTTTATTTTAACTATAGATTTTTGAACAAACCATAATAGGATGCTTTACTTATAAAATCAAGCTGTCCATGATAGATGACAAAACATAATGCCTGGTTGAATGGTTAATGGTTTATGGTTCTGAACAGTACAGCATGATATATCCAGTTGAAAATGCCCATAGATGTATACGAATTCTATATTAGAGAAAACTTACCATAATGAAGTTTTACAATAAAAGGATGATTCACTTCAGCCAAAATGTCTCTTTCCATTTTTGATCGTACACGATCTCGGACTACAAGGGGGGAGAAAAATCAGATTTAAGAGTCTGATTTAAGAGTTCATAGAGGCTTGCTACTTAATGAAACATCACGAGCAAAAAAAGATACTTGTTTTGCATACAGCCAGAATTTCTGCAGGATTAATATTAGATCCTATTGCTGGACAGACAGGAGACAAGCCACTTGATGCTCCAGTCAGAAGAACAAAGTTGTCCTTACTTGAACAGTTTCCTCCTAAAATCATTCCTTCCTGCTTTTTGTAAATAGGTGCAATACATATGTACAGAACATTATTTCTTGCTACACATATGCGCTTTACAGTGACTATTAGAACAGTAATCTTTCCCACCCTTTGTTAAGTTGATAGTCTAAAATGAGCTAAGAACAGCTTTTAAAATGAGATATCCACTCAGCGAGAGAGAAATGGCAACAGAATACTAAAATATCACTTTGCATTTTAAATACAGATGGAAAAAGTCTTACAAAGATTTCATGGGTTGCAATTTAATTGGAGTAAACTATTTCATATGGTTATGTCTTTATAACAATAAATAAAATAAATATTAACTCTCCCATACTCCTTCATCTGAAAGAAATAATGAACACATGGTTTCTGGAATTCTCATTGCCTGGGGAAACAAAGGATACATAACAACATTAAATAATATTGAAAGGTATCAGCTGGAGGTCACTTTTAAATGTGTGCTTTTTGATCTAATGTTATTGGACAGGATGACTCATGGAACATCATTTCCTGGATACATTGTACTTTCCAAACAATTAGTAGAAAAGAAAAGTCAAAAACTCATGCAGAGGAGATGAATTTTATTTTCTTGCGAAGAGGGACAGAAATATAATTAGGAAGCATCTTCTGGGTTCAAGCTAATTTTACAAAATGACAAGAAGATGTATCACAATATTGACTAACTATATTTCATAACAGTTTGCCATACTGTAGTTATTAGATTATGTCACATGATCCCAGATAACTTATTAGTGTCTTGATCCAAATTTGAATGGATTTGCATATGCAGTATTCACCTTATTAAGCACCCTTCTTTAATTATTTCCAAAATACTATGTATAAAATAACAATATTTAACTCAGCAAACAGCAGTGCACCTGTCTATGAATTTGAATATGGGTTTGGGAAATCCTGCAGCTAGCTTTAATTTCCTTTTTCTCCTTGAGGTCTGGGGGAAGTCTACCTTGTCCTTTTCATGATTAGGAATGAAAGCAAGAGATTCTACAGGCTGGAATCTTTTCATGCTACAGTCACAACCAAGACGGAACCTCTTCAGAAACTGACAGAGACTGAAACATATTAGTTGAAGACCTGAAAACGGAGCACATAAACGTGTCCCTGCATTTGTCATAATACAAGTGCTATTATAAGCACCTAACAGCATGTATCCAAATTTGTCTTTTCTTCAACAGAAATAAGAAACGATTGAAAAGCTTTTTGCTGCCTGTTATTTCAAAGGCAATTATAAATGATTGGAAGGAAGATGTCCGTTCTTTTTTGAGAGACTGCTATCCACTTTGAAAGAAACTATGTAGACTGCTAGAAATGTAACCTGAATCTAGATCATGTAGATAGTTCTGGGATAACTCATGTTCTGGTTATTGGTTGTTGAAATATCCTTTTCCATTAGAATTCAGATCTGGCTTTGTCATTTTGGAGAAATGAATGTGACTGTGTTAATTCTCCTCTACCACAAGCCCTAGCAATATCATCAACCAGAATTAGAGGCATCATGAGGGTGAGAGTGGCGAGTGACAATAACACTGTTGTTTTGTCACCTTCACTCCAGTTGTAGTGTTTTGAGACATGTCACACAAGTACAAAGGGGCAAAACTTTCAGTGAGATGTTGCTTTCATAATTTTGATGAAACCCTGAGATCCTGTGATCACAATTTCTTCCTGGATTGGCTGTCTCAATCAGGTGTTAAACATACTGTATATATTCTGATTATATATCTATAATAGTCTCATTTTTACATGGGAACAATAATAATTGCTTTATTGGGGAAATGGGAGACATATAAATTTAATAAATAATAAGATCAGTTATAACGTATACAGGTTCTTTGGTAAACTTGCTGTGTAACTTCACCAGCCAGATAAGGAAGGTGATGGATACGTGACACTGAGTTACAGTGGTAATTGTTAGGAGTTTTCTACTTCCATAAACACTTTAGATGAAGTTGTATAATTGTTTACTGAAAATGCAGATGTTAGTCACTTACTTGAAAGCCTGTTTAGCAGCAGAAATGGAGTGGTTTTCATTCAACTATTTTACAGAATAATGCAAAATATTTAGCAGGCTTCTCTTTCTGGCCCATAATTTCCTAAGGATCAGAGTATTAATTTTGAAAGTCAGATCATAGGTGCTTCTATATTGTAAGGATTAATTGCTTGTGAAATGTGATCTGGGCAAAGTGTATCTAACTGACTAACATGGTGATGTTAGTTAGATACAATTTGGCCCAGATTACATCTCATAAGCAATTAACCTTTGCAATCTAGAAGCACCATGTTAGTTAATACAAGGCATGTTCCAACTAAGATTGGCACATTTTTTTTCTCCCGAGAGAGATTCTGTAGCTTTAATGGCTTTAGTTAAATAGATATGATTTTCCTCAGTGGGAGAATAAGATGTTAAATTTGTAGACTTAAATATGCCTGCTGAGTAGCTGTCAGGTGGATGAGGGGCATTTAGACAGAAGGTTTTTTTCAGAATAAAATCAATTTTGCTGTTCTTTAAAGAGACAATAATTCTGGATTCCAGAGACTTCTTTTTCCTCAGGGAGAACCAGTGAAGAAAAGGAGATAAAATTTCATTAAAGCTCTAACAGTATAGGGGAGCAAAAACAGAATATGTATGGGAGCAGAAAGTTTGTAATTGCCTAATTCAAGCCCCTCTCTACTTCCTGGACTCAGCCTTGAAACAAGAGAAAAGTAATCCTTTTTGTAAATCTAATGTGATTTTCTTCTGCTGAAACCAATGAGAGAGGGAAAAATCAGTGCAGAGGATAGTAGATAGTAGAAAAAGAGTGTCAACATAACTGGGCTTCACAAATACCTTTGGTTTCTTCCTCTCCAGTTCACAGGGCTGGTCTGGTTTTTATTCCTATATGTGTTTGGAATAAATCTAACTATTCAGTGGGACTTACTATAGAGTGCTAAAAATACTTACAAGGTAAGTATTATAATCAAGGAATACATGGGGTTTCTTTTCCTCAAAAAATAATCCCATGGCACCAGAGGTGGTATTCAGCTGGTTCTGTCCAGTTCTGTAGAACCAGTAGTGGAAATTGTGAGTAGTTCAGAGAACCGGCAAATACCACCTCTGACTGTCCCCCCAACCCCCGCACAAAGTATTCTCTGCCTCCCGAGTCCCAGCTGATCGGCTGGGTCTTCTTTGGTTGCCCTGCATAGGAGAATGGAGCTGGAAAGAAGGTTAGTGGGGTGGAGAGGGAATGGAGTTGTTACAGTAAACTTCCCTTGCAATGCCCACCAAGCCACACCACACCAACCAAGCCATGCCCAGAAATGGTAGCTAGATTTTTTGAATCCCACTGCTGCATGGCACTCCTATAGAGGGATGAATATTGTATGGTGGTATTATTGTTGTTGTTGTTGTTGCTGCTGCTGCTGTTGCTGTTGTTGTTTTACTTCTGTTCTGTTTACACTCCTTTCATTTTCTTCCCTTGTATTATTGTAAGGTATCAAGAGTGGCCTCACAGTGAGACAGATAGAAAATAAATTTAACAAAAAATACAAAACAATACTTTGTATTTTTGCATTTGTTTACTGAATAGGTGACTAAGGACCAATTATTTTATTCTGGTTGATTGACAATTGTACAACTACCACAATCCTCCTCCCAAATCAAGTGTGCCTTTACATATTGTGTAACTTTTTAAAGCTGTGCTACTTGTTGTTGAATAATAAAAAAATGGTTCCCTTGAAAATGCTGCATGAGTTTTATATGTGGATATTTTTTGTTTTGAAAAATAAATTGTTTTGAAAAGCGACGGTATTACTAACTGCAGACCACTCCGAAATTAGAGAATACTGTATGTCTATAGATAGAAGAGGAAGTTATTCTCAAACACATGGCAAAAACATCCTAGGAAATAATTATCTAGTCAATGCTGCCGTGATGGCAGTAAAATAAAAAATGATACAAAAATATGTTATTTAGCAGTTAAGATTCACTTAAAGGTTGCTAGTTTTCCAAATTTAATAGCTTATGAAGTGGCATTCTTATATAATAGCATCAAACTTCCACAGAAAAGGCTCAGGAGTAGAATTTCAATAAAGTTATTTTCCTCTTAATTAATATTGATGCTCTTTTTATGTAGGAACATTGCATTGTTATGATGACTTTCTTTTTAGTAATGCAATAAAAACAAAATAAGATGGAACAAAAGGTGAAATACAACCCACAAAACCCAAGGAGAGGCTGTGGCTTAGTGGCAGCACATATACTTGATTTCACACGACTCTTTTTCTAATCCCTGTCACTTCCATTAAAAGATCTAATGGTGTCTAGTGATTAAAAGGTCTAATGATGGGAAAACCTTCTGCTCACAAATCCTGAGGATCAGGGAATTATTAAGTTAGATTACTAGTATTAAAATTTTGGTTCTTTCTCCTGCACATATTTCCATCACTCTCAAAGCTCACCTTACAGCTCCTCTTCTCAACAGGCTGAAACCATGAATTGTATCATGCTATTATTCATGGATGCACCTTTCTTTCTCACAGATATTTTTAAGTAATGTTTTCTAACATGCAGTCTTTTCTACAAATAGATTGAGTATTTCATCTCACTTTGATAAGACTATATTGAAGGCCAAAGACCACAGACAGTCCTCAAATTTCAATCATTTGTTTAATGACAATTCAAAGTTATAACAGCACTGGAAAAAAAAAGTGACTTTATGGCTGATCCTTGCACTCATGACCATTGCAATACCTATCCCCATGGTCATGTGATTAAAATCTGGATGCTTGGCAACTGGCATGTATTTATGACTGTTGTGGCATCCAGGTCATGTGATCTCCATTTGCAACCTTCCCAGCCAGCTTCTGAGAAGCAAAGTAAATGGGAAAAGTTAGAATCACTTAATGTTCACATGAGTCACTTAACAACTGCAGTGTTTTGTTTAACAGCCACCACAAAAGAAGGCCATAAAAACAGGTACGACTCACTGAACAATCGCCTTGCTTAGCAGCAGAAATTCTGGTCGCAACTGTGATCGTAATTGAGGATTATCCTTATCTATATGCATACATGTACTATTAAATAAAGTAAATACATTTTCCAATATGTTTATACTCCTCTATCTTATTAAAGACAAAGTCACAGTTAGATCCAGTCTGGTAATTACGTGGACACAATCATGCAGTTTTTCTTAAAACAATGCAAAAAGAGTTTGCTACTGTATTCTTCAGGGTGTTTTGTCATTTCCCAGTTCTGGAATTTCCTGCTGATCTGAAGTAATAACCTGGACCAATCCTGTTTAACTTTTGAGCCCAGATATACTTGGCCAGATGCTGCCTCTTGCTAAGAGTTTTTCCATTATATTACGTAGTTAATGTTTTTCCCAAGTAACAATACTGCTGTTGGTCATATCTGATTTATATTGAAATGATTTATTAAACATCATTTACAGGACTGCGAGCATGGTTCCTTTTGGAATCCTATGATAGAGTAACTTATGGTCTTAAAGCTGTCTGATATTCTCATGTTACCATTTTAAAAATTTTAAAATTTTCATAGGAGATTTTAGGCAATTGCTTTACTGTATCATATACAAATTTAAAAACAACAAGAAATAAAAGTGTGTTTTATTTGTTTATTCAGCAACTTTATTTAAATCGTAATCAAAACCCAGCAAAGCAAAACCATACAAACAATTGGAATAAAGTGACTGAACTTTGCTCAAGATAACTGCAGCAATATGTACAATAATGGAAAAATTCAGCATTATCCACAATGGAGGAATAGTTGATAAAAATGATGGAGTATATGAGATGGCTATTTTTTCTATTTTTTTTCCTTTACTTTTTTTTCCTTTCCCACCTCATTTCTTTCTTTTCTTTTTCTTACTTTATATTAGTTCATGTAACTTTCTACATTATTTTAAAAAATCTTTAATAAAATTGTGTACGTATATAAAACCAGCAAAGTCACTCTACATCCTAAGAACATAGACCAAGGGTCTTCAAACTTGGCAAGTTTAAGACTTGTAGACTTCAACTTCCAGAATTCCTGAGCAAAGTGACTGGAGGAGGAATTCTGGGAGTTGAAGTCCTAAAGCTGTCAAGTCTTAAAGCTGTCAAGTTTGAAGACCCCTGCATTAGAACTTCAAGGGCTCTGTACAAAACTGTGAAGCCCAAAGGAAAAAATGTGTTCCCCTATTGCCACCAAGAAACCTAGGTAGACACATTCATGAAGTCATTAGGACTTTAGTTCAATTCAAATGAGGATTTACCTTTAGCACTATATAAGAGGCACACAAGGACAGTTGCAAAAGAATGCTGCTTCAAATGATTAAAATTGTTAAATGTGATGGAAATCTAAATATTGCATGGTTTTGTATTGTTTTGTTTGAAAGATGGGTTCATAATTTTAATCTCAGAAGGGCCAGTGCATAGTCCAACCTGAAATAAAAGTAGAACCTGGTTAATACTTGGAGAGCAATAGAAAGTCCTAAGAAAGTAGGTTGAAGCAGAAAGTTTAAAAAGGTATGTCTGTGTAGTCTCCAAGAATTGAGCTTACTCCTGGGAATATTTTCAATTGAGGTTGCAAATAGAGATTTTGAGAGAATAGCAATAGATTCAGGGCCCATAATAACAGCATCACAACAATTCCAAGATTGAAGTTGAAAACTTGGGACAATCAGCTGTTGCAAAGACTTATTCCTGGTTATGGAGCATGCAGGTGGCAGTAGCTAAGAATATCCTGGAAATGAAATGGGCAGCTGAGCTAGTTGAGGGTGATGAAGAGATGACACTAACAGCAGAGATACAGGATGCTCTGCCCAGTAAGGCAGGAAAGAAAAGCCTATAAAGCTTGCAGCTTGAGATGGAGTAAGTGAGTGGTGTGGAAGAAAGTAATAATGAATATGAAGGTTGGGAACTTGGCAGAAGAGAGAAAAAAACAATACAGGGCACACCATACCTATTTCCTTAGCTTCTTATGACTATAACTTTGTTGCTTGTGTTTCATGATTTGTGTTGATTAATTATTTAGTATCCTATGATTATCACTGAATGTTGTATCTCATGATTTATGATGATTGTATTTTTTGATTATGATTATGATTTATCATTTGTTGCTTACATGTACACTAAGAGCTTATGCACCAGAGACAAATTCCTTGTGTGTCCAATCATGCTTGGCTAATAAAGAATTCTATCATTTTCCACTGTAACTGCGAAAAGAAGAGGAGATTGACACACAAACACAAAATGGCAAATTGATCACCATTAGTAATCAAGGAAGCAAAAATCCTTTAAACTTGACATAATTTCCAAATCCTAACTAATGCATCTTATTTATCAACTATATTCTGACAAAGCCATATACAATCATTATCGCTATCATCTTCATCATCATAAAACAAGATCTTGAAGAATCTCCTCTATTATGAGTTGTTTATAATAGGAATTCTTTCTGGCTTTCATCAATTACAACTTCCATTCACACTGATTCACATTACTGTATTACATTTTTAATTGCCTTATGAATATCAATAATCAGAACTTTTCACTGGGAATGCAAGGAAACAGATGACAACACTACCAGACAAACTCATGCCACTATTAAGAAGATATTTTTGTAACCAAAGCATTTGTCCTACTGCTTGCATTTTAATTCACTGAATGAATGGCGCTGGTAGGGACAAGTCTGGAAAAACAAATAAATCCATGCATGCAAAAGAGATGTTAAAGACATCTTCTGTAGATTTGTGTGACAGTGAAATAGTGCAATATGTGAAAATGGTTTTTGGAATGGCATGAATCAGTAGCACTGAGTGGAATCCATTTTTTGTATAAGTAAAGTAAGGGGACAGATTTTAAACATTTACCGGTACTTTGTATATGCACAAAAGTTTGTCTGATATTTTTTGCATGGATAAAGACACAAAAGATAGTGCCCGAACCAAATATACTGTATGTGAAACTGTGGAAACAAGGTCATAGATAGCAACGATCATCTTTGCTTGCTCTGTTTGATAGTAACTTGTATGATTTAATTCTGACTTAGCATAACATGAATCCTATTGTGATAGTTTGAAAATACGTTTTATGGATCTTGATTACAACAAATTTGGATTGGTGTAATGCATAGCCCCAACTATGAAGCCTTATACCCAATTTAGTCTGCTCTCTATAGAAGTCAAAACTTTTTCTATGCCCCATAGTATGAGCTTTAGCCTTTTTCTCCCAATTTCTAAGTTAATTGATACCTGAGCATTCTCTTGATGAGTTGAGAGACAGCTGGGATATGTCTGTAAGGTGGATCTCTTTAGCCTGTGAGCCATAAGTTGTTACCTCAACAGATTCAGCCCTTAAACTCACAGTGTCCCAGCCAAATGAGTGCTAATTACAGAAAATTAATTTCTCCTTCATCTTTTACATGCTGCACATTCACTTTTTACCTACTTGGTATGATATAGTTTGAGGCATGGGTTAAATGAATGGAGACAGTCTTAGTTGGTAACTTTCAGCTCTTTATTACATAGTGACTTAAAACTTTAATAACAACAACTCTGCCTTATATAGGCAACCTTAATGTGAAACAACCAATAGGGAGCTGTAAGACGCTAGCTCCGGAACCAACAAGAGTCCTTCGTTAAGGGCCAATCGGATTCTCTGAGCCCAACCAATCCGATCGAGCCGCTTAGCAACCAATCAGAAGTGCAGGGCCAGAACCCTGCACTTTACCCCAAGCTCGCTTTTATTTTAACTATTTACATACATAACACCCCTTCCCCCTGGCTCCTCAATTATGGTGTGACTATATAGTCCTTCAAATAGGACGGTTGTCTTTTGGGTCTATCAGATTTTCTTTGGACTGGCTGTGTGCAGTCCTGTTGAGGTAGGCTGTTGTTTGGCAGTGGCTCAGCTTCTTGTTTGGGTGTGATTTCCCTTGGAGCGTATGACTCTTCCTCCTGCTCCAATTCCTGAGTTTCACTTGTTTCATCGCTTTCTTGGAACAGGTTCCCTGGAATGTCGTCTTCTTCCATTCCTTCCCCCCCCCTCAGTTTGGTCGTAGGGGAGTTGTTGGCTGGCCGATATGAGTCGTGACCGTAATTGGTCAATATGTCGTTTCCACAGTCTTTCATCAACACATCTTACAATATAGGATTTGGGTCCAGTCTCGCGTATTATCGTTACTTCAATCCAAACCGGGTCGCCCGATAAATTTCTTGCATAAATGGGGTCGCCTACCTTGAAGGTACGGTAGCGTCCGCTGGATCCTGCAGGCTTTTCTGGCTCGTAAGCAGGGTGCAATCGGTCGAGGCGGGAACGGAGTTTTCGCCCCATGAGAAGTTCTGCGGGAGTTCTGCCGGTTATGCTGTGCGGAGTGATGTGTTGTAGAAGTAGGATGCAGTTTATTTTTTCGTCAATATTATCATAGTCCACTTTTTGCAAAGTCTTTTTTACAAATTGGACCATGCGTTCCGCTCGGCTGTTGGTAGCAGGATGCACAGGCGAGGTGAGTGCATGGCGGATGCCATTATCAGCAAGGTACTGTTCAAACATTAGCGCTGTAAACTGTGGTCCGTTATCGGACACCAAGACGTCCGGCAATCCATGAGTTGCAAAGAGTCTATTAAGGACTTTAATGACTGCTTCGGAGGTTGTATTGGTCATTCGATGAATTTCTAACCAATTAGAGTATGCATCAACAGTCAATAGCAATGTATGTCCTTTAATCAGCCCTGCAAAATCCAGGTGGATTCTAGACCAGGGTCCGCGTGGCATCTCCCATTCGGTCGGTGCAGCTTTTGGCGATGCGTTGCTGGTTTGTTGGCACTTAGTGCAGGCCTTGACCCATTGCTCGATGTGTTGGTCCATGCCTGGCCACCAAGCGTAGCTCCGTGCGAGTGCTTTCATCCGCACGATCCCGGGATGTCCTTCGTGCAAAATTTGTAACAGCGTCTTTTGGAGTCGTTCTGGAACAACGACTCTATCGCCCCAGATGACATAGTCTTTTTGCGAAAAAAGTTCAGTCTGCCTTGTTTTAAATGGCGCGAAGTCATCTGGGACCTGGTCCAATGGCCATCCACGTTCTACCCAGCCTAGGACTCGAGTGAGGGTGTGGTCTCGTCTGGTCTCTCTCGCGATATCTCGAGCGGTCATAGGGGGCGAGTTGAGCGTCTTGATTTGTAACGCCAATACTGTTGGTGCCGGATCGTCGAGAGTCTCTGGTAGCAGTGTTCTGCTGAGTGCGTCGGCGTGGGGAATGGCTTTCCCCGGGCGATGTAACAATCGATAATTATAAGCAGCTAGGAACTCTGACCAACGAGTCATTCTTGGGGACAATATATAGGGGGTTGGTTTGTCCCCAGCAATTATCCCCAGTAAAGGTTTGTGGTCAGTTACAATGGTAAATGTCCTTCCATATACATACTCATGGAATTTTTTTACGGCTGCCACAATTGCAAGAGCTTCCTTATCTATTTGTCCATAGTTACGTTCTGCATGGGAAAGAGTCTTCGAAAAGTATGCAATGGGGGCCTCGTTTCCATTAGGCAGCGCATGGCTCAGAATGGCGCCCACCCCAAACGGTGAGGCATCACAAGTTATAATCAATGGTAATGTTTCATTATATTGCATAAGTACAGAATCAGATGTAAGTAAATCTTTTACATTTCGAAACGCTTTTTCCTCTCGGTAACCCCAAACCCACAATGCTTTCTTATCTAATAACTGATGTAACGGTTCAGCCACAGTCGCCTTATGCGGTAAAAACACATTAAAGAAATTGATAAGGCCTAAAAATGCCTGGAGATCTGTTTTGTTACGGGGTCTGGGAGCATTTTTTATCGCCCTTAATTTACTCTCAGTAGGGTGAATACCCTGACTATCAATGCGATAACCTAGAAATTCAACACTGTCGGTATACAGATGACATTTATCCCTTTTTACTTTCAGTCCCGCTTCTTGGAATTTTTTAAGAACACATTTTAAACGATTCTGCAGAATTTTTTTACTAGGAGCTGCAATTAACACGTCATCAAAATACGGAACCACGCCCTTGATTCCCTGCAATAATCGTTCCATTAAACTTTGGAATATTCCCGGGGCTACACTTACCCCGAATTGCAATCGGGTACATTTAAAAGCACCTCTGTGCGTTACTATCGTTTGAGCTTGGGCTGTTTTATCGTCCACGGGCAATTGTTGATAGGCTTGAGCTAAATCTAACTTAGCAAAAACCTTTCCACCTCCCAGGGAATGAAGGAGGTGCTGCATCACTGGCACTGGATACGCGTTCTGCTGGAGGGCGTGGTTTAGAGTGGCCTGGTAGTCCCCACAGATTCGGATTGACCCATCTGGCTTAATGGGGGTTACAATAGGAGTTTCCCATGGAGAATGATCAATGGGTTTCAGTACCCCTTGTTTAATTAGTTTGTCAAGTTGTTCATCTATCTTGGCCTTAAGGGTGAACGGAACTTGACAGGGCTTTAAACGGATCGGAGTGACCTTAGGGTCGAGGCTAAACGAAATTGTGGTCCCCTTATACTCGCCCAGACAATCTGCGAAGACATCGCTGAATTCAGAAATAAGGTCCTCCTCCCACTTGCAATCACCGACTCGGTTCACGCCGGCTACTTCGATGCCGAGTGGCGCAAACCATTGGAGGCCCAACAAACTAGGCCTGTCCCTATCGATGATTGTTAGAGGTAAGTATGCCGTATGCTTTTTAAACGAGACGCGGACTCGACAAGACCCAACCACAGGGATCCGATTCCCTTAGTAGTCTTTAAGGATGAGACGTTGCATTCGAAGGTCTTGGCGTTGGATGGTAGGAATTAGTTGCTTTAATGTCTTCCACGACACCATCGAGAGGGACGATCCGGAATCGACCTCCATGTGGCAAGGTTGGTTCTCGATGGCTACTGTGACTCGAGTCTTCTTAGCGTCCATGGCTGAGGCGTGACCTATAGTGATAGTATGGTGAGCCTCTTCTTTCTGCAACGCTCGATATCTGTAGGAGTGGTTTGCTGGATCTCGCCTTACAAAACGGTTTCCTGCCGATTGGCGAAAGTTGGTTCCCCTTGAGGCCTGACTTGGTCCCGGTAAACTGCGACAGACTCGACTGATGTGGCCTCGTTTTCCGCACTCATGGCAGAGTGCGTCACGGAATTTGCAGTCTGCCCTGGGGTGGTTTGCCCCACAACCAGCGCAAGGGCGTGAGGTTTTAGAGCGAGGGTCCCGGTTGGACCGCAGTCGATGGACCCCTTCTTCATCACTGTCTGACGACGAAGAGAGGTCCTCATGGTGCGTTGTCGCTAGCTGCCCTTCTGAGCTGGGTAAGATGTCGCCTGTCGGTGGGGTCGTTGGGTTTCGGCTTTGCCGTAGTTGCGCCGCGGACTTTTTGGTCACCTCAGCAGCAGTGGCTTCGGCGATGGCGTCAGCAAGGCCGATGTCGCCCTTCGCCATCAGCTTGCTTTGCACGCCTAGCGCATCTAATCCCAGAATTAAGCGGTCTCTCAGTGCTTCATCTAAGTCTGCGAACCCACAGAGGCTTCCTAAGTGTCGGAGGTCTGCCACGAAGTGAGCCACACTCTCTCCTTTTCGCTGGCTTCTTTGATAGAACTCGTGGCGTCTCACAAGTGTAGGTACGGTTGGCGCGTAATGGTCTCTCAGGAGAGGTTCGAGGTCCTCCCAGCTCATTGCTTTCACTTCTCGAGGTTTCGCAAGTGCTTTCGCCATTTTAAAGACAGCCGGGCCGCAGTACGTCAGGAACAATGCCCGCTTCTTGGCTGGTGTGGCGTCCTTCAGGTTGTTTGTTTCGAGGAACATTTGGAAGAGGTCCATGTAGGATTCCCAATCCTCTTGGCTTGGATCGAACGGAGCGGGTGGTACGATGCCGTTGGACATGGTTTCCGTTGGTGGCGTCGTCTTAATACATGCTCTGTTTTTCTTCCAAGTTCCTTAAGATCAGATGTCTCCAAATCCCACCTTCGTCGCCAGTGATATAGTTTGAGGCATGGGTTAAATGAATGGAGACAGTCTTAGTTGGTAACTTTCAGCTCTTTATTACATAGTGACTTAAAACTTTAATAACAACAACTCTGCCTTATATAGGCAACCTTAATGCGAAACAACCAATAGGGAGCTGTAAGATGCTAGCTCCAGAACCAATAAGAATCCTTCGTTAAGGGCCAATTGGATTCTCTGAGCCCAACCAATCCGATCGAGCCGCTTAACAACCAATAAGAAGTGCAGGGCCAGAACCCTGCACTTTACCCCAAGCTCGCTTTTATTTTAACTATTTACATACATAACATGGTAGATTTGGAGCTTTAAGCAGATTAATTTTTCAGGCTCTTTAAAACCAAGCACAGACATATCTATATCTATCCCTACCTCTCTCTATATACATGTGAAATCTGGCATTACTTGACAATTTATCATTCTAGTTTTATTTTCCGTCACTGGATATTTTTAAATATTCCATCATATTTATTTGCATTGTATTAATTTTCTTGCCACTGTAAGCCACCTAGAAACCTCTGCCACTGGGCTGTTTGTTAATCATCAATCATACCAATCCTCAATTAATATGTTTATAGGTTTTTTTATTTATTTAGACAATTTGTAATCCAATCAATTTTACACACTGTGGGAGGCTTGATGGAAAGAATCCAATGTGTTATTTTTTCCTTGTATTGTTTTATTCAGGAAAATGTTCCCAAAAATGTAAAATTACATCTTTCCAATATAGTGGAGGAAGTGGGAGAAAAGCAAAAGTGATTGAATTATGCTACAAGATCCCCTCTCAGGGCTCTTGAATTTTATACTAAGAAAAATTTGGGCACTGCAAGTCAACTTGTAACAATAATAAAAGCTCAACCAAGACAGATTTACTGATCTGCTTAGTGCTAGTGGAGGAGATAATTCAGAGCACTTATTTAAACCTTTAATAACTGCCCTGTAAGTCCAAAAATGACATGGAAGTGCATGTTGGGAATTGTGACTGATTTTAATTTAAAAACCCTGCTCCTGGTTAAAGAATCCCAGTGCCAGTAATTGGAACGTTCTGCAGGAAAGCAATCGGAACAATGCAGCAACAAATTGATGCCATGATTACATTAATGCATTCCATTCTTCACTGAGAAAATAATATTTCTTATCATTTTAAAATTTAACACTACATTAGATACACTATATAAGAGTTAAGAACAAAAGCATTATAATGAAGTGTTGCTACTCCGGTAATAAAAAAGATACCATAGTAGATAGTACCGAAAACTGATGAGATGTCAAGAACACAATTATAATTGCTACCTGATGATGCCCAAAGATAATTAATTAGTCTAACAGCCTCAGTTCCATAGCCACAAGTGACTTTGAAATGGGTACAAAAACAACTTTTTCCTAGATTGCCTCTCTTGATTGCCTTGCTCAACCGTGTAAAAGATTTGGCCTTTCATATCTATGTCCCAAGGCACTAGCAGAGGCTTCTTTATAAGTGGACTAATAGTAATTATCCTGTATAATCCTCAGAGAGGTATTCATGGTGTTAACAAAACAAAAGAGGTTGTTTCTAACAACCTCTTATGAATTAACTGGAAGCCAGGCCAAGCAACAATGAAAAGAATAGGAGGCAAAACATATTGCTCTAAACTATTTCCCTACTTTCTTAGGTGACAAAAATTGAAACAGATCCAGTTGACCTGTTTAACTGATTTACTAGATATCTTCTGTAGTAATACTGGCATTCACACTGGCCTAAATACAAGAACTTTTTTTGCACAAAATATTTTTAAAAGCACTATAGTAAGACTTTGAGAATTATGATTCTGGAAGGAGGAAGAAATGAACTAAGAGTATGATTCATATGCCCAGTCACAACTAACGCAATCTAACAAATGCAAATTTGAGATGTGTCTGGACAAAGAAAAATGGCTTTTCTGATGTACTTATCACCATAGCATAGATCTTCAAATGGGCTTTATGCCCATTTATGGAAGATGAATCTTCATTTTCTAATGTTCTAGTGTCTTGATGTTATAATTTAGCATTGCAAAGGGACAAGATAAAGATGGTAGAGTCTAGAACAATTCTAGAGATGACAGTGCTGCCAACTCTCACGCAATCAGAGTGAGACTCACGCAATTCAACCAATTTTGACTGTCTCACTCTGATAAACGAAATCTCACGCTAAAGGCCCGAGAGATCTTCCTTGCAATGGGAATTCCGGCCTTGAATAAATGTGTCTTGTGGAATAAGACCCCCTCCACCCCAAATTTTATTTCTAATTCATCTTAGATTTGCAATTTAAAGCAGGCTAATCCGCTTGCAAATTTGCCGAAGAACGGCGGGTTTAACAGAAAGAAACTCCCCTCCCCGTCTCTTTCCCCCGCGGCCACACCTCTCTAGCAAACTAATCTGAATTTTAACCCTTCAAAAACCGTAGCTCCTTGCCTCTAATTTTGCTTTAGATGTGATTTTTCAGGGGATCGGTGGCTCCGAGCAGCCGCTCGCCTCGCCGATAAAAATATATTTGTTTTTCGATTGTACTAAGGGCATTGGTGAAGTGTTCCCTGGTTTATTTTTCCTTTTGCCCTTTTTATGCAAGCTGCATCAGCTATTCAAAAGTTAGAATGGAATAGAATTGGAATGAAACTGGAATGGAATGGAATAAATTGGAATGGAACTGGAATAGAACAGAACAGAAAACTATTGTCACTTTAAATGTACACTAATCAGCATACATTAAAACAAAATTTCGTTGCATTCAGTTCTCAAAATATAACCATTACGCATATACCCGCATATACCCGCATATACCCACATACACATACATATATGACAAAGAAACATCACAGTCCATTTCCATAAAGTGACTATATTGTCTTTGATGACATGATATCAATTACCCAATTATTTTTTCAAACCTTTTATGAAACTAAAAGGCCTATGCTATGTCTCATTGGTTTTCATAGTCAAGTTCCCTCACTGAAGAAAAATGTGTTTTTGTAATATGTGTCCTCATTTTTTTTCTTATGCCTATTGGTTAAAATGTATGTATGTATGTATATGTCCAAATCATGACTAAAGTATGCATCAGATTGCACCATTTAAAATGTAAAATTGTCAAAGCTCCCTACCGTGGAAGGGGGGACACCCCCCTTCCACACCATCCCCCCCTCGGTTGCTTCGCTCCCTTGGGCTTGGTCGCTCCGCTCCCTCGCAGTGTCTCACTCCGAACTATCACTCAAGGTTGGCAGCCCTGAGATGAGAGGTATCATCTGCTTAGTTCACCTTTATCAGATCCCTGTTAAGGAAAATCACCAACATCTTATGGAAGGGATACATATGCCCAATCCAAGGGAGGCCATTTAAAAACCTTTACTGATAAACTCTCCCTGAACCAGGGAAAACTGAACAATTATAGACCACCCTTATTTCTTTCTAACAAAAAGGACCAAGATTTGGAGTCCTTAAAGGTCTAAATATATCTAAATAGTACTGATTTTCTGGATTTAGTGTATTTCAACTAAGCTGTCAGTCATATTAGGGTACTTAAACTGCTTTGTTCAACTTGGGGATGACCTAAGCTAGAAACTGGATAAAGAAATTCAGTTTTAGTAGTTCTCCTGGTCATCTCAACACTTTCAGTACTATTCATCATAGATCCAAGACTTGATCACTTGATGGAACAGTGATACAAGTCTTTCTGTTGGGCCTTTTCAAATAAGTAGTGCTGGAGAAACACTGTTCAACATCTGGGACACTGACCTGCAGTGCCCTAAGGAGCTTCATTTTGTCCCCACTCCCAACATGATGTTCATAAAACTCCTGGAGAAGGTTTCCAACAGCTCAAATCCAGAGTTTCAGAATTAGCAGTACTTGGAGGAGATCCAACTCTACTGCTGAGTGTGGAAGTTTTAAAAAAAATAATCCTGTTTTGTCTTGCAACTTTATGTGTCAGGAATAGAAGAAAGGAAAACCTAATTTGCGCCAACCACATGAAATGATTGAAGAAATGAAGATGAAGGTGCATGATACCATTGGCACAAAGTGACTATATTGTCTTTGATGACATGATATCAAGGTGATGAAAAACAGAGAAGAGCACACAATTTTTACTGGAAGGGAAAAATGAGAGACATCTAAAAAGCGTTCTAAAAGGCTGAAAAGGAAAGGGTAAAATATGTAAGAAATAAAAGGAAAGGCATATAATCAAAGAAGGACACAAGGCAGTCACCAGAAAGCAGAATTTTGTCAAAAACACTGAAAGTCTAAATAAGCTGAGGCTTGTGAGAAATGCCCCATACCTGAAAGAAAAACGAAGAGTTTATATTATGAAGAAAAAGAAATTAATTTGTAATGGATGGTGACAAGACAACAGGATGTCTTAACTTTGTATTTTATATCCATTTGTCTCAGAAAAGAACAAAGCTAGCCATCATTGTTCCGCTAGTGAAAGGAGGGAGAGGCAGCTCAGAGTACATATTGAGAAGGTTTTTTTAAAACCCCCGCTTAGTTGATTTAAGTGAATTCAATTCTTCAGGGTCAGATGAATTACATCTTATCTTACTTAAAGAATGAGTAAAGATCACTGTAGAAGTGCTAACTTTTGAGAACTACTGAGGTCTGAGAAGACCGGAGAATAGCAAATCTTAAAAAAAAAAAAAGGTTCTGGAAAATTGTAGATCTATCCATTTGCCATCTGTATTCAGAAAGATGATAGTGATTTTTAAATATCAAGTTAGTGAGGACATAAATAAGTGTTAATCAATTAGCAAGAGCTAGCAATTTCATTATCTAAATTCTGGCAATATTTCCCCAGATTCCCAGTCTAGACTCCTAGATTCCATCCCTAGATTTAGAAGGATTTCAAAGTATTCTTCTGGCTGTCCTAGTGTTCACAGGCAATTGTTTTTCAATTGAGGAGGTGGACACTTCATGTGTTATTCAATGTAGAGAAAAGTAAAGTCCTATACTTAGGCAAGAAAAACCAAAAGTACACATATAGAAACCAGGCTCAATAGCAGTAACTGTGAGAGGAATCTTGGAGTCTTAGTGGACAACCAGCTAAATATGAGCCAGCAGTGTGTGTTAGGGATAACATTGTTTACCCTAACTGGTTTAGGTAAAATAATAAATATGTTATCATGGTTTATTAGTTAAAGTGTCTGCAACTTTAAACTGTAGGAATGTAATTAAGGGAGTGGTTGTAAAAAGCACCATAAAAGAAGCAAGGCACTGCAGCTTGCTCTCTCTGGCTTGATGATCCCTAATTACTGCATGGATTGAAGACTGCGTTTTTCCCCTACTGGAACGGGAGAGAGAAAGGACTGTTGATTTATCAACTGTGAGAGGACTGATTTATTGTAAGTGAACTGACATTGGATATTTTACACGGATTTTTGCTAATTGAATATCCTTGAATGGACTGACTAAAAACGATACATGACTAATGGACTGTTATTTTAACTATGCTATAACTCTAAATGGAATAAACTATATTTTTGATAACACAAGCGTATCTGTTATTTTTACTGTATGTTAACAAACATACAAACTTATCTCACTCATTTATCTGTGTGCCTATCTGACTAACGCTGCACATTCTGTTTAGCTTGTCTCCTTAACACTGGTTGGGGAATCCAGGCTTAACACTGGTTATGGGCCCAGAGGCTGCAAAGTCAGTTTAACTAGGATAAAACAGATTTATGTAAAAAGTGAGAGTTTGTGTTGTTATACGTTACAGTAAATAGACAACTGTGTTTTATTAATTATAGTTTTTATATCCATATAAGAAAACATGGCACAAGTCAATTTACAAAGTTTGTCCCTTATATCCAAGTTGGATGGAACAAACTATGTATCATAGTCTATAAAATGTAGTCTACTTCTACGAAGAGAAGGTCTGTGGAACATAATTGAAAATCCACCAAACGTAGAGGAATGGGATCCAGAGATTGAGGAAGAAAGACAAAAAATAAAAGACTTTAAACAGAAAAATGAACAAGCTCTTTGCATAATAGGACTAACACTATCTGACCAGCAACTTGTTCATATCTGCGGAGAACAAACGGCTGTTGGGTGTTGGCAGAAGCTGAAGAGGATTTATGTCCGAGATAACGTTGGTGCTCACATAAATCTTACACGAAAGCTTTTCAGGACGCATATGCTTAGTCATTTGAATTCTATAAAAAGCATTTTTCAAGAACTGCACGAGAAAGAGCTTATTTTCTCTGAACTACACCAAGTCTACATAATTCTATCTTCACTAGATGTAAGTTATGATAATTACGTCACTTCCCTTGAAATATTGCCTAAGGAAAGTCTAACTTTAACTGATATAACTGGCAGATTGATTGAAGAGGCAAGAAGAAGACTTGAAAGAGATCAGTTAAGGAGAGAACAACCTCAAAAAGAAGATAATGAATCTTCTACTGCATACGCAATTAAAAAGTGTTTTAATTGTGGAGGAAGAGGACATTTAGCAAGATTTTGTAAAAAAGCAAAGCGCCAGAACGCTGACCAGAATACTAAAAGTAATCAAAAGATAAATACAAATTTAGAGTTAGCCATGTATATTAACGGAGCTGTAAAAAATAATTTATGGGTAATTGACAGTGGAGCATCCCACTGTATAACAAATGATAACAAACATTTTGTTAAAATGTCCAAGAGTACACAGCAAATATCATTAGCCAATGGCTGGAAACTGAAAGCTAAAGGTCAAGGTATAGCATATTGTTCTTTCATAAAAGAGAATGTAAAAATGTTATATGTACCACAACTTAAGTTTAATTTAATTTCAGTTAGAATTTTGGTTAAACTAGGATATGTAGTTACCTTTAGGGGAGATAACTGCATAATTGAAAAAGAAGATAAGAAAATTACTGCATCTTTAAGAGGTGAATTATATGTGTTAAATGATAATGGTTTAGAGGTGGCTAACACGGTTTATGATAATAAGAAACCTCATGATGAATGTATTCACTTGTTACACCGACGGCTAGGGCATTTAAATTTTAAAATGCTTAAGAGAACTGTTCAACTATCTAAAGGAATAAGTTTGAAACCTTGTAATAAGTATTTGCAATGTTATGCTTGTAATCAAAGCAAAATCAGGGTCATACCGGCTAATAGAGTTGATGGATTTACGACCAAAGAGCCTTTAGAAGTAGTATTTGCCAATTTAATAGGTCCGAAAAAATCAAGTGTAGGAGGAGCTCCATACATATTAAGTATAATGGACCACTATTCTAGATATGGGTTTTGCTATTTAATGAAGAGCAAAACTGAAACGTATCTAAATCTATTTAATTGGATTAAATTTGCAGAAAGAAAAACTAAAAAGAAATTAGTAACTCTTATAACAGATAATGGTGCAGAATTTACAAATAATAAATTCCAGAATAGACTTAGAATGTTAGGTATTCAACATAAAAAGTCTGCACCATATAGGCCACAACATAATGCCTTTATAGAGAGAAAGGCCAAACACTACAATCAATGGCACGTACTATGTTGATTGATTCAGGATTACCTGACAATTTATTGGGAGAAGCAATAATGTGTGGTAATCATATATTAAATAATGTTGTTAATTCAACAACAGGTGAATTACCATTCACACTGTGGCATGGTACAAAACCTGATTTAAGTTACATGCACACATTTGGAGCACCAGCATGGGTGCACATCCCTTCACAACTCAGACACAAAGGACAGTATAGAGCTAAAAGATTATTTTTTGTAGGATATGAATCTAATCACAGATCTTATAGATTCTGGGAACCAGGTACATCTAGAGTTTACACCAGTGCTAGTGTTAAATTCCTAGAACATGTAGGATGGAATAGATTACAGAAAGATTTAAATAACGAAGTAATTATTGAACCCTACAAAAGGCAAAAAGATCAGACTAGTTATAAGAAGAGTCCAATTAAAGAAGTCCACGAAGAACAAATAGGACCAGAACAAGAAGAAACAGTTGATCAGGAAGAGTTAGATAATCAAGAAGAGTTAGTTAATGAAAGTCCACCTGTAAGTCCTGTAATACCTAGACGTACTACACATATAACTAGACCACCTGATAGGTATCAAGCAAGTATAGTTTGCCAAGTAACTAAAGTTCCAACTAGTGTAGATGCGCTTAAGATGTATCCTGCTAAGGATCAGGAGAATTGGCAAAAGGCAATGGAAAAAGAACTAAATTCATTAAAGGTAATGAAAGTATATGAAGATGCTAAATTACCTCCAGGAGAAAAATCCATTGGGTACAAATGGATATTTAAAGTAAAAACTGGAAATGATGGGACTGTTTCCCATAAAGCTAGGTTGGTAGCTCAAGGATTTAATCAAACTGCATCTGATTACGATGAAGTTTTTGCACCAAGTCTTAAAGCAACATCTTTGAGAGCAGCTTTAGTGTGGGCAGCTAAGAAAAACTATGTCATTAACCATTTAGATGTAGAAACTGCTTATTTGCATGCACCATTGCAGCACACTATATATTTGAAAAAGACAATTATTATAAAAGACAATAAAGTAAATAGTAATGATTGTTGAAAACTAAAAAGAAGTCTTTATGGATTGAAACAATCTGGCTATCAATGGAACCAATATATTATGAAAGAATTAAACAATATAAGTTTTAAATCTGGTTTAGCAGATCCATGTTTAAAAGAGAAAATAATGGAACGGTGTCATTATTGTTATTATTTACGGATGATATTGCTTTGATAACTCAGACTAATAATGAAGCTAATGAGATTATATCATTATTAGCCAAAAAGATAAAATTAAAGCATTTAGGTGAAATTAAAAAGTATCTAGGATTGACAATTAACAAAACAAAAAACGGATTTAAGATATCTCAAGAAGATAAAATTTGCCAATTAATTAAAACGTATAAAATGGAACTTCGTAAACCAGCAAAGACTCCAATGAGTCAGGAAGTTTGCCAAACTGTTGATCAAAGTCCCAAATTTGATAAGTTCATATATCAATCTTTGATTGGTAGCTTATCATATATAAGCAATTGGTCAAGGCCTGATATAGCTTATAGTGTTAATCAGCTGGCTCGTTTTAATTCGGATCCACATCAATGTCATTGGCAATCATTAAAGAGAATTTTAAGATATCTTAAAGGAACAATGAACCATGCATTGTATATAGAACCAAAGGGTGATTTGAGTCTTAGTGCCTATGCAGATGCAAGTTTTGCAACTGATATAAACACTAGAAAATCAACATCTGGGATGGCTATATTTTTTGGTAAGACACTAATAGGGTGGAGGTCAATCAGACAACAGCATATCAGCTTGTCCACGATGGAAGCAGAATTTTCATGTCTGTCATTACTATGCACTGACTTAATTTTGTACAAACAGTTATTATTAGACATGGGTATAACTGTTAAAGATTCCATTATTGTGTACGAGGACAACCAGGCAGCCATATAGTTAGCTACTAATATTGCTGTAAAAACTAGATCAAAGCATACTGATTTAAGATACTTAAATGTTAGAGAATCTGTAAAGAATGGGCTAATTAAATTGAATACTGCATGACAGAAGAAAACATTGCAGACCAATTTACAAAAGCTCAAGGAGTAATCAAGTTTAAAGAAAGTTGTCACTACTATAATTTAAAAGTGTAAATAGTTTTATTATTATTATTATCTAAAAGGGGAGAATGTTAGGGATAACATTGTTTACCCTAACTGGTTTAGGTAAAATAATAAATATGTTATCATGGTTTATTAGTTAAAGTGTCTGCAACTTTAAACTGTAGGAATGGAATTAAGGGAGTGGTTGTAAAAAGCACCATAAAAGAAGCAAGGCACTGCAGCTTGCTCTCTCTGGCTTGATGATCCCTAATTACTGCATGGATTGAAAGACTGTGTTTTTCCCTACTGGAACGGGAGAGTGAGAAGACTGATTTATTGTAAGTGAACTGACATTGGATATTTTACACGGACTTTGCTAATTGAATATCCTTGAATGGACTGACTAAAACGATACATGACTAATGGACTGTTATTTTAACTATGCTATAACTCTGAATGGAATAAACTATATTTTTGATAACACAAGCGTATCTGTTATTTTTACTGTATGTTAACAAACATACAAACTTATCTCACTCATTTATCTGTGTGCCTATCTGACTAACGCTGCACATTCTGTTTAGCTTGTCTCCTTAACACTGGTTGGGGAACCCAGGCTTAACAGTGTGCAGCAGCAGCCAAAAAAGCTAATGCAATCCTAAATTGCATTAATAGAGGGATTCAGCTGAGATCAAATGAGGTACTAATACTACTCTATAAAGCCTTAGTAAGACCACACCTAGAGTACTGCATCCAGTTTTGTTCACCACTTTACAAAAAAGATGTTGAGACTCTAGAAAGAGTACAGAGAAGAGCAACCAGGATGATTAGGGGACTGGAGACTAAAACATATGAAGAACGGTTACAGGGCCTGGGCTTTGCTAGTCTAGTAAAGAGAAGGACCAGGGGAGACATGATAGCAGTGTTGCAATATTTGAGGGGCTGCCACAGAGAGGAAGAGGTCAAGCTATTTTCTAAAGCACCTGTAGGCCAGACAAGGAATAATGGATGAAAACTGAACAAGGAGAGATTTAACCTGGAAACAAGGAGAAACTTTCTGACAGGGAGAACAATCAACCAATGGAACAGAAGTTGCCCTTGGAAGTTGTGAGAGCATCATCACTTGAGACTTTCAAAAAGAGATTGGACTGCCATTTGTCAGAAATGGTGTAGGGTCTCCTGCTTGGGTGGGGTATTGGACTTGATGACCTACAAGCTCTCTTCCAACTCTGATTATATGTTATCTGTTTGCAAGACTCTCCTCAGCCCAGGAAAAATAACAGTTATGGAACAAGGAAAAGTATATCATCCATATTCAGAACAAATCATTTCTAATGTGACAGCTAACACTACGTGAAGCACCATAGAGCTAGTTTAAGTATAGTGATCATCTTATGCTCCTAGGACCATAACTTCCTCCATCACTGTTAATCGCAGAAAAAGCTTCTACTGTTGAATCTTGTATTTAATAGCAACTTCTGCTATTTACTTATATGTTATACATGCCACCAAGGTACACCATCATACTCCTGTATCCTAAACCAATTACATTAATACTAATAAGTCTGATTATTAAAAGAAAAGGAATTCATGTACGCTTAGCAAATAATAAAATATTTATTGCTTTACATGCTTTGTGTAAAAAAGAATAAATCACATGAACTGACTCATTGACCTTTTTCTGAACCCAAGCTATTAATCAGAATATAATAGGAAACAGAACAGCAGCTTGTTTTCTGTAAGTGGAACAACATTATCTTTGTTTTTCAGATGCACTTACAGTATTTGCAGAAGACACAGCACCACCACCACCCTTTTTTTCTGCCCTCCCTATTCAATTTTCCCCCATCAGAGCCAATCTATGTGGATTTCTTTGGCAATTTGGCTTGGCCGTTATAATATGCACAATATCTTCAGGAAGAGATGGGGATAAAAACTGCGGTGCTCTTTCAGTAATCCAAGAAATGGTCTTTTTCTTCCATTTTTCTCCTCCAAGGTGTGACCCACCCTAATGCAATTTAGGGCTGGTTCAGTGGATTCTGACATTTATTGAACACTTCACATCTATCAATATAAGCCCCGTAAGCATTATCTTCTGCTTCTGCTTTACATCACATGACATATCATGACTTTTTCCCCTTTGCTAAACCAGGTGTGGATGTGACCAGTGCGTGACACATACAGCCCATGGGTTTGACAGCCCTGACATAGGTGATGTCAGCCAAATCAAGACCAAACAGAAAATACAACCAGACAATCCAATTCTACTTCATTGTAAAGTGACATTAACAGAACCCTGAATGTCTAAAAGTACAATTCTCCCACTTTCACCTTTTCAGCCCAAGAATTTAGGGAGGATCCCTCTGAGCCTCTTGCTCCACCTGGTATCCTGCTGTGGGCTATGCTGCCTCTCATCTGAATATGAGACAGCATTTCTTTGTCCCACCTCACAACATCTTTCCAATACACTAGATGCTTGCCATTTCTGCAGTTTCTTTCAAAGTATGGTGAGTTATAATAATTGATAATGAAGAAATAAGTGTCAGATCTTTGAGTAGTAAAAATAAAATGTAGCTGATTTTGCAAATAGAACAGCAGTTTCAAAAAGCAGAACCCAGATTGGAAGACAATAGAAGTACTATCTAAAACATTCCACTGCGTTATAGAACAATAATGGGAGTGGGGAACCTGGAAAATGGGGTGTAAAATCATAAATGAAAATTATAAAGATAACTTTAGAGGTGTGAATTTAATTAACTTCCATATCTAAACATCTGAAATGAGATAGAATAGTTTAGCATAAGAAAAGGTAGTAAGGCATTTTGTGTTGAGTGGAGTCACAGTAGAAGCAGGAAAAAAAACCCAATATTTTTAGAAATGTAAAGCCTGACGTACCATTTATGAGTACTTTAGTGGAATATTGACTTTACTCCAAGCTCTTATTTCTCACATCTTATGGATTAGGATCCTTTGACACAATTAAGTATAATTGCTTCCATTAGGCAAAGGATTGTGTGATTGAGAGAACAGAAATGGCATATAAATCAACAAACTAAATAGAAGAGTGCAAGAACATCGTATTTTACCCATTCTCTTCTCTGAAAGATTTCTAAAGTGCATTATTTTTCATCAAACTGAATAAGAACCTATCAAAAATAAGGCAGAATTTTTCTGCTTTATATTAGCTCCTGGCAGAAAGCTATTTAGCTTCTTTTTGAACATATCTATAACAGAGAAAGCTTTCTTAGTTCTACTACTGAATTACCTTTACTTGGAGGTATGGTTTTTTGTCTGATTTGCAACTATTTTTACTTATTTATTAAATAATCCAATATATATTGCTGCTCATTTGTCAAGAAAGTCTAGGCAGCAAACAAAATAACAATAGAATTTTTTTAAAAACGATAATGGACTAAAATTGCTTTAACACTCAATAAAAACACAGAACTATTAGATACATAATTTATGTTGGAGTTCCCATGCTAATGTCCCAACTCCCAATATTTGGGAGAAAGGCCACATTTTATAGCCTTGAAAAAAGCCAACAGAGTAGGAGCTGTCCATATTTTTTAGTTGGGAGCCTATTCTATAGGATAGGCAGCATAACAGAGAAGGCATACTTCCAGGGACCCACCAGATGGTTTTATCGATTGCACTTGGAATATGTTCACTCTGCCAGATCTGAAACTATCAGTCACTCAGAAAACACAAGGCAGCTCACAAGTAACTGGTTCCATCATGCCACATAGAGTTTTAAAAGTATCAACCAGCACCCTGAGTGCAGTTCATGTAGGAGCAGTGTTACATGGGTATACCATGGTGTGCTCAAAACTGAATCTGTTCGCACATTCTGGATCAGAAGAAGCATCCAAAGCTCTTCAAGGTAGCCCCATAAAGGCATCCCAAATGTTTGAGTGACTATGAGCAGTGCAATGGGTTCACAAAATATATTTGTATGAAAGCTCTCCTCTAGGATCATACACACCTGTGTTGCCCTGATCATTAACTTACTCTTCTGAAAAATCAAGTTCTATTTCCCTTGGTCATATATAAAAGGAGCTGGATTTTAGGCCAATTTTCTTTTTATCCAGCTACCTTTGTTGATTCAGAATATAAGAGCCAAACACAATACAGAGTAATTCCTTGTTATGGGACATATATATTTTCAGTACATACAACCTGGAATGCAACAAAGAAAGTTGTCTATTAATCAAAAGAGTTATTGTATACTGACTCTAGTTTCTTTTCGTACCTTTAAGAGTTGCTTTCTTAAGTACCTTCATTGCATAGAGCTGCCCAGTATCAGAACCTTTGATTTTTCTCACTAGAAATACCTGTGGGGGAAAAAAACCCAAAGGGCATTTTAATGAAGTACATTTAAAATAATGATATTTGTTTCATTTGCTTAATGTAAAGTGAACCTGCCAGGGATGTGATCATGCAAGTATGCATTTCTCTATTCTTCGGTATTAATTATTAATTTAGCCAATTCCTTAACAGTTCATTGTGGCTTATTTAAAAATAAAAAAACCCAGAACAGTATAACCAAAACAAGAAATACAAAACAAAGATAAAAAGCACCTGATCTCAAAAGAGTAATAGAAACAGCTGCCCTCACAATCCCTATAAAAACAGCCAAATTCACAATTGATTTTTAACAGTAAGCTTACATGTGCTCTTAAAAAAACGGGATGGAATACAAGAAAGCCTTACAGGAAATTTAAGCCTAAAATGGGTAAGACTTATAAAATCATGAAGGACACTAGACATGGGCTCAGAAGACAAACACAAGCGATATATGGAATTTTTAAAAGAGGCTCCATTTACCATTTGGGCCATTTTTGGAGCCAGCAATAATTTTAAGGACTAATGCTCTATAAGTAGAATCTCAGAGACTAATACTCAGAAAATAAATAAGTGTTGATTCAAAATCAAAGTTTTACCCAAGAGTTCTTTAATATAAACAGGTTTCTATATAGGTTTTGTGCTTTGGATATATACATTTGCCCATACTGAGAGCAAAGTAAGAATTTTAGTGGCAAAAGGAAATCAAAGGAGAAAAGATTTATTGATATTTCATATTTCTTGATTGTCCATCTCCCTCAGAGAGCAGGTGATGCTAAGATTCTGATTTTTTACAAATAATGTTTTTTATGTGCTGAATAATAGAACAAAGAGTTCCAAATGAAAAATAAGATATAAAATATGCTTTAGTTTAATTTTACGGAATTTGATATCCATTCTTAATGTCTAAATGACAGGAACAAAAACAAATGTACTGATTCCCCCCTCCCTAAAGTAAAAATGCACATATGTACACCATCTAATATTCAGACCATTGTAAAATTTCAGGCCTTAGTTCAGATGCTTGCAACAACAAATACCTCAAAACTGCAAAGTATATCTTCTTGACAAACTCTTTTAAAATTTTGAAAGTTTCTTCTTGCCATAGCTGATTTAGGAAAAGCCAACCTCTTGCTCAGTAACAGATTTCTCTCTAGCAATATCCGCTGAAAGAGGCACAGCTGGAACTAACAAAGTTAGCGATGTATTCTTTCAGTAAGTGCTCTCAGAGGGAAAGATCTGCATTGGATTACATATTTTTAAAAATTACTGTTCACAGGAATTTACCTTGCTTGCTTTCAAGCATCCTAATTAGAAAAAAGCCCTTTCCTTTGCTAGTTTAATTTCCAACCTATTGTGCTCAGAAATCCAATTCACTGGCTTAAGACTGCAACTAGATTGCAATAGTTCAGAAGATAGTAAGACAAATATTCAATAAATGCTGTCATATAAAGTTCTAAAGTAGTTCATTTTTGTTGAGAAAGTAGTCATCTTATTTTTAATAATTCCTCAATGGTTGTTCAGTTTTTGAAATACCACTGACTAATATTTAAAGGCATTCAACCTTTAAGATTATATAGGAATTCTTCACATATTAAAATATCTGCAAGTTTTTTTAATCAACAAACTTTTGAAAAGTGAATTATATTATGTTCTGAGTGGGAGAAGAAGAGTGGAAATTAAAAAAATCAATACACAGCATTTGATTTTGCCTTTCTATAACTATAGAAAGCATAGCTGTAAATGTGACTTCATATTAAATAAGATAGTCATTTCTCAGCTGTTCTCTGTAATATTGGGTAATATTGTATTTTACTGTATTCCTCTCAAAGCATGTGAATCAAACAATGTTTAAGAAGATATCTATTTATCATATCTATAAAAATACAACAAATGAAAACTGTTAAGTCCTGGGCCTTAATACACAAAACATTATTACCTGCTCATTCCTACAGAAGGCTATCAATTGCAAAATAATTTCTTATAATTCCATAAGCTGAAAAACTGATTGCCTTGAACAAAGGTGCATTTTAAAAATATGGTATACTAACTTGGTAGAGGTGGAACATTGAAGTTTTGAAAAGTTGTATGGATTCACGCTAGATGAAGAATACTTTATTGATTTCTCCTTTGAAAGCGAAATTGAAGGAGAATCTGATTCAGTTACAAATGACAGATCTCAAGAGTCTAATCAGTGCTTTCCTTCCAACTTTGTAGGTTGTATCTTGTTGTGAATGAATAATGCCAATAAAGTTATCTTGAGCTTGAAGTCAAGTGCAGGGTTCTGGCCCTGCACTTCTGATTGGCTGTTAATGGCAGGATCGGATTGGTCCGTTCAGGAGCATCTGATTGGCCATTAACAGGCCATTCTCATTGGTTAACGGAGCTAGCGCTCCAGTATTGCTATTGGTGGAATAGTTAATAAGTTGCCTATATAAGGAAGGCTATAGCAGCCCTCCAGTTTGAGCTGTCACACCATGTAAATAAAGAGTTTGAAGTTCACTGTTTCTACCGGCTCGTCTCCATCATTCGCACCCATGCTCCAGACTTAACACATCTAATATAATTAGAAGAAACCTTATCCAAAAATATCTTCCCTGCTTCCCTATTTCAAATCACTATATTCCCTGAAAATGCTCTGTGGGGAATCAAAGTTCTCCTTAATAACTGGAGTTAAATTGAAAGTGTAGGCTAAGTGGAGGAAACTGTAGCATCTGGGGTGCCTGTATTTTGGTTCATATAATCCATTGACAAAGTAAAACTATTGTACTAAAGCTGAGGGTCTGAGTCAAGATGGAATAATAAAAGGTACCAGAAGAGTTGGATGTTTCCTTCATTCTCCATAGCTTTAAAGGCCCTATCCTTGAGGAAATGTTAGGGTGATCTTTGAAAAAGAAGTAAGGCTGCTTTTATGTTTATGGCAACATGAAGGAGAGTAAGGAAAGAAAACCAGGTACAGAGGAAGAGATGAGGAGTAGGGGGGGAGAAAGCTGAAAATGTGACCCTACATATGAGTCAGAGGATGCATCTGAATGAAGATGTGGTTCCTATTTCTGAGATGAGTGAATGAATGTTGGTCTGATTATCTGAATATTATGAATGCAAGAAAGTTTCACAACAGATTCAACTTTTAGAATTCCAACCTAAACACACTGCATTTTGGGAACTGATCCACCAACTTTGAAGACACCAAATTGGAAAAAGCTAAATAACACATAAAACATTACCTTTCCGTAGGAACCTTGTCCCAATACTTTCAGGAGCTCAAATTGAGAGGGATCTGCTTTTTCGAAACCTTCTTTGACATGGTGACTGATGTCTATCTCCTTTACGATGCTTTCTTCCTGTGAATGAAAAATTAAACCAAGGCACAGTTCATAGCCTGGATAAAATTAATTATGTCACTTAATTCCAATTGCTATTCTTCTATTCAATTTTTACTTCAAGGCTAAGCATTATACTTGTGTGGAACCTATTAGTTCTATCCATCTTTGTGCACAAATATTTTCATTTCACATGTTAATCATATTGAACCTGACTGTGATTTACTTTCATCTATGAAATATGTTGTTTTATTACTAAATTTAAAGAAAAGTAAGTCTGTAAATCAAAACACAGCAGTCAGTTCATAAAGCTGCTAGGCCTAAATAAGCTATTCTATGCCAAATCTTGGGTTTTTTTTCAAGGTAGAAGAAAACAAAGGATAGATATTACTGTCATCAGATTTAGGGGTTAATTAGTAGATGCACCATAGAAGCAATTATTTTGGAAGGTAAAATACTCAAAAAAAACCCCTCAAATTTGACTAAATTTCAGCTAATAAGTGCACAATATTTAGTTCCTGTTCTGTACCTTCATTTGCATTCTTGAAACCCCGCGTTTTGATTGGTCAAAGCGCGGGGTGATCTGATTGGGTTAGCGAGCTGTGCTGATTGGCCCGCTGAGAATCTCCCGCGATTGGCAGATACAAATCGCGGGAGATTCAAAGCGGTGTCATTGGCTGCGGCTTGAGAATAAAAAGCCACAAGTTTTCCCTTGGAGCCAAATCGGTTCCGGGGGCCTAATAAAGAGCTGAAACCACAGTCACTGCCTCCTGGTCTCCTTGCCGAACGGACACGACACTGGCGATGAAGGTGGGATCCCAAGGCTGAACCCCATCGAGCATGTGTCCGCCGGAAGCAAGACCGACGAGATGGCCAGCATTGCTCCGCCCGCACCCTTCAACCCCGCTAGCGAGGACTGGGAATCCTACACGGACAGATTCCTCATGTTCCTCGAATGCAGCAACATGAAGGACGCCACTGGGACAAAAAAACGAGCCGTTTTCCTGACACACTGCGGGCCCGCAGTGTTCAAGATGGCGAAAGCCCTTGAGAAACCTGCCAACGTTAAAGTGATGGATTGGGATGACCTCGAACCTTTGCTCCGCAACCACTACGCCCCCGCTGTGCCCACCCTCATCAGGCGGCACGACTTCTACCGGCGGGACCAGAGACCGGGCGAAAGCATCAGCGACTTTGTTGCCGAGTTGCAGAACCTAGGAGGCATGTGCAGATTCTCCAACATGGACGAGGCCCTACGGGACCGAATCGTGCTCGGACTTCAGGATCCAGTCCTCCAGAGCCGACTGATGGCCAAAGGCGACATCACTCTCGCCGACACCATCGCTGAAGCCACCGCAGCCGAGGCTACCCAGAAGTCGGCGAACCGCATGCGGAGATCGGACGCCGGGGACCGCACCGTGACCACCGACTCAGGACGGGCGACCAAGGCCCAACCGGAAGCAAGTCATCGTGAGACCACCACCCACCATGGTGAATTCCACTCCGCCTCCGACACCTCGGATGATGAGGAGGAAATCCACCGGCTCCAGGCGGGACGTGACCAGCGCAATCGGCGGGGTTGTAAGTCGGGGACCGCGTGTGCCAGTTGCGGAGGCGACCACCTGAGATCGGAGTGCCATTTCTTCAACGCAGTCTGCCGGCATTGCGACAAAAAGGGCCACATCGCCCGCGTCTGCCGACTAAAGAAAGCCTACAGCCCCAGATGGCGGGACCACAGTGAGCGGAGACAGGACAGCACCCCCCCCAGAGCCAGAGATCGCCCAGCCGACAGCCGATGGGACCGGAGCGGCGAAACCGACGAGGCGGAGAGACCCGGAGGAAGGAGGAAACCCACCAGATGGTCATCATTGGCCACGCATCAACCACCGACGCCCGAAAAGTCCATGTGGAAGTAGGCATCGAAGGCAAACCATCCAGGATGGAGGTGGATTCCGGGTCCTACCTCTCCATGGTCACTTGGCAAGAAATCAAACGCTTGGTGCCTACCATCCACAAGAAGGGACTGGAGAACCAGAGACTAATCATCAAAGACTACCAGGGAAACCACATCCCGGTAATCGGGACCGGACAATTCGAAATAACATTTAAGGGCCGCACGGCAAAGCTTCCCCTAACAATCGTGGACCGAGACCGGCCCAGCCTTTTGGGACTGCAATGGTTCGCGCCGCTTGGCATTGAAGTCACGGACATCAACCACATCGCCGAGACCGATTGGGAGCAGCAACTGGCACGGGACTTCCAGGAAGTGTTCGACGGCACCCTAGGCAAGTTCCGAGGGCCCCCCATCTCCTTCAGCCTAGACCCTAACATTCCCCCGAGACGCCTAAAACCACAGCGGGTACCCTTTGCACTCCGGCCAAAAATTGACGAGCAAATTGACAAGCTCGTCAAGCAAGGAGTCCTACAACCAATTGATCATGCCCGGTGGGAGACCCCAATAGTCACCCCAGTCAAGCCCGATGGGTCAGTGAGAATCTGTTGGGACTATAAGGCCACCCTAAATTGCGCCTTGCAACAAAGTGCCTACCCCGTCCCAGTAGTGCAACACCTTCTACACTCACTGGGGGGAGGCAAGGTTTTTGCGAAGCTCGACCTGGCCCAAGCATACCAATAGTTACCGGTCGACGCAGAAACCGTGGAGGCGCAAACCATAGTCACCCACCGGGGAGCTTTCCAGTTTGGAGTCAGCGTGGCGCCTGGAATTTTCCAGAGCCTCATGGAGAGACTCTTGCAAGGCATCAAGGGGGTGGTGCCCTACTTCGACAATGTGCTGGTATCGGCAACCAACCAGCAAGAACTCGAGGGTCGGCTAAGGGAGGTGTTAACCAAATTCAAGGAAACCAGGCTAAAAGTGAAGAGGGAAAAGTGCCAACTTTACACAGAGCGGGTCGAGTTCCTGGGATACCTCCTAGACCGGCATGGCATCCACCCCACCAAAACTAAAATCAGAGCCATTAAGGAGGCTCCCACACCCAGGACTAAAACAGAACTGCAGGTGTTTCTGGCACTGCTTAATTTTTACAATGTTTTCCTGCCCCAGAAGGCGACCGCAGCGGAGCCTTTGCATAGGCTCTTGGACAAGATGGCTACCTGGACTTGGGGGAAATGCGAGGAAGCTGCCTTCAGGAGAACCAAGGACCTGCTCACCTCAGATGCCGTCCTCATCCAATACAATGAGACCTTACCATTCGCCGTCACATGCGACGCTTCACCCTTCGGCGTCGGCGCCATCCTCAGCCACACAATCCCAGATGGAAGAGAAGCACCCATCGCTTTCTTCTCCAGGACACTCACCAAACCGGAGTGGAACTATAGCCAGCTGGACAAGGAGGTCCTAGCCATCATCGCAGCAGTGAAGAGGTTCCACGAGTACCTCTACGGCCGCATCTTCACAATCATCACGGACCACAAGCTGTTGCTGGGCATCCTGGCAGGAAACCGGGCCACCCCGAACATTTTATCTCCCAGGATGACAAGGTGGTCCGAATTCCTTGCCGCCTACAGCTACCGGCTCACACACCGACCCGGTAAGACTATTACACATGCTTTGAGCCGCTCACCGATACCCGACCTAGACACCGACCCAGCATCCACAACGAGCAACCTCAGCATAGAGACTCTGCCCGATCTACCCATAACCGCATCAGACATTGCCCAAGAAACCAATAAAGACAAACTGGCGCGGGTGTTACATTGGGTAGAGAAAGGGTGGCTGGAAAAGGACAATGACGAAGCATTTAAAACATTCCGGAACCGGCAAAAGGAACTTTCGCTGCAAAAAGGGTGTGTACTGTGGGGGATAGGGTGGTCATTCCGGAAAAACTGCAAGGGAAGGTATTGGGGTTGTTACACGAAGGGGACCCGGGCATAGTTAGAACAAAAGCCCTGGCCAGAAGTTACGCTTAGTGGCCAGGGATGGATAAGCAAATCGAGGCCTGGGTGGCAAGGTGTCAACGCTGCCAAGAAACCAGACCGAGCCCTCCCGCGGCACCGATCCTGGAATGGGAAACCCCCAGGGGACCCTGGTCTAGGGTCCACATAGACTTTGCCGGGCCCACCAAGGGACATACATTCCTAGTAACCGTAGATGCTTACTCCAACTGGCTGGAGGTAAGCAACATGAAATCCACCACCACAGAGGCCGTAACCAAGGAACTTTGCAAACTATTCGCAACCCACAGCCTCCCGGATGTCATCGTGTCGGACAATGAGCCCCAATTCACCTCGCTGGAATTTGAAAAATTCCTAGCAGAACAGGGCATACGACACGCACTGACAGCTCCGGCGCATCCGGCGGCGAACGGAAGGGCGGAACGGATGGTTCAATTCACGAAAAAAACCATCCAGAAAATCGAACACGGGGAAATCCAAGACAAAATAAATAAAATGCTTTTTAACCCCGAACACAACAACTAACAAAAGCCCGGCAGAGCTACTGATGGAAAGGAAAATAAGGTCCCCACTCGACAGACTGCACCCCACATACAACCCGGAAAAAACCCCAAACTCATCCAGCAAGCACCGGTCTTTTGCGCCAGACGACGCCGTCTACACAAAAAACCTAACTGGAGACCCACCAGCAACCATAACCCAACTGACAGGTCCCCACTCGTACCAGCTGCAAACAACCGACGGACGAGCGTGGAAATGCCACATTGATCAAATAAGATCGAGAACGGCCACAAGAAACACAACCGACATGCAACCAGACACAGAAAATCCCCTTAACACAAGCCAAGAGGGGAGGGAATACCCCGGGAACCAAAATCCAGAAGAAAACCAACCATACTCACCAGCAAGCAGCCAGCTCGAAGCCTCACCAGGGAGAAGCAGCCAGGCCAGCTCGACCAGCCCAGAAAGACCGGGCGGGAGCAGTGAGAACCACAGCTCAACCAGCCCGGGTAGACCGGGAGGGAGCTGCGACAAGCGGCCCGGCAAGGCTTACCAGGCGGTTCCATTGACGAGGCCGAGAGACACAGAGAACCCGACCGAACCGGCCGGGAACCAACCAATGACTGATCTGCGCCGTAGGTGCAGAGCCCCGCCTACTTACGGGACTACGTTACGTAGGACTAAACCAAGAGGGGAGGGGTGTTCTGTACCTTCATTTGCTTTCTTGAAACCCCGCGTTTTGATTGGTCAAAGCGCGGGGTGATCTGATTGGGTTAGCGAGCTGCGCTAATTGGCCCGCTGAGAATCTCCCGCGATTGGCGGATACGAATTGTGGGAGATTCAAAGCAATGCCATTGGCTGCGGCCGCCGTGGCTTGAGAATAAAAAGCTGCAAGTTTTCCCTTGGAGCCAGATCGGTTCCGCGGGCCTAATAAAGAGCTGAAACCATAGTCACTGCCTCCTGGTCTCCTTGCCGAACAGACACGACAGTTCCCTTGGTCAGCCACATAATAAGGGCAAATCATTACTGTTGATATGTCATATTTTAAAGTTGGCTCATAAAGAACCCAGAATCCTTATACTCTAATTGTAGGTTCAGATCTGTTAAATCTAGTAGGCTGAAATACAGCTAATAAAGACTGTAGTAAGGAACTCCCTCCAGTTAGTTCAGAAGAATACTTGACAAAATTTATGTACAGATGTCCCCAATTCACAGAGGGGTTAGAAAGAACTTTTCACCTCAGTGCTAACTCAGCATTATAAGCAACCTTACATTTCATGTCAGTTGTAACATCTGGCTGAATTTTCTTCCTATATCCAGGGGTCTCCAACCTTGGCAACTTTAAGCCTGGAGGACTTCAACTCCCAGAATTCCCCAGCCAGCTGGCTGGGGAATTTTGGGAGTTGAAGTCCTCCAGGCTTAAAGTTGCCAAGGTTGGAGACCCCTGGATATACCATCTTTAAAATTCTTAATGTTTTATATATTCCAACTGGATCCAATATAGGTCAAGAGATTTCTAATTGCTTACATTATAAAGCTGAATATATAGGATACTTTAATCATTGCTTTTTATAAAAGGTACTACAATGAAGATAAATTGCTATTAATTATGAGCACACAGCGCTATAAATTCATTCAGTTAGGACAAGGAACATTGTCACCAAAAGCCAGACTGACGTTATTCTCACATAGACAAAGAAAACAGATTTTTCTCAGGAGAAAAGCTGAACAATAACTAATGATGTATTCCTTAATGTGTAACACTGAATAATACCTGCCAGCCTCAGATCTTGTTAAGCCTTTTTGTTCTGCATAAAGTGTTGTTATTGTTGTATGCCACATAACTTAAATTGTCTGATTAAATGATGCAGATTGTCTTTTATGAATCTATGATTGAGGTCACTGCTAGCCTAATCACCTTGCAGATCTGGAAAAGGTGAAGAATATCTCTGCCCAGAGCACAAGTTGTCTTGGATTAGCTTTTATAAATAGTCACTTTATATATATAAACAATTATTAGAGGGGTTTTTTAATTAAAAAAAAATAGGATATAATAAATTCCATTTACAAAGGACAGAGTTGAACATACATTATTGCTGAATTCTTCTTTGTTATAATCTTGTTTCCAGATATGAACTCAAAGTCATATTAAAATTTTCTTTACTGTTATTTTTGAAATTGGCAAAGCAACTAGAAAAACAGATATAGGCTAAATCACAAGGTTTTAAATCAAAGCTTGTTGATTAGCCCATGGGAACCTGGTTTCAATATTACTATTAAACTACAGTTCACATACATTCAGGCAAAAACAAATATACATTACATGGATCCTTCTCATTCTTTTCTTAATTAGCCTTTTTTCTACTTTTTTAAAATCATGTTTAGTTTCTTTACATTGCCAGGGTTTTCTTCAGTGTGCAACCATTTTTTTCTGTTGATATTGTAGGGTATTTTTTTATATTTTACTATTACAAATAAAATACAAAACCAAAAAGAAACAGGTCATATTATGATGGGGTATAATGTGTGAATGTGATCCAAGGCTGCCTAAATTGGTTTCAGGTATAAAGTAAATGAGAGAAGTACCATACTGAACTTTGATGTACTCTGAATATGTGATCTGTTTTAAGCCTGTTTGATTGTTTTAAGTTCTGCTTGTATCCAGGCTGAGCAAATATTTTATGGAGTGCTAGGACAATAATCCACCCAGGTTCTAAAAACCTGCTTTGGTTACAATTTACTCCTACTAATTTACTGAAAACAAGTTTTTTAACCTAATGTTTTCAATTCTGTGGAATTAGCCTCTCATCATATCTAGCCAAGGCAAATATACCAAATGAAAAGTATGAAAATAAATGTTCAGATGTGCTGAGGATGGTGGGAATTAAAATCTAATGTATTTCCAGAATTCTAAACTGAAGAAAAGGTTTTAAATAAATTTCCAATTTTTTGTTCAGATGAAACAGGACACTAGGATATGTAGAACAAAAGCTTTTGAATACCTTCTGATTAGTGGGGAGAAAAAAAGGGGAAATGCGGGAGTCACAGAAGCCTAGAATCAGTGAGATCATAAGCTCTATGGACAAAAATCTATATTTCAGGTTAAAGGGGCATAAATTAATGGCTACTAGCTTCAACTGGGCAAATAAAGCCCTGCATTTTTGTTCTGTATGGTACATTAGCATTCTTGTAAATAACCGTTCTGATTGGCTAAGACGCGCGGCTACTCGATTGGCCGAGCAAGCGGCACAGATTGGCCCGTTGCGAATCCCCCGCGATTGGAGGAAACCGATCGTGGGAGATTCAAAGCGGTGTCATTGGCCGCAGCTTGGCCGGGAAGTTCTATATAAGCCGCTGCATACCCTAGCCGAGTCGATCTCGGGACCAATAAAGAGCTGAAAACTAGTCACTGACTCCCGAGCCTCCTTCCGAGCGTCCACAACACTGGCAACGAGGATTGGATAGCGGAACTGATACCCACCGAACAGGTGGCACCGAGACGAGCGAAATCAATGATGGCCAGCATCGCACACCTGCACCCTTTAACCAGGCTACTTAGGATTGGGAATCGTACATTAATTGGTTCCTGATGTTCTTGGAGAGTAGCAACCTCAAGGACACAAATGGGCAGAAAAAAAGAGCCGTCTTCCTGACACACTACGGGCCCGCAGTGTTTAAGATGGCGAAAGCCCTCGCGAAACCCGAAGATGTAAAGGCGATGGACTGGGCTGACCTCGAGCCTCTGTTGCGAAGCCACTATGCCCCCGCTGTGCCCACCCTCATTAGATGGCATGACTTTTACCGGCGCAACCAGCAAGAGGGTGAGAGCATCAGCAATTTCCTGCAGAATCTAGGGGGCATGTGCGGCTTCACAGATATGGACGAGACGTTACGAGATTGCATCATCCTCGGCCTGAGGGACCCTCTCCTACAAAGCCGGTTGATGGCAAAAGGCGACATCTCCCTCACCGATGCTCTCACTGAAGTGACTGCAGCCGAGGCAACCCAGAAATCAGCAGCCCAAATGCGGAGACCAGATGCAGGGGACCGAGCCACAACTGCCGAGACGACCACAGCAGCTGAGATGCAGCCAGATGCAAGCCGGCGAGCAGCCACCACCACCCACCATGGCGACCTCAACTCCCCCTCACACACCACAGATGAGGAGGAAGACATCCACCAACTCCAGACAGAACGAGACCGGCGCGAATGGCGGAGTCGTAAGTCGGGGCTGCAATGCGCTGGGTGCGGGGGTGACCATCCGCGATTGGAGTGCCGATTTTTTGACGGGATCTGCCGCCAATGTGACAAGAGAAGCCACATTGCCCGAGTCTGCCGACTCAAAAGAACCTACAGCTCCAGACGACGAGACAGCAGTGGCCGGAGACGAGACGGCACCCCCCCCAAGAACGAGGGATCACCAAGCTGAGGGCTGTTGGAACTGGGACGGATGAGGCCGATGGAACGGCGAGAGCCGACAGAGAGAGGAGACCCACCAGATGGTCATCATCGGCCATTCATCTAGCTGGGACACCTCAAGGTACACGTGGAAGTGGGAATCGAGGGAAAGCCATGCAAGATGGAGGTGGACTCCGGTTCCTACCTCTCCATGGTTACCTGGTGGGAAATCAAGCGCCTGGTACCCACTATCCCCAAAAGGGGCCTGGAAAGCTAATTCTAAAGGACTACCAAGGGAACCGCATCCCCGTAGTTGGAACCGGATATTTTAAAATCACATTCAAGGGGCGCACAGCAAGGCTTCCTTTGACCATTGTGGACAGAGACCAACCAAGTCTTTTGGAACTACAGTGGTTCGTGCCACTCGGGATCGAGGTAACCGGCATCGACCACGTCGCAGGGGGTGGTGCCCTATTTTGACGGTTTGCTGATGTCCGCGGCCAACCAAAAACAACTGGAAGGTCGCCTAAGGGAGGTGCTACAAAAATTCAGAGATGCGGGGCTAAAAGTCAAAAAAGAAAAATGCCAATTGCACACCGAGAGGGTCGAATTCCTAGGATACCTCCTAGACCAGCACGGAATTCACCCAACAGAAAAAAAAAATCAGAGCCATCAAGGAAGCCCCCAGGCCGAGAAATAAAACAGAGCTGCAGGCATTTCTAGGACTGCTTAACTTCTATAATGTCTTCCTGCCCCAGAAGGTGACCGCGGCGGAGCCATTGCATAGACTCCTGGACAAGGCAGCCATCTGGACTTGGGGGAAGTGTGAGGAAGCCGCATTCAACAGAACCAAGGACCTACTCACTTCGGATGCCGTCCTCATCCAGTACAACGAGACATTACCATTAGCAGTCACATGCGACACATCACCCTTCAGCGTCGGAGCCGTCCTCAGCCACACCCTCCCCGACAGAAAAGAAGCACCCATTGCTTTCTTTTCAAGAACCCTCTCAAAACCGGAAAGAAATTACAGTCAACTGGACAAAGAGGCTCTGGCAATTGTCACCGCAGTAAAGAGATTCCACGAGTACCTCTATGGCAGGACTTTTACCATCATCACCGACCACAAGCCGTTGCTGGGAATCCTGGCGGGAAACAGGACCACCCCAAACATTCTATCCCCAAGAATGACAAGGTGGTCTGAATTTCTTGCTGCCTACAGCTATCGGCTAACCCACCGACCCGGTAAAACAATTACCCACACAGATGCCCTGAGCCGCACGCCACTACCCGACCTGGACACCGACCCAGCACCGACAACGTCCACCCTCAGCATAGAGACCCTACCCGATCTACCCATAACCGTGTCAGACATTGCCCGCGAAACAAATAAAGACAAACATCTGGCGCGAGTTTTACATTGGGTAGAGAAAGGGCGGCTGGAAAAAGACGACGATGAGAAATTTAGGACATTTCGGAACTGGCAAACAGAACTGTCTTTACAAAAGGTTTGTTTACTATGGGGGGATATGGTTGTCATTCCAGAAAAATTACAAAAAAAAGTACTGGAGTTATTACATGAGGGGCACCCGGGCATCATCAGGACAAAAGCCTTAGCCAGGAGTTACGCCTGGTGGCCAGGGATGGACAGACAAATCAAGGCTTGGGTGGCAGCATGCAGGCCATGCCAAGCATCCAGGCCAAGCCCCCCCTCCGCCCCAATCCGAGAATGGGAAACCCCCAGGGGACCATGGTCCAGGATTCATATAGACTTCGCCAGACCTACGAAGGGACACACCTTCCTCATTACGGTAGATGCTTACTCCAACTGGCTGGAGGTAAGCAATATGAGAACTACCACCACGGAGGCCGTTACCAAGGAACTCAACAGACTATTCACAACCCATGGCCTCCCAGACGTCATTGTATCAGATAATGGGCCCCAATTTACCTCGCTGGAATTTGAAAAATTCCTAGTGGAATGGGGAATATGACATGCACTGACAGCGCCAGCACATCCGGCGACGAATGGGAGGGCGGAACGAATGGTCCAATTTAAGAAAAAAACAATCCAAAAAATAGAAACTGGGGAAATACAAGAGAAAATTAATAAAATGCTATTCATACAGCACATAACTCCAAACACGACAACCAACAAAAGCCCGGCAGAACTATTAATGGGAAGAAAATTAAGGTCCCCACTCGACAGACTGCACCCCACATACAACCCAGAAAAATCTCCCGATTCATTGAGCAAACACCGAACATTCACACCGGGCGATGCAGTATACGCAAAAAACCTCACAGGGGACCCACTCTGGGTACCAGCAACCATAACCCAGGTGACAGGTCCCCACTCGTACCGGCTACAGACAACCAATGGACGAGCATGGAAAAGACACATCGATCAATTTAGATCGAGAATCAACATGGGAAATACAACCGACACGCAAGCACACATGGAAAAAGAAACCACAGGAGGGAGGGAAAGCCCCAATACCAGGCAAGAGGGGAGGGAAAATCCCAGAAACCAAAATAACCAAACCCCACAAAAAAGAAACCAAGAATACTTACCAACCGAAGCAGAAACAGACGAACAACTTGAAGCCTCGCCTGGAAGGAACAGCCAAGCCAGCTCAACCAGCCCGGAGCGGCCGGGCGGGAGCAACAAAGCCAGCAGTTCAACCGACCCGGGTAGACCGGGAGGGAACTACGGTGAAAGGCTCAGCTCACCCTTCCAGGCGGTTCCACCGATAAGGCAAGGAGCGACACAGAACCTGACCGAACCGCTCAAAGACCAGACACCAATTAACCTGTGCAGGTCCAGTAGACAAGTACGGAGCCCCGCCTACTTACGGGACTACGTCACGTAGGACCATACCAAGAGGGGAGGGGTGTTTTGTATGGTACATTAGTATTCTTGTAAATAACCGTTCTGATTGGCTAAGATGCGCGGCTACCCAATTGGCCGACCAAGCGGCACAGATTGGCCCATTGCGAATCCCCCGCGATTGGAGGAAACCAATCGTGGGAGATTCAAAGCGGTGTCATTGGCCGCAGCTTGGCCAGGAAGTTCTATATAAGCCGCCGCATACCCTAGCCGAGCCGAATCGATCTCTGACCAATAAAGAGCTGAAAACTAGTCACTGACTCCCAAGCCTCCTTCCGAGCGTCCACAACAATTTTTTTAATGTATGATCTTCCTGGACTTTTGTAGGGCATTAAACAAAGTTAAACTACTTCTGTGGTGAATTGGTCTGAATTAAAATGGGACTGTTTGGGGTCTGGCCAAATATTATTACCAAATCTATTTTCTTCTCACTTTATTCGATGTCATTTTTATCTGTAAGGGTTTTTTCTTTTTGTCAATGTAAGTTAATCTTACCAGAGAGTAAGCTAGAGTTGCATGTTTTGACTTGACTAATTTGGATGTTGTAATTACTTAAACAAATAAAATAAAATATCTTGGGATTTTATTTTAACTGAATAATTTACTTCCTTGTGTGATGAAAGACTATTTTAATAAAGGTTTGAATAAATGTTATCTGGCCATTTCTTTAAGAAGGTAAACATGAAGCTCAGAGTTGGAAAGGAAAAAGAAAAAGAAAAAAAGAAAGGCAGCTGGTGGCTGGCCAGACTATAAAGCAGAAAAGGAGGAAGCGATAATTATATAATTAAAACAAAGGAAAGCAATACTCAGCCCCTTTTGACATTCTATAATTAAGCATAATGTTGCTTGTTACATCTCTTTAAGAGAGAAACAACTTGTGTCAATTCATACCATTTCATAAAACAAAAGCGTTTGATTCTTCATTTTTAACTTATCTTCTGAATAAACAGGGGTGTAATATAATAACACCCCTATCTTAAATCTAAATTCTACAATACTAGGGAAAAGAACCGGCATGACCAATGAGGCAAGGCAAGCAATTATCCATTCCCCACAAAGTGTTTGCAATAAATTAGATCACCTCCATCTACCAGAACTCCAGTCCTATGACTGAATAAAACAGCAGGAAATTTGGGGTGTGGGGCTAGTTATTTAAATGGTCAGTCTCCCTTTTTTCCTTTCATTTTTATGGTGGGTAATATGTAAATAAAATGTCACACACCAAAGAGGCTAGGAGGGAGTAAAAATTAGTAAATTTGCAACAGTGGCAAATATCTGTAGCTCAGGTATAAGATGAGGGTGAAGATTCATTCTCTGAGCTTGTGGGTTGATTTCCGAATGTTTCATTTACCAGGCTAGGTGCGTGACTAGATAAGCAACCCACAAGCTTGGAGAGCAGACCTTACAACAGCACTGAAAAAAAGACGTATGACTGTTGCAGCTGTGATAAAATCTGGATGCTTGACAACTAATTCATATTTATGACAGTTGCAGTTTCCTGGGGTCATGTAATCACCTTTTTAAACCTTCCCACAAGCAAAGTCAACTGGGAAGCCAGATTCACTTAACAACTGTGTTACTAACTTAACAATTGCAGTGATTCACTTAACAATTGTGGCAAGAAAGGTGGTAAAATCGGGGCAAAACTCACTTGATGAATGTTTTGCTTAGCAACAGATATGTTGGGATCAATTGTGGTGGTAAATCAGGGCTGTCAAACTGGTGACCTGCAAGCCGGATGTATTATGCACAGGCCACGCCTACCCCAGCTCTGCGAAGGGGGGGAAGTCATGATATGTCATGTGATGGCAATGTGATGGGACGAGTTTGAGACCCATGTTGTAAATTAAGAACTACTTGTAGTACAGGTTTGAGTGGGTTCCCTTGTTTCTTATTGGGAATTTTACCTGATACATATAGTAAAGATTTGAAATACCTGATTGTAAATGTATTAACAGCGGCTAGGATTGTATTTGCTAAAAATTGGAAGAATGAGAAAATACCATAACAGGAAGAAATTATTAAGAAAATATTGGAATGTGCTGAGATGAGTAGATTAATATTTGAAATTAGAGAGCAAGAGGATGAACAATTTGATGAAATTTGGGATCTTTTTTACCAATGGCTAGATGATAAAATACGATAATAGAATATTTAGAATGTTAGACAGTAAGGAATATCTTTTTTTTTTCTTGCATTTGTTATTTGACACTATATTTATAAAGGGTTTTTAGGATTGATTTGGTATGATTATATGATTTGTTATAGAATAAACTGTTTAAAGTATTGTTATCTCATAAAGCATGAATGATTAAAAGTATAGTCAAAAATTTCTTTTTTTTAGCGATATTAGGATATATAAGTTTGGATTGACAATATGAGTTGTTATGTAACATAATTGTTATTGAGACTACAAAATGAATGCACAAAACTGATGAACCAACCGACACACTGGATGTACATATGAGAGTTGATGTTTTGTTTGTCTTGTTTGTTTGTAGAAAATAAATAAAATTCTTTTCAAAAAAAAAGAACTACTTGTAGTACTACCATCTGTTAAGCTTACAAATGGGCTTACCAAGGTACTGTACACTACAGAAGACATCAGAAATTAAAGGGAAGGTTAGTAAAGTCCAGCATCATTTCATCCTTGAAGTTGGGCCTGACTTTACCACGGATGGTTTTACATGGAAGTGGCTTAGGCTGACTAATACCTGTGCTACCAACTTACAGTTGCCTCATTTAGCTCTATTGCACAGTCAATGGTTTTCTGGTAGTGAAATGAGTCATTCAAACCTAAACTCACCATTATTTTTTATTAGGATTCATTGGAATTTGAAACCAAAGTTAACTATTATAACTATTAGTTTTAACTAGCATGCTATATGAACCCCCAAAAACCTATGGTTTAATGAACACATGGAATTATCATTGGTTTGTATTTCCTAAACTCTAAAAAGTTGAAGAATATTCCGTGATAAGTGTTTTCTGAATCAGATGTCTTTTTTCTCTCTCTTCCCTTGTCAGAATGGAGATTGAGAAGACAAGGAGGAGGAATTCACTGGAGCAATGCTATTTTACAAAAATGGGCATCAATTCCTCCAAGCAGCAGCTGAAGAACGTCAGCTGTGACAGAAGACAATGGGAAGGTGCAAATCTGCCTCTACCAAAAATTGCTTCAGCAGAGAGGTTGTGACCTGAATTCCAGAGTCACTAACAGCATCAGAGAGCACAGGAAAAACAGCTTCAGGTCTTGCCAATTGTATACAAAATGAGACAGATTTGCAAATGCAAAAAGTAGGATTTCATTAATTACTAGTGTGCAAGAAGCTCAAGAGCTACTGCTTTGGGGGCTGAGGTCTAACTATTCAAGATAGTTTCAAGATACTTATGTAACCCACTTTATATAGATGTTCTTTGTAGATCCATTTAGCTTCTTGCCTTATATAATAATTTCGTCAGTGCAGAGATACTTGTTTTATAACTTCCTATCACAAACTGTACCAACTTGTACAATGAGAACCCAATGTGTGTGTGCGTGTATCAAAGTAGACAAGTTACAGAAAAACTGCAACACTGGATTTCTTTGGAAAAAAAAAAAAACTTAGTAGTATTATCTTATCTGAAATGTCTTTCTCTCCCCATTCTCCTCTGCCTTAAAAGTTCAAAGTTACCTTACTAAAAAGAGAAGTGTTTCATACATTTTGAAACTAATAGCTTAAAGAGTTTAATTTACCATTTGACAATTATTATTCAAGCAGTGAAACTATTATATTTGATTGCAATCTTAAACCTGGAAGTAAAATCTACTGGACCAGTGGTGGTATTCAAATATTTTTACTACCAGTTCTGTGGGTGTGGCTTGGTGGGCATGGTAGGGGAAGGATACTGCACAATCCCCATTCCACCCCACTCCAGAGGAAGGATACTGCAAAATCCCTATTCCCTCCCCATCCCACTAACCTGCTTTCCAGCTCCGTTCTCCTGTGCAGGGCAACCAAAGAAGACCCAGCCGATCAGCTTGGACTCGGGAGGCAGAGAAGAGATGGGGGTGGGGCCAGTCAGAGGTGATAGTTGACAGTTCTCCAAACTACTCAAAATTTCTACCAGTTCTGCAGAACTGGTCAGAACTGGCTGAATACCACCTCTGTATCGAACTCAGTAGAATTTTCTTGTGAGTAAACAGAAGTAGTCCTTGACTTAAACCATAATTGGAATCAGAATTTTCATTGCTAAGCAAGGCAGTCATTAAGTGAATCATAGAAGCATGAAAGGAAACGGGGCATTTATGAAGAGATAAGGTGAAGAATTAGTGAATGAAGGATGAATGCAGATGAAAGAAGTATCAAGTATGAAAGAAATAGGTTGAGATGATTTGACCATATTAAAACAAAGAATGAGGACAGAATCATAAAATGAATATATGAAGAAGTTGAATGAGTCAAGAGGAAAGGAAGAGTCAAAAACAATCATGGCTGTATAGATTTAGACAGAATTGATAAAATATCAAAAAGAGGAACGTATTTGGCAGAGCAGAGTTGTGCTGAAAACAAGGATGATTTGCAAGTTTAGAATAGTATAAAGAGGAATAATTGATACAAGCTAGTTTTAGCCAGATTTCATTTGGTTTTCTTTTCTGGGTTTTGTTGTTTGCTCATGTTTTTGTTTTTTAGTTTATTGTGGTTTAGCAATGAAATTTCTCATTGTGTCAGCAGTTTTTTTTTTTTTTTAAGATCATCCTTTCGTTTCTCGATCACTTAAACAAAACTGAACAAAGAGGTTTTGCAAAAAAGAACTGCTCTTTAAGAAAGAACAGAGGAACAGCAAACTGGGAATGTTTCCAGATGCCCATATCTTTATCCAAAGCCTATTGATGTCAGGAAAACACAACTAAGCTAGTATTTTAATTTCTGCATTTTCATTACCATCCTGACCCATGTAAGCTTAGTGGATTAAAAAAAAGGCTGGAATATCTGATGGTAAAAATATTGATCTATGAATGTTCTTGCAGTCTTTCAAGCCCACCAATCAATTTTCTGCTTTTGCCACCCATTTGTTCTTTTAGATTGTTCTTTTGCTGAGGAACAAAAGGCAGTGAATGAATCAGTGTATGGAGGTGGTGGAAGCAAGGATGATTTGCAAGGACAGAAAGATATGGAAAGACCTAATTTACAAACTGATGTACTAATGTATATTTCTCTTTCTTTGGCTTATCACAAACTGAGGTAAGTAAAATAATACACATTATGCTTTAAACTGCTTTCACTCCAACATATGACCATTAAAATCAAGGTTGTCCTGAAAATCCACTAAGTCTAAAATCTAAAATTATCTAACTATATTGCATCTCTTTGCCTGTGCTTTTTACCGCTCAGTTAAATTATTTCTAATTCCTCTGTTATCCACATTATGTCCACCAATGTAAATGTATACTGTACATAAATGCTGGTGAACATAATGGCTGTTTCTGTTGTCAGAAATACTATATCTTTAAAGGCATTCCATTCTGTGAAATTCATTGCTTCAAACTTTTTTTTTTAACCTTACAAAACTTAGCTTGGATAAATTCAGGAATATTTTTCCGCTACTTATCAATTATGGATTTCTTCGAAGATTTGTAAAAATAATAAGTAAACAAAATGAAATAAATATAATTCCTTCCACAGGCAGAAGTGATAGAGTGGATAGAGACACCAACTGTTGTGACTGTATCTCTTCATACATCAGAGAGAATATCTCTTCATACATCAGAGAGAATATCCCAACGGAAATGAAATAGTAAAGCGCCCAGGAAATATAATTATTTTCTGTCATAGATACAGCTGAAATAATTACAAAGAAAAGTAAACCCATATTTGCAGCATATTTACCTAAATGCAATGGGATGGATTAATTATGAGCAAACATGGCAGGTCTGGAACACCAGAATCTTTCCCATTTGCGCATAAAATCTAAAGAACTTCTTACTGTATCTGTATTTACATGTAACACTAAAGCCAACACAAATCCAGATACAATGAAATGTTCCATGATGCTGGTCATTCTAAATATCTTCATGGACTTAAATCAACATCCATTTCCATTCAGACTCGCATTGTCCTTGCCAGCTAAATTACTCAATTAATCAGCTATCGTATAGTACTCTACCTTGACTTGAACCTGGTATTCTTCTTGGAAAGTTTTGTGTTCAGTGAACCTATTATACATTAACTCTTTAGTTACCTTAATGTAGTACCCTGCACTAAATGTTCACCTACAGAAAAAGAAATAAAGTTCAGTCAAGATCAGCAACAGACATATATGAGCAAGGGAGAATAAATAATTAGTTCTGGAGTTGGGAAGAATCAATAAGGGAGAATTTATCAGAAAGGCGGGGAAAGAAAATCACTGAAAGGAAATGGTTCTGTCAAACCTACAAGTCCAACAGTCCTTTGCATTTTCATGACAGCATCATTTGATTTGTAGTCTAATAATTAGGAATTTACAGTATTTTCTGAAAAAATTTCAGACATGGGATTCCAGACTGGCATCTGACTAAAGTTGACCGTTCAGATGTTAAACAACATGCTTAGAGCAGACACAGATTGGAAAAAAGAAGTGGAAAACCACTTATTCTTTACTGCTTAAAATGGGTTGCCAGGTTAATATACTGGGTTAATATATACCTATATTACCTATCACAACCTCCAGTTGTGTTGAATTTCTCCTCTTGTCACCTTTCTGTTGACTAGGAATGATTGAAGTTGAATCCCATTTTAGGAAGATAAAGTTTAAGAAGGAGGATCTAATTGCTGGTCCCTGCTCAACATGCTAGTAACTTTTTTAAAGAAATGTTTTGCATGCGAGCCTACCCCAAATACATGGAGTAAACATCTCATACTTTTAATTATAGCAAAAGCAGGTGCTTCTTAAATAATATTTGCTGATGGGGAAAATGTCAAATAGATGCCAAAGTGACAGATTTAAAGTGAGAAGGGTGGCACTGTCTCAGGCAGCTAATCAACAACATGAAACAATAATTATCTCTTCTAAATCATCCAGACCTGTCTGTCACCTCTTCTTTAACTGTGAGAAGTTGAGATACTTGTGTCTCTTAAAGTTTTGCATTGGAAAAGAAGACAATATTCACTTTGCAGGTTAAATATCTGCCTGAACTCTGTACACCTTATGGAAGAAGAGGCCTTTGTTAACTTTAATAAACATATTTGAGTGATATTCGATGTTTAATTTGGTCTCTATTGAGACTTTCAATACCTATTTAACTTCTGTGTTAGCCATTGAGAGAAGTTTGAGCAAACAATTTCCCAGAAAGGAATCATATTTAGCTCAGAGGTCTGCAGCTACTGACCTACTAATCTAGAATTTTTCATTTATTTTCTCTTAGCCTTTTCAGGAAAGTATTATATCCTGACTATTACAACCTTCAACCAAATTATATAAAATGATTAATTACTCAGGAAGGGCAAGGTTTTTAAGCCTTCTCATAGGAGATAAAAGAAGCAGTCCTATGTATCAGACTTGAGATGCTGCCAAAAACCTATAAATGGATGGAAAGTTAACTTAGGTGTAGCATCCATCAGCAGGGAGAGATGGCAGACCTCTTTCATTGTTTTTATATTTCTCTAAAAGTTGTTTCACCCCATCTAATAATTTTTCAAAGGGAAGATATGATTCCTGAGCAAAGACAAAAAATTGTAAAGAATGTCTAGGATGCCCCTTTGCTGTGCTATATTTTAATTGCTCTCCTGCCTTTAGTGCACTATATTGCAAACCAATACATCCTGCATTGTGGCAAACTATGACTCCATTAATTCTGCTTTGATTCTGAAATGCAAATTACAAGACAGGCGCCTGATTTATCACCTTAACAATTTGCAACTGTAGGGATAAAGTGAATTTTTTAAAAAGTAATAAAAGTTAAATCTCTTGTGGTCCTTTGAAAATCAAGAAATTAACTCTTTTGTGGTACATTTCCCCTTATCCTCACAGAATGTGGTAATAGGACTAAGGAATCGCTGCTGACACTGTGACTTACCTAGTATAATTAATACCAGGAGAATATCAGTTTTTTAACATCATCCTCCACTGCCAAGAGCCAACTTGGTGAATTAGCTGAAGCATGTGGCTAGAAATTAGGAAACTGTGAATTTTAATTCTATCTTAGGCACAAGCCAGCATTGTGACCTTAACTTTGCTCCTACTTTCAGTCCTAAAAAAAGGAATTGGCAAGCTGCTTTCAAAAAAAGCTGCTAAGAAAATTGCAGGGGACTATCACCAAGACTCAAAACAGATTTGAAAACACTTTTATTTTCTTCATTTTAGATGTGCTATGCTGCACTACCGACAGCCGAACAGCTGTTTGCCACATGGGCAGCCAACTCCACACTCACCAACAGCCTCTTCATCTCCTTTGGTAATATCCTCCTTACTGCCTGCATCCAAAGTAGACCCCATTGCTACATTAACGTTGCTATCCTAGTTCAGTAAAAAGAATCCAGCACGTAGTCTCATAATTCTAAAATTAAGTGGTAGGTCTTACTAGTCACATTTTCTTTCCTATTTGCCTCTACATAAAAGCATGTCTCCTTGAGTATGGGTGGGAATTTGATGACTCAACAACTCAAATGTATGAGAAGTTTTCTTAGCTTTAGATGTTACTCCTGAGACTTGGTTGTTTCTCCTGCAGCTCCCTCTGAGCGCTTTGGAAAGGGCTACAAAGGGAAAGAGAGAATTGCTCTCTCCTGTTCTCTTTGGTTTGATGGGATTGTTTGCATTAGCAAAAGCACAAAAGTATCACCTTTGCCCTTCTAAAGTCATTTTACATTTAACTTACATGACTCATTCTGCTTTCCTATAAAACTATGTATCTGCAAAAATCCTCCTTCCCATTTAAATATATTTCATAACTCAAAAATAGACTGAGTTATAAGGCTGCCTTTTTTGACAAGTTGAACAGCAGATTTAAACAGACTCCATCCATTTCCTAACATAAATGTCATGTAATCCATCTACCGCTGCTCCAGTTATAAATCATATTGGAGATGTTTTGTCAGAGAAATTGCTCTAGAGATTCCAGGAAAACACTTCCCAACCACTTCCCCTTTTCCGTTCCTGGTTCACATTTGACAAAGACTCAGTATTTGCATAATGACAAAAAAAAAAAATCTCTGATGAAGGGCTAGTTCACCGTGGTAGAATGATTCAGACTCAAAGCAAGCACGACAAAGCTGACTTTTTTCCCCTTCCTCTTTCAAATGACAGTATAACATCCACTTCTGAATTGTGATAAATGCAGAAGGATATCTGAAGAGAGGTGGTGAAGGAATTGCACACACATACAATGGAAAATTTTTGATCCAGAGGTGTTCTGTAGGTATTTGATTGTTCAGACAATACAGAGTACATCCCACGTGTGTGAACCAGGTAGGTCTAGACACAGACGCCCCACAAAATATGAGACACCTTCCCACTTGATCTTCAGCAAGACATGGGGAGTCTCTGCATTTGGAAGGGTAAAGGGTCAGTGGCCCAGCCCCACTGAAGGTTCCTAGTGATAAAGCCACAAGGTAACCAAGGTCTAAGCCTGAACTGGGACCTTGCCTGCCACCATCTCTGTACAGCCTGGTGGGAGGAGAACCCTTGCCTCAAGTAAATGAAGCTATCTCCTGAATGTGTGGTCCTGCTAATGAAATAGTTGCTGCCTACTTTGATAATAAAGGTAAAGGTTCCCCCTCGCACATACATGCTAATCATTTCTGGCTCCCAGGGGTGGTGCTCATCTTTGTTATAAAGCTGAAGAACCAGCACTATCCAAAGACATCTCCGTGGTCATGTGGTCATGTGGCCAACATGACTAAATGTTGAAGGCGCACGGAATGCTGTTACCTTCCCACCAAAGTGGTCCCTATTTTTCTACTTGCATTTTTACATGCTTTCAAACTGCTAGGTTGGAAGAAGCTGGGACAAGCAATGGGAGCTCACTCCATTACGCGGTGCTAGGGATTCAAACAGCTGAACTGCTGACCTTTCTGATTGACAAGTTCAGTGTCTTAGCCACTGAGCCACCACGTCCCTTACTTTGATAATACCTCACCTCAAAAAATATCATAACAAATACTTATCATTTTAGTACAGTGAATTTTATATGATTACAATGCAATGAATTTAAATAGTGCAGGGCTTTTTAAAACGTGCTTTGCCCCCAGGGGAGCAAAATTGCAGGCAGCCCGGGTGTGGGATCTAGGCACTGGGGTCCCCTCCAACACCCTTTTCCCCTCTAGCAACAGCTACCATTTGTTCTTGAGTCCTGCCCAAGGTAACCCAGACAGGAATGAGACTCTCCTGCCTGCTCTCACCTTCACCCTTTTCCAAGGCTGGTTCTTCCTCAGTTTCTTCCTGGTGACGACACACTGGTGCTGGTGCTAAGCCTGCACCTTCAGATGTGCAAGACTGATGTCAGCTCCATCAGATAGACCAGACTAAAAATTAGACACTCTGCAGACTTGAGCTATCTTTATTAAAACAGTTGTATTAATAGAACCATACATGTCTGAATATGTTACCTTTCCTCTTTTTTTTTTTAAAGAGACAGGAGCAGTCTGAGGTGTTTCCACAAATATTTCTTGGGTTCAAGTTTTATTTATTTGATCGTGACCTTGGTAGCCAATCCTCCCTCTGTCCTTTTAAGGACATCTTCTTTTTCTACTATACCAATACACTCAGCAAAAACAGAAATGCTGGCCTTGTATGCCCACCCCTCAACACCCTCTCCCCCAAAGAAACAAATTACCTGTGGCTGAAAAGCACTACGGGGTGGTATACAAGTGCTATTGCTATTGCACCTTATTAAAGGCAGCTGAGTATCAAGTTCAGGCCTGAGGGGACTTTGGAATAAAACCTGTGGAGGAGAGTAGTCAGGATCGGAGGATACAAAGGGCTCATTGTGGATTGAAGCATTTGTCAGAACAAGCTGACTGTTCCTTGAGCTTTGGGGATTTGACTCTGCCTATTCTTCTTTGTGGGATATGTTTACTGAAACCTGCCTGCTTATTTCTACTACATCTATCCTCTCTATTCATCGCAGGATGGTACAACCGGATCCTTTGGGTCAACAATTCAATTTAGGCCCTGACTAAGTAAATTCTTCTTATATCTGCCAGAAAGGTCAACTGTCTTCTTGTAAAAGCTCTCATTAAATGACTGTGCATGTTTAATTTGCTGCTATATCACAACCTTTTGGAAAATATTTGCTGAGTAATACCCCATTGCACTGCAGGCTCTGACAGAAGACGGGGAAAAAATCTTTAAAACACTGGCCAAGAGGAATAACTATTGCTTTGCATAATTAGGTGCCTTAGGTGGAAAACTAATGGGTGTTATATACTGCAGCATACAACAAATAGTAAATTTAAATCAATATTAACTAGATCTTCAAAATAGAAAATAATTTTATAAGAAGACACTGAACTGGAGGAACAGAAAACAATTATTGTAAGAAATGACTGTTTTAAGACCTGAAGGATCTCAAGCATTTTCCTTTATTCACAATATTTAGCTATTTTAGTATTGGTAAAATAAATGTTATTCATATATCTACACAATGAGATGTTTGTAACGAATAGCCTTATATAGTATATACCAATACAGTGTATGACCTTAATACTCTAAATCCTATTAGCAACACTGGCTTCCAATATTTGGAGGATTAAGGTACCAAAGGGATTCTGGAACATTCGTTCTTGAGAAAAGTTGCCATGCAGAGTTGAACAAATCTGTCTTAGGAACTAGTTTAACTACACATACGCTATCTCTGACTTCTTGGAGAAGTCCTGGAACTTACTCTCCAGCTTTATTTAATGGGCCACTTTTTAACACAACTGTATCTTCGCCTTAACTAATCTCACAACTCCTGGATACTGTAGATATAAGAGAGAATTGCTAATATGGTTAGTAATTATTATGGGGAAAAAATCCAGGTGCAGATTGCCTTGCTTTGTCGGAAAAGTTTGAGGTACTTCCTATTGTATTAACAGTGCGGGAAAAAGAAACTCTGAATGAATTACATACAGTAAGTCCACATTTGAAAGCAAAGTTGTTTACTTGAATTCTTGCATTTTCACTTCAGTCTTTTGCCTAATAAATATAATTAATCTCAGCTCAGAAAGCTGATTCTTCCCTGGTTGTACTTGTTGAGAGTCCTGCTTGCTTGTAGAATAGCCTGCCTGCCTATCTATTTAGAGCCAATTCTATTTAGTTTCCTGATTCAGCCAATCAGTCTTTCTTAGCGAAATAAACTTCTGTAAATATTCTCAAGCATGATCTGCAACTTAGTATCTCATCAATGGATTTTTAGATCCTTAAAAATCATTGCTTCTGCTCCAAAGCATGACTTCATATCACTTAACAGAACTTATTAAAGGAATAGAATATATTATTTAAAGATTTGTCTTATATAAACTAGCTCATGAAGTTCGAAGAGGTATTCTACATATGTATTATACTCTTAGCACATGATGCTAAGAACCAAGAGCTCCCCATACCATAGGTGAGAACAAGGAGCTATATTCAAAACAGATTTATATCTCTCATCTAAAATGTGTTCAACTGAATGGAATTTCCACAGTAGCAATAAAAAAACACCAGGCCCTATTGTCTCACTCACTTTCTTTCTTTTCCAGAGAGGCTGCCTTCTAATCTTACTAGTTATGCCAAAACAAGTTATAATTCCCAGGTGGAACTTTCTCAGCTTCTGATATTTGGAAAGAATAGAGCTAAACCTAGCCTTATATCTGGTAGCCCTCCATACATCCAATTAAATCTAATAAAAAGGATTGTGCCCGTGTCAGCAGCACTGAAGGTTTGGGTACTTCAGGGGATATTTCATTTTCCTCACTTTATGCTAAGTCTGTATCACGTGCTACAATCTCCAGCAATGGTACACCAGTCATCCAAATGAATATTAACTGTTCATTATAAATCTTTGGAAATTACAGTAATCAATTTATTTATCCCATATCTGAATGTGATATATAATAGTTTGTAACTCAAAAAGTATTAATAAAAATAATAATTTTAGTAACAATAGCAATCAACATCCATCATTAAAGTGACGTTATCGCTGATTACATTTGTAGTATGAGAAAAACAGACAAGATAACCTATTCCAAATTAAATTGGCACTGCTCTGGGCTTAGATTCATGATCATTTTGTCTCGAAGAGAATAACAAAAAGGAAATTGAACCAAATTGTCCAGCAATGAAAATGCATGCTCTCTACAAAATGGGGATTACTCTAGAGATCTCCCTGTAAGTGAAGGTCCTCCTACTATTGTTTTTCTACTAATTTTATTTATTTGCCTCCATCTGAATAAATACAGTTTTATATTAATAAACTACTCAAGCTGTCATATATCAGAAAGGTACGTTAGTTTTAAATCCCATTGAATTTTATGAGTTAGTTTTGAATAAATGTTGTGGAAGTAAAAAACAAGTCACACAGTGAAGATTTCTCTTCTTTATCTTCCTCATGTTATCTCTTCTCCTACATGGAAAGTGAGGGAAGGTATCTCACAAAAACAAAACCTCACAAGGAGTGGAATGGAAAGATGTGCAAAGGATTTCCAAGATTCCTTTCCTTACATTGGTGTGATCCTCCATTCCTGTTTAGGTTGCATATGCCTCTTCTACATACGGTAGTTGATTAATACAGATAGTCCTTCAACTTAAAACAGTTCACTTAGTGATTGTTTGAATTTACAATGGCACTGAAAAAGTGACATGACCATTTTTTACACTTATAACCATTGCAGCATCCCCCATGGTCACGAGATTTACATTCAGTTCCTTGACAATGGACTCACATTTATGGCACATGCTGGGTGCCTTTTGTGACTTTCTGATAAGCAAAGCCAAGGGGGAAACCAGATTCACTTAACATCCGGGTTACTAATTTTGCAACTGCAGGGATTCACTTAACAAACGTGGCAGGAAAAGTCTTAAAATGGGGCAAAGCTCACTTAACAAATGTCTCACTTAGCAACATAAATTTTGGGCTCTATTGTGATCATAAGTTGAGGACCACCTGTACTTCATCTGCTTTATATTTTTGAACATGATTTTTCTTAATATGAAATTTTGGATACATTTAAGGAGATAAATATGAGCAAAGTTGTCATCAACTATAGAGTACCAAACATCATTTAAGTTATTTGTTTGAAGTGAAATCCTAAGTTATTTTAAATAATTCAGACTGATTGCACTTAATGTCCTTCATTTATGACATGGAGGGGGCTTTTAGATGATGCTTTTCATTGTTAAAATTATCTTGCTTGAGTCATGCAATTTTAAGACGTGGGTGCATGGACATAATTATCCTCACACTGCAATTTCCCCTTATTTTTCTTTTTTCTTATAAAATAAATTCCCTTAAAAAGATGGAATAGCTGCAAAGCATCTTTTAATTCGTAGCAGTAGAGCTGTCCATCTAGAACAGGGGTGTAAAATTAAGACCCGCAGGCCACATCCAGCCCAAGGGATGCTTAGATCTAGCCCATGGAGCCACCCTGGAAACAGCAGGACTGCCTCGTGGTGCCTCTGCCAGCGAAAATGAAGCTAGTGAGGCCACACACTGCCCTCCCAAACTCTTTTTTAACTGCAACAGCCTCCTGCATCCCTCTGCCAGCAAAATCAGAACTCGGGGGGGGGGGGATGTGCGGCCCTCCCAATCTCCATTTTTGCTGGCAGAGGGCTGCAGGAGACCGTTGCAGCCAAAAATGGATATTGAGTTAGCCACACACCCTTGGCCATGGCCCCCTGCCCCCCCCCATGTCAAACACAACCCTGATGCAGCTCTTAATGAAATCGAGTTTGACATCCCTGGTCTAGAACAACATTTTACAGTAGGCCTTGCAGCCATCCCCACAACTTCTACATATTTGTCACTACTATCTCACACTCCTTTTGGCGCATAGCCCTCAGGATGCCATTCAAAGGCTAAACTTGGCCTCAAAACAACTACATGCCTTTAGTTTAGAAGAACTGTCATAAGTGGTATCAACGTCATTACTGGAATGTTGACAAAATCATTTCTTCCTAGAATTATTGGGAAATTGGCATGGACTAAAATATTAATAGAAATGGTTGCATCAGTTATACAGAAGTGAAGTGAGTCAGCAGCCCTATTCAATAGTTGGGTCTCTTCCTTGACCCATAACTATGATCTGACTTTCCAAGCCTATCCATATATGTTCGCTCCCATGCACACTGCACAGATTTATTCAGTAGTGTTTGGAAGCCTTAATCTCAGGCAGCAGTAACTATTTACAGAAGTTCTCTTATGCCAAGTTATTTCTGTAGGTTTTTTTAGAAGTCTCTTGTCACGCATGATAAAGTTCTTTAAGAATTTTTTTTTTATCCTGAGTGATCAAAACATAACAAGTGTTGCTGAATAAACCTATACAGTTATTGTGTAGAACGATTCTAGTGGTACCTATTTAATACACTGTGCAAGACTGAAACAAAACTCAATGCAACCTTACATTCTTTCTGTTCTAAGTTGAAATTTGAACTATAACTTAAGCTATTGAAGCAAAATAAATTTTCCCTATTCTTCTGATGGAAATATCTTAAGTCAACCCATTTTTCTGCCAGATATCACAATATGCTTTACAAGGGTGAGGAGGACATGCTTGTCTTAAGGAAGTCATGAATAAGCTACAAAGTATAACAAAATACATCCTTTATGTTGAAATCAGATTTTAGTGATCATATTGATTTTTTGATAATAATATGAATGTGCTTTGCCATTTTCTTCTTTTAAGCTGTTTATCTCCCACCCAAGTACTATCCAGGTTCAACACTGCTTCACTTTTTCAAGATCAACTAAAGTTTCTCCGGTGTTTTCACCAAACTGGGCAGGCTAAATAGCAGTGAGAGAAAAAGGAACAGGAAACAGGTTTTTTTTAATAGAATCTGTCATTTGATATGTTCTTTCTCTTGTGCAACTCTGCTGTTTTTCTGGATGTTGACTTAAAATGCCACTAAAAGCAATCCCTATGGCATGTTTATCAGCAGCCCCTAAAATCAAATCCAACCATTTAATAGTCTTGCCATTCTTACAAATTAATTCAATTATACAGTGTGCTATGAATATTAATCCATAGGACTAACATATCATCAAACAACAGATAGCCAGTTAGGATTTTATACAGAGAGAAAAAAGGCCAATGAGTTCTTCAAAGCTAGTAAATAATTTTAAAAACTTGGCTTCTGTGTATAAAATTATCCAATCTCCATTAAATGTCATTACATAAAGGCAATCAATCTCATATTAGAGAGCAATGGTCTCATGAAAATTCATAAAGACTGGGTGCAGCTGAGGCTACATCACTGGTGTATCTATGGAGTTCCCTCCTCGTATAAACCTGAATTTTGTCTAAGAAAGTAATGCTGTTTACATTACCATACCATAAAGAGAAGTAGAAAAAGGTGTCATTCTTGGACTGTAGTTCTACAGCTATGTAAACATAAGTAAGCTGACACTGAATTAAAGTCCCATTTAATTTTGAAAAAAAAGTAGCTCAGTATTTTATTTTGTGCAATATTAAAATCTCTACTTGTGTGTGTTTGTATGAGAAAAAACCCTTTATAATGATTCTGAAAGTGTAAATAGATCATACAGTCAGTAGTTAAGGTATTGGGCTAGGAGCAGAAAGAAACAGTTCAAATTCATCTCAGCTATAGATGATCATGTGTGTGTGTGCGTCCCTTTTGGGGCAGTCCCTATTTCTCCCGCTCTTTCCTCTAAATGGCTTTTGTTTTCTGTAAGAAGGAACAGGAAGGGAGAGTGCTATATATACCACATTCAGCTCTTAAGTAGAAGGCAGGATATCAATCTATCAAAACAAACATATAGTTCCTTGTTCGTTTATCTCTGAGCTTGGTTGCTTGCAGAATTTCATTATTCAACTAGGTACTTTTAACTTCAGGGAAACTTGCCAAATGTATCTATTCATTAATTATATATTAACTACAGACGGTAACTGTGTGAGCACAGAAAAAGATCTAGCTGCTTTAAGAAGCTCCAATGCTAATAGTTAAGAAGCTACATGTTAATAGTTGTTTCAAATGACATTTTGGTCTTTGAACATAGCTCTACTATGTACACCTCTACATTTCGGCAAATCTAGTTCCTGTGCAAGGGTGGTGTCCATCACCTTCCTAAAAGACAGCACTGATGTTCTGATAAGTTCAAATGAAAGAAGATTTCAAAATCTCAAAATGCTTTGATATAAACTAAAATACATATACCTTGAATTCTGAAATGGAATCTTAAGAGGAGCAAGGCAGGGAAATACAACTGTTTAGTACTGTTGCTGAATACTGTATAACAGTAATGGGGATGAGAATTTAAGCCTTGTTCTCATATTTTATGGCTTTCTGGAGTTTTAAATTTTAAGTTTTGAAGCAGTGCTGTTCACAATTGTTTAATGAAGTTAAATTAAATGAAACACCATACAGTATTGCACTCTAGGGTAGAGAGAAATACATGTAATTCAGAAGCAAAAGAAACAACCAAGTCTTTTCTTATAAGTATATATGTGGAAGAATGAAATCATAATTATAAAATAACTACAGTATTATGACTACTATGACTGGCCCAAGGTCACACAGCTGGTTCTGTGGCTAAGATGGGACTAAACCTCAGTTTTTAGCCAGGTGCCATCATCAGTACACCAAGATCTCTCTCTAAAGCTCTAGAAATGTATTGGACTTAATATATACTATGCTCCTATAATCGTTATCATTTATGCAAAGTTCAATATTCTTATGGCTGAACACTGAAAAATGCACAGGACTGGAATGGCAAGGTTTTTCTGGATTACAGAAAAAAACAATGTCACATTTCTATGTAGGAGGAAATTGTAGAATTACAGAAACCAGGAAGAATGTAAATGCTCTAAAATATAAAACAATCATTTTAGTAATTTAACAGAATTGATAATTATTTTGGGACTTGAAAAGTGTCTGGGAAGTAAATAAATAAAATAACCTAATACTACTTTTTCTTTGCAAAAGCCTAAACAAAATAAACAGAAATTGTAAAAAAAACACTGGAATATTTTTTAAAAGGTATATATTGATTGTATTTTCCAAACAATTTTCTAATAATGGCATCCAGTTAACATTTTATTTTTTAAAAAAATGGAACATAACTTTTGCTTTCAAAGTTTTCTTTTCTTTTTTCTTGTTTAAAAAGAATATGCATTTTGTAATATGGGCATTGTAATATCGCATCTGTGTTCTTTGGAAAATTTTGCATGCTTATTTTCTCTAGCAATTTAACATCAATATGTCAATATTCATCCTGCTGCTCTGTATGAAAAATATACAGTACGTACTATCGATATTGATTTAAGAAATGAAGTGTTTCACAGCATGGATGAGCTATGTGAAGTAAGCCATTAAAAACATCAAAGAGAATTTATGTAACAAGATCTGAAATGAGAATGGGAACTAATTGAGTTTTTGAGTATTCCAATTAACTTTAGTCAGAACTCAAAAGGATCCTGAAGGATTCAATCAGAAAAAAGCGGATTTTAAAATGAAAAGTTTTTGACATAGGTGGGGGCTATTGAAAATTCAATTTAGGAAAGCTGATATGGTGGGGGGGATGAGCTTTCTTGGGCTGTAAAGATTTAAGACAATAAACTAAACTAAACTAACTAAACTAAAGGCAACAGGAAAGAAATATACTTCCAGACTTGCAAATCCTACAATAAAGTAGCATTACTTCATCTGGGCCTGCTTCTTTCTAGACTACCTCACACAGCTGATATCAAGCTTGTAAGTCTGAAACACATCTCCCTGTCGCCTGTACAGCCCATGAAACTAGAGGGGACAGACCCCTGCTGAGATATTTGACATACTCACATTCCTGCTATGGGCTGCCTCTTAACCGACTACTCCTCTCACTGAGTCTCTTAGCCACACCACCATTTTCCAAGATCACCCCAACATATCATTATATTTCTTGACTTTTTATTCCTTTACTATTAATGGTTGATCCTAAAAGGCAGAACCTATTTAATATCTTCATTGTCCATTCTAAGGCTAGTTGTTGTACCTGTTATCATTAATTTAGTCTACTTTATATTTAATCTTAGTTCCATTTTTTCATAGTGCTAATTGTCAATAACTAGAAGATTATGCATTCCCCTCCCCAAGCGCTATATTTTACTTTTGGATTTGGGTGCTCAAAATATAATTTCATCCATCAGTAAGGAACACCTTTGAACAGTTCCATGTAAGTGTTGGTTGAGTAACCAAAATTTTTTCAAATAATTACAAGTGTTGCACCTTGGCTGCTATTATAATATCAATTTGCAATGTTAATCTGGCTGACACAGAACTTTTTGGCACCTACCAAGGAGACAAAAAAACAATATTTTAGTAACTGCAGTCCAATCTTCAAATTATTGTTAATGGCTATTTATTCTAGAAAAAAAACTCACATCATCTCCCAGAAATGGTAGATGAGTACTTTGCGTACAAAATTTGCACAGCTTCACAGTCAACTTTTTAGTTATTCTGTCATTAGATGTTTGTGTAGATATAAAGCAGAGTTATTATTTACTAAATCTGAAGTGATTTTCAACCAGAATAATTTGGGCTTGTAAAATAATTTCATACTCATATTTGCAAATCCACTTCTCAATTGAATGCTATTAGACTCTACTGTTTCTAAATGTTGCTTGATGAATTATAGATCCATTTCACACTACACTGGGATTAAAAATGCCATAAGGGTTCCCCCCCCCCCAATTATTTCCACAAATGTTCATCCCTTTGCACTCCTAAGAGCAGAAGAGAAGTATTGCCTTCATGTCCTACTTGCGGGCTTTCTGATAGCATTTAATTAGAAAATGCAGCATACAGGATATTGTACTAGGTAAGCCTTTGGTCTGATCCACCATGATTAATTTTTAACAATATCATAATGAAACCTCTTATATGCACGTCATCAAAAACAGTGCTTCAGTAAATCTCTCTACAGCCATTCACATGACAAAAGCTAAAGGTATTGTTAAGTTTTGAGCATGGGCGAGAAAGAGTGGAGACAAGCCTCTGAATGGTGAACTTCAGCTCTTTATTTACATTGTGACTTCCTCATTTCAATAGCAGTTAAACCCGCCTTATATAGGCAAACCCTGTAACTTTTAACCAATAACGAGCTAGGAGCGCTAGCTCTTATAACCAATAGGAACTCTCTGTTAAGGGCCAATCGGATTCCCCGGAATGGACCAATCCGGTCCGGCCGCTTAACAGCCAATCAGAAGTGCAGGGCCAGAACCCTGCACTTACTCCAAGCTCACACTTTATTAATCTTTATGCATACACAACACCCCTTCCCCCTGGCTTCTTATTTGCAGGTCGCAGTTACATAGTCCCTTAGGTAGGACGGTTGTCTTATTAGTCTCTTTGATTTCCGTTCTATCAGCTGGCTGCAATCACGCTGAGGTAGATCGTTGTTTGGCAGTGGGGCTGTTTCTGGTTCAGAGTTCACTTCTATGTCGTTGCCCACATGCTCTGCAATTCCCTGAGGTGCAACAGTTTCTCCCTCCGGCTCTGCTTCCTGAGTTTCTATCAAACCGTCGTTTCCTTCGAACGGGTTTCCTAGGAATTCATCTTCTTCCGTACCTCCCCCCCCTTCAGTTTGGTCATAGGGGAGTTGCGGACTGGCCACTGGAAGCCGCGATCGTAATTGATCGATATGCCGTTTCCAAAGTTTATCATCAAGGCATTGTACAAGGTAGGATCTGGGGCCGGTTACATGTACTACTGTCACTTCCACCCGCAATGGGTCGCCCGATAGATTTGTAGCATATACCAGGTCTCCTACCTGGAAGGTACGACAGCGGCTGCTGGATCCTAGTGGTTTCTCCGGTTTGGGTGCAACCGGTTGAGGTGGGAGCGGAGCTTTTGTCCCATTAGCAGTTCGGCGGGAGTTTTGTTGGTGACTCTATGTGTGGTGATGTGTTGCAAGAAGAGGATTTGATTGACCTTGTCGTCCATGTTGTCGTAGTCTACCTTTTGCAAGGTTTTCTTCACAAATTGGACCATGCATTCTGCTTTGCCATTGGTCTCAGGGTGCACAGGCGAGGTGAGCGCATGGCGAATGCCGTGGTCAGCGAGGTACTGCTCGAACGCTAGTGCGGTAAAGTGAGGGCCGTTATCAGATACCAGGATGTCTGGTAATCCGTGGGTTGCAAAGAGTCTGTTTAAGATTTTGATAATCGCCTCGGAGGTCTAGTCGTCATGCGATGGATTTCGAGTCAATTCGAGTAGGTGTCGACGGTAAGCAGGAAGGTGTGGCCTTTGGTTGGCCCCGTGAAGTCCAGGTGAATTCGGGACCAGGGTCCATGTGGTGTCTCCCATTCAGTAGGCATGGCTTTTGGTGGGGCGTTGCTGACTTCTTGGCATTTGGGAAAAGCTTTAACCCACTGTTCGATTTGCTTGTCAATGCCCGGCCACCATGCGTAGCTTCGCGCAAGGGCTCTATTCGCATGATGCCGGGGTGGCCATCGTGCAAGGTTCTCAGCAGCGCTTTCTGGAGTCGTTCTGGGATAACGACTCTATCACCCCAGATGACACAGCCTTTCTGGGAGAAGAGCTCGGTTTGTCGAGTCTTGAATGGTGTGAAGTCATCTGATAAATGGTCCAATGGCCATCCGCGTTCTACCCAGCCTAGGACTCGTGCTAGGGTGTGGTCACGTTTGGTTTCTCTCGCGATATCTCGGGCGGTTAGTGGCGGCGAGTTGAGTGCTTCGATTTGCATCATGGTTACCGTTGGTACAGGATCGTCGAGAGTCTCTGGAAGCGGTGCTCAGCTCAATGCGTCGGCGTGGGGAATGGCTTTCCCCGGGTGGTATTGCAGCCGATAGTAATAAGCAGCTAAGAATTCTGACCATCGCGTCATCCTAGGGAATAATATGTAGGGAGTCGGCTTATCTCCGGCTATTATCCCCAACAAAGGCTTGTGGTCAGTCACAATAGTAAAAGCCTGGCCATACACATATTCATGGAATCTTTTCACAGCTGAGACAATTGCGAGGGCTTCTTTGTCAATTTGTCCATAGTTTCGCTCAGTTTTTGAAAGAGTCTTTGAAAAATATGCAACAGGGGCTTCGTTCCCATTAGGCAGTACGTGGCTCAAAATGGCGCCTACCCCGAAAGGCGATGCATCACAGGTTATAACTAACGGCAAAGTCTCGTTATACTGCATGAGTACAGAGTCAGAAGTGAGCAGTTTTTTAACATTTCTAAACGCCTGTTCTTCACGGTAACCCCATAGCCAATTTGCTTTTTTATCTAACAATCGGTGTAACAGTTTAGCAACAGTTGCTTTGTGCGGTAAAAATACATTATAAAAATTGATGAGGCCTAGGAACACCTGGAGATCGGCCTTGTTTCGTGTCCTGGGAGTGTTTTTTATCGCTTTTAGTTTACTTTCGGTAGGGTGAATGCCCTGGCTATCAATCAGGTATCCTAAAAACTCAACACTGTCAGTACACAATTTACATTTGTTTTTTTTAACTTTAAGACCGGCCTCTTGGAATTTTTTTAGGACTAATTTTAACCGGTCCTGTAAGATTTTTTTTGTAGGGGCTGCAATTAATACATCGTCAAAATAGGGGACCACGCCCTTAATTCCTTGCAATAACCTTTCCATAAGGCTCTGAAAAATCCCCGGGGCTACACTAACTCTGAATTGCAGCCAGGTACATTTAAAGATACCTCGGTGCGTCACAATAGTTTGGGCCTGTGCCGTTTTTTCATCTACTGGTAATTGCTGATATGCCTGAGCTAAATCTAATTTAGCGAAAACTTTCCCACCCCCCAGGGAATGGAGGAGATGCTGCACCACTGGAACTGGATACGCGTTCTGCTGCAGGGCGTTGTTCAAAGTGGCCCGGTAGTCCCCACAAATTCGGATTGACCCGTCTGGCTTAATGGGTGTTACAATAGGGGTTTCCCAAGAGGAGTGATCGATGGGATCTAACACCCCCTGAGCTATCAGTTTGTCGAGTTGTTCGTCGATTTTCGATTTTAAGGCAAATGGAACTCGACGGGGCTTTAGGTGAATGGGAGCTATTTTTGGATCTAGGCTGAATGAAATCGGGGTCCCCTTGTACTCGCCTAAGCTGTCCGCGAAGACGTCCCTGAACTCATAGATAAGGTCTTCCTCCCAGTCACCGCCGCTGACTTGGTTTATGCCGGCCACTTCAATGCCGAGTGGCGCGAACCATTGGAGGCCTAGTAGGCTAGGCCTATCTCTGTTGATGACTGTCAAAGGTAAGTACGCTGTGTGCCTCTTGAAGGAGACTCGGACTCGGCAGGAACCGACGGGGATTCAATTCCCTTGGTAGTCCTTGAGGATGAGGCGTTGGAAGCGGAGATCTTAGCATTGAATTGTGGGGATGAGTTGCTTGAGTGTCTTCCATGACACCATCGAGAGGGACGATCCCGAGTCGACTTCCATGTGGCAAGGCTGGTTCTCGATGGCTACTGTGACTCAGATTTTCTTAGTGTCCAAGGCTGAGGTGTGACCAATAGTGATAGTATGGTGAGCCTCTTCTCTCTGCAAAGCTCAATTTCTGTAGGAGTGGTTTACTGGGTCTCGCCGTACAGGACGGTTTCCTGTCGATTGGCGATAGTTAGCCCCTTTTGAGGCCTGGCTGGGTCCTGGTGAGCTGCGGTAGACCCATCCGATGTGGCCTCATTTCCCGCACTCATGGCAGAGTGTGTCGCGGAATTTGCATTCGGACCTGGCATGGTTGGCTGCACAGCCAGCGAAAGGCCTAAGGGCTTCAGTGGGTGGTCCCGGTCAGACCGCAGTCGATGGACCCCTTCTTCGTCGCTGTCTGATGACGAAGAGAGGTCCTCGTGGTGCATTGTCGCAAGCTGCCCTTCTGAACTAGGTGAGATGTCGCTGGCCGGTGGTGGTACCGGAGTGCGGTTTCGGCGTAGTTGTGCAGCTGACTTCCTGGTTGCTTCTGCTGCAGTAGCATTGGCGATGGTGTCGGCAAGGCTGATGTTGCCTTTCGCCATCAGCTTGCTTTGGACGCCTGGTGCATCTAGTCCCAGAACTATGTGATCTCTTAGTGCTTCTTCTAAATCAGTGAATCCGCAGAGGCCTCGCAAATTTCGGAGGTCTGCTATGAAGTCGGCCATGCTTTCTCCCTTTCGCTGGCTCCTCGGATAAAACTCGTGGCGTCTCATGAGCGTAGGCACGGTCGGAGCGTAGTGGTCTCGTAGGATAGATTCGAGGTCGTCCCAATCCATGGCCTTCACTTCTCGGGGTTTGGCTAGTGCTTTAGCCATCTTAAATATGGCTGTGGCGTCCTTTAAGTTGTTCGTCTCTAGGAACATTTGGAAATGATCCATGTAAGACTCCCAGTCTTCCTGTGTTGGATCGAACGGAGCGGGTGGTATGATGCCGCCGGACATGGTTCCATTGTTGGCGTCGTCTGTCACGTGCTCGGTGTTCTTCGAAGTTTTGTTGGTTCAGATTTCTCCATATCCCACCCTCGTCGCCAGTGTTAAGTTTTGAGCATGGGCGAGAAAGAATGGAGACAAGCCTCTGAACGGTGAACTTCAGCTCTTTATTTACATTGTGATTTCCTCATTTCAATAGCAGTTAAACCCGCCTTATATAGGCAAACCCTGTAACTTTTAACCAATAATGAGCTAGGAGTGCTAGCTCTTATAACCAATAGGAACTCTCTGTTAAGGGCCAATCGGATTCCCCGGAACGGACCAATCCGGTCCGGCTGCTTAACAGCCAATCAGAAGTGCAGGGCCAGAACCCTGCACTTACTCCAAGCTCACACTTTATTAATCTTTATGCATACACAACAGGTATAATGCACAATAGCCTTCTTCATGACTTCATTACCCCAACAGAAATATCTCCAAGAGGCACAAGTTAACACCACATCTGCTGATAGTCCCTTTAAACAGGATAACACTTGAAGAGAACTTATATAGGAGGAGGAACCTTTTCACTTTGACTAAATAAATTTAGCTTATAATGTTAGGTAATCTTAGCTAATCGTGAAAAACAGAATGCACAAACTATCTTGATTAGCACCTGGATGGAAGTTCAGCAGCTGTAGATTGCACAAACCATTTCAGTACTGATGTCAAGCTAATTAAATGAACATATCTCTAAAATTTTCAAGAGCTGAGTTGCCCTTGAAGATATTTAACCTTTAGAAGAGGCACTGGGGGCTTCCCATAACAAAATTGTCTTTCATGTGTGGTAGAGCATATGAACTGATTTCCTGCATGCTATTTAACAGAATCTTCTCAACCAATAAGAAAACAAATTTAGGAGCAATAACTTGCTTAAGTGACAAGTGGTTTTATAAGAATGGGCATCCCTGAAAGAGTTCTAGTTCTATTATTGTGCTTTCCATACCAGTGCTTGGGTAATTCAAGTTCCAATAACAGTACCTCTTTTAGCTTGCCTATAAAAGCAGGGTACGGATAAAAGAATACCCCATAAAGGAAATGATACTTGTTAATTCCTTCAAAAGACAAATTATAAAGTTATAAAGAAAATTAATAAAGGTATGTAAAAAAAGCACAGGAATATCTTCAGCAAGAATGTACGAGTGACTTCTGAGATTCCAAGCATGGACGGCAGAAGCATCATATCAAGAATTTAAGCTAGAAGTGGTCACCTTTCTCCTTGACGAGAGAGGTAAGATTTGTTATCCCTGCAAAACTGAAGGCTGCTGGTTCTGCCATTCTCCAGTGCAGAAATGAAAGAGTTTCAATAAAGAAGAATATTGGTAGCTCAGGGTTGAAATGAGGGACCCTTGGAGCTTGGTTGTTTTGTTGCAGATGTTTCGTTACCTAAACTAGTTAACATCAGTGCCAGTCATTGCTAGCTAAATACCTTACTGTAGGACTTGCAATCTTGCATAGGAAACAATCAGACAAGAGTGGCAGGAACCTCCAGGTAGCGTAACAAAAAGAAACAGAAAGGACCCACCCTAATGGATCAAGCAGGTAAAAGAAGCCGAGGGAAGTTTGTGTCTTCAGATTTGCAAGATTCTGACAATGCAGTTTTACAATAAAGTAGATTTAGCCCATTTAGTCGTGTTTCCTTCTTGGTTTACCTAGGAGAGCTGACAAAAAGCAATACAAGACTTAAGGCTGATACATGACTTCCTAGATTAAGGCTTACCCAATGAATTCCCATTTATGCCACTCTAGTTATTCTGGATACTGAGTGATTTACAGAAACTTTTCTTTAGGTAATGATGGATGGATGGATGGATGGATGGATGGATGGATGGATGGATGGATGTACATTCATAAACACACACACACACACACACACACCCCATCAATTGACAGTTCCCCATTAAAGAAAATTTCAAGACTTCCATTTAAATAAGACACCAACTATGAGAGAGAATTGATAAGAAGATATACAAAGCCCTGAACCAGAAATACCTCAAAAGATATACTGTAGGTAAAATGTATGTCAACAAATGGTAACGGAACAAATCTCACCCATTACAAAAAGAGTCCTCTACTTCGTGATAACCCATTCAAATCAGCTTTTGAACCCAACTGCACTATCACTTACGTGAAGAGTAGATTTAGGTGATATGAAGGCAGTGAGAAATGTTTGCACATAGACATTTTTATTTTACGTTAATCAAGTCAGTTCCTAGAAATCTTCCGTGTTTTCTTTCTAAGTATATAGCAGTGGCCATATGCTGAATCACAGTCCCGATCCATCTGTCAGAAATGGTTTTGCAGCAACTCTGAAGTGTTTCATCCAGCAGTTTTTCTTGCAGTACCTAGAAATGCTCTAAGTGGGATCTGGGATCTTCTGCATGCCAGACATTTAGCCTACTACTTAGCTATAGCTTGATTGTATGATCTTAAACTACTTGCATTGAAGTCACAACTCAAGTAAGTAAGTAAGTAAGTTAAGTAAGATGAAAAAGAATCTATTAGCTTTGGAGACAAACCTATGGTGCAAGTCTAGGATAATGGCCTTTAAAAAAAAATCCAGAGAGCGTATTCAGCTGGGTGTCTCAGGATGAAGACTACGCTCAAAACTGAGGACAGCCTAGAAAAATGATAGGATCAAAGGGAGAAACAGCAGAAGAAAATGGCAAGAGCAGAAAATAAGTCAGTTATAGAGTAGAACCTCTAGTCACAACCATAATTCGTTCCATAACTTTGGTCGCAATCCAATTTGGTCATGACCCAAACCTAATTATGGAAATTTGGTGCTTAGGAAAAAAATGGTGCGAAAGGGGAAATTGGCTTCGGGGAAAAAATTGTGAATTTTTTTGGTCAGAATCCAATTTGGTCGTGGTCAGAAGCGTTTGTGACCAGAGGCTCTACTGTACATTAATATTTTTTAAATAAATACATGAATAAATAACAAAATACTCCTAATATCTCTGGCAGGTGCAACTCAATGCTTTCAGAAAATCTTTAAGAAGCACATGAAAACCTTAGCAACCAGAACAGCTCCTTTCCATATTACTGGCAAAGAGAAATTATTTTTTCCCTGAAATTAATGATAATCTATTGTGAACAAGTTCTATGTATGCACATGCATTCAGCTCCTTTGTAATTAAGCAAGAGGTCTGGAAAGATGATAAGAGTATAAAAAATAAGTAGCAGATAAAACCCAAAATCTTTATAAAGAGTAACTTTAAAAAAATCCCCTATGAATGAGTCTTAAATACGTATCACCCCAGATATTTTCATTTAATGAATTTTAAGACTCACCCTATCAGGGAGATGGGCAGCACATAGATTTAATAAATATATAAAAAAAAAACCGTGAAATAAAAACATCTCAGGAAAAAGCTGCAGTGGTTTAACCACCATTACAGCACTGGATTCAATCCAGCCATGGGTGAGTGTCATGACATTTCCTGCCAAACACCTAATGATCCCTTTTAAATACCCTGATTAAAATGGCATGCTAGCAATCTTAGTTCCAGTGTATTTGTTAAGTTCTGCGCATGGGTGCAAGGAACGAAGACGAGGCAGTGACAGTGAACTTCAACTCTTTATTAAGCATACTGAACAGAGCAAAACCCTAAAGCAGCAGCAGCCCTTTTATAGGGTTGGCTGCTGACCTATTAGCCAATGAGAAACATGGAAGTGTTAAACCCTTGAACCAATGAGAGTTGGCCCGTTAACAACCAATCAGATTTCCCAGAAAGGACCAATCCAATATCACTATTATCGGCCAATCAGAAGTGCAGGATTAGAACCCTGCTTTTCTTTAGGTTGTTAAACTTTATTAAACGCCTTTATTATTAGTTCATAACACCCCTTCCCCCTAGGTTCCGTTTGAGGGGTGCGGTGATGTAATCCCATAGATATGCAGGTTGTTTTAACTGTCTATTAGATTTGCGCTGTCCCACTGGTTCCTGTCTGTTGTCCGGTTTCGGTGAAACGTTTTTTGATTTATCTGGTACAGTCGGTTCCGCATCCTCACTGGATGACTCGGTGCCGCTACTTCTGTCGTTGTTGTCCTCCAGTCTCTGCGGGCTCACCTCCGTTGAAGTATTCCTCTGTGGCGAGGAGAGTCCCCTCCCTGATTCTTCTTCATTTATCGTGCCCGATTGCTGACTTCCTTCGCTTCTGCTTTCCACCATCTCGAATTCGGTTTCTTCGACATCCCTTCCCCCTTCAGTTTGAGAGTCACAGGAGTCGCGGGAACTGGGTTGCAGCCTAGAGCGAAGCTGATCTATATGGCGTTTCCATATTTTTCCATCCAATGTTTGCACACGGTACGATCTGGGCCCGGTGGTTTGAGTTACGGCTGCTCCGACCCATAATGGTTTGCCGGAAAGGTTTTTAGCGAAGACTAAGTCTCCTACCATGAACTCATGGCATTTTCCACTAGATCCACAGGGTTTCTCTGGCGCGTAGGACGGGTGGAGCTGGTCGAGGTGGGAACAGAGCTTACGTCCCATCAACAGTTCAGCTGGAGTCTTGTTGGTGACGCTGTGCGGGGTGATGTGTTGGAGTAGGAGTATTCTGTTTAGTTTGTCGTCAATGTCCCCATAGTCCATTTTGTGGAGAGTTTTTTTTAACAAATTGGACCATGTGCTCGGCCCTGCCATTGGCCGCAGGGTGCGCCGGCGAGGTTAGCGCATGGCGGATACCCCGGTCCACTAAGTATTGTTCAAACGCCAGGGCGGTGAACTGGGGTCCGTTGTCAGAGACCAGAACGTCTGGCAGCCCATGCGTTGCGAATAGCTTATTCAATTTGCAGATGACTGAATCGGTTGTAGTCGTCTTCATCTTGTGGATCTCGAGCCAGTTGGAATAGGCATCCACTGTTAGGAGGAACATATGTCCTTTAGTAGGTCCCGCAAAGTCAACGTGGATGCGGGACCACAGCCCCCGGGAGATTTCCCACTCCATTGGAGTTGCTCTAGGTGAGGCACTGCTGACTTCTTGGCACTTTAGACAAGTCTTCACCCAGGCTTCGATCTGCTTATCGATGCCCGGCCACCATGCGTAGCTTCGTGCGAGCGCTTTCATAGGAACAATGCCGGGGTGACCGTCATGCAATGTTTTCAAAACTGCTCATTGTAACCGCTCTGGGACGACGACTCTGTCTCCCCATAGGATGCAGCCTTTTTGCGAGAAAAGTTCTGTTTGCCGGTTTCTGAAAGGGGTGAAGTCGTTCTACTGGCCATCCTCGTTCGACCCAGCTGAGAACTCGCGCCAGGACAGGATCTCCTTTCGTTTTGATAGCGATGTCTCTGGCTGTTAGCGGCGGTGAATGTAGTGTTTCAATCTGGAGTGTCGTAAGGGTTGGAGCTGGGTCGTCAACGGTTTCCGGAAGTGGGGCATGGCTCAATGCATCAGCGTGGGGAATGGCTTTCCCCGGGCGGTGTTGTAATTTATAGTTGTATGCAGCTAAGAACTCCGACCAGCGAGTCATTCTAGGTGACAATATATAGGGGGTTGGCTTGTCTCCCACTATAATCCCCAGCAAAGGTTTGTGATCAGTAATAATAGTAAAAACTCATTCATACACATATTCATGAAACCGTTTCACAGCAGATACAACAGCAAGAGCCTCTTTATCAATTTGGCTATAGTTACGTTCAGCCTTTGATAATGTCCTTGAAAAATAGGCAATAGGGGCCTCACTACCATTTGGTAACACATGACTCAAAATGGCTCCTACTCCAAACGGTGACACGTCACATGTAATTATTAAAGGCAAAGTCTCGTTACACTGCATTAAAACAGCATCGGAGGTTAGTAAGTTTTTCACTTGTCGGAACGCGTGCTTCTCTCGGTGTCCCCAGACCCAGGTTGCTTTTTTGTCGAGAAGTCTATGTAGGGGCTCAGCTACGGTCACTTTCTGGGGCAAGAAGATGTTGTAAAAGTTAATGAGCCCCAGAAAAGCTTGCAGGTCTGTCCTATTCCTGGGTCTTGGAGCATTTTTGATCGCTTTTAGTTTGCTATTAGTGGGGTGAATGCTTTCCTTATCGATTAGGTACCCCAAGAACTCTACTTTATCTGTACACAGTTGACATTTATATTTTTTAACCTTAAGGCCAGAGTCTTTAAATTTCTGGAGAACCATTTTAAGACGCCTTTCTAGTACTTCTCTATTCACGGCCGCAATTAAAACGTCATCAAAGTATGGCACGACCCCCTTGATCCCTTGCAAGAGTCTCTCCATCAGACTGAAAAATCCCTGGAGCTACGCTCATTCCGAATTGGAGTCGGTTGCATTTAAAAGCGCCTCGGTGCGTAACGATCATCTGTGCTTCCGCAATTTTTTTATCTACAGGCAGTTGTTGGTATACCTGTGCTAAATCCAATTTAGCGAAGACTTTTCCACCCCCCAGGGAATGGAGAAGGTGTTGCACCACCGGCACTGGGTAAGCGTTCTGTTGAAGGGCGTGATTAAGGGTGGCCCGGTAGTCCCCACAAATCCTTAACGAACCATCTGGTTTGATGGGTGTTACGATTGGGATTTCCCAACGGGCGTGGTCAGTTGGTTCTAAAACACCCTGGGCTATTAATTTATCGAGCTACTCGTCAATCTTTGGTTTTAGGGCAAAAGGTACCCAACAAGGCTTAAGGCGGATGGGGGCTACTTCAGGGTTAAGGTTAAATGATATCGGGGTCCCCTTGTGCTCGCCTAGTTTGTCTGCAAAGACATCCTGGAATTCCTGGATGAAGGCCTCCTCCCAGTCATCGCTTCTGGTTTGGTGAATGCCGGCTACCTCAATCCCGAGTGGGGCGAACCATTGAAGGCCTAGCAAGCTAGGCTGGTCACGGTCAACGACAGTCAGTGGTAACGATGCAGTACGATTTTTGAATGATACTTTGACTTGGCTGGAGCCAACGACCGGAATTAGGTTCCCCTGGTAATCTTTGAGTATAATTCTTTGGGCCCTGAGGTCTTGACGCCGGACGGCAGGGATTAATTGTTTAAGGGTCTTCCAGGAAACCATCGAGAGGGACGATCCTGAGTTGACTTCCATCACGCAAGGTTGGTTTTCAATGGCGACCCTCACTCGGATCTTCTTTGCATCTAACAATGAAGCGTGACCGATTGTAATGGTTTGGTGTGCCTCTTCCCGTCTCGTTGAAGTGGCCAGTGTTTTATTTCTGTAGGAGTGGTTGTTCCATTGGTGGTTCAAGTGTTCCCGACTCACAGAACGATTCCCTGTGGTCTGGCGGTAGTTGTTTTCTCTCTGAATTGGGCTGGATTCTTGCTTGCTTCTACAGACCTTCCCGATGTGGCCTCTTTTCCCACAGGAATGGCAGAGCGCGTCGAGGAATTTGCAGTCTGATCGCGGGTGGTTTGCCTGACAACCCGCGCATTGGTGCGGTAGTCTTCATTTCCGCTGGTTGCGTTGGTCGTGTTCAGACCGGAGCCGTTTGACCTCCTCATCACTTTCTGATGGCGATTCGAGGTCCTCGTGGTGGGTCGCTGTTGTGTGCCTCTCTAGGCGAGTTGAGGTATCGCTGGCGAGTTGACGGAGCGGTGCGTTGGTGCGGTGCATTCGGGCGGCCGACTTCCTGGTTGCTTCTGCTGCAGTAGCGTCTTTGATGACATCGGCAAGATCGATGTCCCCTTTGGCGATGATCTTGCTCTGTGCTGTTTGGTCATCTAATCCCAGAACTATTTGGTCTCTCAGAGCTTCTTCGAGGTCTGCAAACCCACAGAGGCCTCCCAGGTTCCGGAGGTCTGCGATGAAATCCGCGACGCTCTCTCCTTTCCGTTGGTCCCTCTGATAAAACTCATGTCTTCGGACAAGTGTTGGTACGGCGGGTGCATAATGGGCCCGTAGAAGGGGTGCGAGGACGTCCTAGTCCATGGATTTCACCTCAGCCAGTTTCGCTAGTGCCTTGGCCATCTTAAAGACAGCAGGCCCGCAATGGGTCAGGAACACTGCTCGCTTTTTCCCTGTAGTGGCGTCCTTCAAGTTGTTGGTCTCCAGAAACATCTGGAACCGGTCTATGTACGAGTCCCAGTCTTCTTGTGCTGGGTCGAATGGAGCGGGTGGTGTGGTGCCGCCGGACATGGTTTCCGCTGTCGATGTGCCTTCAGCCGCGTGCTCTGTTTGGTGCTCTGTAGTGTTCAGTCAGCTCTAATGTCTCCGCATCCCACCCTCGTCGCCAGTATTAAGTTCTGCGCATGGGTGCAAGGAACGGAGATGAGGCAGTGACAGTGAACTTCAACTCTTTATTAAGCATACTGAACAGAGCAAAACCCTAGGGCAGCAGCAGCCCTTTTATAGGGTTGGCTGCTGACCTATTAGCCAATGAGAAACATGGAAGTGTTAAACCCTTGAACCAATGAGAGTTGGCCCATTAACAGCCAATCAGATTTCCCAGAAAGGACCAATCCGATATCACTATTATCGGCCAATCAGAAGTACAGGATTAGAACCCTGCTTTTCTTAAGGTTGTTAAACTTTATTAAACGCCTTTTTTATTAGTTCATAACAGTATTAGTGAACACATGTAAAGAGATTAAATTGGAATGAATTCATTGGGATATTTTATGTAATCTGTGAATGTGTCACAAAAGGGGGCTCACTTACATGATATCGGGCATTAGTGAATGCAGTTAAGATATCTGTAGGGAGGACCCATTCAACAACTTTTTACTCTCAGTCTCTATTGTTTATTCTATGACAAATATACATGTCAGCCCAGAAAGAGGAATAAAATATACTATACATCTAGTTTTTGATTGTGGGAAAAAGGATGATTCAGGAAGAACAGGTAAGACGACTGTAGGTTTTTAAAAAGAGAATTGGTCAGTTTAAATAGCCATTTATCTTCCTTCAGGCAGAAAGTCCCACAAAAGATGAGAAGTAAGCTGATCTTTATGTCGTAAGGTACATTCCTACATAGAAAATGTTGTTAACAGTTAAACTGTTTAAGTAAATGTACCAATGAGCTAGTTTAGTTCAGAGAGACAAATATAAAATGAATAGTAGATGAGTTAAAGATGATGGATAATGATTTAGATCAGTGTTTCTCAACTTGGTAACTTTAAGATGTGTGGACTTCAACTTCCAGAATTCCTTAGTCACACTTACCAGGTTGGGGAATTCTGGGAGTTGAAGTTCGCGCAACTTAAAGTTGCCAAGGTTGAAAATCACTGATTTAGAATATATTTAGTATATCTGATCCAGCAGTGGAGACTTCCTTAAAAGATCTCAATGTATATTTCATTCCATGAAACCTTTGCTTGATTTAACAAGCTGGATATGCAGAGACAGAATTTTTGAGACAATTGAGCAGAGTATGATTGTAACAACTACTGTATGTATCTTATCATGTACTGCACTTTATAAATGCCAAGCAGATTTTTAAAAAGTCCCACCTTGGGAATGAAAGCTGGATGGGGGACTTTGGGCTCATCCCTCCCCTTCAGTCCAATCCAGCTCCCTAACCAGGTTTGTTGTTGTGGAGAAAAAGAGGAAGGAGGACTAGGTAGGTTCACCACCTTGAGTTACTTATAAATAGTAATAAAAGTGGGATAAAAATCTAACTAATAACTGTTAGGGATAACATTGTTTACCCTAACTGGTTTAGGTAAAATAATAAATATGTTATCATGGTTTGTTCGTTAAAGTGTCTGTAACTTTAACTGTAAGAATGTAATTAAGGGAGTGGTTGTAAAAGCACCATAAAAGAAGCAAGACACAGCAGCTTGCTCTCTCTGGCTTGATGATCCCTAATTACTGCATGGATTGAAGACTGCGTTTTTCCCCTACTGGAACGGGAGAGAGAAAGGACTGTTGATTTATCAACTGTGAGAGGACTGATTTATTGTAAGTGAACTGACATTGGATATTCTACACGGATTTTTGCTAATTGAATATCCTTGAATGGACTGACTAAAAATGATACGATATGACTAATGGACTGTTATTTTGACTATGCTATAAAACTCTAAGTGGAATAAACTATATTTTTGATAACACAAGCGTATCTGTTATTTTTACTGTATATTAACTAACATACAAACTTATCTCACACATTTATCTGTATGCCTATCTGACTAACGCTGCACATTCTGTTTAGCTTGTCTCCTTAACCCTGGTTGGGGAACACAGGCTTAACACTGGTTATGGGCCCAGAGGCTGCAAAGTCAGTTTAACTAGGATAAAACAGATTTATGTAAAAAGTGAGAGTTTATGTTGTTACACATTACAGTAAACAGACAGCTATGTTTTATTAATTATAGTTTTATATCCATATAAGAAACCATGGCACAAGTCAGTCTACAAAGTTTGTCCCTTATATCCAAGCTGGATGGAACAAACTATGTATCATGGTCTATGAAATGTAGTCTACTTCTACGAAGAGAAGGTCTGTGGAACATAATTGAAAATCCACCAAACGTAGAGGAATGGGATCCAGAGATTGAGGAAGATAGACAAAAGATAGAAGACTTTAAACAGAAGAATGAACAAGCTCTTTGCATAATAGGACTAACACTATCTGACCAGCAACTTGTTCATATCCGCGGAGAGCAAACAGCTGTTGGGTGTTGGCAGAAGCTGAAGAGGATTTATTGAGATAATGTTGGTGCTCACATAAATCTAACGTGGAAGCTTTTCAGGATGCATCTCCAAATGAATGGTGATATGCTTAGTCATTTGAAAACTATAAAAAGCATTTTTCAAGAACTCCACGAGAAAGAACTTATTTTCTCTGAACTACAACAAGTCTACATAATTCTATCTTCACTAGACAAAAGTTATGATAACTACGTCACTTCCCTTGAAATTTTGCCTAAGGAAAGTTTAACTTTAACTGATATAACTGGAAGATTGATTGAAGAGGCAAGAAGAAGACTTGAAAGAGATCAGTTAAGGAGGAAGCAACTTCAAAAAGAAGATATTGAATCTCCCACTACATACGCAATTAAAAAGTGTTTTAATTGTGGAGGAAGAGGACATTTGGCAAGATTTTGTAAAAAAGCAAAGCGCCAGAACGCTGGCCAGAATACTAAAAGTAACCAAAAGATAAATAAAAATTTAGAGCTAGCCATGTATATTAACGGAGCTGTAAAAAATAATTTATGGGTGGTTGACAGTGGAGCATCCCACTGTATAACAAATGATAACAAAAATTTTATTAAAATGTCCCAGAGTACACAGCAGATATCGTTAGCCAATGGCTGGAAACTGAAAGCTAAAGGTCAAGGTATAGCATATTGTTCTTTCATAAAAGAGAATGTAAAAATGTTATATGTACCACAACTTAAGTTTAATTTAATTTCAGTTAGAATTTTGGTTAAACTTGGATATGTAGTTACCTTTAGGGGAGATAACTGCATAATTGAAAAAGAAGATAGGAAAATTACTGCATCTTTAAGAGGTGAATTATATGTGTTAAATGATAATAGTTTAGAGGTGGCTAACACGGTTTATGATAATAAGAAACCTCATGATGAATGTATTCACTTGTTACACCGACGGCTAGAGCATTTAAATTTTAAAATGCTTAAGAGAACTGTTCAACTATCTAAAGGAATAAATTTGAAATCTTGTAATAAGTATTTGCAATGTTTTGCTTGTAATCAAAGCAAAAGCAAGGTCATACCGGCAAATAGAGTTGATGGATTTACTACCAAAGAGCCTTTAGAAGTAGTATTTGCCGATTTAATAGGTCCGAAAAAACCAAGTGTAGGAGGCGCTCGATACATATTAAGTATAATGGACCACTATTCTAGATATGGGTTTTGCTATTTAATGAAGAGCAAAACTGAAACATATCTAAATCTATTTAATTGGATTAAATTTGCAGAAAGAAAAACTAAAAAGAAATTAGTAACTCTTATAACAGATAATGGTGCGGAATTTACAAATAATAAATTCCAGAATAGACTTAGAATGTTAGGTATTCAACATAAAAAGTCTGCACCATATAGGCCACAACATAATGCCTTTATAGAGAGACGAGGCCAAACACTGCAGTCAATGGCACGTACTATGTTGTCTGATTCAGAATTACCTGACAATTTATGGGGAAAAGCAATAATGTGTGGTAATCATATATTAAATAATGTTGTTAATTCAACAACAGGTGAATTACCATTCACACTGTGGCATGGTACAAAACCTGATTTAAGTTACATGCACACATTTGGAGCACCAGCATGGGTGCATATCCCTACACAACTCAGACACAAAGGACAGCATAGAGCTAAAAGATTATTTTTTGTAGGATATGAATCTAATCACAGATCTTATAGATTCTGGGAACCAGGTACATCTAGAGTTTACACCAGTGCTAGTGTTAAATTCCTAGAACATGTAGGATGGAATAGATTAGAGCAAGATTTAAATAACGAAGTAATTATTGAACCCTACAAAAGGCAAAAAGATCAGACTAGTTATAAGAAGAGTCCAATTAAAGAAGAAGTCCACGAAGAGCAAATAGGACCAGAACAAGAGGAAACTGTTGATCAGGAAGAGTTAGATAATCAAGAACAGTTAATAAATGAAAGTCCTCCTGTAAGTCCTGTAATACCTAGACGTACTACACGTGTAACTAGACCACTTGATAGGTATCAAGGAAGTATAGTTTGCCAAGTAACTAAAGTTTCAACTAGTGTAGATGAACTTAGGATGTTTCCTGCGAAGGATCAGGAGAATTGGCAACAGGCAATGGAAAAAGAACTAAATTCATTAAAGGTAATGAAAGTATATGAAGATGCTAAATTACCTCCAGGAGAAAAATCCATTGGGTGCAAATGGATATTTAAAGTAAAAACTGGAAATGATGGGACTGTTTCCCATAAAGCTAGGTTGGTAGCTCAAGGATTTAATCAAACTGCATCTGATTATGATGAAGTTTTCGCACCAAGTCTTAAAGCAACATCTTTGAGAGCAGCTTTAGTGTGGGCAGCTAAGAAAAACTATGCCATTAACCATTTAGATGTAGAAACTGCTTATTTGCATGCACCATTGCAGCACACTATATATTTGAAAAAGCCAGTTATTATAAAAGGCAATAAAGTAAATAGTAATGATTGTTGGAAACTCAAAAAGAATCTTTATGGGTTGAAACAATCTGGCTTTGAGTGGAACCAATATATTGTGAAATAATTAAACAATATAGGATTTAAATCTGGTTTAGCAGATCCATGTGTGTTTAAAAGAGAAAATAATGGAACAGTGTCATTATTGTTATTATTTACAGATGATATTGCTTTGATAACTAAGACTAATAATGAAGCTAATGAGATTATATCATTATTAGCTAAAAAGATAAAATTAAAGCATTTAGGTGAAATTAAAAAGTATCTAGGATTGACAATTAACAAAACAAAAAATGGATTTAAGATATCTCAAGAAGATAAAATTTGCCAATTAATTAAAACGTATAAAATGGAACTTTGTAAACCGGCAAAGACTCCAATGAGTCAGGAAGTTTGCCAAACTGATGATCAAAGTCCCAAATTTGATAAGTCTATATATCAAACTTTGATTGGTAGCTTATCATATATAAGCAATTGGTCAAGGCCAGATATAGCTTATAGTGTTAATCAGCTGGCACGTTTTAATTCGGATCCACATCAATGTCATTGGCAATCATTAAAAAGAATTTTAAGATATCTTAAAGGAACAATGCACCATGCATTGTATTTAGAGCCAAAGGGTGATTTGAGTCTTAGTGCCTATGCAGATGCAAGTTTTTCAACTGACATAAACACTAGAAAATCAACATCTGGGATGGCTTTATTATTTGGTAGGACACTAATAGGGTGGAGGTCAATCAGACAACAGCATATCAGCTTGTCCATGATGGAAGCGGAATTTTCATGTCTGTCATTACTATGCACTGACTTAATTTTGTACAAACAGTTATTATTAGACATGGGTATAACTGTTAAAGATTCCATTATTGTGTACGAGGACAACCAGGCAGCTATAAAGTTAGCTACTAATATTGCTGTAAAACCTAGATCAAAGCATACTGATTTAAGACACTTAAATGTTAGAGAATCTGTAAAAAATGGGCTAATTAAATTGGAATACTGCATGATGGAAGAAAACATTGCAGACCAATTTACAAAAGCTGAAAGAGTAATTAAGTTTAAAGAGAGTTGTAACAAATATGATTTAAAGATGTAAATAATTATAGTATTATTATTAGCTAAAAGGGGAGAATGTTAGGGATAACATTGTTTACCCTAACTGGTTTAGGTAAAATAATAAATATGTTATCATGGTTTGTTAGTTAAAGTGTCTGTAACTTTAACTGTAAGAATGTAATTAAGGGAGTGGTTGTAAAAGCACCATAAAAGAAGCAAGGCACGGCAGCTTGCTCTCTCTGGCTTGATGATCCCTAATTACTGCATGGATTGAAGACTGCGTTTTTCCCCTACTGGAACGGGAGAGAGAAAGGACTGTTGATTTATCAACTGTGAGAGGACTGATTTATTGTAAGTGAACTGACATTGGATATTCTACACGGATTTTTGCTAATTGAATATCCTTGAATGGACTGACTAAAATGATACATGACTAATGGACTGTTATTTTGACTATGCTATAAAACTCTAAGTGGAATAAACTATATTTTTGATAACACAAGCGTATCTGTTATTTTTACTGTATGTTAACTAACATACAAACTTATATCACTCATTTATCTGTGTGCCTATCTGACTAACGCTGCACATTCTGTTTAGCTTGTCTCCTTAACCCTGGTTGGGGAACCCAGGCTTAACAATAACTAAAAAATACAAGGTTATATTTGGGAAATATTTTTGTTCTAAGATTACTGCAATGAGCAAGTGATTATACAAGACATGGGAATCTTTTGGATGGCTGTCTACTTCAGGGACCAAGAACCATCGTGGAAGAAATGGTAATATAAAATTTGTGAAGCTGTTTAACAAGTTTTCCTTGTTTTAAAAATTATGTGAATTATGTGGTTTTTAATTCAAACCATAAAACATCAGAAAATCATACCACCTGTTGACAACTGCAAACTGAGAAGTTTCAGGAGGTGCATCTCAAGGGACTTATGGCTCTTATCCTACACTATACACTAGATAATTTATTTGACTCCCACACACAACAAACACACTTTCAAAAACTGTAGATAATGCTATTATGTCAAATTGAGAAGGGGAGAAATACAGAGAAAAGTGGAACACAGGTTTCTAATTTCTCTGTAAAAACAATAACACCAAGTAGTTTCACTCTTTTGTAGAGAGTTTGGGGGAGAATATCCTATTGAATCCACTGAGATATTTCAAAATAAATATGCAGAATATTGAGGCCAAAGAAACTGTAAAAAATGAACAATTATAAAATTTTAAATGAAGAATAATTAGTATTCTCATTTGTAGCATTCAGAGGGGAGAAAATCAGAGAAAAAGATTCCATAATTAATTTGAACAAAAGGAACATAGTGTAATATGGCAATTATTTTCAGCTAATGTAATGTGATTGAAATGCTGCATCCAACATTCTGTCATTGTCTCTTTAAATGAATGGTAGTTTAAGAGTCGGACATGCTTTGATAACGTCTGTAAAGCTTTTTTAAAATTAATATAGCCATAAATTAGAATCTTGTCTTCTATCTATTTATTCTAGAATCTGGGCAATGTACAGCCTACTTATGAAATACTTACTTTTGTCTGCCTTGAAAGACTTAACCTATTTTTTAAAAGCTACCTTGCACATATTTACTGCAGCATACATTTTCATATGCAATTGCCTAACTATGCAAACAAGGTGACCATACTTTTGTAAAATGAGGTAATATAGTCATAAACACAGAATTAATTACAGCATTTTCAGAAAGTACAGAATGGAAAGCAGTTGTACAGAGAGAAATGGTGCATTGGGAGAAACGTGCAGAGATATGGGTCCAAAATAACAAGACACACAATCCTTCCATCTTTAATTTGGCTTTTCAAAATGCATTAAGTGTGAGTGTAAATGGCTGAGCTTGGTAAGAAACTGAGTCTCTACTCTGATTGAACACCCTTGAGAGGAACCTCTATTGAATACAGTGCAGGCTTTCTTCTACTTAGAACCTGCATTGTTAATGTTTTGAAAAAAAACAAATAATAACCAGGCAGATGGAAAATTGAAAAACAAAACAGCCTGACTGAAGGAGTTGTAAGGAAAATTTAATATGTGATAATATCTGAGAATGAAAAAAAAAGAACAGCAAATGAATGATCTTGAAATTGGCAATATATATTAATGTCTTTTCATTATTCACTGTCAGTTTGTTATTCTAGAGCATCCAATGTTCTGCCATCTTTATTATCTTAAACACAGACCCATAGATTGACATATGGGACTTACTGTATGTAGAAATATAACTGGATTGCATTTTTTATATGCCGGCATTTTTTGATGTGAAGGTGTTCCAAATGTGGCTCTGACCATTTTCACTGGATAACTTCCTTGGCTAACAAGAGCTCAGCATTCAAGTGCACCACAAAATAGTTCCCATGCAATTGTAGTCTCATATGAATCATGCTTTGTTCACCTCATCCTTCCTTTGCTGTCAATCAAAGGATCACAGCAGGTTCAGTTTCTCAGCCATTGAGCATGGCTTTCTAGCTGAAATTACAAATCCATTCACCATAAAATATAAAACCAGTCTCCCTTTTGATTCATGTTACACTCTGGTGTTTCCTTTTTCAAAAAAACAGGATGACCCTTAGTGTAATTATTCATTCATTCATTGCATTATTATTTCGAAAGAGGAAATACTGTCTGCTCCGGGGAATAAAATAGGGCAGGTTTTTTCATGCCTTTGGGGAAAGCAGTCAATCTCCTTCATGCATTTGCTATGAAGTGGATTCTTTTCCTAATATTCTCCCACTGGAAACATCTAAAGCACCATCTGGTCTGCCTGTCTGGGATTAATTTAAGGTGATGCAGCCTGAGGATGCAGAAAAGGCATTTTTAGTGGGAAAGGGGAAGAATACCACCCCTTGTATACTTGATTATAATTAGTCAAAAATGATAAATTGAAACGAGAACTTGAATGGCTCCTTCTGAAAAAGAGTTTGTGTGGCCATTTGCTGGTGGGGGGAAGCGCTTTCCACCGTGAAGCTTTAATTACAATAATCAAACCATCAGTATTCCTCTGAGATCAAAATTGGGGATAACATGTCAATTTGGGATGAAATGAAATGCTTAGATTCATTTTAATTCAGGTTCATGAAACAGCCTTTATCAGCCCGATGAGTTCCTTTATTAGAAAAGAAACAGAAAGAGGACAGCCCTACATTTGCCCCTGAAACCTTCAGCATAGTGACTTGTAATCCTTTGTAATTGGGTTTGAGCATCAGGGTGATACAGTGGTTGTTAGTAGTGGAAAATGACCCCCCCCCCCCCCCGCTGCCTAAATTTAATCAGTTTCAAACTAAAAATGCCTCACTCTGAATATGACACCATTGATTTCAGTGTGAAAGAAACTTCTTAACATTTTGGGGAATGTTTTGAGCTCAATTCATTTCTGTTTCAAAGGAGAGGAATACTGCTTTTAGCTCAAAACACAAAATGATCAAAAAGTCTCTCAAAACAATTGTATTAAAGTTGAAAATGGCATTATTAATGCAAAACACTTTACACAGTGAAATATCTTGAACATTTTTAGTATCTCTACTCCTATGTACATAATCATTTTCAAGATGTAATTTATGAGGTTTTCTATATATGTTTGGAGAATACACATTCCACATTTAGGGAACATCTTATGTATAACTATTGGGGAAGGTCATCAAGGGAGTTTGGTTAAATTATCATCAGAAAACAATCTTCTATTTCTCTGTGAGTTTTAGTAAAACTTATGGAGGAGTTAAAGTTTTAGTGAAAGTTATGGAGGAGTTAAACTATCATTTGGGCTCAGTCTGAGTTAAATTGACCATCAGAAATCATCATTTGACTGGATGGAAGTCCTGAGATAGCAGTTGCTTTGTATTATTCATTGGGGTTCAAATTCTCTTCCAGGAACTCATGGATCTTTGCACTTGGACAAATATAAATATCACCAGGCTCAAGGTTGACTCAGCCTTCCATCCTTCCAAGATGGGTTAAATGAGAAACCAGATTGTTGGGGGCAATACGCTGACTTTGCAAACCGCTTAGAGAGGGCTCTAAAGCACTGTGAAGTGGTATATAATATAAATGCTATTGCTATAAATAGTATTTGCTGTCCACTTTTCCATAAGTTCCCAGAGCAGAAAGATGCAGAGGTTACATTATGTCATGCTCCTCTGTATGGGTGTTTATCATGACTTCTAACAGTCTTCTTGCAAGTGCATGAAAGGTACCAATAAGATGATTTGTATCAATAGGGTAAACCTGGGCAAACAGTAACTGAAATAGTAACTGAAATTGCAATGAAAATATTACACAGAATTTTATCCATTGTGTAAAAAAAAGGAGTAAAGAGAGACATGATGTAGTATAACACTTTGTCTCTGTTCTGAGAGCTTAAAGCAGGAGTGTTAAACTTGCGTAGTCACAGTATCATGTATTGGGACTTTTTCCCCTTCACTAAACTGGCTGTGGGCATGGCCAGAGCATGATGCATCTGGCCCATGGGTTGCAAGTTTGACAACCCTGGTTTAAAGGAAGTGGACTATATACACTATTTTAATTGGCTAAGTGAAGATCAATAAACTGAATCCTGACAGGAGAGACAGCCTTGCAATTAGGGTTTGAAGCTTCAAGGTGAGCATATGCTCTCTCTGTTTCTCTATAAATAAAATGCCTGTTGTTATGAGTTGCATATTTTTTCAATTTCAGCAAAGTGGGCTCTTCTCCAAGTATATTCTAAGTCTATGAAGTATTGTAGACCTAAATGAACTGATCCCATGGCATTTGCAGACACTTAGAATGACAAAAGCAATGTTTCAGGTTTGTGTTGCAAGCTTTGCTCCTTTGGAGTATGTGCAATATCACAATGCACAAGAGGTGTGTGTGTGAAAGTTTGCATCACAACACCATAATACTGTTATTGTCAATTTAATTCTACTGCCATCAGTGGAAACCTGTTCTGACCCACGCCTTTTCCCAACAAATCAAACACAATCCAAAAGGAACAGAAACCTTGTAATGCTTTTACAAAATAATTAGCTGTGATAAGCACAAGTCTTGCCAAACTGTGCAAGACTTGCCAAAATATAACAGACAAGAAATAATTTGCAAAATAAGAATCTTTAAATACAAATTCAGGATAACTCTGAGTTTCAAACTCTGGAGTTTCAAAACATCTTTGTCTTCTGCAAAGTACATTCATTTCACAGCTGGCTTTTATCTTCTTGAAGGAGGGGCCATTATCTTGCAGCCTTGCTCCTGAGTCACCTGTGCTATTGTAACTGCTCTTTCCTCCGAGAAATCCTGCATGCACGCGCACTTAGCACAGGCTCCTCGGGAACCTCCTCATCACTGTTGCCAGCTCCCACAATCTCTGAAGGCAGCAGTCCACTCCCTAATGGTCCTGGCCGCTCATCTGAGTCCTCGCTCTCCTCAGCTGTCCGCACCTGCTGCCAGCTAACCACAACAAAACCACTGGTGATGTCCACCAGTGGACATCATTATTAACTTCGAGTGATCAAAGATGAAAGGAAATAAAACAGTTGTAAGCAGTGCAGGTACTGATGGTGGGATGAATTCCTTTTTTATTTGCATCTTAGGGTGCATAAATGATTTTGAAAGTCATAAAGGTTTGTTTCAGAGATTACATCCAAATGGGCCACACATCATTTTCTCTCCCTAAGCAATGTTTATTTTATAGGGAAAAAATCAGAGGTTATAGTTCAAATGCTCTACATTTTGCAACACCTGAAGTTAGCTTTTGATTATGTAAACACAATGTCCTTATTGTTTTTCAACTTCTAAAAGCTTTTTCTATCAATCATAGGCTTATACTTGCAATGGAATAATTCAATCCATGTGTGCTAGCAATAGACTGTATTTCTCCCTTTTCATCTGGCAAAAAAAACCAACCCTATGGTGGCATCTACTGTATCTGTTTTTTTGAGTAAAAAAAACCTTGACATTGTTTTTGCATAAATTTAGAAATCTATTTGAGGATGGCTGAATCACACCACAAGCTCTCCAAATGCAGTGTTCACTCTTCTGCTTACAACGTTTACTTAAATGAAAGAGAGGAACTTAAGGATATCTTTAAGGTAAAGATTAAAGATGCTTCCTGCTCCTAGTAATTCTATTGACCTTCCTAATTATGTCAAGTTGGCTCCTATCTATCTCATCTTACCATGGGAGAAAGATGAATATCAGAAACCCAAAACTGTCATAAACATATACCCATCCATGCAGACACAGGTGATAAACTTTTTCTTCCCTTGAATCCATTCTAGCATTTGCTTGACTGCCAACTCTACTTATTTGAAGAGACAGAGTACTGAACTACTTTCCCCAGCTAATGGTTAATTTCTGGCATACACAGGCACTTGTGAGCCATCTGATCTCTGCCTCTATTTGTTAAACAAGCCCAGGCATGCCTTTTTGTGTAAAAAAAAAAAAAGAATTAAATATTGTCCTCCACTGGGCTCAAAAGCAAAGCCTTCCCAAATGCAGTATAATACCACAAGTATTATCGTTACTATCATAGTATATAGCACTGTAATAATGCTGCACTCTTTTAACAACATACTTTTCAACAGCTTGTACTTTATGCAGGGCACTTTTATCCAACACATAGAAAAAAATTATATAATCATTATTTAATTTTAATTTAATTTAATTTTTAACAGTACAATGGAGCTATGTCAAATTCAGCACATTTATTATGACCTTTGTACTCTTCCCAACCACCTATCTTATGCAAGAAGAAAATGATAATACCTTAGCTATTGTTAATTTAATTTGGCTACTACTTTTTATGTTCACAAGACTATAGCTACTAGATTGGAAAACCCTAGGTAAACCACATTTTAACCTACTTATTTTGCTAGCATTGAAAGAGAGAAATTGATTTGCATTTAAGTTTTCTAACATTTTTCTAAGCATCAGCAATATGTCAGGCACTTTTGAAAAAGAGGTTAGAAGCTTCCCATCCCTTAGCTTGACTGAAATAGATTTTCTAAGAGTCACCTCCCACTGCAAAAGCCCAAAACAGACCTTTTTAACTTCTGAGAATAGCCAGAATGCCTTGGAGCAGGGGTCCCCAACCACCGGTCCGTGGACCGGTACCGGTCCGTGGAACATTTCCTACCAGGCCGCCGGTTTGCTGGGGTTTGCTCATCTTGTTTGACGAGAAAGTGCTTCTGGGTGAGCTTTTCCAGTTGGAAAGTGGCATTTGGGTGCTGAAAGAATCCTCGCGCCTTAGTTTCATCGAAGGGGGCAGCTTCGAATGAAACTAAGGCGTGAGGATTCCTTCAGCACCCAAGGCAAGGCGAGCCGAGCGACTGTCTCGAAGCCGTCCCAAAGCGAAGCCCATCGACAAAGGTACAAAGGAGGAGTTGAAGGTGGCGGGGAGAAGCGGGGGACAGCTGGCTGGCTGGTCGCTCGGCTCGCCTTGCCTTGTCATGCGTGCTGATGCTAGTACCGGGCCGCGGATCATTTTGTGATGCCGGTACCGGGCCATGGCACAAAAAAGGTTGGGGGCCACTGCCTTGGAGAATTTGAAATCCTGTCTACATTGCAATATATGCCAGAAACCTTGCAACTGACCAGAATCTGGTTAGGGTTCTGCAATACTTACATCCATTCAAATTACAGCTCTGCTCTAAACATATAGAAATATGGTCTGCCAATGTTGTATGTTGATATTGCATGAGACGAGGAGTTTAGATTACAGCCTAATCTAAGATATCAACAAGGCAAAATCTGAAACAAAACTTCTCTGGTTTTCATTAGCACCATAGAACTTTGATGACACAATCCAACATAATTAGAAAATATATAGCAGTTTTAAAAATTATTCTACAAGTTCATAGCTATAAGACCCACATTTATTTTCAATTCTTTGGTCTAATTTTATTGGGCAAATTATTCAATCAGTTTTATACAAAAAGTAACCATGATATCTCTTATCTATTGTACTCCTTGCAAAACAAAAATTCTGTCTCAAACTGAAAGCAATTGCAAATATATACCAAATGACTCAAGTTCATAATGCAACATGGATTGTTCCTATGTAAAAGCAAAACACGATTAATTAACATTAGCCTTGCTCATTTTGAGTTCTAAACGGACAAACCCTAAGCCACTCATGAATTCTTCCTCTTTGATACAAATAATAATTCTTCAAGGAAATTAAAAAAAAAAATTCTTGAGTGGTGAAATATTTTCTCTTGAATGCAGTGAGAAAGGAGAAACAGGTGGACAAAACAGAGGTTCGCTGCAAACAAAATTCTGTTATCTCTGTTTAGTATGAATTCTCTTCCAGATTAAAAATAAGATTAATATATATTCTGGAGATTGAAAAATTCCCTGAGGATGGGACAAATTCCAGCACGAATTCAAAAGCTTAGAAGATAAACCTCTTGTCCTAGTAACCGACTCAGATTGGATCCTGCAACATTATCCTGGGACACATATATTTGCTTTCATTTCTGATTAATTGAACAATACATTAACTTGAATTTTAATTCTTGAAGTTTACTTCATATACTATATTAATCCTACGTTGGTTGTGAGATAAAATGTGGGATGGGAGGGTTGCCAACCAAGAACCTTTTAAGAGTAGTTAATTATTTTTCTCAAATCAGTGTTTGCATTACAGTTAAACAGATAATCAGTGGTGTAATTGTCTTATTGGCCATAAAGGAAATGAGGGGGAAAAGTTTGCTATAGCAAAATTGATGTTTTATTACACTCCAATGAACAGGTTTGATGCTAAAACAAGTAGATAACATTATTAATTTTTTAAAAAAAATATTTCCTGGTTTCTATATTAGTGTGTGGATTTGATTATCTGGCAGCGTTGTATATTTTCTTTAAAAAAAAAACCCCTTTGCTTGAAATGCAGTGCTAGCATTATTTAACCAGATATATCCCATCCTTCTTTCCATTTTCAAACTTACTACCTCTGTTTAAAAGATTAGAGTTTCTAAATACTCCTATTTTTCTTACTCTTTTTCAGTATGTGTCAGTAATCCTATTCATGCAGCTGCCCCATGAATTAAGGGATTATCAAAGTTATGACGTAAATGGGTAACATAGGTTGTTTCTGTTCATATTTGGTTGGTTGACATCCAAAACTCAATAGGATATGAGGTAGGATATGTCACAACAAGATGCAACATGTGGCTGATAACTGGATGTGTTTATTGGTATAATACTTGCAAGCAGTTTAATTAGATTGTTAATTTAATTGTTTTAATTAGATACTTATACAGTATTCCTTTTGGTGATATAGTATTCCCCACTGGATTATAGCAGCTTGTGTTTTATCAATCTGAATAAGGTTCAACTGCATATCAATCTGAATACATTTGGCTACATATCAATATTTATATTAAATATGTCATATTAAATGGCAAAATGCACAGGCTTGCATTGCTAACCCTATTTTGATTTTACATATTCCAGATTTCTATAGGAATACTGCTTTGATTTTGTGAAAGAGTTTAGGTTTTATGCATATCAGATGGTTCTTGTAATTCTATCTTGAGTTGCTTAATGGCAACAACACCTCTTCAACACATATGTAAATTAACTTCTGTCTGTCCCACAAAAGAAGTTATACTTACTTCATGGCAGGTTGATATCTTTATAATACACATGAAACCAAATTCAAAATAGATATCTGATGTCTTCTTGCCCCAACCAAATAAAACTCATCACATAAAGTGTGTACTGTATGTGTATGTATATATAAATAAATAATTGTTGCAGTGTGTTCATGTGGCAAAGCAAATTCCATTAACATTATCAATCTTGGACAATGGTATGATATAGAAGACTCTTATTTTATCCCTCTGGTAGAATTGTTCTTAAACAGACAGCCAACATTTCACCCAGTCATGTTTTATATTGCTTTTGACCTTTTCAAAATGGCTGCTCCAACATCTTTGTGGAATAGAAATGACTTTCTCCAGATAATTCCTGGGTTGATCATGGCCTAGTTTTTTTTTATCTGTTCAGGTTGCTGTATCACCCCCATGGCCTTGGTTCATTATTAAATGTATCCTTCTAGGAAAAAACTTTTTGCTGATAATTTCTGGGCAAATTTACAGGATATAGGCCTTTGAAATACTAATTAATGATTTGATAGTTTATTTAGCTTTTGAGCTCTTCTGATAGAAGCATTTATTAAGCTACTTTCTTATTGGAGAGTAAATGGTCATAGCATTCCCATAGTCCTGTCTTTATCCTTCAGCAAGAATAAAGGATTTATAAATTGTGCTGAATGTGTTTCCCTATAGTACAAACAACAGCATGTATATATACACTCCTCCCTTTTCTTTATAGAACTGTGAATCTCACTGAAAGAAAACAAATCTTACTTTCTATTCAGGCCAAGCTGAAGGATAATTAAAACAGAAGGATTTTAGTGGAGAAAACAGTGCCATTTTCTTTTATCTTAGTGGTCTGGCTTAAACTATGACTTTGGGCACCATTGTTTTTGGAAAAACAATGTTCAGGAAGCTTGAATAAATACACCACTGAAAGACTGGATTTATTTTCCAAGAGACTTGCACAGGCTTGCATTGCTAACCCTATTTGATTTTACATATTCCGTATTTCTATAGGAATAAATATGGAACTAGAGACAACCCAATGTGAAAACCTGCAAGCAAATTATGTCCAAACTATGAAAATCAGTGGATACTTATAGCCAATTGGTATTATGAGAATGTGTATCTAAGCAGCACTGTAGAATAGAAAGAGCTCTTTGAATTATCTGCAAATATCTTTCGTACACTACAGCTTTCTCACTGCAATATTAGTTGATATTTAGCTTGCTGTTTACCTAAAATATATTCATCTTTCCTGATCAGGTATGTTCTAGGTATGTTGAATTATAATCCTACAACCCAGTCAATGTAATTTTGGGAAATTATGGCAGTTATACTCAGGGGTGGGATACGACAGGGTTAACTACTGGTTTGGGATTTACGAGCTTCCCTGCCCACTGTGAACCGCATGCCTGTTAATTAGCATGCTGCCTCCGAGAAGCAGCCTTTGAAACAGCCCTCATTTCTTGTTTTTTTAACTGTAGCTGTGGTTCGGCAGCTGAAGTTGAAAAATCAGGAAATAAAGATCAGGTAAGAGCCCGGGTGGGCAGATGGGCAAAAACATCAGCAGACATAGAACCGGTTCTATGTCTGCTGCTTTTCAGAGCCACCGATTCTACAGAGGTGGACAGAACCGGTAGAAACCCACCCTGGTTATACTCCACACATCAGGAGAATACTACACTGGAGAAAATATAAGTAGGCCTTCTTAATAAAAAAGGGTCAACTGGTGAAACCTCACATGAAATGGGTTTAAACCTTGACACTTGGCAAAATGCTTTCATATTCCTCTAATCAAAAAAGGGAAAGTATTATTAGCCACAGATCTACTGCTAACATCAACAACTAGAAAAAGATACACATAACACTTCTATTGAAATAATTTAAATCAGTTGGATACGATCCCAAAATTATTTTTTTAAAAAAACCCTTAACTTCATAATTCCCCTTCATTTAAAGTAATTTTAATACTTTTGAAGAATATTCTGACCCTCATGAATGATGTTGGATCAACAATGATGATATAAAAATGCTGGGAAAAGGGACAACTGAATATAAATTTGAACTAATTAACATATCATTAATGGAAGAACAGAAAAGAGAACCAAGAAAAAAAAGTTGCAGAAATATCTTAATCCTCCCAACTCTTTCCTACATACAGATGTGCTTACTTCATGTTCCTGCTTGACACTGTCATATTTTCCCCCTCAAATGCTAACCTTTTTAAAGATCAATTCCATCTTGAGATGAAATAATAATGGTCCACAGGCTGAATATAGATATTTGCAAAGGTTGTCTGCATCTATCAATCAGCATGGAAGTGGCAGTACAATAAGAATATCTCTTTAAAGTTAGTTATACACAATATACTGGACTGCAGTACAATACTTGAAAGTTAGAACAAGAACTGAAGAGGAAACCTGTTTAAGGTGCAACAATCTTATACACACTAACCTAAGTTCAAGTGCTGTGAACTAGCTAAACTCACTTTAGAGCAGGAATGAAAAATATTTTGCTATCAGACAGGAACTTTTTTGTGTACTCAGAAGGGCTGATTAGAGTAAGCTGACTTTTGATGGCCATCCTGTATGGTGGTTCTTTGAACTGAAAGCTTTGCGATGTTTTACATTGGATTCTATTTCATCATCATCATCATCAACACAATACAGTACTGGTTGTCATAAAACTCACAGGATCCAAAATCACCCAGATGAGGGCTGTCATTGGATTGTGTTGACAACATGAGTCAATGCCTTTTTAGAGGCAAAGGCAATTGTTTCCCACATGGACCAGGCTGCTTCCAAAGTATGTTTCAACATTCAAAACTATTCATGCTTTTTATTCTAAGCAGAAAAGTGAACGAGTTGGTATATATAACCCTAGGAGTTGTTTCCCCAGATATTTCCATTTATTCTTTTGCTTTAGTAATAAAGACAAGGGCAATCAAACGAATCCTATGCCCCAAGTTTTTTTTTTTTAAAAAACCCACTAACATCAGTTTCAAAGACTTCCACAAAGCACCCAGGAGCCTTCATGTCACCAAAAGGAAACATTTCTTACCTAAACTAACTCCCTTACAAATGCCACTTTTCTTCAGGGACAGAGAAACCTAGGGAGGATGAAACTGCTGCGCCTGGGGAATAAGGCTAAGGGTCCCAGAGCAGAGCTACTACCTTCACTGAGCCACGAGGCTCCGTAGGTGCCCTTGGGCCACGGAGGAGCCTGAAAAGGATGCTGCCGAGATAAAATCGTGGCCGGCGGAAGCGATCGGGAAGATTTTACCTTCAAGTGTTATTTGAGAGGTTTTAACAATCCCTTTGACCAAAACAAAATCCAAAAAACAAACCACAATTGAGGTAATTTACTTGAAGAAATAAGTAGCTAATGCATTTTTTCTCTCTTTAGGAAAAAAAAAAAAGGAAGGCAAGGGAGCTAGAACTTGTAAAGCCCCCTCGAGGATTTGTCAGATTCCACCCCCCCCCACCCCCCACCCCCCTCTCTCTCACACACACACACACACACAGCGAAGTCACATCTTCAGGCCCGGCAACGTTTACCTCAAAGCGTCCGAGACTGGAGCTCTTCGAGCGCGATTTCTTGCGGAGATAGACCGAGAAAAACCTCCGCACCGTGAACTTCTTCATGTTGGTTTCCATCGCTAGGGCAAGTCGTTCGCCCCAAACGTTGAAGCCATCCGAGGAAGGAAAGGAAGAGGGCGCGTCTCCCTGAGCTGGGCACGGTCCTTTGGCGAAGTCATCCGGTCCCGGGGCGAGCGGAGCCCCGCCGAGACAGCCTTCGCCAGGCAAGGGAGGCGTGTGAGGCGATCAACTTACTGGCCGGGGCGGCTCTTTCCCCCGCCCGTGTTTACATTTCATCGCTGCATGCAAGCCCAACTCTCTTCCTCTCCGCCTTTTTTCCCCCCTCCGTCCCCTCCCTCCCCGCCCACCCCCGTCTCCGCTCGCCTTGGTCCTCTCAACGCCCAATCGGAACCGGCTTTTTCTGCCTGCAGAAGCCGCTGGTTGTCCAGAGAGCTTTCCTCCCACCGTTTTTAGCCCCGCAGAGAGGCGAGGGAAGGTTAGAGGAGCCGCTTCAGGACATCCCCGGAACAGGACCGGGCTTGTCCCTCGCTATGCAGCCGGTCAATTTCCTGGCTTCTGGGATCGTGCGATAGAAGGAGGGGGGCGCCCCGTTGCCGCTCTCCGGCTTGACGTGGGTTGGGAACTGCAGCGGGAAGGGAGCTATAATTATCTTGGCCTGGGAAGAGATGAGCTCTCGCAAAGGAGGGTCTCCTGGGAGATCCTCCAGGCAGGCAGGCCGTTACCATCCGACGCTTTTTTCACTGCCGCTGCTCCGTCGAGCGTCTCACTTGTTCAGACTTTCAGGGCAGATCGGAGCTGTCAGACCTTTTCCAGTCAAACGCGTTAAATTATTGCTTCAGGCCTAGAACCCAATGTTCCCACGAGCACCTTCCTATTGAGTTGGACTACGGTTCCTACAATCTCTGGTTTAACCCAGCAGTTGTCCAAGCGGGCTGAAAGTGGCCTCTAATTGTGGTATGATAATGCACACCAGGTTTTATTTATTTATTTATTTGATTTGTCAATCGCTTCCAAAATAATAGGTATAAATATAAACATGAATTAAGAATACAGAAAATAGGTTGCGATTCAATGGGGACAATAGGGCAGGGACATGGTGCATTTATGCACTTATTACTGACAGCATCCCAGCCCTTACAGACCTCTTGGGAATGGACTGAGGTCAATAGTGATAGTTTGAGGTTAAAGGAGTGGGGGTTTGAGGATGTAACTACAGAGTCCAGTAGTGCATTCCAGGCATTGACCATTCTGTTGCTGAAATTGTCTTTCGTATTATAATTCTATTGTCAAGAACTAGGCAAAATTTATTTGTATGTGTGTCTTTGGGTCAATGTTAAGTCCTATGGAGTTAACCAGTTTTAACTACTGGGGCGTACCTGGAGTTTTCTTGACAAGATTTCAGAAGTGATTTGCCCTTTCTCCCTTCCTTCCTAGTGTTGAGAGGAGACTGGCCTGTAATCACCCAGCTGGCCTCATGTTTAAAGCAGGACTAGAACTCACAGTATCCTGGTTTTCAGCCTGGTGCCTTAACCATTACATATAGTTCTTGACTTACAATGACAACTAGGACCAGAATTTCCATTGCTAAGTCATTAAGTGAGTTGAGATTATACAATGTTTTTTTTGTTAAGCGAATCACTGCTGTTAAATGAGCCACATGGTCATTAAGCAAATCTAGCTTCCCCCTGTATTCTTGCTTGCAGGAAGCCAGCTGGGATAATCGCAAATGGTAATCATATGAGCCTGGACAATGCAACCATGATAAAAATCATATGAGCCTGGACAATGCAACCATGATAAAAACCATGATAAAAACATTTGCCAGATGCCCAAATTTTGACCACATGGCCATGGGGATGCTGTGATAATTGTAAGTGCAAGGAACCGTCATAAGCAGGGGTGGGATTCAACCAGTGTAACTACCCGTTCAATGATTACAGGCAGCTGACGTGGGCTGTGTGTGTGTAAAACATCATAAGCTGTGCTGCCCGGACAGCTGATAGGTGCTGTGCGTGGGTGCACAGCATTTGAAAAGCCTATTTTTTCCTGCTTTTCCAACCTCAGCTGTGCCGTGCAAAGCAATTTAAGGTTGAAAAAGCAGGAAATAATGGACAAGTAAGAGCACAGGGGGGCGGGCGGGCCAAACAGCAGCAAACACAGAACTGGTTTGGTGTCTGCTGCTCTTCAGAGCTACCAACTCTATAGAGCCAGGCAGAACCGGTAGCATCCCAGCCCTGGTCATAAGTCATTGTTTTCAATGCCATTGTAACTTCAAATGGTCATTAAACGATTGGTTGAGAGTCAAGGACTACCCATAAACCAAACTGGCTCTCATATATGTATGCCCCAATGATTTTAAAAATGTAAAGAAGTGCCTACTTGTTATCCTACGATGCTGTAATGTGGAATAAAAATGTTTGCCAATAAAGATCTCCTTTAGAATGCCAATACCTAAGAATGTCAGCGAACATCTCCATAAACAAAACTGAGAAGCATATGTAATATTAATCATCTATCTATCTATCTATCTATCTATCTATCTATCTATCTATCTATCTATCTATCTATATCTAATAAGGTAATGGAATCTTCCTGTGGCTATTTCTGTGGCTAGATTCATAAGAATTTTGGTCTGCAGGGGACCAGTAAACTAATGGGGCTGGGCTCTTGGTTGCCAAAATACTTTTGAGGTACAAAATACTTCTGAGGTGCTTATTTCCTTCAAATGAACAGGTTTACTGAAGCCTATGCTACTAATTCCTCATGGAAACATCTATGGAGATTCTCAGTCATCCTGGTCATGGTTGTCCCAAAGGTGCTTTTTCAGGAGGCAGCTGGACTTTGCTTTTCTTTGAAGATGTTTCACTTCTCATTCAAGAAGCCTTGAGGCTTCTTGAATGACAAATGACATTGACAAATGTCTGTGGTCCCAACAACTCTCTAAAAGAATGCAAATGACCAACTGTCTGCAAAGAATATAAATCTTTCCATTGACTACCATCCAGTCAGAGCAGAATAAGCTTTTTGGATGAGAAGCGAAATATCCTCAAAGAAAAACAAGAAAGTCCAGTTGCCTCTTGAGAAAGAACCTTTGGGTCCTCATGGAAACATTTCTCTTGACTGTATCTGAAGAAGGAATAATCTCTGTAGTGCTGTAGTAATTTCAGAGGAATTAATAAAGACCCCAGTTCTTTTTCTCAAGCAATGGTTTAATTAAACATATTCTTTTAACATTTCTCGTCAATGCTTACATTTCTTTTAAACATTGAACATTCCTGAGAGTATGACAGAGCCCTTCCTTCCTCCCACCCTGAAACTGAATTGCTCAGATGACTTTTTATTGCTCAGTTGGGATGGACCATCATGAGAAAAGCAAAAGCTTCTCCAGAAAAGCAGAGAAATACAGAGGTTTATAATCTTGTAAAAGTCCACTGTTATGGAATATAACACAGTATATATCCATTATAATTTTTATCTACTGTATTCAGAAGTTTCAATACTTTCTGCTTAGCTAGCAGTGGTTTAGGTTTACCCAGTTAGCTTTTTTCCTCTTGAAAATATGTCTATAATACTTGGAGAAGAACTTGCGAGTAAAGGTCTTCTTGACCTTTCTCTGCCTGGCTAGTTAAAATATATCAGGAGATGCTGGCCTCAGCTCTTAAGACAGGGATTAATGTCTCTTTGTGGAACAGAAATAATAAAAAAAAATACCACTGCCTTGTACCCAGAATTCAAAAGCATCCATTATTTTTCCTTATCACTCCTACCATTATTGCTAGCATCATCAGAAGTGTTCTATTATTTACATCTGGCCAATCTGCTGGGTTTTGTGCATGGAAACAAGCATGCAAGAAAAGGAGAAATGGAAATAATTGTCCGTGCTGCAGGTTAGACTTTGTACTTCACTTCTGGATTTCAAGGGGATGCTACCCCAAAAGGAAATAGACCACCATAATCCGCCTCTGCCTCTTACTTTACAAACTTAGAACAGAGCTATTAATTATGACATCCAGGGATATTAGCTCTTTCCCCAATGTTGCTTTCCTGATATAAGTCCAATGCAGACTTACCCCTGCCTAAATTGTTTTTGTGTGTCAGCATGTGGGGCACTAGGCCAGCAAGCACCATTCTTCTACAATCTATTTTAATAGGCTTTCTAGCCCAGGGGTCCACAATAATAAGCAAAGAGAGAAAATCTATGAGGTAAGATGGGAAAGTAAGAAATCGAGACAGCCAGGTTATTTTGTTTGCTTTTTCAACAGATAACGCAGCCATTAGCTTTTCAGACCTGTTGACTTCATTTCATTCTCCCAGTTTCCCATCAAATGTTTTGTTTCCGCTCAAGGGCTAAGTCATCATTTTATAGTTGTGCTGGTATTAGAGATTGCCCGGCCACTGGAAGAGGACTTCATGTATGTATCTGGAGCACTGACATTGCCTTTTTTGTGGAAAGAACAGATTGATTCTGCAAACTAAATTTAGTAGAAAATTTTCATATGGCATTTGTGCTTTTGAACAGTAGTGTTTAAATTCAAAGCATGCCTGTAGCCCACTGAAAAATTCAGAGAGAAAGGTGGCCAAAAAACCCAAACAAAGTCCATATAATCTTCTTAAAATTTAAGGTAGTGGTTTGCTACTGTCATTACATTCTTTTGGGACTTCGGTCTTTCCTTAGGTTTGGTATTACTTGGTTAGTGGAAGTTTCTTTGCCTTTTTTAAGATAACAATCCAGAGTTCATTGGAGTCTGGCCACTAATAAATTTAAATAGATCAGATAATAACGATTACTTAAATAAATGAGGAACCAAAGAAAATGAAAGGGAACAATTTCCCTTTTGCCTCCCCATTTGTTACAAGCCTGATTTAGATGTTGTTTGACCAATGGTGGGATTCAAAACTTTTTACTACTGATTCTGTAGGTATGGCTTGATGGGCATGGCAGGGGAAGGATACTGTAAAATCTCCAGTCAGAGGTGGTATTTGCCAGTTCTCCGAACTACTCAAAATTTCTGCTACCAGTTCTCCAGAACTGGTCAGAACCTGCTGAATTTGACTGCAGTAAATCCAACTGAATTCAGTGGAAACTACATCCTTACTAGATGGCTTTAAGGCAGCCATAATCTCTCAGAAGATGGTTGTTGCTCAGCCATGATCACCTTAGGTGGCTAGTTGATCTTGAAAAAGACAAACAGATTTGGATCTGATTAGTATTTCAATGAGAGATTATCAGAAAATCCCCAAACTTTATGCTGATTTGTGAAAATCCCAAAAGAATGGCTACCCTTTATCAAGAGTCACCTGGAGTTAAGATCAACTTGCAAGAGTGTCACCTTCATAAGGATTCCTTATAAATTAAGGAAATTTCTTCCAGAAAATAGGAATCAGGATAAATTACTGGAAATTGGAAGAAAGTTGCTTTGGGCAAAAAAAGCATTCTGATAGTAAGAATTGTTTTGAGACTGGAATGATTGCCTCAAGAATGTATTTAAGAGAAGAGTTGGATCAGATGACCTACCTGCTCATTTTGTGGACTTAATCTCCCTGATATTATTAGCCTAAAAGTTCTGGAATTTTTTAAAGCCAATTGTTAGAAGAAAAACAGAAGACCTGTGTTTTTGTATACAATTGGTCAGAATGGATTTGGACAGTAATATAAGATAGCTGTCAAAATTATTTCTCATAAGTCTGAATCTGCCATTTGGTTGGACAGTACCCATTTCCACAATGATTCCAATAAAAATGCACAAGGGAAAAAAAACCCTATTATCTTAGTAATAGCCTTATCACAAATAATTGGCAACCGTCAGATCAATTTGCAGTGTCAAAAACTGAGATCTGGAATTCATATTACTGATAAACGTTTCCTGCTGCAGAAGAAGATTGAAAGGAAAACAACCAAACAGCTACTGTACGCATAAGGTAAAGCATTATCAGTCAAAGTCAGGACTGGCGTACATGATCAAACCTGTGGCAACATGCAAATAATTCAGTCTCATCAAGTATTATATACCGTATGTGTAGTTTTAAGAGAATCAATGAACACTCCTATTTTGAGAATTGAAGAGGCAAAAACAATATCAGAGGGCAATCAGAGTAAAGAAACTGCTGATGAATAAATATTAAGCACCTGCTCCCCAGCTGCTATTTAAAAATCACTGTTTTTCCGAAGTTGCTTTACATAAACAAATGCTAGCACTAGTATGTTAAGGACTAAGCTAACGCGTTCAGTAACAACCCTAATAGCTTTACTTTAACAGCAGGCTCATAATCCTGCACTTCTCATTGGCCCGCGAATAGCGAGTCGTGATTGGTCATTTCTGGCTGATCTGATTGGCTGACAGCGGGTCTCTCTGATTGGACGCTTGTTAGAGCGGTAACTCAAATCATTGGTTATTGTGACAGCAGCCAGCTCTATAAAAGAGCTGCTGCTGTCCAAATATTTTGCTCTGTTCTGAAGTTACTAATAAAGAGTTGAAGTCACAGTTCGATGCCTCGTCTCCGTTCCTTGCGCCCATGCTCAGGACATAAAACTGGCGACGAGGATGGGATGCGGAGACAATAGAGCTGACTAAACACTCATCGAACAAGACAGAGCACATGGCTGAGAGCACACGCAACAAATGGCAGGATGACCAGCGGCGCCATACCACCCGCTCCATTTGACCCGGCAAACAAAGACTGGGACTCGTATATAGACCGGTTCCAGATGTTCCTGGAGACCAACAATCTGAAAGATGCTATGCTTGGAAAGAAACAAGCGGTGTTCTTGACCCATTGCGGGCTCACTGTTTTTAAAATGGCTAAGGCACTTGCCAAACCGGCGGAAGTGAAGACCATGGATTGGGATAACCTTGCACCGATCCTTTGGGCCCATTATGCACCCGCAGTGCCTACACTGATACGAAGACATGAGTTTTACCAGAGGGACCAATGGAAGAATGAGAGCGTTGGAGACTTCGTAGCCAACCTCCGGAACCTGGGAGGACTCTGTGGTTTCGCAAACCTCGAAGAAGCCATGAGAGACTGAATAGTTCTGGGATTAGATGACCACACAGTACAGAGCAAGATCATGGCGAAGGGAGACATCAGCCTCGCAGATGTCATCACCGATGCTACTGCCGCAGAAGCAACCAGGAAGTCAGCCGCTCAAATGTGCCGAGCGAACGCACCGCACTGCCGACTCACTAGTGATAGTACGCCTTCCTCTGAGAGGCACACTATTACCGCCCATCATGAAGACCTCGAATCCTCCTCAGACAGCGAGGAAGAGGAGGTCAACCAGCTCCACTCAGAACGAGATCAAAGGAACCAGAGACTTCCACGCCAATGCGCTGGTTGCGGGGCAAACCACCCGCGATCAAACTGCAAATTCCTCGATGCACTCTGCCGTTCCTGTGGAAAGAGAGGCCACATCGCAAAGGTCTGCAGAGGCAAGCGAGGGTCCAGTCCAAACCGGAGGGAGAATAATCTCCGCCAGGATACAGGCAATCCACCTGTAAATCAGGACCGCCTGAACCACCAATGGAACAACCACTACTACAGAAATCGAGCACCTGCTGCTTCAACGAGACGAGAAGAGGCACACCAAACTATCACGATAGGCCACGCTTCATCGCTAGATGCAAGGGAGATCTGAGTAAAGGTCGCTATTGAAAGTCTTGCGTGATGGAAGTCAATTCGGGGTCATCCCTATTGATGGTCTCCTGGAAAACCCTCAAACAGCTGATCCCTGCCATCTGTTGCCAGGACCTCAGCACTCAAAGAATCATCCTAAAGGACTACCAAGGAAACAGAATTCCGGTTGTCAGTTCCAGCCATGTCCAAGTATCCTTCAAAGACCGCACCGCAATGCTACCTCTGACCGTCATCGATCGTGACCGGCCCAGTTTGTTAGGGTTACAGTGGTTTGCCCCACTCGGAATTGAATTAGCTGGTATCCGCCAAACCGGAAGCGATGACTGGGAAGAGGCCCTCATCCAGGAATTCCAGGACGTTTTCACAGGGAAGTTAGGCAAGTACAAGGGGGTCCCTATATCATTTAATCTCAGCCCTGATGTAGCTCCCATTCACCTTAAGCCTCGTCGGGTGCCTTTTGCACTCAAGCCGAAGATCGACGAGCAACTGGACAAATTAATAGCCCAGGGTGTGTTGGAACCGATTGACCATGCCCGATGGGAGACCCCAATAGTAACACCCATAAAGCCAGATGGATCGTTAAGAATTTGTGGGGATTACCGGGCCACCCTAAATCACGCGCTTCAGCAGAGCACTTACCCGGTACCGGTGGTCTAACACCTTCTTCACTCCCTGGGTGGTGGAAAAATATTTGCTAAATTGGACTTAGCTCAGGCGTACCAACAGCTACCCGTAGATGCGACGACTGCAGAAGCCCAGACTATAGTCACACAGAGAGGTGCCTTCAAGTGCAATAGACTCCAATTCGGAATAAGCATGGCACCGGGCATTTTCCAAAGTCTGATGGAGAGACTATTACAAGGCATAAAAGGCATTGTGCCTTATTCTGACGATGTCTTAATAGCTGCCCCTACGAAAGAATTATTAGAACAATGACTCAGAATGGTTCTCCAAAAATTTAAAGACGCTGGCCTGAAGGTAAAAAGGGACAAGTGTCAACTTTGTACGGAGAGAGTGGAATTCCTGGGATACCTTCTCGACAGACAGGGAATCCACCCCATCGAAAAAAAACTAACTGCAATCAAAAATGTCCCAAGACCTAGAAATAAGACAGACCTCCAAGCCTTCTGGGACTCATTAACTTTTATAACATCTTCTTGCCCCAGAAGGCGACCATAGCTGAGCCCCTACATAGACTTCTCGACAAAAAGGCTTCCTGGGTCTGGGGACAGCGTGAAGAATGAGCATTTCAACAAGTAAAAGATCTCTTAGCTTCTGATGCTATATTAATACAATACGACGAGACTCTACCCTTAACAGTTACCTGTGACGCCTCACCATTCGGAGTGGGAATCATTTTAAGCCACGTTCTGCCAAACGGTAATGAGGCACCTATTGCATTCTTTTCGAGAACTTTGTCTAAAACTGAAAGGAACTATAGCCAACTTGATAAATTAAACGTTTCCATGAGTATGTTTATGGGAGACCCTTTGCCATAATTACAGACCACAAGCCGCTACTTGGCATTTTAGTGGGAAACAAACCAACTCCCCACATCTTATTACCAAGAATGACACATTGGTTGGAGTTTTTAGCCACATACGATTACCAACTGCAACACCATCCGGGGAAAGCCATTCCCCACGCTGACGCTTTGAGCCGTTCTCCGCTACCAGACATCATAGATGACCCAGCTCCAACCCTAGCTGTATTGCAAATCGAGACTCTTAAATCACCACCGCTGACCGCTCGGGACATCGCCTCAGAAACGAAAAAGGACCCTTCTTTGGCATGAGTCCTCAGCTGGGTGGAACGAGGTTGGCCGGACAATGAACCCAATGACACTTTCAGGCCATTCAGAAATCGACAGACAGAACTATTCTCTCAAAAGGGCTGCATCTTGTGGGGAGACAGAGTCGTCATCCCAGAGAAATTGCAACATAAAGTTTTGAAAATGTTGCACGATGGACATCCAGGCATCATGCGGATGAAGGCATTGGCAAGGAGTTACGTGTGGTGGCCAGGCATAGATAAGCAGATAGAGGCCTGGGTGGCTACGTGCAGCAAGTGCCAGGAGACTCGCTACGCTCCTCCAAAAACACCCCCAACTCAGTGGGAAACACCTCAAGGTCCCTGGTCCCGTATCCACATTGATTTTGCGGGACCCACAAGAGGACACACTTTCCTTCTAACCATGGATGCCTATTCTAACTGGCTCGAGGTCCACAAAATGAAAAGCACCACCATGGAGGCGGTCATTAAAAAACTGAATAAGCTATTCGCTACCCACGGATTGCCAGATGTCCTGGTCTCCGATAATGGCCCTCAATTCACTGCCCTGGCATTCGAACAGTACCTAGCATCCGCCATGCCTTAACATCGCCAGCTCACCCTGTGGCCAACGGTAGGGTTGAGCGAATGGTCCAATTTGTAAAGAAGACCTTACACAAGATGGACCAGGGAGACATTGATGACAAGATAATCAGGATGCTTCTCCTCCAACATATTACTCCAAGCAGCACCACAAACAGAACCCCAGCCGAACTCCTGATGGGCCGAAAACTTCGCTCACATCTCGATCACCTCCACCCTGCTTACACACCAGAACAACCCCTGGGATCCAGCAGCAAGTGTCGTTCATTCCAGGAAGGCAACCCCGTTTTTGTGAAAAACTTCTCGGGTGACCCATTGTGGGGCCCCGTTACCATAACACAACTTACGGGGCCCCGATCCTACCGTCTACAAACTGCGGATGGAAAAATGTGGAAGCGCCACATAGACCAGCTTCAATCCAGACTAGCACCTACTCCCATCTCATCCCCTGAATCTCAAACTGGGGGGGGAAGGGACATCGAGGGGGCCGAAAAAGAAATAGCAGATGACCTAACAATCGGAACCCAGCAGTCTACACAACCAACCATGGGATACTCACCGCCAGAAGGAGAATCGAGCCAGGAAATTACCTCACCGCGTAGCAGCACCGCAATGGAAACAGATCCAGGGAACCCAAATGACAGCATTGGCGAGAGCAGAGAGGACAGCCCAGAGCTATTCAACGAAACAGTGGGACCGTCTCCACCACCCAGCTCAGCAAGCAGCCCACCGGAACCAGAGCCAGGACAGAAACCGGTGGAACAGCGCAGATCAAGCAGACAGGTGAAGCGACCTGCCTACTTAAAAGAATATGTCACCCCACCCCTCAGATGGAACCTAGGGGGGAGGGGTGTTAAGGACTAAGCTAATGCGTTCAGTAACAACCCTAATAGCTTTACTTTAACAGCAGGCTCATAATCCTGCACTTCTCATTGGCCCGCGAATAGCGAGTTGTGATTGGTCGTTTCTGGCTGATCTGATTGTCTGACAGCAGGTCTCTCTAATTGGACGCTTGTTAGAGTGGTAAACTCAAATCATTGGTTATTGTGACAGCAGCCAGCTCTATAAAAGAGCTGCTGCTGCCCAAGTATTTTGCTCTGTTCTGAAGTTACTAATAGAGTTGAAGTCACAGTTCGATGCCTTGTCTTCGTTCCTTGCGCCCATGCTCAGGACATAACATAGTACTATATGTGTTTGTGTACAATATTTATTCAATCCCTCAGGCCATAAGAGTCAGATATCAATTTCCTATTACTGTACACTATTTCCCAAATTTCATCGGAAACACTATAATGCTTATAATATTACAACCTCAAATGTATAGACTGGACAAGACGTTACTTAAGAGAAATCAAATGAAGATTTTATGTAAGCAAACTGCAAAAGTACAATCTGTATATTCCCCACAACTTTTAAGTCAACCTTGCAGAAGGACGGTGGCTAAGTAGCAAAACATGTACATTTTATGCTAAAATCCTGGTTCATTCCTCCAGCTTCTGTAAGCCTTAAAATCTATTGGCAAGCTGTGACAACAGTTCTCAGCTACATTGGACAATTTATTATAAGGTCACTTCCTTTGTTCCATGTAAAGCTTTATTTGATGGCAGCTATCAGAAGTCAACCACAGGGAGCACCTGTGCCACTGATTCTAGGACATCTGTCCTTAGCCACAGCAGTAGAGGAGCACAGGAGAATGAGGAATAATACATTTCCCAAAGTTGTGCAGAAGTTGCATAGTTATATTCAACCTTACTATGATGATAAATAATTGACATCTGTCACCAACTCCAGTCGGCATTAAGTTTAGGTCTGAACAACATACGCCCAACAACTTTATTGTTGAGGGAAATACACTGACTCTGCAAACCAGTAAGAGAGGGCTGTAAAGTATTATGTGTCAGCCAGGTGTGGGATGCAAAAATCACAATAACCAGTTCACTGCCTGGTTACTAGGTGAGTATGGCCTACCGAAACTTCCTGTTTCCGGCTTCTGGTGGGTCTCCAGAATCCGGGGAGGCTGTTTTCGCCCTCCCAAGGCTCTGGAGGCCCCCCGGAAGCCAGGAACAGGGCCATTTCCAGAAGGCCCATTTGCCCCCCCCTCTCCCAGAGCCTCCATGCAGACCCTGCACTTACCTTCATCACATGGAGACTTCTGGGACGCTGACACTATGAAGCAGTATGTAAGTCTAAGTGCTAGTGCTGTTACATTACTGTTCTGTTTGGTGACAAATATACTTTGGATAGCTTGGGTCCATTTGCCAGCCATTCAGCTTTGAGTTAATCTCTTCAATCTACATGTTAGATGCTGATTTTGTTATTTATTTATTTATTTTATTTGGTTTGTCAATTGCTTACAAGATAATAGGTATAAGTAAAAACATAGTTATGAATACATGGATACGTATAAAAAAAATAAAAGAAACAATAAGACAGGGACGGTAAGCACACTGGTGCGCTTATGCACGCCCCCTACAGACCTCTTAGGAAAGGGGTGAGGTCAATAGTAGACAGTCTAAGGCTAAAGTTTTTGGGATTTGGGGAAGAAACCACAGAGTCAGGTAGAGTATTCCAGACATTGACCACTCTGTTGCTGAACTCGTATTTCCTGCAATCAAGTTTGGTGCGATTAATCTTGAGTTTGTATCTATTGTTTACTCTTGTATTGTTATGGTTGAAGCTGAAGTATTCATTGACAGATAGGACATTGCAATGTATGATTTTATATACCATACTTAGATTGGACCAAAAGCGGTGTAATTCAAGGTTTTCTAGGTCTAGAATTTCAAGTCTGGTGGCATAAGATATTCTGCAACGAGTAGAGGAGTGGAAAACTCTTCTTGTGAAATATTTTTGGACTTTCTCAACTGTGTTAATATCAGATACGTAATGTGGGTTCCACACTGATGAGCTGTATTCGAGTATTGGTCTAGCAAATGTTTTGTATGCTCTAGTTAGTAGTATGATATTACCAGAGAAAAAGCTGCATAAAATTAGGTTAACAACTCTTAACGCCTTTTTGGCTGTGTAGTTACAGTGGGCTCTAGCACTTAGGTCATTAGAGATGAGTACTCCAAGATCCTTGACAGAGTTTGGATCATCAACAATTCACTATTAGATCATTCACTATTCAGCCTGTATTTTATTTTCTGTTTGTTTGTTTTTTGCCAATATGTAAGACAGAGCATATATATGTTATATATATATATATATATATGTATGTATGTATGTATGTATGTATGTATGTATGTATGTATGGTGTGTGTGTGTGTGTGTGTGTGTGTGTGTGTGTGTGTGTATCTTTGGTTATTTGGGTTTTCTCCCGTGTAAGATTGGAAGTATCTAGGCAACATTTCGATGAAGTCTCATTCATCATCTTCAGGCTTGGTCTTCATCAAGACCAAGCCTGAAGATGATGAATGAGACTTCATCGAAACGTTGCCTAGATACTTCCAATCTTACGCGGGAGAAAACCCAAATAACCAAAGATCCACATACAAATACCCACGAGAACCTCAGAAAACAAATATAGATAGATAGATAGATAGATAGATAGATAGATAGATAGATAGATAGATAGATATCTGGCATTCAGCTTTGTTCGGGTATTTTCCCACGTCATAATAGTGGTGCTTTTAAAGTTGTAGCAACGTTTCAGCAGAATCTCATCTGCCATCATCAGGCTTCTGTATAGTGTTTGTCTGTGAGTCAGACTTTTATAGTGGTTTCAGATTTAAATTTGGGGCAGCCTATTGCTGTGTCAGAATGGTTTTTTCTTCATCCTGATTGGTTGAGAGTCTTGGTCTGTGTTTATTGGTCTTGGAGTTTGCTGTGTTCTGCTACTAATATCTTCTGTCTGTTTTTTTTTTTGGGGGGGGGCTCTTTTTGTATCTTGATTGGCTAGGGTTTTGGTGCCATTGAAGTTGATATTATGACCTGTGGCTTCCATGTGTTGAACGAGTAAGGAAGTGTGTTCCAGATTTTTGACTGCATTTTTGTGTTCATCCAGGCGGGTGCTTATTCTTCTATTGGTCTGTCCAATGTATGTGGCCGGGCATGATACACAGGGGACTTCATATATGCTTTGGTTTTCCAGGTCAATTTTGTCTTTGGGGTTCCTGAGGATGGCTGCTATTTTTCTGTCTGTTTTGAAGGCAGTCTTGATGTGGTGTCTGTATAGAATCTTGCTAATTTTGTCTGTAGTGCCTCTTATGTAGGGCAGGACAGAAATCCTAGCCACCATAGAAGATCCTAGCCACAGAATCATCAGAGAAGCCATAGAGATTGAAAAAAGACCAGAAAGCATGAACAGAAGGGATGATTCCACCAGGCTGTCAATCATTTGGAAGCCTGCACTCACAAACAAAAAAATCTCCATACCAGAAGCCAGACAAACACCTGGGCACAAACAGATCCCCCCTGATACCTCCAGCTCAAACACACCCCAACCAGGCACCCAGATGAAACCCAGCTTCCTAACTAATGATAGCCGTCCATTTACCCGAAGCCAAGCTGCACTAAAGGCCTCCAATAAAGTAACACAATGTTGTCAGCCAATCAAGATACAAAAAGAGCCCCCCCCCAAAAAAAACAGACAGAAGATATTAGTAGCAGAACACAGCAAACTCCAAGACCAATAAACACAGACCAAGACTCTCAACCAATCAGGATGAAGAAAAAACCATTCTGACACAGCAATAGGCTGCCCCAAATTTAAATCTGAAACCACTGTAAAAGTCTGATTCACAGACAAACACTATACAGAAGCCTGATGATGGCAGATGAGATTCTGCTGAAACGTTGCTACAACTTTAAAAGCACCACTATTATGACGTGGGAAAATACCCGAACAAAGCTGAATGCCAGACATGTAAGTACCCGCGAAAACTTAAGAAAACAAATATCAAACCTCTACGGGGAGGGAATAAACAACCAGATCAAAACCTACGAGAAACTGGAAATTAAAAGAGCAGTAATACTATGTGACCTCCAATTCCTACGCAGCTGCAGAGACAACAATATTACACCAACCTGCTTCAAATTAACATTTCATCAAAGCACAGCAGCCACTAAACATATCCTGAAAAGAACTGAAATGGCTCTACTAAGGAACGAACTCTACAGTAAGAGATTCCAATTAGATCAGTTAAACAAAGATTTGCTAGCACTACACCTGGAATTGAGCAGCAAAATCCACCCTCTCCTTTGGGACAAGATAAAACAACTTACAACTTGGAGAGCTGAATCTGCAAACATTTACAAACAGGAAAAGCTCTTGAAAAAATTAAAGAAATTAGAACATGACAAGAAAACCCCCAACAACTCACAACAACACCTTAAACAATTAGTGTACAATGTTTCCAACAGAGAACTCACCAAAACAGAAACAGAAGTCCTAACCAAAGGATTCAATTATGCTATAGCACCCCAAAAAATCCCCACAGAATCCATCATATGTGCAGTAGAATCCAGCCTAACTAAATTAAATACAGATGAAGCTGATAAAATAAGACACCAAGTTACCAACATTCTATGCACAAGCAAACCACCCAAAAGCAACTTACAGCAAAATGAAATTAAAGCGCTACAAACCCTGAAAAGAGACAGCAGCATAATCATCCTCCCAGCAGATAAAGGGAATGCCACTGTAGTAATGGACAGAAAAGACTATGAAACTAAATTGACAGACCTACTCCAAGACTCCACATACAAACCCATAAACACAGACCCAACCACATATCTGGAAAAATTAACCAAGAAGAAAATTATAACCAGCCACATGAGCAAAGAGATCCAACACACGATCATACCCAGAGAGAAATCTTCCAGATGCCCCAAACTATACGGCCTCCCAAAAATACACAAAGAAGGCATTCCTCTCAGACCCATAGTCAGCTCCAGAGGAGCACCACTACAAAACCTAGCTAAACACCTAGCAAAAGAGCTACAGCCCCATGCTGAAACAGCAGCTTCTCATGTACAAAACTCATACCACTTCTTGGAAATTATCAAAGATCTACACGTGGAGCAAGAAGATCTGCTTGTAAGTTTTGACGTGGTTTCACTATTCACTCAAGTCCTGATAAAAGAGACCCCCGAAATCATCAAAAATAAATACCAACCAGCTAAACACCTCAGGGAACTAACAGAACATTGCTTAACCAACACATATTTCATATACAAAGGACAAAGATACAAACAAATTGAAGGAGCCCCCATGGGATCACCACTGTCACCTGTCATTGCAAACCTGTTCATGGAAGAATTTGAATCCAGAGCCCTGGCTAATGCCATACTCAAACCCAAACTATGGTTAAGATATATCGATGACACATTCGTGATTTGGCCCCATGGACAAGAAAACCTAAACAATTTCCGAACACACCTAAACAGTGCACACCCCAAAATCAAGTTCACCATGGAAATAGAAACAAACAAACAACTACCATTCCTAGATGTACTAATCTACAAAAAAACAGATGGCACACTAGGACACACCATATACCAGAAGAAAACACACATCAACCGCTACCTCAACGCCCAATCCCACCACCACCCAGCACAGATAAGCTCCGTGGCTAAAACACTAATTACTAGAACCAAACGCCTGGCAGACAAGACACACATTAAGACTGAACTATGCACCCTGACTAAAATATTGACAGCCAACGGCTTCCACAAAAGCAAACTCACCAACTTGATCCACAAAAACACACTGAGACATAATAGAGATTCAGAAGATGAACAGACCTATGGAACAGCTGTCCTGCCCTACATAAGAGGCACTACAGACAAAATTAGTAAGATTCTATACAGACACCACATCAAGACTGCCTTCAAAACAGACAGAAAAATAGCAGCCATCCTCAGGAACCCCAAAGACAAAATTGACCTGGAAAACCAAGGCATATATGAAGTCCCCTGTGCATCATGCCCGGCCACATACATTTGGACAGACCAATAGAAGAATAAGCACCCGCCTGGATGAACACAAAAATGCAGTCAAAAAGCTGGAACACACTTCCTCACTCGTCCAACACATGGAAGCCACAGGTCATAACATCAACTTCAATGGCACCAAAACCCTAGCCACCATAGAAAATCCTAGCCACAGAATCATCAGAGAAGCCATAGAGATTGAAAAAAGACCAGAAAGCATGAACAGAAGAGATAATTCCACCAGGCTGTCAATCATTTGGAAGCCTGCACTCACAAACAAAAAAATCTCCACACCACAAGCCAGGCAAATACCTGGGCACAAACAGATCCCCCCTGATACCTCCAGCTCAAACACACCCCAACCAGGCACCCAGATGAAACCCAGCTTCCTAACTAATGATAGCCGTCCATTTACCTGAAGCCAAGCTGCACTAAAGGCCTCCAATAAAGTAACACAATGTTGCCAGCCAATCAAGATACAAAAAGAGCCCCCCCCCAAAAAAACAGACAGAAGATATTAGTAGCAGAACACAGCAAACTCCAAGACCAATAAACACAGACCAAGACTCTCAACCAATCAGGATGAAGAAAAAACCATTCTGACACAGCAATAGGCTGCCCCAAATTTAAATCTGAAACCACTGTAAAAGTCTGACTCACAGACAAACACTATACAGAAGCCTGATGATGGCAGATGAGATTCTGCTGAAACGTTGCTACAACTTTAAAAGCACCACTATTATGACATGGGAAAATACCCGAACAAAGCCGAATGCCAGACATGTAAGTTCCCGCGAAAACTTAAGAAAACATATATAGATATATATATATATATACACACATATATAGATATAGATATAGATATAGATATAGATATAGATATAGATATAGATATAGATATAGATATAGATATAGATATAGATATAGATATAGATATAGATATAGATATAGATATGTATATATATATATAAAAACAGAGCATATATATGTAAGCCACATGGGCTTGAGTTCATCTTTTGCCTCTGACATAGGTAATATTACCGTATTCTGCTTACATTCATAAAAAACATTATGAGTTATGATTCAAGGGGTGCACAACTATTTTTATCTCTGAGCCTGGTGCTGTCATTAGCACTGATGATATTACCTAGTTTGGGTAATAAAATGTCTGTAAGAAAACAACCATGAGCTAACTATGGAATCATTTTTGTACTGAGATAGCTGAGTGCTGAACTAAATGAGACTTGAACAGTGTGAGCACAATTAAATGGTATGAGCACATTATGAAGGAGGAGATCATTTTTCTTTCTTTTGTCATAATCTGGAAGGTGATGCCTACCTGAAACTGGTTTTCAAGGGAAGTTTGGGTAAGCAGCTGTTATTTAGAGCAAGCTGAGAATTCCTCAAATTGTACAGATTTTTATTCATGTAATAAACATTGCATTTAATGTGGTTCTAACTAAAGACCTGAAATACATTTAAAAGGCTCTCCAAAGAGATCTGGACAATGCATTGATGACAAGAAACCCTCTATTTGCTCATAGCACACTGTATATCCTTTCCCCAAATTGGTACACAATGTGAATTCCCAAAATTCTAAACCATCACAGTCTACGAGTCCATGCGCATAGGCTGAGGAAAATGCTCTAAATTGTAAGATAGGCATGACTCCAAAATATTATTTTAAATGCTAGGGGGAGAAGGCGGAGCTTCGTTTCGGTGATACAGCTGCAATCTCGGGGCTCTGAGATTGCAGCTGATATTTTCGGCCCTGGTCGGTCCCAACAGACCTAAACTGTCCCGTAGAGACGGGGATAGAGAAGGGTACTGTCCCAGGATCCCAGAGATATCGCAAAATCTCTGGTTTGATCCGGGAGAAGCCCTTTTGCTGGCGGCGGAGAGGCAGCCCCCATAGCTGCTGAAGTCGGGACAGCTCCGGAAAGAAAGTGGCTGGAAAGAAGTGTGACGGTTGGGTGAGAAAAACTCTTTTGTGTTATAAATTTGCTGAGGTTGGAAAGGGCATCCTGAACAAAGAAGAAATCTGTGAGACTTCTTTTTTTTGACTGAAACTGTTTGAGCGGCGTTTTTTAAAGTGATGTCAAATTGAGGCTTGGGGTTTTTTTTTCTTTTTCCTATATTTTTTTGGGGGGACTTTAGTGTGACTTTGTAGGTAACCGGATTGAATTTTCTCTTATATATATTTTTATGCTCCCTTTGATTTTTTTAACTTTCTTTAGGATAGAGGCTCCCTTTGGCTATTTTTTTTTTTCTGTATATATTACTCCTTTTTTCTGGCGGGGGGGGAAGAAGAGCATTAAGAAACTTTGCAACACTGCCAACTAGAGGCTTGAAAGTATTTTATTTGAATTGGAGAGAATTGCAAAAAGACCTCTTCTCAAGGACATCTTAACGTGATAAGAAAGAGGGAGAGCACAGCAAAATATTATTGCAGGTGCTTTCCTGGACTGTTATCAATATTTCAACACTTGAGGTTTGGCTTTGAAGCTGCTGGAGAAGAGAGTCATAACTAACAAGAGCCTTGGATAAATAAATAAAGTGCAGTGTGCTTTCATATATATATATATATATATATATATATATATATATATATATATATATATATATATATATATATATATATATATATATATATCCCCCATTTGCCAGCCTTTTTCTAAATTTCAATTCTAGTAATATTCTTATTTCTGCCTTTTATTTTAAAGGGAAAGCCTCAGAGTTTTTTCTTTATTTTTCTTTTTTTTCTTTTTCTTTTTATTGGGACTTTTTTGCTTTTTCTATCCTTGTTTTTCTTTTTTGATTATTGAGACTTTTCAACTGGATTAAGGTGTGAAGAACCTGAAGGAGCTTTTTGTTTTTTCTCTTTTTGCTTTTTTTTTCTCTTAATCAATATTATTATTTTTGGGTTTGTTTGTTTTTCTCCTTTCTATTTTTTCTTTTTTATGGTGGACCACTTCGTAATTGGATTAGGGTCTAGAAGAACCTGAAGATCTTTCTTCTTCCTTTTTTCCTGTTTCTTTTTTGGTTTCGTGCCTTTTACTATTGGAGTTTTCCATTTTGGATTATAATTGGCTGCTCTACCAGTTGGATTAAAAGTCAAAAAGAATTTGAAGCTTTGGAAGCATTGAAATGAGCAGGAAACCAATACCATCTGGCATTTCTACTTCTACCTCTGCTTCCCCACCAGCTGGAGGACAACGTTTAATTCAGACAATGTTGAAGCAAGATAAGGAACAAGAAAGAGTAACTTTACAGATGATTATGCAAGGAATCCAAGATCTCAAGACAAAATCAGACATTATTGAACAAAGAACAGAAAATATTGAACAAAGAATAGACTGATGAAAGACTGATGAAAAAGTGGAAAACATTAAACAAATGATGGTCAAGTATGAGGAGAGATTCCAAAAAATTGAGGAAGAAGGAAAACAAAGAGAGAAGAAGATTGGAAATATTGACAGTAGATTAACAGCGGTTGAACAAGAAAAAAGTGGGATGTTGAGGTGGGAGATGGAAAGGTCAGAATTTTACCTCAGATTTCAAAATATAGAAGAGGAAAAAGGAGAAAATTTGGCAGCGATAATGATAGAAATTTTGGCAGATGCTTTGGAAATTACAGAGGAAAAGATGATGGATGGAATAGATGAGATATATCGAGTCTATACAAGGTATGCGATGAGAAATAAATTACCCAAGGAAGTCCATATTAGATTTACCAAAAAATCCATTAAAACGCAAATATTACAAGTAGTAAGAGAGAAAACATTGAAATACAAAGGTAAAGAGGTTGTGGTTTTAAAACAAATACCCAGAAGAGTGAGAGAGATGAGAAGAGAATATCGATTTCTGACCAAAATGCTACTGGAAAACGAAGTGAATTATAGATGGCTGATTCCAGAAGGACTAATGTTTACGTGGCAAGAGCAGAGACATAGAATTGATTCAATTGAGAAAGCGGAACTTTTCCATGCAGAATTTTTTGGAGTAAGAAGAGATGAGGCAGAGAAAGAGGTCTCATTAATTGAGTTTCAAGAGGAACAACTGGAGACTGAAAAAGAGAAAGGAGCAGTAGGGGGACAGGTGGATAGCAAAGAACAGCGTGAAGTGAGATCCACGAGAGCGGTTAGACCTAAATATAAAGCATAATCATGGAAGAAAAAAAACTGATTACAATGAATATAAATGGACTTAATTCAGCTGTTAAAAGAAGGAAAACTTTTCATAAATTAGAGAAATTAAAATTTGATATAATTTGTCTACAAGAAGTTCATATTAAAAAACAACATGAACAATTGTTAGTACAGCCAAAATTGGGGAAAATATTTACTTCTTTGATTCAATGTAAGAAAAGAGGAGTGGTTCTATACATTAAAGAGGCTATCCCAGCAAAATTGATTTACACGGATGAAGATGGAAGAGTATTAATGGTAGAAATAATCGACAATAATATAAAAATACTCTTGATTGCAATTTATGCTCCGAATGATAAACAAGAAGAGTTTTATAAAAAGCTACACATGAAAATAATTGGACTGGACTGTGTTAATATAATTATGATGGGAGATTTTAATGGAATTGTGGACAATAAATTGGACTATATAGCAACAACAATAAAGCAAAATAGAAAGGCTCTCCCTAAGTCTTTTTTTAAAATGACAAATGAATTAACTTTAAAAGATATTTGGAGGGAAAGAAATGTTAAAGCTAAACAATATACTTTTTATTCAAATAGACATTTATCATGGTCCAGATTAGATATGATTTGGATCTCAACAGAAATAATATCCAATATTCAAGAAACAAATATTGAAACAAGTACTTGGGCAGATCATAGCCCAATGACAATTAAATGGAAGGGACAAAGAAAAAGATCGAGATGGACATTAAATAATACTATTTTAAAAGAGAAAGATTTTATACAATGGATGGAGAAGGAATTGGCTTTTTTCTTCAGAGAAAATAAAAAAGAAGATACTTCAACGCAGAATGTGTGGGATACAATGAAGGCATACGCTAGAGGTTTGATAATAGATTATACAAGAAAAAAGAATATTAGGAAAAGGCAAGCTTCTAAGGCCTTGGAAGACGAGTATAAAAGTCTTGAAAAAGAATTGCAGAAAATGCCACAGAAAAAGGATATTAAATTGAAGCTGGATGTAATCAAACATAAAATGGAATTAATAGAGAAAGAAGAACTGGCACAGAAAATCAGAAACTCTAAACAGAATTATTTTGAAGATGCAAATAAACCAGGTAGATGGCTAGCATATAAATTGAGAAAAGAGAAGGAATCAAGAAAAATATTGAAGTTAATAGATGAACAAGGCCAAGTTTGTTATGGGAATAAGGAGAAAAAAGAAATTATTCGAGATTTTTATGGGCAACTATATAAACAAGAGAATATTGATGAGGAAAAAGTCAAACAGTATTTACAGGAAGCTAATTTACCGAAGATACCTAAAGAGACTGAAGAAATGCTAGAAAGCAATATAACAATGATGGAACTAAATGAAGCTTTTAAGAGACAAAATAATGGGAAAGCACCGGGTCCAGATGGGCTTCCAGCAGAATTCTATAAAACATTTCAAGAATCATTGAGCATCCCATTGTTAGAAGTTATGAATGAAGTTATGTTAAAAAAGATGATACCCAAAACATGGTCAGAGGCTTATATTACACTTATACCGAAAGAAGAGACTGACCCACTGCAAATTAAGAATTATAGACCTATTTCTTTATTGAATGCAGACTATAAAATCTTTGCTTCAATTTTAGCAGAAAGACTTAAAAAATATTTAAATAATTTTATTCACCCAGATCAAAATGGATTTCTGCCAAAGAGACAAATTAGAGACAATATGAGAGTAATCTTGGACGCTTTGGAATACTATGAGGCTCATCCTGAAAAGCAAATGGCTTTGATATTCCTAGATGCTCAAAAGGCATTTGACAACGTGAACTGGAGATTTATGTTATTACTATCGGAGCAGATGGGTTTTGCTAAAAAATTTATTCAAGCAATAGAAGCCATATATAATAAACAGACAGCAAGGGTAATGATGGAGGGGGAACTTACAGATTTTATTAATATAAGGAAAGGCACAAGACAAGGATGTCCCCTATCTCCTTTGCTATTTGTGTTGACCTTGGAAGTGTTGAATAGAAATATTAGGGATGATAAAAGCATAAAAGGAAAGAAAATTAAGAAGGAAGAATTTAAGCTACAAGCTTTTGCTGATGATTTAGCTTTTATTTTGGAAGACCCACTAGAAACAGCTCCAAAGTTATTGGAAAGGATAGAGACATATGGAGAGGTGGCTGGTTTGAAAATAAATAAAGATAAAACAAAGATTTTGACAAAGAATATGCTATTGAGACAGAGAGAACTGGCAGATCTTTTGAAAATTCAAGTTACAAATAAGGTTAAGTATCTGGGGATATATTTGACAACAAGATGTAGCACATTAAAGGAGAATAATTATATTAAACTTAAACAACAGATAACTGCAGATTTGAAGAAGTGGGAAAACTTGCAATTGTCATTAATAGGGAGAATTTCAACAATTAAGATGAATATTTTACCTAGAATTTTATTTTTGTTTCAAACAATACCAATTAGGCTTGGAAAAGACTATTTTGAAGATTTAAATAAAATTATGTTGAAGTTCACATGGCAAGGTAAAAAAGCGAGAATAAAGCTAAAGCTTTTGCAAGATGCTAGAATTAGAGGAGGTTTTGGCCTGCCTAACTGGGAATTGTATTATCAAGCTGCAAGTTTGATATGGGTCAAAGAATGGATAACATTAAGAAAACATAGGTTGTTGACATTAGAAGGGCATGATTTGCTGTTGGGCTGGCATGCTTTTTTATGGTATAAGGGAACTAAAACACAGGGTTATTTTAGAAGACATTATGTACGGGAGTCTTTGTGGTTAAATTGGGAGAAGATAAAAAGACAATGTTATTTGAAAATTCCAGTTTGGTTATCGACTATTGAAGCATTTTCCTATCCTATAATTTACAAGAAGGAACAAACAGTTAGATATGGGGAATTTTTGGATGAAAAGGGTGAACTTAAATCGATCCAAAACTAAGAGGAACAAGGTATAAGGATGAATTGGTTTTCATATGCACAAATACATTCAAGGAATGATGAAGATTTTAAAACGGAGGGATTCTATGATAAGCAGACTGATTTAGATAAGATCTTGATGGGTACTGATGAGAAGGTGATTAAAAAATTATATGGTTATTTACTGGGAATGAAATTAGAGGAAGAACAAGTCAAAGAAACTATGATTGTTTGGGGGAAGAATTTTGGATATGGGATTGATCTAGAGAAATGGCAGAAATTGTGGTCTCAAAATTATAAAATGACAATGTCAACAGCATATAAAGAAAACTTGTATAAGATGTTTTACAGGTGGCACTTTCCTCCGACAAGAATAGCAAGAATGTTTAAGAACAAATCTGAAAAATGCTGGAAATGTCATCAGATACTCGGCTCGTATTACCATATGTGGTGGACTTGTGAGGACGCTGGAAAATATTGGACTATAATTCGCATGTGGTTGGAAAAAATGACAAAGAAACATATAGATTTGAATCCAAAGATCTTCTTATTGGGAATTTTACCTGATATATATAGTAAAGATTTGAAATACCTGATTGTAAATGTATTAACAGCGGCCAGGATTGTATTTGCTAAAAATTGGAAGAATGAGAAAATACCATTACAGGAAGAAATTTTTAAGAAAATATTGGAATGTGCTGAGATGAGCAGATTGACATTTGAAATTAGAGAGCAAGAGGATAAACAATTTTATGAAATTTGGGATCTTTTTTATAAATGGCTAGATGATAAAATACGATAATAGAATATTTAGAATGCTAGATAGTAAGAAATATCTTTATTTTGATATTTTGATATTATTTTGTTATTTGATATTATATTTATAAAGGGTTTTTTAGGATTATTTGGTATGATTATATGATTTGTTGAATAATCTGGTTAAAGTATTGTTAGCTCATAAAGCATGAATGATTAAAAGTATAGTCAAAATTTCTTTTTTTTTTTGTGATATTAGGATATATAAGTTTGGATTGATGATATGAGTTGTTATGTAACATAATTGTAACTGGGACTACAGAATGAATGCACAAAAATGATGAACCAACTGACATACTGGATGTAAATATGAGAGTTGAATGTTTTAATGTTTTGTTTGTCTTGTTTGTTTGTAGAAAATTAATAAAATCTTTTTTCAAAAAAAAAATATTATTTTAAATGCTTCATGTTATATTTATTAATAAAAGTTGCACTTCTAAAGTCATGTCAAGGAACCTTAAGTAAAATGTTGAAGTTATGATTCCATTATCCTATTTTGAGCTTTGTAACATCAAAATATCCCTAACATCTGCATATCCTTTGTGCCATTTAGTTTAAACTTTATATTGTCATGCTTTCAGTAAGTAACACAGTAAACTTTAGTAAACTTTCTTTGGATGTTTTTATTGCTTTATTTTTTTATTGTTTCATAATTTTAGAATTGTTAGCTGCTCAGGGTCACTTGGCTGAGACGGGTGACTATAAAGCATGAATAAATAAATAAATAAATAAGTAGACTCTTAGAATGATAACAAGAGTGGCATCAAGCTAATTTAAGACAAATTGTTTGAACACATTCACTAATTAAAGCAATTTAGCATTGTAGGCTAATCTATTTTCTGACTGGAGCAAAATCAAAGAGAGGCAGAGAAGTATATAGGAGCTTTGATGAAACTTTGATGGTTTAAACCTGGAATAATGAAATCAATCATACCCTTAAAATGGACATTTATTGATAAAAAATTTGGAAAGTGTTATTTTTTCATATTGTATTCAAAATCAGTTTAAAAATCCTTATTCCATTTAATGTCTGCCAGTAATGGAAGTAGTAGTCAGTGAACTACTTATAATGAAGAATCACATATACATCCTTTAAGTAAATAACAAAATAACAAAGATAAAAGGATTTCATTTGCTTTACAAGGAATTCTGGTGATAATTTACAAGGAATTTCATGATAAATGATGTCATTACTGGGAAAACTGAAGGTCAAAGAGCAATTTTAACATCCTATTAAATCATAGATCACCTCACAACCAAATATAACAAACTCAAACAAAGGCAAGTCCTGAGTTGTATCTATGATATCACAGAAGAAATATATGCCATTCTATCATGATTAGAAATCTCCTTCATGATTAGAAATTGCTGAATTTGCTTATGAGGGAATTAGTAGTGGAATTGGAAAACAATGAAGAATAAAAAAATTAGGATATTATGACTGTAATAGAGAGATGCCAGCCTTGTTCCCCATCCAATGCATGCATCAAGCTTGGACAGACATCCTTTTGTGTTCTCTGCCCAAGTGGGCACAAATGACTGCATTCCTCCAGTTGACCACAGAGAATAAAAATGGAGACGTTCAGAGTTCACAGTCACAAGAAGATCATATGCAAAGTCTAGGAGTAACAATAATGCTGTATATTGTATATAACACTGTGTGTTTGTATGTGCCCACATGAGTGCATGTAAAACTTTTAAAATAGGTTGGCGGGTGAGAATGCTTCAAAGCTTAGAGAAAGTAAAGAAATGGTTAGACTGAGATTAGCATTTCTTTTTGATGCAATCCTAGTTGTCCCAAAATATATTAGGGAGCACTAGTTCACTCCACTTGATATTGCTTGATAGAGAGATATGCTGGAAGATGGTAGGGAGTCAACCAAGGAAGGTTTGGAATAGCAATTAGACTTATACATCACTTCACAGTGTTTTACAGCCCTCTCTAAGCAGTTTACAGAGTCGGCCTATTAGGGTTAACCCTAAACACTGTGGGTGTTATGTTTTGAGCATGGGTGAGAAAGAATGGAGACAAGCCTCTGAACGGTGAACTTCAGCTCTTTATTTACATAGTGACTTCTTCAATTCAACAGCAGTAAAACCCGCCTTATATAGGCAAACCCTGTAACGTTTAACCAATAACGAGCTAGGAACGCTAGCTCTTATAACCTTTAAAAACTCTCTGTTAAGGGCCAATCGGATTCCCCGGAATGGGCCAATCCGGTCTGGCCGCTTAACAGCCAATCAGAAGTGCAGGGCCAGAACCCTGCACTTACTCCAAGCTCACACTTTATTAATCTTATTGCATACACAACACCCCTTCCCCCGGCTTCTTATTTCAGGGTGCAGTTACATAATCCCTTAGGTAGGACGGTTGTCTTTTTAGTCTCTTTGATTTTCGTTGTATCGGCTGGTTGCAATCATGCTGAGGTAGATCGTTGTTTGGCAGTGGGGCTGTTTCTGGTTCAGAGTTCACTTCTACGTCATTGCCCACATTTTCTGCAATTCCCTGAGGTGCAACCGTTTCTCCCTCCGGCTCCGCTTCCTGAGTTTCTATTAAACCATCGTTTCCTTCGAACTGGTTTCCTAGGAATTCATCTTCTTCCGTACCTCCTCCCCCCCCCTCAGTTTGGTCAAAGGGGATTTGCGGACTGGCCGCTGAAAACAGCGATCGTAACTGGTCGATATGCCGTTTCCAAAGTTTATCGTCAAGGCATTGCACAAGGTAGGATCTGGGGCCGGTTACACGTACTACTGTTGCTTCTACCCACAACGGGTCGCCCGATAGGTTTTTTGCATAAACCAGGTCTCCTACCTGGAAAGTGCGACAGCGGCCGCTGGATCCTGGTGGTTTCTCTGGTTCATAAGCCGGGTGCAACTGGTCGAGGTGGGAGCAGAGCTTTCGTCCCATTAGCAGTTCAGCGGGAGTTTTGTTGGTGACGCTATGTGGGGTGATGTGTTGCAAGAAGAGGATTTGATTGATCTTGTCATCAATGTTGTCGTACTCTACCTTTTGCAAGGTTTTCTTCACAAATTGGACCATGCAATCTGCTCGGCCATTGGTCGCAGGGTGCGTAGGCGAGGTGAGCGCATGGCGGATGCCGCGGTCACCGGGGTACTGCTCGAACGCTAGTGCAGTAAGTTGTGGGCCATTATCGGATACCAGGACGTCTGGTAATCCGTGGGTTGCAAAGAGTCTGTTTAAAATTTTGACAACCGCCTCGGAGGTCGTAGTCGTCATGCGATGAATTTCGAGCCAATTCGAGTAGGCGTCGATGGTAAGCAGGAAAGTGTGGCCTTTGGTTGGCCCCGCAAAGTCCAGGTGAATTTGGGACCAGGGTCCACGTGGTGTCTCCCATTCAGTAGGCATGGCTTTTGGTGGGGTGTTGCTGACTTCTTGGCATTTGGGACAAGCTTTAACCCACTGTTCGATTTGCTTGTCAATGCCCAGCCACCATGCGTAGCTTTGCGCAAGAGCTTTCATTTGCACGATTCCGGGGTGGCCATCGTGCAAAGTTCTCAGTAGTGCTTTTCGGAGCCATTCTGGGATAATGACTCTTTCGCCACAGATGACACAGCCTTTCTGGGAGAAGAACTCAGTCTGTCGAGACTTGAATGGTGTGAAGTCATCTGATAATTGGTCCAATGGCCATCCGCATTCTACCCAGCCTAGGACTCGTGCTAGGGTGTGGTCGCATTTGGTTTCTCTCGCGATATCTCAGGCGGTCAGTGGCAGCGAGTGCCTCAATTTGCAACGTGGTTATTGTTGGTGCAAGATCGTCGAGAGTCTCTGGAAGCGGTGCTCGGCTCAATGCGTCGGTGTGGGGAATGGCTTTCCCCGGGCGGTATTGCAGCCGATAGTTATAAGCAGCTAAGAATTCTGACCATCGGGTCATCCTAGGGGATAATATGTAGGGAGTCAGCTTATCTCCAGCTATTATCCCTAACAAGGGTTTGTGGTCAGTCACAATAGTAAAAACGTTCCCATACACGTATTCATGAAATCTTTTCACAGCTGAGACAATTGCGAGGGCTTCTTTATCAATTTGTCCATAGTTCCGCTCCGTTTTTGAAAGAGTCTTTGAAAAATATGCAACAGGGGCTTCGTTCCCATTAGGCAGTACGTGGCTCAAAATGGCGCCCACCCCGAAAGGCGATGCATCACTGGTTATAACTAACGGCAAGGTCACGTTATACTGCATGAGTACAGAGTCAGAAGTGAGCAGTTTTTTAACATTTCGGAACGCCTGTTCTTCACGGTAACCCCATAACCAATTTGCTTTTTTATCTAACAATCGGTGTAACGGTTCAGCGACAGTTGCTTTGTGCAGTAAAAATACATTATAAAAATTGATGAGGACTAGGAACGCCTGGAGATCAGCCTTGTTTCGTGGCCTGGGAGCATTTTTGATCGCTTTTAATTTACTTTCGGTAGGTTGAATGCCCTGGCTATCAAGCAGGTACCCTAAAAACTCAACACTGTCAGTGCATAATTTACATTTGTTTTTTTTAACCTTAAGACCGGCCGCTTGGAATTTTTTTAGGACTAATTTTAACCGGTCCTGTAAGATTTTTTTGGTAGGGGCTGCAATTAACACATCGTCAAAATAGGGGACCACACCCTTAATTCCTTGCAACAACCTTTCCATAAGGCTCTGAAAAATCCCCGGGGCTACACTAACTCCGAATTGCAGCCAGGTACATTTAAAGGCACCTCGGTGCATCACAATAGTTTGGGCCTGTGCCGTTTTTTAATCTACTGGTAATTGCTGATATGCCTGAGCTAAATCCAATTTAGCGAAAACTTTCCCGCCCCCCCAGGGAATGGAGGAGGTGCTGCACCACCGGAACTGGATACGCATTCTGCTGCAGGGCGTGGTTCAAAGTGGCCCGGTAGTCCCCACAAATTCGGATTGACCCGTCTGGCTTAATGGGTGTTACAATAGGGGTTTCCCACGGGGAGTGATCGATGGGCTCCAACACCCCCTGAGCTATCAGTTTGTCAAGTTGTTCGTCGATTTTCGATTTTAAGGCAAATGGAACTCGACGAGGCTTTAGGCGAATGGGAGCTATTTTTGGATCTAAGCTGAATGAGATCGGGGTCCCCTTGTACTCGCCTAAGCTGTCCGAAGACATCCCTGAACTCATAGATAAGGTCTTCCTCCCAGTCAAAGCCACCGACTCGGTTTACGCCGGCCACTTCAATGCCGAGTGGCGCGAACCATTGGAGGCCCAGTAGGCTAGGCCTGTCTCTATCGATGACCGTTAAAGGTAAGTATGCTGTGTGCTTCTTGAAGGAGACTCGGACTCTGCAGCACCCGATGATGGGAATTCGATTCCCCTGGTAGTCCTTGAGGATGAGGCATTGGAAACGGAGATCTTGGCGTTGAATTGTGGGGATGAGTTGCTTGAGTGTCTTCCAAGACACCATCTAGAGGGACGATCCCGAGTCGACCTCCATGTGGCAAGGCTGGTTCTCGATGGCTACCGTGACTCGGATTTTCTTCGTGTCCAAGGCTGAGGCGTGACCGATAGTGATAGTATGGTGAGTTTCTTCTCTCTGTAAAGCTCAATTTCTGTAGGAGTGGTTTACTGGCTCTCGCCTTACAGGACGGTTTCCTGTCGATTGGCGATAGTTAGCCCCTTTTGAGGCCTGGCTAGGTCCTGGCAAGCTACAGCAGACCCGTCCGATGTGGCCTCGTTTCCCGCACTCATGGCAGAGTGCATCGCAGAATTTGCATTCGGACCTGGCATGGTTGGCTCCATAGCCAGCGCAAGGGCGTAAGGGCTTCGGGCGAGGGTCCCGGTCGGACCGCAGTCGATGGACCCCTTCTATGTCGCTGTCTGACGACGAAGAGAGGTCCTCGTGGTGCGTCGTCGTGAGCTGTCCTTGCGACTTGGATAAAATGTCGCTTGTCGGTGTAGGTACTGGAGCGCGGTTTCGGCGTAGTTGTGCAGCCGACTTCCTGGTTGCTTCTGCTGCAGTAGCATTGGCGATGGCAAGGCTGATGTCGCCTTTCACCATCAGCTTGCTTTGGACGCCTGGTGCATCTAGTCCCAGAACTATGCGATCTCTTAGTGCTTCTTCTAAATCGGCGAATCCGCAGAGGCCTCCCAGGTTTCGGAGGTCTGCTATGAAGTCAGCCACACTTTCTCCCTTTCGCTGGCTCCTCTGATAAAACTTGTGGCGTCTCACGAGCGTAGGCATGGTCGGGGCGTAGTGATCTCGTAAGAGAGCTTCGATGTCGTCCCAGTCCATGGCCTTCACTTCTCGAGGTTTGGCTAGTGCTTTAGCCATAAATACGGTTGGATCGCAATGCATTAGGAACACCGCCCGTTTCTTTCCTGGTGTGGCGTCCTTTAAGTTGTTGGTTTCTAAGAACATTTGGAAGCGATCCATGTAGGACTCCCAGTCCTCCTGTGCTGGATCGAATGGAGCGGGTGGTACGATGCTGCCAGACATGGTTCCGTTGTTGGCGTCGTCTGTCACGTGCTCGGTGTTCTTCGAAGTTTTGTTGGTTCAGATATCTCCATATCCCACCCTCGTCGCCAGTGTTATGTTTTGAGCATGGGCGAGAAAGAATGGAGACAAGCCTCTGAACGGTGAACTTCAGCTCTTTATTTACATAGTGACTTCTTCAATTCAACAGCAGTAAAACCCGCCTTATATCGGCAAACCCTGTAACATTTAACCAATAACAAGCAAGGAACACTAGCTCTTATAACCAATAAGAACTCTCTGTTAAGGGCCAATCGGATTCCTCGGAACGGGCCAATCCGGTCCGGCCGCTTAACAGCCAATCAGAAGTGCAGGGCCAGAACCCTGAACTTACTCCAAGCTCACACTTTATTAATCTTATTGCATACACAACAGTGGGCCTGATTTCCTAACACATCTGAACTAGCTTTCATACAGTACTACTCCCACCAATGGCCCATTTAAATGTGTTGTGTAAACAGGACCCGTGTGCTTTAGAATTAGATGGTATCCATATATGGTAGAAAAAGAAAAAAAATGAGAAAATGGAGGAAAAAAATGAACTGGAGTATGGGATAAGAGATGATATTTGTGGAATGGACAATTGTGCACAAAAACGATTGGCTCGACAAAGCAGATTTGGGTTTTGCAACTTGGATTCTGCCTTTTCCTTATATGGTTTTTTTTAGTGCAAATCAGTTCCCTCTTTACATAATTACTTTGAGTTTCTGTGAAATCGATGCAATGATCACATTATCTCAAAATTCCAAATGTGCCCATTAGATCCAAAATGTTATCAGCACTTTCTTTGTAGAAAAAAACAGTGAAAATTTGAAACGTGCCGTACAGTGACAGAAACTAAATCTCAGACAACAAAGGCCTTAGCCATATCTGTATTTCAGTTTTGCTCATACCAAGTATCTAAAGCATAAAACTGTCAGCTTGACAGAGAGGCACAGCTAAATTGCACAAGAACGTCTATACTGAAATGCTCAGATATAAATCCTTGGGTTGCATGACCAAGCAGCCATCCAGATGGCATCACACCAAAGAACAAGAACAACGCATTCACTGGCTTAAGATGTTTTTTTCCTCTTTACAATATGTCAAGACAAGAAACAAAAGAACTGTTGTTGCCTTTGCCATTGAAAAAGTTGACGAAACCTTTTTTCTTTAGATCTACATCAATAGGAACCCACATTGGAAAATAGCTGCTATTATCACAGTTCTAATGTTGATCAAATGCAAAAGTTTACTGAAAGACAGCTTCATTGCCATCTAGCTACATAAACTGTTATGTTCTGTGCATGGGCGCTAAAGGAGGAGACGAGCCGGTGAACAGTGAACTTCAAACTCTTTATTTACATGTGTAACAGCTCAGCTCTATGGCCGCAACGGCCCCCTTTATATAGGCAAGCTCTTGAGTATTTAACCAATGAAAACACAGGGAGCGCTAGCTCCGTTAACCAATGCGAAAGGCTTGTTAATAGCCAATCAGATTCTCCTACACGGACCAATCCGATGTCGCTATTATCGGCCAATCAGAAGTGCAGGGCCAGAACCCTGCACTTTACTTCAAGCTCTTAATAATCTTTATTCAAGTACTTTTATTAATTCACAACACCCCTTCCCCCGGGTTCCATTTAAGGGGTGCGGTCACGTAGTCTTTGAGGTAGGCAGGTTGTTTTGATTGTCTATTTGATTTACATTGTTCTCCCGGTATTGGCTACAGTCTTGTTGGGGTAGGACGTTATCTGGTGAAGAGGGTGCCTCCAGTTCTGTATTCAAATTTTTGTTGCCGCTAATGTTCTCGGCATCTCCTTGAGGCGAGCTCATCCCCATCCCCAATCCTTCTTCATGTGTTGCCTCTGAGCGGTCATTACTTCCGCTTAAGCTTTCTGCCATTTCAAATTCAGCTTCCTCAGTATCTCCTCCCCCCTCGGTTTGGAAGTCAGGGGACTCGGAGATCCCCGACTGTAGCCTTGAATGCAGCTGATCAATATGGTGCTTCCATATTCTATCATCGCGACATCTCACGCGGTACGATCTGGGGCTGGTTACTTGGACTACAGTTGCCTTGACCCAAAACGGATCGCCTGAAAAGTTCCTAGCGAAAACCAAGTCACCTACCTGGAAGTTACGGCATTTCCCGCTGGATCCGTGTGGTTTTTCAGGTTCATATGATGGGTGCAGACGGTCGAGGTGGGAGCGGAGCTTCCGCCCCATCAATAACTTGGCGGGAGTTTTGTTGGTGACTCTGTGCGGAGTGATATGCTGCAAAAGGAGTATCCGGTTAATCTTTTTTTTTTTAAACAAATTTTATTAATTTTACAAACACAATACACAAAACATAAACTAAAACATCTTTTCTGAAGGCTGTCTGATCCCGGGTTAAAACTCTTCACACAGACACAAATTCAAACATCATATTCATTTTATATATCCTTCCATATCTTGTTATCATTTTCTTTTCTTTTTCTTTTATAAACCAATTTTATTAATTTTACAAAAATAGTGCACAAACAATCAAAGCATAACAGCTTATAACCATTTTCAATAACATTCTTTGTCTGTTCTATTTCCAACCATCCATTCATCTTTTTTCTTTTACTATACTTCTCCTATACACTATTTGGAGTGACGCCTTTACCCTAACTTAAAAGTACTTCATATAACACTTAATTTATCTTGGGATTCTGTTTAATAAATTCTAAATTTACACAATAAATTTTATACTCTAAATACACATATAAAAACATAATCTTATGTACCTTCCAGAATCCCCCTTTTATCCTTAATTAGATTCACCCATTGTCTCTAAATAAGCTTTTTTTTCTTTAGATCTTGCTTCCCACCATTGAGGCTTCTCCTCCCCCCCTTTCTCTCTTGCTTATTCTTCTCCTTGCCCTTTTTACCCCTTTGTCTCTCTCCTCTTCCCTTTTCTTACTCCCTTTCCTTTGCTTTCTAACCTTGCATCCACCTTTCCTCTCATTTTTCTTTTTTTGGGTTGTTTTTTCAAACCTTAAAATCCCCTTTTTCTTATCCTCTTTCTCCTCCTCCCCGGAAAAAACCCATTGTTCATCAAAGATGGCTTCTTCTTCCTCTTCTTCTTTGTCCCAGTCATTCTACTGCGTAATCAACTTTTCATAAGTACATAATGCCATTTCTAAAAATTGAAATGAAGTGCCCAAAGTATCTTTTCCATCTTGTTCTTCCTTTTTATATTTTTGATATTCAATCTTTAGTTCATCCACAAGCGATGCCATCCTGAAAAGAAAAACTTTCCCCAAAACAACCACCCAAGTATTTTTAGTCAAAAGTAATTCAAAAAGAAAGTTCCAAAAGTTAATACTTTTCTTCCTTCTTCTATTTCTCTTTCTGGGGTTACTGTTTAATCAAAGAGGTCCAATTACCATATTTCTTTTTTTAGTATTCTTGGCAATCTCCTTTTTCCACTTCTGCTCCAATATTTTTCCGCTCCCTTCCCACTTGCAACATCAATTTTTAAATAATCAAAAATCCATACCTCTAATAAAGGTTTTCCAATTTCTTAAATTTTTAAGTCCAATGTCCAAGCAACTTTCAGAATATTTCACCTTCAGTGCCCAAACAAATTTCAAATCTTCTTCTGCTTTTTTCATGGGGTGGGAGAGTGAAGAAAAAAAAAAGTTCCCTTTAACAGTTTCTCTGCCGCTTTCGATCTTCTTAGGGATACAATGTATTCTCCAGCAATTCAGACAGCTCAGTTCCAGCGAATTTAAAGGATGTTGATTGACCCGGCTCAGCCAGCACTTTCACTTTTCTTGCTTCCTCCAGCACGATCTTACCTGGTTGCAGACTTCTTCGTGGCGGCCATTGCTGACCGCCGCTCCACCGCCTTGGGAAAAAGGGGTTTTTCAGGATGAGGAGGGGGTCTGTGACACCCCCAACCCTCTGTCCAGCTCCCCTCTCTCTTCGGCTGTCCCTACAGGGCAGCCATATCCCCCTGACCCATTTGGATCGGGCGTACCTCGGCGGCTAGCACAGCAGGAATCTCGAGCGGTCGCGAATTCCTGCTGCCCCGAAGCCAGGCAAAAACCGGAAAAAACAGGAGTATGCAGTTAATCTTGTCTTCTATATCGCCATAGTCCATTTTATGCAAGGTTTTCTTGACGAATTGTACCATGCGCTCGGCCCTTCCGTTGGCCGCAGGATGCGCCGGCGAAGTCAGCGCGTGGTGAATACCGCAGTCCACCAGGTATTGTTCAAAGGACAGTGTGGTAAATTGGGGCCCGTTGTCGGATACCAGAACGTCTGGTAATCCGTGTGTTGCAAATAGTCTGTCTAGTTTCCTGATGACTGATTCGGTTGTTGTATTTCTCATCTCATGGATTTCAAGCCAGTTCGAGTAGGCATCCACCGTTAATAAAAATGTGTGTCCTTTGGTAGGTCCCGCAAAGTCCAGATGAATACGGGACCATGGTCCCTTCAGTGTTTCCCATTCAGTCGGGGTTGCTTTCAGAGGAGCATTGCTTACTTCCTGGCATTTGTGACAAGCTTTTACCCATGTCTCGATCTGCTTGTCGATACCCGGCCACCACGTGTAGCTTCGTGCGAGGGCTTTCATGCGCATGATGCTGGGGTGGCCATCGTGCAAGGTTCTTAGTATCGCTCGTCGTAACCGGGACAACAACTCTATCACCCCAGATAATGCAGCCCTTCTGTGAAAATAGTTCTGTTTGTCGATTCTTGAATGGGACATAGTCGTCAGGTATCTGGTCCAATGGCCATCCGCACTCGACTCAACTGAGGACTTGTGCTAAAATGGGGTCGCGTTTCGTTTCAATCGCGATATCTCGGGCTGTTAGTGGCGGTGTATGAAGTGTCTCGATCTGCAGTGTTGTAACTGTTGGAGCGGGGTCATCAATGGTCTCCAGAAGTCGTGCACGGCTCAATGCGTCGGCGAGGGGAATGGCCTTCCCCGGGCGGTGTTGCAACTTGTAATTATATGCAGCCAAGAATTCTGACCAGCAAGTCATTCTGGGAGATAATATATAAGGTGTTGGCCTATCTCCCGCTATTATTCCCAGCAAAGATTTGTGGTCAGTCACTATAGTAAAGGCTCGGCCATACACACATTCATGAAATCTCTTAACAGCAGACACAATAGCAAGGGCCTCTTTATCAATTTGACTGTAATTGCGTTCTGCTTTTGATAATGTCTTTGAGAAATAGGCAACAGGGGCTTCACTACCGTTTGGCAAAACGTGGCTCAAAATGGCTCCCACTCCGAATGGTGATGCATCACACGTGATCATTAAAGGCAAAGTCTCATTATACTGCATCAAAACAGCATCAGAAATCAATAAATTTTTCACATGTCGAAACGCCTGCTCCTCTCTGTGTCCCCATACCCAGGTTGCTTTTTTGTCCAACAAACGATGTAGGGGTTCGGCTACGGTTGCTTTGTGAGGCAGAAAAACGTTATAAAAATTGATAAGGCCTAGAAAAGCCTGGAGGTCGGCCTTATTTCAGGGTTTTGGGACATTTTTGATTGCCCTAAGTTTGCTATCGGTGGGGTGAATGCCTTGACTATCAATTAAATATCCTAAAAATTCTACACGATCCGTACATAGTTGACACTTGTTTTTTTTAACTTTGAGACCTGAGTCTTTAAATCTCTGGAGAACCAACCCCAGGCGATCCTTTAGTATTTTCCGAGTCGGGGCAGCAATTAACACATCATCAAAATATAGGACAATGCCTTTTATCCCTTGTAATAGTCTTTCCATCAAACTTTGAAAGATTCCCGGGGCTATGTTTACTCCGAACTGGAGTCGGTTACATTTAAACGCACCTCGGTACGTAATGATCGTTTGGGCCTCTGCCGTTTTTTTGTCTACAGGCAGTTGTTGGTATGCCTGGGCTAAGTCTAGTTTAGCGAAGACTTTTCCGCCCCCCAGGGAATGGAGGAGGTGTTGCACCACCGGTACCGGGTTAGCGTTTTGTTGAAGGGCGTGGTTCAGGGTGGCTCGGTAGTCCCCACAAATTCTTATCGATCCATCCAGCTTGATTGGTGTCACGATTGGGGTTTCCCAGGGAGAGTGATCGGTTGGTTCTAACATACCCTGGGCTATTAATTTATCAAGCTGCTCGTCAATCTTTGGTTTAAGGGCAAATGGAACTCGACGAGGCTTAAGGCGGATGGGAGCTATTTTGGGATTGAGGTTAAATGATATCGGGGTCCCCTTGTACTCGCCTAGTTTTTCTGCAAAGATGTCCTGGAATTCTTGGACGAGATCCTCTTCCCAGTCACTGCTGCAGGTTCGGTGAATGCCGGCTACTTCAATTCCGAGTGGAGCGAACCATTGGAGCCTAACAAACTAGGCCGATCCCTGTCGATTACAGTCAGGGGTAGGAATGCTGTACGGTTCTTAAACGATACCCGGACTCGGCTGGATCCAATGACCGGAATTCGATTTCCTTGATAGTCTTTGAGTATGAGTCTTTGGAATCTGAGGTCTTGCCGCTGGACAGTAGGGATGAGCTGCTTGAGGGTCTTCCAGGAAACCGTTGAGAGGGATGATCCTGAATCGACTTCCATCAGGCAGGGCTGGTTTTCGATGGCCACTTTCACTCGGATCTTCTTGGCATCAAGAGATGAGGCGTGACCGATCATGATAGTTTGGTGAGCTTCTTCTCGCTTTGTTGAGTGGTTTAGGATTTTGTTTCTGTAGGAGTGGTTGTTCCATTGGTGGTTCAGGGGTTCTCACTTTACAGGATGGCTTCCTGTTGGTTGGCGATAGTTAGCCCCCCTCGAGGGCTGGCTGGGTCCTACCTTGCTTCTACAGACCCATCCAATATGGCCTCTTTTCCAGCACACATGGCAGAGCGCGTCGAGGAATTTGCATTCTGACCAGGGGTGACTTGCTCCACAACCAGCGCATTGGTACTGCGATCTCTGGCATTGGTCTCGTTCGGACCGAAGTCGGTGGACCTCTTCTTCATCGCTTTCTGATGACGATTCGAGGTCCTCGTGGTGGGCTGTCATAGGCTGTCCTTCTGACTGGGGTGAAACTTCGCGGGTGAGTTGGCGAAGCGGGGCATGGGTGCGGCGCATTCAGGCAGCCGACTTCCTGGTTGCTTCTGCTGCAGTAGCTTCAGCAATGGCATCTGTAAGGCTAATATCACCTTTCGCCATCAGCTTACTCTGTGTGCCTGGAGCATCTAATCCCAGAACTATTCGCTCTCTCAGGGCTTCTTCTAGGTCGGCAAACTCATAGGCCTCCCAGATTCCGGAGATCCGCTATGAAATCAGCAACACTTTCGCCCTTCTGCTGACTTCTCTGGTAAAATTCATGCCTTCTAACGAGCGTTGGCACAGTCGGTGCATAGTGGGCCCTCAGCAGGGGTTCGAGGACGTCCCAGTCCATAGACTTTACTTCTGCCGGTTTCGCTAGTGCCTTGGCCATCTTGAATACGGTCGGCCCGCAATGAGTTAGGAATACCGCCCGTTTCTTTCCGGTAGTGGCATCCTTCAAATTGTTGGTCTCCAGAAACATCTGGAAATGATCCATATATGAGTCCCAGTCTTCTTGCACCGGGTCGAATGGAGCGGGTGGTATGACGCCGGCGGACATGGTTCCGCCATTGGTGCGTTTCAGCCACGTGCTCTGTTATCGTTCTTCGTCGTTCAGTCAGCTCTGACATCTCCACATCCCACCCTCGTCGCCAGTGTTATGTTCTGTGCATGGGCGCTAAGGAGGAGACGAGCCGGTGAACAGTGAACTTCAAACTCTTTATTTACATGTGTAACAGCTCAGCTCTATGGCCACAACGGCCCCCTTTATATAGGCAAGCTCTTGAGTATTTAACCAATGAAAACACAGGGAGCGCTAGCTCCGTTAACCAATGGGAGAGGCTCATTAATAGCCAATCAGATTCTCCTGAACGGACCAATCCGATGTCGCTATTATCGGCCAATCAGAAGTGCAGGACCAGAACCCTGCACTTTACTTCAAGCTCTTAATAATCTTTATTCAAGTACTTTTATTAATTCACAACATAAACAAACTAGACAATTGGAATATATATTCTTGTCTATAAAAATGAAAGTGATTTGAATGTTATGTGGTTGTTTCTTTACTGCCATCTACAAAGAGTCGGTAGAGTATACTGAAGTCCAGCGCTGTCTGCCTGACAACTAAACAGGCACTGTGTGTAAAAAGAATTAAACTACTATTCCTTCCCACAGCAACCCCATGACCGTCCACATTTACCTCACAGGATGAGTCTAAAATAGAAATCAGCCAGGTAAATGGACAAAAAAGGATAAACATTAAGGATGTGCAGCAATCAGATCTGAAGGGTAAGCTATAATGAAGTAGTCATGGATGCCCATATTATATCTGTTGGTGACATCTTAAAAAGACTGCCCTTGAAAGCTGCTCTGTGATTTCTGGAAAATATGCATTTGATTTAAGGTCAATATAATGTAGGATTTAATAAACACATAATATTTAACAAATAAGGGCATAGCTGAATTGAGTTGAATTCTGGTCCTGCTTAGCTTTTCAAGGAACCCTCATATATGACCTGTAAAGTATAGCAGGAAGTGAGCTCAGTGCAACTGAAGGACTACTTGAAATGTGTTGTTCAACTTCTATCATCATTTTATAATTGTCATATTTACACAGCTAGGATAATACAGAGTAAGATATTGATTCAGGCACATAATTTGGGCAGGATATTGTTAGATGTTGTGTTTCAAGTGTCAGATCAAATTTGCTCTTGGCAGCAGTAGTAGCAAAGAAGGGAAGTTCCATCGGTAGCTTTGGCAGCAGCAAAATGACAACTATTTGTATGCCGGAGTGAAGACAGATTAATCACCTTGGGATTATTAATTATTATTAATATAAACATCACCATAGTGATCTTGAGCACTAATCATTCTAAGTAGGGGGAAAGAACCGGTGGAAACAGTGGAGACAATCTATTGGGAGTCTAGAGGGATTCCTTGTGAAATTGTTGACCACTGGATTAGATAGGCTGGTGGGATATGATCCAGCAGGACATTGCTTATATTATGATGTATTGAAAGATTTTTCTATCTGCACTGGGTGCTTTAGAAATCTCTGAAATTTTAGACATATTTTAATGAATACCTCGAGATGGATATTCTAGGCTCAGGATTAATTGACATGGGAAACCTTCTGGTTCCTGATTTATACTTTACACTTTACCACAGAACCAGAAGGGTAATAAGCAGTCCTAAGAAAATTGGCAACCATAAAGGAAGTTCCTTATGCCCATCATCTCTTAGAATAAATGGAGTTCTACTCCAGTCTGCTATGTAGCTTTAGAGTGTATCTAAGGTGGATATTTTTAAATGGGACACCAGAAGGTGGATTTACAAATCACCTACAAAGGTTCTTTGAACAGACAAGCAGGACCAAATCTTGTTAGCACTTGGATGAAAGGCCACCAGGAAATATTTGAGCTGAAAAGTAACACAGAGGAAGCTAAAGCTACCAGCCAACCCTTGCCAGGAAAATTAACTAACTGAGAAATAGTATACAAAGAGGCAACAATATTCTGGTTTCTCTTCAAATTGTGCAAATCGTTTACATCATGCAAAGACCTCCCTCCCTGGAGAAGGCTCTAATGCTGGAAAAAGTGAAGAGGGTGACCTGCATCGAGGTGGATGGACACAGTAACAATGAGGGAAACATTGGAAGAACAGAAGGACCAGGGAAGGACCAGGGAAGAGCTGTGGTGGGCAGTGGTTAGAATGCAGTACTGCAGGCTACTTCTGTTGACTGCTGGCTGCCAGCAGTTTGGCAGTTCAAGTCTCACCGGCTCAAGGTTGACTCATCCTTAGAGTGCCTATTTCTGCCCTAAGCCATCACATGAATTGCTTGGCTTGTGGCTTAGTGCCATGCACGAATCCATCTAGAAGCCTTTGTCAATTTTCTATCCTCTAGCTCCATATGCTTGCAAGTACTGTGGAGTTTTGTTTTCTGCTTGTGTAGCTCTCAAGGCTCTATCTACTACTCTTGTTTCTTCATACATGTTGCTAAGTGATTGCACTTGAAACCTTGATCTGCACACATACAACAGCTGGGGCTGCTTTCATTTCCTTCTCCCGACATCTTCTCTCCCACTTCTTGAGGCACTCAAGATGATCCTTTAAAGGAAGAATGGTATACAACTTTAAAATACAAAAATGTAAGCCAGGAGTTTGAGAAAATCTAGTTTGTTTGACATCTATTTCTATTAACCAGACAATCAATTCTATGCCAATGTCAACTTTCCCAATAGGAAATAGCTTACTATCTGCAATGTTCAATACCTGTAACTTTATGAAGCTGTTGAAAGATTTGACTATATAAACAATACATTTCAACACAGCAAAGACAAATAAATTAGAATAACTATAGGACTCACAGAACTTTATTTCATTTCCTGTACTCCCATCTTTGTGTATATCAATATATTGATACACACACACACACTATTCCAGGTAGCACACAAGCAGGTACATGTGAAAGTCATATTCTTTATGGTTATGAATATGACTCATTAATGAAATTACAGGTCATTTTTGCTACTTTACTCCACTTTAAGGATTTGTTTGCCTTCTGCCTATTTCGTTATTAACCTGAAGCGGCGGAAAGATTAAAGAGCAGATCTTCATTGATGTAGCATGTTCTACTTGCTGTTTTTAAGGGACAACAAGGTCATGGTGCCACCTCTGTTTTTTTCCCTAGGCTAGAAGTAGCCTAGAGCTGTCGTTCATTGTTCCAATTTGGAAGTGGTGTTTTCTGTTTTGACACAAAATTTCCCATGTGAGCAATTTCAGGTGCCCCAGGACAAGTTTGAAGATGATGCAGCCAAGGATAACAATTTGTTCAGTTCCATGTGGCCTGGTAAATCAGTTGTGGAAATTTGTCTTTGCTGGAAAAAAAAAAAAGAGGTGGAAACTCGCCTTCATAAAAATAGAAGAGATGGATCCACAACACTTCTGCTTTCCTGTTCACCTAGCTAGGTTACAAGTATTCAACCACATCAAAAAGGCCTATTTTTATTTTCATAATTTATTTATGCATAAACATTGACTGCTTTTATGGAAATATTTCCAGGGCAATTAAGCTTTGTGTGGCATTTAAAAAGATAAATATTACAATGATATATGTTCCAAATCTGATAGCACAATGATTACATTCACAGATAATCCAGCATGTTATTCTGCATGTTACTTCTTTCATGAATCTGAATAGGTGTCTGGCATTTGTGCTTCTGATACATGCATTATGATAAATCCTGCCAGAGTAAAGAATTGTTTTTATCTCTTGGTGTGCCACAGGTTTTTGACTTTTCCTTTTCTGATTCTTGGGTCCTGCTATGAGAATTTTAAATTTCTATTTGTTTGCTTTCATGGGAAATAGCTGTGAACTAGAAATGGAGAGAGAACTGTGGCAAAAATATAAACCCTTGGAAAAATACAGAAAAAAGACATTTAATATCAGGTAAGAAAAGGAAGGGTTAGCAAGACAGAATCACAGAGTTGGAATAACTGTTTAAACTACTGAGTCCAACTTCCTGCTAAATGCAGAAAAATTGTAGGAAGCTGATTGTCCAGCCACTGCCAGAAAAATTGTTTTCCAAAAGTAAGTTGCTTCATAAAATTGTTTTCCAAAAGTAAGTTGCTTCATATTTTCCAAAAGTAAGTTGCTTCATATAAAGAATAAAAAAGGCAAATCACTAAAAAGAACAATGAGGCAATAAAAATAGAAAATTAATTCATGAAACATTGTATTAAACTTTTTTTTATAATACTAATGAAGTATAAATAGACTCCAGAATATGATAGAGGACAGGAAGGCCTGGAGGAATATTGTCCATGGCAGGGCTCACCAACCTTTTGAACCTCAGGGACCACCAAACTCATAATTTTAAATCCCACAGACTAGAGACCCTGGGAAAATCCCAAAAAAAGTTTGCAGGAAAATTCCCCACCCTGTTTTCCTACTGATCATTCTTTGCTTGGGATCGCAGGATACTGCCTCCAGCTCCCTTCTCAGGGGGAGAGAGAGAGAGAGACTTTTGACTTCATGCAAGGAAAGCAGCAGGAGTAGCAGAAGTCTTCCTTTCTCTCCCCCAAATTCCGCCAGAAATGAGTCTTTGTGAGACTTGTTGCGCTAGCGCAGCCTCTTGGAGCAGGATGCTTTGCAAGGTCCCAAAGACTCATTTCTGGCAGAGTTTGGGGGAGAGAAAGAAAGACTTTTGCTGCTTTCTTTGTGTGCAGCTAAAAGCAGAAGAAGAAAGAAGCAGAAAGAAGCAGCCCGGTGGCCAGGCGAGGCATGTGGGGCGATTGGGGCAAGTTCCCCCCCTCTACCCTTTCCCCCCTCCCCTCACTACCTCATGTTGTTCGCAATGTAAGTGACCAAGTCTTGTGTTCCTGAGGGCCATGTGGGCAGCTCAGCCTTCTGTTCCCATCAGCGTTGCCAGATTCAAAATGTAAAATTATCGTACCCGAGACTCAAAATTATCGTTTTTTTGAGAAAATTATCGTACATATAGCAAACTCTATATCTCACAGGAAGTACCAACTGTAGGCATATATCCATGTGGAAAATGTCCGAACTGAAGGCATGAAGCCACAAGATACGATCCCGCAAAACTTACGATCAGCAATAAACTACCTCAATGGGCCTGACGCGCGCGACGACTAGCTGACTCGACTCGTACTCGTACTTGTACGTAGCTCGTGAGCGAGCGTGTATCACGTATGCACAAACTACACGCGCGTACGCACACACACGTGATCTAGACTCATGAAGTTGCATGAACCCACGAAAAGTACAGTATGGTAAAATACTAGCTCTTAAGGTAAAATACTAGCTCTTAAATTGCCAAACTGTAAAATTATCGTACATTTGACCTTTTTGGGAATTATTGATCGTACATCGTACAGAGGGCCAAATTATCGTACAAATACGATAATTATCGTACGTCTGGCAACACTGGTTCCCATGCAGCCTGGACTAATTGCTTTGGGGAGTGCTCTGGGGGTGACATTTCTCTGCGGACCACCAGTGGTCCCCGGCAGGCTATTTTATAGATTTAGCATTGTCCTTCCTAGTCAGTTTTCCATGATATTGTCAAGTAAGGGAGAGAAAAATGGTTCCTATGTATTTATAGGTATCACCTACAAGGCTTCTGGATGGCCACCTCAGGAAAAGCCTTTTCAACTGAAAATTTGCCTTCATTCTTTCTGACTTGTTTAAGATGGTAAATCTGGCATTTTAAACAGCTGCATCTTCTCAATTCTCATTCATAAAATCAGTTCATAATAAAAGTAAAGATATGTAAAGCAGACAAACAGAATAAAAATCTTGCCCTTTTTATGTCTTCAGATTTTTAGATGAATCAAATTATTTGAAATAGACCTATTAAATATAGATTTTTAATATTTGTCCCACATTTTAGAAGTAATCAGTTACCCAAGAAGGTTGTAAAATTGGAGATTCTGTTACACAGATGGAGAGCATGTTAGAATAGAGTAAAAGAGTTGGAAGAGACCTTGTAGGTCATCTGGTTCAACCCCCACCTCCCACCGCCTAAGCAGGAAACCCTACATCAGTGGTGGGATTCAAATTCTTTTACTACCAGTTCTGTGGGCGTGGCTTGGTGGGGTGGCAGGAGAAGGATACTGTAAAATCTCCAGTCAGAGGTGGTATTTGTCAGTTTTCTGAATTTCTCAAAATTTCCACTACTGGAACAGGTCAGAACCTGCTGAATACCACCTCTGGTTTATAAGTTTATAAGTATAAAGACCAAAATCTTTCCTGCAATTGTGATATAGTCCGTGGTAGATTCAAATTTTTTTACTACCGGTTCTGTGGGCGTGGCTTGGTAGGCGTGGTGTGGTGTGGTGTGGCTTGATGGGCATGGCAGGGGAAGATTACTGCAAAATCCCCATTCCCTCCTCACCCACTAACCTGCTTTCCAACTCCATTCTTCTGTGGAGAGCAACAAAAGAAGACCTAGCCAATTAGCTGGGACTTGGGAGGCAGAGAATAGATAGAGACAGGGCAGTCAGAGGCGGTATTTGCCAGTTCTCAGAACTGCTCAAAATTTCTGCTACCAGTTCTCCAGAACTGGTCAGAATCTGCTGAATTCCACTTCTGCCCTGCACCATTTCTGACAAATGGCAGTCCAGTCTATTCTTGAAAGCTTCCAGTGATGAAGCTTCCACAACTTTTGAAGGCAAACTGTTCCATTGGTTGATTGTTCTTACTGTCAGAAAACGTCTCCTTATTTCTAGGTTGAATTTCTCCTTTATCAGTTTTCATCCATTATTCGTTGTCTGGCTTTCAGGTGCTTTGGAAAATAGGTTGACTCCCTCCTCCTTCTTCTCAAATATTGGAACACTGCTATCATGTCTCCCCTGGTCCTTCTCTTTACTAGAGTAGCTATGTCCAGTTTCCGTAATCATTCTTCGTATGTTTTAACCTTCAGTCTCCTAATCATCTTTGTTGCTCCTTGCTGTATTCTTTCTAGATTCTCAACATGTTTTTTATAGTGTGATGACCAAAACTGAATGCAGTATTCTGGGTGTGGTCTTACTAAGGCTTTATATAGTGGTATTAATACCTCATGTGATCTTGATTGAATCCCTCTGTTAATGCAACTTAGGATTGCATTGGCTTTTTTGGCTGCTGTTGCACACTGTTCACTCGTATTTAATTGATTGTCCACTAAGATTCCAAGATCCTTCTCACAGTTATTATTGTTAAGCCTGGTTTCTCCCAATCTATATGTGTACTTTGGTTTTTCTTTTTATTTTGTTATAAGACTAAAAATAATACATTTAAAGATTTCCTAAGAAGGTTTTGATTAGCGTATTAAAGCAAACTCATTTGATTTTATTGAAATTCTGGATCAGCAAAGGAAGATTAGTGAAAAATTATAGAAAAAGTAGGTTTTTGTGGGTGCTAATCTATTTGATATTTATCATGTCTAATTAAACCCCACATCATAATAAAACTTGTCAAAGAAAAATTCCATTTGGAAGGTATTTATTTTAACTAGAACAAAAAGAGGAAAATTATCACAAACAAGGCTGACATCTGCAGTATGTATAAACATTACATTTCTTTTTGTAAATACATGTCTGTTTTTGTATCTAGTACTGCCAGTCTGAGGAAAGATAGCTGTTTATATGCTATAAAGCTACTATTATGGTCATTAACAGAACAACTTTTCACTTTATTATGGATACCAAGAAAGATGGTTGTGAAAACATAGAACAAGTCTACTAGATATGGAATAAAGGAAAGAAAGAAATCATCTGCAGTGATATATGGGAAAATAACATCAGTCTCAGAAATCAAATTCTATGGTTTTATTGAGAAATCTATCTATATAAAAGAAAATGCTATATAACATAATCTTATTGGCGAGACTTGCTGTACTTTAATATTCTGTCTTAGTGGGACTTAATTGAATTGGAATCATCAAAGATAAATTTTTTAGGTTAGCTTGGCATTTCAACTAGTGCATTTTCACAGTAGGCAATATTGTGAGCTTCAATATCACTTCACACAATAAACAACCATTAGGGACAAAGGTTAACTTTAATTTCAATCTGTAATGAATAGTTTCCCTTTAACTATATCATGTGGTTCACCTATTACATTAAGTCACGATGTTCTTAATCAATCTTTGCTTATTATATCTTCCTTCCACATCATAAGCAAAACACACCAAACCATAATGTATGAATTATAAAATATAATAACTTACTATGACCAGTACATTAAGAAGCTTCATAAGATTTATAGAATCATACAACTAATGCTATGGTGATGTACTACTAATGCAGGCAGGCCTTATATCATCAAAGTGATATAAGTAATGCTGCTGGTTGTAGGTGTGGAAGTTCTCTGAAGCAAGACCAAGTAAACCACATTGTAGTTTAGCAAAATGTACAAGTCTATAACAGGGGTGTCAAATTCGCAGCCCGTGGGCTGGATGCGTCATGTGTTGGCCACACCCACACCCGGTTTAGCAAAGAAGGGAAAGTGCGTCATGTGAAGACTCCATGATGATGCGAGTTTGACACCCCTGGTCTACAAGCTCCTGATAGCTTCTCACTATCACATGTGATTAGTGTCTATGATAACTGAAGAACAGAATTCCTGGATTTTAATGGTAGTTCAAAAGAGATATTTCAGTCAGCAGGTTATCATTTTTAGGGCTGGGGAAAATCTGTGCTACCAAAATTCCAACTTGTGTGCATTTATTAAAAGCTTACGACAATTTCCTTTTGTGTGCTCACCTTCCATCTGGATGTGTGCTTCTGAGGCTCTGCTGTAAAAATAAAATAACAGCCAAAAGATTTTAGCAACTTTGACCTTTACTGTTCTATCCAATGGTGAAGACCAACCCAGTTAATGTGGCAGAGTTTCCAAATACATCAAGTTCTTTGGCCTTCTTACACAGATTTGTATAGTAATCAAGAATATCAGTCATGTCCATTTAGCTGCACACATTTAACTGGTGGATAGCTGCATAGAGATTCTGTGATATCTCAATGGACCTTCTTGTTTACGGCTTCCACAGCCTTTTAAAAATGGGGTTAAGCTGGGATTTGTATCTGAATAATTTGTATATCAATGTGATAAGCTAGATGCACGGTGAAGGGCTCCTTGTACCAGCAAAAGGCTTTTAATTTACCACAGGTTTTTTTTGTCTAAACAGGGGAGTAGGGAATCTTCAATCTCCAATGTTCACCCAAAAAGCTATTCCAGAATGTCACAAACAGTAGACAACTCCACATTGACAGCATTTCCATTCCGCATTTCCATTCCAGCATTTCCTTCAAAAACAATTAGAGGTGAACCACAGTTGTCTTCCCTGCTGTCAGTCTCACAACGGGAAAGACAAGGAGCAGAGGAACATTAACCAATTGCTCTAAATCCTGTAGAAATTCCCTTCTCCCCATTCCATACATAATGAAGACACACACAAAAATTACTCACATGGATAACACACAAACTTATACATTTGTTACTTAATATTGTGGGCATCTGTTTGCTTACATGTTTAAAAAAATGGAAAGACTGAGAGGTAGAAGAATCCCCAGTAGAAGAGGATTCTACTGAGAGGTAGCTGTAAACCATCAAAAATAATTAAAGTTCACTGAAGCAATCAGTGATACACAAACAAATAAATAAACAAGCTTTACTGCAGTTTCAAGTACAAGTAGTCTTTGCTTAACAACTACATGCTCAGCGACCATTCAAAGTTATGTTGACACTGAATAAGCGTGACTTATAATCAGACCTCAACGTTGTGGTCATCACAGCTTCCCCATGCTTATATTGGTTATATAACCTTGCTTTGGGCACTTGGTGGTCAATAACGTCCACAAGCAGACTAAGCAGGATTTACTTAACAACAACAATCAGAACAGTCACATGATTTCTGCTTTATGACTGCAGCGGTCAGCAACAGAGTTGCCAATCTCAATTTTGGTCATTAAGCAAAGATTACCTATAAATCATAGCAAAACCCAAAATAAACCATACCATCTATAAAACATAGCCCATGTCTATGATAGGGTCAGGAAAGTCAGAACCGGGGATGAGCTTGTTCACTGTCCTTGTGAGGAAATGACCAAAGGAGAACATTGCAGTGATAGAGAAAAACAACAAAAATAGTTATTCCTTTTTTTTTTCCTATGAAAGCATTCTGACCCTGGTGTCAACAGAGAAAAGGTGAACTTTAATGCTAATTTTTTACTGGATATCTTTTGATCTACTGAAACTACTTGATTTCTGGAAAAAAAACATACAAGTATCTGTCCTATCAAAAGCATATGTTCCTCTTCCTCCCAAGGTGGCTTCTGGTCCCAAGGCAAGGGTTACATACTTTGCTCCATCTTGAAAACTTAAGCAATCTTTTCTTAATGCCTTTCCATAAATGTCAAGTGCAAAGCAATCAGGAGATCCAAGTAGTTCAAATGAGTACCGTATTTACCAGACTATAGAGTACATCGAAATATAAGCTGCAGCCACTAAATTTTAAAAGAAAAAAATATTTTTACATATATTAGCCTCACCAGACTATAAGCTGCAGATATATACGTTGTGAAATGAGATATTTACACAGAAAGAGAAGAATGCTCTTTGCATGCGGCCAGATGTCTCCAACGTCTCACCATTGATTTATTAATGCCAAGCTTACATGCAGCAGCTCTATTTCCTTCCTGGATAGACAGATCGATTGCTTTCAACTTAAAAGCTGCATCATATGCTTTTCTTCGTGTACTTTCCATGATGAGGGTGTGAAAAATATTTTGCGTTCGTGTGTGTCGTGCTGCTTGTGTCAAGTGTGCCAAAAACTACCGGTAGCGTCTTCTTCTTTGCATTGACCTCTTGCATCTGTCACGTTTTTGCGCCCCCCCCCCCCCCGATGGCAGTTAGCAAAGAAAAATCTATAGATAAGCCGCATTGTTGTACAAGCCGCAGGGTTCAAAAAGTGGGAAAAAAGTAGTGGCTTATAGTCTGGTAAATACCGTATAAAGATTTAACACAAGCTTAAACTCTACAAGAATCTAAACTTCTAACAGTCCAAGCAAACTGGTGGTAGAAATGAATCACAGGAATTCAAGGTTGGCTGGACTTAGATCTCTTGTGGGTATGAAGGAACTCATAACTGATGAGTCTGAACTCCTCCCTCGGGCTCACCCTGTTCACCTCCTGCAGTAAGTTTTGTTTAGCTTTAGCTCCCACTCTAAGAGCACATCTGCATTCTCTGCTTGGCACATCCTTAGTATGGGCCACCCATTGCTTCCTCACTAAAGAAGTGGATGACATAGCCCTCCTCCACACCAAGCTTTGTGGCAAGGCTTGTCATGGTACTGAGCAGGAATACATACATACGGGGTGGGATTCAAAAATCCCAACAACCAGTTTGCCATGGTGAGCATGGCCTAATAGAACTTCTGGTTTGACCATTTTTTGCCTTCCCCAGAGTCCGGAGGCTTCCCTTGGGCCTCTGGGAGGGCAAAAATGGCCTCCCCGGATCTGGAGGCCCTCCAGAAGCCAAAAACGGGCCCATTTCTGGACTTCCAGAACTTCCGGGAGTCAGCATTCCAGAAAACCTCAACTCTAACAAAACTTCGAGACAGACATGTTCTCAAAGTTTCCTTTTATTAGAGTAGTAAACTGGCACATCTGGGAGATTCCAAATCTGAAAGTTCTGGGTTTCCCTCCAATAAGTAAAAAATTACAAATCCACCCCCTGCACCCATCATTCCATCACATGCCCCAAACACCATCCGTTCCAACTTGAGACATCCCTTCTGCTACTCATCAGCCAGGTGCAGAAATAACATGACCTTGACTTTAAAGAAGAATGCTGTTATGTCTACCACATACGCTCCATAAAATTCCCCCCTCCCATCTTCCCATGCTCAAGAAAGGGGCAGTGTGGAAACTTATGGTGCTAATATGGCTTCCAAAGCTGGCACTGGGAGGGCCGTTTTTCACCTTCCACAGGGTACAGAGGCTTCCCGAGGGTCTCTGGGAGGGTGAAAACGGCCTCCCCTGGGATCCTGAGGCCCTCTGGAAGCCGGAAATAGGCTCGTTTCTGGACAGCCCATTTTTTGCCCTCCCAGAGCCTCCGTGTGGACTCTAAACTTACTTGCATCCAAAACGGGCCACGTGGAGACTCCTGGGAGGGGAAGGCTGTGCAGGGCCAGCCAGTCGGTTCAATTACAATTCTGGTGAGCCAGATGAAAATTTAATATCCAGTTCACCCGAACCGGTCTGAACTGGTAGAATCCCACCCCTGAATACACATTGCAAAAGGAATAGAATGTTTAGAAGCAATTCATTTGCAGCACAACTTATGAAAATGTCAGGAAGGCTTATCTGGAGAGTTGGCAATGGAGTGGGCAGGAAAGGAGGTAACAGAGGAAGAGATGGGGAAACAAGAGAAAGAATAAGCATGTGCATGACTATTTATTAGAAGCTGAGAAGGAGTAATCCAAGTCAGTCTGTAATCGAATACCACAAAATAGTACTGAGGGAAAGTACTGAGGGTTGAGCCAGAGACTTGGTTAGGAACACACCAAAGTCAAAACAAAGCAGGAGACAAGAGCAAGCATTCACAAACTTCAAAGCCAGATGCCAAAGTTGCTTCCACCCAGCATGCAATGCTGAAGCTTTCCATGCTCAGCAGTTGCCAATAATGAGGCAAAGAACCTGCTTGCCGATTCAGCATCTTGCCACTTGCTTGCGAGGCAATTACTTTGCTGAGCTGAAGGATTCTCGGGAGGAGGGGTTGCCTTGCTTCTTGGCACCTTCATTAGCTAAAGAAGGATCACTGCTCGCTGAGGAGATCTGAAGAGGGCATCAGTGTTGGATTCAGTGGTGTTGAAACACTAAGCACAGCACTGAGTGGGACCTGATTTGCATCTTGGAGACTGGCTCTGAAATCATGACATCTAATGCAAATGCATCCTATGTCCATATTCCAGTTTTAAAGTACTGGTTCCCACTTAAGCTGTTTTAAGCTCTTCGGTGTGAATGACCTCCCTTGCTTCATTTTGATCTATTCTAGTACCAAGCCAAATCCAATTGACTGCAGGACCTGAATACATCTCCCCTCCAGCAGCTAGTTACTAACCTGGGCTAACATTTTGTCTTGGACTACAAGACTCTTAAGTTCTCTGCTGGTCATCAGCTCCCCCCACCCCACTCTCTTTCCACCCCTTCCCCAATAAACTTACAATTGAGCCAACCTGAAGTCATCTTAAATCAATCTTTCTCAGTCTTGGCAACTCAAAGATGTGTAGAGTTCAACTTCCAGAATTCTCCAGCCAGCCACCGGAAACTTAGGAAATTCCTCCAGCAGGAGGTATATACTAAAACCACTTGTGTTAATTATGCATAATGAATAACAATTTTTTGTATATTATGGCAATGCACAATCTTTTCTTTTTTTTTCTGAAAAATATTGAGTCTGTAAACAATCTTGTCAAAGTCTTTTGCTGAATCTGATAGCCTTTGGTCTGGTTGAGCTTTTTAATAAGTATTTATTCAGTTTAATAAATATGGGAAAACCTTACTAAAACAAGCCCACATTTTACAAGGACGTATGTTCATTCTTAATATAGTATTAACAAACTTTCAAATTTTCTAGTTCAGATCAAAAGCCTATTTAATTTAGCAATGGCCATCAGGAGACTTTTAGAAAAGGAACCTATGAGTGATGGCTCTCTTCCCCCTCCCCCTTATGCTTTCCAATAACTTCCAATTTCTGATCATAAAGGTAATATACAGCTTGATATTTACTGACATTCATAGGAGACACTGATTTTTTTTTTTAATGCTGTTCAATTTAGGATACATCGCTATATCTTATTTAGTTATACTGTATATAAATTCTTTACTTTCATCATAGTATAATACTGTACATCGCTATATCTTATTTGTCCTTGAGCTTCCATCATTCAGCTTCTCTACCAAAACAGCAAAGAGACTTTATGCACTTTAAAGACTAATATTCCTACTAATACATAAGCTTTCATGGGAAACACTTCATTTTTTCAGATGCATAAAATCTAGATTATCCTAAAAGATTATCCTAACCTTTTTCTCCTAAACTTGCATAATTCCACTCATCTTTATCATGCCTATTCTATTCTATTTCCATTATGGTGACTAGAGATGCATTAAGGATTCTGAGATTGCACCGTAGATTTGTACAAAAACATGAAGACAATCGTCATTTTTATTCTTATTGTTCTCTAAGTTATTTCCATCGCAGACTTTGTCTTTTATATACCAGCTGCACATTGGGCTGACATTTTCATCAAACTATCTCCCCAAATCTCATGATCCCTTAACTCTTAGTCACTAGCTTTAAATAATTTCCTTATGAAATCCTGGAAGTTTTTGTAATTAAAAAAATCGTTTTACACGTATCTATGAAAATTATGCATATTGTCCACAGTTTTTCATGACATTCTATTGAAGAATTCCATAGCATTACAATATTGATACACAAGTAGAATTCACAAGACACACTAGCATCTTCCATGAAACTATATATTTCACAGCCACAGTGCATACATTTAGTAATAAACATGTACCATAAACAGCCTAAACCTCTCTATATCCAAGAGGAATCTTTTAACAGCCTGGCAAGCAGATTAAATTTAGGTCTACAAAATAGTAAGGTACTAAAAGCACAAAACTAATATTTATCCTAATTATTAATAAATATTTCTATGTTAGGCATTGCCCAACCTTAATGCAAATACAGCATATTCTAAAATAGGTAAGGGCTGTATTCCCCTCATATATGAGTGAGACCCTGGATGTACACAAAAGCAATAACAACAGCCCTTAGACAGAACTCCATAATGTTTTACAGTACTCTCTAAGCAGTTTTCAGAATCTGTATATTTTCCTCAACAATCTGAGTCCTCATTTTACTGACCTCAGAAGGATGGAAGGCTGAGTCAATTTTGAGGTGATCAGGATCAAATTCCTGGCTGTGGGGAGAGTTAGCCTGCAATACTGCATTCTAACCACCGCATCACCATGATTCATGTATGAGATATGCATCATTATAATTTTTGTCTTTACCAATGTATTCATAATCAGTTACTTAATTCATTAATTGAAAATATTTTAGGTTGTCCTTGAGGGATTTCTTTTTTAAAAAAACATTCTAACTGTTCCAACTAAAATCTTTCTTTTGATGTTATCTTCATTGCCAGTAACCATAGTCTCTACATTGATGTATTTTGGTTGTATGGCTTTAATAGGATTAATAATAATTTATTTATTTATTACATTTTTGACAACTATAGGCTCCCTTTGTATAATTCAAAAGCAAATAATGTAATGGAGAGAAGAACCACAGCATTTTTCCAGGCTTTTGCTGACATTTTTTTTACAGATTCTATGTAGATTGACTCCACAAGTAGTATTTTCCAAACGTATTAGCACTGCAACTCCCAGATGTCTATGTAAAAGATCTTAATATTATGAAGACACGTATATTAAAAGCCTCCTGACATTACTTTGTTCTCATTTACACTACTATCCTCTAACACACAATGTTATGTACAGCAGGAGTCCCCAACCACCGGGCCCTGGACCGGTACCAGTCCATGGATCTGGGCCACCGGTTTACTGGGCGCAGCCATCTTGTTTCGATGAGAAAGTGCTTCCGGGTGAGCTTTTCCAGTTGGAAAGTGGCGTTTGGGTCCTGAAGGAATCCTCGCGCCTTAGTTTCATCAAGGGGGGGGGCTTTGAACAAAGACCCGTCCCAATGGCGGAGGAGATTAAGAAAGCACAAAAAGGTACAAAGGAGGAGTTGAAGGTGGCGGGGAGAAGCGTGGGACAGCTGGCTGGCCGGTCGCTCGGCTCGCCTTGCCTTGTCATGCGTGATGATGCTGGTACCGGGCCGCGGATCATTTTGTGATACCGGTACCGGGCTGTGGCACAAAAAAGGTTGGGGGCCACTGATGTACAACATTCTATGTAACTACATGATCAGGACTTTCATATAAGCAGAGAGTCAATGTAGAAGTTACTTGAGTGGGACAGAGGAAACTCAGGTCCACCAACTCTGCCTTTTGCCTTGAATGACTTTGATCCTTTCTCTCTCAGGCTAACCTACTTCACAGGTTTATTGTTGGGAGGACAGAATTCTATGTATGATATCCTCAACTGCTGGACAAAGGCAAGATATTTTTTGTTTTGTTTCATAACCTGGATTAAATAAATACATAAATCTTAAGGTTAGAATTGCATGACAAGTTTAGATAATTAAATAGCTGTTACCTCAAGAATTTTTAACTTGGACACTTGAAAAGCTTTTAGGAAACAGCATAACTGATCTAGGTTTATACTGCGTATTAGCACGCAATTTCCCACCCGGTGTAATTTCTTAGCAGTGAATGAACTGGTCCCTGAGGGGGAAACCACATGTTTTGTGTTTGCTTGCTATATAATCAGATGGAAATGTACAGAATTGGAAAGATTGTAAATAATTCACAGAGGTGGGCCATTATGCATTTGTTACTTCTCCTTTGCCCGTTGGGTGTCCTCTTTTAGAATGTGGAATAACATCCGAAATTTTACATCCAGACAATTTGATTTCCCAAGTCTAGTGTGGTCACCCTTGTTAGTCTAATCAAGTCACTTCGCTTATTATGGGTTCAATAATATGGTGGAAAAGGTGGATAGTTTGCCGGATAAAATTAACCCAAACAAGCCATTACACATCTGTTACTTATTAAACAACTGTTGGTGTTGTCAGTGAACATGACCAAGCAAGATGTTAATTTTCCCCATAGCAGAGTTCAAATTACCAGCCAGAGTAATTGAATCTCATTTTGGTATATATTCGTTTGGATCCTTCTACCTTTGTTAGAATTATCACTATATCATTTTACTTGGTAAGGATAAGAACATATAAGGAGGAAGAAATAAATTGTATACTTCATAAAAAGATAGTTTTTTTTAGATAGAGTCTACCAAATGAATTCTGCTTCAAGCGTAATGATTGAGTAACACATGGCTCTTATTTATTATTTCTATTCTGCCATTAGCTCTTGTTGTTTTATTTTTCTCATCACAGCTTGTCCTTCTAATATAAAAGAGTACCTATTTTTGGCAGAATGGTGATGCATCTGTTTTCTGTACAGCAATTGGACAACCCTGCTATTAAATTAATTTAAATGATGAGCTCCAGCAACAGCTGATTCAGTATCTCTTGTTGGGCTCTCTCAGTTTTAGGAAAAATAAATCAAGATTAAGGCTGTCTCAGGAATATATTTATGTGAAGTACTAAGTTCCAAAACTACAGTACTAATCAAATCTTCAAGTCTTTTCTATCTCATTTGACAATGTCTATGAGCTTCAGAACAAAATAGCTTATTTTTAAAAAAACTTTGTGTGTCAGTGGTAATAAACAGTCCTTCAGTTTTCATGAATGGAAGTTTTTTCCACTTCCAATATAACACTGCACGTAAGCAAAACAAAGATATATTTGAAAATACGGTATGTAGGTGTTCTACGTGGGCACAGCTTAAGCTCATGCAACATTCTGAACATGAATAGATGCAGCTCATAATACACTGAGAGCAAGGTCTAGGAAGAGTTATAGCCCAAAAACATAGTTCAGCTTGATGGCAACAATTTTCAACACATTTATTGTTGAATAAATGTTGAAAATTGCATTAAGATGTACCTGTAAACCATTTCAATTAAACATATCAGTTAGTACTCTTCATTGGATAACATTTATGATCCTTATTACCTTAGTTTGCCAACAGTTTTCTACACTTTGAAGGTGAAATTAATCGTATTAACATCTGCATTTTTGCAGAAAGTGTTTTGAGACTCCTGAGTCTTGATTTTATAAACACACACACACACACACACACACACACACACACACAAAAATGGGTACCTATTTTACTGTAATACTACAAAACAAATGGATATACTGTTCACTGCTCGAATATAATTTCACCCAAACAGGCTGCAATGCTATTCAATAAGACCTATTTCTCCACCTTGCATTCAATGAGTATATCTCTTATCCATTGTTAACATTAATCTAAGCTCAGTACAAACATGATTGAAGATCAGTCCTGGAGATTTTCTTCTCTTCAATGTCATCATGTTTTATATTTGATTATGTACACACAGGTATACACACATGTACACTCTGAGAAAGGACAAGCATGAACTAAAAACAATCATTCACTTAATAAGGACTGATTAAAATTAATCACCTGTAAAATAAGGGATGCGATTAAATTAATAATAATTAAATTGCTGTATAACTTGACCAAACAAGATGACGAAGAATGGAAGGCAGGGAATGGAAAGGTGCATTGGATGATCTGAAAGAAGAAAAGGGGGACAAGATTGATGGACAAGATGGGAAGGAAGGACAAACTGAACAGAGAGACAAACAACACAGAGAAATGGGTCTTTTTCTTCTTTTTAGACCTTACAGAAACGGTTAACATTGAGCAAAAAAACCCCTAGCTTCCTTCCAAACTAAGACAAATCTTTAAAGGAATCCATATTTTTTCAATCATGGAGACCGGCTATATGCTCATTTGTCCATTTCTTTGTTTTAACAGCTGAATTCTCTTAAGGCCACTCATCCAACCCTAAATTAATTTGAGGGAAAAGCAAACCTGGTATCCGGCAAACACTGCAGGTATATTTGCAGACAATGCAATATGTAACAAATACAAAGCTATGGCCTCCCATAAGAAAAAGGGGATACTGGAAATGGAAATAAAAGCACCTAGCTGCATTAAGAATCAGGTCGTAAATAGCATTACTGCAAAATTTTTGTGGGACTGATACTCTGTGTGTGTGTGTGTGTGTGTGTTTAAAAATGGTCATCAAAACACATTTTTATTTATTTATTTACTTATTTACTTATTTATTTATTTGATTTATATTGCCGCCTATTTGCCCGTGGCAACTCAAGGCAGCTTACACAATGTAAAATCATATTTAAAACAAAAAACAAAAATAAAAACAATAAGAACTAACAAAAAGAATCAAATAAATTAGTAAAGTACAATAGAACAAAATTTGGGGAAACAAAAAACAAAACAAAACAAAAACAAACTCTCCCACCCCCACCCCAAGGACAGCAGGTCACACTTCATTTAAAAACAAATGAAGAGAAAGTATCAAGGGAACGTTATTAAGAAAACTTTATTATTGCTTACCTTACATGCTAGCTTAATGTTACATCAAAACATTATCATTTAAGTGGCATAAATAAAATATTACTCCTTTACCTTTGCACGGAGAAGCCATGGAAATTCTGCTCCACAACTTGTCACAAAGGCCTTGATTGATTTCCCCCCCCCCCCAGGTCATTGCATCCTGAGTTCAAGAGTGACAAAACCTCAAAGATTCTATAGATCTTACAGTTGCCACCAGACTGTGGCAAAGTAATGGGGAAAAACGCATCTAAACATCAATATAACTACGGATGAGCCAAGCCTGTCTCACTTATAGAACAGGAGAAAAGCAGTATTATGGAAATGTCTATTGTAATTAGGGGCGAGTACAGGAAGACTTTCAGTATAAAGACATCAACGTATATTCTCCTGGGAGCCAGCAAATGGAGACTGAACCAATTAACACTGTAGTTAACTGTACCATAATTACACTAAGTTACAGCTCCACTTTGAACAGTCATTTAAAAGGGGCAATATTTCCTTCTTTTATGATTACCATACAATGGAAATAAACTCATATTTCTAAACACAACTGGTTTCGGAACACTAAAAATTAAACACAAAGCATTAGAAAAATGTGTTTTGCAAAGTCTATTGCTATGAGTAAAGCACTGCTCTTCAAAGCTTTAAAATAATTTGCTGAAGATATGAATAGTTGTTTTGAAGGCTGATGTTAGGGTCCCTATGCCTCTTTTTGAGTTGCCAGCTGACTTAGATGTATGTGAGCTGCCCCAATGGTTATGACTATGCATACATAAAACTGTTCAAATCAGTTTTGAAAGCAACCACACAAATAATTCAAAAGATGTAGGTGCTTTAATGCTTCAAGGAGAGGGCTCTGCACACTAATATAATTTCCAAAGCATTTCTTTCAAAAACTTTGCACTGTGCTAAGAGTAGTGATTCATTATGAGAAAATTAGCAATAAATGGAATGTTATTTTGCTGTTCAAGGCTACTGAAAAGAACAGAAGTAAAAGATTTAATCGAGACCTGACAAGATGTCTTGTTTTTCTTGTATGGTTTTAAGGACCATCATAGAAATTAATGTACATTTAAAGAGAATTAGAGGCTTTAAATATGTTTGGAAGCTTTGTTCTCCTGATCAAGGAATGGCATGCTATCAAACTTTCAATGCTGGTTTCCCAAGCTCTTCTCATGTCAATGTTATATTATTTTTAAATGTTAGACTAATAACCGTCCCACAATGTACATTAAAAAGCTATAGAAAATGAACATTTACCTGACAACAAAAAGAAGCCAGGGAAATGTTCCAAATGTTCTAAATGCATCATCAATGTGTATACGCTAATTTTGATATATTTTACAATGAATTGGACTATGTATTCACCAATTTAAAGTCTTTTGACATAGGAAATAGCAGGAAAATGGATAATTAAGGAAGAAAGGTCTACAGGTTTGAGCCTTGCATGCAATTCTCAAAATAAGCGAAATAGTCAGTGTTAAGTCCTGGGCATGGGCGCAAGGAACGGAGACGAGACATCGAACAGTGACTTCAACTCTTTATAAGAAAGAAAGAACAGAGCAAAATACTTGGGCAGCAGCAGCTCTTTTACAGAGCTGGCTGCTGTCAAAACAACCAATTAATTGAGTTTACCGCTTTCACAAGCGTCCAATCAGGGGGCCCCGTTAACAGCCAATCAGAATGGCCAAAAACGACAAATCACGACTCGCTATCTACGGGCCAATGAGAAGTGCAGGATTACAAGCCTGCTGTAAAGTAAAGCTGTTGAGGGTTGTATCGCTGCGTTGGCTTAGTCCATAACACCCCTCCCCCTTAGGTTCCGTCTGAGGGGTGGGTGACGTATTTTCGCAAATAGGCAGATCACTTCACTTGTCTGTTTGACCTGCACTGTTCCACTGGTTTCCGTTCTGGTTCTGGTTCCGGTGGGTTGCTAGCCGGGCTAGATGGCGAAGATCGTGGCCCTGGGCTGCTTTCCCCGCTCATGCCAATGCTGTCCTCCGGGTTCCCTGGATCCGCTTCCATCACAGTGCTGTCACGCCACTCCCTGGCTCGGTTCTCCTTCGGATGGTGAGTATCCCCTGGTTGGTTGTGTAGGCTGTTGGGTTTCGATTATCATTTATTCTTCAGCCTCTTCAATGTTCCTTCCCCCCCCCCCCCAGCTAGAGGTTCTGGTGCTATTCTGGAACGGAGTTGGTCTATGTGGCGTTTCCACATTTTACCGTCTGCAGTTTGCAGGCGATAGGATCGGGGTCCCGTAAGTTGTGTTATGGGAACGGGGACCCACAATGGGTCGCCCGAGAAGTTTTTCGCAAACACGAGGTCACCTTCCTGGAATGCCCGACACTTGCTGCTGGATCCCGGGGGTTGTTCCGGCGTGTAGTTTGGGTGGAGGCGATCAAGATGCGAGTGAAGTTTCCGGCCCATCAAGAGTTCAGCTGGGGTTTTGTTCATGGTACTGTTTGGGGTTATGTGCTGGAGAAGAAGCATCCGGTTTATTTTGTCGTCAATGTCACCGTGGTCCATTTTGTGCAAGGTCTGTTTTACAAATTGAACCATTCGCTCAGCCCTACCATTGGCCGCAGGGTGAGCTGGCGATGTTAAAGCATGGCGGATGCCCCGATCTGCCAGGTACTGTTTGAATGGCAGGGCAGTGAATTGGGGGCCATTATCGGAGACCAGGACATCGGGAAGTCCATGGGTAGCAAATAGTTTATTCAGTTTTTTAGTGACTGAGTCTGTGGTGGTGCTTTTCATCTTGTGGACTTCGAACCAGTTTGAATAGGCATCCACTGTTAGGAGGAAAGTGTGTCCTCTTGTGGGTCCCGCAAAATCGATGTGGATACGGGACCAAGGACCTCAAGGCATTTCCCACTGCATTGGGGGAGTCTTTGGAGGAGTGGAGCGAGTCTCCTGGCATTTGCTGCATTTTGTTACCCAGGTTTCTATCTGTTTATCTAAGCCAGGCCACCATGCGTAACTCCTGGCCAATGCCTTCATCCGCACGATGCCTGGATGTCCATCGTGCAGCATTTTCAATACCCTATATTGTAACTTCTCCGGGACTACTCTTTCTCCCCACACTATACAGCCTTTTTGGGAGAATAGTTCTGTTTGACGATTCCTAAATGGCTTGAATGTGTCATTGGTTGCGCTGACCGGCCAGCCCTGTTCTACCCAGCTGAGGACTCGTGCCAAAACAGGGTCTTTTTTTGTTTCTAAGGCGATGTCTCGAGCGGTCAGTGGCGGCGATTTGAGGGTTTTGATTTGCAATACAGCTAAGGTTGGAGCAGGGGCCTCTATGATGTCTGGTAGTGGAGAGCGGTTCAAAGCATCAGCGTGGGGAATGGTTTTCCCCGGGCGGTGTTGCAATCGGTAATCGTAGACGGCTAAAAATTCTGACCAACGTGTCATTCTTGGTGATAAGATATGGGGAGTTGGTTTGTTTCCCACCAAAATACCAAGTAGCGGTTTGTGGTCTGTAATTATGGTAAAGGGTCTCCCATATACATATTCATGGAAACGTTTAATTACGGATACAATAGCGAGGGCCTCTTTATCAAGTTGACTATAGTTCCTTTCAGTTTTAGACAAAGTTCTCGAAAAGAACGCAATAGGTGCCTCATTTCCATTTGGGAGGACATGGCTTAAAATGGCTCCCACTCCAAATGGTGAGGTATCACAGATAACCGTCAAAGGTAGAGTCTCACTGTACTGCATTAATACAGCATCGGAGGTTAAGAGGTCTTTTACCTCTTGGAACGCTTTCTCTTCACACCGTCCCCAGACCCAGGAAGCTTTTTTATCGAGAAGTCTATGTAGGGGTTCGGCTACGGTTGCCTTCTGGGGCAAGAAGATGTTATAAAAGTTAATGAGTCCCAGGAAGGCTTGGAGGTCTGTCTTATTCCTAGGTCTCGGGGCGTTTTTGATTGTGGTTAGTTTTTTTTCAGTGGGGTGGATTCCCTGTCTGTCGAGAAGGTATCCCAGGAGCTCCACTCTCTCCGTATAAAGTTGACACTTGTCCCTTTTTACCTTCAGACCAGCGTCTTTAAATTTCTGAATAACTTTTCTGAGTCGCTGTACTAATAACTCTTTAGTGGGGGCAGCTATTAGGACATCATCAAAATAAGGCACGACACCTTTTATGCCTTGTAATAGACTCTCCATTAAACTTTGGAAAATGCCCGGCACCACGCTTACTCCGAATTGGAGCCTATTGCACTTGAAAGCACCTCTATGTGTAACTATTGTCTGGGCTTCTGCAGTTGTCGCGTCTACAGGTAGTTGCTGGTCCGCCTGAGCTAAGTCCAATTTCGCAAATATTTTTCCACCACCCAGGGAATGAAGAAGGCGTTGAACCACCGGTACTGGGTAAGCGCTCTGTTGAAGAGCATGATTTAGGGTGGCCCGGTAATCCCCACAAATTCTTAACGAACCATCTGATTTCATGGGCGTTACTATCGGGGTTTCCCAGCGGGCATGGTCAATCAGTTCCAATACGCCCTGGGCTATCAGTTTATCTAGCTGCCCGTCGATCTTCGGTTTTAAGGCAAAAGGTACCCGATGAGGCTTAAGCCAAATGGGAGCTACATCGGGGCTGAGATTAAATGACATAGGGGTCCCCTTGTATTTGCCTAATGTTCCTGTGAACACATCCTGGAATTCCTGGATGAGAGCCTCTTCCCAGTCGTCGCTTCTGGTTTGGTGTATGCCGGCTAGTTCAATCCCGAGTGGGGCGAACCACTGTAACCCTGGGTCGGTCACGATCGACGACAGTCAGGGGAAGTATCGCTGTGTGGTCCTTGAAGGATACTTGGACGTGGCTGGAACCAACAACTGGAATTCTGTTTCCCTGGTAGTCTTTCAGGATGATTCGTTGTGTGCTGAGGTCCTGGCGGCAGATGGCAGGGATCAGCTGTTTGAGGGTTTTCCAGGAGACCATCGATAGGGATGATCCCAAATCGACTTCCATCACGCACGGTCGATTCTCAATAGTAACCCTTACGTGGATCTTTCTTGCATCAAACGATGAAGCGTGGCCAATAATAATAGTTTGGTGGGCCTCTTCTCATCTCGTTGAAGAGGCAGGTGCTTGGTTTCTGAAGTAGTAGTGGTGGTTCCATTGGTGGTTCAAATGGTTCTGGTTCTCAGGAGGTTTGCCTATCTCCCGACGGAGGTTGTTCTCCCTTCGGTTGGGACTGGACTCTCGTCTGCTTCTGCAGACCTTCGCGATGTGGCCTCTTTTTCCGCAGGTACGGCAGAGTGCGTCGAGGAATTTGCAGTCCGATCACGGGTGGTTTGCCCCGCAACCAGCACATTGGCGCGGACATCTCTGGTTCCTTTGCTCTCATTCCGAGCGGAGCCGGTTGACCTCCTCTTCCTCACTGTCTGAGGATGATTCGAGGTCTTTGTGGTGGGTCGTGGTAGTGTGCTTCTCAGTGGCGAGTGGGCTCTCGTTGGCGAGTTGGCGAAGCGGTGCGTTCACTCGGCACATTCGAGCAGCTGACTTCCTGGTTGCTTCTGCGGCAGTAGCATCGGCGATGACATCTCTAAGGCTGATGTCGCCTTTTGCCATCAGCTTACTCTGCACATGTGGTGCATTTAATCCCAGAACTATGCGGTCTCTTAGGGCTTCCTCTAAGTTTGCAAAACCACAAAGGCCTCCTAGGTTCCGGAGGTCGGCTATGAAATTTCCAACGCTTTCATCCTTCCGTTGGTCCCTCTGATAAAATTTGTGTCTTCGTATCAGTGTAGGTACTGCGGGTGCATAATGGGCCCAGAGGATTGGGGCGAGGGTATCCCAATCCATGGTCTTCACTTCCGCCGGTTTTGCTAGTGCTTTAGCCATTTTGAAAATGGCGGGGCTGCAATGAGTCAGGAACACTGCTCGTTTCTTGCCAGGTGTAGCATCTTTTAAATTGTTGGTCTCCAGGAACATCTGGAAGTGATCTGGAAGTGATCTATATACGAGTCCCAGTCTTCGGTCGCTGGGTCGAACGGAGCGGGTGGTATGGCGCCGCTGGTCATCTTGCTGTTTGTTGCGTGCGCTCTTTCGCCACGTGCTCTGTCTTGTTCGATGCGTTCTTAGTCAGCTCTATCGTCTCCGCATCCCATCCTCGTCGCCAGTGTTAAGTCCTGGGCATGGGCGCAAGAAACGGAGACGAGACATCGAACGGTGACTTCAACTCTTTATTAACAAGAAGGAACAGAGCAAAATACCTGGGCAGCAGCAGCTCTTTTTATAGAGCTGGCTGCCGTCAAAACAACCAATGAACTGAGTCTACCGCTTTCACAAGCGTCCAATCAGGGGGTCCCGTTAACAGCCAATCAGAATGGCCAAAAATGACCAATCACGACTCGCTATCTATGGGCCAATGAGAAGTGCAGGATTACAAGCCTGCTGTAAAGTAAAGCTGTTGAGGGTTTTATCGCTGCATTGGCTTAGTCCATAACAGTCAGGAAAAACTTATTTGGAGTTCTCACTGCTGAAAATATAAGCCATGAATTAATGGTGCTCTGTTTATAAGTAATTCAACTGTATTTTGTAGTGTCATTCCACATCACAAACTGGCATTTCATATTATAAGGTGACATCGTCTCCACTGAGATGAGGATGCATAGCCTAAAAGTACAGATGAAAGTCCCAAGGCTGAATGAAGAAGTATCCAAAAGACTTAGTGTGGCTCCAGAAACCTTAAAACTCTATTAGAATGTAATTTTTAAACACGTTAAAATCCATACATTCTCCCCATATTTTGATTAGTTATGCATGGCTAATGAAGTCATCATTTATTTGCCCAAAAGAAGTTAAAGCAAAACACTGACAATTTAGAAAACTCTGCATTAAATAGATATTCCATCTAGATTTGAGAGTTTGTCTGCATGGCTGCAACAATAGTACAGAGCAAAAGGAAGGAAATAAATGTGCACCTTCAAAAAAGGAGGGACAGGAAAGCAATATAGGAGGCAAGAGAAGGATCAGAGATATAAGGATCAAGATAAATTGAATTATAACTTCTTTCCCACCATCTCCAGTTCCAATTATAAACAGAGATTAGGAAAATAGCCAGAACTAAAATATCTTATTACCATAAATAAGCACTGAAATGATATAGCTGAGAGAACCTAGGAATAAATTGCCTGAGAATCTCTGCTGAGCATCTTTTTCATTCTGTTGTAAACACCAGGCTGCAATGAGGTGCAGTTGCTTTCTAAGGCATGAAAGCTGAAGAAGAAAACTAAGAAAAAAGATAAAATAGCTCTAAAAACCTGTGATCTGCACAATGTATCATTCCTGTTACAACTGCTATTAGTAAACAGTATATACAATCCCCATATAAATAAGATGCAGAAATGTTAATCAGCCAAAAGACCCATGAACATTTTTCAAATGTAAACCATACTAAAATTGTTTGTCTGTAGTATCTTAATCAGAGCAGTGCATTTCACTTTTCTCCCATGCTAGTAGAAAGTAGAAATATTGTATGTATTGCTGGTAGAAATATTGCACAGTTCCCTCATTCTTAATGTCTAAGGACAGATTGATTGCCCTGGTCAGAATGAAGGGAAGAGGACAAAGACTAAAGAGTATGGGTCAGGGGGAGGGAGATAAATTGTGGGGCATGGGGAATTGGCTTGCAGTGTAGCAAAAAAGCTTGTTGGCTTTTATTTTAGGGACTCAACTGTGCAGGTGTATGTGTGTGTGTGTGTGTGTGTGTGTGCCTTTCTCTTTTGAAGTGTGGAAGTGGATTCCCAATTTAGTCTAGAAATGTCCTAAAATGATAATCTCAAACTATTTCACTATCTAGGCTTCTTCCACAAAGCCCATGCTTTGGGCATTTGTGATTAACTAGGGAAATGGGTTGTGAGGAGGGGAAAGAAGAAAAAAAAATTAAACTTTATTTCGATGTTACAAGAAATTAAAATAATAGTAATGGGGTTCAGACTGGATAAATGGGCCACCATCAAAATTATGAAAGCTGAAGGAATCAAAATACAGTATGAAAATAAGGTCAAGAGTTTGGATGAAGACAATCACTACAAATACCGGGACAAGTTGATAACTTCAAGCACACTGAAGTCAAAAAGAAAGCTAGAAGTGAAAGTGAAAAAGATCTTAACGTCCAAATGCACTGGATGAAATGTCAAGGCAATTAACGCTTGGGTATTTCCAATCATTACATATATAGCTAGAATAGTGAGGGCTGGACTCAAGCAGAACTAAAAGCCCTCAACAAAAAAAAATAATGACAATAATAGCAATAGCACTTAGATTTACATATCGCTTCAAGAGTAAGCATATTGCCTCAAACAATCAAGGTCTTCACTTTACTGACCTTTGAAGGATGGAGGGCTGAGTCAACTTTGAACTGGTGAGAATTGAAACCGCCAAACTGCTGGCAGCCACAAAGTGATGTTGATAGAATTTGCTTAGCAAGGAAAATGGGTGGTTGTGGAATGTTACAAGTATACCAATGTTGCAAGATGAAGAAGAAAAAAGAAGCACCAAAGCTAGGACCCCATAAAGGCTTATTGAATACTAAAGAGAGCAAACTTGCCCCCACAAGGAAGACCAAACGAAAACTAGAAAAGAGACATGGCAAGGCCAAATATTACACCCCCCAGTACATAAAAAAAATAGCAGGCAAAGCAGATAACATCAAGATTTGGTAATGGTTAAGAGCAGGAAAATTGATGAATGATGAAAGAAAGAAAAAAAATGGTTTTATTTTTCTCTCTTTTCTAATTTCTCCTCTCTCATAAATTAATGACTGATGTTTTCTCTAAGGACAAACGTTTCCACTAATAATAGTCACAGACAAAATGCAGACCTTTTTATAAGCGATATCCAAACAATATTACATCTTTGTATTATTTCAGAAGAAAAAATATCAAGTACCACCACATAAATGCAAATGAGATATGATAGTCAACCATACACGTTTCTCCTTATCTTCTAGGATTTACAATGAAGAAAATACTCAGAGGGATTATGGCCTTCTGGTGAAGCACAAGCTTTGCACACAATAGTTTTCAAATTCAGTCACTGGGAGATGATGAAGCCTTGGAAAGCTGCTGCCAATAATCGTGGCCTCTACAGATCAATGCTGGATTTTATTTTTATTTTTGCATAAGGAGCTTTAATTGCTCATCATTTCTAATGTTAGTCACGTCTAAGTGCTCTTTACTAGCTTTTTAAAAAAGATTCCCTGTTCTGGTTGTAATGCATGTACAGTTTATAAAAAGCAGAAACAACAGATAAAGAGTATTTCCTTTTTTTATATTTCTGTGATGAATCAGAACAGCATTGTACTGAAGGTACACAATCATTCCATGGCTCCAGGTGGCCACTGTCTTGAAGCATGAAAAAAAAATCTATGGACACAATCTTTGGGGATGCCAAAAGGAATGATAACAACTGAGAAAATAAGACCTTCTTCTTAAAGAGGAGGAGGAGGAGGAGGAGAAAAAGGAGAAGAGAAGAAGAAGAAGAAGAAGAGGAAGAGGAAGAGAAGGAGGAAGAGGAGGGGGAGGAGGGGGAGGAAATAATAGTAGTAGTAAGGTAGCAATTGTCTACCTAGTAATCGTAGTCATTATCTCTTGACTAAATTATTACTACTCCCACTATTTTATTCGCTGAACAGGTAAAATTACCCATATCTGTTTGTTTGAGCCCTTTCTGCACATGCTTGTAAACTTAAGCCACAAATGCCCATAGCTTTAAATGCATTTTGCTCCTACTATAAGTATTTCTGTATAGTACAAATCTTTAACAGTAATTAGACTTTCCCGTTTTTTTTATTTTCTGTCTTCAATATAAAATATTTTAGTCTATGAGTAAATGACCAAATACATTTTTCTTCTAACCTATTAGTATGATTTGTTAGGGATAACATTGTTTACCCTAACTGGTTTAGGTAAAATAATAAATATGTTATCATGGTTTATTAGTTAAAGTGTCTGCAACTTTAACTGTAGGAATGTAATTAAGGGAGTGGTTGTAACAGCACCATAAAAGAAGCAAGGTACTGCAGCTTGTTCTCTCTGGCTTGATGATCCCTGATTACTGGATAGACTGAAGACTGCGTTTTTTTTCTCCTACTGGAACGGGAGAGAGAAAGGACTGATTTATTTGTAAGTGAACTGACATTGGATATTCTACATGGACTTTGCTAATTGAATATCCTTGAATGGACTGACTAAAATGATACATGACTAATGGACAGTTATTTTGACTATGCTATAATCTCTAAATGGAATAAACTATATTTTTATAGCACAAGCGTATCTGTTATTTTTACTGTATGTTAACAAACATACAAACTTATCTCACTCATTTATCTGTGTGCCTATTTGACTAACGCTGCACATTCTGTTTAGCTTGTCTCCTTAACCCTGGTTGGGGAACACAGGCTTAACACTATTAACCTATTTTAAGTCAAGATTAGAATTACCGGGTACCTGTAAGACAATGTGAAAAATTTTAGTAGGATAAGAACCAGAGAAATTATTTATCTTTAGTGTGATTCATCATCATTATTCCTGCAATGATCTTATTTCACACACACATAGCAAATAATTTTGATTGGAAAAACATTTTGGGTAAAAGCCAAATCCAATATACCTTATTGCAGTCATTGAATAATATTTAATGAAGTAAAATACAATATAGCATTTGCCACACATGGATCTATTGGTCGCTCTTGATGCAACCTTCCGATCATTAAACATTAGTTTAATGATCAGTTACAATGTCACTAAAAATAGTGACTTACAACTGGTCCTCGCATGTACAACCATCCGCATACTCATGTGATCAGAATTCAAACACTTGACAACCAGAATGTATTTACGTTGGTTGCAGGATCCTGAGGTCATGTTATCACTATTTGTGACCATTCTAACCACTTCCAACAAGGAAAGTCAATGGGGAAAGTCAGGAATGATTCACTTAACAACTGCAGTGATTTGTTTAACGAACATGACAAAAAGTAATAAAACCAGGCATGACTCCCTTAATAACCACCTTACTGTAAATTCTGGTCACAGTTGAAGACTGCCTATATGCAGAGATAGGTTACAGAAAAGCAAAGTTCCAATTACATTACAATGCCTTATGTTATATCTCTGGAGTAAGTTCAGTTATAGGTTTGTTAATAGGAACAGTTAATAGTTAATAGAATACTTGGAACTGAATTGTAATTGGATGCAGATAAGTGTGAATTTGTCTACAATGAATATTGTGCCAAAATTCTTGTCTGACAGAGGTGATACACATAGAATTCATCAGGTTGTCTGAGGAACAGAGAAGAAATGACATGAGAATGTTATTAGAGTTTCTATAGAGGTAGCACCATAACAAAAAATAAACCAATGATCCCTCTAGAACAATGGTCACCAACCAGTGGGCCGGGGACCACTAGTGGTCCATGAGAAAATTTTGGTGGTCCGCAGAGCAATGTACCCCCCAAAGCAACCCCCCCCAAGGAATTAATCCAGGCTACACAGGAACACAAGGCTGCGCTACATGGCCTGCCCACCTGCTGGCCCCCAACCTTTGGCCAAGCACAAACCTTACCTTAAGTAGAGCCACACAAGCTGGAACTGGAAGGTAAGACCAATGGTGGGGGAAAGAAATCTGCCCTAGGGTGTCTTGCTGATGTTGGTGGGAAAGTCAGTCCCATATTCCAGAGCTGCAGTAGTCACAAGAATGGCCCTTTGGTCATCCCAGAGCAGCTGCTCCTCCACCTGGGCACACTGGCCTGCCATGGACTGGAGGAGCTGCTCCGGGATGACCAAAGGGCCAGTCCTGTGACTACTGGAATATGGGAGCAACTTTCCTACCAACGTCAGTAAGTCACTGTCAGTCAAAATTCATATTAGTGGTCCACAGGATTTAAAATTATAAGTTTGGTGGTCCCGGAGGTCCAAAAGGTTGGCAACCCCTGCTCTAGAACAGGGTGTCCAACTTCCAGCCTTCCAGCTGGATGCGTCATGTGTTGGCCATGCCCGGTTTAGCAAAGGGGAAAAAAGTCCCGATACGATCTGTGACGATGCCGTGACATTGTGAGTTTGATACCCTTGCTCTAGAACATCCACTCTACGAGGTCTGGCTCCTTCTATAAATGAATTCTTTCTGAATCTGAATCTCTCTCAGTACTACAGGTAGTACTCAATTTACAAGCATCATTGAGCCCAAAATTTCTATTGCTAAGCAAGACAGTTATTAGGTGCATTTTGCCCCATTTTATGATCTTTTTGGCCACAATCATTAAGTGAATCAATGCTGCTGTTAAGTTAGTTAGTAAGTTAGTAAGTGAATCTGGCTTCCCCATAAGTTTTGCTTGTCAGAAGCTTGCAAAAAGTGTTCACACGGGACACTGCAATAACTGCAATAAATAACAGATAATTAGAGTTGGAAGGGACCTTATAGGTCATCTAGTCCAATGCCCCGCCCAAATGGGAGACCCTACACCATTTCTGATAGATGGCAGTCCAATCTCTTCTTGAAGGTCTCAAGTGATGGTGCTCCCACAACTTCCAAGGGCAAGCTATTCCATTGGTTAATTGTTCTCACTGTCATAAAGTTTCTCCTTATTTCCAGGTTAAATCTCTCCTTGTACAGTTTCCATCCATTATTCCTTACAGCCTACAGGTGCTTTCGAAAATAGCTTGAGCCCTTCCTCCCTGTGGCAGCCCCTCAAATATTGGAAGATTGCTATCATGTCTCCCCTGGTCCTTCTCTTCACTAGACTAGCCAAGCCCAGTTCCTGTAACTGTTCTTCATATGTTTTAACCTTCAGTCCCCTAATCATCCTGGTTGCTCTTCTCTGCACTTTTTCTAGAATCTCAACATTTTTTTTATAATGTGGTAACCAAAACTGGATGCAGTACCCTAGGTGTGGTCTTTCTAAGGCTTTATAAAGTGGTATTGATCTTGATTGTATTCCTCTGTTAATGCAACTTAGGATTGCTTTAGCTTTTTTGGCAATGGCTGCACACTGCTGGCTCATATTTAGCTGGTTGTCCACTAAGACTCCAAGATCCCTCTCACAGTTACTGCTATTGAGCCTGGTTTCACCCAGTCTATATGTATATATAGGCCAGTTGCCAACAGTCCAAATTTTGGTAACATGACCATGGGGATGCTGCAATGGTGTGAGACACTCATATGGCAGTGCCATTTCAGTGCCATTGTAACTTTGAATGGTGACTAAACAAATGGCTGTAAGTCGAGGACTACCTGAAAATTTCAAACTACATTTAAGAGTCCTGCAGGATTTGCGAACCATAAATTGATGTGATAAAAACAATTTATGTGACATAAGCACCAGGTGTGTGTATGAATAAAAAATAGCACATCATTATGATACCCTGTTAAGTATACTTTTCTACAAGAGAAGAGGTTGCTATGAAACACCAAACACCACTAATAATCTTACTGGTTTTTCCTAGTCTAAATTATGCTGGGCCCTTTTTTTTAAATTTACACCTGCCTTTGCTTCATTGCTCCAAAATAGTTGCTCAGCAGTGAACATCACTAACAAAAACAACATTCTGAAACTGTAAAACAAACTCATATATTTTGAGGACAAAGAATTGAATCTCTATTTTTCTCTCAAGAAAACAGATATGGTGCTAGAATCCCATAAATGGCAGTAAACACGGTATGAGAGATTATTTAGTAAAATATCCATGGCAATTAGAAACATTATAGGTACTTAGTAGTTACACAAATATGACTCTGTGCATACATGATTGGCCTCATATATATGGCTAAACTCTCCATCTACTCTTTCTTCTGATTTTCCTCTTTTAACATGTTGTTCTAGCTGTTCTTGTTCTCTGACATTCAATTAACTTTAAACAGTAGACTTCTTGCTTACATGAAAAGTAATGCATGCACAAACATATAGGTGAAGACTTTATAAGCTGAACAGACAAACAACAATAGGAAGCTGATGTCATAGGAATAATGTCAGTGGTGCAGGGCTTACTGGAACGCTTACATGCGATCCCTCCCAATTTTTGTAGATCTTGAGTCAACCTATTTCTCAGATAAATTTCTATGACTAGCTTTTGTGAAGATGAACTGAATATAGGGATAAAAACCTGTGGGGCATCTTTTTCTTCATAGAGAAGGAAGGAGACATAAAATTAAAAGCAGTTGTGGAAGAAAGCAGAGAAAATCATTCTCCATGGATGCAAGCTGTTATTTTATGATGCCATCAAGGCTCTTCTATTTATTTAACAAAAATGTCCCTAACCGCTCCTAAATGTTTCCAGCTTTCCCTTTATTCCCATACCTTTGTTTCTTGACTGTTAAGTTTCATATTATTTTAAGAAGTTTATTAAGGAGAAAATCCATGCACTAAGAAGTTTGTCTTTAAAACACAATAATATGCTGCACACATTAGCTTGTTTGTATTAAATCTAATGACCTTTCCTTATTGATGTTTTAAAATGTGCTTCTGTACGTCATAGAACAACAGCATTACATTTGCTATTCTCATTGCCTGCCCCTAAAGCACTTATTCTGGATTGCCAACTGATGGTATGGAGATATAAAGTATACAGGGATAAATTTAACTAAGCCATTGGTTAAATCTTCCCTTCCCCTTTCTCCACATTGAAACCCTCCTCCTCATAAAATACTGGATGGTTTGGACTGATGGCTACATTCACAAGTTTATCCTTACATCAAAACCTGGTATAGAAATCACTTATCCCTAGGGATGGTGAGAGCTATCTGTTAAAGTAGCAGAGTGGTGAAAGTTGCCTTACTCATTCTCTTGAACCTAGCAATTGATTTCCAGGTTAGTAGGGAGAAGAAATTAGCTTATCTTTATCTCTCAGCAGTTTTGTCAGCAAGTTTAGAAAATAGATAACAGTGCTTGAAGTTGCACAATGAATGAATGGCTGAGAGGTATTGTTTTTCTAAAATGTAGCCCCATCACTATTCAGCTGCTTTTCAGGCTAGCTTTAAAAGGCAAATTTAACCCCTTTCTGAAGAAACATTAAGCTAATTGATCAGCTGCTTTTGAATATTGATATACTGCTTTTCCAGAAGAGGAATGAATTTTGTATTTAATCTGCATTTAAATGAAGCATTTAAATAAATAGGAGGAGCTGTTTTTGTTGCAATGGAAGAATTCCCTTTCATTTCAGTTTGCCATTAATCCAGTCAGACTACCAGTCAGATGTTAGATCCTAGTTAGATGCTATCACATTTTTAAGATCAGGGTCAGCACCCTTTCAAGTGTAGTATTTGAAAGGAGCTTAAGCTATAGCAGACAGACATGTGGGATGACTGGTGGCAAAGAATCCTTTTTCTAGGTCATCTTGTAGCCCTACTGTCATTGGTTAGTTGCTGTTTGGGCTGATTTCAGGTCTCACAGCTAGGAATTGGGCTACAGACCCAGTGTGAGAGAGTCAGGCTGTGCTACTGCCTTGAAAGGAACAGACTTTTGAAACACTGCCTAGGAACTGGGGATGAGCATCATGCCCACACTTGCTGCCAGTAAGATACCAAGCTAATTCCAGCCATTTGACCACTAAAATAATTAAATAACTGGTGAAGCATATCATGTTGCACCAGCAAATCTGTACATTGTCTCCTGTTTAAGAGGGCACTCATTATTTAACTACAGGAGTTAAGAACAATTTTGAGCTTCCACAGGGATGAAATGAAGAAAGTATCATGAGAACATGGCAGAAAGAAACAGCTGGCTAGATGTGTTTTAGCCAATAGAAGCTGGGAAAGGCCCTAGATCAGGGGTGGGCAATTAATTTCTGTCGGGGGCCACATGGAAAATCAGATCTGTGTTCGAGGGCCGAACCAATTTTATAAAAGGCCATTATAAAGGGCCCATTATAAAATGCAGCAAATTATATATATATATATATATATAATATTCTTATATATAATTTGCTGCATTTTATAATGGGCCCTTTATAATATATGTGTGTGTGTGTGTGTGTGTGTGTGTGTGTGTGTGTGTGTGTGTGTTTTCTTAAGTTTTCGCGGGTACTTACATGTCTGGCATTCAGCTTTGTTCGGGTATTTTCCCACATCATAATAGTGGTGCTTTTAAAGTTTTAGCAACGTTTCAGCAGAATCTCATCTGCCATCATCAGGCTTCTGTATGGTGTTTGTCTGTGAGTCAGACTTTTACAGTGGTTTCAGATTTAAATTTGGGGCAGCCTATTGCTGTGTCAGAATGGTTTTTTCTTCCTCCTGATTGGTTGAGAGGCTTGGTCTGTGTTTATTGGTCTTGGAGTTTGCTGTGTTCTGCTACTAATATCTTCTGTCTGTTTTTTTTTGGGGGGGGGCTCTTTTTGTATCTTGATTGGCTGGCAACATTGTGTTACTTTATTGGAGGCCTTTAGTGCAGCTTGGCTTCGGGTAAATGGACGGCTATCATTAGTTAGGAAGCTGGGTTTCATCTGGGTGCCTGGTTGGGGTGTGTTTGAGCTGGAGGTATCAGGGGGGATCTGTTTGTGCCCAGGTGTTTGCCTGGCTTGTGGTGTGGAGATTTTTTTGTTTGTGAGTGCAGGCTTTCAAATGATTGACAGCCTGGTGGAATCATCTCTTCTGTTCATGCTTTCTGGTCTTTTTTCAATCTCTATGACTTCTCTGATGATTCTGTGGCTGGGATTTTCTATGGTGGCTAGGGTTTTGGTGCCATTGAAGTTGATGTTATGACCTGTGGCTTCCATGTGTTGGACGAGTGAGGAAATGTGTTCCAGCTTTTTGACTGCATTTTTGCCAACGGCTTCCACAAAAGCAAAATCACCAACTTGATCCACAAAAACACACTGAGCCATAATAGAGACCCAGAAGATGAACAGACCTATGGAACAGCTGTCCTGCCCTACATAAGAGGCACTACAGACAAAATTAGTAAGATTCTATACAGACACCACATCAAGACTGCCTTCAAAACAGACAGAAAAATAGCAGCCATCCTCAGGAACCCCAAAGACAAAATTGACCTGGAAAACCAAGGCATATATGAAGTCCCCTGTGCATCATGCCCGGCCACATACATTGGACAGACCAATAGAAGAATAAGCACCCGCCTGAATGAACACAAAAATGCAGTCAAAAAGCTGGAACACACTTCCTCACTCGTCCAACACATGGAAGCCACAGGTCATAACATCAACTTCAATGGCACCAAAACCCTAGCCACCATAGAAAATCCCAGCCACAGAATCATCAGAGAAGCCATAGAGATTGAAAAAAGACCAGAAAGCATGAACAGAAGAGATGATTCCACCAGGCTGTCAATCATTTGGAAGCCTGCACTCACAAACAAAAAAATCTCCACACCACAAGCCAGGCAAACACCTGGGCACAAACAGATCCCCCCTGATACCTCCAGCTCAAACACACCCCAACCAGGCACCCAGATGAAACCCAGCTTCCTAACTAATGATAGCCGTCCATTTACCCGAAGCCAAGCTGCACTATAGGCCTCCAATAAAGTAACACAATGTTGCCAGCCAATCAAGATACAAAAAGAGCCCCCCCCCAAAAAAAACAGACAGAAGATATTAGTAGCAGAACACAGCAAACTCCAAGACCAATAAACACAGACCAAGCCTCTCAACCAATCAGGAGGAAGAAAAAACCATTCTGACACAGCAATAGGCTGCCCCAAATTTAAATCTGAAACCACTGTAAAAGTCTGACTCACAGACAAACACCATACAGAAGCCTGATGATGGCAGATGAGATTCTGCTGAAACGTTGCTACAACTTTAAAAGCACCACTATTATGACGTGGGAAAATACCCGAACAAAGCTGAATGCCAGACATACATACATACATACATACATACATACATATATATATATATATATATATATTACTTTCCACGCTTTCCAAATGCGAGTCCCAGGAGAAAACAAACAGCAAACTGCGCTCAGGGGCATCCAAGCCCACCTAAAGCTCGGCCGCTGCTGGTGGAGCCTTGCCCTGGCTTGGTGCCCCATTTCCTGGCTCGGCGGTCCTGCTCAGGCGGCACTTTAAAAGCCCTCCTCCTCGCGTATGTGCCCAACGAGCCAGCACCCGAGCAACTTCCCAGCAACTTGCAGATTGCTTTTTCCTCTCGGGCGCTCGCGCCTGGCCCCAAGCTGCACGGTAGAGGGGAAACTCGGAGCGCCGCCGGGTTGCCTCCTCCAAGCAGCCCACCCGCCAGGCAGAACCCTGCCCACTCATCCCTTGGGTGTCTGCCTCGTTCCTCTCTCAGTCGCTCTCTCGCTCCTCCACCAGCCCAGGAAGAAACTGCTTCAAAGAAGCCGGCAGGGTGGCTTCCTGTCAGCGCAGCTTCTCTGAAGCGCCCATTCACCCCCACACAGCCGCCCACGGTTCAATCCAGTGCTCTGTTCTGCCTGACTGCCTGCCTTCGTTTCTGATTGTTTTGGCTGAGAATAATAACTATTCGCCTCTTTTTCTCTTTCTTTTCTGGGCTGGTGGAGGAGCGAGAGAGCGACTGAGAGAGGAACGAGGCAGACACCCAAGGGATGAGCGAGAAGGGTTCTGCCAGGCGGGCGGGCTGCTTGGAGGAGGCAACCCAGCGGCACTCCGGGCTTCCCTTCACCGCGCGGCTCGGGGCCAGGTGCGAGCACACGCGAGATAAAAGGAAGCCGGAAGGCTTCCAGGCTTAAACTTTGCACAGTGCAGCGGAGGGGAAACCCAGAGCGCCGCTGGGTCGCCTCCTCCAAGCAGCCCGCCCAACCGCCTACCGGGCAGAACCCTTCCCTTTCCTCGGCGGGACGATGCTCCTGCCTGTAAACTTTGCCTGTGCAAAGTTTAAGCCTGGAAGCCCTTTTGGCTTCCTTTTAACTCGCAGGTGCTCGCACCTGGCCCCGAGCCGCACGGCGGAGGGAAGCCTAGCGGGTGGGCGGGCTGCTTGGAGGAGGCGACCCGGTGGCGCTCCGAGTTTCCCCTCCACCGCACTGTGCAAAGTTTAAGCCTGGAATCCCTTTTGGCTTCCTTTTAACTTGTGGGCGCTCGCGCCTGACCCCAAGCCGCACAGCAGAAGGAAGCCTAGCTGGTGGGCAGGCTGCTTGGAGGAGGCAACCCAGCAGCACTCCGGGCTTCCCTCCACCGTGTGGCTCGGGGCCAGGCGCGAACGCCCATGAGTTAAAAGGAAGCCGAAAGGGCTTCCAGGCTTAAACTTTGCACAGTGCGGTGGAGGGGAAACCCAGAGCGCCGCTGGGTCGCCTCCTCCAAGCAGCCCGTCCAACCGCCCACTGGGTAGAATCCTTTCCTTTCCTCAGCGGGAAGACGCTCCTGCCTGGAAACTTTGCCTGTGCAAAGTTTAAGCCTGGAAGCCCTTTTGGCTTCCTTTTAACTTGCGGGCGCTCGCGCCTGGCCCCGAGCCACGCGGCGGAGGGAAGCCTAGCGGGTGGGCAGGCTGCTTGGAGGAGGTGACCCGGAGGCGCTCCGGGCTTCCCTCCACCATGCGGCTCGGGGCCAGGCGCGAGCGCCCGCAAGTTAAAAGGAAGCTGAAAAGGCTTCCAGGCTTAAACTTTGCACAGCGCGGTGGAGGGGAAACCCGGAGCGCCGCCGGGTCGCCTCCTCCAAGCAGCCCACCCACCCGCCTGCCGGGCGGAACCCTTCCCTTTCCTCGGCGGGAAGACGCTCCCGCCTGCAAGCTTTGCCTTTGCAAAGTTTAAGCCTGGAAGTCTTGGGAAAAAAAGGGGGATCGGCGGGGACTCACCTTCGGAGAGGTCACACTCGAAGGTAATTTCAAACTCTCAGCCGAGGCCTTAGCAACATTCTTTTCTTTCCTACTCCGAGAGCGCTCCGCACTGTTTTGCAGCCTTGGGAGCCACGCGGCGCATGGCAATACGCCATGCCCAGCAATTTTTTTCAGGGGCGGGCCGGATTGGACAGACCAACGGGCCGGATGTGGCCCGCGGGCCATAGTTTGCCCACCCCTGCCCTAGATCAATTGACACAGTAATATTTGAGGATCAGCAAGGGGTAATGGTTAAGGTACCAGGTTTGAAACTAGGAGAACATGAGTTCTAATTCTGATTAGGATTAGTCATCTGGGTAACCTTGGGACAGTCATACTGACTCTGCCTCAGGAAGAAGACAAGGGCAAAACCTCGCTAAGAAAACTGCAGGGACTAATCCAGATTGTTGCCAGGATACAACACTGAGTCAAGGCACAGTCCCCACCCCCATACATACAGTGCAGGTGAGGTTCTTAAGATAATATTTAATCTAGTTTGTCCTCTGTAATTATCTATAGGAACTGGGCAGAATTAATTGAAAGTTTGCTCTCACTTCCTTACTTCAACTAACAGCAAAAATAACATGTTGCAATAATGCTCACTTAACTGAATATTATCCTTGCTATTTCCAGGTTTCCACTTTACATTTCTCTCTCTTTCTTTTAACTACTGTATTTATGGGTTGGGACAAATTTCACATATTTTCTGATTTTTTTTCTAAATATGCAATATGTGAAGTCAATAATTGGTTTAACTTTCCTAGCAAAAGGGGGAGAAACTATTTAAGCCATAAATGTTGTTTGCAGTGCACTAAAATCTGCATATTTTGAACAATAGCATATTTATGAATTTATACCATTCAAAACAACTGCAAAATAAAAGTGCAAAAACACTGTTTTTTGATGTAGAGATAATTGACTGCATCAAACCAAAGCAGTTGTACCAACTTGTATTGTCCCAAATCAAGCAAGCATATACACACAAAACCAGAATGAAACATACCTTCTTAAGGAACAATATTTGGAGTTTTCAGTAAGGCTTCTTTATCATTTTTATGCCACACTTAAAAAGATGTCCGTGGGCAAGATTTTGAAACCAATCAAACCATCTTGGCAAAAACAACTACCTTTCATTTTTCCTGGTTTTCTTTCTGTGGATGCTAAACATAACAGACAACAGTCCTCTGCACAGCTGTTGAATTAGAAGCAAATGGTAGGCTGAAGGTAATCCTGGATTCAGTTAAAATGCTGGTGGAGGAGGACATTCAGTATTCCACTCCCCTTCTTCAGGTAATAGTCCTGTTTATCAGAGAAAAGTGAAGGTGGTAACAAGGAAGCCTCTTAGCCCTGTCTGCATCAAGAGAAACTGCAAAATTATAAAAGGAATCCTTAGAAAAGGAAATGTGAAGGCGGGAGAGAAGAGGTGAGTTGGATGATGCTAAAAAAGCCCATAGAATCTATTTCAGGACACAAAGCTGTAAAATATAATGAGCTATGATATTGCCACAGCAAACCTATTAGTGGCGAGAGTTCCAATGAGTCAGCCAAGCTTTTTTTTTTCAGGTGTCCTTTGAATGAATGTGTAAGAGTTAGGCAAAAATAAACAAATGCAACAAAATGCGGGACTAACGCGAGAAATGTATGAATGCAAGTACCAACTTGAGAAATCTATCCATCCCAGAAAAGCTGTAATGGTAGAACAAAGAAGAAGAAAAAACTGGGTCACAACACCAATGACTGAAAGTATATTTTCTTTCATTATTTACAGTACTCTGTATTTCACTGCAAGTTATCCTGCAAAAAGAATTGGGGTAAAAGAAGAGAAAACTTAGCATTGTATCAAACTGCATTTTTGAGAGATGAAACACCGAGTGCACATAATTTCACTGAGAAGGGATTCTTTTTGACTTGCTTGTAGCACTGTCAGTGTGATATTCAGTTTATTAGCAATATTTTACATGTGAAGAATGTAGTAAGCCACTGTCATGCTGAATAAAAGACCTGTCTCCCTGAGAAGAAATTTACCACTGGGGATATAGCAGGAAATATATTTAAACCCTTGTTTTTCATTCCCTAGGTGATTCCAAGAAATCCTTGGATCCTTGAGTTTTCTCTCAAATGCTGATGCCAGTGGAAGTAGGTTCAGTGTCAGTACAGGTAGTCCTTGACTTAGGATCATTTAACGACTGTTTGAGGCAGTGGTGATATTCAACTGGGGAAACAACTGGTTCGCCCGAGTGCACCAAATGCGCTCTCCACATTTTAAAAAGCCTCTAATATTTACCTTCAACTGTAGCCTCTGTGAATAAAACAGCTGAGGCGTGGCAAACCGTTCTGCCGCGTGGATCAGCTGCGCCCTAAAAAAAAGGAAATAAAGGACAGGAAAGAGCAGAGGCGGGCGGGTGAACCCACATGCTTGTCGCAGCAAATTGGTTTGGAGCCAGCTGATCATTGGAACAAAGGGTTCACCTGAACCGGTAAAAACTGGGAGAATCCCATCCCTGGTTTGAGGTTACTGTCAACATCCGAGACAGCGTGCCATTCAAAGTGCCCACAATGCACTGTTTTGGACTTGTCACACACACCTGGGGGCGGGGGATTAGTGTCGGATGATGGGACTCACGCTGGGAGTGGAGCCAGGAAGGCAAGCCAGCTGTGGTTGGTTCAGAAGCCCTCCAGGCCTGAAGAGTACTTGTTGGATCCAGCCAGAGAGCAACCGGGCTTGAAGAGTGCTTGCTGAAGCCGGGCCCAAAAAAAGTTCTTTCTGGAGCCAGCTGGAAGCAACCAGGAACAAGAGGGTGGGGAGTGCTGAGTCCGTATAGCCAGCTGGCTAGCAGAAGCCAGTAATGCTGGCTAGAAACCCTTTATTTGTACTGTTCGCCACATGCCAAAATGAGACGCCAGTAAAGAGACCCATTCTGCTCACACTGTGGCCTCTTCTTTTGCTGGCTTGGTTTGGAACCATGACATGATGATGCTGGGGGAAAAAAAGTGATTTATGGCCAGTCCTCACTCTTAGGACTGTTGCAGTATTGCCAGTATTATCATGTTGGCATCAATATGTATTTATGACAGTCGAGGCCTACCAGGCCCATGCAGTTGCTATTTGGGTTCTGATTCCAGAAGGATTCTGACAAGCGAAGTCAATGGGGGGATGAGCCACATCCACTTAATGGCTCCAGAAATGTGCTTAACAACCATAGCAAAAAGGTTCACACAATCAAATGTGACTCACTCAATGACCACATTGCTTAGCAACAGATGGTCTGGTTCCAATTGTGGTTATAATTTGAGGATTTCCTTTAGAAGCACCAAACTAAAGTTTTAAAATAGACTTATTTCTTTTTTTTTTTGAAACAAATTTTTATTAGTTTTAAAGATAAAACAACACATCATTAACCATTGAATATCATAAACACATAAAACCTCTTAACATTGTAAGTCCTTACAAGTCAAACAAAACATTATTTTTATACAGCATAATTCCAATTTATCCCATCCCCATATGGACACGCAAATATCTTTCAGCAAATTTCTCATTATTTCTCTTTACTCCTATTCAATTTCATTTCTCTTCCATATTTATCCATTTTATAGTCATCATATTCTTTTCTTTCTGGCTTGTTTAAATTATTCTCATCTAACATTCCTCCAAGGTTTTATTGATTCTTTTTCCCTTTTTTTTTTTATAAAAAACAAATTTTGTTAGTTTTATCATAAGCACAATACACAAGACATACAAACACAAAACATAGACAAAACTAAAAGATCTTTTCTGAAGGTTGTCTGTTCCCGGGTTAAAACTCTTTACACAGACACAAATTCAAACATCATATTCAACCCATATCTCCTTCCATATCTTATTATCATTTTCTTTTTTATATATATATATAAAAACCATTTTTATCAGTTTTCTAAAAACAATGCACAAAAAATCAAGGCATAACAGCTTATAAATTCTTTTCTGAAAAAAATAATAATAATGATAAACCAATAAGGCATAACATTTCCAAATTATACTATCAATATTTCATATAATATTAACTTCATATCTTGTCCCTACTTCTCTTTTCCATCCAAATTATTTATCAATTAACATTTTATTGCCTTTTATCAATATACAAAATCAAAAAAAAAAGCATATATATCCTTCCATATCTTATTACCATTTTCAACAACATTCTTTGTCTGTTCTATTTCCAATCATCCATTCATCTTTTTTCTTTTACTATACTTCTCCTGTACACCAATTGGAGTAACATCTATAACTCATTACCTAACTTAAAAATACTACATATAGCAATCTTTCTTGGGATTCTGTTTAAAAGATTCTAAGATTACATAATAAGTTTTATGTTCTAAATATACATATAAAAACACACTCTTATATACCCTCCAGAATCCCTCTTTTAATCTAAATTAAATTCACCCATTGTCTCTAAATAAACTTTTTTTCTTTAAGTCTTGCTTCCCCCCATTAAGGCTTCTCCTCCCCCTCTTTCTCTCTTGCTTATTCTTCTCCTTGCCCTTTCTACCCCTTTGCTTTTTCTCTTCGCTTTTCTTGTTCCTTTTCCTTTGCTTTCTAAACTTGCCTCCATCTTTTCGCTCATTTTTCTCTCTTTTGGTTGTTTTTATAATTCTTAAAAACCCCTTTTTCTTATCCTTTTTCTCCTCCTCTCCGGAAGGGACCCATTGTTCATCAAAGATGGCTTCTTCTTCCTCTTCTTCCTTGTCCCAGTCCTTCTGCTGCGTAATCAACTTTTCAAAGGAACATAACGCCATTTCTAAGAATTGAAACAAAGCGCCCAAAGTATCTTCTTTTTTATATTTTTGATATTCAATCTCTAGTTCATCCACAGACGATGCCATTATGAAAAGGGAAACTTTTTCCAAAACAACCACAAGTATTTTTAATCAAAGACAATCAAAAGCAATTAAAAAAAGAGAAAAAAAAAGTTCCAAAAGTTAATACTTTTCTTCCTTCTTCTCTTTCTCTTTCTGAATTAATTTTTAATCAAAGAGGTCCAATTACCATACATCTTCTTTTGGGATCCACAAAGACGTTCTAGACAGTCTCCTCCTTTTTCAGTTTCTGCTCCAATTTTTTTTTTCTCCCTTCCCACTTGCAATAACAATTTTAAATAATCAAAAATCCATACCTCCAGCAGAGATTTTCCAATTTCTTAAATTTTTCAATGTCCAAAAATCCCTTTGTCTCTTAGCTTAGCTTTCAAAGCAATCCACTTTCAATGTCTAATATCCAAATATTTCTGCTTTTTCCATGGGGTGGGAGAATAAAAAAAAATAAAAAAAAGTTCCCTTTAACAGCTTCTCCGCCGCTTTTCGCTCTTCTTAGGGATACAATGTATCCTCCAGCAACAAGCAGCTCAATTCCAGGCAATTTGAAAGTTGTTACTTGACCCGGCTCAGACAGAACTTTCACTCTTCACACTTCCTCCAGCACAGTTCTTACCCGGTTACTGGCTTCTTCGTGGCGGCCATTGCTGACCGCCGCTCCACCGCCTTGGGAAAAAGGGGTTTTCTCGGAGAAAGGGGGGGTCTGCGATGCCCCCACCTCCCTTTCCGACTCCCCTCTGTCTTCAGCTGTCCCTACAGGGCAGCCATATCCCCCTGACCCATCTGGATCGGGGGTACCTCGACGGCTAGCACAGCAGGAATCGCGAGCTGTCGCGAATTCCTGCTGCCCCGAAGCCACGCAAACCGGAAGTTCCTAAAATAGACTTATTTCTTGAGTAAAGGAAAGCTCTCCCCCTGGATAGGAATTTGTCTATAAAAATTTATCTGATAGTTTCCTGTAGCTACCCCTGGGCAAATTCTCAGAATTTAAGTTTAAAAATACAGCTGTAGGTGGCTGTTTTTTGTACCAGTTTCTTTTGTCTATTGTGGATTCTCACTTGTGAACTTGCCTTTTTTTAAAAAAAAAAAAAAACAGAAAAAGAAAAGAAGTGAACTGTTATGTATGTAAATAGTTGAATAAAGGCAAGCTTGGGGTAAAGTGCAGGGTTCTGGCCCTGCACTTCGGATTGGGTGTTAAGCGGCTAGATCGGATTGGTTGGGTTCTGAGAATCTGATTGGCCCTTAACGAAGGACTCTTATTGGTTCTGGAGCTAGCGTTTTACAGCTCCCTATTGGTTATTTCACATTAGAATTGCCTATATAAGGCAGAGTTGTTGTTATACAAGTTAGAAGTCACTATGCAATAAGGAGCTGAAAGTTCACCAACTAAGACTGTCTCCATTCATTCTACCCATGCCTGAATCTATAACACTGGCGACGAGGATGGGATTTGGAGACATCTGATTTTAAGGAACTTGGAAGAAAAAACAGAGCACGTGTCAAAACGGCGCCACCAACAGAAGCCATGTCCGGCGGCATCGTACCACCCACTCCATTCGATCCAAACCAAGAGGATTGGGAATCCTACATGGATCGCTTTCAGATGTTCCTCGAAACGAACAACCTGAAGGACGCCACACCAGCCAAAAAGCGGGCGCTGTTCCTGACGTACTGTGGCCCGGCTGTCTTTAAAATAGCAAAAGCACTCGCGAAGCCTCGAGAAGTGAAAGCAATAAGCTGGGACGACCTCGAACCTCTCCTGAGAGACCATTACGCGCCAACCGTACCCATACTTGTGAGACGCCACGAGTTCTATCAACGAAGCCAACGAAAAGGAGAGAGTGTGGCTGACTTCGTGGCAGACCTCCGACACTTAGGAGGCCTCTGCGGGTTCGCAGACTTAGATGAAGCATTGAGAGACCGCCTAATTCTGGGATTAGATGCGCTAAGCGTGCAGAGCAAGCTGATGGCGAAGGGCAACATCGGCCTTGTTGACGCCATCGCCGAAGCCACTGCCGCTGAGGCGACCAAAAAGTCCGCGGCGCAACTACGGCGAAGCCGAAACCCAACAAACCCACCGAAAGGCGACATCTCACCCAGCTCAGAAGGGCAGTTGGCGACAATGCACTATGAGAACCTCTCTTCGTCGTCAAACAGCGACGAAGAAGGGGTCCATCGACTGCGGTCTGACCGGGACCCTCGTCCTAAAACCTCACGCCCTTGCGCTGGCTGCGGGGCAAACCATTCCAGGGCAGATTGCAAATTCCGCGACGCACTCTGCCATGAGTGCGGGAAACGAGGCCACATCGGTCGAGTCTGTCGCAGTTTACCGGGACCAAGCCCGGCCTCAAAGGGAACCAACTTTCGCCAATCGGCAGGAAACCATCCTGTAAGGCGAGACCCAGCAAACCACTCCTACAGATATCGAGCGTTGTAGAAAGAAGAGGCTCACCATACTATCACTATAGGTCACGCCTCGGCCATGGACGCAAAGAAGATTCGAGTTACAGTAGCCATAGAGAACCAACCCTGCCACATGGAGGTCGATTCGGGATCGTCCCTCTCGATGGTGTCGTGGAAGACATTAAAGCAGCTCATTCCTACCATCCAACGCCAAGACCTTCGAATGCAACGCCTTATCCTTAAAGATTACCAAGGGAATCGGATCCCTGTGGTCGGGTCTTGTCGAGTCCGTGTCTCGTTTAAAAAGCATACGGCATACTTACCTTTAACGATCATCGATAGGGACAGGCCTAGTTTGTTGGGCCTCCAATGGTTTGCACCACTCAGCATCGAAGTAGCCGGCGTGAACCGAGTCGGTGATTGCGAGTGGGAGGAGGATCTTATGTCTGAATTCAGCGATGTCTTCGCAGATCGTCTGGGCGAGCATAAGGGGAGCCCAATTTCGTTCAGCCTCGACCCTAAGGTTGCCCCGATCCGTTTAAAGCCCCGTCGAGTTCCGTTCGCCCTTAAGGCCAAGATAGATGAACAACTTGACAAACTAATTAAACAAGGGGTACTGCAACCCATTGATCATTCCCCATAGGAAACTCCTATTGTAACCCCCATTAAACCAGATGGGTCAATCCGAATCTGCGGGGACTACCGGGCCACTCTAAACCACGCCCTCCAGCAGAACGCGTATCCAGTGCCAGTGATGCAGCACCTCCTTCGTTCTCTGGGAGATGGAAAGGTTTTTGCTAAGTTAGATTTAGCTCAAGCCTATCAACAATTGCCCGTGGACGATAAAACAGCCCAAGCTCAAACGATAGTAACGCACAGAGGTGATTTTAAATGTATGATTGCAATTTGGGGTAAGTGTAGCCCCGGAAATATTCCAAAGTTTAATGGAACGATTATTGCAGGGAATCAAGGGCGTGGTTCCGTATTTTGATGACGTGTTAATTGCAGCTCCTAGTAAAAAAATTCTGCAGAATCGTTTAAAATGTGTTCTTAAAAAATTCCAAGAAGCGGGATTGAAAGTAAAAAGGGATAAATGTCATCTGTATACCGACAGTGTTGAATTTCTAGGTTATCGCATTGATAGTCAGGGTATTCACCCAACTGAGAGTAAATTAAGGGCGATTAAAAATGCTCCCAGACCTCGTAACAAAACTGATCTTCAAGCATTTTTAGGCCTTATCAATTTCTACAATGTGTTTTTACCGCATAAGGCGACTATGGCTGAACCATTACACCGGTTATTAGATAAGAAAGCATTATGGGTTTGGGGTTACCGAGAAGAAAAAGCGTTTAGAAATGTAAAAGATTTACTTACATCTGATTCTGTACTTATGCAATATAATGAAACATTACCATTGGTTATAACTTGTGATGCCTCACCGTTTGGGGTGGGCGCTATTTTGAGCCATGTGCTGCCTAATGGAAATGAGGCTCCCATTGCACACTTTTTGAAGACTCTCTCCCAGGCAGAACGTAACTATGGACAAATAGACAAGGAGGCTCTTGCAATTGTGTCAGCCGTAAAAAAATTCCATGAGTATGTATATGGAAGGACATTTACAATTGTAACTGACCACAAACCTTTACTGGGGATAATCGCTGGGGACAAACCAACCCCCTATATATTGTCCCCAAGAATGACTTGATGGTCAGAGTTCCTAGCTGCTTATAATTATCGATTGTTACATCGACCGGGGAAAGCCATTCCCCACGCCGACGCACTCAGCAGAGCACCGCTACCAGAGACCCTCGACGATCCGGCACCAACAGTATCGGCATTACAAATCGAAACGCTCAACTCGCCTCCTATGACCGCTCGAGATATCGCGAGGGAGACCAGACGAGACCACACCCTAGCTCGAGTCCTAGGCTGGGTAGAGCGTGGATGGCCATTGGACCAGATCCCAGATGACTTCGCGCCATTTAAAACAAGACAGACTGAACTTTTTTCACAAAAAGGCTGCGTCATCTGGGGCGATAGAGTCGTCATCCCAGAACGACTCCAAAAGACGCTGCTACAAATCTTGCACGATGGACATCCCGGGATCGTGCGAATGAAGGCACTCGCACGGAGCTACGCTTGGTGGCCAGGCATGGACCGACACATCGAGCAATGGGTCAAGGCCTGCACCAAGTGCCAACAAACCAGCAACGCACCACCAAAAGCTGCACCGACCGAATGGGAGACGCCACGTGGACCCTGGTCCAGAATCCACCTGGATTTCGCAGGGCCGATCAAAGGACAGACATTGCTGTTGACTGTCGATGCATACTCTAATTGGTTAGAAATTCATCGAATGGCCAATACAACCTCCGAGGCAGTCATTAAAGTCCTCAATAGACTCTTTGCAACTCATGGATTGCCGGACGTCCTGGTGTCCGATAACGGGCCACAGTTTACAGCGCTAATGTTTGAACAGTACCTTGCTGATAACGGCATCCGCCATGCGCTCACCTCGCCGGCGCATCCTGCTACCAACGGCCGAGTGGAACGCATGGTACAATTTGTAAAAAAGACTTTACAAAAGGTGGACTATGACAATCTTGACGAAAAAATAAACCGCATTCTACTTCTACAACACATCACTCCGCACAGCGAAACTGGCCGAACTCCCGCAGAACTTCTCATGGGGCGAAAATTCTGTTCCCGCCTCGACCGACTGCACCCTGTTTACGAGCCAGAGAAGCCTCCAGGATCCAGCGGACGCTACCGTACCTTCAAGGTAGGCGACCCCGTTTATGCAAGAAATTTATTGGGCGACCCAATTTGGATTGAAGCAACGGTAATACGCGAGACTGGGCCCAGATCCTATATTGTAAAATGTATTGATGAGAGACTATGGAAAAGACATATTGACCAATTACGGTCACGACTCATAACGGCCAGCCAACAACTTTCCAACGACCAAACTGAGGGGGGGGAAGGTAGAGAAGAAGACGACATGCCAGGAAACCTGTTCCAAGAAAGTGATGAATCAAGTAAAACCCAGAAAATGGAGCAAGAAGAAGAATCGTACGCTCCAAGGGAAATCACACCAGAACGAGAAGCCGAGCCACTACAAAACAACACCCTACCTCAATGGGACTGCACGCAGCCAGTCCAAAGAAAATCTGACAGATTCAAGAGACAACCGTCCTATTTAAAGGACTACATAGTCACAAATTAATTGTGGAGCCAGGGGGAAGGGGTGTTATGTATGTAAATAGTTGAATAAAGGCAAGCTTGGGGTAAAGTGCAGGGTTCTGGCCCTGCACTTCGGATTGGGTGTTAAGCGGCTAGATCGGATTGGTTGGGTTCTGAGAATCTGATTGGCCCTTAATGAAGGACTCTTATTGGTTCTGGAGCTAGCGTTTTACAGCTCCCTATTGGTTATTTCACATTAGAATTGCCTATATAAGGCAGAGTTGTTGTTATACAAGTTAGAAGTCACTATGCAATAAAGAGCTGAAAGTTCACCAACTAAGACTGTCTCCATTCATTCTACCCATGCCTGAATCTATAACATGAACAGAAAAAAAGAAAAGAAACACAACATGAAGAGTTTTAATGCAAATAAATAAAAACCAACATAAAAATGCTTAAAATGAAAAAAATACAACAGGGAAAAAAAAAGAAACAAAATGTATCACTTGTCCAGTTGTCAAATTCCATGTACTGGTATATAGTTCAAGAGAATATTATCCTCTGAAAATGTTTCCTTTTGTCACACAGTCTTGTTTATTTAGTCAACTACTTTCTCCCAAACCTTTTAAGTATAGAACATTGTAAAAACATGTTTTAAGGAAGCATTATTTGTATTAAATCTCCACCAAACTGTTTTCTTAGCTAATCCTTTTTTGTGCAAACTATAATAGAGTCCAATAAATTATAAAAATACTAGCTTGATACCCGTGCTTCACTATGAAACTATGTGATCAGGCTTAGTTTTTAGAAAGGAAAATGTGTGTCTGTGGTGGTGGGGGATTCTGCCTGTCTACCAGCATCCATCAGTATTCATCTAGCTAGCATCCTGTCAGTGTGTGAGAGAATTGAGGGCTGTTTGGAACAGTATTTGCTGTGTAGCAAGAAGGAGACAGCAAGGAGCCTGGGTATGGCTTAGCTCAATTGTTCTGTACTAAAGCTGCTTGGTGCTGTGAAACTAAAACTGAAACTGTAACTCCTCTCCTTTGGCATTTGGAACAGATTTATTTTCAGGTGGGGAGTGGGAGTAAGAACTCCTTTGAATCAGAGCGTGTCAATAATAATATACGAAATACTAATAGCTCTGATGGTCATTTCGAAAAATCCTTTCTTAGTGAGCACCTAGAAGCCAAGAGGAACATATGTGCCAAATTTCAAGTTTGTAGGCTTTACGGTTCTGGAGATTTTGTGGTGATGTGTGAATGATATTTCGCCTTTATATATAGAGAGAGATTTTTTGTTGTATAATCTGTAATTTGAAAGTCCTTTGACATTCTTTCTATAGAAGCTATGACACTTTCCCATTGTACAGGCAATATAGGAACATCTAATTGTTCATTCCGTTCATTTCTGCATATCAAATTGATTTCTTGACAAATATATAGGGTTTATTTTTTAGTTTTAAATAATTTAACCAGATGTTCTAGTATCTCAGATGTCTCAAGACCTAAAAATGCTGCTGATCCAAACAATGTTGTTAACACACTGTAAATATTGCCATTGGGTTACATTTGGTAGATACTTATCTCTTAACACAATATAAGTTAATTCATCTTTATCATCTATCAATTAGTTCAAAGTCAGTGTCATGGCTTTCATCCAATTTTTCCCTATAACCATCTTTTTCCCAATTTCTAAAGTTGAGTTCCCCATAAAGTTAATTTAGCATGGGAAAAAGGGCCCAATTTTTATAAAATAACTTAAAATATTTTGTTACACATTATATATTCCATGACTTTCTAACTGATGAGATTGTTGCTGGAGCTACAGTTTAGATCTTAATACTGTCCAGTGGAACCAAATGTATATGTTTATTTCAAAGTTCTTTAAATTGAAAGATTAATACTGATTGTTGGCTATTTAGCATTTAATACTTGACTATAGGTTAGCATGATGATGTACTGTAACCAGATTCAGAGAACCAAATCTTCCTTCATTAATTTGTAATTACGTTTATTGTAAACATATTCTTAGAATCAAATCCAAGAATCGCAATCTTCCAAGTTCTATCTTTAGTCACTATGCAAGAGATGCTCGGGATTTTCCATTATATGACAATTTTTAACTTTGCTATCATTCGTGTATTTCACTTTCTGTAGGTTATTCTACTTGATTTGTCTAACATTTATGATCTTTCCATTTTTTTTTAACAGTGGGAAGGGTCAGAGAAGTGAAGTCAGTTACTTCTAGGGTATTCTCGTAAATTCATTTCATTGTTGGAAATCAAGTTTATAAAGCTAAACTGATACTTTTCTAGGAAAAAATATTTTTTGCATAACAAGGGAGACATCTACTGTCAGTCACAAGACACTGTAAAATTGTTCCCTGTTATATAAATAACAGCTCCTGAGTTCCTAACTAATTCCTCATGATTTGCATGAATAATTAATCATTAATTATTACATTGATATTATATGGCTACCCATATCTGAAATACGATTCTGGGTGGTTGATAACACATTAAACACAAAACAGAAAAAAGAATGTCAGCAAAAATGTAAAAACCAACAATGTTCACTGAGAATTAACATACAAAATAGCAACAGTAACATCTCACAGGCCATCTTCTAGCCTCCCATTCATCAGGTCCTGGATCACACCCACATCCTCAGAACTTTGCAAAAGCCTAGCAGCATTGGAGACGATATGGTATTTCAGAGGACATATTTTGTGGTAGAATAGGCCTGCTTCCAAGATACTATAGTATTAGATGGCATTCTTTAATCAAGGGGACTAGGAGCATTGCTCTCCTGTTGGACCTAGTGGTATGAGGTTCTGCTTGGAGCATTCAGACCGCATCTGGAACCAAATATGGAAAAACATTGTATTTGGTGGGTCCTAAAACTAAGAGCCAGAGTTGAACTTTTCTTCTCTATCCAAATCCCCTCAGCTTCCAACTACTAAGGCAGAACCTTCACAACTTTACTTAGTCAGCCCTGGGTGGAAATATAGAGTTCGATATCATCAGCGTATTGATAATTTCTCACTTTGTGCCATTAGATGTCCTCAATGAGAGGCTTCAGGTAGTTGTTGGCAGTGGGGAGACAACCAAACCTCAAAAAATTGTTGTAAAATGTGGACATATGACTGCAAATGGCCATAGCAGTTGTGATGTTGTTGAGCACAACCCCAACTGTCAGAACTTTGGATCCAGATTGTAAGTCTTCTTTTATATTCACTCTGTATCTTGAATCTTAAATTCAAGTTCAATATTGCAATCTTTGAATGTCAAATCTGAATCAGCTCATTGCTGATTTATATATTCCTTTTCCATACACTCTACTTTCCCTGACTCTAGACTCCTGGCTATCAATTTCATTCCTTGTTTATTTATATCCCACTCCTTTCTTAAGGAACCCAAGACAGTATAGATGACATTACCTCTTATTTTCTCTTCATAATATCCCTTTGAGGTTGGGTGACCTGCTAGAAAGTGGCTGTTCAAAAATTCCCAAGGAGATCCATGATCAAATGGAGACCTGAACCTAGAACTAATGCGTGCCTTCCCAATACACTAATTGCTAGATCAATATGGTTCTCATATATATTTTAAATGTCTATATACTGTATATAGTCTGCTTATTACATGTGGTTTGCTCACATTAGCTCTGTTTCTATGCTAGAATACCAAACATGCATTTATAAAAGCCTAAACATTACAATACCTTTCAAATGATGGTTAGTCTATGATTATAGGTACACAGGCTAAATCTCATTTACCTCAAAGGTACTTGTGTATGGGGGTTCCAGTTTGTAGCGCTTCGGCGGCAGGCAGGAATCTACGATCATGCGTGGTTTCTGCCTGCTCTTGCCGCTGGAGTGCCCTGAGCCAGCCGGCCTCGGGGCTAAGCCACCCCATAGAGGTGGTGAAGACAGGGGAGACCTGGCAGGTTTGAGGGAATCGCACCTCTTCTGCTCAGCTGGCTAAACTCCCTTTTCCAAAGGCGGTAAGAGCGGCGGTCAGAAACGGCTGCCTCCAAGAAGCACTCAGCCAGAAAAGAAAGTGCAGAAGGAAGTTAAGAAGTGAAAGTTTTGGCTGACCGGGATAAGAAGCAACAATCAAGGTGTCCTGGAATTTAAATTTTTAAAAAAGATACATCGTTCCCATAGAAGATTCGGAAGTGGCGAATGAAAGTTAAAAGGGAAAGGTTTTTTTTTTCACTCTCCTTCCTAATATTGACAGCGAACAGAATTGAATGAGAAATCTGAAAAACCCGCTTTGGCATCAATAGGTAATTAAACTGGATAATTAAATGTTGAGGGGATAATAAGGATTTCTGAATACTGAAATAAAAACTTTTTTTTCTTATTGTAAGTGGGAAGGGAGAGGAAAAGAATAAGAGTAGCATTTGGAAGGAGGAGACTGCCTTGAATTTAAAACAATCTGTTTAAATCCTAACATGACTTCTAAAAGATACATTCTAACTGGAATTTTGTAACTAAACAGTAACCCCAGGAAGAGAAAGTGAAAAAAGAAGAAAGTGTCAAAAGAAACAGCTTGTGTGTATCTGGATTGCTTGGTGTCTTTGGGACTTTTGGAAATTATATTTGAATGACTAAAAACACTTGGGTGGTTGTTTGAAAAAAAAATTTTTTTTTTTACAATGGCATCTCTTGTGGATGAACTGAAAATGGAATTTAGAAAATACAAAGAAGAGGAACAAGAAGGGAAGGACTCTCTTGGCTCTCTTTTTCAATTCTTAGAAATGGCAATCTGTACCGATGAAAAATTACAAGAAAGAACTGCGCAACAAGAGGATTGGGACAAAGAAGAAGCCATCTTTAATGAACAAGTTACTTTATCTAGAGAAGAAAGGGGAGAAAGAGAATGGAGAATTTAAGACCTAAAAAAAACAACCAAAAAAGGGAAAAATAAGGTGAAAAGTTGATATAATGTTAGAAAGCAACAGAAAGGGGGAATACAAAAGAGGGAAATGGAGGTGGTGAGACAAGGGGGTAAAAAGGGTAGAGAGAAGAAGCGAGGGAGGGAGGGAAGAGTAACTTCAAAGGTGTGGAGCAAGATGTTAAGAAACAGGACTTATTTAGAGATAATGGGTAAAAACTTAATTGAAAAAATGATTCTGCAAAGGAACATAAGATTGTATTGTTATATTTGTATTAGAAATAATGTTAGAAAATTGGAAACAACATATGATTAAAAAGTGGGATAAAATATTTAGTGTAATTCAGTGAAATTTTTGTGAACAAAAGAAAGGAAATGAAATAAATGAGAGAATTGAATTAAGAAGGAATGGGAACATTTTAATGACACAATGTTTTAAAATACAAGTGAAGTGGGGGGGGAATAATTATGGAAAGTTTATAAGTGTTCCCATAGAAGTATGATCCTTATTTGAAAAGTAATGTGTAAAATGTTTAAGATTTAAATGAATATTAATATTAATGATAGATTTGAATTGGTATGGATTGTTGTTTTAATTATATTATATATTTATAATTTTTTCTCTTTTTAAAATATAGCGTGTAGCTTTAGATTGTACTAAGCAGAATCCAAATGGAAGTTATGTATTATATTAAGTGTTATAATTTTAGGGGAAAGATATAAAGGCGTCATACTCCAATCAGTGATTACAGGAGAAATTTTGTTTAATGAGAAAAGATAATAGACAATTGGAAACAGGACAGGCAAAGAATATAAGTATAATGATTTGAATTGAGATGAGATGAGATAAATAAAATAAAACTAAGAAAGTTAAAAGCGGGGAGAAGCTATATAGAAAATGTAGAATGGCAATAAGATATGGAGTGGTATATAAAATGAGCATGAATTGAATTTGTGTCTGTACCAAGAGATGTAACCCGGGATCAAGCTGTTTTCAAAAAAGATGTTTTATGTTTTATGTTTTGTTTATTTGTGTTTGTTTTTGAAAACCAATAAAATTTGTTTTAAAAAAAAGGTATTTATGTCTGAGCCTTTGTGTCATTGTTATCCATGGTGCTGTTTGATTTGAAGGAAATTTGATGGAATAACTCCACCAATTCAAATAAAATTCAATTGCCATTTTTCAGATTAATTCATAAATTTGATCTGGGTGGTTTATTTACCTCTAATATGTATGTTTGTACTATAAGACTTTACAAGAATTTGAAATATATACCACTATCCTAAAACATATACAGAGAACATAAAGCAGATTTATATTATCACCAATTTATTTATTTATCTAATTTGCATATTGTGTTACTTCCAGTCACAATGAAGTCAACCTATACTTTTTATGACTCAGTGAATAATCTTGTCAGGAGACTCACTATTCCAAGTATTTGGGGTTGGGGGTTTTTTGGTTGTTTTTTTTTAAATAAAAGTTCATTTCTAACTGAATTCCACTTGATGGCAGTGTTCTTCATTACATAAGTAAAAGGAGTCGAGATAAGTGAGAAACTGGAACAGCAGTAAATATCCAAATATCAGAGGGTTTTTTTTCCTTTACCCAAGAGCAAAAAATAAAGAGTAAGCTAGTCACAGCTTTAAATTAACAAATGAGTCGTTGTAATCAGTCTGGCTGCATTGTTTGATTTTTGATTTGTTTTAAATAATATTTCTGATAATATGTTTGGAAATAGTTCAATAGAATTATATAATCATGAAGTAGAAGCGGATGTTGGCAGGTATAATCCAATGCTACTTGTTGCTTAGACACAAACACAATAGCGTATATCTCTGTCCTTCCTCCGTGTATCTTTTGGCTGGTCTAAGACAGAGAGAAAAATGGACTAGACTAAACATCAAAGGTACCACGAAACTGCCCATACCAATAGATGAAAAAAGGGCATATGTGTTGGATCTTGCGTTCAACCGTCTCTTTTTTTGCTCATAGCTGATTAGACTGATCAGCTGGATAGCAGAGAACATACAGCATTATTAATAGCAGAACAAAGACCATTAGAGTCACAAGATATTACTTGGAGGCTCAGCATTCCCATTCAAGGAGCCTCCGGACCACTTGATTTGACAGATTCCTTGGGTCAGAAATTATCTTCTTTATTATCTCATGCATCATGGGAAAAAAAGGCTGCGGACCTGAGCAGCAGCCGTACACTATACAGCCATATATATCAGTGAAACCCTAAAATACCACCAAACTTTCAGAAATCCTCTGAATTCTAATGAAACCATAATACTAAACAGTATGATAATCTTTGAAATGTTGATAGAGGTAAGTAATTAAGGGAAAGGGATGAAAATTATAAGGAAATAGCACACAAATATGTTCTTTTAGTCATTTGGTTTCATTGTATCAATTCCAAAGAGTATTTGTATATCCACTGATATAATTTAATAAAATATATTGTTTGGAATACAACATGATTTATGATGATTTGTATATGAACAGAGACACAGCTGTATAAAAATGTATAAAATTCAGTCCATCATGGCAAAGGTATACTTTTTCAATTTGTGTCAGTTGTAGGGCAGTATGTAGATGATCATAAATTATTCTGACTCAAGATCCTGCTCTTTCTATTTCTTCCATGATTATTATAGTCAAGCATTTTAATTGTATAGAATCCTTATAAATTTTTATGACTGCAAGATAAACAGCTCCCTGCTGAAGAATTAGCTTGCTTTATTGGGTTGCTACTTGGCAATTGATTTCAAATGGGAAATTTTGTTATCATAATATTACTTTACCAACTGTCAGCATACGAAAAACATATGTGATGCTTAAAAGGAGAGAAAGTGGAATCAGCTAACATTTCTATGTAGGTTAAGAATACCTCTGTTAATAATAAATCAGATCCAGTACCCAAACATATGAAGGCCAATATTTACATAAATTACATTACAACTCTAGACCTGGCATATTTGTTTTCCTTCTTGTTTATTAAAGTGGTTGACTGCTTCCTCAGAAAGTTCCTAAAACTTACAGTATGAAGTGTTCCTATAGAAGATACCAGGCCTCTCTTTAAATGACAGGGCCTGGAAGATAGATAGCAAGCCACACACTTCTTGTGTATGATGAAATAATGAAAGCACCATTTCCAAGTTGAATACTGCTGGGATTTTTCTAAAAAGAGGAAATATTTTGTTTTAAGTAACAATTTTAAACCTGTGAAATGTAAGTAATAACTTCCATAGAGATCCACAAAGAAACAAGCTCTATTGAGGCTTTCATTGGTAGGAATGTAAAACTTTGGAGTTCTTTAAATGGTTGACTGTCTTATTTCATATGCAATTTAAAGAATTAAATGACTGTAGGACATCTGTAGTGGAAGGGTCCATATATAACATGAAAACATAATCGCTTTTAATATTTGAATCTAAGCCTGAGACCAGTTGGAATGAACATCTTTTTTAGATGTATTGTGATGCACAAAGACAAGAGTACTGACTGCATGGTTTGGCAACCATCTTTAACCTCCTCCCTGAACTCACCCCTGCTACTCTGATCCTTCTCCCTGCATGAGGTGGTGATATTCATAGTCTCATTTTTTATGCATTCCTCCTCTCCTCTCATTAAACAATTCCAAAGGCTCTCTGAGAAAAAGGGAAACTAATTAATAACCCCCACCCCAAATCATTCTTCCTTTCCTTCTCCTACACACATCCATTCCATCAAAGAATTTATTGTCAATAGAGAGGGCGCTATGAGTGTAAAATATGAAACCAGGTCATGATCTAACGCTTATGACAATGGCATCTAATATTGTTTTAATGTGTGCCATAAGCATATATGCAATATTGCTAAACACAAAAAGCATAATACATTGAAAAACCACAGGAAGGGAAAGAAAATCAATATTAATAAAAGCAGGAACTCCAGGTATAAATATTTGATTTCATTAGACATACAGCATCTCTCCCATGATCTCACAGTATGGCATTGTAGAAATATCAGTTAACTGCTTAAAGTTTCATTAACTTCCCCATCCCCCAGCTTAAAGCTATAATAGGTGATTCAAAAGATAGATAGGTTTGCACTATAATCTAAACAAGACGAAAGTGGGGTTAGGTAGTTTGGGTACCCAGCAGTTACCTTTGTGTATCACATGAACCAAATTCCCAAGCTAGGCCATTATAAGGTTTATTTGTTTAGATTAGCTACTTCTTCTTTTTTTGAGAACTCAGACATTCTGGTGCTTTCCATAGTGCATCATTGTGCTGAGCGTGCACATTTTCCACTGTTGCTCAACTTTCACTTATTGCATATAATTTTCCAACCTTGATCTGTGCTGGAATTCCATCCATACTCTATGTGTATGTATTCCCTATCTCTCCCTCTGTATAGATGCATTATCCAGCAGGAAGTTTCACCTGAGCAACATATTGGTTGTCATCAGAGGTGGGATTCAAATTTCTTAAGAACTGGTTCTGTGGGTATGGTCTAATTTGTGGGCATGGCTTGGTAATCATGTGACTGGCTGAGCATGGCTTGTATGTAAATATTATAAATATTTTATGTAAATATTGTTTTTTTTATTAAAAAAGAGCATCTTTTATCCAAAAGCAGGCAAAGTAGGCAGATTGAATTGCTCACAGAATCACAGATTAATTTAAAGATCTATCTATCTGCAATCGGCTACCTGAGTCTGTCACATAAAATTTGCTTGCAAGCAAACTCACAACATTTGCTTGCAAGCAAATTCACAAAATTAACTCACAATACACCATGTATGTAAATATTGATTTTTTTATTTTAAAAAAGAGCAACTTTTACCCCAAAGCAGGCAAAGCAGTTAAGCAGGTTGAGTTGCTCACAGAATCACAGATTAATTTAGAGATCTATCTATCTGCAATTGGCTACTTGAGTCTGCACTGAAAAGCTTCAGTCCTAAGGAAGGTTCGGCTCTGCTTTTAGATTAGCTAGAAAGCCAGAAATCCAAGGATTTCTGGCTTTCTAGCTAATCTTACCCTCAGGCAAAGTACAACAGATGATGGCTGTGGGAAAAAAAAGGAAAAATAGCAACTTGCCAAACCAAGCAAGTTGGATGGCTTGCATGCCAGGTAAGGAGTGAGTGGGCAGGGAGGGGAGAGGCCAGCCAGTGGAGCGATTTGCCAGTTCTCCGAACTGGGGACAATCGTGTGTGCAGCATTTGTAAGAAATCATCAGCTATGCCGCCTAGACAGCTGACAAGTGCTGCACTCAGGTGTGCAGAGTTTGAAAATCCTCTTGTTTCCTGCTTTTTCAACCTCAGCTGTGTTGCACAAAAAGCCGAGGAGGGAAAAGCAGGGAATAAAGGACAGCTGAGAGCCCGGTTAGGCCAAACACCGAACAGGTTCAGTGTCAGCTGCTCTTTGCAGCTACAGGTTCTATAGAACCAGGCCGAACCGGTAGCATCCCACCCCTGATTGTCATAATCATAAATATAATTATTCTTTTTCTTGAAAAAAGTTTATAAATTTCAGGTTTCATCCAATAGCTATAGAATCAAGCCAGGCAATACAAGAGAGAAAAATAAAACCATGATTGTGACTGTCCATGTATTGTACTGATATGAATGGTGTATTTTAAAAAAAAAAGATAATTTTCCAGTTCTGGATCACTATTAGGTTCCAGTCTCACAACCTGGAATTCTGTCCTAATTCCCCAAAGCTCATACACTGTCAGCAAGAGGTCAATAAATTCACTTTCAGATGAAGTTAATTGGAATAATTCTCTGCAGGCAGCTGCACAGAAATATTCTACTCCATCAAAGGTTGCACAGCATAAAATCAACTGAAACTTGAATGGAAAATCAGCATCTTGATAATACAACCTGACCTACTTTTGCTATTCATATTGAGCTGGGAGAAGGTAAGAAAAGAGAGTGAATATAAAAGATCAAACACTGTTTGATCTTAAACAATTTAAAACAATTTAAACAATTCTTAAACAATTTAAAAAACTATATATTGGATTATGGTTAATAAACAGACATGGGATTTCCCTTAGGTTTATCAATAAATACTGTCTAAATATTTATACTAATCTCTGTATTGTTGCTGAGTTTAATATTATGCATAGTTTGGAATAGATTATTGTTGGCATGACAACAGAAATGAGAAGAATTATAGGCCTTTGTTCATGAAGGATTGGCATACTATATTATACAACTGGATAACTTTTTTTATCTTCAAGTAGTCCTCAACTTACAGTCACAATTGAGCCCAACATTGTTAAGTGAATTTTTCCCCATTTTACTATCTTTCTTGCCACATTTCTTAGTTGTTAAGTTAGTAACAATGGTTGGTTAGTGAATCTGGCTTCCTGATTGCCTTTGCTTGTCAGAAGGTCGCAAAAGAGGATCATATGATGCTGAAACCGTCATGAATATGAGTCAGTTGTCAAGCATCTGAATTTTGATCACGTGACCATGGGGATGCCACAATGGTCATAAGTATGAAAAATGGTCACAAGTCACTTTTTTCAGTGCTGTTGTTAAGTTTGTACAGTCACTAAATGAACTGTTGTAAATCCAGGACTACCTGGTACTCATTTTATATATGCATACATATACCGTATATGAATATATATATAGTTTTCAGGGCAACATTTACAGAAGTGTTTTTCTTGTGCCTTCTTGCTAGAGCTGAGAGAGAATGATGATCCCAAAATCACCAAGATGGCTTCCTGCCTAAGGTGGGAGTAGAACTCTTAGTCTCCTAATTTCTAGCCTGGTGCCTTAACCAATATACCAAAGCAGTATGTGTGCATGTATAGATACACACACATCCATATATAGGAAGTCCTCGACTTACAATCACAACTGAGCCAAATATTTCTGTTGTTAAGTGAAAAATTTGTTAAATGAGTTTTGCCCCTCTTTGCAATTTGTTTTGCTACAATTGTTAAGTGAAACAGTGAAATTTCCAAATCCTCCTTACTACATTCTCCTAGAACTACATCCAATTCCACATCTTTAATGTAGGTGAAATGAAAGAAATACTTCTATATCCTTTTTAAGCACAGATATCATCATCAATAGTATGCAAAAGTTGGAAAGATAAGGTTTGAAACATGAAGATTTGTCAGGCATAAAAGGCTAGATCCACATGTGAAGTTTCAATTAAACTGATTTAAGCCTATGCACAGGAATCTTCTCAACTAATAGTCCATGTGTGCTTAGTTAGACAAGGGTCAGCAACACTCAAGGGGGGGTGGGACTTAGTTCTCTTGTGGCTATATAGGGATTCTAGGCTGATCTCTCTTTACACTCTACCTTTCCTTCTCTTACAATTATCCTTCCACAAAGAACATTTTGGAATCTCCCAACTTCCTTTCATCACTTTGGCCAATGGAAGAAAATGATTCTCTCTCTTTATGTTCTATTATGTGCCTTGCATAAACTGTATATGAATGGACGAACATGGACACATACATAATATATTCTAATAAAGTTATTGAGAGTTGGGCAGCATACCATGGTAATAATTTATTATTACTGACTACTGAGTTATTATAAAATAGTTAGAAAATTAATGATCATACTCCTTGCTTATTGGGGAGGAAAGTCTTCATTATCTTTACTATGCCATTACATATAAGTTGCTATATACATTTTGTAACACATGCCTCCTACATAACTACCCCAATTTTGAGAGAAAGGTATAAGTTATTTGCATTTTTAAACTATATGTATTTAAATGGAATATTTATGTGCTGCCTTTCTTTCACAATATCTACAAGGAAGTTTAGAGTAAAAATAGCGCTGCAGTCTGTATATTAAAACTCTAAGCAAAAGAACTTGCTCTCCTGAAAACTCAATGTGAAAGAGGAACGATTTAATGCTACCTAAAACTCATCCGAAACTGATAAATTTTGGGAAGGAAGATCTCATAATTTATGTATATAAATTATATAAAATAGATAATATACTAATGATCAGTTGGAAGTGCACTCCCAATATAATTCAGAAAGGAAGGAGTATATGCTCTATAGTTTGAAACTTGGTTTCTAACAGAAGCCAGAAGAATTTTTACTCTGAAAATTATCTCAGCAAAGTTATTTGTCCTCTTTGATAAGAATGCTGACAACTGCATTCTGAATAACGCTGACAGCAGTATTGATTTGCTCCATTATGTTCTGTTTGATTTATAATACACACAAGGACACCATGTCCTGAAATTCTCTCTGAAGAAAATTGAAACTGAATCCTGAAATTATTTATCAATTACAGGTGAGAAGTGCATAATAACAGCAATGTTTGGGGGACAACTGTCTTATTCACAGAATCTGAATTGTGGTATATTCTCTTTGAAAAGACTGGACCAATCCTAACACTAATTATTTAATTTAATTAATTAATTAGGAAAATTTGTATGGCTGCCCACTCCCTCTCAGTGGATCTGAGCAGCTTGTTAATTATAAATATACAAAGGATAAAAAGACCATAAACCACATCTCCCTGGTGACAACAATCAATCAAACAAGCCACTTGATGGGCTCCATTCTAGTCTGGGTTTTCCCCAGGCCCATTGGCAAAACCATGTCTTCAGGGCCTTGGGAAAGAGTGTCGAAGTGGGGGCCATGACAGAGAAGGCCCTTCTTCTGGATCCTGCCAGATTGTTGTGGTTTGCCGGCAGCCTGTGCAGACGGTAGTGAAATCGGACAGTGGCAGAGAACAGGGACCAGTCCGGGAGTCTGGAGAGAACTCAGATGAAGGTTCTGCATCTGATGCAGAGATGGGGCCAGGACCATCTGGAAGTGGTATGCTGACTCTGGAGATTCTGGAGTGTGGCAGCAGCGAGGCAGAGGAACAAGGGGAGCCTGTCCCCAGTGCACATGTGTGCAGAGCTGCTAGAAGGCAAGAGCAGCTTGAGACAAAAGGGGTGACTCAGGAGTAAGGCTTGGAAATGATTGCCCCTCCCATAAGGTATAAAGGACATGCAAAGGTAGAGAAACCTTTGCAGGGAGCAAAGTTGTTCGCTCTGTTCGGATTAATCCTTGAAGCTCTGTGTAGACTTGGTACTTCGGTTGGTTTTTTATAATTCATTTGGCATTTTGTTGGCAGCAATTCAAAAGAGAGAAAGGAGGACTCATTACAGGCTGGGAATGAACATAATTTCCAGTGTGGAAATAAAACAAGAGTTGTTTTAACTAAGCATGTGCTTAATTACAGTCTCAGGAAGCCTTGGTCAGAACACAGTAAATCACTGACTGTTCCAGGAGGCATTTCAGGCAATAGTACTCAACTTGGTTGATTGAGCCACAGTGCTGCAGTGGTTAGAGTGCAGTACTTCAGGCTACTTCTGCTGCTTGCCGGCTGCCTGCTTTTCAAATCTCACCAGGCTCAAGGTTGACTCAGCCTTCCCTCCTTCTGAGGTCAGTAAAATAAGGACCCAGATTGTTGGGGGCAATATGCTAATTCTGTAAATTGCTTAGAGAGGGCTGTAAAGCACTGTAAAGCGATATATAAGTCTAAGTGCTATTGCTATTGCTATCTCAACAGAACAAAATGGGATTAGAATCTGGTTAATATTTGGATGCAGACTTTCAGAAAAATCCAGGCTAGGGATTAAAATGGGAAATTACAATTTTTATTTTGAAATTTAAAACAAAACCTTGCTGGGAGAAGATATTGGAAAAACACTGTTGTGCTATGGTCAAGAAAATAACACAGAAATGTGCAACAGGTACTGAACTAAAGTTATTCTCAAGAGAGAACAGATCTCTTCCACCTCCATTTAATCAACAGTATCTCAAATTCTTTTTACAAATGAAGATGTCCCACACATCAAAAACAGTATGACTAATAGAAATACCTCATCTGTAGACTCTTCCAAATCATCATCCATCTTGGTATTATCTGCTGCTGGCTAGTAATTAAAAAAAAAAGAATATTTTTATGATCTAATATAAATCATGTAAACCTTTAAATGCAACACAAGTGTAGATTTTTTTAAAAAAAAGATCAGGTAGTGTTACACAATTATGTAAAAATAATTAATTTTATTTCATTCAGAACAAGTGGCTGATTACAATACTATTACTATAGTATTTTCCTTTTCTGCGGCAAGATCAGAGCAGCATATATGGGACTATTCCATTATATTCTCATAATAATCCTGTAAAAAAATTCATGAACTATAGTTCATCATTGTCAATTTTGTGGAAGGGCTGACTGGCTTACAAATTCAAATCCAAGCCTACCAGCATCATAGTCAACATTTTATATCTTTTATCACCAGATTGTGAGAAATAATTTGCACCTGGAGTATCAGATTCCTATTTATGAAAATATTAACCAAAGCTATGTATCTTCAATATCTTGATTTTACAGGAATAATATTTTCAATCAAATCAAACCAAATGGAAGTTGTTCACTCTTCTCCTCTTCATCTCTTACTATAAATAAAAAATAAAAGCTTTGTATATGGGTTTAGAATAATTGTCTGGTGTGTATACATTTTTTTTTAAAAAAAGATAATAAATTATAACTAAAAGCATGGAACAAATCTCACTACTTATTTCTACATAGGTATTGTAAGAAAATTTTAATTCATGTACTGTATTTAAGAAAATGTTCAATAAAAATTAATCAACAGTAGCAGCCGAAAAAAATAGAATGTAATACAGTGAGGAAAAGGTCAATTTTTAAGCAATTTCATAAAACTGCTTTATGAAGAATTAATGCTTTGCTTTAATCAAGAACAGACTTGCTCAATTATGATGCAAGATTATGAATAATCTTGCAAAACTGAAATTAAGACAGACTGTATTTTGTAAAACTGGAAAAACAACCAAATGTTTGGATGAAGAAAAGGTTATATGTAAAATACAATCAGATTTGGGCATAAGTTATACCATTTGGGCTCAAATTTTCAAAGGACAAGTTCTGAAATAATATATAGTTCCTGAAGCCCTGTTGCAACTTTGTCCCCATTTTTAAGATATAGTACATAAAATAGGAAAAACACAGATGTATCAGACATGCTTTTAGATGTACTGATGGCACAGAATGCATACACATACATACACCCTAAATTTCTGTCTTTGGCCAGGAGTGTTTGTCCAACAATCCCACTGAATACCTTATATATTATACAACTTGGAATGCAACGAACAGATCACTTAAATGCCTAACTTTTCTGGGGAGAAAAAGAATTGTTTAAAGCCAATACCACTATTTTAGAAATATTCTCCTTTTTCTTTTTCATAAAGAGATGGACTCCTTAATATCATGCCCATTATAATATATGGATAAAGTGGCAGCAGGATCAAGGTAGTAGATTACAGGCATTTCCTGTGACTTTATAGAAAATATGGCACCAGCACAGAAGAAATACATAGTTCTAAGATGGCTGAAAGGTTATTACGTGAGTTTATATAAATGTGACTAATAATTAATAAAAATAAATAAAACAGTGGTTCAGGCTTCTTTAGATCAATGATTCACACACATGCACATACATATACATGCATATATACATACACAAACACATTTAGCACCTCCTTTCATAGGTCCTTATGAAACTCTACTCTTACTCTCTATAAACAAAGATGAACCAAATCATCTCAGTGTCATCAACAACTCATATAAAATTGTCAATGTTGTGAAAAGGTAGTAAAATATTAGAAAGTATCATGGGATTCTAAGAAATATTTTATTACAGCAAAATACAAACATTTAAATTTGAGGGCACCCCTGCAGAAGACAGAAATGCTGATTTACTCATTTATAAATGAAAAAGGGGCAGCAACTCTATTACAGATTGCTGATTCTATGATCCCAGGCCCTCCTGTTTTTTAAAATGTATCTTGAATGAAGTTAATACTGCTCCCTAAAGAAAAGGCAATTAATTCTCTTTTAGGCTTCTCTTTAAAAAGTCTTTCCATCATTCCACAAGTCATGTGAATTTCTAATATAACATCCAGTTCCCTGCTGTAAGTAGTTAAAAGCATTTTATCAGACTCTAAAAGTTTTCTAGAGTGAATAAAATTAGCCACTTGATAAGTGTTGAGAGTCTTCTAAATATTTCTTGTTGTTGTGTAATTTGTAATTTGATGTCTGTTGATGCTCTTGCAACACAATCTAAGACACTCTCACATTGTCTAGGCAATACAGGAATCTTTAATTCTTTATTCCACTCATTTCTAAACATCAAAATATCAAATATCTTTAAATCTAATAATAGGGTTTTTTTTAAAGTTTTAAAGGATTTAACCAATTATTTTAAAGAATCAAACAAGCTATTCTAGTATCTCAAGTGTCTCAGAAGCCGCCTGTCCAGACTTCCGGTTTGAAGGCCTTCGGCGACAGACAGGAATCCGCAATCGTGTGCAGTTTCTGCCTGGGCTCACCGCTGGAATGCTCCAAGCCGGCTGGTTTCGGGGCTAAGCCACCCTATAGAGGTGGTGAAGAAGGGGGAGACTGCCAGCAGGGTCGAGGAGACCCGCATCTCTCCTCCTCAGTTGGTCAAACTCCCTTTCCTGAAGGTGGTAGGAGCAGTGGTCAGAAATGGCCACCTCAAAGAAGTACTCAACCGGAAAAGAACATGCAGGAGGAAGATAAGAAGTGAAAGTTTTGGCTGACCAGGCTAAGTTGAAAAAGCAATAACTAAGGTACCCTGGAATTTAAATTTTACAAGAAATAACATCGCTCCCAAAGAAGAGTTGGAAGCAGTGAAAGAAAGTGAAAAGGGAAAGATTTGGCTTTTTTTTTTCTTCTCTCTCCTTCTTTATATTGACAATTAAGAATAAGAAATTGGAAAAATCCACTTTGGCATCAACAGGCAATTAAGCTGAAAATATAACTAAATGTCAAAGGGACAATAAAGATTTCTGGACATTAAAAACTTTTTTTTCTATAAGCAGGAAGGGAGAGAAAAAGAACAAGGGCAGGATCTGGAAGAGGGAGGAGACTACCTGGACTTTAAAAGAATCTAAAGTAAAATTTCAGTAAGACTTCTAAAAGATACATTTTAACTGAAACTTTGCAACTGAATAGTAACCCCAGGAAGAGAAAGTGGGGGAAAAAAGAAAGAGCAAAAAAAGAAACAGTTTGTGTGTATTCGGATTACTTGGTGACTTTTGGATTTTTGGGTATTATATTTGAATGACTAAAATCAATCGGGTGGTTGTTTAAAAATTTTTTACAATGGCATCACTTCTCGATGAATTGAAAATGGAACTTAAAACGTACAAAGAAGAGGCACAAGAAGGGAAGGGTTCCTTTGGCTTCGTTTTTCAATTCTTAGATATGGAGATTTGGAACTATGAGAAACAACAAGACTGCAAAACAAGAAGACTGGGACAAAGAAGAAGCCATCTTTAATGAACAAGTAACTCTATGTGGGGAAGAAAAAGGAAAGGGGGGAAAGAGGATGGAGAATTTAAGATTTAAAAAAACAACCAAAGAAAAGAAAAATAATTCAAAAAATAAGTATAATACTGGAAAACAACAGAGAAGGGGAGTACAGAAGAGGGAAGTAGAGGTAGAGAGACAAAGGGGTAAAAAGGGGAGGGAGAAGAAGAGAGGGAAGAAGGAAAGGAAAAGAAGTCACAAAGGTCCGGAGCAAGATATAAAGAAACAGGACCTATTTAGAGATAATGGGTAAAAATTTAACTGAAAGGGGATTCTGTAAAGGTACATGAGATTTTGTTGTTATATTTGAAATAGAAATAACTTTAGAAAATTGGAAACAACATATGATTAGAATGAGGGATAGAATGGTTAGTCTAACTTAGTGAAATGTTTGTGAATAAAGTAAATGAAATAAAATAAATGAGAAAATTGAATTAGGAAGGAATGGGAACATTTTAATTTGTCAATGTTTTATAAAATATAAGTGAAGGGGGGGGAATTGATTATGGAAAGTTAATAATTGTTCCCATAGAGGTATGATATTTAATTGAAAAGTAACGTGAAAAATCTCAAGACTTTAATGAATTTTAATATTAATGATAGAATTGAATTGGAATGGAATGTTCTTTTAATTATATACATTTATAATTTTTTCTTTTTTATAAGAATATTGTGTGTAGTTTAAGAATGTACCAAACAGGGGAGAAGGCGGAGCTTCGTTCCGGTGATACAGCTGCGATCTCGGGGCTCTGAGATCGCAGCTGATATTTTCGCCCCTGGTCGGTCCTAACGGACCTAAATCGTCCCGGAGAGACGGTGATCGTGAAGGGCACTGTTCCAGGATCCCAGAGACATCGCAAAATCTCTGGTTAGATTCGGAAGAAGCCCTTTTGCTGGCGGCGGAGAGGCAGCCTCCATAGCTGCTGAAGTCGGGACAGCTCTGGAAAGAAAGTGATTGGATTGAAGTGTGTCGGCTGGGTGAGAATAACTCTTTAGTGTTGAAAATTCGCTGGTTGGAAAGTTCATTCTGAAGAGAGGAGGAAGCTGTGAGATTTTTTTTTGATTGAAATTGTTTGAACGGCGTTTTTAAAGTGCTGTCAAATTGAGGCTTGGGTTTTTGTTTTTTTTCTCTTTTCTCTATATTCTTTAGGAAAGATTTTATTGTGACTTAGGTAACCGGATTGAATTTTCTTTTATATATACTTTTAGGCTCCCTTTGATTTTTTAATTTTTTTAGGATAGAGGCTTCCTTTGGCTATTTTTTCTTTTTTTTTTTTTTGTATATATTATTCCTCTTTTCCGGTTGGGGGGGAAAAAGAGCATTAAGAAACTTTGTAACACTGCCAACTAGAGGCTTGAAAGTATTCTATTTGAACTGGAGAGAATTGCAAAAAGACATCTTCTCAAGGACATTTTAACGTGATAAGATAGAGGGAAAGCACAGCAAAATATTATTGCAGGTGCTTTCCTGGACTGTTATCAACAACACTTGAGGTTTGGCCTTGAAGCTGCTGAAGAAGAGAGTCATAACAAGAGCCTTGGATAAATAACAAAGTGCAGTGTGCTCTCTTATATATACCCCACTCGCTAGCCTTTTTTTTTTTTTTAAATTTCAATTCTAGTAATATTCTTATTTTTGCCTTTTATTTTAAAGGGAAAAGCCTCAGAGTTTTTTCTTTTTTTTTTTTTCTCTTCTTTATTTTTTTTTCTTTTTTGTTGGGACTTTTTTGCTTTTCCTATTTACCACTTTGTTATTGTTTTTTTTTTTTTTCTGGATTATTGAGATTTTTAAGTGGATTAAGGTTTGAAGAATTTGAAGGAACTTTTTGTCTTTTCTCTTTTTGCTTTTTGCTTTTTCTTTTCTTTGCTTTCAATCAATATTATTATTTTTGGATTTGTTTGTTTTTGCTTTTTTATTTTTTCCTTTTTCATGGTGGACTATCTCGTAATTGGATTAGGGTTTAGAAGAACCTGAAGATATTTCTTCTTCCTTTTTTCCTGTTTCTTTTTTGGTTTTGTGTTTTTTACTGTTGGAGTTTTCCATTTTGGATTATAACTGGCTGCTCTAGCAGTTGGATTAAAAGTTAAGAAGAATTTGAAGCTTTGGAAGCATTGAAATGAGCAGGAAACCAATACCATCTGGCATCTCTGCTACTACCTCTGCTTCCCCACCAGCTGGAGGACAACGTTTAATTCAGACAATGTTAAAGCAAGATAAAGAACAAGAAAAAGTAACTTTACAGATGATTATGCAAGGAATACAAGATCTTAAGATAAAATCAGACACCATTGAACAAAGGATAGAGAACATTGAACAAAGAATTGAGAAGACGGATGAAAAAGTGGAAAATATTAAACAAATGATGGTCAAGTATGAGGAGAGATTCCAAAAAATTGAGGAAGAAGGAAAACAAAGAGAGAAGAAGATTGGAAATATTGACAGTAGACTAACAGCGGTTGAACAAGAAAAAGGTGGGATGTTGAGGTGGGAGATGGAAAGATCAGAATTTTACCTTAGATTTCAAAATATAGAAGAGGAAAAAGGAGAAAATTTGGCAGCAGTGATGATAGAAATTTTGGCAGATGCTTTGGAAATTACAGAGGAAAAGATGATGGATGGAATAGATGAGATATATCGAGTTTATACAAGATATGCGATGAGAAATAAGTTACCCAGGGAAGTCCATATCAGATTTACCAAAAAATCTATTAAAACGCATATATTACAAGTAGTAAGAGAGAAAATACTGAAATACAAAGGTAAAGAGGTTGTGGTTTTAAAACAAATACCCAGAAGAGTGAGAGAGATGAGAAGAGAATATCGATTCCTGACCAAAATACTATTGGAAAACGAAGTGAATTATAGATGGCTGATTCCAGAAGGACTAATGTTTACGTGGCAAGAGCAAAGATATAGAATTGATTCAATTGAGAAAGCAGAACTTTTTCATGCAGAATTTTTTGGAGGAAGAAGAGAGGAAGTAGAGAAAGAGGTTTCATTAATTGAGTTTCAAGATGAACAATTGGAGACTGAAAAAGAGAAAGGAGCAATAGGGGGACAGATTGATAGCAAAGAACAGCGTGAAGTGAGATCCACGAGAGCTGTTAGACCTAAATATAAAGCATAATCATGGAAGAAAAAAAACTGATTACAATGAATATTAATGGGCTTAATTCGGCTGTTAAAAGAAGGAAAACTTTTCATAAATTAGAGAAATTAAAATTTGATATAATTTGTTTACAAGAAGTTCACATTAAAAAACAACGTGAACAACTGTTATTGCAGCCAAAATTGGGGAAAATATTTACTTCTTTGACTCAATGTAAGAAAAGAGGAGTGGTTTTATACATCAAAGAGGCTATCCCGGCAAAATTGATTTACACAGATGAAGATGGAAGAGTATTAATGGTAGAAATAATGGACAATAATATAAAAATACTTTTGATTGCAATTTATGCTCCGAATGATAAACAAGAAGAGTTTTATAAAAAGCTACATATGAAAATAATTGGACTGGACTATGTTAATATAATTATGATGGGAGATTTTAATGGAATTGTGGATAATAAATTGGATTATATAGCAACAACAACAAAACAAAATAGAAAGGCTCTCCCAAGGTCTTTTTTTAAAATGACAGATGAATTAACTTAAAAAGATATTTGGAGAGAAAGAAATGTTAAAACTAAACAATATACTTTTTATTCAAATAGACATTTATCATGGTCCAGATTAGATATGGTCTGGATCTCAACAGAATTAATATCTAATATTCAAGAAACAAATATTGAAACAAGTACTTGGGCAGATCATAGCCCAATGACAATTAAATGGAAAGGACAAAAAAGAAGATCGAGATGGACATTAAATAATACTATTTTAAAGGAGAAAGATTTTATACAATGGATGGAGAAGGAATTGGCTTTTTTTTTTAGAGAAAATAAAAAAGAAGATACTTCAACGCAGAATGTGTGGGATACAATGAAGGCATACGCTAGAGGTTTGATAATAGATTATACAAGGAAAAAGAATATTAGGAAAAGGCAAGCTTCCAAGGCCTTGGAAGATGAGTATAAAACTCTTGAAAAAGAATTACAGAAAATGCCACAGAAAAAGGATATTAAATTGAAGTTGGATGTAATTAAACATAAAATGGAATTAATAGAGAAAGAAGAACTGGCACAGAAAATTAGAAACTCTAAACAGAATTATTTTGAAGATGCAAATAAACCAGGTATATAGTTTAGCATATAAATTGAGAAAAGAGAAGGAATCAAGAAAAATATTGAAGTTAATAGACGAACAAGGCCAAGTTTGTTATGGGAATAAGGAGAAAAAAGAAATTATTCGAGATTTTTATGGACAACTATATAAACAAGAGAATATTGATGAGGAAAAAGTCAAACAGTATTTACAGGAAGCTAATTTACCAAAGGTACCTAAAGAGACTGAAGAAATGCTAGAAAGCAATATAACAATGATGGAATTAAATGAAGCATTTAAGAGACAAAATAATGGGAAAGCACCGGGTCCAGATGGGCTTCCAGCAGAATTCTATAAAACATTTCAAGAATCATTGAGTATTCCATTGTTAGAAGTCATGAATGAAGTTATGTTAAAAAAGATAATACCTAAAACATGGTCAGAGGCTTATATTACACTTATACCGAAGGAAGAGGCTGACCCATTGCAAATTAAGAATTATAGACCTATTTCCTTATTGAATGCAGACTATAAAATTTTTGCTTCATTCTTAGCAGAAAGACTCAAAAAATATTTAAATAATTTTATTCACCCAGATCAAAATGGATTTCTGCCAAAGAGACAAATTAGAGACAATATGAGAGTAATCTTGGACACTTTGGAATACTATGAGGCTCATCCTAAAAAACAAATGGCTTTGATATTCCTAGATGCTCAAAAAGCATTTGACAACGTGAACTGGAGATTCATGTTATTATTATTCGACAGATGGGTTTTGCTAAAAAATTTATTCAAGCAATAGAAGCCATATATAATAAACAGACAGCAAGGGTAATGATGGAGGGGGAACTTACAGATTTTATTAATATAAGGAAAGGCACAAGACAAGGATGCCCCCTATCTCCTTTGTTATTTGCGTTGACCTTGGAAGTGTTGAATAGAAATATTAGGGATGATAAAAACATAAAAGGTATGAAAATTAAGAAGGAAGAATTTAAGCTACAAGCTTTTGCTGATGATTTAGCTTTTATTTTGGAAGATCCGCTAGAAACAGCTCCAAAGTTATTGGAAAGTATAGAGGCATATGGAGAGGTGGCTGGTTTGAAAATAAATAAAGATAAAACAAAGATCTTGACAAAGAATATGCTATCGAGACAGAGAGAAGAATTGGCAGACCTTTTGAAAATTCAAGTTACAAATAAGGTTAAGTATCTGGGGATATATTTGACAACAAGATGTAGCACATTAAAGGAGAATAATTATATTAGACTTAAACAACAGATAACTGCAGATTTGAAGAAGTGGGAAAACTTGCAATTGTCATTAATAGGGAGAATTTCAACAATTAAGATGAATATCCTACCTAGAATTTTATTTTTGTTTCAAACAATACCAATTAGGCTTGGAAAAGATTATTTTGAAGATTTAAATAAAATTATGTTGAAGTTTATATGGCAAGGTAAAAAAGCGAGAATAAAGTTAAAGCTTCTGCAAGATGCTAGAATTAGAGGAGGTTTTGGCCTGCCTAATTGGGAATTGTATTATCAAGCTGCAAGTTTGATGTGGGTGAAAGAATGGATAACATTAAGGAAACATAGGTTGTTGACATTAGAAGGGCATGACTTGCTGCTGGGCTGGCATGCTTTTTTATGGTATAAGGGAACTAAAACACAGGGTTATTTTAGAAGACATTATGTACGGGAGTCTTTGTGGTTGAATTGGGAGAAGATAAAAAGACAATGTTATTTGAAAATTCCAGTTTGGTTATCGACCATTGAAGCATTTTCCTATCCTATAATTTATAAGAAGGAACAAACAGTTAGATATGGGGAACTTTTAAATGAAAAGGGTGAACTTAAATCGATCCAAAACTTAGAGGAACAAGGTATAAAGATGAATTGGTTTTCATATGCACAAATACATTCAAGGTATGATGAAGATTCTAAAAAGGAGGGATTTTATGATAAACAGACTGATTTAGATAAGATTTTGATGGGTACTGATGAGAAGGTGATTAAAAAACTATATGGTTATTTATTGGGAATTAAATTAGAGGAAGAACAAGTTAAAGAAACTATGATTGTTTGGGGGAAGAATTTTGGATATGGGATTGATTTAGAGAAATGGCAGAAATTGTGGTCTCAAAATTATAAAATGACAATGTCAACAGCATATAAAGAAAACTTGTATAAGATGTTTTACAGGTGGCACTTTCCTCCGACAAGAATAACAAGAATGTTCAAGAACAAATCTGAAAAATGTTGGAAATGTCATCAGATACCCGGCTCGTATTACCATATGTGGTGGACTTGTGAGGATGCTAGAAAATATTGGACTATAATTCACATGTGGTTGGAAAAAATGACAAAGAAACATATAGACTTGAAACCGGAGATCTTCTTATTGGGAATTTTACCTGATATATATAGTAAAGATTTGAAATACCTGATTGTAAATGTATTAACAGCGGCTAGGATTGTATTTGCTAAAAATTGGAAAAATGAGAAAATACCATTACAGGAAGAAATTATTAAGAAAATATTGGAATGTGCTGAGATGAGTAGATTGACATTTGAAATTAGAGAGCAAGAGGATAAACAATTTTATGAAATTTGGGATCTTTTTTATAAATGGCTAGATGATAAAATACGACAATAGAATATTTAGAATGTTAGAATGTTTTGCTATTATTTTGTTATTTGACATTATATTTATAAAAGGTTTTTTAAGGATTGATATGATATGAGGATAGGATTTGTTATAGAATAAATTGGTTTAAGGTATTGTTAGCTCATAAAGCATGAATGATTAAAAATATAGTCAAAAACTTCTTTTTTTTAGTGATATTGGGATATATAAGTTTGGATTGACAATATGAGTTGTTATGTAACATAATTGTAATGGAGACTACAGAATGAATGCACAAAAATGATGAACCAACTGACACACTTGATGTACATATGAGAGTTGATGTTTTTATGTTTTGTTTGTTTTGTTTGTCTGTAGAAAATTAATAAAATCTTTTTCAACACACACACAAAAAAAAAAAGAATAGGAAAAAAAAAAAAAGAATGTACCAAACAGAATCCGAATGGAAGCTATGTATTATATTGAGTGTTATAACTTTAGGGGAAAGATATAAAGGCGTCATACTCCAATCAGTAACTACAGGAGAAATTTTGTTTAATGAGAAAAGATAATAGACAATTGAAACAGGACAGACAAAAAATATAAATATAATGATTTGAATTGAGATGAAATAAATATAATAAAATTGAGGAAATTAAAAGAGGGGAGAAGCTATGTAGAAAATGTAAAATTGTAATAAGATATGGAATAGAATATAAAAATGAGCATGAACCTGAAATTGTGTCTGCACGAAAAAATGTAACTCGGGATTATGCTGCTTTCAAAAAAGATGTTTTAATTGTGTTTATTTTCTTTTTGTGAAAACTCAAATAAAATTTACAAAAAAAAAAAAAAGAAGAAGAAGCCGCTTGTCCAAATGATGTTGTTAATAAATTTTGTAACTGCAATTATTGCCATTTGGTTATATCTGCTAGATAATATTTAATTCTGTTTTGAGAATGTAAACAGTTTTGAGACTGTAAACAGTTAATCTTAATCAGCGGTCAGTTGATCCAAAGTCAATATTCCTGCTTCTATCCAATTCTTCCATATTTAACATCTTTCCCCCAATTTTTAAAGTTGGGTTTCTCCATAAAGTCAATTTGGCACAGGGAAGTTTTGACTCTAATACATTTGATTGGGTAAATAATATTGGGATCTAAATATATTAAACTCTAGTATCTCTAGAAACAATGTCAGAAAGTTATGGCATGTAGCATTATTGAGAGTCCTAGGCTTCCACTGGCAATGTCCTTGGAACTATCCAAGGTACTGATTTCTGTTTCCCTTCAGTACAATCTGACTTCCAAGAAAGTATCTTCTATCTAGTCACTGAGTAAAGATAGGAACCGGTTTATCATAGTAGGATTCTCCCTCTGAACTGAGAGCTTTAGGGATTATAGATGAACATACTAGATGGGCTACTTCTTCTAACATTTTCCTGAGCTGCAATAAGCCAAAATGTAGCTACCGTATATTAGTCACTATTCTTTAATTCATCATTCATTCTTGGCATAAACTCTCAACTAGTTTACTAATGCAGATTATTTTGCCTGTCACAAAATAAGAAGTTTGACTGCATTTAAGGAAATTAATGGCTTGATCTAGTTGTTTGATCTGTCCATCAGAAGTAGAAGCAGGCAAATTAAATTGGCTTAAGAACCTTTTAGTTTTTCCTCCATATGTTATGAGAAATATATAACAGAAAAACTACTAAATGTAATTCCATTTATTGTCAAATCTAATGTAGGCCGTACTATATTTTGAGCATCTGATTTAGCTCCTGCATTCTTTTTATATATTCCCATCTAAAAGTAATGTTTTGTTGAAGAGCATGATCCTTGTGTGGAAATTTGAACATAACATATTTTCCCTCAGAGCAGCAAATTCCCACTTCTGAAGATATTCCTATTTTACATTAACTTCTAAATACTATGGTTCAAAAATATTCAAAATATTTCTAAATATTATGGTTCAAGACAACATAGTGTGTATCCATATGAAACAAAATCTAGATGTATTGTAATAGTGAATGTTGCACACATGAATTTAATTATTACTGTAAAATTCCCAGCTTTTTTAATTAAAAAAATCCTTAGATCAAGATAATAATGTCCCAGAAGACAAAAATCATGCTTTCTTAATGTGGATGAATTAAAATATTGCACTTGGTATGCTTGTCACACCTATTACAGGGGTGTCAAACTTGTGGAATCACATTGGTGTCACATGACATTTCACAACTTTTTTCCTCTTCACTAAACCAGGGATGGGCATAGCCAGTGCTTTCATATAATGAATAAGAAAGGAACCACTTGTTGAAAAAACAACAATTATAAAGTCTGTTTATTGGCTGCTGAAACAAGTTGATATTTACTTTTAAGAAATAGATGCAAGTCTGACATCAAAATGGGAATGTTTCAAAACCAAAGGAAGAATTCCTCAGTTTTTCATGACAATCAATCAGTAACCTCCAGGTAGCCTGGAGCAAAAGAATGGTGAAAAAGGGTTCATCAACTGAGCTAGTAAGAGATTGAAGTTAATTTTCATGGTTGAACAGAAACTAAAGATTCTTCCTATATATCATGCATTAATCAACTCAATTGTTTAAAAAGTACTATCACATCTTATAGTTATTTTGTGAATATCTACTGACAAGATGATAATAACTCATGTTCTGCTTTTATTTTCCTTTGCTTGAGTAGCTAGCATTCAACAAACAACTCTCCACAAAGATGCATGGATATATATATTCCTACAGCACAGCACTGCTCCATGAAGCTGGCATATTGTTTTTCACAAAAGCTTAGGTGGCATAAATGTGTTTATTTTTTAGATGCTATTGTTTTTCTTTTAACTTCTGGTACTTCTACAGAACTGCACAGCAGCTATCCTCATACTTCATAAACTGGAGTAGCATATGACAAAAGGCACAAAGAGCAAGCATCTGTAGAACAAGAAATTCTACGCTAATATAGGAGTTCTTTTCTTAAAGGTATATTTTGCCTTTGATGTCAGCTTTCTGTGGGAATACTGGCCAAGTTAAAGGGTCCTGTGGGGGAAAACAAGTACATTTCTGCCACTGTTTTCTTCTGGAGCACATGTTGCAGAAAACGGGAGTTGTAACCCCCCCCCCCCCCCCCCATCTGATTAGGGAAGCCTGGAAGGCAGTTTCGAAGCGCTTGAAGCAGTTCTTGACCACCGAAAACTCAACTTTATACCATGCACAAACTCGTGCAGTCCTTTGCGCAGAAGGAATGCAATGCGGACGGAAAGCAACCGTTTTCACTGGCGGGGAAGACGTAGAAGCTGAGAAACGGTTAAGAGGCACGAAGTCAATCACTCTGCTCTGCTGATCCTTCCCCTCCGATCATCTTCTGAACGGCATCAACAAGTGGAATTTCCGAAGAAACGAGGGACGACGCAAGGGGCGCTCTAAAGTTCTACGGAGGTGGGGGGCGTTTGTCCCTCCGCTTCCCCTTCCCGCCTCCCCAAGCAAAACCTCATGAAGCGGTTATATAAATTCAAGAAAGCCGCCCTCCCCCGAGAGAGACTTACGGATTCCCATTCTGCATGCAAGGAACTTGGCGCTGCGCTTCGGGAGAGATCATGCCGGGGAGCGGGCTGGGGGCTCACCTCCGTTTCCATGGGCTCCACTTCCATCTCTATTTTTTTCCATAATTCCAGCAAGTGGGCAATAGGCATCTTGGCTGGAGTTTCTCTTTGCCCGAATTGCTCGGAGCCAGGAGTGAGGGAGAGTCTGCGGCGCTCTCGGGGGCAAGAGAGACGGGCGGAGGCGCACGTCGAGGACTCCGACGCTCGAGGGGTCGCGGGGAAAAATGGCTTCCTCCGCGACCACCAGATTCTGAGGGGGAAGAGTCTGGGCGCCGCCAATCCCGCCGCTTCGCAGAGCGTGCCGAAAGGAGAAGAGGGGGGGGAATAGGGGATGGAGGCGGAAGGAGAGGGAAGCCTGAATCGAAGCCCCGCGCCGTCAATCAGCCTGGCGGGCAGGAGAAAGCGACGGCTCGCTCGAGTCCACCGGCTGCCTCTCTCGCGCGAGCGCTCTGCTCCACCTACCGTTGAGTCCTTGGCTTCTTTCCAAGCCCCTCTTAATTTGCTGTTACACACTAACGGGGGTAAAGTTGAGGCTGAGGAAACGGCGCAGCGATGGTGGGTGCTATAGCAACCGCAGCCCAGGGGGACTGCGGAGCCGCTCTTGCCAGTCCCAGGGGCGACCGCCGTTTAAGACGGACCGGCTTGGAGGAAAGGGCCCCTTAAGAGCTGCCTTTTCTGGGGTGGGAAAGGAAAGCTGCGGAGCAAAGCTGAAAGGCAGGGTTTGACTTGTTTCCCACTTTGCGCTAAGCGGTAGGTTTGATTCTGCTTCAGCTTGTAGGTGTTCTGTCCCCTCATTAGCATTCTTGAGATCCCTGCGCTTTGATTGGCCAAAGCGCGGGGCACTCTGGTTGGCTAGGCGAGCCGCGCCGATTGGCTCGCTAGGAATCTTCCGCGATTGGTCTATTCGAATCGCGGGAGATTCAAAGCGGTGCCATTGGCCGCGGCCACCACGGCTAAAGAAATAAAAAGCCGCAAAGTTTCTCCATAGCCCCAGTTCGGTTCCTACTCAATAAAAGAGCTTGATACAAAGTCACCAACTCCTGGCATCATTTCCGAAGACACAACACTGGCAACGAAGGTGGGATTCTGATCCTGAACCGAAGCACGTGTCCGACGGAAGCCAGACGAAACTCCACGATGGCGAAAATCGCAACCCCCGCACCCTTCAACCCCGCCAGCGAGGACTGGGAATCATACTCCGACAGATTCCGCATGTTCCTCGAGTGCAGCGACCTGAAGGTGCCATTCACGCTTAAACCCAAGATAGACGAGCAAATTGACAAGCTCGTAAAGCAAGGGGTCCTACAACCAATAGACCACACCCGGTGGGAGACCCCCATAGTCACCCCGATCAAGCCCGATGGGTCGGTGAGAATCTGTGGGGACTATAAGGCCACCCTAAATGGCGCCTTGCAACAAAGCGCTTACCCCGTCCCAGTAGTGCAACACCTACTGCATTCACTGGGAGGGGGCAAGGTTTTCGCCAAACTCGACCTCGCCCAGGTATACCAACAGTTGCCAGTCGACGAGGAAATGGCAGAAGCGCAAACCATAGTCACCCACCGGGGAGCATTTAAATGCAACCGGCTCCAATTCGGAGTCAGCGTGGCGCCTGGAATATTCCAAAGCCTAATGGAAAGGCTATTACAAGGAATCAAGGGGGTGGTACCTTACTTCGATGACGTCTTAGTGTCGGCAGCCAACCAAGCCGAACTAGAGGGTCGCCTAAGGGAGGTCCTAACCAAATTCAAAGAGACCGGGCTCAAGGTAAAGAGGGAGAAATGCCAATTATACACGGAACGGGTTGAATTGCTAGGATATCTCCTAGACCATCACGGTATTCACTCCACAAGCCAAAAAATCAAAGCCATCAAAGAAGCCCCCACACCCAAATCGAAGACGGAGCTGCAGGCATTTCTGGGGCTACTTAACTTTTATAATGTCTTCCTGCCCCAAAAGGCGACGGCGGCGGAGCCTTTGCATAGGCTCTTGGACAAGGCGGCGACCTGGACTTGGGGGAAACGCGAGCAAGCCACCTTCCAGAGAACAAAGGACCTCCTCACTTCAGATGCCGTCCTTATACAGTACAACGAGACCCTACCTCTGGCCGTCACATGCGACGCATCACCCTTCGGCGTCGGTACTGTCCTCAGCCATACTCTCCCCGACGGAAAAGAAGCACCCATCACGTTCTTTTCAAGGACCCTCACCAAACCGGAGCGGAACTACAGCCAGCTGGACAAAGAGGCTCTGGCTATCGTCGCCGCAGTAAAAAGATTCCACAAGTATCTCTACGGCCGGACATTTACCATCATAACCGACCACAAACCGCTGCTGGGAATCCTTGCAGGGAACCGGGCCACCCCGAACATTCTGTCTCCCCGAATGACAAGGTGGTCCGAGTTCCTGGCGGCCTACAATTACGGACTCACACACAGACCGGGTAAGACGATCTCCCATGCGGACGCCTTAAGCCGCTCGCCGTTACCGGAACCTGACACCGACCCAGCACCCACGACGACCACCCTCAGTATAGAGACTCTACCCAACCTACCCATAACTGCGTCAGACATTGCCCGAGAAACTAATAAAGACAAACGTCTGGCGCGGGTGTTGCATTGGGTAGAGAAAGGGTGGCCAGAAAGGGACAACGACGAGTCCGTCAAGACATTCCGGAACCGGCAAATGGAACTCTCGTTACTAAAAGGGTGCATACTATGGGGGGATAGGGTGGTCATTCCAGAAAAACTACAAGGGAAGGTTCTGGAACTGTTACACGAGGGGCACCCGGGCATCGTTAGGACTAAAGCCCTGGCCAGAAGTTACGCTTGGTGGCCAGGGATGGACAAACAAATTGAGACCTGGGTAGCAAGGTGCCAACGATGCCAGGAAACTAGGCCAAGCCCACCCACAGCACCCGTCCTAGAGTGGGAAACCCCAAGGGGACCTTGGTCTAGGATCCAGATAGATTTCGCCAGTCCCACAAAAGGACACACCTTCCTGATAACAGTAGAGGCTTACTCCAACTGGCTGGAGGTATACAACATGAGAACAAAGAACTCGGCAAACTTTTTGCGACACACGGCCTCCCAGACGTCGTCGTTTCCGACAACGGGCCCCAATTCACCTCGCTAGAATTTGAAAAATTCCTAGCGGAAAGGGGCATCCGACACGCGCTGACAGCACCGGCGCATCCGGCGGCAAACGGTAGGGCGGAACGAATGGTGCAATTCACAAAGAAAACCATCCGGAAAATAGACCACGGGGAGATCCAGGACAAAATAAATAAATTACTCTTCACCCAACACATAACCCCAAATACCACAACGAATAAAAGCCCAGCCGAACTGTTAATGGGGAGGAAAATAAGGTCCCCACTCGACAGATTTTACCCCACGTATAACCCAGAGAAACCCCCAGACTCAACCAGCAAACACCGAACCTTCGCACCAGGCGACCCCGTGTACGCGAAAAACCTAACGGGAGACCCGTTATGGGTACCGGCCGTCATCACACAAATAACAGGCCCACACTCGTACCGGCTACAAACAACAGATGGACGAGCGGGGAAACGCCACATCAACCAGTTAAGATCGAGGACGACCACCCAAGAGACCACCGACGCACAAACAGGCAAAAGCAACCCCCACAACACAAACCAAGAGGGGAGGGAATACCCAGGGGACCAAAACCAAGGAAGAATAAACCAACCATACTTACCGGAAAGCAGCCAGCATGAAACCTCGCCAGAAAGAGACAGTCAGGCCAGCTCAACCAACCCGGGAAGACCGAGCGGGAGCGGCGAAACCCGCAGCTCAACCAACCCGGGAAGCCCAGGAAGGAGCTACGGAGAGCGGCCCGGCCCAACCGACCAGCCGGTTCCCACGACGGCATCCAGAGAAGCAGAGACCCCGACCGAACCGGCCGGGATCCAACCTACAACTGAGCTGCGCAGGTCCAGTAGGCTAAGACGGAGCCCCGCCTACCTACGGGACTATGCAACTTAAGGACTAAACCAAGAGGGGAGGGGTGTTCTGTCGCCTCATTAGCATTCTTGAGATCCCCGCGCTTTGATTGGCCAAAGTGCGGGGCACTCTGATTGGCTAGGCGAGCCGCGCCGATTGGCTCGCTAGGAATCTCCCGCGATTGGTCTATTCGAATCGCGGGAGATTCAAAGCGGTGCCATTGGCCGCGGCCGCCGCGGCTAAAGAAATAAAAAGCCACAAAGTTTCTCCATAGCCCCAGTTCGATTCCTACTCAATAAAAGAGCTTGATACAAAGTCACCGACTCCTGGCATCATTTCCGAAGACACAACAGTAGGGCCAATCCAGCCCTCGGGGAGGTGTAAATTGCCGGATACGGCTGAAGTCGTGTGAAACCAGCTACTGATAGACCTCGGCTTATGTCCATACGTTTGGTGACCGTTCCAAGTTACGATGGCACTGAGGGCTTACAACGGATCCTCATACTTGCCACCCTTGCAGCCGCTCCTGAGGCCACGTGATCAAAATTCACGCACTTAGCAACCTGAATGTGTGTACTTGGGTTGCAGCGTCCCGGGGTGTGTGTGTGTGTGTGTTGTGTGATTGCACTTTGCCACCTTCCCAATCAGCTTCTGCCAAGCAAAAGCAATGGAGGACACTGGAGTCGCTTAATGACTGCATAGTTCCTTTAACAACTGCAGGGGTTCGCTTAACAATTGTGGCTGAAAAGGTTGTAAAATCAGCCGACTTACTTAACAACCATCTTGTTTAGCAACCGTCTTGCTTAGCAATGGAAATTCTGGTCCCAGTTTGTGATCATGGGTCAAGGACTACTTCTGGAGTGTAGTCAGGGAGCCATGGTTATTCAATACAGTCATTTATTATAGCTCAGAGACCCACCAGGCATATCAGAACAATTAGGTTAAAGGCAGTAACATACAGAGGAGAAATACTATATAATAGAATACAAATCAATACAACACTTGAGGGCTTTATATAACATGCGGTATTCTACTTTACATGGTATAGCCAATAAATTATGGTTAAATGAAGCATGGATTAATGTCACAGGAATGAGATCATTGACTTCCTCATACAGTTTTTGTTTGTTTGTTTGAGAATTACATGTCTTTATTCTCTTATTTTCACAAGTTGTATGTCTCTGCTTGCTTGGAAACCTTAAAGGAATACTCATCAAGGATTTCTCATTAACTGGAATGAGACATCAAGTAAAATTCCCTAGGGATTGATCTGTTGATTGAAGGAAGGAAAAAGAGAAAATGGTTATCAAAACTGGAAATGAACACAACTGGGTATAACACCAAGAAGATAAAAATATGATTCCAAAAAAAAAAAAACCTGGATAGAAAAAACAAGGAAGTCCAGTTGCCTCCTGAAAAAGCACCTTTGGAACAGCCATACCTGGATGACTGAGAATCAAACAGATTTCTGGTCAAGGTAGAGAATAGGATTTAAAATAAATAAGACAAGGAGATTACGGAAGGAATTAGCTGTATGGTTGTCTCACAGAAGGAAACTAAAATCTGAACTTTAATACTTTAGTATAGTGCGTGAAATAATGAACATAGGTTACAGAAAAATAAATTGATTGAATCCTAGAAAAAAATATATAATTGTAAAAGCAGTTTGAAAAGGAAAACAATTGGGGAAGGTGCTGAGTTCTTCACTGTATCTGTTAATGTAGAAGGTGGATAGATATCTGGTGGGGAAACTTTAATTTTGATTCTTCTACTGAGCAGGGAATTTGGATTCACAAAGAGTGGCTTTGTTTGCCACTCTGCATTACAATGGATAAGAATTCATTAAGATTGTCTTTCAATAACTGCTTTTGAGTTGCTCTAAATTGTAGTAACAGTGCTGCCACATGGCTAGCTTATTTTTTGCTGGGCTATTTTTTAATTGTCTTTGTTTTTCTAAGCATCGGGGTTTTTTTTCCAATTACTTTGAAACATTGGGTGTCTAAAATTTTGGACCTTTTTTCATTATTAGTGCTTATTGTGAGATGGCTGGCTTCATCTCATCTAATATTGTAATATGTTTTTTCTTGCTACCTAAGATATTCTCAGCAATTTCTTCTGGTACCATACAGGTGAAACTCGATAAATTAGAATATCATGCAAAAGTTCATTTATTTCAGTAATGCAACTTAAAAGGTGAAACTAATATATGAGATAGACTCATTACATGCAAAGAAAGATAATTCAAGCCATGATGTGTCATAATTGAGATGATTATGGCTTACAACTTATGAAAATCCCAAATCCACAATCTCAGAAAATTAGAATATTACATACAATCAATAAAACAAGGATTATACATAGAACAATGTCGGACCTCTGAAAAGTATAAGCATGCATATATACTCAGTACTTGGTCTGGGCCCCTTTTACAGAAATTACTGCCTCAATGCGGCATGGCATGGAAGCTATCAGCCTGTGGCATTGCTGAGGTGTTATGGAAGACCAGGATGCTTCAATAGCGGCCTTCAGCTCTTCTGCATTGTTCGGTCTCATGTCTCTCATCTTTCTCTTGGCAATGCCCCATAGATTCTCTATGGGGTTCAGGTCAGGCAAGTTTGCTGGCCAATCAAGCACAGTAATCCCACAGTCATTGAACCAGGTTTTGGTGCTTTTTGGCAGTGTGGGCGAGTGTCAATTCCTGCTGGAAAATGAAGTCAGCATCCCCATAAAGCTCATTTGTGGAAAGAAGCATGAAGTGCTCCAAGATCTCCTGGTAGACAGCTGCATTGACCCCGGACTTAATGAAGCACAGTGGACCAACACCAGCAGATGACATGGCTCCCCAAATCAACACAGACTGTAGAAACTTCACACTGGACTTCAAGCATCTTGCAGTGTGTGCCTCTCCAGTCTTCCTCCAGACTCTGGGTCCTTGGTTTCCAAATGAGATGCAAAAGTTGCTCTCATCAGAAAAGAGGGCTTTGGACCACTGAGCAACAAACCAATTCTGTTTTTCTTTAGCCCAGGTAAGACACTTCTGACATTGTTTGTTGTTCAGGAGCAACAAGGATAAGAGGAATACGACATTTGAAGCCCATGTCCAGGATCTGTCTGTGTGTGGTGGATCTTGATGCACTGACTCCAGCCTCAGTCCACTCCTTGTGAAAGTCCCCAACACTTTTGAATGGCCTTTTCCTGACAATCCTCTCCAGTGGTCATCCCTGCTGCTTGTGCATCTTTTTCTTCCACACTTTTCCCTTCCACATAACTTTCTATTAATGTGCTTTGATACAGCACTTTGGGAACATCCAACTTCTTTTGCAATTACCTTTTGAAGGTTTCCCTCCTTATGGAGGGTGTCAATGATGGTTTTCTGCACAATTGTCAGGTCAGCAGTCTTTCCCATGATTGTGATTCCTACTGAACCAGACTGAGAGACCATTTAAAGGCTCAGGAACCCTTTTCAGGTGTTCTGGCTTAATTAGCTGATTAGAGTGGGACACTTTGAGCCTAGAATATTGAAGCTTTTCACAATATTCTAATTTTCTGAGATTGTGGATTTGGGGTTTTCATGAGCTGTAAGCCATAGTCATCTCAATTATGACAAACCATGGCTTGAACTATCTTGCTTTGCATTTAATGAATCTATTTCATATATTAGTTTCACCTTTTAAGTTGCATTACTGAAATAAATGAACTTTTGCACAATATTCTAATTTTTCAAGTTTCACCTGTACTCTCAGCATTCTAAATTAGTTGTTGGCTTTCTTCATTGAAGCAGACATCTATTTATTTCATGGTTACAGTCACCATCTCGAGATTTTTATGCCAAGTAAGATAGTTTGTTACTTAATAGCATCATCTTCCAATTTCTGTAGTGTCTGGTCATCCCCTTGAAAATTATGAATACTCAAAATTCTCCTTTGAATATTATCTTGAAGTTACCACAAGGTTGAAAATACCCAGGCACATCATATCACAAACTGGCAATGTTTCCATTTGATATTTTTAAAATTAAAGGAATAATGTTCTCCAGTATTGGAGAAAAAAAAAAACCCACATCATCTTCAGTGAAGGAATGCAAAAATAATTGAAATGCCAGAAGCTTTAAAAAATTGCAGTATTTCACACACTTTAGGCAGCCAAATATCTACAGTATGGAATACTTTTTTTACTATGTAAATTATCTTTCCCCCAAATTAGTGCATTTTGAATTAACTTAATTTCAAAATGCACTAATTTGGGAAAAGATAATTTACATAGTTCCAGATTTGAGGACAAGCAATCTTCACATTCTGCATAAAATCAGTTTTGCATAAGACTATACACATTTCTGCACTGAATTTGCTTCATAGCTAAATCAATATTTTAAAAGTCATCATCCACATCCAGGCCCAACTCTTCTCTATTACACTGCATCGTGATGTAGCTTTTGAGGAAAAATTAAGGCTTCTTTATCTACAATACTTCATATTTTTCAACACTTTTCATAAGGCACAAATGGAAAATAAACCCTCATTGAAGAAAACTGCCTTGGAAAGATAATCTGCACAATGAGTTTTTATTTTATTAAACAAAGTTGATAAGAATAGATTTATTATCTATTGCATAGTTATTAAGCTACTTATTGAGTATAAAGTGAAATGAAAACAAAAGTTTGTTTTGTGAGCTCTTGGTAAAAGACTTTCCTTAGTGACTAATAAATGTTTTCTATCCTGCAGAATCCCTACATAAAGTTACCTAGAGAGATGAGTACAAATCAATTAAGTCTAATATTTGTTCATTTCTTCTGGAGTAATAAAAGCCCCTGAATGAACCATTTGCATATCTGTTGTTACCAAGATACTAAATTATTTATTCTGTAAAGGTTTTATTTTTCATCTATGACTAATGAACAGTATCAGTGTAAAGGTATAACATCATTTAAATATAAATGAGTATCTTTTTTTTTTCCTGGGTAGCTGGTTCAGAATGCATTGTAGTAGAGGAAACTATCTCTTTAATCATGAAGCAAACTCAACATCAGAATTTACGTAAGGTTTTGCAAAACCGCATTAATACGGAATTTGGGTTTTGATTGCTCTGAAAAGATGGCATTTCAAGACATTCTCATAGAACCAAGATATAAGCACGGTTTTCACAGCTTTTCATTTTCTTCTGCTCCTTTTAGCTTCTTGTGACAGCAATGTACAGTTTAGCCAAGGCTATGCTTATATGTCATGATGACATTATTTATACTAGCTGCTGACTGTTGCAGTGGATGGAGAAAAGACTTAAAGAAGAGGATCCTTGCTTTGCTGTGTCACTGTGACTCTGAGGTTTATGAAAAGCTAATGGACAATAAATTAAATATGAATTGTGTTTTTAAATTGCTATTTCAATTTAAAGAATCACAACATAATTGTGGTGGAGAAAAATAGGTATTACAAATAAATGGAGGCTGCCTCCCCTTGCTCCCAAACCTTTGGACATGTTCAGGATCAAACCCAGCTCTCTCTGCCTTATTTTACTAGACCCAATTTGACTTTCCCTATCTTCACAATCCTAAGTAAACCAAATGATACAATAGAAGTCCTTCCCCCCCTCTAAACACAGAGAGAGGGGTGGGAATGGGAGAGAGAAACAGGATGAGAAACCATAACATTCCATCTTTAATCAGGGATACTCCAGTGCACTATCTTGTTAACAATGGACTTTCCCAGCTTTGCTGAAAAGGGCAGTTTTGCCTAACAGTAATAACACAGTGTAGTCTGACAAAGACCTTTCCAGCTTCTCTAAAAATTGCCAACAAATCAAATATCCAGGGTTTCCTGTAGCCCACAATTTCTATAAAAACCTTTGCTTTTCTCATTCTTTTTGGATCTTCTTTCTTGTAATTCTTGAATAAATGGTTGGTTATTTCTCTTCAGTACTATGTTGTGTTCTTCTGAATTTCCCCTGACAATAATGTCTTTAAAAGATTTTGAATTTCACATTTTACAGAGAATTTGCTTAATTATTTCCCTTATAGGTTTTCATTCTGTCTCCTACCTAAGCTTTCTAATATAGTAGTTATCTCAACATGTGTGTCTCAACATGATATTTATTGCTTATTAAATAGGTTTATTGCATTATCAGCACTTGGTAAACCTTTTGTCATTCCTATAATAGTGGAAAATCAATCCATTCCTTTCATCAAAAATTCTCAAGGTGAACATAGTTTTTAAATGTACTACGCTGTGGGATAGGAAGGCTTGCATTATTACTGCATCTGATGTATTTGCAGGATAAGGTAAAGATCTGGTAGGAAAATTAATTTTCTGGTTGCTCTGAATAAACCAGAAAATTAATTCGAGCCCAGTTGCCACTTAGAACAGAACCCTGTCTTTATAATAAGGAATATTATTAGAGTTCATAAACCTAATTGATAACATCACCTGTAGTAAGGAAAACTAATCTACTCTTTGAGAAAAAATAATAAAGTTTATACTTCTTTGTCTCTTCTAACAAAATGCAATTTGGAGGTATATTAACTGCACCATAAACGTTTCTGCAGATTACTGTAGCTACAACCTCTTGTTTTTTCCCTTACAAAAGATGTCAAATAGATTGAAGTATGACTATATGATATTTCACTTAATTAAATGTTTGTTTGTTTTCTCTGATTTTTAATGATGAGCAACATTCAGATTAAAACAATAGTATTTTTAAAAGCTAGGCACTGATGCAAACTTCCAGAACCAAGTCTTGGGACTACAATTTCCAGCCAATAAGAATGTGATACTCTTCAGGAAATCATTCCTGTAATGAGCAAGCCATTCATATACCAACTGAGGCATCTATGCTTCTGGAAGCTTAGTGAAGTCTCTTCTCCTAAACTAAAGCCACATATCCATGCCCAGGACTTTTGGAGGCACTTCAGGTACATTATGCTAGGTATTAATGAGATTCCTGCCTACTTGCTTCCCTTTTTATGAATTAGGGGTCATGGCAAAAGGCTCTCCAAACTGGAAAGCTGAACTAGTCCCCATATAAGATGATTATTAAATAAACTGCTATCAGTTTAAATCAAAGGATTTCATAGGCAATTATAACTGCTGGGAGTCATCAATTCACATTTTTTCCAAAACAAGGCAACAATATACATTTCATTTGAAATAACATGTACTGAAGTCAATGAAATGTCATATAGGAAGGTGGAAGATGTACTTCCAGTGAATCTAATCAGGTTTACAATATTTTAAGAAAAGCCAAGATGTATCCTTAATTTGGTCAAAACAAAGAAGTCAACCCAGCAATCAGCTTTTTTGAGAGCAGATCTTGTTTCAGTTATCCACGGGTACATACTAGTGGCCTTGCCATCAAACCATGCTCTCTATCCATATTTATTTGACTCTAAGTGATCTCTGCTCAGTCCAGAGAATTTATTAAATGCATGGCTGGATCATTACTATAGTTTCTGAGAAGTTTAAAATAAATGATGAAAAGCCACATGAAATATGTATACTAAATTAATGAACTGAGCAGGAATTAAAGCTATCCTTGCAGCTTCAACATAAAACTTTCAGCCAAATGCCCTTAGAAAGAATTCTACACAACCAAGTTGAAACAGTCCTGTAGCCAGCCTTAAAGGTAAGCAAGCAGAGAGAGCAGAAGAGGGGGTGACAAAAAGAAAAAGCAGGCAGAAAATGATCTGCATTTACACACAAGTACAGAAAAACAGACCAACAAAAAGCAAGTGTAGGAGCTGATGCCAGTCAACAAAGCTTTCAAGCTTTATGACAGATGATCACACAGAAAGGGAGAGAATGAGAGAAATAACCAGAGAGAGGCTTCATATTCTATTCCTTTTACAGATTGTCACTCAATGTTACACTACAAGCTTAAATGGTAACACTCCTTTGCAAGTCTACTGTCAAGTATCCCTGAACTGCTCTCAAGTTGCCATGGACAAGGAATATGGGAGAGCGAACTACATGACTATTTTTTTTTTTTGAAGTGATGGCTTTATTTCAGCTGATGATATGCAGTACATTATACAAACCGAAACTATGCCCTTAGAAATAAAGGTAGTTGTGTTGAATAGAAGTTACTGTCCAGGAAATAATGAGAGTATTGCATTATTTCTGTTCATTGTCAGAAAATCACAAAAGCTGAGCACATGATCCCAAGGTACTGCAATGTCATAAAGATGAGTCATTTGCCTAGCACCTGAATTTTGATCATGTGACCATGGAGATGCTGCAACAGTCATAAGTATGAAAATGGTCATTTTTTTCAGTGCTGTTGTAACTTTGAACGGTCACTAAATGAACTGTTGCAAGTCAAGGGCTACCTGTAGTTGGTCAGAGCCAACATAAAAAAGATGGAGAAAATGTCACCTTTGCCTATTTCCTTTTGGTCCATAAGTTTCATACTCAGTGTGTCTAAAGTTGGATTTGTAAATAAAGAAGAAAAGTAATGGCAGGATTGGAGAAGCTTCTTCAACAAATGCTTTAATTGGCCATTATGGATGAATTCCCAGAGAATTAAACTCAAAGAAATATTATATACAGGCTTAACCCTTAAATAAGAATATTTAAATGGGAATACAGGTAACCCTCAACTTACAACAATTCGTTTAGTGACAGTGCTTTGGGTTCGGATTGCATTTCTTCCCTACGTAGACTGTTTTTTGAAGAGTTTGTTATCCAGCCGAGGATAATTAGACATTGGGGCCAAGTTGGAAGCATTACAGGGAATTTATTCTACTTTGGTGACTTTGTTATTTTTGTGTCATGCCCCGGGTCATCACCCACTTGCAACTGTCATAAAATTACAAGTAAAGATAATTAGAAATGAAAAAACCAACACAAACCACACTAAAGTAATTAACATGGCAGGCCAGGATGAAAAATTGCAGACTTTCAAAGGATAATGCAGCACCCACAGTTGGGAGTATGCCAAAACCCAGATAATGCATGCTTTGCTTCCAACAAGGAGCCGTTTGCAAACGCCCCACTTATATCTTGTTCTCCCAGCTGCAACTAATGAAAGGGATCAGGGCTGCCTTCTCTCTCATAAGCCACATTGCTTCCTTCTCTGTTGCTCCCTGCTTGCCCTACGATGAAGAGGGGATGGCTCTGTGTCTTCCTCTGAATGTCCAGCCAGACTGTCCCCTTCCCCCGTTTCTTCCACAGCCACCAGAACCACACTCCCATTCCCTGTCAGCTGCTCAATCTCCCCCTCAGAATCAGACTCCAACAAGGGCATGACACAGTGTCTCAAGTTCATGTGATCAGCTTTTGCGACCTTCTGACAAGCAAAGTCAATGGGGAAGCCAGATTCACTTAATATTATAGTCAGTTTTAATATCCATCACTGCATTATAATCACCAACTATACATACATTCCCATGTCCTATTTCTATAATTTTTTTCATGCAACTTCCTATAAAAGTCTTTCTGCTTATCATTGGGTGCAAATAACATTGGTTTTTGGCATATCATCATTTCAATCATTAAGATTCTCCCATTTGCATCCGCATATATTTGTTTTGCTTTTATTCCTTCTTTAATATACAGCTATCCTCCCCCCCCTCCGCTAGTGCTACATAAAGTGATCCTAATTTGGTATTATTCTAAATATTTCTCATTGTTTTTTAATGCGTACCTTCTGGAGGCACACGTTATCTACTTTCCATTTTACTAATTTTGCTAACGTTTATTTTCTTTTAGATGGTGAGTTTAATCTGTTGATGTTTATTGATAATAGTTTGATTTCTTCTTCCATATTCTTATTTATAGATTTGTCTCTGTCTTCTTTTGGTCCTTGTGTCTGTATTCTTGTTCTTATACATTTTTCTTCTTGATGTTCTTTCTCCTCCTTACTTCTTTCTTCTTGATCTTTTTCTTTTGTTCCATGTTGCTGGTCTTCTTGACTTTTAGTTTCCAATTCTTCTCTATTGCTATATTCCTCCTCCGTCCCCACAAATTGGTCATATAGTTCTTGTGCCTTGTTTAAGTTATCAATCTTAATCTTCTCGTCTTGCCAAGATACCAGCATCCCTTCTGGTGTTATCCACCTGAACATTATATTCCCTTTATTCAATTGCATTGCCAAATAGTGGTAATCCTTTCTCTGCTCTCGTACTCTTCTAGGGATCTGCTTCAAAGTTATAATGTCTTTATCCTTATAAATCATGTCTTCTTCTTTGGTCTCCATCACATTTTGGAATCATAAATAAAATGCTGCACAGTCCATTTCTAAATGTATAAGTGAATCTTCTAGGTCTTTATTCATCTTCATCATTCTTTGATTTACCAGCTCCTATTTATTTTCCATTTGTTCCATTCTAGTTTCCATTGTTCTTATTTTTTGTTCATTTTTCTCCATTGCCTGCTGTATTGTACCTCTTTTATCATCTAATTTATGAATGTCACTTTTAATTTCTCCCATTTCCGATTTCATTTCTCCGTGGTTCTTAAAACATTGTTTCTTGCAACTTCACCATCGTCTCCTTGACTGCTAGTAGCGTCGATTGCATGGTTTGCATGTTTGATGTAGTGTTTGATTTTTCTGCACTAAAAATCCCTTCAATTGACCTTTGATTCGAAGGGGAAGCAATCACCACTGATGGATTAGATGCTGTTTTTTCCTGTTTTCAATGTTGTTGTAGTGCTAGTCATTTCTTTTAGGATTCTATTCTGTTGTCTTAAGATGTTATATTTATTTTCCCAAATTACCATCCAGTAAGTATATTTTAGTATTTTTTATTATTTTAATCTTAAAATTAAATTTCCCCACAGGCTTTTCTGAGCTTACTTTCATACTCTAAATTTCCTGTCCCCTCTACTTTCAAATTTTGTATAGTATAGGGATCACCTCTTAATCAACCTTCAAAAGCCAATACCCAAACTCCCAAGTTTATCAATACCATATACACCATATAATACAATAAATCAATTAATTCTATTCTTATTAACACCTTAATGTGTTAATCAATTAGATACTTATTATAATAAATATCATTATTATAATTTTATTATAAATTATACTATTTGTCTATTATGAATTGATATGAATATATATGCTTTATATAATAATGCTATGAGTTATCTGTATTTAATAATATATCTACCAACTTTACAGCTCTAAGATGCTTCCATCTAATATAAAAATTACTTTATTCAGAGTAGATTGTAGTTAATTATAATGATTTCATTTAGTTCCTCCTGATTTCAAATTTTCAGTTCAGTACCACTTAGTCCAAGTCCTTCAGTATTGTCATCTCTACTGTATATTGTATACCGTCTAGTAGAAGAATCGTTAGATCTTATGAGGGATTATAGATCCCCCTTCAGTCTATCTCCGGCTCTTTCACAGTTTCTTTTCCTTTCCAATACACAACAGCACTTTCTGCCCATTTAGGTCTGCTTCACTTTTATAGCTCACTTTCGCTCTCGTTCAATTTCATCTAATTCAGTTCTTCCTGATTTCTCTTAGTTTCTCCCACCATGATGCTTAGTCATCTGTCTTCTTCCTCTCCAAGTATCAAATAGTGTCTTCCCTCCGCCTCTATATTTCCACCTCTACCATCTCTTTCTGCAACCGATCTTGTTCTTTCCTCACTCTCAGTCTCTGCATCCTATCTTCTTTTCTGATTTTTCTCTGTTTTTTTCTCTTTCTTTTTACTTTTGCAGTCACTGTTTGCACCTCCATGTCGCCATTGTCCTGTTGTTGTGGTTCGCTGACAGCAGGTATGGATGGCAGAGGTCTCTGACAGCAAGGACTCGGATGAGGGACCTGTGTGTGATGCAGGGATGGAGACAGGACTATTTGAGAGTGGGATGCTGCTTTCGGAGCTTGTGGAGTCTGGCAGCAGTGATGCAAAGGACCCCGGGGAGCCTGTGCCCAGTGCGTGTGCACATAGGGTTGCTCGAAGGAAAGATCAGGAGTAAAGCTGGAAGGTGATGGCCTCTCCCATAAGGGATAAAAACCAGCCCTCGGGGATATGTTCTTTGCAGGAAGCAAAGAAGTTCTTTAGACTCAGAGTCCTCGTTGAAGCCCTGCTTATCCTGGTTTGTTTTTGAAATTTCTGTTGGTGGGTGTTTAATCAGTAATTAGTCTTCTGTTCTTGACAGTCTTTTGCAACCTTGAAACAGCTTTTGATGCTGAATGTTGATGCTGATAGAAATAATAGAAATAGAGCATAAGCTCTCAGTGTACATTCAAATAGCAAAGTAATTGTCAGAGTATATTCATGAACTGGAATACAGCTTAGTAACAATGTCAGCCAATGAGAGCTGAATTGGGGGCTGAAAATTAAAGAGAGAATCTGGACATAGTTTATCTCTGTTCTGTGCTCACCTCTAAAGTGAAAGAGAAACTGGCTTGCTTGCTGGAACTGATATCTGCTCTGAGCTGCTGCTGCTTGTGTTTTTGCTTATATTACATTGAAAGAATCTACAAATGATATTGTGAACTTTACTTCAAATGTTATGTTGATAAAGAAGTTTATGATCCTGCTGAATCAGTCATCTGTGTGTTTTCTGGACTTGAATTTCTGCTGCAAAATCTAACAGTAATATAAGATACCAATAGGAGAAAGTAGTGGAAAAGATGAGAAGCATAATAATAATATATCCATACCCATAAATATCCTTAGACATAAGGCAGTATTGTGGTTATAAGGTGTTTAGCAGAGTGATGGCACAAGGGAAAAAGCTGTCTTTGTGTCTAGTTGTTTTGGCTTGCAATGCTCTATAATAGCATCCTGAGGGGAGATGTTGAAGCAGTTTATATCCAGGATGTGAGGAGTCTATAGATACTTTCTTAGTCCTTTTTCTGGCTCATGGGGATACAGATCTTCAATGGAAGGCAGGCTGGCTGCAATTGTTTTTTTCTGTAATCCTGTCCTGTTTGGTTGCTGTACCAAACCAGGCAGTGAGATGCTTATCATTTGTTTTGGGTTTTTAAAATATATAATATACAGCTCTTAAGGATGGCCATTTACTGTTCTAATTTTTTGACTTTTTCTTGATGAATTCCTACAATCTTGTATTTGATACAAATATATATACCCCAAAATTTAGACAAATAAATAAATTTGACACGAAAGTTGCAGATCACTAGCAGATTGCAATAATTTTGAAACTGATATTGATTTAAAAACACCTAATAAAATTGAGAAAAGTAAAAAATAAATTTTATTGAAGAAAGAGTACATTATATAATATGGACAGCAATTTTAAGGAAACAAGCAGTCATCAATCAAACCACAAGAAAGCCCTTAATACTAGCTTCACAGATGGCCTTGCTGTATAAATCCAATGCATAATTGTTGTATAAATCCAATGCATAGTCTCCACTAAAACTTTAAAATGTTCAGATTTCCTAAATTACAACATTTCCAAAAAAATGTTTGTAAGTTTTCATATGTGAAGGGTAGTAAGTCAGGGTATCATTACAAACTGACAGATCTTCTGTTCTAAAAAAGTTGTCTTCAAGTGCAGAAGATAAACCAGATTGTTCCTCTGTACAGTTTCTCAGAATAAACTCCTTGGTAAAGCAGAATTTAATCTGGCCTATTACTTGTAGCCGTCCCTGGAGAAAGAAAATAAAACAACATTATAGAAAAAGTAGTATAGGGAAGTTTATAAAGGAATTATTGATATCTCAGTGGTTGATAGTTTAGCAGAATGAATTTAATCTTCAGAAGCTAACAGTTACAGCTGCATGATATACATTTATAGTTACCAAACAACACAATAAACTTAATATCTACTACTTGGAATAATGCTGAGCAAGATTTTTTTTTAGATCCGAAATTAGTTGGCTAAGAGACAAATTAAGCCTCGATTGACATACAGCAGTAAACTTTATGAACTATTTTGCTCAAAACAGTATTCCCAGCAATAGAAAAAAAATGAGCACATTTGAGAAAACACAGTGAGAAAGTCAGCAACCCTTTACAGAAATAAGCTGTATTTGGAAATGCATATTGATTTCATAGATTATATTTTATTGCTATTAAATTGCATTAAAAGTATTCAGAATGAAACTCTTCCTTGGAAATATTTTTAAAACTATATATCTAAAATAGATATCATAAAAAATAATAGCTTCAGTCAACAGATGCAAAAGGCTATGCATTTTCTACTTAGGTAGAACTCTAGGAAATGTTTTCTCAAGTAGGGCCCCTTCATCAAATATATCACCAATGACAAATGACAGAATCAGTTTTCCAATAGCATTGGCCGGCCACCTCATCAATGAAACTGGCAAAGTAGCCAGAAATGTCACTGGGTTGAAGTCCAAAAAAGACCTCAGAATTCATATTTTCTAGATCATCTAAAGGTTATTTTAAACCAACTGACCTGCAATATACAAAGATCCATTTGAAAAAGAAAGATTTCATCTATATATTGTCATAAACTAAAATCATATGAAAACTAGCTATCTGCAGTTTTAACTTCCTTTTGTTTTTACTTCCCATTTAAAGTCTAAATCTGGACAGATGGAGAAAGGCGGAGGGAGGGAGGGATTTTCATAATTATTGAAGGCAGACTGATGAGTTGAATATATATCTGAAAGAATGATTAAATAACTGGATGTATTTAATCTTCAATCTTCCCAATATTAAAAACAATGTTTTTAGAAAATAATGATTAAATATTAACTAGACAAGCATTAAGAGAAATATGTACCTCTTCAGCAGGAATACACTGAATCTTTGGCATTATATTGTAAAAGCTTTCAAGAGCTTCTTTGATGGCTGTCAGCTGAAGATTTAAACATGAAATAAATAACATAAAAAGAATCAAGCATCTGTTTAACTAAAGATGTGTTTTCATAGTCTAGAATTATGAAAACTGCATGAAAGTAAGAAAAGTAATAACACAACTTTTGAGATGAAAGTCTGTATTTATAATAGAATTGTCTCTTTTCATACTTCCCAAAGTTAACCCTTAAATTTTCTGAAATGAATCTTGATTAGATATGTTTATTCTTCTAATGAAATTCTTCAGTGGAAATACTTAATTAGATTCTACTCACTACTAAGTATTATACAATGAAAATTAAAGACTACAGTTTTGCAGAATGCAATGCAGAGTGAGCTTTTCACTCACCTGATAGTAGGTAGAGCCTGGCTTTATCCCAACTTTCGAGAGAAAACTGAAAGAGAAAGAACTCTTATCCAGCATTAAAAAGACAGAATTCACTACATACAATTACACAACAGATAGATTCCTCATTATTTTCCTACATGTAAAAGATTAGGTAGAAAAGACATATAAAACTTTAAGAAGTCAAAAGTGCTTCAGCTACACAGTATATCTAACATTGTTTGACTAGTATTATATTTTTGTTGCTCATTTTCTCTTAAAATTGTTATAAAACCTATAACTGAAATGTTGGAGTAATGCTGGATTGATAATCCATAGAATAAGTGAAACCTTACAATATTCACAAAGTAATTTACTCATTTTAGGGCTACTTATACATTGTACACTGACAAACATTACATTACATCGATTTTATCAATTTTCTCAAAACAGATTGAAAATTCCTACTGTAACTTTCAGGGAATGCTTGGATCCCTGAAAGCTCTCTTATTAATTCTTCATTAGGAAAATGTGTTATGGCAGACAGGCTTCTAGACAAAGCTTCTAGCTTATGTAGTTTGACCAAATGCTGACATTAGTAAAATAATTGTGCCTATTTTACCAAGTCCCGCCAGAGAAGAAATTGAAAAGGAATAGCTAGCAACCTACAAGAACTGAGTATTTACAAAGTATTTCAACTTATGCCAACTGAGACTATTTTTCCAAAATGCAGTGTTCCTTATCTCCGTTGTTCTTCATTATCTCAAGGATACTATATACGCACACATATAATGGTTTCTTGTTTGATTTTTATGACTAATTTAAGGAATTGCATTTCATTTATTGATTCACAGTATCTAATGTTCATTTAATATTTTTAAATGAACATTTAAAAATATTAATATTTTTATTTGATAATCACATACAGAACAAATGCTTTCAGCCAGAATTGTTTTGTAAAGCCCCCTAGTGATGCCTTTTTTAACCCTTTCCTGGTTCTGAACTTCATGGATGCTTGAAGTTCAAGCTTATATTACAGAGAACATAAACACATGGTATACCATAATCCCTAGAACTGGAATCTTCCATCCAACACTGAGACTCATGAGATCTCAGCAATGCCAATGGATTCCAGACTAAGTGATGCTATAATGTCTTTGTTATGCAACCAACTTCCCTGAACATACATTTTTGAACTTCTAACCTTTAAGGAAGCATTATGCCAAGGCCTCCATAACTGGCAAACTCAGGAAATAATAACCACTTTTATTTCTGTAAATATCTGTAATTCTGGTATGATAGGATAACAGGATCTGGAAAAGCTTGCAAAAGAATTTTCCATCTCAACTCTTAGGATTATTCTGGGTCTCTTTCTCATGTTTCCCACTCCCCAAATTCGAAAGCATGTTTGGAGTAGACCTGCTTCCTCCTGTAATAACTGTGCTCTCTCATTATCCCCCCAGAGCCTGTTAGACACAGGTGTCAAACTTGCCACATCACGTTGCCGTCATATGATGTATTGTGACATTTTTTCCCCTTCATGGAGTTGAGGTGAGCATGGTCTACACATGATGCATCCAGCCTGCAGGCTGCCAGTTGGACACCCCTGCTGTCACAGTCAATTAAATACTGCATACTTGTTAGCAGATAATCTTACATGTAGTAAGAACACTAGTGACTCTGAGAAAATATTTTTCCCCACCTGTTAAGGTCAATATTTCTATAGAGTTCCAGTGTCTTCTGAAAATACTTTTTTTCTGAGTTAAGAGCCTCTAATTCAGCTGCACATGTCCCATGTTTTTCCCATTCATGTTTCCTATGTAAAGAAAAAAAGGTTAACAAAAATAACTAGTATCTTCAAGAATCATTGTATTTGGAAAATTATACAAAAATTCTGCAATTTTCTAATATTTATTTCAGAAAAACATCTCAGTTGTGAGCCCAGTCAAGATTCTACCACTTTGCCCACTGCATAGGAAAGCCAACTTTAGTAACTATTCTTCCTAAGAAATACTATTAGATAAAACAGATCTAATGATAGGTAATATCTTTACATTTCTATATAATGCATGTTTTGCAACTATTAACATCTTCTACAGACTATTCATTTATTTATTTACATTTATTGACTGCCCAACTCCAATGAACTCAGTGCAACTCAAACTCCCAAGGGATGCTCTAAATCAGGGGTGTCAAACTCAAGCCTCCTAGGCTGCATCCGGCCCATAGGGGTGCTTAATTCGGGCTTGTGGGGCAGCCATGGAAAAGGTGAAGGTCTGGCCACAGTGCCTCTGCCAGTGAAAATGTGTGTGACCTCCCCGGGCTCCATTTTTGCTGGCAGAGGGCTTCAGGAGGCCATCCAGGCCAAAAACAGGGCTGGCAGAGGGCTTCAGGAGGCCATCCAGGCCAAAAATGGGGCTCAGGGGTCGAACAGAAATGTTTCCCCTTTTGCATTTGAGCATCCAAGAAGGGACAGGAAAGGAGAAAGGGAAAGAGGAAAGAGAAAGAAGGGAAGAAAGCAAGGAAGGAAAAAGAAGGAAAGAGGGAAAGAAAGAAGAAAGGAGAAGAAAAGGGCAGAAGGAAGGAAAGTCTTGCCTTAGCACTTGGCTACCATCAGAAGGCCAGGCTTGGCACTGGGGACAAGGGTTTGGCACTCTCCCTGGTCTCACCTTCCTCCGCTGGAGAAAATGGATCCCTCCCAGCCCCGCCTGGGCCACCACAGATGCCCCTGACATAAGTGATGTCAAGAGTTTGCTTTGACCATCCTGCCCACACCACCCCAGCCCCCTACCCCCAAGGTCAAATACAACCATGATGCAACCCTGAACGAAATTGAGTTTGACACCCCTTCTCTAAATTGGTACAATGTGTATTTCACAAACTCCTGTGACATGTATATATAAAATTATCTCCTTAGTATATAGAAAATATTTGTATATAAAAAGTTTCTTGGGTAGAAGGTCTTTTTCTGCTGAGAAAAGGATTTCTTTTGATGAATAATTTAAGTTAAATGACAAGAGAAGTGAAGGTGTGATGGTTAAGACACCTGAAATAGTTTGAAGTCTTCTGAATTTGCTTTTCAAAAGCAAGAAAACTTAGCACTTGAGAAAAGACATGCTGAAGTCATGTTTCATGTGGAATTGGAAACTATGGAAACCACAAAGTGTAAAGAAAAGCTATCTTTTGTTTTTATTTTGTCAAATGAAAAGAAAATAATCTTGTCCTTCTACCTAACAAATATTCATTTTGTGGCACATCAAGGACATTGCTACCAACTTGACACGCACAGAGAATAAATAACAAAGGTTAATTGCTGAATATGTTTTTTCACTGAAAAAAATGTCAGTACTGAAAGGTTACAAATCAAAAAAATAGAAGCAATTCTAGTATAAAAAAGAAGACAAAAAAGTTTATATGTTCAAGTTTTAAAGCATTCTTTTTTTTCCGGTGGGCTGTATTAAGGAAAATATATGGCATCTTATAATGTAGTCTGCATTTTTTATTCATCATTCCTCAATTTCAATGCTGTGTTCATATATTTCTGCTTTATGGTATCGTGGTTATTGCCAATGTGGAATTGAATTTGCCCTGCATATGGGCTACATTGCTGCAATGTGGTTACTTGCAAACTGCTTAGAATACACTCAAACTAAGATAATGTGCATGTTCCATAAACAAATAACATTTAAATAATTACTTAGTTGCAATTGAAAGATACGCAGCTGTATAAATCAGGATAAGAAACAAACAGCCATTTCTCAAAAAAAAAAAAAAAGATTGTTATTTCATGTTAGGGCTCTGTAGTATTTCAGAAATAATTTCGAAAATTAGCTTTGTGGTTTATGAATATAGTACTTGTTTGCAGTGTTTAAACCAGCTTCAGTAAATTGGAAATAGATGTCATGTTTACACTCCTGTATTCAATAAAGCACGTGCTCCAGGGATTATGTGACTGTACTCTATAGTGACTCTGATTTGGGAAAGTTATGGCTCTTTAAAGAGATACATACTAATAGGCTATATATTGTTGGGAAATGCCTAGCCAGGCAGTCAAGGTGGATTAGCCTTGAATTGCTGCACAGGTGCAAGAGATAACCCCACCTCCATTTTAAGCTCCATAGAACCTTATTTTTCTTTTCCTATGAAAAGGCAAGCAGTCTGGGGTGATTTTTGTATAGTAGGGAGAATATAATAAAAGTATTAACTCATTTTCCTTTAATGCCTAGATTGGGCTTTTGTTATATTTCTATTTTAAACAGAAAAGCTACAGGTGAAACTCCAAAAATTAGAATATCGTGCAAAAGTTCATTTATTTCAGTAATGCAACTTAAAAGGTGAAACTAATATATGTGATAGACTCATTACATGCAAAGCAAGATAGTTCAAGCCATGATTTGTTGTAATTGTGATGATGATGGTTTACAGCTCATGAAAACCCCAAAACCACACTCTCAGAAAATTAGAATATTACGTTCAATCAATAAAACAAGGATTGTACAGAGAACAATATCGAACCTCTGAAACATATAAGCATGCATATGTACTCAGTACTTGGTTTGGGCCCCTTTTGCAGAAATTACTGCTTCAATGTGGCGTGGCATGGAAGCTATCAGCCTGTGGCACTGCTGAGGTGTTATGAAAGACCAGGATGCTTCAATAGCAGCCTTCAGCTCTTCTGCATTGTTCGGTCTCATGTCTCTCATCTTTCTCTTGGCAATGCCCCATAGATTCTCTATGAGGTTCAGGTCAGGCGAGTTTGCTGGCCAATCAAGCACAGTAATCCCATGGTCATTGAACCAGGTTTTGATGCTTTTGGCAGTGTGGGCAGGTGCCAAGTCCTGCTGGAAAATGAAGTCAGCATCCCCATAAAGCTCGTCTGCGGAAGTAATCATGAAGTGCTCCAAAATCTCCTGGTAGATGGCTGCATTGACCCTGGACTTAATGAAGCACAGTGGACCAACACCAGCAGATGACATGGCTCCCCAAATCAACACAGACTGTGGAAACTTCACACTGGACTTCAAGCATCTTGCAGTGTGTGCCTCTCCAGTCTTCCTCCAGACTCTGGGTCCTTGGTTTCCAAATGAGATGGAAAAGTTGCTCTCATCAGAAAAGGGGACTTTGGACCACTGAGCAACAAACCAATTCTGTGTTTCTTTAGCCCAGGTAAGATGCTTGTGATGTTGTTTGTTGTTCAGGAACGGCTTGACAAGAGGAATACGACATTTGAAGCCCATGTCCAGGATCTGTCAGTGTGTGGTGGCTCTTGATGCACTGACTCCAGCCTCAGTCCACTCCTTGTGAAAGTCCCCAACACTTTTGAATGGCCTTTTCCTGACAATCCTGTGGTCATCCCTGCTCCTTGTGCACCTTTTTCTTCCGCACTTTTCCCTTCCATGTAACTTTCTATTTATGTGTTTTGATACAGCACTTTGGGAACCTCCAACTTCTTTTGCAATTATCTTTTGAGGGTTTCCCTCCTTATGGAGGGTGTCAATGATGGTTTTCTGCACAACTGTCAGGTCAGCAGTCTTTCCCATGATTGTGATTCCTACTGAACCAAACTGAGAGACCATTTAAATGCTCAGGAACCCTTTGCAGGTGTGTTGAGGTAATTCCCCGTTAGGAGAATGAGCGCATACAGGGAGACGTATTTGAGAGGAGTGTTTGAATAATACACACAGAGCACACAGATACATTGTACAGTAAATGTAGGTTTTTACTTCCAGAAAGGTTTAAGCAAAGTCCAAAATAAGCAATCCAAAAATCATTCACAGGTAAATCAGTCAGTTTTTCAATCCAGGGATAATCCAAATATCAAATTCCAGTGTCAAAAAGAGTTCAGTATCAGACTTACATTAAATCCAGTAATATCAGTCAATTAGAAGAAATGGAGGAATGGCAATACTTTCCAACAGAAGGAAACAGAGATGCTCAGACAGACTCTCTTCTGAGACTAAGACTAAATAACCCAGGTTTCTGGCTCCATCTTATGGCTGTTTGAGAAACCACACCCAATTGCATGCTCTTGCATTCCCTTAAAGATATAGTACTAAAATGTTTATCCTGGTTTATATATTTCTAACCCAAATACCTGTTAGGTGACTTATATTCCTAACATTGTGTTATGGCTTAGTTAGCTGATTAAAGTGGGACACTTTGAGCCTAGAATATTGAACCTTTTCACAATATTCTAATTTTCTGAGATTGTGGATTTGGGTTTTCATGAGCTGTAAGCCATGATTATCTCAATTATGACAAATCACGGCTTGAACTATCTTGCTTTGCATGTAATGAATCTATCTCGTATATTAGTTTCACCTTTTAAGTTGCATGACTGAAATAAATGAACTTTTGCATGATATTCTAATTTTTCGAGTTTCACTTATATGTTCATGTAGTCTCCTAAAATCAGGTTTGACTTGGGAAGCTTTTACCTTTCTTTGCTGGGAATCAATGGATATTACATACTAGAGCTCTGAAATGATTCAGATTTGTTTCCAAAAAGTTGCTTTGAAGAGTACGGGAATATGAGCATAGAACCTTTCTGTGAAACATATGAATTGTATCTTTTTTCTGGAATTGTACAGTAGCTGCAAAGGGCAATTTATAATCCTAGTTAAAGATACAGCTATGTTAATGTGCCAAGATAGTATTCGTCATGCTCCAAAGTAGCTTTATAGAATTGAAGCCAAAGTACTCACACTATAGTTTATTGTACATAATACAAGCTTTAATGGGTTTATTTTAATAATCAATGTACTGGATATTTTATAAAATAATATAACAGGACATAATTAGGCCAAAAACCTTTAACTGAATGTTCTTAAAGATGAGTGACTGAAAACATTTAAACTGAATTCTACTGTTAAACTCCTGTGAGAGACAAAAATACCATATATGCCTAAATACAGTATATTATCTGAGAAAGCATTATGTTGAAACAAAGTAATTGTCAGAAATCCATAGTTTGCATTATCTGCATATCTGACTCCTATTGTTACCTAGGATGTTTCATTTAGAAAGACAACTAAAATTTTGCAAAGCTAACAGTAGGGTTAAATGTGATACAACTCACCAGAAATAAGTATGGTTTGTATGTAGTATATCTGGCCAATATTCTTTCATGTCTTCCATTAAATCCTAGCAATATAAAAAATCCTATAAAATTAAAAAGCAAGTATATGTTTCAAACTTCACTTAGATTTCCTTACTGAGTATTTTATTTTATTAGATTTTGATTCCTTCATTACTTTATAAATAATTGAAGATGGAAAACACAACCTTTTCCCCACAACAGCTCTATGAGGTGAGCTGGAATGAAAGAGTGTGACTGCCCCACTTTCATGTGTAAAGCAGAACTAGAACTCATAATCTCTTGATTTTTAGACCAGCACTTTAACCATTATATCCAACTGGCTTATAAAATAGCCTAGTATCTATAAAATACTTCACATAACAGCTTTTGATAACATGTTATTATTATTTTAAATATTTGTCATTTTTATTTTTATTATATAAAATACAAAGAAGAAAAGAAAATAGGAAATTAAGGGAGAGAAAGGGAATGGCGAAAGAAAGGGATGTGTGAGATATAAGGGGGAAGAGAAAAAGAAAGAAAAGGGCAGATTGACTTCCAACTCTTCCTGGCACAGTACAAGATAACCATATTCCAACCTCAACTTTTATGCTTTACACATTAATATATAACTAGCCATTCCTATAACACCAAATCTTTATAATCAACAAAATCAAGGTCAAAGTTTCATTTTTTCTTCTTCACAAGCACAAATGCCAGAAGTATCCAAATAAGAACATATAAGAACATATTCTCCTCTTTAAATAAAGCAATCAATTTAACCATTCCTGCTTTATCTTCCTTGCTATAATGTGTATTATGATAATATTTGAACTTATAGGCAACTCTACAAATTATTTAAAAAGGGACTCAAGAATGAAACCTATCATCCTCTTTCTCTAGTGCCTGGTTTAGTAATAAACGTTCACTGATTGAAGTGTATTAATAAATAAAACTGCTTTGGCAGAACACCCTAAAGCTTTTCTGAGTCCAGTCAAATTCTTGACTTAATTATTATTATAGTTTTTCTTCAAGTACTCAGTACCTACAATTTATTTGATTCATACCTTAACCTCAGATATATTGAAGTGCCAACTTCTATTACATTCTGAAGCTTTATCAGGCCTGGGGAAGAAGCAGAACAAAAGAGTGCAAAGGATGAAAACCACTGTTCTGAATAATAGTGGAATGCTTTCTCCTTCTCTAACATGTATCTTGTAAAATGGGAGACATTGCAAGGTTATCTTGAGGAGGGTTAAGGACAGATAATATAGTATGTACTGCCTTGTTTGATATTATAAAAGTTAAAAAAAAGAGAACATGGAAAAAAAGTTATATAATGTAAATCTCATGGCAATTTAGCATAGAGATGTATGATTAGTGATTCTAGAACTTCTTTTCTTGGGAGAAAGACAAATTCTAGTAAATAAATCAAACTATTAATAAATATGAAAGAAATATTAAAATTTAATTTACCTAGAAATCCTGGTATTATCATATAAGTATTTTGATTCATGGATTACCACAGATTATTTATAATAATAAATCCTTTATAAAAATCATTTATCATGTAATAAAATTTTTCATCTTCTATGGGAATCAGACCAGAATATTTAAAGTATGAGATACTAAGAGCTTAGAAAGAACCAACCTCTTAAAATTAGCAATTCAAGATTTTTTTTCTTCCAAATTTATATCTTACCAGAGTCCATGGATTGTCCAGTACATTGGTGGATCTTTGCATTCGTTTTCATTCATCTAGAGAAAATAATGGGTTATTAAAGGAAAACATTTTTTATGCAGAATGGGAAAAATAGGGTCTGATTCAGCTTAATCTCTGAATGTCTCTGAATACTTTCACATTATTTTGAAATTGTCAATTTTGTTTATAATATTGGAAAGATAATTTTTAGTTTTGAAATGTTTGCTTTTTATTTTAAATTGTATCTTTTTTTCTATGAAGTTAATAAATTTATTTTAAAAAGTTCTTTCCTGAATATAAATGCTTTCCTATTTTAAAAAATGGCTGTCGCTGACTCTTATGTGAGAACTATCACATAAGAGCCTCAGTGGAACAGTGGTTAGAATGCAGTATTGCAGGCCACTTCAGCTGACTATAGGCTGCCTGCAGTTTTGCAGATCGAATGTCATCAGGCTCAAGGTTGACTCAGCCTTCCATCCTTCCAAGGTTGGTAAAATGAGGACCCAGATTGTTGAGGCAATATGCTGACTCTGTAAACCGCTTAGAGAGGGCTGTAAAACACTATAAAACAGTACATAAATCTAAGTGCTATTGCTATTAATTGAAATCCAGATATGGAGAACATGTAGGTTGAAACCATTTTGGTGGGGAGGAGAGGATTAGAACCCCATCTAGGTCAAGTATAGAAAAAAAGATGTCATTAAAAAAAAACCCAAACAGAAAATTCTGACCTTCCTGCCTCTTCCAGAATTTTTCAACTCCATCTTTCCATCCCTTGAAGCCCCTAGCATTCAGAGAATTCAGTGCACCATCTAGCTACCAAAAGCCTACTTTTGCATTATGATTTCATTTGCTCAGCATATGGCAATATTTAAGTTAAAATTATGGTTTAAAAGTGAATAATTCAGTTACCTGACTTTAAGGAAGATAATACTCCCATGTTAGAATTGTAGAGTGCTATAAAAAGTAGCAATTGCTTTACAAAACCCTCTGGCAGGCAATTTTTCATATGATAAAAAAAAGTGTAAAGTTGTAAATTGTATCACAACTGTTTTTTCCCCCAAAACATTTTGTCAGGCTACTTTAAATATGAGTCATAAAATGCTGTTTTAAGTATTCACCAATATTTCATTGCACTAGCAGAATATCCTTCATTAAAAGCAAACTCAATTCCATTTGCAGTGAAGTGTTACATTTATCTTGGCAAGAGAAGAGCGGGAATTCAGCCAATTTTGCAGTAGAAATATGTGGAAAAATTCACTGCTTTCAAGAGCTCAGTCCTTGACACTTAAAAGCAGAAAATCTTCATGCTATTTCCAAGTATTTCTGATCAACAGTACAGTTCAGAGAAGCAGCTATGAAGCAATGGCATTTAGCTTCATAAAAAGTCTAATGGAAAAGATTTGCTCACAATAGCCAGTAAATGGAGATATTAGCTTGGCTTTTCTACAGTGTAACCAATATTAACACATGGTACCTTGTAGGTGTTGGGTATCTCAGTGTCTATCAGTGCTGAACGATACAGCAGGGCAAATGTTAAAGTACAGCACAAGTTCTATTCCAAAAGAATATAAAGACTCTACTTTCATTCCAACTTTTGTATTAGGTTAGTTGTTATAAGTTATCTTTATAATGGAGATTCTAGCAAATTCCCACTGAAATACTCAGTAAGTGTTTCAGCTCTTAATATTAGCAATCCCCAAGATGTATTTTCTGCTCACCTGAAATTTACTTATATTTTAAAAATTGCTTCATATCTTATAGCAAAAGCAAAAGAAGACGCAAGATGACTGAATCTTAACTTCCTAATCTAAGATGACAGAATTTTCCCTGTACAGTATGCGCTTCTCTTTTTATGAGGTAAAGAAAGCAAGAAGTTTCTAACGGCCCTTGTTTTTTTTATTTCACCCACCAATAAAATAAGTAGGAGCATGGTTTCATTTATACATGGATTTGTTTGAACCTAAACACTAGACTTTCCTAAGAAAGAGGTAATTTGAAAGATTGTTAGACTGCTCATATCAAAAGCTACAAGAAAAAAATGAAGGTGCTCTCTGCACAAACAAGAAATTTATTAACTGAATGTAACTATAGTCTGCATCTGCAGACATTCCACAAGATGCCCCATTATTTCCAATAGATATGTCTTCAGGCCAGTACCCATATCTTGTCAACACACAACTGAAGAAATCGAAAGATGACTTAAATCCTGAGTCTCAGCTCAAGAACTTCCATCCAGATAACCCAAGGAGATAGCATTAAGTGATTTAGTAAGTAGTGGCAATCTGCTCAGATCCAATTTATCTGGTAGCTCTGTTTTAGGACCACTTCCTTCCAAATACTGGCTGTGCTCAGTGCCTATTCTGCAGTATGGATTTAGCTGCAAAGGTGACAGAGATTGCAACTTCTGGGTCCCCTTTTTTCTTTTCCTGTTTGATTGAATTAAGTTATTATAAAACCCTGAAATGGACGAATCTGTCCCGGGCTTAACACGTGTAATTGAAAACATAACTAAAAGGACTCAGCTGCTATGCTTCTGTCACCTGATGGTATGAAAATTTCCTACCCACTGGAAATCCAGAAAACCACTACATGGCAATCAAGATATTAAAAACTAATTTTCTGGTTTCGCATTGTGGTCTATAGATCAAACAGTCAACTGGGTTTACCCAAAGTTATAAGGAATAAAAAGAATTCAATTGGTCAACACTATAACAGCAGTGAAAAGGTGGGGGGAGATTTCAATACAGTACACACAAACTGTTCATATGCACACATACACATGCACATTGTTCATATGCAGCTCCAGGTGTGTGTTTTCAAATCAGTTTTGAGTCCTGGCAATTGCATTTTTCTTGGCAAAATTTCAGGAGTTTGTAACTGCCTTATTCCTAGGGCTGAGAGAAAGTGATTGGCCTAAGGTCACCTAGCTCGCTTTGTACCCAAGACGGGACTAGAACTGACAACCTCCCAATTTCTAGTCTGGTACCTTAAATCACTGCAGTAAACTGCATCTTGTGTACTAACTAAGGAAGCTGTCATGTAGTAAGATGATATTTGTAGACCTGGAATTTCAGCCAAAGGAATCACAAATCACGGCCTTTGAATTATGTGCATTACACCTGAATGGACAGCAGTGTAATATGGAGCTTTCTGGGATTGCAGTAAGGATGTTCTTGGGATTAGTAAAATTTTAGGCTGGATGATTTCCTGCTGGCTCTGGAATGGGAGCATAGTAAAGGAGTTGTATGGATTTACTGCTAAACTTTGTTTTGATTATATCTGTGAACAATCTGCTTTCATGTGTAGCACTAAAAGATGGATTTGAAAGAATAATGGTGGCTAGCCTGCTGCTGTTTCTAGCTTTATGAGTTTTTAGGAGGTTTATTATGCTGATATGGGCATAGGTTTTATTAGGTTTGTTTTTATGATTTGTATAATATCTAAGAATCTGATACACTATAAAAATATGAACGTGACTATTATTAATATTATGTGATCCCTTCTTAAGGACACATTACCATTATTACTTTTATAATAATAAATGTAACATTGTTTGTGCTATAGTATTAGGACATTGCTTTTTCTTATGTCAAACAACTGAAATAAAAACTGAAAATATGACACATTTTCTCCAACTTCAGAAGATGGTATTCTGAGATCCTGCTCTTCTCACATTACTTCATTATGATAATCCTTTTTGAATTTATGTAAGTTAGTGACCGGAAACTTTTAAAGGTGTACATGTGACCTTGAAATTGAGAAAAAGTGGCATCTAGCTTTAATAAAGAATACCTTAAAATAATTCTTTTAAACATTACCTTCTTTGCGTAGTCTGATTTTTAAATTATTTGAAAATTCAGAACAATTTATCATAGTTGAACGTAGATCTTTTAGTCATGTGCAGTAGCTAAATTTTAAGATCTCAATAATACTTCCCACTCTTGCACTCTTTTCAAGATACAGCAAAATACATATTTTAATATAGGTATAACATACAGACAGCAAAATAACTACATTAATTTAAGAAGATCTTACCATGCATACAGTCACTGGCCAATGATGAACTAAGTATAATTTTTCCCACTTATGAAACACAATACTGAAACATAAAATATTTGGACTTAGACTTAGAATAACTTTATTGTCATTTTAAATGTACACGAATTGACATAAATTCAAATGATTTTTTTAAAAAATACCAAAGGGATAACATTTCATTAGTAACAAACTACCCCTGCATTTTTCCTGGTATAGTTCACACATAATGCTTTATCAAGGTTTTTTTTACTACAAACTGTGGTGTTTGGCAATACAGTTCAAATTAAAGTTTTATTTCAAATTGGTTTACAATGACTGGCTTATTTAAATAATGGCTTTTGTCTGAATTCAAAATACTGATAGACTCCACTCCTTTTGGTTTCTATAATCTGTCCTAACCTTTGAAGTGTAACATAAAATACAGAAACCCAGCAATTTCTCTCCAAACTACTAAACTCTTTCTGGCAATAGTATTTTAAATTGTATTAATCTCAGAGTACAAGACAACAGTGGTGCTATGACTTTTAAAAGCCAAATCACATAAAATATTATAACATACTGGTACTAGTTTACATATGACAAGCTAGTTGTGCTCAGTAGAAATGCAGACAAACTTTATTCTCCCCCCTCCCCCCAATCGCAAGGCAACTTAAACATACATTTCTCACCAAAATCCTAAATTTTCCTAACACAGTAGCCCCATTCCTAAAAACCTGGGCAGGTTAGTTGGATACTGCCAGTTGGAAGAAAATAGACAGAATTTGATTACTTTGTTTTATTAGAAGTCTTACTCTGGCTTATTAAACAAATTCTCATTAAAACATATCATGGAATAACAGAAAATATAAACACTGTAGGTTTTAGCAACTATTCGTTAGAAGAGTACATATAACCTTACAGTGTATTGTGGGTGGGGGGGTTTGCTTCCCCATAATGTAGTTATATCTATTCAGTGACAAAAATCATGAATAAAATGAAGTTCATTTTGATTATAAGTGCTTACACTGCTGAAAATATGAGATGATTTAACAGATAGTCTTTATGACCGGAATTGTTGCTAAGCAATGCAGTATTTAAGTGAGTTGTGCTCACTTTTAGAACCTTTATTGCTGTGTTCATAAGGGAATCACCATGACCATTAAGTGAATGACATGGTCATTAAGTGAATCCAGCTCTTCCCCCAATTGACTTTGCTTGTCAAAAGCCCCCTGGGAAGATTGTAAATCATGATCACGTGACTTAGAACACAACAACTGTTGTAAATACATGCCTGTGGTCAAGTAGCCTAATTCTGATCACATGCCACAGGGATCATATGACAGTTATAAGTTTGAGAACTGGGTGTAAGTCATTGTTTTCAGTGCCGGCATAATTTTGAACAATTGTTAAAAGAATAGTTGTAAATCAAGGACTAATTATATATCTCTTCATATGCAGTTTCCAACAATGTCAACATTTACAGTGGAAACCACAAAGATACTGATAAAAAGGTATATGGATATATGGATCAATAGAATTGAATTTACTCAATATGCTAAGTCATAATGAATTTGACATTATATATTTACCTTTGGCTTAGCTTGTAGGTAAATCCTCTGTAGTGTCTTATGAACCATGTTTAATTGTTTTCATGTTGTATGAATTATACTGTAGTTTGTTAATAAAACTGAGATTAAGAAAACTGCACAGTGAATTGTCATGTTATATGATTACAGACTAATGTTGTTAGATCATGTCACAACCATTTATTGTCATATTCATACTGAAAAAAACCTGAAATATTTCATTTTATGATGGAAAAAACATAATGCAATTCAATAAACACATTTTTCAATTCTACATGAGCCTTATTCATAAAACAATAATTATAGCATCTTCTGTGCTGATAGTTTTTGATGAAATTAATACTGTATTTGTAAGCAAAGTATAATGGTATTTGTTCTATAGTGTTAAACAATTTTAATAATAATCCATTATACAGTTAAAAATACCCTTATTGGAGCATCCCTGAGCAATGTATCAGGAAATGTAACCTGGATACATATTGAGTATATTTTAGTTTACAGCCAATTGTTTTAACCACAAAGAGCAATTATTTCCTCCTTAAAGGCCTCTTGAAAATTAGGAATAGAAAACATATAGCCTTCAAATATTGTTGAACTCTAGCATCTAACTAGCATACCTAAGAACATAATATTAGTTTAGTGCTATAATGTCTGATCAGCCAATTGTGTTGTAGATATAGTTCCAGGTTCATTTGATGAGCCTGATAGAGGTGTAAACTGTTTTACTGTCTTCAGGGTTTTAGAGGGTGCCTTTTAACATTTTATTATTATTTTTCTTTTGCCAATAAATCTTGCTTTCTGATCCTGCAGTATAGGAGCTAACTTTAATCTTTTCCTAAGCTCATGATGCAGACATACTTAGTTGAAATAGCAGGCATAATCACAGAACTGTTACCAGTTAATTCCTGTCAAAAGAATTAATTCCATTAATCAAACAGGAAGATACCTTCTTCCGTGTCTAAAAATTATAATGGAAGATTGATAAATCCCCAAACTACATTTAAGAAAAAGGCAGAGGGAAAGGAGAACTAATTTCCACAAATGGACAAACTATTTGGAGGTTAAGTGTTAGGGATCTGTTTGGTTACTGGATAAACATTTTCAGGATTTCTTGTAAAATTAAATGCCATTGTCTTTAGAGTTTTCATTTCAGGTTACTTACCTATTAGCCAATAAATGTGTAGCAGATCCACAAAACAGAGCAAACCAAAAACATTCAACAAGCAAACCATAAGTAGTCACTGATTTCATTTTTATTTACAATATATCTATGAAGAAAGAAAAAAAAGTAATACTGATGGTTATTTTCTCATTCATTAAGATGGAAAGCAAGTAGTTCGTTTTCCATCAAAAATCTATATTACCACCTTTTTAAATAAAATATCTAAAAAAGGTAAAAAGTTATATAAAGTAAAGTTACATGTTTTCAGTTTCTAATTGGAAATAATGATTAGGATTATACGATAACAATCTGAAGGAGCCTGGTAGTATATTTTCCAACTAACAGATTTTGTTAAACGGTACAAATAGTAATTGGACTGTAATCTTGATAGTTAAGTCATGTGGTCATAAAGTAATGTCATAAAGTGTGATGTGATTGCCCCACAATGATAGCAGTTCCTAGTTATCATTGTTAAGCAAAGGTCATGCAGATCATTAAGTAAGGACCTCACATAATCATAACTTCTGATTTCTTGAAGGTTTCTCCCTTGACTCCATTGTGGGAATCCAACAGGGAAGGTTGCAAATGGTAATCATTTGACCATGGGACACCGAGAATCAAAAATCACAATCATGTAACTGACTGCAAAAGTGCTGTGATTGTTCAAGAACTGATCATAACTACCACTCCTTCAGTGCTGTTACAAGTTTGAAAGTTAGATGGATTGGTTGTTAAACAAATACCATCTGTATAAGCATCCAGGAGCAGAATTTTATCAGATGCAAATAGTGGATGGACTGATTTAAATTGGAGTGAGGTGGAGGTGAAGATAGCTTGGTTATGTGGATACAGATTACACAAGGGTTTGTAACATTGCCTTTGGTGTAGAATAGATGTTGGGGCAAAGTAGGTAGCTGATGAAGTAAGCTGTTACTTGTGAAAGATTATGCCTTTTAATAAGATATGTTAGTCGGAAAGATCCAGTCAGATAACTCCTGATTTTTTTGCTGCAATAGATTAACATAACCATACTCTTACAATGAATAATCTCTGCTAACTCACAATTAGAATGACAATTTATGCAAAAACATTTTAACACTTTACCATAGTTATCTGAGTACATTTAAAAGAACACTGATAAATAAGGAAAAGAATCATTTACATGACTACTTCTTACAATTTATCATAAAGGTTCTTCTGGACAGTAGATTAAACAGCAAAATACATTAATAGTAATATCTACTTAAGAATGTTTATTAGAAATATCTTATATGCAATGCCCTTCTTTATAAGTTTCCTTGGATATTTAGACACTCAAAAATGTTATTACAGCACCATTGTATTGGTACACATTTGAATCAGACTGCAGATATGCAAATCTACATGCAGAGTGACATCATGGAATATAATAAGCTTCTAGATATTATTTTCCTTCATTTTGCAGGTTATGGAGTATTACATGAAAAGAAAAACTACAGACATATCTGATTCCTTTGCTCAGATGGGCCCTGAAAATGGTATGACAATATAGAATTGAGGTATTTGACTAGAAATTGAAGATGTAATTGGGAGGGTTGGATTAAGGGCTCTCATCATTTGACATATTCTGGGAAGATATCCCAATAGAGAGAAAGGAAAAAGCATTCTTACACATATCAGATATCACACCTGTATGACCAATGGCCCAAACAATAATGTGGTTTGTGTAGAATACTTGTAACTATATAGCTTTCAGATGAAATGCAGAAAACTGATTAAAGCTCCAGTGCTGCTATGGATAGACTGCTCAGAAAACAGAAGAGGAACTTTTATCTATGCATGGTGTACATGGAACAGATTGTAACATATCTCTAATCAGGTTTGTGGGTGAGAATAAATAAAGATTTAATTGAAAGGATGTAGAGAAAAATGTTAAGTCTGCTGGGTATTGGCAGACTTCACTTAAATAGCACTGTAAGCATGCAAACACAATACCAATTATAACAGATGTTCTGTTTGTTTTGTTTAGCAGTCAACCTCTGATCAGAACATATGCTAAAACAGAATTATTTTCAAACACAATGAAACATTAAGACAGAAACATCCCTCTTATTCATAACTTATTGCTGTGCTGTTTGCATTTTTTTATATTCTTGTGTTCTCTATTAGTCTGACTACACTAATTGGACAGACCTTTACTGCACTGACTATACTGAAAGTAGTTTCCCCAAAATATTAACATTACTGACTTGATCTTGCAAATAGTCTTTCACAGATAGAAGAACATGAGCTACTTTTCTATGGGTTGAAGAGAGGAGGATTTCATTCTTAATTAATATTTCTAATACTGCTATCAGTAGTACTGAGATGCTGAGGCATGCATTCAATATTGTTTTGTTGATTCCCTAAAAAAAGGAAAGTTTCAACTTCCTCTTTCTTGTGCAAAGAAGTTAATCCTGATACTTTTAGCATTCATTCTGTTTCCTCTTTTTCCCTGAGATGCATGTAACAATATTGTTTATGTCTTAAATCATAAAATAGACAAACATTAATAACAGTTATTAACCCACTGTTTGGCTGGGTTCATTAAATAAATGCGACAAACTTAGTATCTTTAAAGGATGTTCAATTGTTTATTAATTTGTCAAGAAGCTCAATAATGCTTTAAGGTCATTAATCTGTTCATTTTGCTTCTATATGATACCTGTTCTGCATAATGCTTTTTGTAAAAAAAATTCCTTTAATTTTCACCTTTTATATTATTATTGTTCTAAATTATTTACTGTTTTGATTTCAATGTTTGCCACTGCATTTTAATTCTACAGTAATTTTAGCTGGTTTGCTTTAAACTACTATGAATTCTTTTGATTCAGCAATATACAAACAACAAAATACTGTAAAGAAATATTATTTACAACTTTCAGCAGGCTAAATGGAACAAACACCCTCACCAATTGGGAGGGGGCCTCAAACTAATTAAGAAAAAGTAAAAAATCTCATTAAGTATGGAATACCAACTGCTTATAGGATAGGGCCAGAAAAGTAGGAACAAAGGGAAATGAAATGAAGTAGTCTGGAAAACGACACAATTGATACAAAATGGTATATAGTGCAACATATATATTTTTTTTGCAGAGCTTAGTTGTGTAGATCTAAAGGACAAAAGAGTTGTTTAAAGGTTGATATGTTTTATTATAAGATAGCTTGATTCATTGACTATAAGCATAACATAAAAAAATACTGTTATGTTTGAGTCAAATCATTACTTTTCAGATCCAGCTTTGGAGTTAATCAAGGGGAGGCTACATTTGTATTGCTACTAGTTGCCCAAGGTGTTCCAATAAATGGAAAACCAATCTCGTTATTCTGTTGCAGAAATAAAGGAAAAGTCTGGGCTTTATTCTACTCCTAAATAGCTTGAATACTCCATATAGAGATATTATACATTGTGGAAGTGATATCCATTGTTGCAATGATCAATTCTAATCTGCCCTGCTGAAGGAAAATTTGTTTTGTGCCTATCAATAGGCAAGGCAGCCTCACAATCAGTCCGAGTCACTAAGCCATCATAAAGTGGATCACAGAGCCTCCACAAACATAATAAATCAGTACAGATAGTCATTAGATGGCTTTGGTTGTACAGGTAGTCCTCAATTTACAACCATGATTGAAATCAGATTTTCTTTTTAAGCAAGGCAGTTCATGCCTAATTTTGACTTTTTTTGTCATGATTGTTAAGTAATCCCTGAAGTTGTTAAATGGATTGTGTGGGTGTTAAACAAGTATAGCTTCTCCCATGGACTTTGCTTATTGGAAGCCAGCTAGGAAGGTTGCAAATGGTGATTACATGACCCCAGGACACCGCAACCATTGTAAATACATGCCTATTGCCAAGAGTCCAAATTTTGATTTTGTGATCATAGGGATGCTGTGATGGTTTTAAGTGTGAGGACTGGTTGTAAATCCTCACATTTTTGTTTAATACTGTTGTAATTTTGAACCATCAGTAAACATATGGTTATAAGTTGAGGACTACCTGTAGCTGCTGGTCACACAGAGCAATAAACTAGCTAGCCAGATTTTAGATCAATGAATCATAAACCACTTGGTATAATTACTTTATGGTTCAGTCCATAGTATAAATCCGCATATTAGGTTAAGTAAATCATTGCTCCTTTAGTACTATGATTTAATTTTTGATATTGTTGCCTTTCAAGATTCAAAGGCTAATGTAGAGTTAGACCAAGATAGTTTTGAAATGTTATTGCTTCATGTGCGCAAATAGTATAATAATATTTCAAAATAACTTGGTCTAGCTCTACTCAGTGCCTAGATGAAAGCAGCCAGAGATATCATAGATTGTATCATATATTTTACAGAAGTACATCTATCATTATGTTATCTATCTAAAAACTGAAAGTTCTATGCAAGAATTATGCACTAGTTCTTATCCAGGTTTCAGCTAAACAAAACAACACAGAAGAGTTTTCTGTCAAATTATACAAAACAAAAACTCAATGCATATTTATTCAGAACAGTATCCTGCATATTTTAAGAAGACATAATGGAAATTAATTTCCTAAAACATTAAAACAGATCAAAGTATCAAATTCTCAAATATTATCCAAAGATTTAATTTCTGATTTCCATACGTGTTTTTTTTTTTGCTTCAAATGAAAGAAATGTCACACTGAAGCAACTGGGCTGTTCAACTAAACAAAGGCAACTGTACAGATTCTAAACAAACAAACCTGAGAAACCCTGTTTCTTTTTATCGAGACTTAAGAGAGGTTTATTCAGAAGTTATCTCTGATAAATAAAGCATTGGCTGTTCTTCCGTCCGAAATGAGTTCAAGAAAAACCAAAATACAAATCTTTCAAGGATCCATTTCTTACAGCCTATTTCGGATAGTTCGCCGTATTTCTCGACGGATATACTCTAAGCTAGGGCAAAGTACCATCATAAAATTTTTCGATACAAAGCCAGTTTTACGTGCTTTACAATTAACCAATCCGAATTCCGAGTTGTTTTGAAACAAAGCTGCACACTAATCAAAACACTTAAATTATCCCTAATTAAGAATCCACTTCAAAACAGAAAGACTTACTATCCAAGATACTCCAGGAGCTGGTTTTTAATCAAAGAGTCAAAAGCCTCGCAACTTTGTTTTGCCTGGGTTGCGAAAACCAATCGGGAAAGCTGGTGTCGGTATTAATTTTCGCTTCCCTGTAGGGGCCAGAACTTCCGCTGCGGTATTAAATCCCGCCCACTTAACTTTCTTTCCGAGCTGGTAGAAGACAAAGAAAACGGGTTTGTGTTATACATTGCCTCTCAACATTGCTTAGATTCTAATGGCTTGTCTTTCCTTTGATTGATATAAACATATATGTAAGACTAAACCTATGTACTTATACATGTCCTATATCCCTGCTGTAGAAAGTAAATAGGCAATGAAACACAGTAATACTATAAGCGATTATACACTGATCGTTTGAGACTTTTAAACTATCGATAACTTAAGTTTATTAAATCAGACTCGGTGAATAAGGGCATTTTAACTCCAGAGTGAGTGTATATCTGATATAGGTCTAGGAAATACCTCCTCTAAAGTTGGTGGAACTTTCAAGCAATCCTACTGAAACAGTCTGATCACATGTAATTAGCACACATCAACTCTAAATCAATGGGCTTTGCCAAGTCTGATATCATAAATGCACATTTGGTATATTTTTGTGAAACACTTAAAGATTATAGGTTTAATCTATAGAATGCTGTATTGGAAATAATCTATAAATTCCATAAATATTTTCAAATATTTAAAAATACCCAAGTAAAAGAAAGACAAATGCCTTGTATTCAAATGTGTTATTCAATCCTTGCAAGTTTGATTAATATTGAGCAAACTTGGCTTAAACAGAAGCATACTGTGTAAATATAAACTGCATCTGATTAGTTGCAAGCTCATAAATCAGAATGAGCTATAATGAAGGTTGTCCCAAAGGTGTTTTTTTTTCAACAGGCAACTGGACGTTCTTGTTTTTCTTTGAAGATGTTTCGCTTCTCATTCAAGAAGCTTCTTCAGCTCTAGATAATGAAGTTAATTCATTTTTTTATAATGGAGATCCTTTTGACACAGAAATGCTGGGTTTGTTCAGCAATATTTGTGATTTTTCAGATGTTTTCTAAATATTTTGAGAAATGTATTCAACCTTTATTTTTTTTTACAAGATTACTGTTGCAAACATGAAACAGCCAAGTACCTATAGAACCTATGAATGACCTCTAAGGTACGGTCACAGTCATCACAGGCCTCAGTGTTTCATTATTTTCTTTTATTGTGTAATATTAAGGTTGCTTAATCATATAACAAATCCTGATAAATTTAGTGGAATCTGAGGAAATTGGAGGAAATGGCACCAGAACATACACACAGAATTAGTATCATTACAAACTATCTATTTACAATCCAATTTGGAAGAATAAAAAAATATAAACAAGCAATACTTCATTACATACAGAGTTCAGATAAAAAGTAATACAAAACAAATTGTCTCAGAAAGTCTCAGCTAGTAAATAACTTTTATAGTCAGATTTCTTTGACAGACTACTTTGAAGACTGTTGCTTTTGAAGATTTGGACATGTCTTTTTAGTGCCACCTGCAGCATGATTCTAGAAGTAATTATCAGAAAGATAAAAAACACATTAAAGGGTTTAACTTTTATTATCCAGTGCAATGCAGAAAAATTAGACATATTCCAGTAGTGTAGAGTTAATCTACACTACTGCCTTTGTGGGAGGCATTTCCAACATTGTATTGAAACACACTGTTTAACACAAATCATTTCAGTTTTTGTTAAAGACATCTTACACAAAGTTTACATTGCTAGCAAAAGATGGTTCTTCTGGAAAAGTTTCTTCAAGCTTGTTTGTACTGATGAACATTTTTAGAATGTGCACTTCAGGAGCAGCAAAATCCAGAGGAACTTTTAACATTTTGGAACTAAAGGCAGTTGATCAATCTGGTAAATAATATTCATATTCAATTTTTTATTAGGCATTCACTTACTGGAAGAATTCTGCTCTTTGTAGTTAGCAATTTCATTTATGGATCTTTAATTTAAACTATTATTTTGTGATACCACCTTTTTCCCTTATGTCTTCAGCTATTATAAAATTGTAGCACAATACTTAAAGATGCTAGACACAATCAATCTATATATATTTGAAAATATATTAAATATAGTTCACATGTCACATCCATTACAGTGCACATTTTCAACATGAAAATCTCAACATATCTGAAAGTTCAAATCATTGTGGCCTATACTTCTAATATTAGCTTATTAGTTATTTTTAAATGTTTAATTAGCTGCTCATCTTTGTTAAAGATGGAAAACACAAATAGTAAAATTAAATACATATTAGAGGCTGGAATACAACTAACTTGAGAATAACTCCAATTAAATTATTTGTTGATTACTTCAAAGTATAATATTCCTGACAACAGATAGAGGGTTGAAAATATGTGTCGATTTGCATTTAATACTTCAGCAATTTATTTAGGGAAAGTTTTTTTTAATATTGTACAGGTACTCATTTACTTATAATCATTCATTTAGCAATGCTTCAAAGTTACAACACTGAAAAAATGACTTAAACCATCTTTGCATTTAAAATTGTAACATCTCCATGATCAAAATTAAGCATTTAGCAACCAGCATGGATTTAAGATGTAGTATCCTGTAATTATATGATTGTCATTTGCTTCCAGCAAGCAAAATCAATGAAGCCAGATTTATTTAACAACGGATGACTCACTCAATAGCCATAGTGATATAATTTATTTATTTATTTAATTTATGTTGCTGCCTATTCGCCCATGGCGACTCAAGGTGGCTTACACAATGTAAAACCATATTTAAAACAAAAAATAAAAATAAAAAACAATAAAAACTAACAAAAAGAATCAAATAAATTAGTAAAGTACAATAGAACAAAATTTGGGAAAACAAAAAAAACAAAAAACAAAAACCAACTCCTCCCCCCCCCGTCCCAACGACAGATCACATTAGTCATATGATGGACTCCATCCCTCTCTGGGTTACACAGGCCCACTGGCAGAACCAGGTCTTCGGTGCCTTTCGGAAGAGTGCTAGAATGGAGGCCATTCTAATCTCTGGGGGAATGATATTCCAGAGAGGGAGCCACCACCAAGAAGGCCCTTCTTCTGCGTCCCACCAGGTCTATCTCCCTTAGGGGTAGAACCTGCAACATTCCCTGCCTCCTTGCTCTAATGGGTCGGGTAGATGTGACTGGCAAGAGATGTTTCCTCAGATAACCCGGTCCCAAGCCATGAAGGGCTTTAAAGGTGACAACCTTGAACTGCACCCGGAAACAAATCAGCAACCAATGCAGCTTCTGCAGGAGAGGTGACACATGCGTACACTGGGGTCTGCACAAAACCATGTAGGTCACTGCATTTTGCACCAACTGGAGCTTCCAGATGCTCTTCAAGGGCAGCCCCATGTACAGCGTGTTGCAATAATCAAGACGGGAAGTGGCCAGGGCATTAGTGACTATGAGTAGGGACCGTTGATCCAGGAAAGGGTAGAACTGGTGCACAACCAGCAGTTGCGCAAAGGCCCTCTTGGCCATGACCACTACCTGCTCTTTGAACAGGAGTTGTGAGACCAGGAAAACCCCTAGATTACACACAGGGTCTGTTTGGGGTAGTGCCACCCCATCCAAGATTAAAGGTGGTAATTCTCCCTGATTTGCTTAACAACTGCACATTGCCATTACTTTCATATCATTGACAAGAAAATTATTTGCTAGTATCTTTTTTCCCTTTGACTCCCACTCTTGGCTTTGGAACAGATGCAAAGAAGAGCAACTAAGATGATTAAAGTTCTGGAGACTAAAACATATGAAGAGAGAGAGAGAGAAAGCAAGCACTGAGGCTACTTCGATTCTTAGGAAAGAGATATTTGAATTCAAGCTGAGGGAGGCCACCCAGGACAAGAGGGGGGGGAAACATTATCCTCCCCCATGTCTCTTTTTTATAGGGAAGGGATTGTTATTTTGCTGGAAAAAACACCCAGCCACCCTGGGCTGAATATCAATAGTCCACTTCATGCAGCTGGCGTGACGTCCCATGTGGAAAGGCTGAGAAATTGCCTTCGCTCGCGCAAACCCAAACCGAACTCCATCAAAATTCACCGCTTTGTAAAAAAAAACTCCCGCCTCCGCGCCTCTCCAGCCAATCGCAGGTCTGGGTCCCCAAGTTAGCCGTCCGCACGTTCGAGGCGCCAAAGAGCGCGGGGCTGCCCGCACGCCTCGCGCGGGTGACGCTTCCCCTTGGCGCCTTCGGGTGGACGGGGAGGCCGGTTGGTCCCGTGCTTCAACGAAGCCCCTCCCCTTCCGAGCAGAGGAACGAATCTGCGAGGCTGGGCAGTTCGCGGCTTACAGTTTAGCCGGTTGTCAGGGAGAAACAAGATGGCGGCGGCGGCGGCGGCGGAGGAGGATACAGAGCTGAGAGATCTCCTCGTGCAGACGCTGGAGACGAGCGGGGTGCTCAACAAAATCAAGGTGAAGGGGGCGAAGGGCGGGGCTAAGCCTTAGGTTTGAAGAGGCGGGGGAAAGAGACGGGCGAAGCGCGCGCGGGACTGCACGCTCGAGAGAGAACGGGCGCACTCTAAAGCGAAGCTGCCGGTCGCGCGGGCCGCAGAGGAGGTCGAGGACACGCCAACCGTAGCAACTCGTCTGCCTCGACCATCGCCGCTTTCAAGGGAGGAGAGCGGGGCGACGACGCTTTGCGCCGCCCTCGATTAAAGGTGGATGCGTCGAACTTTTAGTAGGGGGTCGAGAGATGGACGGTGTGAATGGCCGTTAAGAAAGCCGGACTGGAATAGATAAAGGCCTCTGAAGCCTCAACATTCTGTTTCCATGGTTTCCAAGGGGTGGTCGCGCGTGACCGGTCATTAGCAGCACTTAGGCCGCTACTTCTGACCCTGCAAATAGCCTATGGTCATCGGGTGGAGAATGACAACTGTTAATAGTCGTATCTCCAGGACGCTTTTTTTAAAAAAAACAAACAAACGTTTTTTAAAGTTGTGAAGTTGGGGGCATCACGCCTAAGAACGACTCATTCCTATTACACGAGAAAGGGTTTCCCCTTTGACTGCCCTGCCACTTTGGCTGTCCATTTTCATTATATGATGATAGGGTCAGTCTTCTCTATCCAGACCTTGGCACGTGTTGGATAATACTAGTCTGGTTAGAATTATATGGGAGCTGGAAGGCGCTCCTCCCCCCTCCCCCCCCCAATATTTTCTAGGGTATTGGGATAAGAAAGTCTGCCTCAGGTTCACAATGAAAAGAAAGATTAATCCTACATCTTACAGTTATTTTCCTAAGGAACCCAAGGTGATGTACTTGATTATGCTTCTCCCCTGCTATCTCTGTTCTCACAGCAATCTTATGGTCTAATCTTACAGTCTAAATTAAACTGATAATCTGGTAGTGACTGCTACCAGATTATCTGCTACACTTTGTGTCACAGATCAGATTAAAATACAGGTGGTTTTTTTTTTCTGTCACTATGTCCCAGCATTATAATTTTATATTCCAGGAAATACAAGATCTGCTGGATAGTTAAAAAAAAACCCAAAGAAGAAAATGTTCCATGAGAAAACATGTAGCTTTTGTGACAGTGCTGCATGGACACTAACATGAAGCCATCAGGAATTGTACCTGAATCCAATGAGATTTTTTAATTTTAGCTATCTTTTGTGTTCTTATATTAAAAGGTGCTAGACAACTCTGCAATACCTTTATAAAAGATTTGATTATTAGAATGTGAACATATTACATCCTGTTTCCTGTGAAAAAGTAGATAAATGTAAAAATTTCCCATTTTAGGGAAAGAGTTAGTTTGCAGCTCCAGAATGTCTTAAGAGAATACAGATTATTTGGACCCCACATAAGAATCTGGATGCAAGGAGATCCAGGATCAATAAGAAACTTCTTCATACAGTAGTGTACATATGTAATCATTTCATTCATGGCAATCAGTTCTATTAAGGGCCACCCATTAGAAGAGGATTTGATACACTCACAGAGGACAGGATTATCATTGGTAACTAGTCTTAATAGTTATACTATCGCCAGAATTGAAGGCACAATATGATGAGCACCACAAAGCAGGGTTTTAGGCTGATCTCTCTTCTCCCACGAACATTGATTTGAACTTACCCTAGGGAACAAAGAACCTATTCAGCAGTGTGCCTCAAATTCTCTTAGAGCTGATCTAGAAGGATATCAGGATCAATAGCATTGACAGTTTCTAAGAGATTGCATGATGCACCACCCATTCCAAGCTCTCTAAAAATTTATCTACAAGTGCAATCAATACCATCTCAGTATTGTAACCCAACTGTGGGTTCCAAATAATCTGTATTCTCTCGAGCCATTTTGCAGCTGCAAACTAACTATCTTTCCCTAAAATGGGAAATTTTTAGATCAAATAAAAATTGTATAGTATTGTTGGATAAGGGACAATGTATTAGAGAGGAATGGGTCACTGCCTCTTGCTGGGAGAACTATTCCATCCCTCAAGGATGATTTAAACCAGCAGGATCCAACAACAGATCTCCTTAGAGGCTTTGACCAAGAAGGAGAAATATAGATGTTAATTAGTTGCATCAGTCTGATTTTAAACCCTTCCCAGGTAACCATTTAGACCATTCCTCAGTCAGCTGCAAATAATTTATATAGCCAGAGTTCAACTAGAATGAATTTAAGTGACTTTATCTGGTAAATGGGGAATAGGGTAGGGTAGGAATAGAATAGAATAGAATGTCTTCTAGTTTAGCCTCCCTGCTCAAGAGGGAGACCCTATGCCATTTCAGACAAGTGGCTATCCGGTCTCTTCTTAAAAACCTCCAGTAATGAAGCACAGACGATTTCTGAAAGCAAGCTGTTCCACTGGTTATCTTCATAGTAGCCTTGCAAATGTTTCTCTAACTCTACTTCCCCAGGAACAAATTTAAAAAACATGACTGGATAGTACCAGCTAGAATTTTTGTTTTTGTTTTATCACAAGACAGAGCTTTTGCTATGCACATTGAAATCTGGATCTACCTTCTGTTTTGTCTTAATCAGTATTTTTTAAAATTGCTTATATGTATGTGTATGTATGTATATATGTATGTATGAATGTATCCATCTAAAGTATATGTGGAATAAGAAATGGTGTTATCTCAACATAAAAGCTAAATTTTAGATTTCATACAAGTCTGAGGAAAGTCGTGTCTCCCAGAAAAAATGGTTTTAAATGAGATTGTTTTAATGGTAATATCCAGGAACTATAAAGTTTACTTTTATGATAGTTTTATTTGATATATAGATTAAAATTTAATGAAATTGTTTTTTAATAATAAAGTTATAATTATTTGATTTCTTGCTCAAAGTTGATAGTTTAATTGTGTAGCATTAAGTTGGCTCCAACTCTCAGTGACAGCATAAAGTTTTTCCATTATGATCTGTCCCTAGCCTGATCCTTCAGATGTTCCAGTGATGCAGCCAAATCCACCATAATTCAGGCCTTTTACCTTGCTGCTGGTCATTCTTTTCTTCTCTTTCTTTCCACCTATCCCAGCAGTAGAACTTTCTCTAGAGAGTTAGAGAGCTATACTTTGTATAGTATGTATAGTATGATAATTTTGTTCAGGTGAGACCTGTATATGTTTAAAATATTTCATTTTATTCTTCAGCCTAAAGGTTCCTGGAGCACTTTATAATAAGATTAGCATGCTCATCCCTGTCCATAAGCTTATAAACTCACAACGTAAGGCATAAAAAGGTAATGGAAATGTTAGTTCTTACAGTTTCATATCTCAAGTAATTGAGAAGACAATAGATCAGGATGTGTAGTGGAGTAACTAATGATTATAGTTGAACATAAACCATGAGCAACCGAATTGTGAAAGAGCAGGTGAAAATCCAACTGCTTCTTTGTCCCTCTGTCAATTCACATGTGGCTTGCTTGTTATCTAAAATACATCATCTTACACAAAACTTTCATTATAGGCAGAATTGCGGGCAGCTGTATTTTTAGCACTTGAAGAACAAGAAAAAGTTGAGGTAAGACACCAAAGTAAATGTTTAAATTGGTTGTAATGGTATACATCAGGGGTGTCAAATTCAATTTCATTGAGGGCTGCATCAGGTATGTGTTTGATCTTGGGGATTGGGGTGGGTATGGCCAGGGTGGGCATGGCCAGCTTGACATAACTCATATCGGCACCTGTGGTAGGCTGAGCGCTCTGCCAGCGAAAGCAGGTTCCTGATCTCTATTTTCAGCTGCGACAGCCTCCTGTGGCCTCTTGCCAGGGAAAACGGAGCTTGAGTGGGCCACACATGCCTCTCTGGGCCCTGTTTTCAGCTGTGTCAGCCTCTTGCAGCCAGTGAAAACACCTTGGGGGGGTGCATGTGGCCCTCCCAGGTCCTGTTTCAGAGCTCCCTTGTTAGCAGAGGGTTGCAAGAGGCCATCGTGGCTGAAAACAGGGCCCAGAGAGGCATGTGCGCGTGCCCCAAGCTCTGTTTGCACCCCCAGCTCCATTTTTACTGGCAAAGATACCGCGGGCCAGTACTTCGCTATTTCCAAGGTAGCCTTGTGGCCAGATCTAAGCATCCTGCAGGCCAGATCTGGCCCCCAGGCCATGAGTTTGACACCCCTGATAAATATCTCTTTTTGTTGACACTTTTAAGTAAAGGAACAATATGAGAATGCTTAACTATTTCTGGTCCTCAGGTAATGTCTATGGAGATTCTCAGTCATCCAGCTCATAGTTGTCCCAAAGATGCTTTTTCAAGAGGCAACTGAACTTCCTTTTTTTCTTTGAAGATGTTTTGCTTCTCATCCAAGAAGCTGAAGAAGTTTCTTGGATGAGAAGCTAAATGTCTTCAAATAAAAACAAGAAAGTCCAGTTGCCTCTTGAAAAAGCACCTTTGAGGTCCTCAGATAATGTTAGGCGTTGACTCTTAAAGGGAGGGAGAAGGCTGTAAGGTTTCTTTTCACTTGATAATTTGTAACATCTGAAAAAACTAACTGCTACAGAGGAACACAATATGGTTTCCCAAGATGTCAGCAATATCAACCCACCTGCATTTGCTGTGGGACCATCATTTCAGAAATAAAAGTTTTACTGGTATTATCTTTAAGGCTGTTTGGGATGTTATGGTGCTTTTCTTTAGTGACTCCATGCTGGAATGCCTTTTTAGTCCCCTCTCTTTAGCTGGCAATTCCACCATATAGAGATCATCCTTAACTTGCAACCGTCATGGAGCCAGCCCATTATAGTTATAAGTTGTGGTGATTATAAAGTGGATCATTACATGACTGACACTTTTATAACTTTTTACAGCAGTCATTAGCAAATCATTATGGTCATCAAATGAATTGACAGTCATTAAGTGAATGCCATGATTGTTAAAATGAACTAATTGTTCACTTTGGGGCATTTTTGCCAAAAATGCTAAGTAAATGCCAGTTTTTGGTGTGTGGGGGTGGGGAAATACCAAATCACAGTCACGTGACCAAAGCACATTGCATATGGAGGTAAATGTGGCCAGTTGTTGAGGGCCTGAATTGTATTTACATGACTACGGAGTGGAAGCCATGGGAGCTTCATAATTAGGTTGTAACTTCCTTTTGGGGAGAGTGATCTGTTATAACTTTGAATGGTTTCTAAGATGAGGATTATCTGTATAGTATTGACTGTTTATCTAGTTTTGATGGTTGTTGAACAGTCAGGTCAGCTTGGTATTTCTACTAAACCATTGACTGCTCTCTGATTCTGATGTCGGACCAAAAAGATGTTCATTTAAGTTAACAGAAATATCAATCTATTATTTGCCTCTTCGGTATAAATCCCATCATTATTTATTTATTAAATTCATATGCTATCCATCTCATTGATAAAGCAACTCTTGAGTGCTTTATTGCTTTTATTATATTGCTTTGAAGTACTGAATATTTTGCAGTGTAGGAAAATCTCTTTAACTCTTTTCTTTCTTTTTTTGAGCAGAATAAAACTCCTCTGGTAAATGAAAGTTTGAAAAAGTTTTTAAGCACAAAAGATGGTAAGCCTCTTTTCTATTCATTACAATTACAATATATGTTTCACAAAAAGTGATCATGTGACGATGAAAGGGAGAATGTAGGGAGCAAGGAAACAACCTTGACAAAATACTGCAACAACCATTTTCTAGGCAAAAAGAGCTGAAACATTTTTTTAAGTCTGAAAAAATTAGATAACAATTAGGATAAAAACAGCTCAGGTTCCTCCTTTCTCATTCACTGAAATATGAGAAGGGCAATTCTGTTATAGCCAATCTCAGGTAAAGCCTTTCTGCAGAATATTTTTTGGATATGGTCTACATAGTGGAACTGACATGGATTGAATGAATTACTGTTGTACTGAACTAGCAGAATTATTTCATTTTTTCTTGTATGAGATAAAAAAAGAAATCTAACCTTTCAGTCTCTCCAAGAGGTGAGATATTTAGGTTACATTGAGTGGAAAAGAATTAACTGTATCAAAACCACCACCACCCTTTTCTTCCATCGAAGAACAACCAATACACAGATCTGACACTTGCATCATATTTATAGGAATGCCTTAGAATCCCCACTCCCACCTTAATTTCCACTGGAATTATATCATGGAGTTTAAATAGCTACTTTATGAGAATGTCCATGTCCCATCCTGTCAAGTATTTTGCAAATAGGCAAGCATCCCAAAGGCAGTCATTTGATTAACAGGCCCACAGTTGTATTCTCAAAATTCTAATCCGCTTCTGTCCATACTGTAGAACATTACTGAACTTCGAAATGCTTTTCTGTTATATTAAAAATCCTAAATTCCTTTTGAATATTAAAATCTTTTATTTTTTTAATCCAAAATGTATTTGCTAAATTAAATTATGTGACTTAATTAACAGCTGTAATTAAAAGACATTTAATATGCTTTCTTTAAAAGGCCGATTGGTGGCTAGTCTTGTTGCTGAATTTCTTCAGTTCTTCAATCTTGATTTTACTTTAGCTGTGTTTCAACCTGAATCAAGCACAGTAAGCATTTTTAATATTTTTATTTCAACATTATACTCTGATTTTGTTCTGGTTTAACGGAACCTGAATTCATTTTTAAACTTAATTAGTATTCTGTTTTGGCAAATCCTGAACGGAAATATAGTCACGCTCACTATAGATTAAATGCAGGAGAAGTTGAATCTAATGTTTCAGTGTCTTATTTATACTGTGATGCTATAATTAAATTACAGATTTCTGAGATTTTGTTTATTTGACTTAGACCAAGATAGAAGTAAAGAATATTCAGTTAAGTAGCCTATAACACAATGGGTGTCAATCTTTTCTTCACCGTGGACCCCCTTTAAATATATTTTGTGGACACAGACTCTCAAGATTTAATGCAAAATTTAAATCATAACATTTCTTTAAGCTTGATAACAAGCTTTTGTTTTGGATAATTCAAAAACAAGCTTCTAGGTTTAGAAAACAATTTGCATTTTCAATATCACAAACTTTAGTTGCTCTATAAAGACCTACATCATATATGCTATAGATAATTCTGAATGGTTCTGGGTGACGTAGTGTAGTATAATGTAAAATACAATACAATACATTTATTTACTTACTATAATTGAAAGTTATACTATAATAGCCAAAATAAAGTCACATGTCTTGTGGACTTCAACTCTCAGAATGGCAGGCACAGTCATAAAAGGGTCCTTCCATAAATGAACATTTTTTCCAGTACAACCATGGTTGGCTAGTATCTGGTAGCTCATTTACTTAGCTTAAAATTTAAGCTGGAGAAGAATTTGGAAGGTGAGAAAGCATAAAACATGTTACACCTCAAGTTCACTTGTATAGAAAACTGTAGAATTAAATAACAATTCTACAAGACCAATGAAAAATAGGAAAGTTAAAAGAAAAAGAGGACATTTGTGGCAAGGACATCTGCATATTGTAAAAAAGAATTTATGACTATGAATTTTGACATGGAAATGTTTTATATTCAGTTTGCTGTAAAAAATTTTTTTAGAAAACTACTAAATTTCCTTTTGGCTTAGAGTTGCATATATGTGTACATGTGTGTGTATCTGTGTTTGTGTTTTTGCAGTCAAATGGACTTGAACCTCGAGAAAGTTTAGCTCAGGACTTGGGCATTTTAGAACCTAAAGCCCCAGTAGAGGGGCCCTTGCTACTGGAAGTGGTCAGAAGATGTCAGCAGAAAAAAGGCTTTTCTAACAGTGGAGATGTAAGACTGTTAACATCCTAACCATGTTAATGAATTCTTCATTTTGATGTAGGTACTTTGAAGAGCAAATTACTGTTGAATTAGTGATGTTTATTTAGAATGTTTTGTAGTGTTTCCTTTTGGAGAGAGTATGTCAGTACCGTTTTTGTGTGCATGTCCAAGTCAATCTTGATTCCTAGTGATAAAGCAAACAAGTTACTTAAGTTTTCTTGGCAACATTTTCAGAAGTGGTTTGCCTTTGCCTTCTTCCTAGGGCTGAGAAAGAATGACAGGCTCCAAATGGCCCATCTGGCAGGATTCAATTTCCTTAGTCCTGTTCAAACATCTTAACCATTGGACCACACTGGCCTTTATATCTCTACTGCTTAATTGTATTCTAATCATATTTTATATTGACTGGTTTTCTACATTTCCATTTAGGTAGCTCCAGTAATATCTGAAAATGTACATTCACCTCCAAAATCATCAGATGAAAAATCTAATATACTTTCAGTGCCAAGTAAGGTAAGCTGGAATAGCAAAACAAAGCATATTTTTAAAAGTGATATTTCTAGAATCTAATGTTAGTCTACAAATTATTTGTAATATTACCAAGGTAAATATATATTACCATAATAGCTATACCACTAATATATACTTACATTAAAGTTATAAATTTATTTTATAGAAATAATTATGGAACTTTATGTACTGCATGCACATACAGAGCAATTGCAGGTTGATCCTTCACTATTTTCAAAAAATTGCTGACTTGTGGTTGTCAAAACTGGAGATGAGAATGGCTTTGACAAGCTTTTCAGCCTAGCAGACCTTTATTTTAAAATTATTTGAACTATCCTACTGCTGAAAGCTGTTTTGAGGCCTAATCACTGGCAGCTTATTGAGATTTTCATAGTTGCAATTGAAGCTCCACCTTCCCTTGGCATTTCTTTTAGGGATGAAGTTGTAAAATAGCTTTGGACAGAAATTGCTTAATGGGTTTGATTTGGAAAATATGTCTAGGGTACTTGATATTTTAAAGCAAAATAAACTAATGTATAGTTAGCAAAAACATACAAATAGATTTTTATACAATCAAATATCAGAACTGATGGTAAGAAGCACCAATATGGCTTTTTCAATAAATCATGAATAAAAATACCCTAAAATTAATTTGTCTCTGATTCTTAAGTATAGTACCATGTTATTGGTCTGTGGAAGAATTTCAGTAATTTTATTGTCTTAACAATCCAACTTCACTCTACTGGGGGCCCTCTGCTTACAACAGTCCATATTGTGATTATTCTGAGTTACAATGGTACTGAAAAAAGTGAATTTCACAGTTACAACTATTGCAGCATCCCTATGCTCACGTGATCAAGATTCAGGTGCTTGGAAACTGACTCATGTTCATCATCTTTTATAACTTCTGACAAGCAAAGTCAATGGGGAATCCAGATTCACTTTACAGCTGTGTTATTAATTTAACAAGTGCTTCACTTAACAACTGTGGCAAGAAAGGTCATAAAAAGGGGTAAATCTATTTAACAAATATCTCACTTAGCAACAGAAATTTTGGGCTCAATTGTGGTCCTAAGTCGAAGACTACCTGTATTTCGTATCTCTCCTATATAATTTTTATCTTGTTAAACCATTCTTGACCCTTTTTAAATTTCTAATGTTCATGTTCAAAAATTGTTTAATTATACAGATGAAGTTTTTTTTAGGACATACTGTTTTTTGTTATACACAGAAACTTAGTGGGGCAGATTTTGATAGTGATGTCTGAGCAAGTAATCAATAGTATTATAAGTTTTAGTAGGTTTACTAAAAAAAACAAGGAGTACAGGATTTTCAGAGGGAAATATGCTAGTATGGTATAGCATTAAAATAAATATTGAATAAATATTAAATTGACTGATTAATTTATGATTAAGAGATAATTAATTTTCCTTTCTCAGAGGGAGTGATGTCCATATATTTAAATAAAAAGCAGTGATACTATTAAACAAAGATAGGGCAAATATGAAGATGTGGCTCCTGGGATTCTTTTGAATTCTTCTGTTCATTCCTTAGGGATGCAGAGAAGAGGTCTTTTTCTGGAATGCTTTTTCCACAACCCCCACCAAATTTGGCCCATTTAAAGTTAGGTCTTTTCACAGTTTTTCCCACAATATTTTCCCCATTCTGTTTTATTTTCAGAGACCTATACTGCTAGAGTATGCCTAGACAAAAACAGACAAGTTTCAACCTTGTTTATGTAATTTAGTTCCATCATTCTATTGGGTTGGAAAGGTTTTTTTTTAAAGAATTCTTTTGATCCTGAAGAGGTTGCTGTCTCAAGTGAAAATTCTAGTCAAAGTGATTAAAAAAGAAATAGTTACAAGCCCAATTGTATAGTATTTGGAAGATACTGACTACCAGTATCTGAATCCATTGCTGTGTGCCTTTTAGCCAGGATATTGGATTGAGTTTGTTTTTGGTTGCCTTGGTGAGAATGTATACCAGGATCTCCTGTATATGAGAGGAAGTCTGTCTTTTAATTTTCTTCAGTATACTTAATCCTTGCTTATCAACTGCCTTATTCAGTAACCATTTGAGATTACAATGGTGCTGAAAAAAATAACTTTATGATCAATGTTCACAATTGTAACCCTTGCAGCATGTCTTAGACACATGATCACCATTGTACTCATTGCTTGTTGCCCTGGGCTTGGCCTGTTGTAAACAGGCACACTTTGAAAACAATGAGCTGGCAAAAACAAATGATTCTACATTATGTGCCTGCTTCCTCTCCAATAAATGTAAATTCAAACATTAATCCCATTCTTGTTCATTATCTCAGCACAGGGGAACATTCCAAATGGCAAGGAGTAGTTACAAGGCAAACAAAAGTCAGTGTCAAACTGATTAGTCTTGTCAGTTTTGAGCCAGCTATCACAGTGTTGCTAGCTCCAAAGGGTGGGGAAGTGGGGAGAAGGAAAGCACAGTCTCTGTCATGTGATTTCCTACTTAGGTACCACTTCCCTTAATGATCAAATTGCCAGTTGCAATTTTGTTAGCTAAACAAGGACTTTATGTATTTGGGGGTTTTGACAATATTTTCTGAAATTTGAGAATACTATTTTGCAGGTGTAGTTTTCTAGGTCAGGCCATGTTCATAAGGTGGTGCTGTGAGGCTGCTATTTTATATACACATTGGCCTTTAGTATCCTACAAGATTTTATTTTGTCTTCATACTGTATCTGCATAAATTGTGAAGTGAGATCAACTAGAATAAAAGATCTTGACAAGTCATTATATATTTTGAAGAAAAAAGAAATAATATCGATTCAAATATAGGTTTAAACAAATATAGAAAATACACTTTTTTAAAGAAAAAATATATAAATAAAACACAGGTGTATAACTAACAGTTTTAGCTAACGTTTACCATCTGTCTCTAAGGATGTAATCAATATTGTCATGTTCAAGGACGATGTGTATAAGGAAAAAGTTCAAATGAAATCTAGGCAAGAGATAAATGGTCACAAATTGTTACACGTGGGATAGAAAAGCAGATCAGGAATGTTGACAGTTATACAACCTTGGTTATATTAGATTAATCCAATGTGCTGTATGTAGGAGTACCTTGAAGAGTGTCCAAAAACGTCAATTAGTGCAGTATATGAGAGCTGAACTACTCACCAGTAGTGCATAATAACAGAAATCATGCTTGTACTGGAGGAGTTTAGTTGCTGTTCAAACTGTTGATTTTATTCTGTGCATAAAAAAGGTTTAGGGCAGAGGTGGTATTCAGCAGGTTCTGACCAGTACTGGACAATCAGTAGTAGAAATTTTGAGTAGTTCGGAGAACTGGTAGCGGAAATTTTGAGTAGTTTGGAATACCACCTCTGACTGGCCCTGCCCCCATCTATTCTCTGCCTCCCGAGTCCCAGCTGATCAGCTGGGTCATCTTTGGTTGCCCTGCACAAGAGAACAGAGCTGGAAAGCAGGTTAGTGCGGTGGGGAGAGAATGGGGATTTTACAGTATCCTTCCCATGCCACGCCCACCAAGCCATGCCATGCCATGCCCACCAGCCACGCCCACAGAACTGGTAGTAAGAAATTTTGAATCCCACCACTGGTTTAGGGCCTATTTATCTGAGTGACTTAATATGAATCTGTAGAGAAACTAAGTTCGGCGAGAGAGATCTCCTTGAAGATAACTGAACTTTCATTGTTTGATGGATACACAGAAGCGTTTTTCTGTATGTAAAAGAGAGAGAATCTTTTCAGTATAGTTAACATGTCTACTGAAGAGAGAAAGGGTAACATATGATACCTTGTTTTAACCTGAACGTAGTGTTTTGGAAATGGAGAACATAGATCCCAGTGACTGTTTAGAACCAATTTGTTTAGAACCAATACCATAGATCAGAACTTGCAACTAATATGTTACGGATAATTGAGCTGTATACAGATAGTCCTTGACTTACAACTAGTCACTTAATGACTATTTGAAGTTATGATGCACTTGAAAAATGCTACTTACTGCCTGTTCTTGAAGTTACAACTGCTGCATCAGTCTTTTACCACATAAAGTCATATGATTGCATTTTGGGCACTTGGCAACCAGCCCTTATTTATAACCAGTTGCAGCATCCTGCAGTCATATCACATTTGGCTACCTTTTTTTGACATTTCCAACAAAAATATCCATTGAGTAAGTGGATTTGTACTTACTGGATTTGCTTAACAACCATGGTAACTTGCTTTATAATTACCATAAAAATAGTCATAAAAGTGAGTTTGGTCAGGTGGTGGCTTAAGTTACAACTGCAAGAACAGCAACTTACAATTGCAAATTCTGGGCTCAATTGTGATTATAAGTTGAAGACTACCTGTCATTGCAAATCCAGCAATACTCTCTAGCAGTGATAGCTAACCTTTTCCATATTGCATGCCAAACGTGCGTGCACATGCTTATGTGCCTGCACCCATGATGCAATGCACGTACAACTCCCCCTGTCTCCTGCACATGCATGTGTGACCCTCACATGCTTCTGCGCATGCATGCCCATCTCCCACATGCACAGCAGATACCTGACAATCAGCTGGCTGGCAGGGGGCATGCGCATGCACAGTGGGGCTCTTCCGGGCGACCTCTCGTGTGCCGGCAGAAGTGGTTCTGCGTGCCACTTCCGGCACGCGTGCCATAGGTTCACCATTACAGCTCTATAGCATGGAATGGCCAAAAAAAGCGGGGGGGGGGACTATTATACTTCATGAGAGCCTGAAAATGAATTATTCCCTTCCCTCTAACTTATATTCCAAGTACTTAAGGTAGAGCCAATATGAGTTTCTTTTTTATATTTTCCTCATTTTCCCAAACTTAATTCGTGTTTTTAGGCACTTTTCTGTAACGTGGAAAGGGAAGAGAAATTCACGGGAGACATTTTTTATTCTTTCAATCTATATGAAGAACATATTTTCTGCAAGGAAGCCTTGAGCAATCGGAATCAGTTAAAAATGATAGTATCTGTTTCCATTTTCCAGTATGTTGCAGAGAAGAAAGCAAGATGGCACTATATGTTTTAAAATTGCATCATGAAATTCAACCGGATTGTTTTTTATCAACTGCTTGTTTCAGTTTTCAAGAATACCTACAATACAAAATGTTTTAATAATACAGAAGTCTGTTCCATTGATTAGAAAGTTATATAGCAACACTTGTATTGCCAAGCATGGTTGCAATATTTTTCTACATATAAAGGGCTTGTGTTATTGTGACAGCAACATTGCCAGTGCTGATTGACAGGAGAACTTTTGGATTTCAGATTTTATGACTTTTCATACTTTCTTTGATTGGTAACTAATTGGATGATACTGAACACTTTAAAATGACATCTACTTGCACTATTCTAAATAATCAGGGATGTGTGTATTTAGGAAATGTAACTATGATGCAGCTAAATTAAGCTAACATTACCTATGCTGCCTTAAACAGATAAATGGTGCTTTTAATGTATGTACAGTAGCATTTCATTATGAATTATGAATAAGTTTTATTCAAATGATGTTGATTAGCCTGGATGTACCGTTTGAATTTTCAATTCAAGTTGTATACATTATGTTAATTTTAAGGATAATTTTTAAAATAGTAATAGAAACTATATAATCAAAGACATTTAACATACTGCAACATGGAGCAGTATGTTTTTTGTGGCAGAAAAATAAACATATTCTTTATTTCAGAGTTGAAACCTTTCTCCTCAAGGCTGCAGTTTATTATAGAATTGTACATTGAAAATTCTATCCAATAAATGGGTGTGATCAGGATAGAAAAGTAAACTCAGATAAAAAAGTGGTGGACCCAAAGCAACATTTACAGTTTAAAAAGCCCTAGCAAAACAAAACAAAACAAAAATCATATACCGTGTTTCTCCAACAATATGGCCTCCCCAGTAGGAAGTCCCAGCATGTTTTATAGGCATAAAATCAAATTAAACCCCTCCCCCCAAATTAAGGCCTATTTTAAAAATGCGAAATGGTGGGGAATGGTGGGGGAGGCCTTGCTGTTAGGAAGTACTTTTGTTGCATATCCAGATATGGTGCTGCCTATGTTGACTTCGGCGTTGGTGGGGCACTACATATCGGGAGACCTTCTGCCACCTTTGCTTTCCCTTCTCGTGCTGCCGTGGCATTTAGAGCAACACTGCGGCGTTTGGCGCAGACACATGGGGCCAGCCAGGGCTCCTCCCTGCAACCGGAGCCTGGTGGAGACACTCAGCTTCAGGCACTCCTGTCGCTGCCTTCCCTTCGCCTCTGAAGGCAAAGCCAATTCTTTTAAAAACGATGCCCTACTAAAGGTACAACAAAGCCTCCCATGCCCAAGAGGGCAGCCCAACCCCACGTGGGGAGACGAATCTCCCGCGGCTGTAGCGCAGGATCGGCCCACCCCAGGAGAAGTTCCCAACCACCATCCCTGCCTGGCACTGGGCAGAGCATGAAGAGCTTCGCCTGGGGCGCCCAGCGCAGCTGACAGGCGGGCCCTCCTGCCCTGAGAAGCTCTCGCCAAGGCAGCGAGCCCGAACCTGAAGAGGCCACTGGGAGAGGCTGCCCAAGGCAGTGATAGCGCCCACCCGTCGGCGGACAGGGAGGTGAGGCGATGGCAGTGCTGCTTCCCTGGCTGGCAGGTCTGGCAGAGAGAGCCCGAAGCTGCCCATCCTTTCCACCACTCGCCCAGCCTGTCCCCGTCCCCACGCATCTCCAAATGCGCCGGCAGCTCCAAACACTGCAGCGGCATAGGCATCGGGCAGAGGCGCTCACTCGGCAGGGCTCAGCTCGGAGACGGCCTAGCTGTTTTTTGGGGGGTCAAAAAAAAAAAAAAAGGCCTGGCCTTATTTTGTGAGAAACATGGTACTTAAAGCCCTCTCAAACTAGTATTACAATGTTTTGCCAGAAATGGCAGCAATATTATAAAAGTTTGGGATAATAAAAGAGTAGATATCACAGAGTAACACTTCCACTTTATTTAGGAAATAAATTATCAGTATCAGTTTTTAAAAGTTTAATAAAAAGTAAGATCCAGTTCGCATAATGGATTTATTTTATTTTATTAATCAATTTTATATGGCCATCCATCCCATGTAAAGTGACTGAGCAGCATACCATAATGAAATATAAAAAGAAATGGAGAATGGTCAATTATTTTTCAGCAATACTGGACTTAATTTCATTTTTGCTTACAGAAGGAAATCCTAGATAAACATGACACTGTAATAGAAACACTGAAATACGCTGGACAGTAAAATAAATCAGAAAGTTGACTAGAAAAGAGACTATCATGAGCCCAAGTGGAATGCACGATTCATTCTATATCTAATAAGCTTTGCAACTGAAGAAGTCAATTAGTTTTTCCAAGTGAAAGAGAAAAATTGCAAATGGAATTGCAAATGGTGGTGTTCATTTACAGTTCATGTGCTATTCGACAAAATCAATATTTTTAATACTAGGATTTTAAAGGTTTTTTTAGTAAACACAACATAATTTTGTATATTAGTATTTAGTTTTACATGATATACCCACATACAATTTATTTTCATTTTTATGCCATTATTTTATTCTTATGTTCAGATACCAAGGTATAAAGGACATCGTAAACAGAAAAGGTGCTTGAACACAGCTGAGCAGGTAAAATGCATGAGCAGAAGAATCTGGCAAGTGCCTCTGTTTCTAACTTGAATAAAAGAGCAGCTTGCATTAAAAAGTAAATGCAACTGGCTCAGTTGCATTTTGGTAAACTAACTCCACATCTATACAGGTGTAACATGTACTTTGAAATACACAATAATCACAATTATATGAACATTTAATGAAATGTATATAATTAAATTAGGTTGGCAAATACTTACAAGTTGCCCATTTGTCTGGCTCCCTAATAAGTTAATAAGTGTTTCTACATGCTAATGCTTTGTGTCAAGTTTTACATCTGAATCCTTAACATACACCTATATTTATATAATTTAATTGGTATTGTTCATGAATATTAGTTCTTGATTTTTGTAAACTAATTCATGTATAAGATTTACTATGAATAAATGCAGAGGAACTTGGAAAAGTTTGAAATACTTCCCCAATCTTGTTTGCAGGTTGGCTTAGAAATGAGATAGGAAAGCTCTAGGTTGAGGAGGGTCTTGGATGAAGCAAGGGAGAGATCCTTTTCAGTCCGGATTCAAAATGAGCTCTAGTAGTGGGACATCATTGGTTGCACTTGTCAATAACCATTGAAAAGCTTGGGATAGAGGTTGGGTGTGTGTGTCCTGAGTCTCTTGGCAGCTACTGATATCACTGACCATGGTAACTTCCTGGACTGGCTCCGCAAATTGGGAGGCACTATTTGAGGTGGTTCTCCTTTCTCTGTGGCTTGTACCAGTCAGTTGTGGTGTGGGAAGTGATATGCACCTCTAGGGCTCTGTCCCTTCCTGTTTAACATCAAAGCTTCTAGGAGAGATCCTCAGTACACCAATTGTACCCAGTTACACATCTTTAATCCATGCTGGACAAGTGTTGCTGTTCAGTTGCTGGCTCTGCACCCAGAGGTTATAAGAACCTGGATGGGGAAAACTGACTCTCTCAATTCTAGCAAGATGGATTGATTGTGGGTTTTGGGCTGCCCAGGATGAGGAGTTGATATCTCTGACTCTGGATGGGATAACACTCACCTAGAAAGATCTGGTGTGCAATTTGGGTTGTTTTTCTTCTGCTGTTTGGGTATTAGTTTGTTTTTTCTATTTGGGTCTCATCCTCATCCTCTGATGTCTCATCCTTTATAAAAAGCTATTGTTAATGAAATGAAAACTGCTCAAATGTCCAATTTGCAAAATGTAGGCTGCAGACATTTTTGCAGGTATTAGCTATCAGGGATTGTATATCAGGATCATTTCATTTTTACTTCATCACCCTAAGGTTAAGTGTTACTTGATCTTACCAATAACAAAGATAGTATCAAAACCAGGCTTATCTCTTGAAGGAATGTAATGCAAACTTTTTCCTACAATGAGTGGAGTTGGTTGGGCTACTCACTGAACCTCGGGAAGAGAATGTTGGTGATTAATCTGTTTTAATCCTTGCTTCTTCCCAAAGGACACTTAATCAAAAATGCTTACAATACCATCTCCTTAAGACCATAAAACAAAACATATTACTTTCTTATTTATCCAATCAATCCCTTGTATCTAGATGTAGTAAGCCAAGGAAATGAACACACATGACAAACTGAATCTCAGGCTGTTCTTGTTCTTAGATGTTAAAATTAACATCCATCTAACAACTCCCTTTTTACTCCCTATTTATGACCTTGTTTAGAGTAGAGTCAAGATGACTGAATGGAGCTGAAACATCCATTCAACAAATAGACTTGAATATTTTCACTGACCACTTTTGACAACAATTGAAAGTCCTTGAAACCATTGAAAAAAGTGACTTATGATTGATCCTTGTAACTTATGACTATTGCAGCGCACTCACAGCCACATATTCAAATTTTGCACCCTTGACAATTGGTATAGATTTATGACAATTGCAGAGTCCTGGGGTCACATGATTGCCATTGGTGAGCTTGCCAGCTGGCTTCGAACAAGCAAAGCCTGAATCACCTAACAACCATGTGATTCACTTAATGACCATGGTGATTTGCTTAACAACCCCAGCAAAAGTCTTAAAATTGGTTATTCATTTAACAACCCCCTTGCCTAGCAATGAAAATTCCAGTTCCAATTGTGATTGAAAGTCAAAGGCTACCAGTAGTTGAAGAATCTCAATTATGGTGGATATGCATCATTTTATATGATAGAATGTCTTACTAATAATTTTTTTTTTCATTTTTATACTCCTTTCACATTATGTAGAATTAAGACATTTTAGCATTGAACTTGCAATCTGAAGGAGGGATTTCTTATCTTTTTCTATTGTGATTTTCAATATAGTTTAAAAAATTTATGTTTTTACTTCTATGTGTTGGAAAAATATATATTAAGCAGGTATATGATTATGGATTTTATTTTTAACTTATTCTTTATTTATATTTTCCATATTTGTAATCATCTCACTGTCACACAATTCTTGGTGGTTTATAAAGTAAATATTCTACTCCTTTTTTCCTTGCAGCAAATTACATATTTAAGATGCTGAATGTGGTAATTTAGCTATGAAGATGTGACAACTTGTAGAAATAACTGAACATGTTGTTTAATGCTGCTATACCTGACTATAGTCAAGTTATAATTTTATATCTTTGGTATTTTTGAGCAAAAAAAATAGGGATGGTATTCAAGTTTTCTTTTTTTTAAATTTCTAATATCCTTTGCAAAGAAAAAGTAAGACCATGGGTAATTTTTTTAATTTAGATTTTTTAAAGGTTATTTATGAAGTGATTGTGTAGCAATGGATACTCGGTGGTTGGTTTTTTGCCTTATCTATAAATAGTCTATTCACCATACTTACTCTCCAGTATTCAAAGCAGAATTATATATTTTACAAACATCATGTTTACCACTGAAGAAGTATCATACTGGGAAAATATTAATAGGGGAGTAGGAGAGAATGCTTAACTTCTCCTACTTTTTATTCATTTATTACTAATTTGATTTTTTATTTTTACATGTCAATTTGTGTAGCATTACAGATTGTTGTTTATTTTCATTGTGGGAGTATTGGGTACCTTAAAATAAGTAGAAAATTATTCTTAATTTTACAAGATTCTGGAATTGGGATCACTTCTTACACCTGCAATATAACAGACTGTGGCATTGTTTAAGAGTTGTTTAATGTTGTTTCTTTAAGGTTATTGAAACCAGTCATAGTGATACAAACATCTTGTCTGGAGAAGCAAAGAGCAAAGACAGCATTCATTTCTTACCAAATGAAATAAAAGTAATTTCTGAACCAAACAAAGAAATAGATACCAAAGAAAAAAATAATCTAGCAACAGAGGAGGATGCAGAGGGTGATTCTTTCTTTGATGATCCATTACCAAAACCAGAACAGTCATATGGTTGGTAAGTTAAATATACTGATCTAATGTATTTATTGGAATATTTTTATTTGAAAGATGCTAAATTTACTTTTACAGTAAATAAAGGACAGGCTTTTTAGAAGCTTTTTTTGTATAAAACAAATGATGAGTAGTTTGTTCTGCTACCTATTTTGCACTGCAAATTTTTTTATTAAATTCTCTAAACTATAGTTATACTGCTAAAACCTTTATAGTATTTTCCTGCCTGAATAAAGTACAGAACACTTTCTTTAAAGAAATAGAAAATATATTTTCTATTTGTAGTAGAATCTTTTGACTTGGAAATATTTACACTATATATGGAAATACATTTGACCACAGTCGAGCTATGATTTCTTCATACACATGACTACAAAAGATGCCACAATATTAGTTTTCCAGCTTGAAGGATCCTGTAATAAGCTGTGTACTTGCAAGGCATCTTCAGAATATGTTATACAGATTGTCCTTGATTTGGGACAAATTCTTTAGTGGCTGTATAAAGTTATGACAGTACTGAAAAAAATAACTTATAATCAGTGCTTATACTTGAGACTGTCACAGCATCCATGGTCACATGCTCATGATCCAGGCACTTGGAAACTGACTCACATTTATAACTCTTGCAGCAACCTGGAGTCACATGATTGCCATTTGCAAATTTCCCAGCTGGCTTTTGGCAAGTAAAAAGGAAAGCTGGCAGGAAAGGTCATAAATTGAGGTCATGTGATTTCTTGCTTAATGACTGAATGACCACACTGCTTAACAATGAATTTGTCAGGCCAAATTGTGTTTGTAAGTAAAGGACTATCTGTATATAAACCTGACAATTTAAACTTTTCTAGAAATTTAGTTTGGCACTAGGAACTGCTGTCTACATGGTATAAAATATATGTTCAGAATGATAAGCCTTGAAATGTGCTTAAGCCTTTTCATACACTAAATTGTCCTCTCATTTTGCAGTTTTATTGTGGTCATTCCATTTTGTATATGCAGTTTTTTCAATTTCAGCTAAAAATTGAAACAGTCAAAAGGCTGTTAATGAAAACTATTTTTTACAAGTTCAGAGAGTTAATCTGTCTATGAACTATGTTCTCAGAATTGCCTTCTGTGTTAAGAAAATTTGTAACTAAATCCAGAATTCTAGCTTAGTTGTATACAGGTTATGTTACAATGTAATCTCTTTTTTCATACAACTATTGATGTTGGACAAGGGTCTTCAAACTTGGCAAGTTTGAGACTTGTGGACTTCAACTCCCAGAATTCCTGAGCTAAAATGACTGGAGGAGGAATTTTGGGAGTTGAAGTCCACAAGTCTTAAAGCTGTCAAGTTTTAAGACCCCTGATTGTTGGAAATCAGTAATTTTATAACATAAATGTTTTAAAGCAACAGAAGTATGAGATTAAGTAAGAAATGAATACAGAACTTTGCATTCCTCACTTTGTAAAAACAAGTCATTTTGCTAGTTGTCATATTTTATTAATAAGTAAATGGTAAAGTAGTTGGAAGATGACTGCATTTTCCACCCCTTTTTATTAAAGGAAAAATGATTACAACAAAACAGCAAATGTTGCATCTCTTTCTGATTCATTACCTATAAAAAGTGGTCTGAATTCTTTGAGTGGAGTACCTCCATTAAAGGAGTCTGAAAGTAAGTATTTACATAGATATATTGGCTGTACTAAACACAGTGTAATCCTAAATTTCATGGTTAGCTTGTATTACGTGATCAGACGTTAATCCATTTGTCATTTCTATTTTATAAGAAAAAAGAGAGAATGGGATACGCATGACCTGTGATAGCTAATGCTTTGCAAAAAATACAGAATTGATAGCTGGCAACAAGATGTATTGTTTCACTGCTAAACTAAAGTAGCTTTCCTCCAAGTAGCTTTCCTCCAGGTTAAGTGTTAAAAATGGGATAGTAAAAATGTACTATTTTTCCTTTAGACACAAGAGTGAGATTTCTTCTTTTGCATTCTTACTGCATACTTCCCTTCCAAAAGCAGGAATGGATAGTTTGAACTCATTAGTCCTAAGCAAGCAGGTTTGAGGCCCTCGTACCACCAGACAAAAGAAACATCCCACTGGGCGAAAGTTGATCCAAGATAATTTCCCTTCTGTTTCCCTGGTGCTAATTCTCCAATTTTCATTCATGTTCTCTCCATTCACATATAAACTTTTTTTCATGTGTCTTTGTACACATAAAATCTCCCTTTTCTAGGCCAGGTTTTTCAGATTGCGTTCTGCAGAACCTTAGGGTTCCATGAGAACTTTACAGGGTCCTGTGAGAAACTTAAGAGGAGAAAAGTTCATTCAAATGCAGCTCCGTCATTTGCGTTTTGCCTTGATTAAAGGTTCCAGGATTTTTTCTTTCTTTCGATTTAACAGGTTCTGCAGCCTGAAATGTTTGAAAAGTCCTCTTGTATACAGGTTCTCCTTTTCTACCACTACAGCTCTCTGCACCCAAACAGTGCAGGTGATAAAAGAGCAAGCAAAGGTCACTGTGTCCAATCTGGATAATTCCTATTGTTTAAAAAAGATTCATAAACCCCTTCTGGAATAGATTTTTTACAAATGTAGAGAAAACGAAAGTAAAAGATAGATTTTTGCACCCATTACAAGTCATAATAGCAATATATTAACCTAAAATAGGATTTAATATTAATAATGTTTTAAAACTCTTATGATTAACAGGCTTTATATAAAGTGCAACCATCATTTTAATCTAATTTTTATTTTACAGATGCAAATTCAATTTTGAAAGATGTAAAGATGGTGAATTCTAAACTTGGATCACTTGAACTGGGCAAGTAGCTTATCTACAGAAGCACAATTAACATTCGTATATGTAGTTGCAGAATGTTTTTTCTAGGAATTAATATAGTTTGCCCTTATAGGTAATCCTCGACTAACAACTGTAATGGAGCCTGCTCGTTATGGTTGTTAAATAATAATGTTCATAAAATGGGTCATCGTGTGGCAGACTATATTTTATTACCTTTTTTGAGGTGGTTATTAAGCAAATAACTATAGCTGTTAACTGAATCTGCAGGTGTTAAGGGAATACCGCAGTTGTTAAGCAAATCCATTACTTTCCATGGGGCATTTTTGCCAAAAATTGTAAGTAAATTCAAGTTTTGGGCAAAAATGTCATAAATTATAGCTATGTGGGATACCGCAAATGGTTGTAAATGCATGCAAATGCAATCACATGACTTTGGGAGGCAGCCATTGGAACTTTAGAATCGGGTCATAAGTACCTTCTGGGAGTCCATCCATTGAATGGTTGCTAAGCAACTGGTTATAAGTCAAGGTTTACCTGCTAGCGGTATACATTAAACATGTGTTATTTTCAAACTTCATTGTTTTCCTCAAAAAATACTTGCATTTTATAATTATATATTTTAAAATATTACATTTATATGCTACCTAACTCAGTGACTGGGCAATTTATAATTGTTAAAAACATTTGAAAACAGAACAATACAAACTACAGCAGCACCCAAAAAAGAAAAAGAAAGAAAGAACAAAGATGGTAGAACAAAATCCAGCAGAGGAACAAGGAAAAGGTAGAAAGGGGTATTCCTCACCCAAAGCCTGGGCAAAGAGCCGTATCTTCAAATCCTACTAACTCTTGATGTTGATGTCAAATATACTGTATAGTGAAAGGTTCAATTTCAAGTCTTCTAATTTTTCATTTAATTGTTTACAAACAGGGGAGGAAGATGAATATGTTGATGATTTCAACAGGTAAGAGAAAAGATATTAAAGTTCCTAGGTTATTAATTTTCAGGAAGACGGCTATAAATGCATTTCATCATTTGAGAATAGGTCTATATTGAAGTCACTCCCTAGGAAAACTCCCAGCTTGTAGAGATATTCTGTTTGTAATTTCACATATTTCTAATTAAGCTTACATTGTTTCTATTTCCCTGCCTAGTAATTTTAAAAAATGTTATGTGAAACAGAACCTCTTACCTATTTAGTTCTTTCAGGACTGCCATGATTGAGTACTTCAAAAGGAGAGAGATAACCCTTGAGCTAAACTGAATGGGGAAAGCTAATTAAGAGAAGCAGCTGGAGAAAAAGCTTATTTTTTGAAATCTAAGCTCTTATTGGGCTATGGTATGCACAGGAATACAAAATAGAGGCCTTGTTTTCCAGGAAAACACAGTACTCACCTAAATCTCTTCATTGTTCTAATTGTTTTCTGCAGTAGCAGTATTCAATTCACTCTAAAAGGTCTTTGCACTTTAAAAAAATGGTGCTGGAAAATTTGTATATGCCATATGTTTATACTTAATATTTTAAACATTTTGTAAAATTGTAAGTTTGGCTGTTTTTATAAATACTTTGATATCTGGCAATTCAAATGTCATTAATTGTAAAGTCAATTGACATTGCATCTAGTTACATGCTTAGATGAGTTTTTAGGAGCAAACTATTTGTAAATCAATATTAAATTGGATTTGATGCCAAGTTACGAACTTTGTTTAAAGTGGTCTATGTATCATTTTATATGCACAATATTCTATGTAGGAATAAATCCTTTATAATATATTTTATTGGCCAAATACTAAATAATCATTTTAAAAGAAAATCAGGAATTTATGTTATTATGTAATAAATGCTTCTGGCTTCTTATATCTCGATTACAAATTTTTCTTGTAGAGCAGGGTGTCAAATTCAAAGATACAGCCTGTGGGGTGCTTAAATCTGGCCTGCGGGGCCAGCCTGGAGATAGCAAAGGACCAGCCTGTGGTGCCTCTTGTAGCCAAAATGGGATACGGGAGGGGAGCATGCACCCCACCCCTCCATGTCCCATTTTCGGCCTGGATGGCCTCCTGCAGCATTTTGCTGGTCAAAATGGTGTGCAGAGGAGAACTACAATGCTGATCTGGCCCTCAAATCTAGTTTGACACCCCTATTGTAGAGGTTTCAAAATAAAGAATAGATGGAACTAAATACTATTTCCCTCCAATGTTTATTATAATGTTATAAATAATATATTGCACTGTTTCAAGGCAAATTTCAGTGCAGTAATATTTATGTAATATGATTAAATATGAACATTTAATTTTCATATTTTAATTTTTGCTTTTGTTAGCACCAGTCATCGATCAGAGAAAAGTGAAGTCAGCATTGGTGAAGAAATAGATGATATTTCTATGGAATTAGAAGACTTCATTACTAGTGAAAAAGTATGATTTACTTTAATTTAACACTCTAATATCTATATAGTATATAGCAAAATAAACCATTACTGGGAAAGGAATTAATACCACAAATTGAAATTTATATTTCTTTTAGTCTATATATTGCTTTTGATCCAAAACTGTTCCCAATAAAACATAATGGAGCTGGTTATTGAATATCAGCAGATTTCAATATGGGATATGTTTTTTAAAAATAATAATAAAGGTTTGAGACAATCATATGGTAAAGAAAAGGGAAGGAAGATGAGATTTTTGTAGCTGAATTGAGAATATTAACCCAAGATAAGTGAACAATTCCCATACCTGTTTGTGCTTGTCCCCAGTTTGTACAAAAATATGAGGTAGGAATTGCACAAATACTGATCATTAGAAATGCATATGGACTGTTTGCTTCTGTGTGGCTTTTCACATTAGTGCAAGCAGTGCTAAATAATCAGAAACTCAAAGGTTAATATGATGCACAGGTCTAAGATTCTACCTGATTTTACTTCTTTCCATCCACAATTTATACGCAAAAGGCAGATTCTCATTTATGATCTTAAATGTAATAACTGGGGTGTGGATACCACCATACATAGCTGTTGGCATGAATGGGAAAAGCTAGAGAAAAAGAGAACACAATGCATGCCCTGTTTTTTGCAGTGATCTATACAATTGCAGCTTTTAATAAAGCTCACAAATAACAAAATGAGACAAAGGGGGAAGGCTAATGAGAACAATGACCATGAGTGTATCATCTGTATACTCTAATATGATTGCATGAAAAAGAAAACCTGCTGCTTTAGAAAAGATGGGAAGGTGGAGAGACAAACACAAAATCTAGTCATATTTCTTCCATTGACGAAGTAGGAAGATGCTGCACTGAAAAACTGGGTCATAATTTCATTAGTTAATTTAGCCCCAGATTCTAGAATAGCATATTTGAAGTGATTGATGACCAGATACTCAAGATATGCAAAGTATGATAAATTTACCTGAAGAATAGCAATAGCACTTAGATGTACATACTTCTCCATAGCCTTTTACAGCCCTAAGCAGTTTGCAGAGTCAGCATATTGCCCCCAACCATCTGGGTCCTCATTTTACCAACCTTGGGAGGATGGGAGGCTGAGTCAACCTTGAGCAAGTCAGAATTGAAACCAGGCTGTGGGCAGGGTTAGCCTGCAATACTGCATTCTCACCACTGCTCCACCACAGCTCCTAATAGGCATGAGCATTTTAGTTCAGTTTATTTCTGACTGCCAATTCCAAACAAAATTAAAGCTAATCTGAAACTTTGAATCAAGGTTGGATTATGCCACATTGTGAATGGGAACCTTTCTTCAATAACAAATATATTTTGCACTGTTACAGGCTTTATAAAAGGAAAATATTTAACAGTTATAACATACATGAACCTGAATTTTAAGATTAGTAAAATTTTCCCATTTTTTCTCTCCTTAGCTCGAAGACCTCACACAAGACTTCACTGTTTCTCAATTAAGCGTTGAAGCAGATTACCTAGAGGATGTTGCATGAATAGAGAGCAGAAATCTTAAATGGTGGGACTGTCGACCTTTATAGACTGTATTTTAAGACAATCAATCTCCTGAAATATCCCCTCACAAATCGTGCCTTCTATTTCAAGAGAAAAAATAAAACAACCCAACAAAACTGGAGAGGGGAAAGGTTTTAAGCTCGCAAAGAATGGAGTTTAATACTGCTGACTAGTTCAACTAAGGTAGTTGTTAGGTCCCAGAGAAATGTCTGTTGCAGGCGACAGACACGCCACCATTTGATTTATAAACATTCATTAGGGAAGAAATCCATAAAGCATATGAAGAATGGCAGACATGGTTTGATGTTATGGCAACTAACTGGTTTTTTTAGCTGAAGAAAGTAAGAAAATTCAGCAAAATTGCTATTTTGTTGACTCGGTTTTCAGTATAATTTATCTTTTAGCTACTGAAGTTATTTTAGTTGACAGGGCATAATTGACAAGATTCTCAAAATGGCAATAGAATACCTAACTTGATTACATGTTAGTTCTGAATTATGAATCCCTCAGGATTTCTAGCAAGTTGACCTTTTTTGCAGCTTTAAGTGTTTAGTTCTGTGTGGCCAAGATTGCTAAGTACTTCTGAATATTGCCGCTGAAATATGAGCCTTAACTTTAAACCTATTTTTATATGTATTAAAACATTGTTACCATTTTGTTTAATTTAATGAAAATTATAAATGATTATTAGCATGTTTTTTCTTTGAAACACAGGTGAATGCAAAATAAAAATATTTCCAAAAAAACTTTAAAAGTTGTGATAAGAATCCTTTATTTAAAATAATCCTCTTTGCGATCCATGTTTTTTACAGAAGGATATGAATCTTGTTTAGCCTGCTTCTAAGCATAAAACTAACTTAAGTAGTCTGATTTCAGTATATAATATACATGGCCATACTTATGATTAAATGCATATGTTTATAGATAAGCTTTGTGTAAGGGTTTTAATTGACACTCAGCAATATATTACCTATGATATGAAATTATATTTAACCTCGACCATTTTCTTCAGCATCTTAGTGCATATTAATCAAAATAGACAATTTTCTTTCTAAATTGTTTTTTGGAATTAAAATCATCCCAATTACTATCAGCAAACTGGTATTACTATCAGCAAATTGGTTGTGATTTGCAGCCTTCCACCAATCTGGTGCTTTTTAGCCCATAATACCTGTAATTCATATGATTTATAGCCAAGCAATTGAGGAAGGTATCAATAGAAAATGTTGCTTTAGATTCAGTCTGTGTTCTACGTGTTGAGTATGTTTAATAACTAAGTGATCCTTTTCCATACAAACTGTTGTGGAAACATTGTAAAAAGTTAAATTTTGGGCTTCCCCACTCAAACCTTGCTTCTGTAGTATCTTGACTGGATAAAGAGTTCTAGAGAAGATAATTCAACACTTGAATATACTATTTTGCCACTTTAGTTGGTTCTAGTAACCCAACAATGGATTTTGATAGCTTTTCATGAATTAATACTACTATGGTTGCTGAAGTCCATGCAACTGTTGCTATTTTTATGTTGAGCTTTGATGGGGTGGAGTCAAGTGGGATAAAATAGTGTTTACCAAGAATCCCTACTTAGCTTAAAACAAAAAAAATCTGTTGAAACTTGTAGACCTTGTGTTTTCATTCTGTTTTGTCCTTTTATAGATAGAGTAGTTGCAAAAAATCTATTTTCTACCTAGCCTACTGTTTATTGTAGGTAGATGGGAAAAAGAATGAGGATAACTTCAAAGGACTCACACAAAAAAATCCAAAGGACTCACACAAAAAAAATCCAGAGTTTTATAAGTATGCTTTTATTAGGTATTAGGAAAAGATGGATCTAGTGAAGGTTAGTATAAAATCAGGTTTCCATTGCAGACTCTAACCAAATTCACTTTTCCTATCAAATCAAAGCTGTTATTATAGTGGCTCACTTAATACCAAATACTAAGCCAGTGGTAGGCAATATTTGAAAGGCCCTCACCTAGCTCCATAATTACATCCAGTGATGTAATTATATCATTGAAAGTTTTTAATTATTTCTGGTGTTGCACTGTACTTCCCATGTGCTCCAAGGGCCACAGAAGTTGTGGTCCAAGCTTCTTAGGGAGTACTAAAGTTGCAGTGTACTAGATTAATTTACCTGATAAATTGAGTTCAGTGGGACTTACTTTGAGTATTATACACAACACAGGATTGCATCTCAAGAGTATGAAACAGTAAGACTTGTAATGCAACTACACACACACACACACACACATGGTGGGTGTCAAACTGGTGGGCCAGATGGGACATGTGCAGGCCACACCCACCCGTTTTGTGAAGGGGGAAAACATCGCAAAAGTCACGTGACGGCAATGTGACACTGCAAGTTTGACACCTGTGGTATAAGATCATTATCATTGGTTACTTGTGTGCAAAGCGCACAGAGCAGCAAACTTATTCCAATGAATCCTAAACACAGCAGCATCTTTGGCATATTCCCATTTGATATCCATTATAAGTCAGCTTTTAACATCTGTTGCCTTGTTTTGTGTGGTCTACCCGATTTCTGCTTTCTGACAGCTCTCATACAGCATTTTTCAAGTATTGATGTTCTGGCAAATAAAAAATATAGTCAGCTAGGCACATTGGATGTTTTGTCCCAATGGCCTGCAATTTCCTGGATCTACTTCACTGCAAAATTTCCTCATTGGTGACATAGTTGCACCAAGTGACACCCAGAGTTCTCTGTAGGCAACATTGATGGAACACTGAGCTTTTAATGCTTTGCATGCTGTTATTGACATAGATAACTGTTGGTACAGCAATTGTCTTGTAAAGCTGTAACTTGGTCTTGCCTATTGGTAGAGCTGACTAAATAGGTCGTAAGTGCTGCTATGGCTTTACCATATTGCTATGGCTTTACCAGTTCTGTATTTGACATCTGCATCTATGCTGTCATTTTGTGATGTTACTGAACTAAACTGTCAGACATGCTCTATTGGTTGTTGGCCAGTTGTGATTAATTTGTTAGGAGGGTGACTCCCAATCAACATGACTTTGGTCTTATCTGTCTTACTATTCTAGTCTCAGTGTCAAAGTTGGTAATCATGTCTTGCAAGGAGGTGCTAGTTTCTGAGAACAGTGCAACATAGCAAAATCAAGGTCTGTGAGCCTGGTGTGATTCTTCCAGGGAATTCCAGTGTTTGACCCATTCATTGCTTACCACATAACAAAGTCTATGGCAAGGAGAAACAAAAGATGGAATTTTTGAAATAAAGAGTAATTCCTTATTTCTATTTCCTTTTAGTTGAATTGTTATTTAAAATATTACAACATAAATCTGCAGATTTATTCAGAAATGTGGTCACCTATTTTGGGCTTAAATGAACTGTTTTGGAAAATGGTATCCTGTCATATGCTGAGTGACCTATTTCTCAGCTACTGCACTGGCTTAACAAGTTGACAAGATGACAAGGATTCTGCAAGGGATAAATTCTGATGACTGATGGGATTTTACAGCCATATAAATTAAATAGATATACTCTCAGAACATACAAAAAGGCAATTTGTAGCTGGAAGCATATTCCTCCTGGGGGAAGTAGGAAATCAATTTTTCTGACTAGAATAATAATTTTCTGTTTTGTCGGCTTCGGCAGCCGCAGGGATTCGCAATCCTGCACAATCCCGGCGGCGCTAGCCGTCTTGGTGCCTCCGATCCTGACGGTTCTGGAGGCAGCCAAAGATAGGGGGGAGCTGGAGAGGGGTTGGGGGTGTTGCAGACCCCCTCCCCAGCTGGCAAAAACCCCTTTTCTCAAGACAGTGGAGGGGCGGTCTGTAATGGCCGCCACAAAGAAGCCGGCAGCTGGGTAAGACTGAGCAGGAGGAAGAGGGGAGAAAGTTTACAAGAGAAAGTTTTTTGGCTGACCCAGGACTTTAAGAGACGCCTAACATCCTGAAAACTATGCCTATTTTTGAACAATACTTTGTTTCCAAAGGAGAATTTCAAGCGGCAAATTTGAGGTGCTGAAAGGGAAAGTTTACTCTCCTTCCCTATGGAATCAACAAATGGCCATTGAGAAACCTGTCTTTTTATAAAAGGTAAAAACTTGGCTTCTTGTTATAAGTGGGAAGGGAGAGGACAAAAAAAAGAAGAAAATATTAAGATCTTGCTGGAGGGGATACCTTGAAGATTTTGAGACTAGAAATTAATTGCAATAAGGCTTTAAAATATAGATTGAGCTTTTTTTCTTTTCCCTTCTATTGATATCACCCCAGGAAGAGAAAGTGAGAACTTTGTTTGGATTGATTGATGTCTCTGGGACTTTGGGGAACTGTCCTAACTTTTGAAACATCTTGGTTGTTTTAAGAAGAATAAAGAAAAGATTTACAATGGCTTTACCTGTTGATGAACTAAGAAAGCAATATGGAAAAATAAAAAAAGAAGGCAAGGACGCTGTGAAAGAAGTCTTCCTTTTTTTAGAAATGGCGCTTGCTATTTATCAGCAAACACAGCAAAAGATGGAGGAAAGAAGAAGAAGAAGAAGAAGAAGAAGAAGAAGAAGAAGAAGAAGAAGAAGAAGAAGAAGAAGAAGAAGAAGAAGAAGAAGAAGAAGAAGAAGAAGAAGAAGAAGAAGAAGAAGAAGAAGAAGAAGAAGAAGAAGAAGAAGAAGAAGAAGAAGAAGAAGAAGAAGACACCATCTTCAATGAATCCCAAAACTTAATTAAGAAAGAAAGGAGAAAGAGAGGAAGGAAAATGAAGGACTTAAGACTTAAAAAAACACCCAAGAAAGAGAAAAATAAGATGCAAAATCAACACAATGTTAGAAAGCAAAAGGAAAAAGGAATGCAACAGAGAGGGGAAGCTAAAAAGGCGGAAGGTAGGAGGGGGGAAGGTAGGGGGGGGGTAAAAAGGCCAGGTGGGATAAGAAAGAAAGGGAAAAGGGGGCGGGGGAAGCCACAAAGGTATGAATCAAGATGGGAAAAAAGGAAATTTTTTTAGGGATAAAGGGTAATGTATAATTTCTTTTAAAAAGAAGATTCTGCAAGGAACATAAGATGGTATTGTAGTATTTGTATTAGAAACAGAAAACTAGAATGTTATAAGAATTAATAAAAGATTAAAATATTGAAATGTTTTGGAATGTTACAAGATTTAACATGTAGATTTATTATTTAACTATATTAATCATTTTGGATTTATTATTCTTTCCTCTTTTTAAAAGTTAGCTGGTAGAATGTACTAAGCAGAATCAGATTGGGTAATGGGCATTATTTTAAATATTAATTTAGGGGGAGGGTAGAAAGGCATCATACTCTGATCAGTGATTTCAGAAGAAATCTTTTTTTTTGTAGGGAATGAGATAAATGGATAATTTGGAAAGAATGGACAAAAGATACAAACACAATGATTTAAATTAAAATGAATTAAATAAAATAGAATTAAGAAGAGTGAAAAGCGGGGAGTAGTTATATAGAAGATATAGAATGGTAAATAAAATAGGTAATGGTATATAAGATGAGCACGAAGCTAACTGAAGTCCATATAAAGGGAGGTAATCTGGGTCCAAACTACTTTCTTAAAAGAAGTTTTATTATTGTGTGTTTTGTGTGTTTATGTTTGTTTGAGAATTAATAAAACCTCGGAGGAATGTTGGATGAGAATAATGGTAACCAAGTCAGAGAGAAATGTAGATGACGATTATAAATTGGATAAATATAGGAAAAAATAATAATAATGAAATTGAATAAGAGTAAAGAGAAATAATGAGAAATTTGCTAAGAGATATTTATATATTCATATGGAAATGGTGTAAAACAGAACTATGTTGTATAAAATAATGTCTTATTCGACTTGTAAAATTTATAATGGAAAGAGGGTTTATGTATTCAATGGTTAATGATGGTTTGTTTGTCTTTAAAATTAATAAAATTTGTTTCAAAAAAAAAAATAATTTTCTAACAGCTATTTCACATTTTAAGAAAAATAACCAACAACTGATAGCATGTAGTAGACATTTTTCTACCCAATTATCACTTTATATTCTCATCATAGCAAAAAGAAACATGCTAAAGGTACCCAATTTTTGGAGCTAGGATAAGTACAAGCTTAGAAAAGACAGTGACTACAAATAAGAGACTGAACTGTCTTACGCATAAGGAATGAATGTAAGTACCACTGGCTGTTTGTTATACAATGTTGGCTAAGATTATGTGGAAATAATTGAATGTTAACATTTTTCTGCTCCAGCAATTTCATTTTGAAGGACAAGATCCTTTTTTGAGATTCTTTGCTAGTGTCAACTTTTAATCTTCATGACACCATTTCAACAATTCCAGGCTATCTTTTTGCAATTCTCTCAATCAGCGAGAGTTTCTACAAAGATGTCTGCCAATGCTAGAATTGTAAATAAACTGTGATTAATAGTACCTGGAGGAAGTTAAAACATATAAGAGATATCTTCCTTGACTGTTGTTGTATTCTCACTCAATCTCAGATGATTCTCTAGCTTAAAAAAATAACATTGGAGGAAATTGGTTTTTTAGACAAGCATAGTGATTATCTGAACTACCTATGTTTATAAGAGAAAGGAATGGTCACAGGTGCTCCTTTTCCTGCTGCAACAAGAAGAATCAGCCAAGGTGATTGCAGGCCCTGGCCTGGTACATGATTTGGCTCAGCTCACTTCTGCCATTTTTAGTGGTAACATTAAGCTCAAGGGCCCAAGGAATGCATAAAGGTGGATATATAAGGCTTCTTCAAGTTCATAGACATATCCACATGGGTTTTTTTTTTTGGCAACAATATAGAAATAGCATTGTCTCCTTTAAGAGTACGTTTTCAATTTTGTAATCTGACCTACAGATATCCTGGTAGTCTCCAATCCTGACCCTGCTTTGGTTTTCTTTAAAGCAGCTAAGGTTAGCTAGCCACTGATACCTCTTACAATAAAATTTAATTTTTCTGTTTATGTAATCTATTACATATGATCAAGCCTTCTTTATAGTCCTACAAAGTATGCTGTCCTGGCTTTGTGTATGGTAACAGATGCCATGACACTTCATACTTTTTTCTGGAACATGACATTACATATCAATCTAAAATTTATATATATATATTTCTTAAGTTTTCACGGGTATTTATATGTATGGTATTCAGCTTTGTTTGGATATTTTCCTACGTCATTCTAGTTGTGCTTTTAAAGTTGTAGCAACATTTCGGCAGAATCTCAGAGTCTAGACAAACACTATACAGAAGACTGATGATGGCAGATGAGATTCTGCCGAAACGTTGCTAAAAGCACAACTAGAATGATGTGGGAAAATACCCAAACAAAGCTGAATACCATTTATATATATAATTTTGAGTTTTCATTAAGAGTTTTCAATTATATGGATTACAGGTTACTGTAGATGCTTTAACTATTGCTAATTATTACTGCATTCTGCAAGCTGATGAGTCAGGGTACCAATTTAATAATAGCAATAGCACTTAGACTTATATACTGCTTCACAGCCCTTTCTAAGCAGTTTACACAATCCGCATAATGCCTCAAACAATCTGGGTCCTCATTTTACCAATCTCAGGATCGAACTGCCAGCAGCCAGTAGTCAGCAGAAGTAACCTGCTGTACTGCATTCTAACCACTGTGCCACCACATCAGCTCTGTTCCACAAAATCAGACTACATTTAGTCAGACACATTACATCCTCCCTCTTTCTTTTTTCCATTCCATTTGTTATTGCATGCCATTTATCATTTATTTTTCTTACATTCTATGTTGAAGCCTTCTGTATATCACAGTTGGGCCCACAGACATTGATCTCAATTGCCCATCATAGCTTTGATCAACCAAAACTTTCACATAACATCTTTCCAGTAATATAGAGAAAATATAGAATTAAGTGTCTTCTCCCCCCAATACCACATGCAATATTTCCTGTAAATGGTAAGATTGGGACCAGTTTGAGCACATTTGATCCAATCTGCCACAAGTACTACCAAATACTTGCACATATTAGGACATATTTGCTGATTATCCAGAGGGGGCTTCTTGGCTACATGTGTATAGGTAGTCCTAGACTTAGACTTAACAGAAATTCAATTATGGTTTTAAGTAAAAAATTGAGTTTTGCCTTATTTTACTACTTTTCTTGCCACATTTATTAAGTGAATCACTGCAGTTGTTAAATTAATAACACGATTGTTAAGTGAATCTGGCTTCGCCATTGACTTTGCTAGTCAGAAGGTTGCAAAAAGATGATCACATGACTCTAAGACAAAGCAACTGTCATACATCTGAACCAGCTGTCAAGCATCTGAATGTAAATCATGATTGTGGGGAATGCTGCAAGTCATAAGTGTGAAAAATGGTCATAAGTCACTTTTTTCTCCCTGCCGTTGTAGCTTTGAACAGTCACTAAATGAACTGTTGTAAGTTGAGTACTACCTGTATACCTGCAGCATTTGCACTGCTTACATGGTGTTGAAAGGGAAAAAGGCATTCCACGGAGCTGTGACTGTACCAAGCAGCATCTCAAAAGAAAAAAGATTTTGTTGGGCTTTTTACACAGCACATTTATAAAGGCAGTGTATGCATTTAAGAAATGGCTTTGTCGTTTTTCTATTTCTATCATCCCAAGAAGCTGTAACTAAAAATAAACAATTTACCCACAGCTTTGCTGTATAGTTCATGATTATCTCCACTGCAAGAACAGAAACGGAGGGACTGAGAAATAAGTTGATGACGATTTTATGACTTTAAATATCTTGGCGGCCCTCCAGAGGTGGAACTCATAATTACTCTTGCGGAATATCGTTGCCGGTAAGGTCTTTATCTCCCACTTTGACCATCCGACAGGTTCGTCTGGGAGTCCGCACCATTGTTCTCACGGAAGGCTCGATACGGTGGCAGCGGCAGCACCACCTGGAAAGGGAAGGATTTTATGAGGGGTCATTCCGACCTTGCAATTTCGCGCCGGCTGAAAATTGAAAGGCAGCTTTCAAAACCGCCATCTACGGATGTTTCGCCGTTCAGACGGCCTTTTTTTTTTTTTTTTTTTTACTACGCCTGAATGCTACTGAGGCGAAGCTACCTCCACAAAATCAGCCTCGTCGGGGAATGGTGGTTGCTTTCCCCAAAGGACCTTTTTCAAAGAGGCAACTGGACATTCTGGTGGTGGTTGTTTTTGCTTCTTTTTCTTTGAAGAAGTTTCGCTTCTCATCCAAGAAGCTGCTTCAAGCTCATTTCTTGGACGAGAAGCGAAACGTCTTCAAAGAAAAACAAACAAACAAAAAAAACCCAGAAAGTCCAGTTGCCTCTTGAAATAAAAGCTCCTTTAAGACAACCATGACCTGGAGGACTGAGAATCTCCATAAAGACGGTGGTCGCTTTTCCGCTTCCACTTCAGTGCTTTGTAACACCCGGCCTCGTTGGACTCGATACAAAAACTGCTGCCAACCCAGGAGAAGCCCCGCCCTTCACAGTTTCCCGCTTTATTCCTGCTGCCTTAGATATGGAACTGCGGGGCGCCTTAAGTTCGACGCCCTCCTACCCCACCCCACTTTTCAGGAGCGTTCTTACGGAGGGCTGGACGTCATACGTCACAAAGCTTTCGCTTTCCTTTACTGGAGCCGTGGTCTTTTTCAGAATCAGCGTCCTTCCGCTTTGGGGGGGGCATATGGAGGCTGGGCTAGGTGAAAAGTGTGTAAATGTGGGCGGTGGGAGACCCGAGCTCGCAGGGGGGGCTCTATCCCACAATAATGGGGTGACCCACCGTTGTCTAGGCTAACTGTTGGGAAAAGGAGGGATACGTAATCGCTTTGAAGAGGAGAGTAGCGGTGACATTATCGTAGGGCATAACGAAAAGGAAGATATTAAGACAGGCACACAATATGGGAGGAGGAACAAGATGGGAACTGAATTGGACTTGGTATGATATTGTCTCGCGCAGGATTAACTCTCTTCCGCTGAAGCACATTTATGGAGAAACTCTGAACTGATTTCGCCCCAGAGGTTTTGGCGTTGCTTAAACCTGTGTTTAAGAAATCCTGCTGTTAACACTTTTAATGGCTTTGGAGATTCTCAGATCTTGGTTGTCCCAGAGGTGCTTTTCCAAAAGGCAACCGGATTTTGTTTTTCCTTGAGGGATGTTTCGCTTTCTCATCCATGGTCAGAACTGAAGAAGCCTTTTGGATGAGATAGTAACTTTATTGTTCAAGAAAAAACAAAGTCCAGTTGAAAACAGCACCTTTGGATTGTTAACACTTGTTAAAAGATTATTGGATATTCCTATACTTTGGGTAGAAACGAAACAAAGTAGGTTCAGTTGATTATTTACATGATACTTTTAAACTGGTAGCATATTCAGAAAACTGAAACAAGATGCTTTTGAGCACCTACAAAATGCATTCATTAGGGAAATTAAGATCTGCCTTGAACAGGACGTTGGGCTAGATAGAAGACTTTTGAAGTCTCTTCCAACTTCATTCTATGAAATTATGAATATTTTATGTGTGGGTGAGGAATATAAGTAGACAAAAGAATTGAATGCCACTAAAAACTATGCTGTGCAGGACATGAAACTGGACAATATAAGTGTTACAATTGGTGGACAGGCATCCTAGTTTGAACGTGCAGGTACTCTTTCTTTTCCATGAATCACTTGGAAAAGGAAAGAAAACACATGTTTGGGGTTGTATAAAATTAGATCACAGGTTAAATGTTTATGTTCAGATAGGTGCCCATTTTGGTTTTAAATAAACAATAAACTGCTACAATATTTCTTTTTAAAATACTATGCAGATTTTTGAAGGCAGCAACTCTGCACTTTTTCAAATTAAATGCATTTTTGTGCAGCAGCTGTATGATTCCAGAATAAAGTTTAGTTGTTTTAAAGACTTGCAAACCAATGCTGCGTTAAGCCTTGGCATATTCTAAAGCATTTCTTTATTTTCTAATGCCTAAATAGCCCTACTTTTTCCACTTTAAATGAGCATAAAATTACTATCTGCATCTTTCTAAACTGTAAGACAATATGACAGTGAAGGTGTTTGTGTGTTTTTTAATAAAATCTATTCCCTCAATAATTTTTTATATCTGTTTTCAGGCAAAAAGAATTTTAAGAAAAAGGAGGAACCAATATTTGCACTAGAATCATTTCATAATCTCTGTATTTTGCCTCTTTGAACAGATATTCTATATATAATAAAGATAAATAATTTTTCTGTAAATAAGCTGAATCAGGTAAGTGCCTTGATATACTAACACAATAACTCTACTTTGTGTCTTGTATATGTGTGTACAAAATATTTAAAAGTATATCGATCCATAGATTTTAGGAAAAAAATATCAGCTTTCTTAAGGGACAGTTTTCTTTCAGAATTATATTCTCTGCTTTTATTAAAAACCAATTTATAATTTTAAAGTATTTAAAGTTAGCAAGTAGAAGTAGAAGATATTTTAGTTAGCTCCTATGTATGCTTTAGGAACATTTGTCTGATGTTAGAAATATTTGTAAGAGATGACCAGGCTGAGCCTGAGGTCAAATGCATCATAAGACAAAAGTCATTGCATGCCCACAACAGATCTAAGTCCAGCCCACTTTGAATGCTTCTCTTATCTTTTATTTATTTCCCTTGACTGTTAATGGGTCAGATTTTTGTAGAAAGGGTAAGCTTGCAATAAACCTTTATACTCATGTGAACTTCCTGAATCTCCTGATTTCTCCTGGGGCTTGACAATATTAACGGAAACAAGGTGTTAAGGATACACCCTAGCAGAATCTGCATGGCAGGCAGGCAGGCAAACATGTGAGATAAGTGTTTTTGTAGCTTACACTCAGTAAAAACAGATACACTGTGCTAGTTAAATAGTTTATTCCAGTAAGATTTTTAGCATAATCAAAACAGTCCATATATCATTCACTAGTTCAGTCCGTCTGGGGATTATACAGTTGTAAAGTCCAGTGTCGAAAAAGAGGTCAGTAAACTTATAAATATCAGTCCAGTAATATATTTCTTCGCAGTAGAGATATAAAGAAATCAAACCTCCTTTCTTCCTTCAGCAGCAGCAGCAGGGAACACGCAGTTATCAAACAATCAATCCATCATAGTCAGCAAGCAATTCAGTAAGCCAGCAATCAATCAAGTTCTCTTGCTTCCTCTTATGGCGGTTTTACAACCGCACCCAAAATTACATGCTTTGCAGTTTAAAGTGACACAATTCACTATCATAGTTTATATATATTACCCAAACTACGTTAGGTAACCTTGTTATTCCTAACATACTCCCCCTTTTGGGTAATAAAATAATATATATATCTATTTACAACCTTAACCCATAGTCATCACAACTTTCTTTTTGTTTGACTGAACCTTGGACTTTTGTAAACTGATCAGCAACATTTTCTTCAGTCATACAATATTCCAATCTTATTAAACCATTTTTTACAGATGGCCTTACATTCAGATATCTAAGATCTATATGTTTAGATCTCATTTTCACATCAATATTTATAGCCAACCGTATGGCTGCTTGATTGTCCTCATAAACTACAATGGAATCATTAACAGTTATTCTCATATCCAATAACAACTGGTTATACAGAATTAAATCAGTACATAATAAAGATAGACATGAAAATTCTGCTTCCATTGTGGACATACTTATGTCCTAATTGACCTCCAACCAATCAGTGCTTTTCCTAACAGTATAGTCATACCTGAAGTTGATTTTCTAGTGTTTATGTCTGTTGCAAAACTTGCATCAGCATATGCACTTAAAATCAGATCATCTTTTGGCTCCAAATACAATGCATAGTGCATTGTCCTTTTAAGATATCTTAAGATACACTTTGTCGCTTGCCAGTGTTGTTCAGTGGGTTCAGCATTGAATCTTGCCAATTGATTAATGCCATAGGCAATGTCTGGCCTTGACCAATTACTAATGTACGATAAACTACCAATTAACGATTGATAGATATTCTTATCAAATTTTGGACTTTGAACATCAATGTGGCCAAATTCCTGACTCATTGGAGTTTTTGCTGGCTTACAAAGTTCCATCTGGTATGTTTTTAGTAATTGATAAATCTTATCCTCTTGAGATATCTTATAGCCACCTTTGGTTTTATTTATTGTTAATCCTAGATACTGTTTTATCTCTCTTAATTGCTTTAATTTTATCCTCTTACCTAATAATGATATTTCAGTAGGTTTATTATTAGTTTTTGTAATTAATGCAATATCATCTGTAAACAACAATAATAATGACACTATTCCATTTGTCTCTTTTCTTAAATACACATGGATCAGCTAAACCTGCTTTAAATCCTATATTGTTTAACTCCTTAACAATATATTTGTTCCATTCGTAACCAGATTGTTTTAATCCATAGAGACTCTTTTTAAGCTTCCAACAGTCATTATTCGTTTTATCATCCTTAATTCCTACAGGTTTCTTTAGGTATATAGTGTGCTGCAATGGTGCATGCAGATAGGCAGTTTCTACATCTAAGTGATTTATGATATAATTTTTCTTAGCTGCCCACACTAAAGCTGCTCTCAAGGTTGTTGCTTTTAGATGGTGCAAATACTTCATCATAATCACATGCAGTTTGATTAAATCCTTGAGCTACCAACCTAGCCTTATGGGTAATAGTCCCATTTTTACCTGTTTTTAATTTAAATATCCATTTACAGCCAATGGATTTTTTACCTGGAGGTAATTTAACATTTTCAAAAACTTCAATTTGTTTCAATGAATTTAGTTCCTTCTCCATGCTCTATGCCAATTTTCTTCATCCTTTGCAGGATACATTCTAAGTTCTTCAACAGTAGTTGGAACTTTACTAACTTGGCAAACTACACTTGCTTGGTACCTATCAGGTGGTCTGGTTTCACGTTTTGAACGTCTTGGTATTACAGGGCTTACAGGTGGACTTTCATGTACTACCTGTTCCTGGTTATCTATTTCTTCCTGTACACCTATTTCTTCCTGTTCTGGTCCTATGTGCTCTTCCTGTACTTCCTCTTTAACTGTACTCTTATTATTACTGATATGTTGTTTTGGTCTTTTGTAGGTTTCTGTGATTACATCCTTACTTGAATCTTGTTCCAGTTTTTCCCATCCTACATGTTCAAGGAATTGTGCACTAGCACTACAGTAAACTCTAGATGTACCTTTTTCCCAGAATCTGTATGATTTGTGATTAGATTCATAACTTACAAAGAATAACCTTTTAGCCCTGTGCTGCCCCTTATGTCTCAGTTGTGTAGGAATATGCACCCATGCTGGTGCTCCAAATGTGTGCATGTAGCTTAGGTCAGGTTTTCTACCATGCCACCGTGTGAATGGTAATTCACCTGTTGTTGAGTTAACAACATTATTCAATATATGATTACCACACATTATTGCTTCTCCCCACAAAGTTTCAGGTAATCCTGAATCTGACAACATAGTACGAGCCATTGCCTGTATTGTTTGGCCTTGTCTTTCTATAAAGGAATTATGTTGTGGCCTATACGGTGCAGACTTTTTATGTTCAACACCTGCCATCTTCAGTGTATTTTGGAATTTCTTATTTATAAATTCCGTACCATTATCAGTTACAAGAGTTACTAGGTTCCTTTTAGTTTTTCTTTCTGCAAACTTCAACCAATTAAAGAAATTCTGATATGTTTCCGTTTTACTCTTCATTAAATAACAGAAACCATATCTAGAATAATGATCCATTATACTTAATATATAACGAGCACCTCCCACACTTGGTTTTTTAGGACCTATAATATCAGCAAATACGACCTCTAGAGGTTCCTTTGTTTTAAATCCATTAATTCTATTTGCTGGTATTACCTTGCTTTTTTCTTGACTGCAAGCATTTCTGCAAGGTTTCAGTTTTATACCTTTAGACAGTTCAACCGTTTTCTTGAGCATTTTAAAATTTATATGCCCTAAATGTCTGTGTAACAAATGTATGCATTCATCATGAGGTTTAACATTATGCACTGTGTCAGCCACCTCTAATTGATTATCATTTAACCCATACAATTCACCTTTTAAAGTTGCAGTCACTTTTTTACCTTCCTTTTCTATTATGCAGTTTTCTCCCCTAAAGGTAACTACATAACCTAGTTTAACCAAAACTCTTAACTGAAAGCAAATTAAACTTAAGTTGTGGTACATATAACATTTTTACATATTCTTTTATGCAAGAACAATGTGCAATACCTTCACCTTTTGCTTTCATTTTCTAGCCATTAGCTAACGATATCTGCTGTGAACTCATGGACATCTCAACAAATCTTTTCTTATCTTTCGTTATGCAGTGTGATGCTCCACTATCTACAACCCATAAATTATTCACAGTTTCGTTGCTATACATGGCTAACTCTAAGCATTTTTCATCCTTTTGATACCTTTTAGCATTCTAGCTGGCATTATGGCGTTTTCCTTTCTTGCAGAATCTAGCCAAATGTCCTTTTCCTCCACAATTAAAACTTTTTCTAATTGTATAGGCTGTCGATGATTCTTTATCTTCTTGTGGTTCCCTTCTGAATTGATCCCTTTCAAGCCTTCTCCTGGCTTCTTCAATTAATCTGCCAGTAATGTCAGTTAATGTGAGGTTATCTTTTGGCAGTACTTCCAGTGAAGTTACATAGTTGTCATAGCTCTCATCTAATGAAGACAAAATTATATAAACCTGATGCAGTTCTGTGAAGATAAGTTCTTTTTCATGCAGTTCCTGAGAAATTCTCTTCATAATGTTTAAATGAGTCAGCATGTCTCCATTCTTTTGAAGATGTGTTATGAACAGTTTCCGTGTAAGATTTATATGTGCTCCTACACTGTCTCAACATAAATCTTCTTTAAATTCTCCCAACATTTCGCAGCTGTTTCTTCTCCACGAATATGGACAAGCTGCTGGTCACAGAGTGTCAGTCCTATTATACAGAGAGCTTGCTCATTCTTCAGTTTATATTTTTGTATTTTCTGGGCATCATCCTCATCTTCTGGATCCCAAGCATCTACCTCTGGTGGGTTTTGAATTATACTCCACAAACCTTCTCTGTGTAGAAGTAGGCTGCATTTCATAGACCATGAAACATAGTTTGTTCCATCCATTTTGGATATTAGAGACAAACTTGGTAAATTGACTTGTGCCATCTTTCTCTGGATATTAAACTATAATTAATAAAACACAGCTGTCTGTTTATTGTGTAACTACACTAACTCTCACTTTGTATAAGCCTGTTATATCCTGGTTAGTCTGACTGTGCAGCCTGGGCTCATAACCAGTGTTAGGGATACACCCTAGCAGAATCTGCACGGCAGTCAGTCAGTCAGGCAAATATGTGAGATAAGCGTTTTTGTAGCTTACACTCAGTAAAAACAGATACATTGTGCTAGTTAAATAGTTTATTCCAGTAAGATTTTTAGCATAGTTAAAACAGTCCATATATCATTCACTAGTCCAGTCCGTCCGGGGATTATACAGTTGCAAAGTCCAGTATCGAAAAAGAGGTCAGTAAACTTACAAATATCAGTCCAGTAATATATCTTCGCAGTAGAGATATAAAGAAATCAAACCTCTTTTCTTCCTTCGGCAGCAGCAGCAGGGAACACGCAGTTATCAAACAATCAATCCATCATTGTCAGCAAGCAATTCAGTAAGCCAGCAATTAATCAAGTTCTCTTGCTCCCTCTTATGGCGGTTTTACAACCGCACCAAAATTACATGCTTTGCAGTTTAAAGTGACACACTTAAATTCACTATCATAGTTTATATATATTATTTTACCCAAACTACGTTAGGTAACCTTGTTACAAGGCACTTAAAAAAAAATCCCTTTAGACCTAACACTTCTCTAATAGTCAAATATTCACTGATAAATGCAATTACTTTTATAGTCTTATAAAATTAATTGTGAAATTATGTTTGTAGGAATTGTCATGTGTAATATCTCTCAGATAACTTATGAAAAGCTGTAAATAAATAGTCAAGCCCGCTTTGCCAGTTGGCAGTACAGGTAGCTTTTTGGATTATGAAAACAATTAGGATTGGAATTGCTATTGGTAAGCAGTGCAGTGGTGCATTTTCACTGCTGCTGAGGAAGGGTAGTCCCAGTTGCTGTCATTAAGAAACCACCCTGTGGATCATTAAACAAGGACCTTACATGACAGTGATTTCCAACTTCCTGCTCACTTCCCCATTTACTTTCCTAGTCAGCAAGAAACTTTGGACATTGCACTAGCATGATAGCAGCTTGCTGCGACATTGCAATTGCAAACCAGCCGCCAAGCACCCAGATCTCAATCTTGTAACTGCAGAGACGCTGCAATGGCCGGAACTCTGCAGACCAATTGTAAGCGCCCCTGGTTAAGCACTGTCACAAGTTTGAACTGTTGCTGACATGGTCGTAATGCAAACACTACTTGTATGTGTACATGCTGCTTTAGTAAGAAAAGTCTGCTTATTAAACAGGTGTGCTGAATCTTTTCGATATGAGAGATTAATAATACATTTTTTTTCTCCAGTTCTTTGTTCCCAGTCATGCCTACCTTAAATAAATTTCGTGCTATGGTGAAAAAACGGGGATTAAGAAGAACATGTACTTTGGATGAGATCAGGAAAGATATCTCTTTTTTACATCCGCCTCCGAATGGGGGCTGGGGCTGGGTTGTAGTCTTAGCTGCTGCTACTCATGGCTTGCTTGTTGGTGGATTTCATAGCGCCTTTGGTGTTTACATGCTGCCCCTTCTTGACACTTTTAAATCAAGTAACTCGCAGATAGGTAGGTCATTGTTACATTAAGATTTTCAGCATAGCTTTGATATATTGTATTGCAGTTTTGTTTATAATTGTATCTTGCTTGACAGTCTGTAAGCAAATGGTTTAAACTATATGTCAGTGCTGTTGAAAACCACAAGAATGAGAGTCATTTACATAATAATAGTGATTTGATATTATTGTTTTTTTAATATGTTTAATTGAATATATTTGTCTTTTTAAGCTTGGATTGGATCTATCAGCTATGCTTTCATTATGATATTTGGTCCTGTTTCTGGAAAACTTCTGGTGAAATATGGAGCTATAAAAGTGGCGTTAATTGGAAATCTAGTTACCATAGGTGGTCTAGTGTGGTCATCATATACTCATAATTTACCAATGCTGTTTTTCACTCATGGAATCATTGTTGGTGTAGGATCAAGTCTGGCCTACACTCCAGGTAACGCTTTACATTAAAATCATATTTTGTCACATTTCTTCTGGTTTTGAAAATGTACTTTTGCTTTGCTATGCTTTTGTGGCAGAAAAGTAATGCCATAATGTAGGCAGCACTTTTTCATGAGAAAATAATAACTGCGTTCTTTATTTTGAAAGATGTAATTCATAACAGTACATATATAGAACAAGGTATCATGCATTTTAATTTCCTAAAATAAAGAGTTGGAAATTGTAAAAACTGGAAAAAAAAAACCTAATGTATAAAAATAGTTAAAAAAAAATAGAGAATAAGATTGTGTACCTTGTACAATCCTACTTATACTCATTATTTTTATAGTTTATTGGGCTTTGTTCAGTGCAGCCTAAACACAGCTTCACATTTTTCCAAATCATTGTATAAATAATTTCACAATGAACACTAGAGCACAAATAGAATATTTGATTTAAAAACAGTTTTATAAATAGCTGGTTTGCTAAATGTGATATTTTATCAGAGGGAGATATACATTTTGAAAGTGCATCCTATGTAGTATGAAAAGTTAAAGTTCTATTTGTAATTTACAATGGAAAAACAATTTGCTAAGGCTAGAAAATAATTTCTACCTGGAGGTGCTTTTTATATTCCATGAAGAACTGATTATATCTTTTCTTTATCATTAAGAGATATGAATTCAGATTGATGCAAATCAAAGTTATCTATAAGATATACATTTTAGCAAATACAGACCCCAGTAAAGAAAATACATTAAAACTATTAAAACTACTTTTTAAAAAAGATAGACATTTCCACAGGGGACAGTGCTCATCTCTGTTTGCAAGCTGAAGGAGCCAATGTTAGCTGAAGCTGCCACCTACACCCCTTTCAAATTTAGTTGAACCTAACCCAAACTATTATTTTTAACATGTCTAATCTAATATTCCGCCTGCCAGTCAGAGCTAATTTGTCTCTTAATCCAAGGAATGCTGAGCAGCCATATCTTAAACTAGGCTTTAGAAAATTTACTCCTGGGTTATTATTTTCTACAAATCCAGAATGATATTTCCATCATATTAAAAAAGGTGCAAAATGCCTGAATTTAATTTGATTTTTTAAAAGTTGAAATAAATGTAGTAGGTCTGTTAAGTCTCGAAACTTTAACATGCCTGTTTGAGCCCTTTTCAGTCCATTGGTATTTGCTCTAACTGGATTTGAAAGGCTAGGAATTGGCCCACCAAAACTTTGCATATTTATAAAATCTCATCCTACCCATCACAAAGGGAGTATAAATCCCAGTTATTGCATTCATCAGATTTAAAATTAGTTTGGCTTGCAAATGACCCCAGCATACATGCAACGGAGAGCAAGCCCCATGAACTGTAAATAAAGAACAGTAATGGTTGTATGTATAAGCTTTCTCCTTTCCCTGGTATCTTTCTCATGTTAAATAAAACGTGTGACTGAACTTCAGTATAAAATAACTACTTTAAATTACTGTTATTTCTTAATAGGTATGATAATGGTTAGCCTTTACTTTACTACAAGGCGTTCATTTGCCACCGGATTAGTGATGGCCGGAGGAGCAGCAGGAATTTTCGTACAGAATAAACTTCAATATTATTTAATTCAGAAACTTGGATGGAGAGATAGTTTGCGTGTATATAGTGGAATTCTATCCATATGTATTATAGCTGGATTTGCATACAAACCTCTTCAAAAACGTATGTAACTGCTTGAGGCATTTTTAATTAAATATCTCCTTTTTCATGGGGGGGGGGAAGGGAATCCATATTAGGTAAAATAATAATACAAAATAACACAAAGAATTCTTTTAAGGCTTCTGAATTCCCCTACAACTATTGCAACCAAGTTTGCAATTTGATCTCAATCTGGGATGCATGTTATAAGCTGAATGCCCCAATGGATAATGTCATATAGCAAGTGGAAATTATGTAACAGATACAAGAAATTGTGCATTGCTTAAATTAAAAAGTGACCCTACATTATTTCAGCATCCCTTCATAGACCATTTTTCAAAGACCCTTTCTCATTTTATTTAAATTGGGGCAAGTCTTTAATAAGATAATATATATCCATCAACTATAGATGGAATTATAGCAATAGCATTTAGATACTGCTTTATAGCCTACTCTAGGCAGTTTATAGAGAGACAGCATATTGCCCTCAACAATTTGGGTCCTCATTTTACCGACCTCAGAAGGATGGATTACAAATCCTTCCCAGGACTGTTTTGAAAAGGTAGATAGATATATGTTTAGTTTCCCTCATCTTGTAATATCTAATTCAATTTTTTCTGCATCTGAATGTGGGTATGATGTAGCAGCCAATAATGTGGAATAGAATAGAAAATGAATGTCTTGTAAGTCATAAATTCATTGGACATGTGAATAGATAAGAACTTGACACATTTTAAGTGTGCAGTAAAAGTAGGTTTCACAATCATGTATTTTATTAAATTCAGATTCTGGTCAATGATTGTAGTGACATTTGTCTGTCAGGGATTATTTCAGGTTGTTCAGTCCCTAAATCCCATCTGACCCTTGGTAATCCCATGGACCATAGCACCTCCGTGTCTTCTCTTGTCCTCCATTGTCTCATGGAGTCTTCACTATGCTCACTGCTCAATGACACTCATCCTCTGCTGTCCCCTTCTCTTTTGCCTTCAGTCTTTCCCAGCATCAGAGTCTTCTCCAATGAGTCATCTCATTTGGTGGCCAAAGTATTTGAGCTTCAGCTTCAGCATCTGTCCTTCCAAAGGAGAATCAGAGTTGATTTCCTTTAGGGTAAAATTATTTCAAGAAGCTGAATATAAATGCAAGATCAGACCCATATAGCCTGGCAGTAGCTAGAACTTAAGGAAGTCAACATGTCTGTCTGTCTGTCTATCTATCGTTTCCCAGATCTCAGAGGTATTCCACTATAGATTTTTTTGGTAACTTTTACTCTTCCAAAATTACCTTTATCACCATTCTCATTTATCATTCCGCCTGCAATCTAATTTGGGTTTTCTGTTGATAAGAATTTAGGAAAGGTCTACCTCAGCTATTGTCAATAAAGAGACCTGTTCTGTCTTTTATAATTACTGTTGAATATAAAGACAGACAGACAACTCTATAAAGGCTTCCATACAAAGTTTCTTTTATTGGTTCACCAGGCATCTTCAAGTATAACTCACGTTTACGTTGAGATCCATCTAATGTCCAATTCTTTGCATAGCTGGCTTCATAGTGTAAAAGAATAGTGATCTTTCATTCCATAACGAAGGAGCAAGGGGATGAGGCACCAGCATGCTGCTGGAGTCCAGGCAAGAGTGAAGGAACCTCCCCCAATCCAACCAAGGGTCAATTCAGTGACCAATCAGGATTACAGATGTGACCACATGACATGAACTTTGGTCTTATCTTAACTACATTTACCATGATGCATTCCCTTAAGGGAACAGCTCCCAATTCTAACTTAACTAACTCAATTCCCATTACCTAGATACTGTCTGGACAGCACAAGACCTGTCACCTGCTTATTTTATTTAATAAATTTATATGACACTTTGGGGAACAGGAAAGCTGTCACAGTTTCATTAAGAAAGATCCTATCAGTATGCCTTATAATAGAAGATAAATCCATTCTGCTGGGAAATACTGCAGTTTAATTCTTGAAATTTATGTAAACTTGTTAAGATTTTGGGTAAACACATGCTTAGAAAAAAAGTCTCTTTTCAGTTTAACACCCCAGAAATTGAGGCCTAGGATTTCACTGAAGCAATCCAATTCATTTCCTAAATCACCCACGTTGTTTGCTTCCAAGAATACAAATTGCAAATGCAAAGCAACTAAGTAGTTACATCAGATATCTAGAATAAATTTCCTTAACCTGGGGAAAACTGAATTAAATTGCAGCTCCCATTATCCAGTCAGCCCTATAAAGTAGACTAGACCGGGGTCGCCAACCTTTTGGACCTCAGGGACTATTAAACTCATAATTTTAAATCCCGCAGACGACTAATTTGAATTTTGACTGACAGTGGCTTGCTGACATTGGTGGGAAAGTTGGTCCCATGTTCCAGAGCTGCCGTAGTCACAGGACTGGCCCTTTGGTCACCCTGGAGCAGCTGCTCCTCCACCTGGGTGCACCAGCCTTCCATGGACTGGAGGAGCATCATTTATACATACATACATATATATATAGGCCCCCATTAGTGACCAAACGGCCAGTCCTGTGATTACTGCAGTTCTGGAATATGGGACTGACTTTCCCACGAACATCAGCAAGCCACCCTGCTGTTGGTCTCACCTTCCAGTTCCAGCTCGCGTGGCTCTACTCAAGGTAAGGTTTGCACTCAGCCGAAGGGTAGGGGCCAGCGGGTGGGCGGCCATGTGGGTGGTGCAACTTTGTGTTCCCATGCAGCCTGGATTAATTGCTTTGGGGGGGACATTTCTCTGCAGACCACCAACATTTTCTTGTGGACCACCAGTGGTCCTTGGCCCACTGGTTGGCGACCACTGGACTAGATTAAGAAATCAGTGCCACATAGTTTAGGTCTAAAACTACTTTTATTGGAAGAGCTATAGTAAAAAAAAAACCTTGTAACTCCCAATGTTCTTAGTTCTGCCCTCACTTTATCTTTGTGTCAATCAGGGAGTGGTGTGTCTGAGATGATTACTGAAATTAGTTTCTTGGAATGGATCACACTTCTTTGATTGTTGCCTTGGGAATGGCTTTTCCTTATGTTTTTCTAGGCCATTTCTTATGCCTTTTACCCATCCCCACCCAACATGCTGGCTGCATTTTGGAAATTGTAGGCACCAGGATAGGAAAAAAAAAAGGTGTGGTCCCCATTAATGATAAAAGCAAACTTTCTGTGTACAAGGAACTCATTCTCCCTAATGGCTGTATCTGCTCCAGCCACGTCGAGCAAGAAATGTTAGCATAGGTTTTTATGGTATATAAAACCATTATTTGCAATCATCCTCAAAATAATTGGTTAAACATCACACAAATCTGTCCTGTGGTCATTTGTGATATGCTTTTTATGTTATGTGAGTTGCACATAACTTATATTTTGTTGCTTTCTGATGAAATTCATCAGTATTCTAGGGCATTGTGTAAACAGCAGCAATAATTTCTCTTGTTTTTACTTTGTATTTTAAAGATAGAGCTCATCCAAGTGTAGTTGAAAAATTTAAAACATCGCCACTAAGAGGCTTTATAGTTGATTTAGGTTTATGGAAAGATCGTATTTTTGAGGTATGGGTCATTTCTCTTGGATTAGCAAAATTTGGATTCTACATACCTTTTGTGCATATGGTAAGTTGTCATTATCTTTTTTTTTTTTTGGCTTTTCTGTTATAGCTTAGAACAAGGGTCCCCAACCTGTGGGCCATGAGGGGTTTGGAACCAGTCCATGATAATGACTGGCGAGTGTGTGCATGCACATGCACATCCTCACTTGTACGCGCACTGGCCGAGTACATGCGCATACTCCTTTGAAGTGAGCGGCAGGCCCGTATGCACATTGCTCATGCAAATGGAACTGCGTTACATGTATTTGCCATCTGCTCATGTGGAACCATCTCTTCTCCCACCCTGCTGATCTGCAAAGCCACAAATGTGTTTTGACCCAAGCCTTGTTCAAATTAAACAAACACAAAACTGTATAAAAGCAAACCTATTTTAATGCCGTGCTTTGAATTCAGTGCATTCCCAGCCAAGAGACAGTTAAACCTAATTATCTGATATCAAAAGCAAGCATTTTCAAGGTTGCAAAAAGGCTGCCAAGAACAGAAGACTAATTACTAAGTATCCACCGACAGAAGTTTCAAAAACAAACCAGAGTTAGCAGGGCTTCAACAAGGACTCTGTCTAAATAACTTCTTTGCTTCCTGCAAAGAACACATCTCCAAGGGCTGGTTTTTATCCCTTATGGGAGTGGCCATCACCTTCCAGCCTTACTCCCGAGTTGCCCTTGCTGCTTCGGCTGCTCTTTCCTTCGAGCAGCCCTGTGCGCATGTGTACTGGGCACAGGCTCCCTGGGGTCCTCTGCATCACTGCTGCCAGACTCTACAAGCTCCGAAAGCAGCACCCCGCTCTCCGATAGTCCTGGCCCCATTCCTGCATCACATGCAGGCCCCTCGTCCGAGTCCTCGCTATCAGAGACCTCTGCCATCTGTACCTGCTGCTGGCGAATCACAACAGAATGTTGGCGAACTCTGGCTTAGAATACTTATTGTTATAGAATAAGTAAAACCTGTATATTCTAAATATTTTAAGACACGTGACTAAGCATTCAATCTTTTCCAGTCTTTTCATCCTTAACTCAATTTTGGAGAAGGGCTACACCAATCTGGGCTACATTGATTTATTTTTAGTAGCTGTAAGATTAACCTATGTGCATAATAGGTAGGTGGTCACTGCGAACAAGAGTAAACTTATTTCAATAGCATCACATACACCAACTGCAGTCTTGATTGTAGTAACTTTAAAAACTTGAATAATACTTGGTCAATTACTTTTGAGGAATAATTTTTGAAGAAGACATGGGGTCATTGCCTCAGGACCTAAATTTGGCACCCTCTTCATATATTGGATCAAATCCCATAGTCCCGTCTCAGTTTGATTTTTGGTAATGCATTAAGGAGGCACCAAATTGAAGAGTACTAATGTATCCAATGAAAGTAGAAGTGTCAAGAGAGGAATATGAAATGTTTGAATTGTCAGTCAGTCACATCTATTTTTTGCTGACTGTTTGCATAAATCTTTAAGCAAATGTCACTGGATTTGCGGCTATACTTAATTACAAGTTTAGCTTAATTATGGCTAGTGTTCACCAGAATATGTTAAAAATCACTGTTGCTTTTTTTGCAGATGAAACTTGCAGGTGATTTGGGTATTCCTTTGGAAAAAGCATCCTATATTATGGTAGGACTTGGAGTAAGCAGCATGATTAGTTCTCTTCTGTTTGGAAAAATTTGTGATATTGAAAATATCGACCGACTTTATATTAATCAGGCATCCATATTATCTGTTGGTAAGTTTCACAGTAAGCTTCTGAATATGTTTTGCCTGAGAAATTATGGTTTTATACCTAGAAGTATCAGAGTATCACTTCTTGCACATACCAGTTATATCTGCACAATTGCAAGTTAACACTGTGCCTTAAGTTAACTGTTGCCAAGTCTTCTTCAGGCCATTCTTGAGATGGCTTGAATTCCAATTCCCATAGTCACTGGTGAACATGATGACTTGGAATTAGGGAAATGGAATCTGATACGAGGTGGGTTCTAGATTGGGAGAATCTAACTTCCTTATAGTACTCCAGCAGGAGGCGCTAGGCTCTTGGAACCAATGCATAAGTTCCTTAATATGTAGCATGGAAGATAGCTCACTACTGCTTGAGAAACAAAATTTTTGATAAGCAGAACTAAAATATTGGAAATTAGCAGTGGCAAAGCCTGATGATTGTTGTTCCATCTCAGTTTACATTATAGGGTAAATAAATACATTTTGTTCATATTGAAACATGTTTTTTCATGTTTTATTTTTCAGGTGTGGTCTACTTTATTATTCCTCATTGCACATCTTTTGGTGCTCTTTTAGCCATTTGCTCCCTTTTGGGATTTTTTGATGCAGGAAACTATGTTCTCCTACCTGTCCTTACATTTGATTTGATGGGAGCAGAGAAAATGCCTATTGCTTGGGGATTTATGATGGCTGTCAATGCAATTAGCTGTTTTGGTCCACCCTTTGCAGGTAATCTAGTTGGTATGATTTGTCTATAAAGGTACAACTGAACATTGTTAGCCTAGAGAAAAGTATATTGCTAATCTGTCCAAGAACTGACTCTTCCCAAGGCTTGCTTGCTTGTTTATTTGCTTATTTATTATATTTGTATGCCTGCAGATCTCACAAGTATGGTATACAGCAGTGAATAAAAAAGAAAAACCAATAAATATTTTAAAACTGTCATCTTTCAAAACAAGAAAACAACACCTAAGCAGGGAGAATGATATTAGCCACAGTAAAATAGAATCATAGGATTTCCCCAGTCCACTAATAGCTTCCAGGTCTGATGGTACAGCCTGGTCCCAAGGGACTTGTGGAATATTGAAAGCCTCACTTCTGGGGGTATCAAGTTCTCATAATGGGAGTGGCACACCAAGGACAGCCTGCCTGGGACCCAAGTTTAATTCCTTAATAGTTGGGACACGCAGCATGCTTTCTCTGGCAGATTTGGTAGGACAAGCAGATCTCTTCTCCCCAACTAGCTGCTCACCTGGAATCAGCCCTGCAGAAATGAAGTGAACTAGAACAGCACTATATCACCCACCCCCAGTCAAAGTCAACCCAGAAGGACTCCATGTCAATGATATCAAAAACTGCAGAGAGGTCAAATAGGGCAAGGATGGATGCATGACCCCCCCAAAAAATCTTGTATATGCCTGGCTTCTTGAGAAGCTGGTGAGACAAATTGACCATCATCAGAAGCTACTCACACGATCCCCTGAACCAGTTTAATCAGCAAGGAGGGACATGGATTTAAAGAACAGGTGGCTGAGCTTACAGCCCCAAAGACACTGTCTGTTTCAGACATGTTCAAACCTGTTCATATAACAGCAATACTCCTTTCCTCGGTATTTCCACGTGTCCTGCAACACGGCCAGCATCCACTTGAGAATGAACCTGAGCAACTTTGTCTGGCAGATGGCTGGGCAAATTCCTCCTCATTGCCCCCCTGCAAGAGGTTCTCCAAGCCCCCATATGCCACTCAGGAGCCCAGGAGGACTCATGCCACCCAGAACAGAGTGGCAGGACAGTTACCTGCAAACACAATACAAACAGAGAATTAATGATGCTTTGTCACACTTGCCACCATTAGTTAGGTCTTAATAGCATTTCATTTCCCGGTTCGAATTCATCCCCGCTGAATGCCAGCAAAGCATTAGATGTCTCTTGTCTTGCTTTATCTCTTCTATAGAGTGTCGGGATCCCATGGTTCCTTCAGTCATGTTCTTATTCCAAGAGACTATCAGAGCTTTGTAGCACAATAGCAGGAACAACTGCCACTCCCTTTGGAACCTATCTGGGTCCATTAGTCACTAGGGACTTTCTTCTTGCTTTTCTATGTATGCCTGTATAGGTGGTCCTTTTTTAATGACCACTCATTTAGCACTTAATGACAGCACTGAACAAGTGGTAGTTACAATGGGACTTTGCAAACATTGAAGCATCCTGCAGTCACGTAATAACAATTTCTGTTGCTTGCTCCTCACAAAGTCAATGGGGAAGCCAGCAGGAAGTCAGAAGCTGTGATCGTAAGACGTTCTCACTTAACAAAATACACGGTTCTTGCTTAACAATGGCAACTGGGACTGCCAGAACTGCTGCAGCTAAGCAGTCACCTTTTTTTTTTTTTACATAAAACCACGTTGCTAAATGATGGAGTTTTCAATTCCAATTAGCACAGTTAAACAAGGACCACCTGTATATCTTTTGGGATCAGGAAGGTGTGTGCTGTGAATACTTAAATACTGGAATGTATGGTATCATTTGAAAGAAAATTCTGTTTTTGGAAAGGAAGCACAAAAGTAAACAATGTATTTTTGTTTCAGGTGCAATGTATGACATGTATGGCAATTATACTATTGGCTTTGTAGTAACCGGGGTTTGCAATATTGCAGCAGCTGGCATACTTGCTTTAATACCCTGGTTGCAAAGAGAAGCAATCCAGGCAACAAAAAACTACATTAACGCTTCTGTATGTGTAATAACCAATACCATAGTGCCTTGGCAATCTCCAAGTCCTTCATTAGGGGTAAGGAGTGTTTGATGATATTTCTTTCTCTAAACAAGAAAATTTAGCCTTTTTCTTGTTCTTCTTTTTTTTTTTTTGGTAGTGTGAATTCTGTACCAGCCTGATCTTTGATAGGCATTTTATCACAATGACCCTTTCATGCCATTAGCATTTCTGTTGAAAGGTGGTAGAGAAATTAATATAATATCATCATGGTCTTTGTGATTTGCTCAAGCAGGATGTGCCAGCTACATGAAGATTCATTTAAACATCTCAGAGTAGAGATTTTGGCACGAACCCCTGCCCTTTGTGTGGTTCCAGATAATTTTTTAAAATTGCACCACAAGCAACATGTTTCTCCAGAGATTTTTCCCCCTCCCCAGTTCTGTTGTTCTCTTTTTCTTTTTTGTCATTTTATTGATTTTTATTTGTTGCTAGACAAATGCAAAGAATAAAAATACAGTTTCATTGCTATCTGCCTTTCAGATTCTTGAAGGACCTTTTAATAAATGCCAGTCGTAGGAAGTAACCCACTCTGAAATAGCTTATGTCCCTTTTGTCTGGGAAAAGGCTACATACTACATAGTCTGATAAAAAATATCAGATGTTCATAAAGGAGGCTTGATAGAATTACTCTTCCTGTAGAAATTCATTGGAAACGATACTAAAAGTGGTTGAACCCAAAGTATCTGAATGTCTAGATTGAGGCCTCAGTACCCATCTGCCTCAAATACTGTACACTTGCTGTAGTTCTTGTTTAGTGACTAAAGTTGGGACCAGCAACTCAGTCATAAATGAAAAATCATGTGACTGTTATTGCATAATTTTACTTTGGCCTTCCTGCTGATAGTATCAGAAGGATATGACTCCAGTTGTATGGTTGGGTAGGTCTTCAAATGGTTGGGAAGGTCTCCAAATTTGATTCATGAGGAAGCTGGGTAAAAGGTTGGATCTTATATCCCTTTTCCTTCACTCCCCTGCCCTCTAAAATGCTTGGCTTCATGCTGCGATAATTAGCAAGGAAGAAATGAATGCTTATATTTACGATCTTTGGAGAGGAAATGCTTACGGGAAAGTAAGGCTTGGGTTTTAGTTTGGGACAACAATTCTTACAAGCTGATTTAGGATGTTGGGAATTATAATAATATCTCTCTATAGATTTTATAATTGTCCGAAAGCAGAGATTGAAAGCTATGTGGAAGGATGGTTTATAGCGAATGAATCTGAAGATTATTTAAATTATAGTTTTCAAAAGGAACTTGAACAGTAATAATGATAATAGATGATAGACTTTTAAAATCAGATGTACACTGTCTTTATCTCAGACACATAATGTGGATTCAGATTACAAAGAGGAAATGTGTTTGGTATAAACTTCCTCCTTACCTATTTTCTCCCATCTACTGATTTTCTATCATGTACTTCAATGTTTGTTTATTTACTTTGTGGAAAGAAGAGGTGATTACTTGTGTTCACAGAATGGAAGAATGCTGTTGAATTGCCATTGTTAATACTGTCTTTCATAATATATTTATTTGTTTTCTTACAGACTATTAGTTCCTCATTCACAAAATCTATGGTATCTCCTCAACAAAGTACATCAGGCCATTCAAAAGGATTCAGCATGAAGTCCTTTAAGAGCATACTAAAGTCAGATACAACATCTGGTAAGAATGTGACTCCACAGATGACATCAGAACCTAGGACTTCTGTGGGTACTGTGGAATATATGAAGATTCTCCAGGAGCAAGAGGACAATATAGCCAAGTGGAAGCAAGACTTAACCAAATCAGAATTAGCATCTCTTCAAAGTCAAGCATCAGTCACCATGACCCAGGACCTATCCATACCTTGTAGAAAAGAAGATGTTATGGCATTGACTGAGTATGAGGGAAATGAAGAAGAAGCTGAGATTGCAACTGGGGCAAAGCCTGAACAAGAGCTAACTGTGCCAGAACAATTTGTGAGAAGAGAAAGGTCAGACTCTAAACAGTCGGAGCGTTTTCCTCACAGAAAAGAAGATGGAGTGGCTTTCTTAGATGAGTATGAGGAAGAGGAAGAGGAAGCTGAGATTACAACTGGGGTAAGGGCTTCACAAGAGCTAACAGTGCCAGAAAAATTTGTGAGAAGGGAAAGGTCAGACTCTAAACAATTGGAGCGTTTTCCTCACAGAAAAGAAGATGGAGTGGCTTTCTTAGATGAATATGAGGAAGAGGAAGATGAAGCTGAGATTACAACTGGAGTAAGGGCTGCACAAGAGCTAACCGTGCCAGAACAATTTGTGAGAAGGGAAAGGTCAGATTCTAAACAGTTGGAGCGTTTTCCTCACAGAAAAGAAGATGGAGTGGCTTTCTTAGATGAGTACGAGGAAGAGGAAGAGGAAGCTGAGATTACAACTGGGGTAAGGGCTGCACAAGAGTTAACCATTCCAGAACAATTTGTGAGAAGGGAATGGTCAGACTCTAAACAGTTGGAGCATTTTCCTCACAGAAAAGAAGATAAAGTGGCTCTTTTAGATGATTTCATTCGTGATGAGGAAGAGCATTTGAGATCTATGCCTTCTGTCTCTCACAAAAAAGAAGATGGGACAGTGTTCTTGGAGGATATTGATGGCCTTAATGATGATCAAGAGCAGCTTAAGAGCACAGCTACATTGAGTCCAACTGAAGATGCAACCAAATCAGAAATGACGTCTAAAGAAAATGAAACTTCTATATCATTGAAAGACTCTGAACACACTTCCCCACAGAAAGAGCAATGATGTGATATTTGCTAAAGATGAAGTTAGCAATTTACCATCATAAGAGAGGAAATAACAAGAATTCATTAGTAATATTAATGGCATTTGATCTAGCACATCTGTATGACTTACTAGTAGCAATTTCTTTGTGTTATTCTGTATACTTTTTCATGCTTGTTTACATAGCTTTTACAAATAATTGTTTCTAAAATAATTGCTTCTTTTTCATTATTTTATAACTTAGATGTACAAACAGTTTGAAAAAATTCCCAGCAGATATTAAAACCATTTGGTAATTTTGCTGCTTTTGGAAAATAAATAAGCCTTTAAATTATTTATGCTTGGTAGCTAAATTGAATTGAGACAACAATGCTATGCAAGATAAAATATATAGCTCTAACCTTTATCTTCATTTTCTGATACTGCACAGTAGGATTCTATTCTAAGTGTAAAATTTTGTTCATCATATGGAGCACATATGCAGCTCACTGTTCTTAATGCTGAAAGATTAGATAATCCAATATTTTATTGTTTTCATGATCAATATAGGGAAAGAACAATGTAAAGAGACTAAACAGTGATGCATAGCAGAGTACTGTTTAGAATACTGTATATATATTTTCTAACATGATCTATAACAGGGGTCTCCAACCTTGGCTCCTGGAAGCCTGGCGGACTTCAACTCCCAGAGTTCCACAGCCAGCTGGCTGTGGAATTCTGGGAGTTGAAGTCCGCCAGGCTTCCAGGAGCCAAGGTTGGAGACCCCTGATCTATAACATTAATCACCTGAAAATATACATACAGTCAGGTTCATGTATATTTTTGACAACGATAATTTTTTTGGCATTTGGCCTTTGCACGTCCCCACATTGAATTTGAAATGAACCGCTGAACAAGTGAAGACTTTCAGCTTTAATTCAAGGGGTTTGACAAATGTGTGGCATTAATAATTTTAATACTATTGTATTCAAAACCTTTGAGAACTGGTTTCATGTGGTGGTTGAGGCATCAGGCTAGAAACTGGGAGAGAATGAGTTCTAGTCCCACCTTAACCACACAACCAGTTGGGTGACCTTGGACTAATCACTTTCTCTCAGTCCTAGGAAGGAGGCAAGGGCAAACCACTTCTGAAAAACCTTGCTAAGAAAACTGCAGGGATTATAAGGCTATAGGGCAGGCTCTTTAGTATCGGACATGACCTAAGAAAAAAGGGAAAAATCAAAACTTTACATAGCCTAGTACCATTTACCAATATTTCCACCTTTACCACTAAAAAACTAAGTGTCTATTCTAAAATAGTCTATTCGCTTCAATGAGGTTCTCGTGTGATTTGCAAGCTGCATCTCTGGAGGTTTTCCAGAAGAGTTTATCTTCCATTTATCTGGAATGGTACAGGATCTCCTGCCATGGACAGGAGGTTGAACTAGAACAGTGGTCACCAACGTCAGAAAATTTTGGTGGTCTGCAGAGAAATGTCACCCCCAGAGCACCCCCCTCAAAGCAATTAATCCAGGCTGCGTGGCAACACAAGGCTGTGCCGCCCACATGGCCTGTGGGAACCCTCCCCGCCCACTTACTCCTTACCTGGCAAACTTGCCTGCTAAATTGCTATTTTTCCTTCCTCCCCCCCCCCCACCAGCTGTTCTGCTGTGTCGGGAGATTTAGATTAGCTAGAAAGCAGGAAATCGTTGGATTTCTTGCTTTCTAGCTAATCTTTAGATCTTCGGCTCTGCTTCCTTAGGACTGAAGTTTCTATTCAGTGCAGACTCCGGTAGTCGATGGCAGATAGATAGATCTTTGAGTGAATCTGTGATTCTGTGAGCAACTCAATCTGCCTGCCTGCTTTGCCTGATTTTTGGGTAAAAGTTGCTTTTTAAAAATATATATATCAATATTTACATACATGGTGTGTTGTGAGTTAATTTTATGAGTTTGCTTGCAAGCAAATTTTATGTGATAGACTCAGGTAGCCAATGGCAGAATGGTAGATCTCTGAGTGAATCTGTGATTCTGTGAGCAACTCAATCTGCCTGCCTGTTTTGCCTGATTTTGGGTAAAAGTTACTCTTTCTTTACAAAAAAATATTTACATATTTATAATATTTACATACTAGCCATGCCCAACCAGTCACATGACCACCAAGCAACACCCACAAATTAGGCCACACCCACATAACAGGTTAATAACTGAATCCCACCCCTGCCTCTGTACGTTTGTGTGTGTGTGTGAGAGAGAGAGGGAGAGACAGGTTAGATCAGATCTCTCTTTTTCTCTTTCTTTCCCATCAATGCCAGCAAGCCACCATCAGTTAAAATTCATATTATTGGTCCCTGGGATTTAAAATTATGAGTTGGTGGTCCTTGAGGTCCAAAAGGTTGGCATTTCCTGAACTAGAAGATCTCCAAGATCCCTTCCAATTCTAGTCTTGCTCTCTGTTCTCTGTTCTATTGTTGGATGCTTTCGTTCTTGGTGAGAATTTGCAAATTTTGGATAGCTATCTGTGAAAATACCTATCTTTTCCTGGCTCCCATTAACCACAGAGCTGGAGAAATCTAGTCATTATTCTTGCAATAAAAGCTGCTTTGGCAAGTGACCAAGGTATGGAAAGCTTTAATTGCAACTACCGATTTCATATTTTGATAATATTCTGAAATATAGTACATTTCCTAAAGGGTTCTTTAAAATGTTTCAGAAAGGTCTTAAAATATTGAGCGCTACATGTCATAGTTTCTAACGTGAACTAGCCATTTGTTTCCTGTCCATAAAATATGATCACTAACAAGGCTGTCTTAAGAAAGTGGTTGTGGAAATAAATAAATACTGCTATTTCTGTCCAATGTATGCATGTGTACACAGAGAGAGAGAAACAGAGACAGAGACAGACAGAGGATAGAAATAGCAATATTATATATGTATGCATGTATGTATGTATGTATGTATGCATATATATATATATATATATTCGTAGATTTTCACAGGTACAGGTATGTAGGTCTAGATGTGTTCGGGTCTTTTCCTGTGTAAGATTAAGAGTATCTTGGCGAAGTTTCAGCAAGGTCCCACTTACCATCCTCAGGCTGGTGCCTTTGGCTTCGTGCCAGTGCAAGCAGTGTGTGATTGGAGTTGCTGTCTCTCTATAAATACTGGTGGGGGGAGGGCTGGTGTGCTGGGCTGGTTGGCTGTGCTGCTGCCTCTTGATTGGTTGATGGAGGTGATGTTGGTATAATGGGCTGTGTGATGGCCTTGTGAGTTTTGTAGTGGAGATATCCTGGATCTTGTGCTGTAATCTCCTGGGTCGTTCGCTTTGTAGTGATCTTTTTTCCATTAGCCTCTCGTGTTTTAACGGCTTGGGTTATGGGTTGTGTGAAGGGCTTGCGAGTTCTTTTGTTGTGGTATCCTGGGTCCTGCGTTGTAATCTCCTGGGTCGTTTGTGTTTTGATCTCTTTTCCATTAGCCTGTGTAGTAACGGCTTGGGTAATAGGTTGTGTGATGACCTTGTGAGATTTATTGCTGTGGTATCCTTGGTCTTGTGCTGTGGTATCCTGGGTCATTTGCTGTGTTGCAACTTCCTGAGTTCTTGTGGTGTAATTTCCTGAGTTTTCTGATGTGATATCTTGAGTGGGTGGCTGTGATGTAGCATTCTGGGTTTTAGTCTGGCTTCGAGTTTGGGGTCTGGGTCTGTGTTCTTGGCATGTGTCAAAGATACAAACAGATAGAAGGAGCAAATTAATATCCAACACTGAACACTCCAGCAAGAGAATAATCAGGGAAGCCATCGAGATAGAGAAACACCCCATAACATGAATAGACGGGACAAGACCTCCCACCTACCAGACATCTGGAAGCTAGCCCTCACTAACAAACGAGTCCCAGCCATGTAAACCAACACCAGACCCAAAACAACACGGCCCACCACTGACAATCCCCCTCATCAGACCCAGGCCCAAGCCCATCCTATAAACAAAGGACAACCACCATGCAGAAAACACCATGGCTGCTTCGCCAGCTGTCGCACCCCACGACCCCAAAACCAAACAAGCTGACACACGCCAAGAACACAGACCCAGATCCCAAACTCGAAGCCAGACTAAAACCCAGAATGCTACATCACAGCCACCCGCTCAGTATATCACATCAGAAAACTCAGGAAATTACACCACAAGAACTCAGGAAGTTGCAACACAGCAAATGACCCAGGATACCACAGCACAAGACCAAGGATACCACAGCAATAAATCTCACAAGGTCATCACACAACCCATTACCCAAGCCGTTACTATACAGGAGGCTAATGGAAAAGAGATTAAAACACAAACGACCCAGGAGATTACAATGCAGAACCCAGGATACCACAACAAAAGAACTCGCAAGCCCTTCACACAACCCATTACCCAAGCTGTTAAAACACCAGAGGCTAATGGAAAAAAGATCACTACAAAATGAACGACCCAGGAGATTACAGTACAAGATCCAGGATATTTCCACTACAAAACTCACAAGGCCATCACACAGCCCAATATACCAACATCACCTCCATCAACCAATCAAGAGGCAGCAGTGCAGCCAACCAGCCCAGCACACCAGCCCCCACCACCAGTATTTATAGAGAGACTGCTTGCACTGGCACGAAGCCGAAAGCACCAGCCTGAGGATGGCGAGTGGGACCTTGCTGAAACATCGCCAAGATACTCTTAATCTTACATGGGAAAAGAGTTGAACACACCTAGACCTACATACACACACACACATATTAACTTTATAGACATACGTCATACAAATATTTTCACTTTTAAATGCAATTCTAACATTGCTTTGGAATCCTGTATGTAGAGAAGGCAGGGGGATGGGGGCTTTTGGGAATGCAATCTAGAAGTAAAAGTTACTTTGTTAGATTGCATGAACTGGTAATATGAAAATGAGATGAATGCCAAAAGAAAAAAGGACTGGGAAGTTTGGAAACAGAATGAACATAGTGAGCATCTGCTTGGAAACACTTCAGATTATTTCAAACATGACGTTAAGAATTTGTCCGTGGTAGTAAAATGAAACTAAAACCTGAATGGTTTGATTATAATGATTGACAGAAATACTGAAGATGTACCAGTTTGATGTAATGGTTAGGGTGCTGGCTAGCAAGCTAGCAACCAAGAGACTGTGTTCTAGTCTTGCTTTAGGCATGAAAGGCAGCTGGGTGACTTTGCCCCAGTCACTCTCAGAAAAACTGACCTCACACGGTTATGGCTGTAGGGGAAAAGAGGAGAAGGAAGGAGTATTGGTATATCCGCTGCCTACAGTTCTTATAAAAAAATAAATAAAGCTTTTGAATTGGGATAGACTACTTTTAGCAAAGTCAAGAATGGGTGTTTGGGAGAAGAGATGCAGAAGCAAAGAACAAGGTGAAAGCAGAATGAATGCAAAAATTTTATTTGCAAAAGTATTTTAAAAGATTATGTAAGAGATGACAAGGTTGAGCTCAAGGGAGGGGACAAAGGTGTCATCAATCATGAGTTCCTGTGCACCCACAAGAGATCTAAGTCCAGCCCACCTCGAATTCCTTTCTATTCTTTTTTTTTTTTGTAATTTTTATTTTATTTTATAACATATAAAAATAAAAACTCCATTTTTGGTTCAACTGTTGTCTGAGTAAAATAGTTTTAGAAAATAATCATCAATGTTCATTATATTGATCTTAATTCAATAATAATAATGCTTATTTATTTTAACAAACCTCCCTTTTTCATTGATCCTTTTCTTATATTTCCATGTTTCTAACTTCTGTTTTTGTTAGCTAACCATTGATAGAATAAATCCCAAGTCAAAAAGTATTCAGGTGGAATTTCTTTCTATTCTTATCTCCTGCAAATTTCCCTTGACCGTTAATAGCTCAGATTCTTATAGAAAGCTCAACCTTGCAATAAATCATTATACTCATTTGAACTGTCTGAATCACCTGATTTTCCTGTTGACCCGAACAGGGATTCAGAGCTAACATGCCCCCTTATATTCCCTGAGGGGCGTGTCAGTCTCTTTTCTCAGTCCCTGATTTGACATTTCCTTTTACGTTGTATTTCACGTTTCTGCCTGCGTCTTGACAGATTAGTTCCTGACAAATGCACAGAAAGTAGTTTTTGCCCAGAACTGGAAAGAGACAGTTATACCAAGTGAAAAGAAGTAATAAAAATCTTACTATGCACTGAAATTCATTCTAGAAATGAAAAACAAAGATGAATCTGCATACTAAACAGTTTGGGATAAATTCTATCATTGGTGGGAGCAGAGAGGAAGGTCTTAAGTTGGGAAAAGTTGTTGAAAGGGTATATGATTGGATGAGATGAAAAGATGAATGATGTTAGAAATGTATTAGATGAACGAACAAATGTATATATGTATATAGTTGAATAATTGTTTATAGGAATATGTATGTATGTATGTTGTGACTAGGAGGTTTGAACCTGCTCTGTCAGAAGACGTAGGCTCGAGTGATGAGGAAGATCTGGCCTGCTTTGTTGAGTGACAAAGATGGAAGTCAGGAGGAAGAGGAGGACTTGGCTCTAAGATTTGAGCCTGCTTTGCTGGAAGTTTCGGAGTCGTCTTCTTCCCCAGAATCTTCCTCCCTGATTGTGCCTCAGGTGTCAGCAGATAATCAGGAGAGCGTGCCGGAGTAATTGGATGAAGATCAAGCCGAGAAATGCTGGTCTGATGCAAGGCAAAGACGCAGGCAGAAACGTGAAATACAACGTAAAAGGAAATGTCAAATCAGGGACTGAGAAAAGAGACTGACACGCCCTCATATAAGGAGGCATGTTAGCTCTGAATCCCTGTTCGGGTCAACTTGTTTATTTGAGTTACAGACAAATTATTCTGTGTTGTCTGGAAGATAATAAAAGGTGAATGAATTGTGCTAAAAAGTACCACTGAAGTGCATGAAGTTCTGCTAATAAGAATGAAAAAGGGCATTTAGTGGAATTATGAAATGGAAGAAGTTGTGGTTGAGAGGAAAACAACAAAAGAATATTGGAGAAAGAGGGGGAGGGAAGGAGACTAACATGCAGAGAGAAAGAAAATTAATTGAAAAAAATTGTAGTAAAAGAAACAAGGAACAGTAACAAAAGAAGAGATAACAGCCATTTTGATTGAAATAAAATTATTTTTGAAGGGATAAAAGGCGAAATGATGAGGCTGCAGCAGAGTAAATGAAATCAATGTGCATCAATAATGTTTTTTATAATGCTATATTTGTGGACATTGATGTGCCTTCTGTGTGTCTAGATGCTGCCAATTAGTTGCCTGAAAACCTAAATGATCTGCAACAAATTGTTAGCTTATATGATACAACAGGATGGATCTGAATATTAGCGTATTAAAAGAAATCAAAACAGAGCTGGAAGAGACCTTCAAGGTCATCTAGTCCAACCCCCCCCAACACAAGCAGGAGACCCTATACTATTTTAGACTTAAAAGCCTCCAGTAATGAAGCGCTCAGAAAGTCTGAAGTCAAACTGTTCTGATTTTCCTCACTATTAGGAAGTCTCTCCTTAATTGATTAGTTTCCACCCACTGTTTCTTGTCCTGCGCTCAGGTGCTTTGGAAAATAAGTTCACCCCCCCCTCCTCTTTGTGGCAGCTTCTCAAATACTGGAATACTATCATGTCACCTGGAGTCCTTTTTTATAGACTAGCCAAATCCAAATCCTGCAACCGTTCTTCATATATTTTTAGCTCCAGACTCATAATCATCTTGGTTGTTCTTCTGTGCACTTTTTCCAAAGTCTCAACATCTTTTTTGTAATGCGGTAACCAAGGTAGTTTCAGTTCACAGGAATAGAGACAGGAGACAGTAGAAGAAGTAAAGAAATCTCTACAATCCAACTGTCTGTGGAGATTCTCAGTCATCCCGGTCACGTTGTCCCCATAGTGCTTTTTCAAGAGGCAACTGGACTTTCTGGTTTTTCTTGGAAGACGTTTCGCTTCTCATCTGAAGAAGCTTCTTGGATGAGAAGCGAAAAGTTCTTCAAAGGAAAACCAGAAGGTCCAAGTTGCCTCTAGAATTCAACCGCCTTTTCTCTCTTTATAAATCTTTCAACGCAATAGGTCGAAATTCCTCACCAGCAAACAGGTCACCCTTTCCAATTCCCGGGAAAGCGAGCTGATCTCCCACATTTCGCCTGAACCCAAAGCCACGTGGGGCAAGCTAGATCGGTCGCCTTTGGCCAGGATCGGGCCTTGGCGCTGTGCCTGCGTGCCACTGATCTCGTAGCCCGCTCTTGCACGCCGCCGTTTCAGCGTTTTCTGTTTACGGTTGCTGTAGCTACAGAAGAGCCTCCGGGCGTCTTAAACTTCCTTCTTTTTAGCCGTTTCGCTCAAGCTCAGGGCAATTTGCGTCCCTCACATACAAATCCTAAAGAAGCCCCGGAGAAGGACGGTCAAAGGCGTGTTGCACGGGTGTGTATGATATTGGAGGGTGTTGTTTCCCCCCCCTTCTCCGCTATGCTCCCCTCCTTTTTCAAAAGAGCTCGTTAATACACCTCTTTTTTTACTTTTTTTGGAACCAAAGGATGAGCGCAGTGGCAGCCAATAACGCGGCCACGTAGCGTTTCTGAACAAACGCTGGTCGTTTCTGGTTAATTGAGTGTATTCGTATTCCAAACGATAAGTCTTGTTCAAACTAAACGCGAAAACAAAACAATTATATTGCGGCTTACTGGGTTGACGGCTCAACACTTTCAGAGACTACCTACGAAAGTTGGCTTTTGAATGTTGGAAACCACGCATCTATTTCAGCGGAACTGAACTGAATTGGACTGAACTCTTTAAATTGCAGTGCATGCTTAGACCAGGGCTGGAAATAAAGCTGTCTTTGATTGGCAGGTAAGGAAGAACATGTGCGGTAACGCAGTGATTTATCGTCTGTGAACAGAGTGCCCTTTTTCCTCAGAGTGTAAACCCAGGTTGCTTGCTTTGTATATCTCGATAGCAGCCAGAGACAATCACCCCCATGCCTGCATATTTCAGAGAAGTCTTCTAGGGCTCTGAGATGCTTATGAATAAAACAGAGGGAGAAAATTATTTTCATCCTCAATACAAACAGCTTATTTCTTGAAAGTAATAACATAACTCCTTTGGGGTGGTTTTTCATCAGTTGATTTCTGTTTCATTTATTTGATTCTTTGCTTTATCATGCTGTCAACTGTTTGTCTTTAGTTTTTTTTTTATGTTTTATTGATTTGTACCATAATTTCTTTGATGATTGAGGGCTGCTCAGAATTGTTGAGAGTGCGGTATTTTACAAGATTAATAATTTATTATTATGATTGGTTGCAGAGGCAGTCAGATGAATATATTGGATTTGGCATTTTTATTCACTTATGAAGTCCTTCCCAAGGACCTGGAATAGGCAGAAATTGTCTGATGATGTTAAAGGTATTGTTATAGGGTGTAAGCTGTTCCATATAAAGCTGCCTTTTGAACTGATGGATAGATGGTGAATTTGTCAATGCCAATGATATTCAAGTGGTACTCCAGTTGTCTTGGGATTACACCAAGGAACCGATGACCATTGGTACTATATTTGCTTTCTTACCCCAGTTGTTTTACTTCTTTTTGCAGGTCTTTCTATTTTATAATTTTCTCCAGTTCTTTCTATTCTGCTATCCTCAAGTATTGTTTACATCCTTATCCAGCCTTTTTTTCTTTCTTCTCAACAGTTGTTATGTCTGGGGTGTTATTTCTTGCAGATATTCTAATGCACCATTGTTGCTACTTTGTCATTCGGACTTAGATTACATTTGAATAACTTGCTTTGGAGCAGCCAAAATCAAGCCTTTGATTTCTTTTATTAATGTTCCAGCTGTAAGCCTTTGCTAGATTTTATCTTTATCCATTTTCCCCTTAATTGTTTGTAGAAATTGGTCATGTAATACAGTGGTTCCTTTTCTTCATCTCAGACCCTTTTAAATAGTTTTTGTGGCCACAGACCATGGTCATGGACCATCAAGAATTAACTTGAGATTGAAATTCCGGTTTGTCGGCTTCGGCAGCGGCAGGGATTCGCGATCCTGCGCGATCCCTGCGGCGCTAGCCATCTTGGTGCCTCTGATCCTGACGGGTCTGGAAGCTAAGGCTGCCCTGCAGAGGCAGCCGAAGACAGGGGGGAGCCGGAGAGGGGTTTGGGGGTGTTGCAGACCCCTTCCCCAGCCGGTAAAACTCCCTTTTCTCAAGACGGTGGAGCGGCGGTCTGTAATGGCCGCCACAAAGAAGCCGGCAGCTGGGTAAGACTGAGCAGGAGGAAGAGGGGAGAAAGTTTACAAGAGAAAGTTTTTTGGCTGACCCAGGACTTTAAGAGATGCCTAACATCCTGAAAACTATGACTATTTTTGAACGATACTTTGTTTTCAAAGGAGAATCTCAAGCGGCAAATTTGAGGTGCTGAAAGGGAAAGTTTACTCTCCTTCCCTATGGAATCAACAAATGGCCATTGAGAAACCTGTCTTTTTATAAAAGGTAAAAACTTGGCTTCTTGTTATAAGTGGGAAGAGAGAGGACGAAAAAAAAATATTAAGATCTTGCTGGAGGAGATACCTTGAAGATTTTGAGACTAGAAATTAATTGCAATAAGGCTTTAAAATATAGATTGGGCTTTTTTTCTTTTCCCTTCTATTGATATTACCCCAGGAAGAGAAAGTGAGAACTTTGTGCTTTGTTTGGACTAATTGATGTCTCTGGGACTTTGGGGAACTGTCCTAACTTTTGAAACATCTTGGTTGTTTTAAGAAGAAGAATAAAGAAAAGATTTACAATGGCTTTACCTGTTGATGAACTTAGAAAGGAATATGGAAAAATAAAAAAAGAAGGTAAGGACGCTGTGAAAGAAGCCTTCCTTTTTTTAGAAATGGCACTTGCTATTTATCAGCAAACACAGCAACAGATGGAGGAAACAGAAGAAGAAGAAGAAGAAGAAGAAGAAGAAGAAGAAGAAGAAGAAGAAGAAGAAGAAGACGCCATCTTCAATGAATCTCAAAACTTAATTAAGAAAGAAAGGAGAAAGAGAGGAAGGAAAATGAAGGACTTAAGACTTAAAAAAACCACCCATGAAAGAGAAAAATAAGATGCAAAATCCACACAATGTTAGTAAGCAAAAGAAAAAAGGAATACAGCAGAGAGGGGAAGCTAAAAAGGCGGAAGGTGGCGGGGGGTGTAAAAAGGCCAGGTTAAGAAAGAAAGGGAAAAGGGGGGGGGAAAGCCACAAAGGTATGAAACAAGATGGGAAAAAAGCAATTTTTTTTAGGGATAAAGGGTAATGTATAATTTCTCTTAAAAAGAAGATTCTGCAAGGTACATAAGATGGTATTGTAGTATTTGTATTAGAAATAGAAAACTAGAATGTTATAAGAATTAATAAAAGATTAAAATATTGAAATGTTTAGTAATGATAGACTTTAAAATTTAACAAAATATTAAAAGGAATGTTTAAAATATTGAGTTTAATTGAAGAGTTGAATTGATTGTTGTATTGATGTTACTATAAACTTACTATTGTAGCATTTGTTTTTGAAATAGATAATTGGAATGTTACAAGATTTAACATTTAGATTTATTATTTAACTATATTAATCATTTTGGATTTATTATTCGTGTTAAGCCTGGGTTCCCCAACCAGGGTTAAGGAGACAAGCTAAACAGAATGTGCAGTGTTAATCAGATAGGCACACAGATAAATGAGTGAGATATGTTTGTATGTTTGTTAACATACAGTAAAAATAACAGATACGCTTGTGCTCTCAAAAATATAGTTTATTCCATTTATAGCATAGTCAAAATAACAGTCCATTAGTCATGTATAATTTAGTCAGTCCATTCAAGGATATTCAGTTAGCAAAGTCCGTGTAGAATATCCTATGTCAGTTCACTTACAAATCAGTCCTTTGTCTCTCTCCCGTTCGAGTAACACAGTCTTGAGTCCATGCAGTAATTAGGGATCATCAAAGCCAGAGAGAGAGCAAGCTATCCTCTTGCTTCTTTTAAAGTGCTTTCACAACCACTCCCCTAATTACATTCCCATATTTAAAGTTGCAGACACTTTAACTTATAAACTATGATTACATATTTATTATTTTACCTAAACCAGTTAGGGTAAACAATGTTATCCCTAACAATTCTTTCCTCTTTTTAAAAGTTAGCTGGTAGAATGTACTAAGCAGAATCAGATTGGGTAATGGGCATTATTCTAAATATTAATTTGCAGGGGATAGAAAGGATAGAAAGGCATCATACTCTGATCAGTGATTTCAGGAGAAATCTTTTTTTTTTTTTTGTAGGGAATGAGATAAATGGATAATTTAGAAAGAATGGACAAAAGATACAAACACAATGATTTAAATTAAAATGAATTAAATAAAATAGAATTAAGAAGAGTGAAAAGCGGGGAGAAGTTATATAGAAGATATAGAATGGTAAATAAAATAGGTAATGGTATATAAGACGAGCACGAAGCTAATTGAAGTCCATATAAAGAGAGGTAATTTGGGTCCAAACTACTTTCTTAAAAGAAGTTTTATTATTGTGTGTTTTGTGTATTCATGTTTGTTTGAGAATTAATAAAACCTCGGAGGAATGTTGGATGAGAATAATGGTAACCAAGTCAGAGAGAAATGTAGATGACGATTATAAATTGGATAAATATAGGAAAAAATAATAATAATGAAATTGAATAAGAGTAAAGAGAAATAATGAGAAATTTGCTAAGAGATATTTATATATTCATATGGAAATGGTGTAAAACAGAACTGTTGTATAAAATAATGTCTTATTCAACTTTTAAAATTTATAATGAAAAGAGGGTTTATGTATTCAATGGTTAATGATGGTTTGTTTGTCTTTAAAATTAATAAAATTTGTTTAAAAAAAAAAAAGAATTAACTTGAGATTAAACTGCTGGCCTGCATCAAATATTCATGGACCCTTCTGACATTGCACACACCCCCAGGAGTCCATGGGCCATAGGTTGAGAACCACTCATGTAACATTTTTCCTTGCCAGCATTTTGTTCTTCTTATTTTGATACCCATGTTTTGTTTCCTGCACATTTAATAAGTTATTAGCTTGCAACAATGCTTTTTCGTGGCTGTCTTTTTTTTTTTTTATAATCAACTAATACATGTCTTTCTTCTTCAACAGTTTGTTTGACATGAAATAAACCTCTGCCTCCATTTCTGCATGGCAAATATAATCTATCAATATCACTAAAGGGATGTGTATTGCATAGTGAATAGTCACTAGTTTTCTTGTTTTGTGTCTAAACTATCCAGTTCAACTTGTGTCCAGTTATTAATGTCAGCAGTGAGCCTTTATTGCAGGGATGGCTCAGGTATTGATGGATTTGATGTATTTCCACCATTCAATATTGTTTTAAGCACTTTTCTCACTCTTTGGGCGTGTTCTTTATTAATCACATTTTTAACTTGTCCGTCCTTGATGTTCTCCATCTGAAAAACTGAAAAACGTTACTGAAGGTTTGGCCATTTGGCCATTTGGCATTTCAATTTCATTATTGTATGCCTTTTTATAATCAATCCAGACCATACGTAAATCAAGCTTTTGCCTTTTGCAATTCTCCAAAATCATTTTATCCATCAGAAGTTGACCTTTTGTATCTCTGCTTTTCCTTTGAGTTACTTTCTACTAAGAAGGATGTTATTGTCTTCTAAATAATCTTGGATGTTGTCTGCTGTTACGCCTGTGAGTAAATTAAGCACTGTATGCAAGCATATTACAGGCCCATAGATGCCTGCCATTCCCCCTTTTGCTGGATGTTTTGGAATCACTATGTTTTGCTGCTTATTAACCAGTCATTGATTTTCCTTCATTCAATACTTCATTAAGCTGTTTAGTTATAATTGGATGTAAATCAATCAGATATTTGAGCCCAAAGTCATGTAACGGATCATTTTTAGAAGATTCCAATTTTAATCAGTTCCACTCAGTCTTAAACCATTTCTGCTGTTTTTATTAGTTCTTCCACTGAACTTTTTTCTAAATTCATTTTTACTTTTTTTAAAAAACATTTTTATTATAATCTTTTTCAGTTTTCCCATAAATCTTTTAAAACTATGATTGCTTTTCCTTTTTGTTAGATTTTCCATTTGTTAGAATCATATTGGGCTTGATTAAAATAGTTGACTTTTTAACTGTCCAGTAGAGGTAATAATAGACGTACAGACATATATGAATTATATGTATTTCATATCTTTAGAAAATCTGTTGCATCTTAGTTGAGACAGGAAATTGATTTTCATGGGAGCTATAGCAAGGATGATTACACAAATGTACTGCATATCAGAAATATCTTATATATCTCTGGAATATTTAATCTTTACTGTTGAATTGCTCCTGACATGACTGTTGAATGTTTTTCCAGTTCTTATGGAAGAAAGAACTTTCCTCATCAGTTCAGTAGACTTCCTTGTTAAACTCAAGAGATAACTTCAGAATAATTCCCTTGGTCTTGGTGAGATGGATGGCATAAAAGTCTCAAGTCTGCTGATTCTCTATCCTTAATAAATGTTTTGAGAAATGGGAAAAGCAAACCTATAGCTTGGAGAACAAAAAATGTCAATTTCCCTGGATTTCAAAAGACTCTCTTGTGAAAGCATTACCTCCTGGAAAAAGTGATCAGAAGGAGAGACTGTCATCAGGAAATACTACTTACACTGCTCAATAATTCTGACAATAGTTGCAAGCTGGGATGAGAAGTTGCTATACCTGAGGATCTAGATCACACTTTCTGGATAGTAAACCTTTCAGAAACTCGATCATTTGCATTTGTCCTTAGCATTTCATGTCACCAGCTGCAGCTGGACTTCTTCCTGCTGTGAAACTTTTGGAAAATTCAGTTCTGCTGTTGTTTCACTCAAGAAGCCATATATCTCAAGGAATATAGGTAAGATTCTTCTTTGTCTAAAGTAAATTACACCTACATTATCACTCAGTTAGTCTGGACAGTGTCTGCAAATATTTTCTCAAGAACAAATCTTTTAATTCAGGAATTGGATTCCCTATTTTTGCCAAGTAGGGTCGCCCCATTAGCATCTCAAATGAAGAGACCCCAGTGTCTTTCCTTGGGCATGTTCTGATTCTGAGTAGTGCCAAGGATAAGTTCTTTGTCCATGGTAACCCATTTTCCAATTGTAATTTAGTCAAATGTTTCTTCAATTCTGCGTTCCCTCTCTCCACTTTAGAGCTAGATTCGGGATGCCAGGGGGTGTGTAAATCCCATTTTACCCCAACAGCCCCCATCACAGATTGCAACACTTTTTGTGTAAAATGTGTCCCCCTGTCAGAATCAATAGCTTCCACCATCCCATAACAAGGAATGATTTGTTCTTACAGGATCTTGGTTACTGTGGGTGCTGTGGCTCTTCTAATCGGATAGGCCTCCACCCACCCTGTCAAATGATCTTTAATCACCAACAAGTATTTCCATCCCCTATTCTCTGGTAATTTGGTGAAATCAATCTGTGCTCTCTGGAAAGGCCAGCCCACTAGGGGTCGCCCTCCCATTTCTTTCTTCCTTGCTGCTCTCTTGTTTACTTTCAAACATATCAAGCATTTCCAACAGATGCTCTGGGCTAGTGTTCACATCTTGGGACTCCAAAAATGTGGTTTCACAGATGTCACCAGTGCTTCTGTTCCCCAATGCCCTCCTTCATGTACCTTCTCCAGAATTCCTCTCATTGCATTCACATGGACCACCCTCACCCCCTCTGAAGTTCTCCACCCATCCTCAGTTAATGTACACCCTTCTTTTTCCAAATCATCTTTCTCTTTTCCCTCAGGTTTCCATTCCTCATCCTCTTCCACTTCTAGCAAGGGAATTGATGCCATTACCAGCTATATTTCCCCTGCAGCTTCTTTTGCCCACTTGTCTGCCCACCTGTTCCCAACTACCTCTGGGGTGTTCCCTTTCTGATGAGCATTCACATGTACTATTGCCACTTGGTTTGGCAGTTGCAGGGCCTCCAAGGCCTGTTCCACAAGCTGTAATTGTTCAACTTGTTTCCCATCAGCCTTGATAAATCCCCTCTCCTGCCAGATCTTACCAAAGGTATGGACCACACCCCAGGCGTATTTGGAATCAGTCCAGATTGTCACATCAATCCCCTCAGCCAACTCCAAGGCCCTCTTTAGAGCAAACAACTCACACTTTTGTGCAGATCATGAAGAAGGAAGGAAGCCCTTTTCTATGACCTCCCCTTCTCCTGTCATGACTGCAAATCCTGATTTCCTCTTTCCTTCCTCAACCCAACTTGATCCATCCACAAACCATCTCTCCCCTTCCTTCAGAGGGGTCTCTTCCAGATCCTCCCTCACCTTTGTCATCAAATCTACCTGCAACAAGCAATCATGGTCCTCAGCTCCCCACTCCTGCCTTCTTCCTTCTAGGAATTCTGCTGGATTCAAATTCCTGTCTGTCCCAATCACTACATCAGGGCTGGTTCTCAAAATCGTCTCATATTTGAGAATCCGCCCCTCTGTCATCCAAGTTGTTGCCAACTGACTTAACACAGAAGTGACCTGATGAGGAGAATGCACCACAAGGGCTCCCCCAAAGGTTAACTTCTTGCTTTCTACCACCAACATAGCTGTAGCAGCCACAGCCTGCACACAGATTGGCCATCCCCTTACTACCGGCTCCAGAGTCTTGCTCAGAAAAGTGATGGGCTGGTATTGCCCCCCCTTCTGCACCAACACTCCTAATGCCGTTCCTGAGCTGCTGACACATACAAATGAAATGGGAGCTTCAAATTGGGCAAAGCCAAAACCAGTGCGGATGACAGTGCCTTCTTCAAAACTTCCCATCTCTCATCATCTCCCTCTAACCATTCTATACTCTCTCCTTTTCCTATCAGCTTCCTGTGCAGGAATTTGGTTAACACAGTATTGGTCCACCCAAACTCTGCAATACCCCAACAATCCAAGGGCTTTCCTGACTTCTGTCTTATTTCTGGGGGGAGCCAGGCTCATGATCCCTTTCACCCTCTCAGGATCCAAGGACCTCACCCCCTGCTGAATATAATGCCCTAAATATTTCACCTTCTTTTCCACAAACTGGATCTTTTCCCTTGAGACTGTCAATCCTTGTTTCTTCAGCCAATTTAGCAAAGCCACAGACGCTGCTCTAACCTCTTTCTCCTTCTCTCCAGTCAACAACAGATCATCCACATACTGAATCAACATGATCCCCTTCCTTTTCTCAAAAGACACTAACTTTTCTTCCAAAGCCTGTCCAAACAACAAAAGGCTTTCAGTATAGCCCTGGGGAAGTACTGTCCACCTTAATTGCTGTATTCTCCCAGTCTCAGGATCATCCCATTCAAATGCAAACAGGTCTCTACTTCCCTCCTCGAGGGGGCATGCCCAGAAGGCATCCTTCAGATCTATCACAGTAAGCCATTTGTCTTTGGGAGGGATTCGTCCCAAGATAGTATAGGGATCAGGAACCACTGGGAATCTGGGAACCACTATGTTATTAATCCTCCTCAAATCCATAACCAATCTATGTTTTCCATATTTCTTTAATACAGCCAATATTGGGGAATTGAAAGGTGATATAGTAGGCTCCAACATGCCCTGTTTCAACAATCTGTCAATCACTAGTTTCAGTCCCTCTCTTCCTTTCCTGCTCATTGAATATTGTGAGGTCCAAAGCTTTGCACCCCAGGCTGCACTTTAATCTTAATCGGCTGAATGTTCATTCGCCCTGCCTTCTCTCCTCCTGCCCAGACCTCATCTGAAATTGCCATCTCATCTTTTACAGTCATTTTACACATCCTTATTCCCTTCCCAGTATCCCATAACTGGATACCAAACACAGGCAATATATCTCTCCCCAGCAAATTCACTCCAGAATCAGGAATATACAACACTTCAGCTTCGGTCACCACTTCATTCATTTCCAGTCTAATTTGTTCAAACACACTCACATCCTACGATTTTCCACTCACCCCAACTATTTTTATCACTTTCTTGGATCTATGTGCACACACAGAAGTCCGGCTTGCACCAGTGTCTATCAGAAACAGCCGCTCCTGATGGTTAGGACCCACTAAAATGTTTACCAATGGCTCCCCGCAGGTCCTCTTAAAGGAGCCGGAACAGCCCTAATCATCATACAATGCATAACTCCTCCGAAACAGCCCTAATCATCATACAATGCATAACTCCTCTCTTCTCGGTTGGTTGGACACTCGCGCGCAAAGTGACCTTCCTTCCCACACCTAAAGCAACTCCTATCCATTCCGGGCTGTCTCATTCCCATACCTCTCCCTTTAAAACCCCTTCCTCTGCCTCAAAAACTTTCCTGATTGTATCCCCCAAAATTCTCTCTCCTTTCTCCAATTGGACCCTTCCCAAAATTCCCACTCTTTTTCACTTCATTCTTTGCTGCAGCCTGCACAGCTGCAAGCATCATTTGTGACTTCTGTCTGGTTTTTACAGTGTCTCTGTTCACAAAAGCTTGTTGGGCTGCTTTCAGGAGATCAACAATTCCCACAGCTCCCCAATTATCCATTTTCTGAATTTTCTTTTGGATATCTGGCCAGGCTCCAGTCATAAACTGCATTTTCAGCATGGCTTCAAAAGCAAGTATGCTGGGGTCTACTCCTGAATACTTGCCCAGACTTTCTCGGAGTCTGGTACAATAATCTCCAGGGGATTCATCTTTGCCTTGGTTTACTTCAAAGGCTTTAGTTAAATTTTTCCCTTGTGGGACTGCCAATTTTATCCCCTCCATGATCATTGCTCTCATATTCCGCATATTATCCCTACCCTCATGGGTGTTTGGATTCCAATCGGGAACAGCTATAGGGAATTTCTGATCTGCCAGTACAGCTCCTTGTTGTCCATTCACTTTTGCATTCCATGCTTTCCAGGCTGAAGTCCGAATGAGGTCACGCTCCTCAGGAGTAAATAGATGCCCCAGAATGTACATCATCTCCTGATATGTGTAATCATTTGGACCCATCCATAGCTCTGACTGTTCGGCCAACTCATGAGCATTTTCATGAAGTTTTGGAAGAGTCTTCTTCAATTCTCGCAACTCAGCTGGTTTTATGGGGACAGCCACAAAGACTGTGATGGGGTGATCCTGGCCGTTAACCCCGTTAGGCATTTCCCTTAAGGGGAATGCATCCACTTCAGGTTTTTCTCTGAATGGAAAATCCTGAACACTTTTCTTCAATCCCTCCACTTCTTTTCTCAGTCGTGGATAAGGGGGCGGCTGAGGAGGGGGTTCTGCCACCGGCAATGGCGGTGGTGCCATAGGAACACTGGTGGGCGCATTATTCAAATTAGGATTTGTGGGTGGTGGACTCTGCAGCCAATCATCCATCTCACTCTCATTGTCTTTTGGTTGAGACATGTATTGACCCTTGATTGGAGGGATGGGACCTTCAAATTTCACATGAAACCATACATCTATGTATGCAATTTGAGTGGTCATTTTGTGTTGGAGAATATAGTCTCTCAATTTGGTCATCCAATAGGTACTGGTCTCCCCCTCAGGACTCCAGTGATATGGAAATTTAAGATCAATCAAAGGGTATTTTGGCCATCGGTCTCGACAAAGATAAATCATGTTTTTCTTCTCAAGACGCTCTGTTCTCCTGTACAGGACAACAAAAGAAGACCCAGCCAATCAGCTGGACTTGGTAGGCAGAGAATAGATGGGGGCAGGGCCAGTCAGAGGTGGTATTTGCCAGTTTTCCAAACTACTCAAAATTTCCGCTACCAGTTTTCCAGAACTGGTCAGAACCTGCTGAATACCACATCTGAATGTAGCCTTCCTTGTTTTCTTAATTTCATAAATATATAACATAAAATTTTATTTCATTCATTAATTCATGCTCATTATTATTTATTCTTCTTAGGTTCCAATGCACAGTGTTCCATGTGCCATGATCAGATTCATTGACTTCTGTTGTTTATTATGGCTTTGGTCAATTATGGCTTTGACATATTTTTAGTAATAAAGATGTATATTAACTTACAGCCTTAATTGTACCCATATTGGCTATTCTGCTCTCTGCTAACAGTAAGGATAGTATTTGTTAGTTTGGCACAATTTGGCCATGATGGTACTTCTGCCTCCATTTCTTATCTCTTCTTTGGTACCATGTCAAACAATGATGGCATATTTTGGATTGTTTCTCATAAAATAAAAAAATAAATTTATTCTTTTAATTTAGGTTTAAAGTGATTTGTGAATTTTTCATTACGGTTTAGTATTAGGCATAACCAGGCTATTGTGGATTGTTCAACTAACAGGGATAAAACATCCTTTTATATGTAAATCAAAGCTGCCTATTTCTTGGTGTTGACGCTCTGTTATTTGAGACATAGGTAAGGAAATGCAGTATGGCAGAGGGAATTGCTTGAAAGATAACAGTAATAAGTTCTTTATGCTCGTGTTATTTGGTCATGTGGGCAAATTCTGGGAAAATACATCTATGTGGTAAGGGAGTTGGATGACATCCTATCAAGCATCAAGTTGAAGTGTGGTATATACTTGAGTAGGGCCTGTATATAGTGCTAAATAAAATCCCAAGATTGGCATTAATCATGTGGTTAAACCCAGTTTTCACCATATACAACTTCTGTAAATTGGAACAGTCCCAAAAGCATTCAAAATATTACCACAGCTATTTCTGATTATTTTATTTTTAGTGTGAATATTTTATATACATATAGAAACAAACATGGACTCAATTCCCCAGAGTTATGAGACCAACACAGAAAACACTTCTAGACATCCTCTTGAAGAACAGAAAAATGGTCCAATCAAAGGTAAGCACAGGCATATTTTATGAAATGTATGTTTGTGGGTGTTCTTTTCTTGGGAATTGCTGTTTCTGTTGTTCATTTTTTATAGAGAATCCAATAAGGCCACTTCCAAATTACTGATTTCCAGCATTTTCTGTTCTGTGGTTTCTTTCAACCTGATCTCCAATTACTTTTCCTTTTATTAATAAGAGTTTAAGTACTAGCCTAGTTACTTCCAAAGTGCTGTGAGTATAGTTGCAAGCATGCATTTTGGAGAACGATCTTTCTGCGAATTTTTTCCCCTCAGTAAAGCAAATAATAGGATCAAATTTAGTGGAAATCTTCTGTGAACTGTTTTGGAAGATTGTGGGTGCTTCCTTAAATGGTGTGTGGTTTTTGTCTAAGGCATTTAACTGGAGCAGAGAAAGCACAGAACATATGTGAAACAATTGCCCTTTTGGACATTGACATGTAGAGAGGGAGAGGGAATCTCAGCCTGTGTCCTTTCTGGATGTTAACTGTTAGATCGGGTACGAAAGAGACGCGAGACCAGTGTACTTCAAGCTCTTTATTTCATGTATAGATCTGTACAAGATTTTGGAGCCGCGGCAGCCCTTCATATAGGGATTGCTCGCGGCTTGTCGGCCAATGACAGGTCTTTGAATCTCCCGCTATCGGGTCAGCCAATCGTGGTTGATTCTTAGCGGACCAATCACTACCGTTCAGTGGACAAATCACAATGTCGTATGTGTGGACCAATCAGAAATTAGTATTTGGAGTATGTTAATACAGAACATTAACCTTGTCATTCATCTCTAACTGCTCCCATCAGGATAGGTGCTGATGCAAGAACTTCCTGCTTAATTGAATCTTTACAAAGATTCAAAGATTACTAAAGAAAAGGAAGTTGAATTATACAATGTGGAAAATGAATTTAAAAAGTCTTTATTTAGCCTTCCCTCACTTTCAAAGTCATGCAACTTATAATGACTTCTTTTCCCCATCACCACTCCTTTATAAAAAAACCCAACTTATATCTTGCTCCGTTTGCTTCTTTCTTGAAGAATGCTGGCCTGAATGCTTGCCAAGTATTACAGAAGAAAGGGAAGAACAATCAATAGAAGAGAACATTCCTTTGTCTCCCTCGGGATTAGGGACAAATGTGAAGACTCAAATTGTAGATGACAGGTGAGAGCTTATGCACCAATCTTTTTATGCACAGGTATAAAATGGAGCTATGATTTAAACTGTGTTATGCATGCTCTTGTCAAGGAAAAAGATGAAGAAGTTGTCCTTTAAGAGCTAAGAGGCCCTCCTGTTATCTTTATAACTGTTGTAAGTAGAGTTGGCAGAATTGCATCTAAAGCATAGAAATATTTAATTTTATGTTAAAAGTTTTTCCATGTACAACACCATAGGTTATTCAAATGCAGACCTAATATAGCGCTCTTGCCCTGTTACTGCCTGATACAACTGGTTGTATGCCACTCAGAGTCATTTTGTGGGAGATGGGTAGCCATATAAAATATACTAAATGAATGAATTAAGTGGGAGGAATAAAATAAGCTTGTTTTCTGAAACTTACTATAAAGCAGGGGTCTCCAACCTTGGCTCCTGGAAGCCTGGCGGACTTCAACTCCCAGAGTTCCACAGCCAGCAAAGCTGGCTGTGGAATTCTGGGAGTTGAAGTCCGCCAGGCTTCCAGGAGCCAAGGTTGGAGACCCCTGCTATAAAGCATGGGTGGGGAAATGTCTTGTCTATTGGCATAATTTGGTCTACTAGGTGAGCTTTTCTCTTCCCTGAGGCCTTTTTGGACCTCCTGTCTGGAAACAGTTGGGAGAGAAGATGGCAGAGAAGAGCACGACATGCCTGCAATTAATTGGGAAACAAAAAATTGCCCATTTATTTTGTTCAGATATGCTTTGTTATTCCTGTCTTAGGTCAATCAGACCTGGAGTTGGAAAAAGACAGAAAAACATGGAAAAATCGTTTGAAAATCTGAAAGTAGATACTTCAAGAATTGAGATGCAATACCAGGTACCATGAGCTAGGTGAAAAACAATGCTGTGGATAATTTAATAGTGGAAAATGAATTGTGTTTTCTTAATTGTTGTAGAAAAATGTTTGCTTTACCAAAATTTCTTATATCTCGCTGCTGAACAAATAATCATTTTCCAGCTTATTGACCATCTGTACGACTAGAAAACATTTTTTTAATTTATTTTATTTATATGCCACCCATCTCACTATCCAAAGTGACCTGCATTTCTTATTATACAAGAGTTTTAATGGATCCCTGAAATTAAGGCCTTTAGGAAACAAGAAAGGAAGGCGAAATGATCTCTCTATAGAATGTTAAGCATATTGATTAAGAGAGGTAGAAGCAAGATGCAGTGGGACTTCAGCTGAAAATCACTAGCTATAGGAATAGAGAAAGAATGCAGAATTATTTTGTCGGATATTAAACAGCAAACATGGAAATGGATGAAAAGAACTAAACAAGGAGCTGTTGGCTGAGTAAATGGGATTTAAAATAAAAGCACTGAATTCCATAAAGATTATTTGATAAATATGTATGAGAGTACCATTGTTAATGAAGAAGAATATATAATGGAAAGAAATGCTAGTGTCAAAGAAAAAAGGATGGAAAGGAGATAGTAAATGCTGTGAGAATGATGAAAAATTGTGAGACTTTAGATACAGATGGTATAATGTGTAAATACACGTGGTTTAATTATGAAGCGATTATGTGTAGTTTACATAAGCAGCAGTAAAGGTAATAAGAATAAATGCAAAAAACCTCACAGGATAAGTCTAGTAAGGATATCTAGGAAAGGCAAACCTTAAAGGTTTTAAGTGGAGGCAATTAGCAAAATTTGGGACAGCAGTGAGACTTTATTCCATGTGGGCAATGTGCCAGCCAGATGCTTATTCTTCAAAATTACATTGAGAATTTTATGAATATGAGTAAAATAGTGAAGAGTGTGTAGGCTTGAAGTTGAAGGCAAATGTTAGAAGGAGCAACAAGAAGTGTGGATCTGAAAGTCATCAGTATCTAAGATTAATATTTGACCCTTTGTAGAATGTCTACTAATGATAGAAAAATCAGTGGGAACATTTTAAGACACAAATGCTGCTAGCAAGGTGGTACTGTAAGAAATGATTCTGGAGAAGCTGAAAATAGTAGCCCAGAAGAGATTGCTTTTGCTCATTTTGGTATATGTAAACGAATATTGAGTATTGTAGGAGAAATATTTTAAAAGCAAGCTGATGCGTTCTAAATGGGTACTTAAGATATATGTGATAAAACAAGGAGAGGCTCAAGAATGAATGGCTACTGAAACAACATGGATTGAGTGCAAGAGCATGATTACTATGAAAAAAGTATGCTCAGTTAATTTGATCATATAATCAGAATGAATATGAATCAAATTACAGAAGAATAAGTGAATGGGGCTAGAGAAAGGGGAAAAATTGGAAAAAGTCATAGTTGGATGGCACCTCATCAATCCCCCCCAAAAAGAGAGTTGAGAAGTTCAAAGAACAGAATCAGTGGATGGGTATGATGGAAGCAAGAATGGTTTGCCAAGACAGAAAAGTATGGAGGGACATTATGAATGCTCAGAGTTAGCTAAATTTTTGTTTCCTTTCTACTCTCAAATCTTTAATTTCCTTGATTTAATGTTTGTTATTCCATTTTCTGTCATTTGCATTATGCTGGAAACTCAGAAAGAGACTACATGATGTGTACATGTTTGTCATTTGCTTTCAGAGAAGAAAATAAGAAAGGGAAAAATATGTGGGCATTGAATAGCAACCTATATCTAGAGGTAAAATTTTATGTGCAAAACATAAATGAATACATGAAAAGGAGATGAGCTTCTGGAATCAGATTTTCTCTCATTAAGATTGCATGCTTTAATAATGATTAGTACTAGCTAAAATGTTGGCTTATCTATCATTACATTATATATTTTGTCATATTTCTTGCAGGATTCCAATGAGACAGAGATGACGGATCCAAACTCATTTCTGGAATATCCAGAAGGCATTGTGAAGTGTGAAAAAAATAGAGAAAGTCTTGCCAGGAGTCCTACCAAACTGCTTGGGAGAGTCAGTTTTAATCAGCATAATCTCTCATCTCCTGACCAGTGGAAAATAGGAAAACAACTGGGAAAATGCTTGCAATTAGAAAGGAAGGTTATGTTCCCAGATGACAAAAGTAGAAATTGTTTTATTTCCAATGATGTTGTAAAATGTCAGCATAATAAAGGTGAATCATGGTTAGAAAGCAGAAAAGAAAGTAACTCTGATTGTGATGATGAAGAGATGGTAGGTGAAAAAGAATCTGAACTATCATTTAATTGGTCCAAACATTCACAGCAGTGGCATGAACAACTAAGTGACGTTAAGACACAAGTGGATGGAAAAAATGACTCTTCTTCTTCTGATTCCAAAGAACATTCTGGTATATTTTTCAGTGGATCCACCATTTCTAAGATTCCAATATGGCTTATGGAAGGTTTAGATGATGATGTATCACAGGTAACAGAAAAGACTTCACTAGATGTTTCTGACTTTCAGAACATAGAATGGGAACAGCCCAATCCAGAGGACCATAGTTCCAAATTCCAGATTATTCAAGGTACACAAAGGATTGGGCAGTGCAAAAATAAACGTAATGTTGAAGCAGATGAATGTTCAGATACTAAATTAGAAAGGAACCCTGGGTTTAAGAAAATCAATGATAAAATCATAAATGTTACAAGTAAACCAGAGAAAAAACAAGAGATGACACTTGCTAAATTACAAATGAAGTACCACAGCAATGCAAACCCTGGAAAGAGATGGAATGGAAAATCTTCTTTAAGCGATTCATTCTGCATATTTACTGACAACGATTTGCCTTGTCCTCCCTATCTCACAAGGTGTGGGCTCCATAGAGCATCCAGCAGAGGCAAGGATGGGGAACTCTCTGATGCCGATTATGCCACAGATGAGCCCAGTGAAGCTGAAGATTATTTCTTAAAAAGCTGTGGAAAATCGTTTCCCAAGAAACTCAGTGCTCAGGAACTCATGAGCCAAAAGGAAACCTCGCAGACGACAAATAGCAGTAGTAGTGGCAGTGAATCCAGTCTTGGAGATGGCTGCTTGAAATATGAAAAGCCTTTCATGGCATCTCCTTTTCATCCCCAGGAAGCCATAAGAGATCAACGAGAGCCTGAAGTACTGAGCAAGAGTACTGCAAGTAATTATGGCGGAGAACTAAATTGGCAGGCTCTTTCTCTGAGAAATGATCTTGTGGCTTGCCTCTTCCCTGTTTTCAAGAGCAAAGCAAATCCAGAACATAGGAAAGGCAGTCAGGGTAATTTGAAAAATATATGCTCTACAATGCAGTCATCCTATAGGAGGCTGGCTAGGGAATTCTGGGAACTGAAGTTTGCAGAGAACAAAGTTGCTGAAGTTAAGACACACTGCTTTATAATGAGGTTTAATGTTGGTAGAAGGTATTGAACTAGGCTGCCATCATTCAGGCTGAGCTTTCTAACACACCCTCCTCTAATCTTGGCCTTTTTTTCAATGTTTACCTTCAGTTTAGCTTTAGGAAAACTAAGGGTGGGCAGGTGAATTTTGAATCTTCTCATCCCAAAGGACAAGAGGACAGAGGACAAAACTTAGAGGATCTAAGGCTAATCCCAGATTCACAAGGGCATGTCCAGTCTAGTACTTGACAAAGGTTTTAATGGAAAATTCCAGTGTTCAATCTCTGAATGAAGAGATGAAGCCAAATCTCTTGGTGAAAAAAGGAGTTTGTTAGTCATAAGAGGAAAGAAGGAAAAACCAATAATAAGACATGTACAGGACTTCCAATAAATTAGTACAGCTAGACTAACTTAACTAGTTACTTACTGTCTACTTGAATAAGAGGTTTCAGCACATGTTCAGAGTTCACTGCAGAAGATAAAGTAGGAGGTCATCTGATTGGATGTTACCAGGGAGTTTCTTCTTGCTGTTATCTTTTCCTTGTGCATTATTCTTATCTTTATATAAGGCAGAGAGCAATTAAAAGCTAGACTTTTTGGAGATGCAACCTGTAACTTTGCCCAGGGAATGCACCAACTCTGAGGAGTCCACTCTAATAGCTAAACCGCCTTCGTGATGACCCTTTAAGCAGTGATGAAAATATATTCTTATTTTCATCAAGCGCATAAAAGGGATTATACAAAAGAGGACTTTAAAAAAAATACACAGGAGCTGAATTCCATCTGCTTAGATCTTCCAGCATAATGTAATTTTAATGTGCTCCATTGTGTGTCATACCACAGTATAGGGATTTGTTGTGGATACTTTAAGAGATGCAGCTCTGGAAGCACTAATTCTTTGTAGCTTTTATTCTATTAACCGCTGAGGACAAGAGGAGAAACAAAAAAAGAATTCTCTTGGTTTCTCTCTTTGTCTTTTTTTTTTTCCATTGTAAGCCTGATAACAAAAGGCTCCCTTTTTGAGTTGTTTTTACAGGAAAAAAAATAAAATTGTTTCCATCCTTTTTTCTTCCCACTATGAAGTGAGGCGAGGATCTAAGAGAGCGAGTCCTTCTGTCTAAGCATATAACATCCTTAATAAACAGATTAAACTTTTCAGAGCTTAAGCACTGGACATTTTTGCTGATTTTCGCTGAGTTTGGTACGCCTCATCTATACTCTGTTAGATCCATTGGATAAACTGGAGAATTAAGATTAAGTTAATTCTCATGGGGCTTCCATCATTTTAATAAAGCTGTGATAAGAAGAACCATCAAAATAACATTTAGACCACCATTCCTCTGAAAGTTAATTCAAAATTGGGTGATTTCATGGAACTGCGATTTTGTGGCAGGGTGGGAAATTGTGGGAGTGAAAATGAATTGATTATGCAGGTTACATATGATTGTGTGAGTTGGACAATTTCTTGTTTAGTGGTTGTTAAAATCATGATGGAATTTGATGAGAGATTCTGTGGCACGGTTCTATGACAGAGGTGAACACTAGATGGCATTAAAGAGATACAGAAATCAAGCTGCCCCCCCTCTACTTTCCTCTTTTTTTTCAACCTAGTTTTGATGTTCTTAATATGGATACAACTTGCCAGTACCAACTGAAAGTGCCTAAGCCTGTCAGGATGGCTTGTGTCTGCATGCCCTAATACAACTTCAGTTCTTCTTTCTAGAATGCAGTTGCCTGCTCTACAACTGATGACTGATGGGCTCCACCTGAGAAATTTGTTTTGGAGCCCAGAGAGCTTTATATACCCCCCTCCCCGCCAATTGAAACCATTAATCACATGTGGGCTTAATATGTTATATATACCAAACCAGAAGGTCAAAGTTTTTTCCCCCATGTAATATCTTTTGGTCATTCTCATCCAGTGTTTCTCACCTTTAACAGGTGTGGACTTCAACTCCCCAAATTCCCCAGCCAGCATGGGGAATTGAAAAGGGTCTTATGATATTTCTATTACCTTACTTGACTATGTTGTTAATACACAGTAATATAAGCACAAGAATTTCTTTCTAGAGCAAGCTCCTAAGAGGCAAATGGCCAAGCCAAAAGAACACAAATGGGAGAATCCTGTCAGTCACAGAGAAACCTCTCTCTTAGCTCAAATGAAAGATGAGCAAGAAAAAGCAATGGATTTTCTCAGGTAAGGAAATTAGGAAGATTTGTTTAGGATAAAAGTTTAAATCTTATGTATCTCTCTCTCTCTGTGTATGTGTGTGTGTGTGTATATATATATATATATATATATATATATATATATATATATATATATATATATATATATATATATATATATATATTTAAGTTTTCGCAGGTATTTACATGTATGGTATTTAGCTTTGTTCGGGTATTTTCCCACATCATTGTAGTTGTGCTTTTAAAGTTGTAGCAACATTTCAGCAGAATCTCATCTGCCATCATCAGGCTTCTGTATTGGGTTCGTCTGTGAGTCAGACTTTTACAGTTGTTTCAGTTTTAAATTTGGGGCTAGCCTACTGCTGTGCCAGAATGGTTTTTTCTTCATCCTGATTGGTTGGGAGTCTTGGTCTGTGTTTATTGGTCTTGGAGTTTGCTGTGTTCTGCTTGATTGGTGTTTCTAATATCTTCTGTCTGTTTTGTGGCTTTTTTTGTATGTGTGTGTTGATTGGCTGGCAACATTGTGTTCCTGTATTGGAGGCTATTAGTGCAGCTTGGCTCCGAGTAAATGGACGGCTATCATTTGTTAGGAAGCTAGGTTGTGGCACAGCAGTAGGCTAGCCCCAAATTTAAAACTGAAACAACTGTAAAAGTCTGACTCACAGAGGAACACAATACAGAAGCCTGATGATGGCAGATGAGATTCTGCTGAAACGTTGCTACAACTTTAAAAGCACAACTACAATGATGTGGGAAAATACCTGAACAAAGCTGAATACCATACATGTAAGTACCCACGAAAACTTAAGAAATATACAAATATATGTGTGTGTGTGTTTGTGTGTGTGTGTGTACACACGCATGTATTTGCATCTTTATATTTATAAATTTATAAAAGAGACGAGCTCGATACCTGTGCTTCACTACAAAACTATGTGGTTGGGCTTAGTTTTGGGGGAGGAAAATAAGAAAAAAAATTCTGCCTCTGCCCAGCAGCATCCATCGGTATTCATCTCGCTAGGGTCCTGTCAGTGTGTGAGGTTGTTTGGAAACTGAAACAGTATTTGCAGCGTGAGCAAGAAGGAGACAGCAAGGAGCCTGTGCGTGACTTAGCTCAACTGATCTGTACTAAAGCTGCTTGGTGCTGTGAAACTAAAACTGAAACTGAAACTCCTCTGCTTGTGTTTTGCATTTGGAACAGATTTATTTTCGGGTGGGGAGGAGTAGTAGAACTCCTTAGCATCAGACCGTGTTAGCAGTAATATATGAAATACTAATGCTCTGATGGTCATTTCGAAAAATCCTTTCTTAGTGAGTACCTAGAGGCCAAGGGGGACATATATGCCAAATTTCAAGTTTGTAGGCTTTACAGTTCTAGAGATTTTGTGATGATGCATAAGTGATATTTCGCTTTTATAGAGAGAGAGATTGGACAACCATTTGTGTGAAGTGGTATACCTGAGCATCTCCTGCTTGAGCAGAGTTGAACTAGAAGACACCCAAAGTCCCTTCCAACTCTGTTATTCTGTTACTTGTTCTAGCAAGGAAAAATAAAAACATACGGGTGGAAACAACAAAGAATAAGAGAAAAGGTTAAAAATGGTAAAACATCCCATATTTGCACTTTGGACTGGAATCTCGTGAGACCTATTTCTAACTCTGAAATTAGTATTTGAAATATTTATCTCTTTGCATGTTTGTTGTTAAGCAAATGGATCAGATGGCAAGGGTTGAAAACAGGAGGTGTATGCTGAGAACAATAGAAGAATTTAAGGTGAGATTAAGTATGTGAAATCTGAGCCACATGTCCTTTTGATTTACTTATCAGAGTAGAGAGAGAGAAAGGCAGATATCTTTAACATTAAACAAAAACAAGAAGAAATTGCTGGATTGTATTTCTCCTACTGGATCCCAAGAATGTAATATGAGGCCTACTGAAATGGTTTTTTTAATCATTTCCTGAAAGTCAACTAATCTAGAATGATGGGTTTGAACAGACTGACAACTGCAAATATGGAGTCATTTCAGAATTATTGTTTAGATATCTTTAGGCTGTGAACTGAGCATTTACAGTCTCCCATTTGGAGAGCTAGCTATCCAGCAGGATCTATAATTCAGAGAGAGAAAACATTGCTGGTACTTAGACTGTTCCTGATTCACTTCTTGGTATCTCCTAGAAAAAAACTGAAAGCAGTTGATTCGATCCTTATTTAGACCCCACAAAAACCATTTCCAGTGTGCATAAAAATAACAGTATCAGAGTTGGAGGGGACTTTGGAGGTCATCTAGTCCAACCCCCTGCTCTCGCAAGAGAGACCTATACTATTTCTGATAAATGACTGACCAATCTCTTCTTAAAAGCCTCCAATGATGAGGCACACACATCTTCCAAAGACAATTTCTTCCGTTGTTTAATTGTTCTCGCAGTTAAAAATGTTCTCCTTAGTTCTAGGTTGTTTCTTTTCTTTCTTAGTTCTAGGTTGGTTAGTTTCCATCCGTTGTTTTTTGTCCTGCCTACAGGTGCTTTGGTAAATAAGTTGATCCTTGTGGTAGCATAGGTGGCTAAAGATTGGATATATTAATTTCATACATTGTTTTTGTGATATGCCAATCCCCAAATTTATCTGAGTTGTTGATCAAGGCCAAATTAAATGTCAAGGCAAGCATGAATGTCCAAATTATTATTTGTATTGTTGATATGCAGCTTTGTCTCTGATGGAAGAGAATATATGTAGATCAAGGAACTGTGGGTCCTGGGTGTTCTCTGAATGTGGTTGTTTTCTTGCAGACGTTTCATTAGGTAAAATTTAGGTAATAAACTAGGTAATATCAATGCCAAAAGGAAGTGAGACTGGTTCTCATTTTATATACTAATGGCTTTGTTATGGATTAAACCATTGCAGCGATACAGCCGAAACAGCTTCGTCTTACAACAGGCTTGTAATCCTGCAATTCTCATTGGCCCGTGAATAGCGAGTCGTGATTGGTCAGGTTTGGCCAGTCTGATTGGCTGTTAACAGAAGCCCCTGATTGGACGCTTGTGAAAGCGATAGACTCAGTTCATTGGTTGTTTGACGGCAGCAAGCTCTCTAAAAGAGCTGCTGCTGCCCAGGTTTTCAGCTCCGTTCTTTCTTGTTAAATAAAGAGTTGAAGTCACAGACCGATGTCTCGTCTCCGTTCTTACTCCCATGCCCAGGACTTAACAGGCTTGCTCTGTCAATGTGGGTGAGAGTGAACTTGGTGGTTCCTTGATTAGACAATTGTTTACTGTTAGCTTATTTGTCTGACTTGGTAGTTTTTTAATTGGAGTATGGTTTACTTCTTGACTGTTGGTTCAGTGTTAATCTAGTGTTTTTCTCTGCTTACTGGGTATTGAATGCTACTGAGGAAGTGTTTGGTTCTTTTTGTTTCCTTTTTGGCTTTTCGTTGTATATTTTGTAGATTTATTTTGTAAATGATTGCGGGTAGATGTTGTTTATATGTGAATGTTGATGGTTGATTTGTCTGAGCTTTGCCTGTCTTTCTGCGTATACCTAATTACAATATCAGTGGATGGTGATTGGACATTTAAATGTTCTTCTTGGAACTTTGTTTTAAAATCAAAGGGGATCTGATAGCTTTCTGCCCTTATATATTTTTTTTCTTGAGTTTTATTTTGCATGGATGATAAAGCTTCTGGGGAAGTCCCTGTCACTGCTGATCCTGTTTGTTCAAAATCCAGCCATCCACAGTTAAAGGAGGGAGGGAGGGAACCACTAGAGAATGCTTGTCTTCTTGGTCATATGATATTCCTACTTCTAGGGTTAGGGTATATTTCTTTTTTCCCCAGCAGAAGACAAATCAGTCAGTATGATGCTATGCAGGCTCAGCCATCACAGCTCCTGAAAGAATGTAAAAGTCAAGTAATTTTGAAACTTGCAAGAGAAACACCAGAATGTCAGACGCCCGTGCCAGCTATTAAAAAAGAGGAAGAGTCTGAACATATAAGAGTAGGTAACATCTTTTTGGTTGTAACTATATTGGAATCCTCAGTTCACTTTTTCAAATGAGAATATAGAACAGATAATTGGGGAATTTCTTTGATATGATGGCAGTTTGGTTTAAAGGAAAAAAGCAAAATGACTTCAGAGGAAAATATGGCTCCCAAGGCTAATGAGTTTGTTTATATTTTAAAAATAAAAGTATTATGTAAAATTCTGGATGCTATTACCACTAGAGAACTCCTTAAGGTGTGTTTGCCTACATGTGTATTTGGAGTGTATTTAAAGAGACCACCTCTGCTTCATATTTTCTCTATTCTTCCTAAACCATTTTCTTAAGGTGCCATTGTTATCTTCAACTAGAATTGAAATGGCATAATCCGTGAATGAAATGTGAACATATGTGTGTTACATATCTATCTGCATATGTGTTACATATCTATCTGCATATAGAAAAAAACTGTTTGTTAAAGAATATCTAAAATCAGATATCTTATTGGACTGGCAAATCATTACTAAGTCAGTTAATCTTGTCCGCTTGGCTTGTAGGCCAGTACTGTCTGATAGGAGATCTTTACAAGTGCCAAAAATAATGACTGAAACCACCATCATATATTCTGAGATTTTGGAAACAGTTCCTTTCAGATTTTGTCAATCCAAAATCTATTGGAATATTGTGTACTGCATGTGTGTAGCTATGTATGCTTCTTAGAAGTTAGCTGGAATTTCACCAGCATATTGCTTAGTATTGATATCTCTGTTGTCTGGCATTTTATAGTTATTTATATGCATACATGCAGTGATCTGATGGAGAAGATAATGAGGAACAGCCAAGTAATCTTCAAAAAGATCTATTTATCAGATTTTTTTCCTCTTACTGTTCTCTATTTGGTGGGGAAAGATAGTAATCCATTGCATTTTCAAAAGAATTTCCTTGCCAGATCTTGGGGTAAAGTTGGTTTTTGATTCCAATCTTCCATCATTCCAGTTGGCATCATCTTTAATATGTGTCCCTGCTGATTAGGTAAGATGATAGAATTTATATTCCAATTCCTCTGATAGATAAAAGGTTGGAATTCATTGGCCTTACTGCAATAATTATCATTGGAAGACCTGAAGGTCCAGGTTAGGGACAGATCATCTTGCAGAAGTTTTGTCTATATGGTTTCCAAGAGTTGACACTGACTTTTGGCACATAATCAATTGCAATAATTACAAATCGGCAAGCTCTCAAGTTTCCATTTTTCTCTGTATTGTTACTCAACTCTTTTTGCATCTATTGACTTGGTGGATGGGGTGGTGGTTTAAAATATCCTTTAGGAGCCTGCCTAATCTCTCCCAGCTTGACACCTCCCTGGTATGCTCATCCTGTATGGATAAAGACTAAGCTCTAATGTAAATACTTAGTCTTTCATCAGAAACGGACCCATACCTATTTTTCTTCTTGAAAACAATCTCTGCTTTCTAATAACAGATATTGAAGAAGCAAATTGTAGGCCTACAGGAGGAGTTCAGGAGAAACAAAATCCACTGGCAAGCTGCCCACAGCAGGCTAAGGAGTCAAGTGGAAGCACTGACCAAACAGAATCTGGATCTCCAGGATGAGCTTGAAGTGTCTGAGCATCAGAAGATGGAAACCCAGAGAAATCATGGAGCAGTGGATATTATTAACAGAAGATCAGAAACACCGGTACTATAAGCAAGACTTTTATTTGAGTTTCATGCCTTCCCTTCCCCGTGCTTGCTTCAGAGTAAAGACCAGGCATCTTGCAAAACATTCTGTTGGTAACATATTATTGTCTAGTACAGTGCTGTTCAGGTCCGCTTCAGAATTTCCCCTAATGAAATCTTGCAATTCATCTATAGCCAGTGTTGGAAGAAATGTCCATCTGGGTTCAGTTCCAAGTGGGAAGAAAGACACTGGAAACATGGAGGCTGATTGGAAGGATGGTTTAATGCTGGGCAGGGCCACATGGTTTGAGGTCCTGGACAAAAAATGAGTGCATACGTAAGAGAGGGAGAAAGATTTATATCCTCTGTTGGGCTTTGAACTTGCTTCCTGTTCCTATGGCAAGAAATGTATCCTGATTGGTTGTCAGAATTCCATGGAGCCATGCAGGGGCAACTTTGTAGTTATCTTGAGTCCCAGGCTTGGTTGAATCTTTCTGGGTGATGTAATGAAGGGGCTTTGGACAATTCCTATTATGGCTTAATGGCTTTGTCCTGTTTGGATCTGAGTGAGGGCTAATCCTATCATCCTGGAACTGAAGGTCTTTTGTGTTGTAGATAAGAAGTCTTTTGTCTTGTAGATAAGCTGGCACCAAAATATCTGCTGGGGCTGAGTTTCTGTGTCTCTTAAGATTTCTATTTCTCTTTTATATTCTGCCTTTTTAATATTTCCTAGAATATTTCAATTTTCTAGGAGAAGTGTGGGTGCTCACTTTCTATACCAGCATATCAATTCATAGGGAGATATTAGTGGTATTGGGGCAGGTAACCAACTGGGATTTTTTTCATTAGTGTGCAAGGACAAGAAATCTCTTGGAAGTTGGCCCTTTCTTTTCTCACCAAGGAGTTGACCTTAGTATTGTCTGATTTTTTCAAATTCAGGTGTACTGAGAATCATTGCTGGTTATATTTCACTTACTTAAATCATTTTTTATTGTTAATGTATCATTTGCTCCCCAGCTATCTGCTGCTATCTTGAGAGGGACATCCTCCCAAGAGTCTGTAGAAGAAAGACCTTTGCAAGATAACCACAAGAGTCTCATTGATGTCCATGTAAGAAGGAAAATGGCATTTGATGATTTGGCTCATAATGATAGAAATGCTCAAGTAAGTCATGTAATCACGATGATGAACAAGAAAGAAAGAGAGAGAGAAAGAGAGAAAGAGAGAAAGAAAGAAAGAAAGAAAGAAAGAAAGAAAGAAAGAAAGAAAGAAAGAAAGAAAGAAAGAAAGAAAGATGCTTTCAGCATATAAGGAACAGGCACAATTTGCATAGTATTATAGCTGCACTATGGAGGCAGAGGCTCAAATTCTCATATGAAATGGAAGTTGGTGTCCAAGGGATAATATACTAAGCTAGATGTAACAAGATCCTAATTTGAATCTGGTTGCTTCTATGACCTCAGTAGGTATTCTTGGATATATGTTTCCCACTTAGCCTTGGCCCAACCATCTCTAACATGGTTTTCTATAAAAGAGAATATTTTTACTCACCCTGATGCTGTCTAGATGTGTTGGGGCTGTAATTCACAAAGGCCACTCTGGCTGGTAGTTTTGGAAATTATAGCCCCGATATACTTGGAAGGCACTAGGGTGGAATGTTTACTTTGCCAATTGTAAAACTTACAGTGTATGACTAAGGGCGCTGAACTCTAAAAACACAATATAAATAGACAACCATCACTGTCATCATGGATTTCTGTTGTCTCAGCTGTTATTTCTTAATTGCACCTTTTTCTAACAGGCACCACAAAAGATAACTCCTTGTAAAAACTTCTAATGTCTTTTAGGCAACCAGAAGGGCATTGCTGAGGTCTGAGTCACTGAAAACTGCAAGAGGAGAACCAAGAACAAGGAACCCATCTAAAATTCTGAACCATAGAAGTTTAACCCCAACTGGTCAGAAGACACCCCATCGAATACCATTTCAAATTCAGAAAGTAACGTGGATTCCCAGAATCGATCTTTTCTTTTAGTATTTCTATGTAATCCACCTTTGCCAGATCTCTAAGCAATGTGAAACTTTGTAGGTAGGTAGCTAGGTAGGTAGGTAGGTAGGAAGGAAGGAAGGAAGGAAGGAAGGAAGGAACCCGGCATAGGAGAGAAATTTAGATAAAGCTTGTGTATTTTCCCGAGGCAAAGTACCAGTTGAAAGTAATAGCCTGTGAGTCTAGCACAGTCCAAGGTGCTTGTTTATTCATGTCTTAGTAGTTGTATCCAGGGGTGGGATTCAAAAATCCCAATAACCGGTTCTCTGCCTGGTTGCAGAGTGGGCATGGCCATGATGGGTGTAGCCTACTGGAACTTCAGGGAGAGCTGTTTTTTGCCTTCCCCAGAGTCCGGAGGCTTTCTCGGGCTTCTGGGAAGGTGAAAATGGCCTCCCGCAGGCTTTGGAGGGCCTCTGAAACAGGCCCGTTTCCAGACTTCCGGAACTTCTGGGAGGGCCATTTTTTGCCCTCTCAGAGCCTCCGTGCGGATCCTGCACTAACTTGCATCCAAAATGGGCCATGTGTAGACTCCTGGGAGGGGTCAGGAGGGATGGGTGGGACCAGCCAGTCGGTTCAACTACTGGTTTGGAGAAGCAGATGTAAATTTAACATCCGGTTCGCCCGAACCGGCTGAATCCCACCCCTGATTGTATCATCTGTGAACAATCTGAGGACATGTCCCCAGATTACCAGCTTTTCCATGCAACAATCCCTCCAAAGCAATTACAAAACAATCTTGAACTCCTGAACACAGACAGAAAATATGCCATGAGCCCATCACTGCTACAATGTTTTGGATGCAAGTTAGTGCAGGGTCCGCACAGAGGCTCTAAGAGGGCAAAAAATGGCCCTCCCAGAAGTTCCGGAAGTCTGGAAACGGGCCTGTTTCAGAGGCCCTCCAAAGCCTGCGGGAGGCCATTTTCACCTTCCCAGAAGCCCGAGGAAGCCTCCGGACTCTGGGGAAGGCAAATGATATGCTGAGGAGTTTAAGGAGTGTCAATTGAAGGAGTGCTACACCCAGAATTACCATCAATAATTCAACAACAAAACAATAAATATAAAAATGTCACTTCTATCTCTGTTGAATACACAATGAAACAAACTGTTACTACTCCTCTCCCCTTCCATTTTTATAGTTTCTGTCATGTATTTGTTTATTTTCAAAATACTATGATGGAATGTTTTCTGAATGTTAAAGTTCCCTTTCCTTTTGCGTTTTGCAACCTGCAATGGTGAAGTGATTGATAGCATGCTGTAAAGTTGCAACCAAGCATTTTTCTCAGTAGCTCTAACTCTGGTTATGTGTTGTGGTGAGGTCTGGAGTGCAGGAAATGCATCCTTAGCAATGCCTACAATAAGATGCTGATACGCTTGGTCTAGTCTGGAGTGGGCAGCTTGAGTCCAAGACGAAGGCCATGAGGCGATGGAAGACTTTTCTGCAGTGTGAAAATCAGAAGCTGAACAGAGTTTGAGCTCTGAAAAGCAAATACCAGCTTTGTTACCCTTTCAACTAAACCTGTTCACGCTTAATGTTCTTGAGGGATGAATTCCAAATTGAGCAATTCTCTGTGCTATTGCCAAATATGATACTTTAGAGCTCCTTAGCTGTATGGGAAGTTCTCTTTTCCACTCAAACCCAGGTAGAACATCTCACCGTCTTTAAGTTCTTTCTGCTCGGACTATTTTGATTAGCAGCTGAACGTATGAAGATTGCTTGCCTGCAGGTGTTGAACGTAATGCCAGAATGCCATGGCCCTGGGAACCTTTTCCCAAACTTAGGGTTCAAGCTTGCTGGTTTTTTGGTGATGACCCAGATTCCAATTAACTAGCTGTTTTTGACTTTTATTTCGGACATCTTGCGAATAGTATAGGTAGTCCTCAACATGCGACCACTATAGAGCGCAGTATTTCTGTTGCTAAGTGAGACAGGCATTAAGTCAATTTTGCTGCATTTTACGACCTTTCTTGCCAAAGTGCTTAAGGGAATCACTGCCATTGTTAAGTTAGTAATATGGTTGTTAAGTGAATCTTGCTTCCCCATTGACTTTGCTTGTCAGAAGATTGCAAAAAGGGATCACATGTTGATCACGTGACCAAAAGGATATGGCAATGGTTGTAAGAAAGAAAAAATGGTCATAAGTCTTTTTTTTTTTTTAGTATCATTGTAACTATGAACAGTCAGTAAATGAACTGTTGTATCTTTTGCCTATGGGTAAAAATTCAAAAGGAGAAGGAAAACTAGATTATTGCCTGCTCCTCCCATTCTTTGACTGAGGCACTTCTCTATTAATTTCATCCCTCTTATTTCCACAGCATCTTGGCACAGATGCACGTGTATTCTTCCTGCTGTCTTCCTCCCCTTGAGCCAACCAGTGCCCTTCCTCTGGCCACTGAGGGAGCACAAAAGTGCCCCATCCCAATGTTGGCTCTTTCCTTGCCATGTTTTCTATTAAAGCTGAGAAAAACATTGGCCTGCCCTGCAGAGCAACCTCTCTGAGCACTTGGGGGGGCAGGGTAAAGACACCACGGTGTCACCATGCCAGGAAAGGGCAGAACTTCTAAGTTGCAGAAGTAGGTTTAGGCAAGAGTTCTAGCCAATGGATTCACCTGTCTCGAAGTTCCAGAGGAAACCTGATGAAACTGTATTGATGCCATTTTCTCTAGTACCAAAGCTCTCTACAGAAGCCTCAGGGGCATGGTGCCAGTCTCTGATTGGCACAGCCTTGTTGTGGAAAGATCTTGATGACCTGTTTGTTGGGTCCTTAATGTAGAGAGAAATGGTTTTGGATATATCTTCAGGTTGCCTATAAAATCCCCACTATCTCTGCCACTAGAACAGTTTTATCCTATCTGGTAACATAGTCGAGAAACAACTTTCATAACTGAATATTCTGGCTAGGACTTTGAGACGATATAATACTGAATAAGGCTAATATAGAGTAATAACTACTGTTGTTAATTTTGTGTCAGTCTTACTTTCACTGAAAGTGGGCAATTCTTTATACATCTAGACATTTCAAGTAATGATGTGTGTAGAAATATTTTTATTCATTAAAAAGTTGCTTCTTCGCCATAGGCCTCACCTCAGTTGACTTCTGACCAGCAACAAAACCATGGAAGAAACACACCTGTATCGGTGTCTAACCTGAGCATAGACAAGAATACTGCTCCATCTTTGTATGTAAAAGGTAAAATATGTTTTTTTTAAAAAGACATCTAGTAACTGAAGAACGGATTCTTTTGCTCGCTGTATTGATTTTATATTGATTTTAAAATGGCTTCTGAATGATCTGCGCTGTACTGTGCAAGTCACTAACCATTTTAACCTAACAATATTTGAATATTTGCTCTTCTACCTCAGGTACTTCAGAAGATGCAGCGTTTTCAAATAGCCTAAACAGAGACATTTTAAACTCCATACCTTTGGCTGATGTGGAAATCCAGGTATATTTACATACAAATATTAAACATCATCTTTAAATACAGATAATGTTTCTATAATTCTGCTTTAAAATAATAGCCTCCAAAACCAAAGGAGAAACTTCTTTTCCTCAAAAGTCAAATTGAGGTGGCTTTCTCATCACCTCAAGCAATTTCAAATTAATTGCTTAATATCTCTGCAGATGATGGAAGATCTTGGCCATAAAAGAGCTCAGAGGTTCAAGAATGCCTCTAGGCCAAAGAGTGTCCCTGCAAATGGAAGGAAAACACCTGAAGGCGATCGTTCTACATTTGAGAAGACTGAAAAAAAGGTTTGGGCCCCTAGGGATTCAAATCTTATACTTCCTTCTTATGCATCTATTATGAAATCAGCATATTTCTTGAGATGATAAGATATGTTTGGAATCCTGTGGGATCTCTGATGAATGGCTACTATTGGCAGATTGCCTTTGTTCAGTGGCCACCATGGTGATTTTTACCAGTTTAAGAAGAAAGGATTTTCCCCTTGTTAACTTTCTTCACTATTAGCCCTACTATACATTTTTACTAGCTCAACAGGCTTAACATACTGTGTACAAAATTGACTTGATCCCTACATTAAACTTCTATTAACTGTAATTTAGTGATTTGATTTCACAATTTGTGAAATAATTTTCTCTGTCACAGTGGTATGGAAATGTCTTACTATATTTAGTCTTCTCTAATTTGGAGTGAGCAACAAAATACTCCTAGAATGAACAGATAATTTTTCTTCAAGATTAATGTTTTTCAAGATGAATTTTATTTTCCCTGCTGTTTTAATTTTTTTACACTGACACCATAAATACTGAGATGCTTGTTGTGGATTAACAATTCCATGTCTAATGAGTAGAGGAGGCCAACAGATAAAAAGAAAAGTTTACTTTCTAATAGTAGGTAAATTAGTCCTGGAAGAGTAGATGGTTACAGTCTCCATAAATGGACATGGTGTGATGTGTCTGTTATGGACTAACTGTTATGGACTAACTATGGATTAACTGTTATGGCTGTTAACGGGGCCCCCTGATTGGACGCTTGTGAAAGCGGTAGACTCAAACCATTGGTTGTTTTGACAGCAGCCAGCTCTATAAAAGAGCTGTTGCTGCCCAAATATTTGCTCTGTTCTTTCTTGTTAATAAAGAGTTGAAGTCACCGATCGATGTCTCGTCTCCGTTCCTTGCGCCCATGCCCAGGACTGAACACTGGCAATGAGGATGGGATACGGAGATGATAGAGCTGACTAAGTACGCACTGAACAAGACAGAGCACGTGGCGAAAGAGCGCACGCAACAAACGGCAAGATGACCAGCGGCGCCATACCACCTGTTCCATTCGACCCAGCAACCAAAGACTGGGACTCGTATATAGATCGCTTCCAGATGTTCCTGGAGACGCCTGGCAAGAAACGAGCAGTGTTCCTGACTCATTGCAGCCCCACCGTTTTCAAAATGGCTAAAGCACTAACAAAACTGGCGGAAGTGAAGACCATGGATTGGGATACCCTCGCCCCAATCCTCCGGGCCCATTACGCACCCGCAGTACCTACATACGAAGACATGAATTTTACCAGAGGGACCAACGGAAGGACGAGAGCGTTGGAAATTTCGTAGCCGAGCTCCGGAACCAAGGAGGCCTTTGTGGTTTTGCAAACTTAGAGGAAGCCCTAAGAGACCGCATAGTTCTGGGATTAAATGCACCACACGTGCAGAGTAAGCTGATGGCGAAAGGCGACATCAGCCTTAGAGATGTCATCGCCGACGCTACTGCCGCAGAAGCAACCAGGAAGTCAGCCGCTCGAATGCGCTGAGCGAACGCACTGTTTCGCCAACTCACCAACGAGAGCCCACTCGCCACTGAGAAGCACGCTACCACTACCCACCACGAAGACCTCAAGTCATCCTCAGACAGTGATGAAGAAGAGGTCAACCGGCTCTGCTCGGAATGAGAGCAAAGGAACCAGAGACGTCCACGCCAATGTGCTGATTGCGGGGCAAACCACCCGCGATCGGACTGCAAATTCCTCGACGCACTCTGCCATACCTGTGGAAAAAGAGGCCACATCGCGAAAGTCTGCAGAAGCAGACGAGAGTCCAGACCCAACCGAAGGGAGAACAACCTCCATCAGGAGATAGGCAAACCTCCTGAGAACCGGGACCGTCTGAACCACCAATGGAACAACCACTACTACTACAGAAACCAGGCACCTGCCTCTTCAACGAGATGAGAAGAGGCCCACCAAACCATTATTATCGGCCACGCTTCATCGTTCGATGCAAGAAAGATCCGCGTAAGAGTTACTATTGAGAATTGACCATGCGTGATGGAAGTCGATTTGGGATCATCCCTATCGATGGTCTCCTGGAAAACCCTCAAACAGCTGATCCCTGCCATCTGCCGCCAGGACCTCAGCACACAACGAATCATCCTGAAAGACTACCAGGGAAACAGAATTCTAGTTGTCGGTTCCAGCCACATCCAAGTATCCTTCAAGGACCGCACAGCGACGCTTCCCCTGACTGTCGTCTATCGTGACCGACCCAGCTTGTTAGGGTTGCAGTGGTTCGCTCCACTCGGGATTGAACTGGCCGGCATACACCAAACCAGAAGCAATGACTGGGAAGAGGCTCTCATCCTGGAATTCCAGGACGTGTTCAGAGGAATATTAGGCAAGTACAAGGGGATCCTTATATCATTTAATCTCAGCCCCGATGTAGCTCCCATTCGGCTTAAGCCTTTTGCCTTAAAACCGAAGATCGACAAGCAGCTAGATAAACTGATAGCCCAGGGCGTATTGGAACCGATTGACCATGCCCGCTGGGAAACCCCGATAGTAACGCCCATGAAGCCAGATGGTTCGTTAAGAATTTGTGGGGATTACTGAGCCACCCTAAATCATGCCCTTCAACAGAGCACTTACCCAGTACCGGTGGTTCAACACCTTCTTCACTCCCTGGGTGGCGGAAAAATATTTGCGAAATTGGACTTAGCTCAGGCATACCAGCAACTACCTGTAGACGCAACAACTATAGAAGCCCAGACAATAGTTACACATAGAGGTGCTTTCAAGTGCAATAGACTCCAATTCGGAATAAGCATGGCGCTGGGCATTTTCCAAAGTTTAATGGAGAGACTATTGCAAGGCATAAAAGGCGTCGTGCCTTATTTTGACGATGTCCTAATAGCTGCCCCCACTAAAGAGTTATTAGTACAATGACTCAGAAAAGTTCTTCAGAAATTTAGAGACGCTGGTCTGAAGGTAAAAAGGGACAAGTGTCAATTTTGTACAGAGAGAGTTGAGTTCCTGGGATACCTTCTCGACAGACAGGGAATCCACCCCACTGAAAAAAAACTAACTGCAATCAAAAACGCCCCGAGACCTAGAAATAAGACAGACCTCCAAGCCTTCCTGGGACTCATTAACTTTTATAACATCTTCTTGCCCCAGAAGGCAACCATAGCCAAGCCCCTACATAGACTTCTCGATAAAAAGGCTTCCTGGGTCTGGGGACAGCGTGAAGAGAAAGCGTTCCAAGGGGTAAAAGACCTCTTAACCTCCGATGTATTAATGCAATACGAGACTCTACCTTTGACGGTTACTTGTGATGCCTCACCATTTGGAGTGGGAGCCATTTTAAGCCATGTCCTACCAAATGGAAATGAGGCACCTATTGCGTTCTTTTCGAGAACTTTGTCTAAAACCGAAAGGAACTATAGTCAACTTGATAAAGAGGCTCTCGCTATTGTATCCGCAATTAAACGTTTCCATGAATATGTATATGGGAGACCCTTTACCATAATTACAGACCACAAGCCGCTACTTGGTATTTTGGCGGGAAACAAACCAACTCCCCATATCTTATCACCAAGAATGACACGTTGATCAGAATTTTTAGCCGCCTACGATTACCGATTGCAACAGCGCCTGGGGAAAACCATTCCCCACGCTGACACTTTGAGCCACTCTCCACTACCAGACATCATAGAGGACCCTGCTCCAACCTTAGCCATATTGCAAATCGAAACCCTCAAATCGCCACCGCTGACCGCTCGAGACATCGTCTTAGAAACAAAAAATCTGTTTTGGCACGAGTCCTCAGCTGGGTAGAACGGGGTTGGCCGGTCAGCGCAACCAATGACATGTTCAAGCCATTTAGGAATCGTCAAACAGAGCTATTCTCCCAGAAAGGCTGCATAGTGTGGAGAGATAGAGTCATAGTCCCGGAGAAATTGCAATATAGGGTATTGAAAATGCTGCACGATGGACATCCAGGCATCGTGCGGATGAAGGCATTAGTCAGGAGTTATGCATGGTGGCCTGGTTTCGATAAACACATAGAGACCTGGGTAGCAAAATGCAGCAAATGCCAGGAGACTCGCTCCACTCCTCCAAAGACTCCCCCAACTCAGTGGGAAATGCCTGGAGGTCCTTGGTCCCGTATCCACATCGATTTTGCAGGACCCACAAGAGGACACACTTTCCTCCTAACAGTGGATGTCTATTCAAACTGGCTCGAAGTCCATAAGATGAAAAGCACCACCACAGACGCAGTCACTAAAAAACTGAATAAACTATTCGCTACCCATGGATTTCCAGATGTCCTGGTCTCCGATAATGGCCCCCAATTCACTGCCCTGCCATTCGAACAGTACCTGGCAGATCGGGGCATCCGCCATGCTTTAACATCGCCAGCTCACCCTGTGGCCAATGGTAGGCTGAGTGAATGGTTCAATTTGTAAAACAGACCTTGCACAAAATGGACCACGGCGACATTGACGACAAAATAAACCAGTTGCTTCTTCTCCAGCACATAACCCCAAACAGTACCACGAACAAAAGCCCAGCTGAACTCCTGATGGGCTGGAAACTTCGCTCGCATCTTGATCGCCTCCACCCAAACTACACGCCGGAACAACCCCCAGGACCAGCAGCAAGTGTTGGGCATTCCAAGAAGGTGACCTTGTGTTTGCGAAAAACTTCTCGGGTGACCCATTGTGGGTCCCCGCTACCATAACGCAACTTATGGGACCCCGATCCTATCGCCTGCAAACCGCAGATGGTAAGATGTGGAAATGCCACATAGACCAACTCCGTTCCAGATTAGCACCTAGTCCTATCTCAGCCCCGGAATCTCTAGCTGGGGGGGGAAGGAACACTGAGGAGGCCGAAGAAGAAATGATAATCGAAACCCAACAGCCTACACAACCAACCAGGGGATACTCACCATTCAAAGGAGAACCGAGCCAGGAAGTGGCCTCGCCACGTAACAGCACTGCGATGGAAACGGATCCAGAGAACCCGGAAGACAGCATTGGCGTAAGCAGGGAAAGCAGCTCAGGGCCACAATCTTCACCATCCAACCCAGCTAGCAGCCCACCGGACCCAGTGGAACAGCGCAGGTCAAGCAGACAGGTGAAACAACCTGCCTATCTACGAGAATACGTCACCCCACCCCTCAGACAGAACCAAGAGGTGAGGGGTGTTATGGACTAAGCCAACGCAGCGATACAACTTTAAACAGCTTTACTTTACAGCAGGCTTGTAATCCTGCACTTCTCATTGGCCCATGAATAGCGAGTCGTGATTGGTCATTTTTGGCCAGTCTGATTGGCTGTTAACGGGGCCCCCTGATTGGACGCTTGTGAAAGCGGTAGACTCAAACCATTGGCTGTTTTGACAGCAGTCAGCTCTATAAAAGAGCTGCTGTTTCCCATGTATTTGCTGTGTTCTTTCTTGTTAATAAAGAGTTGAAGTCACCGTTCAATGTCTCATCTCTGTTCCTTGCGCCCATGCCCAGAACTTAACAGTGTCCATTTCTTATTCTTTTTGCCTGAAGTAGGTAAACTTTACAGTTTTTGCTTACAGTCTTTTAAAATGCTGATAAGTACTAATTTATTACTTATATTTTCTTATCTGTTTAGAGATAACAGATAATTTTCCTTGAAGGCTTTTCTTTTTCTTTTTGTATGTTCAACAAACATCAGGATAATCCTATTCTATTTCTGACATTTTTTTACAAGTCCTCGTGAATTATTCTGTCTTCCAACAACTTAACAATTTCCAACTAAATTGTAGGAAAATCTGTGCTGACCACTAGAAGAAATAGTTTTTTCTGTGTTAGTCTTACATTGGGTTTGTCTATGCTTTATTGCCTTTATTTCCTCACCTTCCTTTTAGGGAAATACCTTGTCCTTTGGTTATTGTCTTTGGTAAAAAGAGATATTTTTCCCAAATTGATTCATGTTTAATTGCTGATGTTTTTTTCTTCCCGTAGCCAACATTACTCAGAAGAACATCATCCTGTAGTGAAAGCAAGATTGGTGGAGAAGTGAAAGAAGAAATCAAGTACCTAGATGGAAAGGTAAGGCAGTTTAGATGTATATATAAAATCAACCAATGTTGTATATATCCTACATTAAATAAGAAATATGAACTTTGAAAAGCAGTACCTACTTGAACACATGGTTCTCTCTCTCACACACACAAGCAGGAACACACACAAAGACACACACACACACACACACAAACCTGCTCAAGACATATATTGATACCCTAAATCATGGTTAACTGGATATAGACTACAAGGAGACATGGCACCTTTCTTCACTGCTACCATGTCTGTTTATGGTTGATACTGACATCAGTCGTTGTTCTTTTTCATCTATAAAACCAAGCAGACTAGTGAAGTTGATTAAGGTCAGTGCAAATCATAGACTGAATTGTGAAGTCTGTGTGCATGGTATTCCCAAAGGTACTTGCAAAAAAATGAAACTGGACTTTCTTGATTTTTCTTGACAACATTTCACTCCTCATCCAAGAAGCTTCTTCAGTTCTAACTAACTGGTGGGAGATAGAAAGGATCAAGATCAAATCAAGAAAGCCCAGTTGCCTTTTTGAAAGCATCTTAGGGACAACTATGACCCGGAGAACTGCCTTAGATGTTTGTACGATATATATGTGTGATGTATTTTCTGTGTTCATCTTCCACATTTCAAATGTCTCTCTGACTTTGCTCCTGTTTTGCTTTTTGACTTTTATGGTAGTTCAAAATGTGTCCCAGCCATTTTGAGCTGCAAACAAAGAAAAGCAATCTGGGTCCTTGTACATATGTAATGTGGATCAGGGAATCTGCAGGTGAAGAAAGAGCTGAAGCTGTTTTAAGATAAAAGATGTAGCGATTTTCAGTTTGGGTATCATGGTTAGCTTCAGAACAATACAAGTTCAATTTGCTGGATAAAATGGAACCGCCTTTTATATATATCCTTAATTTGAGGTTGTACCAGGCATGCTGGGCAGTTAGTTTCATTTGGCACATGTTTTGAAAAATTTATTTGCTGGAAGTGTGTTCCCCATCTGCTCTCCGAGAGGTCTTGCATAATCTCCTAGGTGCGCCTTCCTCCCATACAGCTGGTTTGGGGACAATGGGGGGTCACATAATGCGAAAATTAAACTATTGCAGGCATATGTCCGTGCCATATGGCAATTCATCAACGTGCAAATTAGAGCACCCCATGCAGGCCTGCCGGTCTCCAAGGAAATGCTGATTATTTTGACTTGTAGAGAAATTGAATTCATAATGCAATTTGTGCCAGACATGCATTTCATAAAAACAGCATTTGTGACTGGCAGCAGGAATCTTTCTCTCCACTGTAAAGCCTTTCGAAGAACCCTTGAGATCGCTGCTCGTACACTTATTGGAAGATATTGAAATTTAGCTTTGCACAATGTTGTATGTTATATCTGTCCCCAAAACAGTTGGAGCAAGGAAGGAAATGCAGCTGTAATGTAGAGCGAGCATCAAAAAAAGCAGCTCTAATATAACAGGAATAACCCCTGCTTTATACAGAGCTTTATAATAAAAGTTAAGTTTAAATAATTATGATTGTACAGCCTAATGGGATTGTGAATCTATATTAGCTTTATAATAATCACACACACACACACACACACACACACACACACACGTTATTGTACTGTATATCAGACTGTATTTCAGACATTTACACAATTGAGCGGGTTCAGAGGTATTTCTCAAGAAAAGTACTCCACTCCTTCCACTCACAGTAAAATTCCCTATGCTCCAGGCTAGAAATTTTGGGCCTGGACAATTTGGAACTGCGCCACCTATGGTCCGATCTAAGCATAGTTCACAAAATTGTCTGCTATAACCTCTTTCCTGTCAATGACTTCTTCAGCCTGAATCACAATAACACACAGGTAAACAACCGATACAAACTCAAGGTAAACCGTTCCAAACTTGATTGCAGAAAATACAACTTCAGCAACAGAGTGGCCAATGCCTAGAACGCCCTACACGACTCCATTGTTGCAGCCTCAACCCCTCACAATTTCAACCTCAAACTGTCTACCATGGACCTCACCCCATTCTTAAAAGGTCCTTGAAGGGGGCATGCATAAGCGCACCAGCGTGCCTACTGTTTCTGTCTTACTGTCCCCATTTATCTGTATGTACTTCCTTTGTTCTTGTTTATATTCATACATACTTGTTATCTTGTATATATTTGACAAACAAATAAAATAATTAAATAAATAAAACCCCCATAGAGTTTATGGGAGTGTAGCCAATGTAGATGCTGATATTTTTTAAAATTATTATTATTTTTGGATTTGTTTGTATATTTTAAGCAATTTACTGCATCTAATTGCACATCTTTCAGGAGTGACTTTAGGGAGCACACAGAGTATTAAGGTAAACAAGCCCTGCAACCGCCCCCCCCCCGCCAACATACATGATTAAAGCATCCATAATAATAATCCAAAATAGTTATAACCATCATCCATTTTCAATCGATAAAGACCAAAGGAAACAGAGCCACCAACCGTGCAGGTTTAGCCTCATGACTCAAGGGCCTGAGGGAACATCTAGGTCTTTAAGTGCCTTCCCCACCACCCATTTTCTTCTTTGTAGAAATGCTACATATTCATAGGGAAATATTCAATGAGTTTGAGTTGAGTACTGCAAGATTTGAGCAAAGATCCTTGAGTAGGTAAGCAACCTAGCTTCCATTTTCACAAGAATTTTCTGGGAGTTGGGTGGCATATAGATTTAATAAATTGTGACGAAAAATACAGTCATTTTCATGAAGATGGATTTTTTGTCCTTTCTTTACTCCTTTTCCAAAGAGATGTTTCCATGATAGACCTACTAGCAACCTTTTCCCACCCAGAAGTGTAATTACAAAATGTGTGAAATATGTCTGGGTTCCAATATCATTTGATACTTTGAAAAAAGTTGGGACTAAGTAAACGCTCTCCCAGTTTGAGTGGAATTCTGGTTGCTTCCCGCTGCCATGTTTTGATTGGCCCCAAATAGTGCATGGTTTACTTTGAGAATAGATGTAGGTAGCACAACATTAAATGGGCCACTCTCTCAGCTTCCAGTTGGAGGGCTTCTGCTTTACCAGTTACAGGGCCTTGCACAAGAGTTACATTTTATTTTCCTCCTGGACAATTTTCTTTCAATGGAAAGGAAAATGATGGAAGAATGTTGGAAATGGGAGATACAAATAGAGAAGGATACTTTCTTGGACTTTCTGTAAAATTTTGTCAGGGTGATTGCAGCACTGAAATACTGTAAATGAATGAAACCCAAGTTACATATGAAAGAGAATTTACATACATGTGAATAAAGAGATTAAACTTATCCTAGCTTGCTTTTTCCAGCTCTCAGATTTATTTAACAGCCAAATTTGCTTTCAAGAGACCCAGATACTACCTTCTGGTGGAGACATGATCTTTTAAGAGTGATGTTTGTTAAGTTGTGGCTGTTCATACAAAAAATGATGCATGTGTATTCTCAAACATCTGGTCTTTGCTTCAAAGGTGAAGCAGCTGTTCACCGATGGACGCAGAATTACTACATACCCCAATGGTACAAAGATGGAAATTAGTACTGATAAAAAGGCAGCTACTGTTACTTTTTACAATGGTGATATTAAAAAGATATTAGCAGATCAGACAGTGGTGAGTATGCTTGTTTCTATCTCTCTGCTTTAAAGCTATAGTTTTAGCAATGGATTGCTGAATTCTGAATGATTAACCTTGAGGAAGAAAAGGAGGTAAGTAGGAGGACGTGTTATTTTGCTGCAGCAAAATATGAACACATTTATTTCATCATACAATTCCATAGTCAACCCATTTCAATAATGCATAAGGCTAAAACATTTGAAGAACGGTTGCAGGAATTGAACTTGTCTAGTCTAATGAAAAGAAGGACCAGGGGAGACATGAAAGCAGTGTTCCAATATCAGGGGCTGCCACAAAGAAGAGGGAGATCAACCTATTTTCAAGGTCCAAGAGTGTTACAAGAGTATTATTTTGTCTTGAGAGATCATGGGAAGAGTCATAAAAGAATTTAACGTAATGAAACCCGTGAATAACCTTTAATAATAATAAGGGTAGGCCAATTTCAGGCTTGCAGAATGTGGGTTTTTTTTGTTTATTTAACACCAAGTTGAAGCTCAGTAGAAGAATCAAATAATTAAAATTAAGGAATTTTAAGAACCAGTAGCCCATGAATACCGGAATTTCTTTTGAATAGCAGATCTGAATGCAACATTTCCACATCTGCCAATTTATATGGCATTCTGTAAGCTGCTTTTTTTAACAAAAATATTTTGGTTAGTGCAGGTAGTCTTGAGCTTACTACCATAATTGGGTCTGGCAATTCCATTGCTAAACAACACAGCCATTAAGTGAGACATCACATCACTGCAGTGCAATTTTATTGTTGGCTTCTCCCCTGATTCTGCTTGTCAGAAGCTGACTGTGAAATCTGGAAATAGTGATAACCTGACTGCAGGACACTATGATGATCATAAACACCCACTGGTTTCAAAATACCAGGATCTTGCACAGATGACCATAGGGACCTCCAATGTCATAAGTGTGAGGGCCACTCATAAAATTGCTTTTTCATTAGAGTTTTTTTTTTTTTTACTTTGAACAGTTGCTAAACAGGGCAGTCATTAAGCACCTGTGTAATGTTTGAGTCGGGGTAATTTTGTGACTTCCTTTAAAATAGGAAATCCCTGCTGATTTGTCTTAAACAATCCAGAAATCCCCTGCTAGCATCAACTCAACCTCCTGCCCATCTTTGCTGGACAACCCTTCAGTCTTCCCAGAGTGCCTGAAGATACATTTAAAAATGGAAGTGCAGACATCAGCCCTAGCTGCAGACAGTCTGGAGGGCCTGAGGTTGGAAAAAAAATGTTCTTGAGGGATGTTATTATATACAAAGAAATATTTTTAGCAGCTGCATTTTGATTAGATTGCTGAAGAATACCGGGGTCAGTGGCAGTATTAATATTGTATGTATTGTATATATGTTTGCATATGTATATATGTTTGCATATATGTATACAAAGTACTTGAATTGAAAAACACAGTGGTTCCTTCTCTTCCTCCCCAACCCCCTTTCCTAAACATAAAGGAGAATATTTGTAGCTCAGGGTTGACATGAAGGGTCCTTGGTGCTCTTTGAGCTTGCTTGTTTTCTTGCAGATGTTTCATGACCCAAACTAGGTGACACCAGTTTTGGTAACGAAACATCTGCAAGAAAACAAGCAAGCTCAGAGAGCACCAAGGACCCCTCACACTGTTGTATTCAGGGGCTACTGATTCCGTGCAGTTTCTTTCCATTCCCAATCTTGACCTCCCAATGGAAAGAAATCAACACCATTGGAAACTAGCCATGCAAGTAATGCAGATAGCTTTTATGTATTACTTTTATCACAAAGATATTAAATAAAAGCAAACGTTTTACTTAAAAGGTATCTGAGGGGAAGAGATGGTAAGCAACCAAGATTTGCTTCCCTCTTTTTTCAGATTTATTACTATGCAGATGCCCAGACAAGCAGGACTATTTATCCAGATGGCTTGGAGGTGCTGCAGTTTCCGAATGATCAGATTGGTATGTGATGTTGGCATATTGAGTTTTAAATCAACTTCTTCAGCAATGTAAGGTGGTAGATAATATACTACTCTTCCTAAGTAGATGTGTTGGACTACATCTTACATGATCATAAACTACTTTGGCCATTGGAACTATACTTCTACACATTTAGAATTGATGGAGGTAGCAGTATAACTTCTGATTAAAAGTTACATGCTTTTGTACCTCTCTCCTTATGAAATGCCCCCCCAAATAGATCTTGAAGACCATGTGTAGATCATGAAACACAGTAGCTTAATAGAGGAAACATATTTTTCATATATTAACTTCCTTATTGCCCCTCAGTAGAGATTTCTGGGACGGTTCACAGTAACTCCACAGCTCCAGATTTGTCTGGAGCAGGAGACATTAAATTTTGTTGTATTATCAATCCATAGTGGTATGCTAGTTGTATTAGAATCAGTGGAAAGTTTGGAATGTTTATAATTTTATTTAAACAGAAACTTCTTATAAATATAGAGATAGACAGACAGACAGACAGATAGATACTTTCTGCAAGTTCTTGTAGGAAAGTAAAAATTATGACATTATCTCAGAAACTGACATTTTTTGAGGTGGCACATAGTTTTTTTTTTTTTTTTTGAAATGAATGCTTACTTATGCACGTTGTCACAACTGCAGAGTAGACAGGTCTGTCTGGAATAAATTATAGTTTGCATTATCCATCCTTAGTGACGTGCTGGCAGTATTAGAATCAGTAGAAAATTTCTCATTGTCTCCAGAAAAAGAAAGGACATTTACAAGCCATTATATTTAAACAGAAACATGTCTAACAAAATAGCAGAGTTGGAAAGGTCTTCTAATCCAGCTTCCTGCTCAAGCAGAAAACCCTATAACATTTCAAGCAAATGGTTGTCCAATCTCCAGCACTGGAGTCCTCATCTATTTGTGTGTGTGTGTGTGTGTACCCCCCAACACACATATACACATATACACACACATACTGATTTTCTGCAGGTTATTTTATAGGAAAGTAAAAAAGGCAGAAACTGGCATTTCTGAGGTGGCAGATTGTATCTTTTGTATGAAGTGAATTATTTATGCATATTGTCATAATTGCAAAGTAAGATATAATATCCTTCTTGAACCTTTCTTGATTTAATAGAGGGAACTTGTCTTGATATCTGATGTTAATAGTTAGGCAAGCTTGTGTAGTAGCCTTACACTTAGAAGGAACAATTTAAAAAGTGTGATTGTGAAATAATATTAGGTTGTTTTTTTCCCTGAATGGAGAATTGCATTTTACATGGTTACATGCATTATGTATAATAGCTTGCTACGATATTACCACATTGATTTTTTTTTGTACATATTCGACTCATCTGTTTTCTGTTTGGAAAACAATATATGTAAACTATCTTCTCTTAATTAGGGAGCTGAGGCCTCAGCAGGTTTAGAATTCAAATGGGCCACCATTCCTGCATGGGAAATCTGTTGTAGCTTGCTGCTGTTAGATCACAATATATAATGACTATCTGTGTGTATTTTATTCATCATACATTCATGCTGGGAGACTACAGGCAATTTGGTTTACCAGGAATTTTGAATTGATGCCCTTGTTAACAGAAAAGTATCATCCTAATGGTACTGAAGAGATCATCTTTCCGAACCAGACAGTGAAACGTCGCTATGGTGGAGGTTTGGAGGAAACCATTTTCCCAGATGGCACAATGGTTAAAATAGAAAAGTAAGTAATTACAGAGATATAGACTGGACACAGAAGATCATGGTATTGACTTAAGTCAACGTATCAGTTTTTTTGTCAGGAACTATTAAAGCAGAGCAGATCTTCAGGAGCTTTTTCTACTGCAAGATTTGTGACTCCTGACAAGACCACAGTATAGATAGTCCTCAACTTATGACCGTAACTGAGCCTCCCTCAATTGCAGTGTAAATCCTGACAGTCATAAAGCAGGTCAACACATAACCAATTTTATGACTTCTTTTGTAGTGGTTAAGAAATGAATGTGGACACTGGTAAGCAAATCCATTGTTGGTTATGGGACTTTTTTTTTTGTGTGTGTTGGAAATTGGAAGTAAATGCTGGTTCCTGGCAAAAATGTTATAAATCACAGCCATGCGATCACAGGGCTCTGCAATTGGCTTGTAAATGCAGGCTGGTTGCTGAGTGCCTGTGATATGTAAAAATTACATATTAAGGATTATAACTGTGAAAATGAAAAACATAAGTAACGCCATATTTATCCTATTAATGACCAAGGGCAATATTACTGGAAGGGGCATCAAACTTGTTAAGGAGATGTATAGGAGGAAGATTGAGGGCCATTTTACTGAAAGTGACTCACGGCAGATGTGGAAGGGGATACAGGCCCTGACCAACTATAAAGGCCAGGGCCCAACAAACAGCGAGAGCAGTAGCACTCTGGCAGAGGAGCTAAACAGCTTTTTCACCTGCTTTGAGACCACCAAGAACCTGGATATACTGCCTCATGAGGACCACGATGCTGCACCTCCTTCTCTTCAGGTGCATGAGGTGAGGAAACACTAAGAGCAGTAAATCCCAGGAAAGCTGCTGGGCCTGATGGCATTCCTGGTGCAGTAGATAAGCATGTGCTGACCAGTTGGCAGAGATATTTACAGAGCTGTTCTGTTGTGAATGAATAATACCAATAAAGTATATTGAGCTTGAAGTCAAGTGCAAGGGTTCTGGCCCTGCACTTCTGATTGGCTGTTAATGGCAGGATCGGATTGGTCCATTCAGGAGCATCTGATTGGCCATTAACAGGCCATTCCTATTGGTTAACGGAGCTAGCGCTCCAGGTTTGCTATTGGTTGAACAGTTATTAAGTTGCCTATATAAGGAAGGCTATAGCAGCCCTCCAGTTGAGCTATCACAAGATGTAAATAAAGAGTTTGAAGTTCACTGTTTCTACCGGCTTGTCTCCATCATTCGCACCCATGCTCCAGACATAACACTGGCGACGAGGATGGGATTGGATGACATCAGAGCCAATTAAAACAACTAAGCACATGGCTGAAGCGCACAACGGCGGAACCATGTCCGGCGGCGTAGTACCATCTGCTCTGTTCGATCCAGCTCAAGAGGACTGGGAGTCCTACATGGATCGTTTTCAAATGTTTTTGGAAATGAATAATCTGAAGGATGCCACACCCGGGAAGAAACGGGCGGTATTCCTAACGCACTGCGGCCCAGCGGTTTTCAAAATGGCTAAGGCATTAGCGAAACCGGCAGAAGCGAAGGCCATAGACTGGGACGTCCTTGAACCGCTACTAAGGGCCCACTATGCACCAACCGTTCCAACGCTCGTAAGACGACACGAGTTCTATCAAAGAAACCAGTGGAAAGGAGAAAGCGTCGCCGATTTCGTTGCAGACCTCCGGAACTTGGGAGGCCTTTGCGATTTCACTGACCTAGAAGAGGCCTTGAGAGACCGAGTAGTCCTCGGGCTAGATGCTCTAAACGTACAGAGCAAAATAATGGCAAAGGGCGACATCACCCTTAAAGACGCCATAGCTGAAGCTACAGCAGCGGAGGCGACCAAGAAGTCAGCTGCCCAGCTACGCCGAAATCGCGCTCCAGCACACCCACCGGCCGGCGAAATTTCACCTAATGCAAAAGGGCAGCTACCGATGGCCCACCATGAGGACCTCTCTTCATCGTCAGACAGCGACGAAGAAGAGGTCCATCACTTGCGGTCCGATCGGGAACAATACCTGAAGTCCCAGCTACCATGCGCTGGCTGCGGGGCCAACCATTACCGCGCTGACTGCAAATTCCGTGACACGCTCTGCCACAAGTGCGGGAAATGAGGCCACATCGGACGGGTCTGCAGAAGCCTCCTCGGACCCAGCCAGGCCTTGAAAGGAACCAATCTCCACCAATCGACAGGGAATCGCCCTGTAAGGCGAGAGCTAGTAAACCACTCCTACAGAAACCGACCCGTGAATCGTCTAGTGAGACGGGAAGAGGCCCACCAAACACTCACTATTGGCCATGCCTCTTCACTAGACGCTAAGAAAATTCGGGTCAACGTGAACATTGAAAATCGGCCTTGCCAAATGGAAGTTGACTCGGGATCGTCTCTTTCAATGGTCTCATGGAAGACCCTCAAGCAACTCATCCCCACTATCCGGCGCCAAGACCTTCAATTCCAACGGCTCGTGTTAAAGGACTACCAGGGGAACCGAATTCCAGTCGCAGGATCCAGTCGAGTCCAGGTTGCATTCAAGAACCGCACGACGTACTTACCCCTGACGGTGATCAATAAGGACCGGCCTAGTCTGTTAGGCCTGCAATGGTTCGCACCACTCGGCATTGAAGTGGCTGGCATTAACCGAATCGGCGGCAGTGACTGGGAGGAAGACCTCGCCCACGAATTCAGGGACGTCTTCGAAGAAAAGCTAGGCGAGTACAAGGGGACCCCGATATCCTTTAGCCTTAATCCAAAGATAGCTCCCATCCGCCTTAAGCCTCGTCAAGTTCCGTTCGCTCTAAAGCCAAAAATCGACAAGCAGCTTGATAAGTTGATTGCCCAGGGAGTGTTAAAGCCAATTGACTACTCCCCATGGGAAACGCCGATTGTGACACCAATTAAGCTGGACGGCTCCATTAGAATTTGTGGGGACTACCGAGCCACCCTAAACCATGCCCTGCAATAGAACCCATATCTGGTGCCGGTGGTACAACAGCTCCTCCATTCCCTGGGGAGTGGAAAAGTCTTCGCTAAACTAGACTTAGCTCAGGCTTATCAGCAACTGCCGGTTGACAAAAAAACGGCACAGGCACAGACTATCTTAACACACCGAGGTGCCTTTAAGTGTACGCGGCTTCAATTCGGAGTCAGTGTGGCCCCGGGGATCTTTCAGAGCCTAATGGAGAGACTATTGCAGGGGATCAAGGGCATGGTCCCCTATTTTGATGATGTGCTCATTGCCGCCCCCCACTCCAAAAATCTTACAGGAGTGTTTAAGACTGGTATTACGAAAATTCCAGGAAGCAGGCTTGAAAGTCAAAAGAAATAAGTGCAAACTGTGTACCGATCGTGTTGAATTTTTAGGGTATTTAATTGACAGTCAGGGTATTCACCCTACCGATAGCAAATTGAGAGCAATAAAAAATGCTCCCAGACCCCAGAACAAGACTGACCTCCAGGCGTTTTTAGGCCTCATCAATTTTTATAATGTATTCTTGCCGCACAAGGCAACTGTCGCTGAACCTTTACATCGTCTATTAGATAAAAAATCGATTTGGGTATGGGGTCACAAAGAAGAGCAGGCGTTCCGTAATGTGAAAAAACTACTGACTTCTGACGCCGTACTAATGCAGTACAATGAGACTTTGCCGTTAAACATTACATGTGATGCATTGCCTTTTGGAGTGAGTGCTATTTTGAGCCATGTGTTACCTAACGGTAACGAAGCCCCTGTTGCTTACTTCTCAAAGACGCTCTCAAAAACCGAGTGAAGTTACAGCCAGATCGATAAAGAAGCCCTGGCGATCATATCAACTGTTAAAAGATTTCATGAGTACATGTACGGCCGGGATTTCACCATTGTAACTGACCACAAACCATTGCTGGGGATCATTACTGGGGACAAGCCAACTCCCTGCATACTTTCTCCCAGAATGACCCGCTGGTCAGAATTCTTGGCTGCCTACAATTATCGGCTACAATATCGTCCCGGTAAAGCCATTCCCCACGTCGACGCGCTGAGCCGTACACCACTCCCTGAAACTATCAATGATCCTGCACCAACGATGACAGCGTTGCAGATTGAGACACTCCATATGCCGCCATTAACGGCCCGTGACATCGCGAGAGAAACAAAACGCGACCCCATCTTAGCACGAGTCCTCACATGGGTGGAACGCGGATGGCCATTGGACCAAGTACCAGACGACTTTGCACCATTCAAAAGTCATCAAACAGAATTGTTCTCTCAGAAGGGCTGTGTCATCTGGGGCGATAGAGTCGTTATCCCAGAACGACTCCAACAGACATTGCTAAGAACCTTGCATGATGCATGGTGGCCAGGCATAGACAGACAAATCGAATCATGGGTTAAAACTTGCAGGAGATGCCAAGAAGTAAGCAATGCTCCACCAAAGGCAACCCCAACTGAATGGGAGACACTGCGGGGACCCTGGTCCCGCATCCATCTGGACTTTGCCGGGCCAACCAAAAGCCACATGTTTTTGCTAACCGTCGACGCCTACTCGAATTGGCTCGAGATTCACCAAATGAGCAACACGACCACTGACGCGGTCATCAAAAGACTGGAAAGTCATCAAAAGACTTTTTGCAACCCATGGATTACCAGACGTTCCGGTTTCCGACAATGGGCCCCAGTTTACCACGCTGTCTTTTGACCAGTACCTGGCTGACCACGGTATCCGACATGCGCTCACTTCACCTGCACACCCTGCTGCCAATGGTAGGGCTGAGCGCATGGTACAATTCGTCAAAAAGACTCTTCAAAAGATTAACTATGACAACATCGACAAGAAAATCAACCGGATCCTTTTCCTACAACACCTCACACCTCACAGCGTCACCAACAAAACTCCCACCGAGCTGCTAATGGGACGAAAGCTCCACTCCCACCTCGATCGGCTACACCCAGCCTACGAACCAGAAAAACCACTTGGATCCAGCGGCCGATGCCGTACCTTCCAGGTAGGCGATTTAGTATTCGCTAAAAACTTATTGGGCGATCTGCTGTAGGTAGAAGCGATCGTAATCCACGTAACCAGCCCAAGATCATACCTCATTCAGTGCCCTGACGACAGACTTTGGAAGCGCCACATAGATCAACTACGATCGCAGCTACCGTCGCGCACTTCCAAACTCCCTTATGACCAAACTGAGGGGGGGGGAAATACAGAGGAAAGCGAATTGCAATTTGAAGGAAACCTTTTTGAAGAAACTGATAATGGGACTGAAACGCAGGAACAGGAACCAAGGACTGGAGTGAGTTCACCTCTGGGAGTGGCCAGTGATATTGGTGACGACGGGAACGCGAACTCGGAACCAGAGGCATCCCTACCGATAAACAACGATCTACCTCAGCAGAAGTGCAGCCAACCGCCAGGCACTTTGCGAAAATTGAAAAGACCAACAAAACAGCCGTCCTACCTTAAGGACTATGTCACCGTGCCTCGTGGGCAGAAGCCGGGGGAAAGGGGTGTTGTGAATGAATAATACTAATAAAGTTTTTGAGTTTGAAGTCAAGTGCAAGGGTTCTGGCCCTGCACTTCTGATTGGTTGTTAATGGCAGGATTGGATTGGTCCGTTCAGGAGCATCTGATTGGCCATTAACAGGCCATTCCTATTGGTTAACGGAGCTAGCGCTCCAGGTTTGCTATTGGTTGAACAGTTAATAAGTTGCCTATATAAGGAAGGCTATAGCAGCCCTCCAGTTGAGCTGTCACAAGATGTAAATAAAGAGTTTGAAGTTCACTGTTTCTACCGGCTCGTCTCCATCATTCACACCCATGCTCCAGACATAACAGTTCAATCTATCTTTGACACATGCCATCATCCCACAATGCCTGAAGTCTGCAACCATCATCCCCATTCCCAAAAAAAGAAATATAAACACTCTCAATGACAATAGGCCCAAAGCGTTAACAAGCTCCATTATGAAAGTTTTTGAGCGACTAGTTTCACAGGACATCAGAGACTGCCTCCCGCCCTCCTTTGATCAACATCAGTTTGCTTATAGAGCAAACCGATCTACAAAGGATGCTGTGGCCATCACACTTCATAGAGTGCTGAGTCACCTGGAGAATAGAGCTATGTGAGGATGCTCTTTGTGGACTTCAGCTTTGTGATTAACACTATCATCCCAGATATACTAGTAACCAAATTGTATAATCAGCAGGTCCCCACCCCTACATGCTCCTGGATTAAGAACTTTTTGACAAACAGACCACAGTCTGTTAGACTTGGCCCCTACCTTTCTTCCACTATTACACTCAGTACTGGTTCCTCCCAGGGTTGTGTCTTGAACCACCTGTTATATGTACACCTTTGACTGCTCACCAAGCCACGCAACAAACACCATCATAAAGTTTGCGGATGACACAACCGTGATTGGTCTCATCTCCGGAGAGGATGAGATGGCATATAGGGCAGAAGTAGAGAACCTGTCTATCTGGTGTTCACAGAACTATATGTCACTGAATGTCCATAAAACCAAAGAACTGATTATGGACTTCAGGAAATATGGACAGGACCATGCCCCACTCATCATCAATGGAGAACGAGTGGAAACTGTCTCTACAATCAGATTCCTTGGCCTCCATATTTCAGGTGATATCTCCTGGTCCCCTAATACCAAGGCCATTGTGAAGAAGGCTCAGCAGCGGCTGCACTTCCTGCGGGTTCTCAGGAAGAACAATCTGGATAAGAAGCTGTTGCTGGCTTTCCATAAAGCCTCTGTGGAGAGCACTGTGACATATTGTCTGGGTGTGTGGTATGCAGGCTTCACAGGAGGACAGGAAAACTGTACAGAGGGTGATAAACACAGCTCAAAAGATCATTGGTTGCTCTCTGCCCTCCCTGAAAGACTTAGCCAGCTCCCACTGCCAAAGCAGAATCAAGGCCATTATAGAAGACCCCTCACACCCTGGCAATTATCTTTTTGACCTGCTACCTTCTGGACGGCGTTTTAGGTCAATAAAATCCCACACCACTAGACTAACAAATAGGGCTATCCGAACCACAAATAAACACAAAGTCACTACCTTATTAAGATGTGAAAAGATGTGAAATCTCAATACCCCATTCAGATGTATAATAACATACAGTACAATTCATCTCTTGTGTATTATACTTGGCTAAGCGTTACAGTCAGTGTTGGATGTATATTTTGTGTATATTTGTAGATAATGTACTCTCAAATTGCAAATGGAGATGTGGATACTCTATTTTTCTTATCTTCATTTTTAAGTGCTTTGATTTTATTGTATTGCGAACAGTTGCTGGGGTGCATCCACAGTTTCGTTGTATTTGTACAATGACAATAAAGTTCATCTAATTCTTCTAATACTAATTCTAATATTATATAATCATGATATAAAAACAAGATTGTTTGTGTTCTGTGAAAATGTCAAATTTCTGGCTGAACATGAAAATGTCAAACCTTTGGCAGAGATATGTGTAAAATCTTCAGTAGGTCTCTTTGACTTGACAGAACTGTATAATGAGGTATAAAATACAGTCATGTGATCTCAGGGAGATCATGTCAGAATTTTGAAACGGTGTCGTAAGTCGTTTTGGGGACAGGTCTGATGTAACTTCAAATGGTCCCTAAGGACCGGTCATAAATTGAGACATGTATAAGCCATTCTTGACTTTCAGGCTAGGCAGAACCTGTGCATCATTTCTGTCACAATTTTCCCGAGGATTTTCTGGTTAATCTTTGTTAAATAAGTATCCTTGTCTGATAGCCATCTGGCTTATTGGCCGCCTTACTAAACTTATAAAAGATGCTTATTCCTGGAGTCAGGAATTCCTTGTCTTTGGACTGGGCAAGTGCTTTGACTTTTAAGCCAGACATATTTTTTTTTATTTCTTTTACAGAAACGGAGATAAAACCATCCACTTTCGTAATGGCCAAAAGGAGATCCAAACTGCTGGGTCAAAAAGAAGAGAATATCCTGATGGTACTATAAAGACTGTATACGGCCAGTGGGAAACCAAGAACGTTGCCAAACAGATCCAAATGGAGAACGACAAGGAAGCACTTATTCTAGATGAATGACTCATTCCCCTCAATGGTGGCCTTACAACCCTGCTGTTTGCAGTTTTTCTGAAAGCCTTCTGCCAACGTTAAAGTCCAAATTGTAGGCAATACAAATAGAATACAGATTGCTGCAAATTAATGTAAACAGTGACATAATCAGCATTTAAAAAAAACTGATAGTGATGTTTAATATGAATTTATTTTTGAAAAAGCGGTGAAAAAAATGGTTGTTCCCATCTGCCTGAAGTGGAAAGGAATCCCTTCCACTTCTTTGAATTCTGAAATCATAGCAAAAGTCTGCAGAGATACCCTATTAGTTTTTGTTTGAGCAGTGAGTAGTTGTGAGGAAGAATCAAGAACCACTATAATTCTGAAACCATACAAGTAATATGGTATATTCTAAATGGAATGGCATGGTGGCCTAGAGGTGGAGCTTTCACCTCACAATCTGGAGGCTGTGAGTTCGATCTTAGGTAGCGGTAGATATTTCTATCTATGGCACAATGAATCTGCTGCTGACTCTGCAGAGGGGTCAGGAAGGGCATCTATCTGTAAACACTCAGCTTCAGTCAGTCACCCCAACTCCATCCCAATGCAAAGGATTACAGGGTCATTAAAAGAAAAAAAAAGGTACATTCTAAATAATCAGGCACAACTACCTCTAGCATGTGGACCATATTGTGGTGTTGTCAGAATTATGACACAGATACACTAACATAATCACACATAGCTGTATCCCAAGGTCTGATGGAAATACATAAGCTGTAGCATTTTGGGTGAAGGTGTTGTAAACCTTTTGCCATTTGCCCCACTCTGGTATGGATCATCATAGTTTTTATTGTGCAAGTTTGAATTCTTGTACTCATCTGTAGCCTTTTGTATGTGACATTTTTTAACGAAAACTATTTTTCTAAAATATCACCAGTTCTGATCAGATCAGGGTTACCTCTCCAGGATCTGAGTTTTGAGTTTTCTATGACTAGCCAAGCCATTATTTGTTAAGCCAGGGTTTGTTGAGTTGGTCATAACTGACTGGATTCTCACAACATGCCAAGCCATAAACAGTGATTTACAAATCGCAATGAGATCAAGATAAAATTCATACTATATTGTTATGTGCAACCAGGCCAGAAAATATATCTTTCAGTCAGGAAGGCTGGGGCAATGCCTCTTAAAACTTCTGAATAGGCAGCAATAAGAATAGATATTTCTGAAGCCAGAAGGGCTAGTAGTTAAGTAGAAATGGCTACACATACCAATCAAGTAGTTGCTGAATGAAAAAGCTGTTTGCATGCAACAGGAAGGTAAAAGTCATCCTTGATTTACGACCATTTGTTTAGCGATCGTTCAAAGATGAGAGGCACTAAAAAAAAGTGAGTTACAACCCGTCCTTCCACTTATGACACTCATAGGATCCCCACAGTCATGTGATCAAAATGTGGGTGCTTGTAGCATCCCTGGGTCTTTCAATTGCTTTTGCAGCCTTCCTAGCCAGTTTCTGATGAGCAAAATCAATGGGGGAAGTTGAACTCACCTAGTAATTTCATGGTTAACTTAATGCTTACAGGGATTTATTTAATCATGGCAAAAAAAAAAAAATGTATAAGCAGGCACAACAGCACTTACCAACTGCCTTGCCTAGCAATAGTAATTCTGTCCTAGTGTTGTCACACATCAAGGTCTATCTGTAGTTTTTACCCTCCCCTCTTTCCAAAAAGGAGCAGCTGAGTTGGCAGTTCTATTCAGGAAATTATGTAGTACAATGGAGCTCCCTAGAAATCTACAAGTAAATAGGACTCAGTGAAGTTTTAATGTTATGAATGTTCATTTCATACTCAGCTAGTAAGTGCCGTATGTGAAAATAAATCTTATGTTACAGCAATGCCATAAGTGCTTCAGTGAAATGAAATCTGGATAAACATCTGCATCCAGAAAGGTTTCACTCTTGAGGGGTGCAAATCCATAGTATTTTTTCAACTGTGTGAAGAAATTCAGGTACTAAGATTATAAATTTCAGGAGTTCTGTCCAGTGGTGGGAGTCAGATTTTACTACTGGTTCTGTGGGCATGGCTTGGTGGGTGTGGCTTAGTGGGCATGGCAGGGGAAGGATATGGTAAAATCCCCATTCCCTCCCCACCCCCCTAACTTGCTTTCTAGCTCCGTTCTCCTGTGCAGGGCAACCTATCAACTGGGATTCGGGAGGCAGAGAATAGATGGGGTTGGAGCCAGTCAGAGCTGGTATTCCAAACTACCAAAAATTTCCATTACTGGTTCTTCAGAACTGGTCAGAACCTGTTGAATACCACTTCTGGTTCTGTCCCTGATTCTCCCTGTCACTCAACTATCTTTTTATTTGTTCATTTCCCTGGTATACATATTTTTCCAAGTTGGTGATTTTTAGAAGTGTGGGAGTATAATGTGTATTATCACTGTTTGCATGGCTAAGAATCGATGGTTTGTAGACCAACTCATATAGAGGGTTCTGAGTTTGCGAAGACTCACCTCGTGTCACATCTTGTGAATAGAAAGCTCACCTGGTGTCATATCTTGTGTTTGGATCCTGTGTGGGTCCTTCAGTGACAGGATGAGTATGTCTATTGTTAGACCACAGAAAAGACTTCTGTATTTTTGACAAGTTCATGGGAAACATAATGTTTGACCTTCTGTTTGTAATTTTGATGCTAAACTTGAATGAAAATTGAATGTGGCCAAAAGTCTTTTTAAAAATAAAACAATATGTTAGTACAACCAATACATTCCTTGCTTATACTGTTTACTGATTCAGATGCCATTATATGAACAAACTGGTTAATATTTTATTTCTTTTTGTTCCCATTATTTGTATAAATATAATAATGTTTTGAAGGAGATTGTTGCAAATTTCCCAACATTTGCACATATATTGGGAAGAGACTTGTTTCAAAAGGAAAAAAAGGGAAGAAAAGTGTATAGGAGAGACTTCAAAATTTCTGTCCTGCTAGATATATTGAATTCTAGTTATTTTATTGTTTGAGAAATATAGGTCTTGGTCTGGCACATCTGATGGGCACCACGTTGAGGAAATCTAGTATAGGAATGGCACGCATTATATTTTTGTCATCAGCTTTCAAGCTCTTTGAACAAAAAAGTATAGAATAGCTCAAACCACTTGTCTACTGGTTAACTAAGGCTTTATTTAATTTTTGAGGTTCTGGTTGTAATTCTGTATTCATTAATTTATGGATTTCCTGTATTACACTTTTGACATTCATTCCATTCTTAGACGCTTCAAGTGCTGCATCATTGAAAGGAAATATAAGGATAAAGTCACCTACACGGGGGAATGGCCGTCTATCTTTATCTGAGAGAAAATAAAGAGGAATAGTTGGCTTGTGGGTATAGAACTCTAGGGAGTTAAACCAATGTGTGGACTGCACAGACTCACATAGTGAATGACTAGTTCTTAACACCTGTCTGCTTTTGGATAATGGCTTCGATTGGATAGGCGTTTGGGGCATGTGCATCTTTTCACGTAATTGTGAAGTCAACGTTTTCCGAGGATATGCACTAGCTGTTCTGCCATAGGTGGCTGTTCTTTTAGTGATCTGCAAACACGATGGAGAAGGGGAAGTTGTTGCTGATTTGATTCCTTTCCCACAAGCCAGGAAATCCAGTGGGACCTCTGACTCAGTTGTCAGCATATATTGCGATCGGCTGAAGCACGAGATCCTCCGATTGGTCCCTCTGCTTTTTCTTAGAGTATCAGCTTCCTTATAGTTCAGCAAGTCGACAATGTCGTGGAGCAGCTTCCTTTTGACGACGACATCACTGGCACAGTCTAAACGTAGGCCTGGGCTGTGGTTTACTTCTAGAAGCCAGGGTTTCATTTTCTCATCGACCAAAATGTCAAACCCAAAGAGCTCAAAGCAGTTGGAAGTAAATGGTACTGAAGTGCTGATGGCCAACAAAGTTAGAATGACTATATGGTTGATCCTTTTCCATAGGAGCAGGTCATCAACATGGCAGCTTCGTAAATAGGCCCGAAATCTGCTAAAAGTCCATTTGCACCCAGAGCCAATGACATCTTTGTCCTTCCTATACGATGGTCCAAACTTGTTGATGCTTGAGTTTGTCAAGTGAGCGTAAATGTTGTCAAGGGATCTAAGGTCAAACTTCTCTGTTGCAAACCTCACCAGTCCTTCTTCGTATATATAAATTGTAAGGGGGTAAAAGCTTGTAACGCAAACATAAATACGGAGATCCCATTTGTATCCGGAAATAAGCAAAGGGTTACTGATATACTTTTGCACAATTACCATGCAGTCATAAACAAAATCCTTAATGTCTTGAAAAATGAGGATGCCTCTCCCGCGAGACCTATCAACTGGCTTGCAGATCCAGTAACTCAACTTTTTGCCTGGTATTTGCCTCTCCTTGGAGTACTCCGTTATAAATTTTATATAGTCATTGGGCATGATGAAAGCCACGGGACTGAACTCATACAGAGTGGTTCCATAAATTCCCTTCATGCGTTTCAGGTGTCTTGCCAAATAATCTTTCCGAGTGATTCTGATGGTTTCTGGATAGTGATTGAGTCTCTGCCATGGTTTGATACTCTGGTGTTCTGTCATCGGGAAAGGGCAATTCTTCCAGTACAAGTTCCAGTCTTCCTTATCTTGCTCATGCTCATCGTATTCAATCCAACCACGTTCCAATAGAATTTCACGAACTAGTGAAGGTACACTAGCCTGGAGCCGGAAGACTAGTGGCCTGGTGTTGCCTCTAGGCTCAACTTGTTTTGCTGCTGTGGAACTCTTACTTCCTAAAAAATTAATAGGGGCAGAAACAATTCATTCAATTGATTGGAATGATGAGATCACAAAAGAAATGCTATTGCTATCTACTGTGTTTCTCATATAATAAGGCCGGGTCTTTTTTTTTTTTTTTTTTGAGCTCTGAAAAAATGGCTAGGTCGTCTTTTCGGGGGTGACTTAATTCCCCCCCTTGCATCTTCGGGCGGGCGGGCGGCATGTTTTAATTTTGCATGTTTTAATATAGGCCTTAATTTGGGCGGAGGGGCTTAATTTCATTTCATGCCTATAAAACATGCTGGGACTTCCTATTGTTGGAGAAACAGGGTATTGCTAGCTCATCCTTTCTAAGCCAGGGGTCTGCCATCTTGGCAACTTTTAAGACTTGTGGACTTCAACCCCCAGAGTTCCTCAACTGGCTGAGAGTTAAAAGTCCACAAATCTTGAAAATTGCCAAGTTTTTTGGAGTCTCTGTTTTAGGCTACCCCCCCAAAAAATTACACGCTCTATAAATTAATCTCAGGACAAGTTCTTTCAATCCAGATAGTATAAAAACAAGCTGTATCTTTAATATTAAGGGAAAATATAGGAAACAATTTGACAAATCTTTGGGAATAAGGGCTCTGAAACTAGAACAAATATAAGTCCACGTTTTGTTCTTAACTCTGATTTTTTTTTTACTGTTTTACAAATATCTTACTGGTGTTACAATGTAAGAGCTCTATTAATTGAAACCAAAGGAATATCTTGTCCAACATTCTAATAGTCAGCATTCAATATAGTCAGCCAAATGCCTGGACAGGACATGTATTCATTAGGGCCATTCTGTTAATATTTCCCAGGGGGCTAGTTTTAAGAGGCCTATTGCTCCTAATCCTGTTAAGTATCATATACCTATCATGACCAGCAACCATGAATAATAACAGTAACTTTTGATTTAAGAACTAGAATCATAAGCTCTACTTATTTTCATCAAGTTTGTAATTCCGTGCTTCAGATTAATGTACAGGTAGTCCTTGCTTAATGATCACAATTGGGACTGACAATTCCATTGCTAAGCAACGTGTTTCTTCAATGAGACATCACATGACCACAATTTTGATTTTATTGCCAGCTTCTCCATTGACTCTGTTTGTAGGAAGCCAGATCATAAAATCATGACACCACTGTAAGTGTGAGGGCCTGTGGTAAAGTTACTTTTTCAATGTTCTTGTAATTTAAGATAGTTGCTAAATAGTTGCTCATTAAGTGAGAACTATTTGTACCTATGCTATTGTTCAGATAACACTTTTCTTAACTAAATACTATTTCCGTGTTTCGAAGAATGGTTCCTATTGACTAGTTCATTAAATCAATATTTTTTGTCATAATCCCAGCCTTGTGTCCTACAAACATTTTTTTTATTTATTTATTTGATTTGATTTGTCAATCGCTTACAAGATAACAGATATAAGTACAAACATAAGTAAGAATACAGGAAATAGGTACAAATAAATGGGGCTAATAGGACAGGGACGGTAGGCACAATTGTGCACTTATGCACTCCCCTTACAGACCTCTTAGGAATGGGGTGAGGTCAATGGTGGATAGTTTGAGGTTAAAGAGTGGGGGTTAGAGGATGTAACAATGGAATCAGGTAGTGCATTCCAGGCATGGACCACCCTATTGCTGAAGTCGTATTTCCTGCAATCAAGTTTGGAGCAGTTTACATTGAGTTTGTATCTGTTGTGTGCTCTTGTATTGTTGTGGTTGAAGTTGAAGTAGTCAATGATTGGTAAGATATTGTAGCAGATAATTTTGTGTGCTACGCTTAAGTCTAACCATAGGTGGCGTAGTTCAGGGTTGACCAAGCCCAAAATCTCAAGCCTGGTGATATAGGGTATTCTGTTGTGAGCGAGGAGTGTCGTACTCTTCTCGTGAAATACTTCTGGACTTGCTCAATTGTATTAATGTCTGATATACAGTGCGAATTCCAGACTGAAGAGCTGTATTTGAATGTTGGTCTAGCAAAAGTTTCGTATGCTCTAGTTAGCTGGTTTGTTAGTTAGTTTGGCTCCATGTCCATAATTCCCAGCCATACTTACTGGAATTTGGTGTCAGCTACATTGAAAACTAAAGTTTGCCTGGGCATGATTGTTGAACATGTCAATAAGCAATTGGTAGCAAATGCAAAGACAAGTGAAAGGCAGGAAGAAGAAGCCCAGAATTTAAACTCCAGAGGATGTGGCTTCTTCCTTTGACAGAAAGCAACAAGCTGGATAAAGTAGTTTTACCTTGGCTGACTTAAAGATGCTAATCTATCTAATATTTTAGTAGTTTTCTTGTGAGGTCAAGTTGAGAGTCTGCTAATTATGGAAGCCCAATACAACTAGAAAGGAAGATTACAACAAGATGGGGAAGATTTATTTCTATCTATTGCTGTAATCTACCCTTGATTTAAACTGTAATTTGAGTCATAACTGTTACATCCAGTAATATTATCCGAATTGTCAAATTTGCTCTGTCAAACTCAAGGCCCATGAGCTGGATCTGGTCCACGTGGTGCTTAGATCTGACTTACAAGGCCACCCTGGAAACAGCAAATGACCGGCCCACGGTGCTTCTGCTCAGGCCACCACTGGCACCCCAGACATAATTGATGTTGAGCCAGCCACATCCACCCTGGCCATTTCCACCCTGGGCCCCCCGAGGTCAAACATTGAAGTGGCCCTCAATCAAATCGAGTTTGACACCCTTGCTCTAAGGGTACATCAGTATTACACAGTGAAACAATAAATATTCCATTATTAAACTATTCCAGTAGTATATTCCTGGTTGTCAGAGCATGTGCAGCAGCCTACTGTAGGTTATCCAACAGCAAAACAAACATCTCTATCAGCTTTTACATTTGCTCTTGGAATCCTCATGGTTTAAAGTGCTTGCAACTGATCCTTGCATATTTACTCACATCACATGTATGTTCAACTGAGTTCATATTTCTAAGAATTCCTATGTAAGCCTAGAATTGGAATTTTTGCATAATTTGTCATTAGGCTGACTGATATCTTTCATTCATATCTGCCAGAGCTACGTTAGTGCATGATGACTCCTCTCAACTATAAGTAATCCATTTATATGTGTAGTATCTAGGCCAGTTTTCTTGCTACTATATAGATAGTCCTTGCTTGATCACGATTCCTTTAGCAACCATTTGAAGTTACAACCATGATAAATGAGGAGACTTATGGCCAGGCCTTGAAGTTACAGCACCAGAACCACAACCATTACAAAATTTGCAGCATCTTGCAGTCAAGCAAAAACCATTTGTGACTTTTCACTACTCGCTTCCAACTGCAAAATGATTGGGGAAGACAAGCAAGAATTTGCCAATGGCAGCCACATGACATTTTGCCTCACCACTCATGAGATTCACCTAAGAACCGCAACTGAAGTTGCAGTGACTTCACACTTTATGACATGCTGCTTAACCACAGATTTGCTGATCTCAATTACTGTTGTTAACTGAGGGCAACTTGTCCATCTACACTAGATACAGAACTGTCTAAAGGCATAACTTGTTTGTTATGTGTATTTGTGTCAGATTTGTTTGGCATGAATGAAATGTTAAAACTAAAGAAATCAAAAGTACCTTTCCTTGGGCTTCTTGGTTCAACAGGATTTTCAGTACTGTAAATATGTAAAAGTAAATGATTATCTGTCAATATCTGATAGAAAAAATGTGCAAAATATTCAGATAAGCCTAATAAATGGGAATGACCCAGCACCTTATGGGGACTGAAAGAGCTTTATATCTAGTAGAGATGTATAGTAGAGGTATTATACAGTATCTCTGCTCTGAAGGTAGCAAACAACAAATCGTAAAAAACAAAAACAACTTTATTAACAGCAATAATCAACTGATTATGTGCCATTAAATAGTTTTCAACTCCTAACTCCTTGAACAACTATAGTACAAAAATCATTATAAAATTTATGAAAGTTCATAAATAACATAGCATTTCAAGAGAGAATAGAAATTAGTTAGCAATTATTCCACTCTTTGGAATTCACTTAATTCCATTTGAGGTTACTAGATCAATCTGGTATGTTTTTACTTGCTTAGGAGATGGTGATTTTTTTAAAAAAAATCTCACCGGGGCCAGTAAGCAGAGTTTGGCATTCATATTTCTTACATTTCTGTTCTGAATTTCCCACATCACAATTGGTAGTTCTGACAATGTGGTTACAAAATCCTCTATGCTGATCATTAATGGTTTCACTTGTATTAATTAAGCCTTATTTTGCTTTGCCCTTTCCTCATCTTCTCCATCTAAATTTAGATAGTAAATTCCTTGGGGGAAAAATATTGTCTTTTACTCAAGTGATGCCATAATCTCTTTTATTGACAGCAGGAGATGAAATGACCATTTCATTATAGGGCTGCTGACTTCTTTATTGATCCCTATTAGAACATTTTTCTTCATCCTGTGAAACTTTCACCCTTTAACTCTTTTTCACCTGATAGTTTCTGTAGTGAAATCAATGTCACTGCAGGGAAAAGAAGCAGATTAGGTTATATTTCTCTGATGAATTGGAAAGACTTTACCATCACCATCAATAACATAGTTTTCAGAAATAGTTCTACATTTAATCTATAAGAATTGGACATCTTATTTCTTTTTATAAATTTTTTTATTGATTTTTAAAAACAAACATAAACGAACAAAACATAAAACATAAAAAAAAAGAATTGGACGTCTTAATGATAATCAGATCTTCCTTATCCATTTTCTTTCTATATCTATCTATCTATCTATCTATCTATCTATCTATCTATCTATCTATCTATCTATCTATCTATCTATCTATCTAACCATCCATCCATCTATCTATCTATCGTATCATCTCTCTTTCTCTCCCTCTCTCTCCCTCTCCATCATCATCATCATCTCTGTTTTCTAAGAAATTATTGGATGGCTAAATATCAGCATTTTAGCTAGGAGACAAATATCTGTAGAAAAAAACATTGCAAACCATATTTCCTCTGTAGCTGTGCAAAAGTTATCTTTCCCATGGCTGGAATCTTCCTTTTCCCAGAGTGTCATCTTGACTATCTCATGCCAATTTGAAGCTTTCTTTCTTCCATTCTAATTGCCCACCTTTTGAGGAAAATCCACCTTTTGAAGGTATTGTTTACAAGTTTACAATCACCATAGAAACTCATGATGTAGTTTAGATTGCCCATTCCAACATTCTGTTTCCTTGTTCTTTTGTTCTCCTCAACAGAATATTCAGTGATATTCCAATATCACACACTGGATGACTGCCAAATCTCCATTATCTGTTTCTGACATATACTTGGGTAGAGTGGTCAACAAACACTATGTCATACTTGATTCCCACAGAGATATGAACAAAAATTGAAAAAGATGAAATGAAAATATCTGTTGCATGTTTGTTTTGCTTGTGGTTCTCTTTGCATTTAATTAAGCAGCTATACTTAAGTAAGAGCCATGCTGGCACAGCGGTTAGAATGCAGTATTGCAGGCTAACTCTGCTCACCTTGCCAAGAGTTCAGTTCCCTCGATCCTGACCATCCTTCCATCCTTCTGAGGTCAGTAAAATGACGACCCAGATTATTGGGGCAATATGCTGACTCTATAAACTGTTTAGAGAGCGCTGTGAAGCACCATAAAGAGGCATATAAGTCTAAGTGCTATTGCTATACTGTAATGTAGAATCTTTGATGTTGTGATGTCTAGCATTTGAAATAGTATTTATTAGCTGTAAACTTGAAGGTAAGCTGCAGTTTTAATTCCTTTGTTATATTTATTTAACCTTTCCTAATATACATATAGCATAGTTTGTTGTTCAAGAACTCCCTATGCATGGATAACTTCATAGCCCCTTGATCTTGGATTGGAAGACTTTCTAGTAAAAGATACCTCATGGTCTTCAGCACAACCCATCTGTCCAGCCTTGACTCAGGGAGAAGGCATCATTTAAATTTAAATCTCTACTTTGGTTGACTTTTTAAGGTTCAGGTGAAAATTCAGAAACTATCAAAATAAGCATTAATAGCTGCTTCTTACCTTGGTCTTTCATGGAACAAACAAGTCATAAAGATTCAAACAGTTGCCAGGCAATGCGAAACAGATCTTATGAACACAAGCAAATGTTGCCATTGGCATGAAAACCTTCAGCTATTCTTTCTTTTCTTTAGCGCATTTACTTCCCTGTCTCTAGCAGAATCAGAGAGAAATTAGATGACCAATGACTTTATCAGCTCTTGTTCTTACTAGACCCATGCAAAGTTCATCCATTAAGTTTTCTTAATAAGAGGGGAAGTAAGACTTAGCTTGGAGCAGAGATATTTGCAGCCATTATGTCCTCAAACTTGACAACTTTAAGACTTGTGGACTTCAACTCTCAAAATTCTCCAGCCAGTTCTGGGAGTTGAAGTCCATAAGTCTTAAAGTTGCCAAGTTTGGAGACCTCTGGCCCGAAGGATTGCTGCAGAAGTTGATTTAAAGATATGAATGTTATTTTATTCTTCCTTCTCTTTGGTTTATTAATAGTAAACCTTTTTTCTTTTTCAGTTTTAAAAATAATTCATTGTAATTTGCAATTTCATAATGTTACTGTATGATTTAGACTGTATCATTTGCTATTCCCGATAGTTATATTCTGCATTTTTAAGAGTGTCTTTGGAGAAATCAAAAATAAAAAAGGAAAAAGAAATATTGCAGAATTTGCTAAAGCACATCTCCCAGATTAAATGGCATTCATATAGGTAGTCCTTGACTGACAACAGTTTCATTTAGTGTCCATTTAAAGTTAAAACAGCACTGAAAAAAATGACTTACGGCCATTTTTCACACTTACGACCTTGTAGTATCCCTACAGTCATGTGAATAAAATTTTATGTTTATGACGGCTACAATGTCCTGGTGATTCACTTAACATCTGTGGCAAGAAAGGTCATAAAATGGGACAAAATTCATTTAACAAATGTCTCGCTGAGCAACAGAAATTTTGGGCTCAGTTGTGGTTGTAAGACAAGGACTCCATGTAGTTTTAAGGTTCTTTCCTGTGCAAAAAAAATGGATAGACCTTGGTGCGGTGCAGAGTTTATATCTGGTAGAATATCTGCTCTTACACGGAGTCAGAAAAAAATTTGAGCTCAGAAAAAAATTCTCTCAGAGAACTCAGCTTGTTTCTGAATGTATGAGTTCTCACGTTTGCAGGAAATATATCCAATCTGTATGATAACAGCTGAATGTATATAAAATTTGACAGTTGTATAGATGGGGAGCTAGGATATGGCTCATTGTCCAGAATTCTTAATTCTAAAGAAAATGTTGAAACCTCTTATTGATTTCAACAAGATCCAGTTGCAATCATCAATTTATATCTGCTATGTCAATACAAACTGTGTAGTGCAAAAAGAGACGTTTTTTTATTGATTCTGCATTGTTTTTTGATTTTGAAAAAAAAAGTTTTTTTTAAAAAAAAGTTAAAATGGAAATTGATGCTATATTTGTCCACTATTTATCCTTCAGGAATTCAGGTGGCCTACACAGGACTCCATCCTCTGATTTGTTCCCCATAACATCCATCCTGTGAAATAGGTTGGGCTCAATCTATACAAGGAAAGTTCATAATGCTGCAGAATCTTATCACAAAAGAGGAATCAAAAGAATCCTGTGCGCATTGTTATAGCAGTGCCTTGAGCCACCATTCTCTGTTGTCCAGTAAATATCCTAATGCAAGCTTTGATTTACAACCCTTTTCTACATAGATTTCCTTACTTAGAGATTGGTTGACTGAGCATTTTGCTGTGATGTGATTGGCTCCTGGTTAGCAGTGTGAGGTGTTCCAGAAGACATCTTGGATTCCAGGTATTCGACTACTCCATATAAGACCATTGCCACAATCAGTACAGTTAACAGAATGTACAGCTTGATGGAGACACTTAAGAAGGTGCTGTAGCCAAAGGCTATGACAAAGCCCAATGACTCCCAAAGGCGGTAATTCGCAAAAGCTGCCTCTTTGTGCTTCTCAAATAAAATTCCATAGAGAGCTATAAAAAATATATATGAGAGAATGATATCAGATAAACTTTACAACACCAAATCAGATGTATGTCTTTTTAAACAACAGTTGTCACCTATTTCAAACAAAGGTGATTCTGCATTAAAATCTTTTATTATACTTCTTCTTTTGTATCAAGTATTGGCAGGGCATTCTGTTATAGATTGGGGTACCTTTTATGGCCGCATCAGGGAATGTTCTGATCGCATCAAACTCTTTGATTTCCCATATCTTTGCTCTGAATGGCAGAATCTTTATTGAATCTTTTCTCTTTTTAGACAGAGAAGTGCGTTTTCTTTCATTTGCTGCTTGAGATATTTTTACCTTTGCAAATTTAAATGCAGCGCACACACATTCTGAACAAATGTATTGGGAATGAATGAATCTGAATCCTGCATTTCTGTAGGTATGCTTTAGGGGGAGCTCTTGATTAGTAGTAGCTCCCAACTGTAAAAGATAGCTTTGAGAGTGACTTCGTTTGGTTCTGAATGCTGATGAATGTTCTCCTTAAAATGTTATAATTCTTTGGTGAGAGAGTTGGGCCAAAACTCAGCAATGTTACCGGTTTATATATATATAAGGCTCAGCAATGTTACTGGCTAATATATATATCACTAATATACATATACATATACATATACATATACATATACATATACATATACATATACATATACATATACATATACATATACATATACATATACATATATATATATATATATATATATATATATATATATATATATATATATATTATTGTTGAGCCTTATATATATATATTATAGATCAATCAATAGATAGATAGATAGATAGATAGATATGTTTTCTTAAGTTTTCACGGGTACTTTCATGTGTGGTATTCAGCTTTGTTCGGGTATTTTCCCACGTCATTGTAGTTGTGCTTTTAAAGTTGTAGCAACCTTTCGTTGGACACAATACAGAAGCCTGATGATGGCAGATGAGATTCTGCCGAAACGTTGCTACAACTTTAAAAGCACAACTACAATGATGTGGGAAAATACCTGAACAAAGCTGAATACCATAGATATAGATGTAGATATAGATTAGAGATAGAGAGATAGATATAGATATACAGATAGAGATAGATTAGATAGATAGATAGATAGATAGATAGATAGATAGATAGATAGATAGATAGATAGATAGATAGAGATAGATAGGGTATAGATATAGATATAAAAGAAAGAGAAAGAGAAAGAGAGTCCTTGCTTACTGATCACTCATTCAGCAACTGTTTGAAGTGAGGACAACACTGAAAAAGGACACATATGACTGGTCCTCAAAGTTGTGGCCATTATAGCATCCCTATGATTATGTCATTGTGATTTGGGCCCTTTGCAATTGTTGCGAATTTAGGATATTCGCATTGTCCTGTGGTCATGTGATTGCCATTTGTGACACTCACAGCTGACTTCCGACAAGCAGAGCCCATGGGAAAACTTGCAAGAAGACCCAGTTATGTGAGGTTGCACTTAATCACCTGCAGTGATTTGCTTAATGACCATAACTGGAACAGACATTGTAAGTCAGCAGAGCCACCCTGGTCTCAATTGCAGTTGGTATGTGAAGAATATCTGCAATCCTAAAGCCTGGCTCTAGCATTTAACTACTCTGTGAAAAAAAAAGAACTTCTGAGCATGCAAGGAGAGTTTAAAGGGTCTTTTACAGAGACTACAGGAACAGACATTAGATTCTTCAGGTGGTATGCAGCCTTTATAACACCAGTGCCCAATGAACATTACTTAGCATGAATTCATGTAGCCACTAGATAATTCAGATCAGTATTTCTCAATCTTGGCTAGTTGAAGTCCACCCATCCTCAAGTGGCCAAGATTGAGAAAGACTGGTTTAGATAATTAAGAAGCTCAAGGGAGAACACAGAGCCTTCATCTGCTAATTTCTGGCTGCAACCACTTCCTCTGAGGTAGTTGAGGGATTAACTGGCATAAAATGAGTGAGTAAGGTAAAGGTGGACTTGACCCAACATATTAACCATTATATCCTATAGAACCTGATATACAATCTAAGAACTTAAGTTTTATTCTTAGATTGATGTTGGGATGTCTCCCAGAAATGAAAAAGAAAATATGTAAGGTTTTTTTTTAAAATAGCCCAGACCCTGCTAAGCAAAATAATCCCACAAAGAGAACTTCATAAATACACACAAATCATCTCTCTTCCCCTCTCCCTTTATCCTTTACAGTAAATTCTTTAAGATGTTTTCTACTCGACAGTTTATTTTATAAACTGTTAATTCTTCATATGTAACATTTTATTTAATTATATTAAGACACGCACATTTAGCCAAATAATAATTTTAAATGCTTTCTGGTTTTAAGCTGCCTCCCTTTAAAAAAGTTTGTTTAGTAGGTACACTATAAACAGAAGTGGTATTCAGCAGGTTCTGACCAGTTCTGGAGAACTGGTAGCAGAATAAACAAACATAAGGCTGCCCTTAAGTTATCTATGTGATGATTTGGAGCAGTATATATAATTTGCCATTGTTTTCTTCAGAGCTTTACCTTACTTTAAAAAAAGTTCTGCCCAACCTATAATTCTTGGAATCCCAGGCAATGTGCCTCTAATTATTAATCAGGGTTAAACTTTCTTAGCTTCTGAGATCAGCTAAGGTCTGCTGGATACTATTTGTCAATGTGAATGATAAATAAAAATAAATCTTCATCCATAGCTTTCAAACTGGTTGTAAAAATTAACAGAAGTAAAATAGGCTGTTAAGTTACATACATTATGATACTTTGCCAATGATCTTTCTTAATTTTCCTGTTCTTTCCCTCTCCTTTTGTAGTGTTAGTTTAGTAATTTGAGCTTACCATTTCTCAGAATTGGACAGGCAAACAGAAACACACAAAGATCTTTGAATGAAACCTAAACAAGTCTGGTTGCGGGGTGGTGCAGAACTTCAAGGTGGCAAACAGTAAAAAAAACACCTCCTTCAAAGGATCTTACTAAGGTTGACTGATGCCAGGCCGCTCCCTGGCAGTGAAATTCTAGATGGGGTATGCAGAATACGTTGCCTCTTAAGATAAATGTATTAAGTGTTGCTAAGTTTTAACAATCCTCAGGGATCAAATAATTTTATGGGCTTGGGATGAAGTTTACTCAGTTCATTATTTTAAAGGGAACTGGCATATCCGACACTCTGATAATCCAAACTGCAATATGAAATTCTTCAGATTTCCACCGCCCCCTTTTTTAGAATTTTACAATATATTTTTTTCCTTCTGAAATGGAAAAGATGAAAAAAAAGCATGCTCTGTAAAAAGCATTGCATTAAAAGGCACGTATTAAGGAAAAATGCAACTATGTATGTTCAAGAAATTGTATACATTTTTATGGACACAGAAATGTAGGTGGATGTTCCTGCAGATTTTTTTTAAATCATCAAATTTGCATAGAAATAGAGTGTTAATCATTATGCACAGAAGGACAGGCCTAAATGGCCACCCACGAACATCACATAGATCAATCCAACAGTTCATGGTGAGGAGGCCCTTTCCAGTAAGACTAATATAGTTGCTGTTTTTAATCTCCTTTGCATAAAACCTACAGTCCCATTTCATTTTTCTGCTGGCCTTCTCTCACTATAAATGCTTACTGTCGTGTCCGCAAAAAGACGCCAGGAGTCGGTGACTACGTTAAAGCTCTTTATTTGGAAGTTGAGAACCGAACCGGCGAAAAGGAAAAAGCCCGCGGCTTTTATTCTTTTTGCCGCCGCGGCCGCGGCCAATGGCAACGTTTCAAGTCTCCCGCTCTTGGAGCGAGCCAATCGCGGGAGACTTTCAACGGGCCAATCGGCGCGGCTCGCCTGGCCAATTAGAAATCCCCGCGCTTTAGCCAATCAAAGCGCGGGGATTTCGAGTATGTAAATGAAGGACAGAACACCCCTCCCCTCTTGGTACAGTCCTTACGTTGTGTAGTCACGTAGGTAGGCGGGGCTCCGTCTAGTCCTACTTGACCTGCGCAACTCAGTTGCAAGCTGGATTTCGGCCGGAGCAGTCGAGTTTTTGGCTGCTCCCTCTTCTGTGCGAACCGGTTGGATGATCGGGCCGGTTCCTTCTCCGTGGCTCCCACCTGGGCCTTCCGGGTTGGTTGAGCTACGGGTTTCGCCGCTCCCGCTTGGTCTTTCCGAGTTGGTTGAGCTGGCTTGGTGGTTCTTCTCCGGTGGGGGATCGCGATGGCTGCGTTCCGGTAAGTACTGCTGGTTTATTTTTTCTTTCGTTTGGTTATTCGGGTATTCCCTCCCCCCTTGGTTTGTGTTTTGGGGGGTGGATTCTGTTGCTGTCCGAGACCTGAGTTGGTCAATGTGTCGTTTCCAGGCTCGCCCATCTGTGGTTTGGAGCCAGTATGAGCGTGGGCCTGTGATTTGGGTGATGACGGCTGGGATCCATAGGGGGTCCCCCGTCAGGTTTTTTGCATACACGAGGTCCCCGGGTGCGAATGTTCGGTATTTTGTACTTGAGTCTGGGGGCCGCTCTGGGTTATACGTTGGGTGTAACCTATCGAGTGGGGACCTCAGCTTCCTACCCATTAGTAACTCGGCTAGGCTTTTGTTGGTAGTGGTGTTCGGGGTGATGTGTTGTATAAAGAGGAGTCTGTTAATTTTGTCTTGGATCTCCCCGTGGTCCATTTTCCGGATGGTTTTTTTGGTAAATTGGACCATCCGTTCCGCCCTACCGTTCGCCGCCGGATGCGCCGGTGCCGTTAATGCGTGGCGGATGCCCCTTTCCGCCAGGAATTTCTCGAAGTCGAGGGAAGTAAACTGGGGCCCGTTGTCGGAGACGACGACGTCTGGGAGGCCGTGTGTTGCAAAGAGTTTGCAAAGTTCTTTGATCACGGCCTCCGTGGTTGTGGATTTCATGTCGCTTACCTCCAACCAGTTGGAGTAAGCGTCAACTGTTATGAGGAAGGTATGTCCATTCGTGGGACCGGCAAAGTCCAAATGGATTCTGGACCAGGGCCCCCTTGGTGTTTCCCACTCCCGGATGGGTGCTGTGGGTGGGCTGGGTCTAGTCTCCTGGCATCGCTGGCACCTAGCTACCCAGGCCTCTATCTGCTTGTCCATCCCTGGCCACCAAGCGTAACTTCTGGCCAGGGCTTTAGTTCTTACGATGCCAGGATGCCCCTCATGCAACATTTCTAAAACTTTCCCTTGCAGTCTGTCCGGGATGACCACCCTGTCACCCCATAAGATGCACCCCTTAAGTAGCGAGAGTTCGGTTTGGCGGTTTCTAAATGTCTTAACGGACTCGTCGTTGTCCCTATCAGGCCAACCTTTTTCCACCCAATGCAAAATCCGCGCCAGACGCCTGTCTTTAATATTTTCCCGGGCAATGTCTGACGCGGTTATGGGTAGGTTGGGTAGGTTCTCGATGCTAAGGGTGTTTGTCGTTGGTGCTGGGTCAGGGTCGGAGTCTGGTAACGGCGAGCGGCTCAAAGCGTCCGCGTGTGAAATCTTCTTACCCGGTTTGTGTATAAGTTCGTAGCTGTAGGCTACCAGGAACTCGGACCACCTTGTCATCCGGGGAGACAGAATGTTCGGGGTGGCTCGATTCCCTGCAAGGATGCCCAACAACGGCTTATGGTCTGTTACAATGGTGAAAGGGCGGCCGTAAAGGTATTCGTGGAACCGCTTAACGGCGGCAACTATAGCCAAAGCTTCTTTGTCCAGTTGGCTATAGTTCCGCTCTGGCTTGGTTAGAGTCCTGGAAAAGAACGCGATGGGTGCTTCTTTTCTGTCAGGAAGGGTATGGCTGAGGACAGCGCCGACGCCGAAAGGTGATGTGTCGCAAGTGACGGCCAGGGGCAAAGTTTCGTTGAATTGGATCAGGACGGCGTCGGAGGTGAGGAGGTCTTTAGTTTTTTGGAAGGCGGCTTGCTCCCGTTTCCCCCAAGTCCAGGTTGCCGCCTTATCCAGGAGCCTATGTAAAGGCTCCGCCGCCGTTGCCTTTTGGGGTAGGAAGACATTATAAAAGTTCAGTAACCCCAAGAATGCCTGCAATTCAGTCTTTGATCTAGGGGTGGGGGCCTCTTTGATAGCTTTCACTTTTTTACTTGTGGGGTGAATGCCGTGCCGGTCTAGTAGGTAGCCCAAGAATTCCACTCGTTCCGTGCACAGTTGGCATTTCTCCCTTTTTACTTTAAGTCCCGTTACTTTAAATTTGGTTAAGACTTCTCTGAGTCGGTTTACTAATTCGGCTTCGTTTGGCGCCGCCACTAACACGTCATCGAAATAGGGCACCACCCCCTTGATGCCCTGCAGCAAACGTTCCATCAGGCTCTGAAAGATGCCTGGTGCCACGCTGACTCCGAATTGGAGTCGGTTGCACTTGAAGGCCCCCCGATGGGTAACGATGGTCTGGGCTTCCGCCGTTTTTTCGTCGACCGGCAACTGCTGGTATGCCTGGGCGAGATCAAGCTTGGCAAAGACCCTGCCCCCTCCCAGTGAGTGCAGTAGGTGTTGCACGATTGGGACGGGGTAGGCGCTTTGTTGCAGCGCGCCATTTAGGGTGGCCTTATAGTCCCCACAAATTCTCACTGACCCATCTGGCTTGACCGGGGTCACTATTGGGGTCTCCCATCGGGCATGGTCTATTGGTTGCAACACCCCCTGTTTGACGAGCTTGTCAATTTGCTCATCAATCTTAGGTTTTAGGGCGAATGGTACCCGCCTAGGTTTTAGTCGCTTGGGGGGGACGCTAGGGTCTAGATCAAATGAGATAAGGGGCCCCTGGTACTTGCCCAGGCTTCCGTCGAAGACCTCCCGGAACTCCTGGGCTAGCCGCTGTTCCCAGCCATCGTCGGTGACGTGGTTGACTCCCGTGAGAGCGATGTCGAGCGGGGCGAACCATTGTAGGCCCAGCAGGCTTGGGCGGTCGCGATCGACGATTGTGAGTGGGAGTTGTTCGGTGCGCCCCTTATATGTCACATTAAAGTTCTTGGTGCCCACTACCGGGACGCGGTTTCCCTGGTAGTCTTTTACAATAATTCTTTGGGCGTTTATGTTCCTCTTATGGAGCACTAATCGTTTTATCTCGTGCCATGCAATCATGGAGAGGTAGGACCCGGAGTCCACCTCCATTTTGCATGGTTGGCCCTCGATATGGACCTCTACGTGTACCTTTCTGGCACCGTCGGAAATGGCGTGGCCGATGGTTACCGTCTGGTGGGTCTCTTCTTTGCGCCGGTTGTCGCCGCCTCTCGAGGGTCGTTGGATCCGGTCCCACCGGTTGTCCGATTGGCGATCTCTGGTCCGGGGCGGTGGGCTTTCCCTTCTTCGATTGTGTTGGTCCCATCTGGGTGGACTGCGAGTCTTCTTTTGGCGGCAAACCCGAGCGATGTGTCCCTTTTTCTCACAATGCCGACAGATGGAGTCAAAAAATCGGCATTCTGATCTGGGGTGGTCGCCGCCGCAACTGGCACAGTTGGTCCTCGACCTACGACCTCTGCGGTTCCGTTGGTCGCGCCCCGTCTGCACTCGATGTATGTCTTCTTCATCTTCGGACGTGCTGGATGCAGAATGGAAATCGCCGTGGTGTGCGGCTGTTTCGTTCTTTAGGTCGGCCGACCTTGTCGGGTTGTTGTTTCCGCCCTTCGCGTCTGGTTTTCGCATGCTGTCGGCGGAAGTGCAGGTTGCTTCTGCGGCTGCGGCTGCGGTGAGGGCGTCTGCTAGACTGATGTCGCCCTTAGCCATAAGCCGGCTCTGGAGTGCAGGGTCCCATAGGCCGAGCACGAATCGGTGTCTTAGGAGGCTGTTCAGGCTGTCAAATTCGCAGAGCCCCCCTAGGCGCCGCAACTCGGCGACGAAGTCGCTCAGTTTTTCACCCGGTTTCTGGTCCCGCCGGTAGAATTCGTTGCGCCGGATCAGGATGGGGACCTCGGGGGCGTAATGTCGCCGAAGGATAGGTTCGAGGACGTCCCAATCCATGGCGGTTGCGTCGGCCGGCTTGGCCAATGCTTTGGCCATCTGGAAAACTTCGGTTCCGCAATGGGTGAGGAAGACGGCGCGTTTTAGCGGGCCCGGGGCGTCCTTCATTCCGGTGCACTCGAGGTACATGCGGAAACGGTCTGAGAACGATTCCCAGTCCTCGGTGGCGGGGTTGAAGGGGGCGGGCGGTGCGATTTTCGCCATTTTGGTGCTAAGTCTGGCTCTCGTCGGACACGGGGTTCGGTTCAGGGTCTGGATCCCACCCTCGTCGCCAGTGTCGTGTCCGCAAAAAGACGCCAGGAGTCGGTGACTACGTTAAAGCTCTTTATTTGGAAGTTGAGAACCGAACCGGCAAAAAGGAAAAAGCCCGCGGCTTTTATTCTTTTCGCCGCGGCGGCCGCGGCCAATGGCAGCGTTTCAAGTCTCCCGCTCTTGGAGCGAGCCAATCGCGGGAGACTTTCAACGGGCCAATCGGCGCGGCTCGCCTGGCCAATTAGAAATCCCCGCGCTTTAGCCAATCAAAGCGCGGGGATTTCGAGTATGTAAATGAAGGACAGAACACTTACCATTGGTTAGTGTTTGCAAGATAGCATCTGCTACACCCCAGATGGCAGGTATTATAAAAAATAGGGCAAGTTGGTTTGAGTGAGGTTTCCAGAGCAATAGTGCTATTATGCAGCTGAGATTGAGAATGGCACCTGTTGGATGAGACAAAGATCATGAGAAAACAGTAAAGCACATTCCAGTTCACACTTCATGAATTTAAGAACTGCTTGGCTTTGTAGGACCCAAAATGCATCTTACCTACAGCTTCCTTTCTAGCACCCAGTAAACTCTGGAAGAAAGAAGCAGGATTGGTCCAGACAAGAAAACAATGAAGGTCACATTTTTCAATCTTGGCAGCTATGTTTTCTATTGCCAAAAAGGGCAGGACTAGGACCAGTGGATTAAAACTAAGGTAGGTGGCTTAAACTAGACATTAGAAAGACTCTCTTGATTGTATGAAGTGTTAGGCAGTGGAAAAGGCTGCCACATTATGTGGCAAGTTCTCATTTGCTAAAGGTTTTCCACAGAAGGTGGATGATCATCCACTAGATATATTGTAGGCAGGGGTGTCAAACTCACGGCCTGTGGGCCAGATGTGTCATGTGCTGGCCACCCTTACCCCCGGTTTAGCAAAAGGGAAAAAAGTCGCGATATGTCATGTAACAACTATGTGATGCCACGAGTTTGACACCCCTGCTGTTGGGAATCTTGCACTGAGCCAGATGCTGGTCTGCACCACCTCTATGGTATCTTCCTCTCTATAGTTCAATGATATGTATCATATGTTCTATGATATGTGGAGAACAAGTCCTCCATATATCACTTGACCTCTCTCGTTCAGGCATCATTTTCTCAAGTTGCCACATTAGCCTCTAAAAAGATGCTGCTGCTGTAATATGCCTTTAAAGCAGCAGCCTCCTTTTCCCAAGGCTATTCCAATGAATAGCAAAAGAGGCACATTTGTGTAAGATCTAAAGCAATTGTTCCAAAACATTTTCAAAGTATGCACAGCCCTAACAGTGGTGTCATACTCGCAGCCCACAGGCTGGATGAGTCACATGCTGGCCCTGTCCCCGCCCAGTTTAGCGAAGGGGAAAAAAAAGTCTTGATACATCATGTGATGCTGCCATGACAATGTGAGTTTGACACCCCTGCCTAAGACCATTTTTTTTGTCAAAAAAAATAATACTACCTATATAAATACGTTATAAAAAGAGTACCAGATTTGATATGAGGTCATATATTGAAATTAATAAACTGAATCAAAATTTCATGATCAGGTGATTTCCAGAACATCTTCTCCAAGTTGGAAACCTTCAGCTCCTTTACCTACAGCAGTTTTTCTGAGAACTCTTGGAATTACAGTGAATTAGAATTCTGGTATCCTTGGAGAATTTTTCAATAAAGTTACCAATTCAGCAAATATATTTATATAACTATGGGGACTGTTGCTTTGTCATCTTGCTAGTGATGGAAAGTTCTCTAGATTATGTTCTTGCACAATTGCTCAACTTGTATCCTATTCCTCAAAGCTCAAGCCAAATTCACCCAGGCCATTTCAGTAGACAAGCACCCAGTTAGCCTTTACCTACCCAATGTAAAGAGAACCTTTCTACCGGTGAATTGGTAAATCTTGCCAAACAGCAAGGAGGCAAGTGAATTTGTAGCTGAAAAGCAGATCATCACATATCCAACAAAGTTTATCCCAAGAGCACAGGTCACATAGGACTGGAAAGGAAGGGAGAAAGGGCGAGGTGCCCATGGTTATTTTGTTATACAGAGCAACAGCTTCAATTTTCTTCTTTGCTGGCGTTAAACATTCATGCAACATCTACACAATCAATAAGGCACTATTCTCTGTCTGCTATCGAGCCTCTAAATGCTATGTGCAGCTGCTGTGCAATATGGGTAGACAGCTAGAACTTTGATCAGTTACTGCAGCTGTTCTTAAACACAAAACAAGTGAAAACTGGACCTGGAGTTGAAAAGACATAAACTACTCATTCTCAAAGTAGTATCCTCCAAGTGTGTTGTAATTGCTTGATAGCCTATCCCTTTGGCTTCTGCCTGTTCCAGCAATCTAACAGAGGTAACATGTTCAGGGTCTCCTTGATGAAATGGTGTCATCTGGTAGGTTCTGGGAAGTGTGTCTTCTCTCTCATGGTGCCTGCCTTACGGAACAGCCTCACCCTGGACAGACCCACCCCTTTTAGCTTTCTGGAAGGTTGTAAAGACTTGGCTTTCCCCATCAGCATTGGAACTGAATATTAATGGAACTCTGGCATTTGTATGTGTAACATGTTGACAATGAGTTTTTTTTTTTTTTATAGGTGCCTCAACTTGTTTTTTTAATTGTTCTATATTAAGTTTTCATGTTTGTTCAGTACTCAGGATTCCACCGGTGGCCATATAAATGTAATTAAAAAATAAAATAAAAATAAAACCAGTCATTTCAACACATTGGAATTCTTAGCAAAGATGGAATTCTTTGGACATACAGACGTGGAGTTCTGAAAGTTTTAATTCTGATGCAACTGGAATATAAAATCCTGGCTATGTTTCTGAGCTTGGAGTACTACATGCATCAAGGGTTCTGCCTCCTCACTATATTGTTAATGGGACAGATGTCTTGTTTTTGTATGTACTCAAATGTTTTAATATCTTTTACTGTTTTAACATTTTTAATTGGTTTTACTGTTCTATGATGTTTTTCAAATTTTAATTGTAATGTGTTTTGAATTGTGAGCTGCCCAGAGTTGTTTGCTGAGATGGGCAAACAATGAATGAATGAATGAATGAATGAATGAATGAATGAATGAATGAATCTATCTATCTATCTATCTATCTATCTATCTATCTATCTATCTATCTATCTATCTATCTATCTATCTATCTATCTATCTATCTATCCCTTAAGACAGAGTCTATGCTAGGTATTCTGCTCATCCTGCATTTTTTCACTTAGCACCTGAAATAGATGTAGATAAAGCTATATTTTATAACCGACCTTATTATAGTCACCAGCCAAGAATCCTTGCTCAAGTCCACTATACATAGTCAAAGGTATCAAGAGACACTGGCGTTTATCTTTAAGACGTTGAAATGTTTCCAGAAAATTGGATCTAAAGGGTGACATAGACTTTTCTTCACTCTCTGCTTGGTTGGTTGAGATTTGATCCAGAAATATAGTCACTAGCAACACAGCTAGAATCTCACTAGCTGAGAAATGAAAGGAGGTATTTGAATTAACAGGGTATATTATTGTGTTTGGAAAAATTGATGTTTAATAACAAAGTCATATTTCTTGGCTTATTAAGTGCTACTAATTTAAATGAGCAATACTTTTGGGGCATCCTTTTTTCACAATTATTTTTGCTCAGCTGTGATGTTTGTGTTATGATAGCTAGCAGAAAAAACAACAACCCCACAATCTGCTGTTGCATAAAACATTTGTTACCATTCCAGGTCAAATCAAAGGTTTTACTGAGATTAGTATCACACATCTGTCAATATTGCTTCTACTCCAGGTGAGCATATTTTTTGAGCCATTTCCTTGCAATGATAGTATTTTCTGAATTACATGTGAAGGGACATTATGCTAAAAGTGCAAATGTTAATTTGTATTATATTATATTGATGGAAGTTGAAGTAAATTCAATCCAATCAAATGGATTGAATATAAGAATTGAAATGATCTACTAAATATTCAGAATTTGGTAAGATTTACCATTTCTCTGTTCATATTTTGAATGGAAAATGTTATCTTCAGAGTCGAAGCATGGCCTACCAAAACATAATATTTTGATCCCTAATATTTGAAATTTGAAAATATTCGACTCACTGATTTGGGGGTGTAGCCTCTCCCTTATCACAGGCTGTGGATTTCACAACATAGGAATAAAAATACCCCAATCCATGCTGCATTAACTACAGTTAAATTGAATCATATTATATGTTAACCAAGAAATTTAATAATTATATACTAGTGGTTTTAAAATTCTTTGCTGAGGAACAAAGCTTATCCAGGATTTACCAGGAAGATCAACCATTTTGAATAAGCTTCTGAAAATGCACATTTATATTTTACTTTAGTTGCAATGAACACCCAGGCGAGAAGTTGGTTTGTATTATAGCTTTATCAAAACCTAATGGAATCTGTGCACAGCTGTCCCTTGTATTGAGCCACTGAAAAGCAAAGGTAGGAATGTCATTCTAGATTAACTCTGTGTACCATTGCTGGCTAGCCAATCCTCCTAGACTTAAAAAAATATAAGAGGTCTTCATATTGTAATTAAATTATCATACATTCCTGTACCCTATGGATATTCTTCTTGAACTGTTGGTTTTCCAGCATTCTTCCAACTTGTTCCACTTACTGACTTAGAACATGAAATAATAGAGTTGGAAGAGACTTCAGAGGTCATCTAGCCCAACCCCCTGCTTGAGCAGGAGACCCTATATCATTTCAAATAAATGGTTAGACTTGGACTATAGCTTTTACTTATAGACTTGTTCTATAGCAGAGGCCCCCAAACGTGGCAACTTTAAGACTTGTGGACTTCAACTCCTAGAATTCTCCAGCCACCATAGCATAGTATAGCTGGCTGGAAAATTCTGGGAGTTGAAGTCCACAAAGTTGCCAAGCTTGGAGACCTCTGGTCCAGAGGTGGTATTCAGCAGGTTCTGACCAATTCTGGAGAACTGGTAGTGGAAATTTTGACTAGTTTGGAGAAGTGACAAACGACTGGAGATTTTACAATATCCTTTTCCTGCCATGCCCACCAAGCCACACCCACAGAACCAGTAGTAAAAAAAAAATGAATCCCATCACTGCTGGTCTATAGCTTTTAATTCTCAGATTCTGATTAAATTCAGATTGCTTCCTATACGCCATCCCGTTGGTCCTGGATGAAGGAGAAATCAAGAAAAGCCTTGTATACTATGAAAATAGGTACCCAATAGTTTCTGCAATGTTCCTGTAGGACATTTTAAGGGCAGACAAGAAACAATGGATTTAAATTAAAAGGAAGATGTTTTTGACTGGGTTAGGGGGGAAAACCTTCCCTAAAAATAAGAGGTCTTCTATAAGGGAATGGACCACTTTGAGAGATGGTGGACTCTCCTTCAACTAAAGGCATTTAAACAGAAACTAGACAGCCATCCAGGGGTGGGATTCTACCAGTTAGCACCTATTCGCTAGAACTGGTTGTTAACATTCTAAGCAGTTTGGAGAACCAGTTGTTAGAAGAAATTACTGGCCTAATCCTGTAAGGAAGGCAGGAAGGAAACATTCTGGTGTTGCTTACAGAAACTGCCTCTCCGTTAACCCTTATTACATTCTTGGCAGGAGTAGACTTCCTGTCTCAGGAATATCTCTGGAGTTTTTTTCCCCTCCTTTGCTGGTACTTTGCTTGTGTGGAGTGACTATTTAAAGTTACAATGGCACTGAAAAAAGTGACTTATGACCATTTTTTTCACACTTACGACTGTTGCAGCATCTCCACAGTCATGAGAGGCCAGGTGAGGAGATATGTGCCTTGATGTGAGTGATATTAAGTTGGTCACACCCATCCAATAACATGACCACCAAGTCATGCCCACCACCTAAGCCAAGCCCACAGAACCAGTTGTTAAAAATTTTGAATCCCACCTGTGCAACCATCTGATGCCAGAGATGCTTTAAGAGTAGATTCTTCCCCCAATCTTGGGTATTCTCTAATACCCTATTCAAATCTTACATATTTAATTCTATATATATGTAAGAGGTCGCTTTTTTCATTTTAATATTTAATTTTAGTATATACAATATATGAATAAAATATATGAATATTTTGTAAATCCTGTTTAAAGCTTAGGGGATCTTATTGTAAACCTCCCAATTTTTCTCATTTAACTTTGGTCAATTAATGGTTTTCCACATATTGAAGTTCAGCTCCATTGATCCTCATCACTGGTCAACCTTGAACTCTATTTCAGGGTTTTCAGAATAGAATACGTTTATGCTCTGTGCCACTCTGAACCATCTCACAGTTAAGAATTCAACATTTGATATATTAATTTATCCATTTAAATCTTGCCATGATGGAGCTCAAGGCATGAAAAGCATATTTCCTAGATCAGGGCTGTCAAACTCAAGGTCCGTGGGGTGCTTAGATCCGGCCCATGGGGCTGCCCTCGAAACAGCGAAGGATTGCCTCTGCCAGAAAAAAAATAGGGCTCCCGAGCTCCATTTTTGGCTGTGATGTTCTCCTGCAACCCTCTGCCAGTGAATATGGAGCTTGGGAGGGCCCTCCTGAGCTCCATTTTTGCTGGAATAGGGTTACAGGATGCCATTGCAGCCAAAATGAAGCTCAAGAGCCTGTTTTCACCAGCAGAGCACTCAGACCCCCACAGGCACCCCCGATACAAGTGATATTAAGTTGATCACACCCACCCTGGCACCTGGAGGTCAAACACAACCCTGATGTGTCCCTCAATAAAATCAAGTTTGACACCCCTGTCCTAGATAATCTCCCATCAAAGCACTACCTAAACCAAGAACTTAGCTTTAGTAAGGTCCAGCATTATATAACTTTAAAATGTGCTCTGACACATTATACATACAAATTATGCACACTTTCCTTCATCAGATGGCAAAGATGCTGGACAGGGCTTACCTGTGTAGATTCCCATCAAAGTATAGATCAAAGTATTAGATGGTCCTTTTGACATCACAGTCCTATTTGTGGTGTTTACTTTGCAGCTGCCTGTACCACAGCACAACAGATCTGCTTCTGTGAGATTCGCTAATATATTAAAAACATAAAAAGGAAATTAATGGTCAAAATACAGACAAAAATGAAGGGTATATATGCAAATGAAGGCCAAATATACAATCCACTTGTGATTTTTTTGTCATCAGCTTTCAAGCTTTGTTTCAAAGAAATTTAAACTTCCTTGGGGTTTTTATTTCTAATCCAAGGAATATCAGTGGGGTCTATGATATTCTCTTGAGTTTTTTCATTCATTCGTTCGTTTGTTCATTCATTTGTTCATTTGATTTCTATAGCCACCCATCCCAGTCAAAGATTCTGGGTGGCTTACAATTCAAAAAAGTATATTACAATTAAAATACTAAAAATATTTTTAAAAATCCAGATTAAATATACATAGGAGCAAGATATTTGGTCTATTAGTAATACAGCCCGGAAACTGGGGCATTGACACCTTGAGCACCCCAGGCATGAGAACGTAGCCAGGTTTTTAGGTCCTTATGAACGGCTAACAGGGTTAGGGGCAAGGGATGCAAATATTTTTACTACCAGTTCTGTGGGTGTGGCTAGATGGAAGTGGCCATATGACTGGGTGCAGTGGTGGGATTCAATTTTTCTTACTACTGGTTCTGTGGGTGTGGCTTGGCATGGCTTGGTGGGCGTGGCAGGGGAAGAATACTGCAAAATCTCAATTCCCACTCCACCCCACTAACCTGCTTTCCAGCTCCGTTTTCCTGTGCAGGACAACAAAGAAGACCCAGCCGATCAGCTGGGACTCAGGAGGCAGAGAATAGATGGGGACGGGGCCAGTCATAGGTGGTATTTGCCGGTTCTCTGAACTTCCCCAAATTTCCACTACCAATTCACCAGAAATGGTCAGAACCTGATGAATACCACCTCTGACTGGGTAGACGTGGCTTCTCTTTTTTCAGTACTCCCCTGCACTCCATGTTTTTGCCTTCTGGGCCTCAGGGAAGCCTCCTGGGTGAAGCAGCGAGCTGGATCTCAGGACAGTTGATCGTAGGGAGGAAAAAAAAAAAGAAATACTGGTTCGGTCAAACCAGTTGTTGTTGTTTTACTATCGATTTGGGCCAAACAGTGTTGTAACTATGTATCATTGCAACTATGTATCATTCATGTGTAATCATTAACTTCTGTCTCTTCAGTGACCTTTGCAAGGCACGTACAAGGGACAAGGAGCTAGACGGTTGTTAATAAGCTTATCCACACTGCAAATGATCTGTCCAGTATGCAGCTTTGTAAACATGCACATCCTGATGAGATTATCATGTTTGACTTGAGCTTTGATTAAATCATTTTCTTGTAAAAAAGCACAATAAAAGAGCGTGTGCCAAGACATTCAGGGCGCGCTCATCCCGAGGAAACTTCGCCTCCTGTCGTTTCTCTCTCCTTCGCTCCCTATCATGAGCCACCCATCTGATGCGGGATAGCAGATACCGCAAAACAGTAGCATTTTTTTATTACCGGTTTGCCTGAACCGAGCCAAACTGGTAGAATACCACCACTGGTTGGGGGCCATTCTAATCCCCTGTTCACTCTATTTTAAGAAATGAATTCCTATGGAGCCTTTCTTGTGCATTCTTGCTGCAAAGTCCTGCTCTCTAAATTTCTTTCCGGGCCAGAAGTTCAAGCAATTATATCAAGAACTTGCTAATGGGTTGATGTACATGATAAAATAGAACAATTATGTGTGATTTCTCCTCCCAATCCCCCCCCAAAATAACTGTGCCTTTGAGATGAATGTGATCTTTTGAAACATTCAAGAGTACCACTAACAGTTTCTGATTTGTTCCTAATAGTAATGTTTGGTCAGTTAAGGAATTTTATCCATTATGAATACAACTTTGTCAAATTGCCCCATTAGCAGTGATTTTAATTAGTAACATTCAGTCCCAAACAATTTCTTAAAAGAACCGACTACTGCTCTGGTCCATCTAGCTTCTATTATCCTTATATTAAAGGATTAATTCAAACTTCAAATAAAAACATTTAAAACATAGAATATAAACCCATAGACTGATTCTTTAGTGTAAATGCTAGAAACATTACTTGTTAGAGTCAGCCTGCTACTTTGTCAGATGATTAGTAAAACTAGTGCAAAATTGCATGGGATTATCGAATATGCTAAACCAAAATCAAGCATGTTGATTTATTATGTTCCAATTTAGGGCAATATATGAACTATATCTGGAATCAGTAATTTGCAAGCCCAAGAGGCAGAGTAAGAGAACAAAGGTTGGCTGTCATACTGGACAAGAATTTTTAAAGCCTTAAAACATTTCCTTTCTCACTGTATTGTTTACAAATAATATAAGCTTCATATGTCTTTTGTCCTACATGTCTACTTAAACATAATTACCTTTATTAGGAGTCTGGTTAAAGACCAGAGATGCTATTAGATTTCCCCAGACTCCAGAGGATCGATATATCAAAAAGAAGAGTCCAAAATACTGGGTAACTATATATTTTCCAATTTTGCCCACTTTCTGAGCATATAAATTGCCAGCCATGGTAAGATAAGTGCACTTTGCTGACCAGAGGGGGGCTGCTCCCAGCCCTAAGATCACAGATGTGGGGATGAGTGTGAACCTGCCAAAAACATGTAATTTGGTTATTTTTAATGAAACAAAGCATAATCCCAAAATACTTATCATTGCACTAAATTTCAGAGAAATTTATTGTTTGAACTCCCTCTGCAAGAACAAAAACAGAATGCAAGGGAGGCAAATAATGATTCATGTGTTACAGAGTTGCATAAGAAGTCATGATACAAGTACAGAATTAAAGCATCACCAACAGGATTGCAATGTGAGAAAAGGAGGCAGTGGCAAACCACTTCCAAAAAACTTCGCCAAGGAAATTGCAGGCAATTGCTAGCAGTCAAAAACTGACTTGAAGGCACACAAATACACACAGTTTGTATGCCCTCCCTTATTTCTGAGAGTTCAAGGCAGTTTATAGACTAGGTCTCTCTTCTTGTTCCTTTTTTTTTTAACCCCCTGGCAACAATCCTTTGAAATAGGATGAGCTGAGAGAAGATTGTGAGCTATGATTCCGGAATGTTCACATTACAACTACTTGAGCCTGACGGTATAATATAATGAAACACAGGATATTCCAGATGTGTTATGCTACTAGGGATAGATTAATATACATATAGTCCTCAACTTATGACCTCAAACTTCCACAAACTGGAACCAGAACTTCCATTGCTATGCTAGGCAGTTGTTAGTGAGTCCTGCCCAATTTTATAAACTTTTTTTTGCTGTGGGTATTAAGTGAATCACCACAATCAGGCAGTCATTAAGTGAAATCCATCTTCCCCTATTGACTCCTTGTTGGAAGCCAGCTGGGAAGGCCATAAATGGTAATCCCATGACTCTGGGATGCTTGCAGCTATGATTAATACATGTCAGCTGCCAAGCACATAAATTTTGAACACATGACCATGGGAATATTCTGAAGATTATATAGTAAATGCAAGACCTGGTTGCAAGTTACTTTTTTCAACACTGTCATACCTTTGAACAATCATCAAATGAATGGTTGTAAGTCAAGGACTATGTCTAAGAACACATAAAATAAGCCCTCATAATATAAGAAGAAATAACGTTTAGAAAGTTTAACAGTCAAAGTACAACTTATTTATAGCTGTGTAAAGGTATCATGTTTTTTATCATGTGATACTCTTGATTTGTTTATACTTGCTAGAAATTGGTGGAAATTAAAGTACATGGGTTACATAGCACTCCCCAGGCTAGTGCCCTCTGACTATATTGGGTGTGTGTGTGTCTCATCCCAGATTTTCACTGCTAATCTAGCCAATTTTCTTGATGGAGATTCAAGGAATCTCCAGGATGCTTAATTGCTGGAAGTGTTCAAGAAAAGATTGGACAACCATTTGCTTCGGATAAGATATGGGCCCTATGATTTTATGAGATCATTTTATTTATTTATTTGATTTGTCAATTGCTTACAAAATAATAGATATAAGTATAAACATGAGTAAGAATACAGGAAATAGGTGCAAATAAATGGGGACAATAGGACAGGGACAGGAGGCACAATGGTGCACTTATGCACGCCCCTTACAGACCTTTTAGGAATGGGGTGAAGTCAATAGTGGTTAGACTGAGATTAAAAGAGTGGGGATTAGAGAATGTAACAACCGAGTCAGATAGTGCATTCCAGGCATTGACCACTCTGTTGCTGAAGTTGTACTTTTGATACCAGGTGGATCAAACATTAGCTAAACTTCTCTTTTCCTATCCTTTCCTTTTGAAATGTAATTATAACTCCAGTCGTTAGATGGTGGCTTCTGGTTGGTTTCACTTGGCTGAGGCTTTGTTTGCTAAAGGAGATGTATGTCGTTGCCTCAGTTACAAAAGCAGTTGCTATACACTCTCCAGCATATCTGTTTATTTATTCTGCTTTTTTGTTCATGTTCTAATAGCTTATGAAAAAGACTGGATGTGAGTGGCTGTTTTGTTTTGATGAGAAACCCTTCACTGATATATCAGAGGTGGACTGGTTAAAAAAAAAAGATGAAGACAAAAACAAAACTACAAACCAGAGATCAGCAAAACCATGTTAACCATCTATAGAATGGCCTAAAGCAACAGCTGCAGTTTTACAGATGAAAATTATGGCATACATCCTACCCAAAAGGCTATTCCCTCAAACCCAAAATTAGTTAGACTATTTGATATCTTCTTTGCCCAATGTCTTATTTTAAGTACATCTGAAAATGATCTCAGTGTTGGTGAAGAAATGCTCAAAGCTAAGTTAGGCAGAAGAAATAGGAGAAAAAAAAGGTATTCACCACAAATCTGATCTTCTCTTTCTTTTCTCCTATTTTTTCCAAGAGCAAGGAACTGCTGTTGTGCTTCATTCCCTATTTCCATTGCCAATATGAGCTCTATCCAGATTGAAACTGGTATCATTTTGAGGTCTGGCCTGACCTCAAATATTTAAAAGCTCTCTCTTACCTTCTCTTCATCTTAGGGAGCCTAAGGCCCCAATTTCATTCTTTAAAAACTCACTTACAATGTTGGGTTTTGGCTCTGTTCATTTGCAGATCTTGGCATGTTATAAAAAACTCAGTTCTCATATTCAAGTCAATAAAAATTGCACACCTCTTCTATAGATATCCCACCGTTCCACTTCCCAGCTGTTGTTTGCTGATTACTCAAGTATTAGTAATGTTTATAGTCTGAAAAGATTCAGTTTGGTGCTATCATTAAAAACATTTACTTGTCCCCTATCAAATCCTAAAGTGATTTTCAGTTTTATGTTTAATGAAGCCCAAACCAACTAATGAACAAATATCCATCTATTTATTATGCATTTTTCAATTTAGTTAGATTCAATTAGATTTTTCAGAAATTATATCTGCCCCCCAAATGTGTAGGAACAGAGCAGGCGGGGTGGGGGTGGAATTAAGTACGTCATAAGTTTGGAGTCCTTGCATTCTCACAAGCATTCCAAGTCCAGCCCCTCCTGAATTCTGTTAACCCTTATCTGGTGCCAATTTATTGTTGAACTTTAGTTAACCAAATACTTCGGGTTGAATAAATATTTTATGATGCAACCTTATGAATGGTCCTGATTCTTTGTGTCTTACAAAATGCATTGCAAATGTCATAGGTATTAGGAAATTCTCATTACCAGCTGGCATAGAAGTTTCCCAAAGAGAATGTAATATAGCAGCACATAGAGCCTACAATAGTCCACTTGCATCCAAATTTCTTAATGATGACTGATGGAAGAAACATGGAGGACAGAATGAGAGTAGCATAGATCACACTCAGGGACGCAACTCCCAGGCCTTCTTCAGAGTGGAGGCTGCTCTGTACAGACAAAATGCAACAGAGGCACATATTTATAGCAAATACAATAATATATGGTGGACAATGATTAATAGAAAAAGAGGAAGAGACAGTTAAGCCAGAGAAATTTGCCAGTGAAACCATGATATCAAACACAGGACAAATGCACTATCATCACAAAATGCTGCCTGTACTTATTGTGTCCTGACCTCTGAAGAAATAACAGGCAACAGAGAGAAAGCAGAACTGCTTAACTCATTCTTTGCATCTGTCTTCACGCAAAAAGAAACTACATCTCAACCCACCAAAAACATAACTGTAAAAGACAGACCAGAAATAAAAGTATAAATAAGCAAAAAAATAGTTAAGAGAACACCTGTCTGATCTTGATGAAAACAAATCACCAGGGCCTGGATTATATCCCAGAATTTTAAAGGAGCTGGCAGAGGTCATTTCAGAACCACTGCACCATATCTTTCAAAAATCCTGGAGCACTGGGGAACTACCAGAGGACTGGAAAAGAGCTGATGTGGTTCCTGTTAAGCTCTGCGCATGGGTGCAAGGAACGGAGACGAGGCAGTGAACAGTGAACTTCAACTCTTTATTAATCATTCTGAACAGAGCAAAACCCTAGGGCAGCAGCAGCCCTTTTATAGGGCAGGCTGCTGATCTAGTAACCAATGAGAAACATGGAGTGTTAAACCCTTGAACCAATGAGAGGGGCTCGTTAATAGCCAATCAGATTCTCCTGAATAGACCGATCCGATATCGCTATTATCAGCCAATCAGAAGCGCAGGATTAGAACCCTGCTTTTTCTAAAGGTTTGATAAAACTTTATTTAAGCGTTTTATTAGTTCATAACACCCCTTCCCCCCGGGTTCCGTTTAAGGGGTGCGGTGACATAATCCCTGAGGTATGAAGGTTGTTTTGACTGTCTATTAGATTTGCGCTGTCCCACCGGTTCCTGTCTGTAATCCGGTTTCGGCGGGATGTTTTTGGACATATCAGGTACTGGTGGTTCCGCATCCTCATTGGAGGACTCGGTGCCGCTAATGTTTTCATTGTTGTCCTCCGATCTTTGCCAGCTTGCTTCTGTTGAGGTATTCCTCTGTGGCGAGGACACTCCCCTCCCTGATTCTTCTTCATTTGTCACGCCTGATTGCTGACTTCCTTCGCTCCTGCTTCCCGCCATCTCGAATTCGGTTTCTTCGACATCCCCTCACCCCTCAGTTTGGGAGTCACCGGAGTTGCGGAAACTGGGTTGTAGCCTAGAGCGAAGCTGATCTATATGGCGTTTTCATATTTTTCCGTCGCAGGTTTTCACACAGTATGACCTGGGTTCGATGGCTTGAATTACGGTTGCCTCGACCCACAACGGTTCGCCAAAAAGGTTTCTGGCGAAAACTAAGTCGTCTATTTTGAACTTGTGGCATTTTCCGCTAGATCCACAGGGTTTCTCTGGCTCATAAGACGGGTGAAGCCGGTCGAGGTGGGAACGGAGCTTGCGTCCCATCAATAGTTCAGCTGGAGTCTTGTTGGTGACGCTGTGTGGAGTGATGTGTTGGAGTAGGAGTATTCTGTTTATTTTATCTTCAATGTCCCCATAGTCCATTTTGTAGAGGGTTTTTTAAACAAATTGTATCATGCGCTCGGCTCTTCCATTAGCCGCAGGGTGCACTGGCGAAGTTAGCGCATGGCGAATACCCCGGTCCACTAAGTATTATTCAAAGGGTAGAACGGTAAACTGGGGTCCGTTGTCGGAGACCAGAACATCTGGCAGCCCATGCATCGCGAATAGCCTGTTCAATTTCCGGATGACGGACTCGGTTGTAGTACTCTTCATTTCGTGGATCTTGAGCCAGTTGGAATAGGCATCCACTGTTAGGAGGAATGTATGTCCCTCAGTAGGTCCCGCAAAGTTAACGTGGATGCGGAACCACGGTCCCCGGGGTGTTTCCCATTCTGTTGGAGTTGCTTTAGGTGGGGCACTGCTAACTTCTTGGCACTTTAAATAAGTCTTTACCCAGGTTTCGATCTGTTTGTCGATGCCCGGCCACCATGCGGAGCTTCGTGTGAGCGCTTTCATACGCACGATGCCGGGGTGACCGTCATGCAGTGTTTTTAATACTGCTCGTTGTAACTGCTCTGGGACAACGACTCTATCCCCCCATAGGATGCAGCCTTTTTGCAAAAAAAGTTCTGTTTGCCGGTTCTTGAAGGGGGTGAAGTCGTCAGGGGTTTGTTCTACTGGCCATCCCCATTCGACCCAGCTAAGAACTCGCGCTAAGACAGGATCTCGTTTTGTTTCGATTGCAATGTCTCTGGCTGTTAGCGGCGGTGAATGTAGCGTTTCAATCTGGAGTGTCGTAAGGGTTGGAGCTGGGTCGTCGACGGTTTCTGGAAATGGTGCACGGCTCAGTGCATCAGCGTGGGGAATGGCTTTCCCCAGGCGGTGTTGCAGTCTATAGTTGTACGCAGCCAAAAACTCCGACCAGCGAGTCATTCTAGGTGATAATATATAGGGGGTTGGCTTGTCTCCCGCTATAATCCCTAGCAAAGGTTTGTGGTTGGTAACAATAGTAAAAACTCGTCCATATACATATTCATGAAACCGTTTCAAAGCAGATACAACAGCAAGAGCCTCTTTATCGATTTGACTATAGTTACATTCAGCCTTTGAGAGGGTCCTTGTAAAATAGGCAATAGGGGCCTCACTACCGTTTGGTAACACATGACTCAAAATGGCTCCTACTCCAAACGGTAATGCGTCACATGTAATTGTTAAAGGCAAAGTCTCGTTATACTGCATTAAAACAGCATCTGAGGTTAATAAGTTTTTCACTTGTTGGAACGCGTGCTCCTCTCGGTGCCCCCAGACCCAGGTTGCTCTTTTGTCGAGAAGTCTATGTAGGGGCTCAGCTACGGTCGCTTTGTGGGGCAGAAAGATATTGTAAAAATTAATGAGCCCCAGAAAAGCTTGGAGATCAGTCTTATTTCTGGGTCTTGGGGCATTTTTGATTGCTTTTAGTTTGCTATTGGTGGGGTGAATGCCTTGTTTATCAATTAGGTACCCCAGGAACTCTACTTTATTTGTACACAGTTGACATTTATTTTTTTTAACCTTAAGGCCGGAGTCTTTAAATTTCTGGAGAACCAATTTAAGATGCTTTTCTAGTATTTCTCTATTTGGGGCAGCAATTAAAATGTCATCAAAGTATGGTACGACCCCTTTGATCCCTTGCAAGAGTCTCTCCATCAAACTTTGAAAAATCCCTGGGGCTACGCTAACTCTGAATTGGAGTCGGTTGCACTTAAAGGCGCCTTGGTGCGTAACGATCATTTGTGCCTCTGCTGTTTTTTTATCTACAGGCAGTTGTTGGTACACCTGTGCTAAATCCAATTTAGCGAAGACTTTTCCGCCCCCCAGGAAATGAAGAAGGTGTTGAACCACCGGCATCGGGTAAGCGTTCTGTTGAAGGGCATGATTCAGGGTGGCCCAGTAGTCCCCACAAATCCTTAACGATCCATCTGGTTTGATGGGTGTTACAATTGGGGTTTCCCAACGAGCGTGGTCTCTTGGTTCTAAAACACCCTGGGCTATTAATTTATCAAGCTGCTCGTCAATCTTTGGTTTAAGGGCAAAAGGTACCCGATGGGGCTTAAGGCGGATGGGGGCTACTTCAGGGTTAAGAATTAAATGATATCGGGGTCCCCTTGTACTCACCTAGTTTGTCTACAAAGACGTCCTGGAATTCCTGGACGAGGGCCTCCTCCCAGTCATCGCTTCTGGTTTGGTGAATGCCGGCTACCTCGATCCCGAGTGGGGCGAACCATTGAAGGCCTAACAAGCTAGGCCGATCACGGTCGACGACGGTCAATGGTAAAGATGCAGTACGATTTTTGAATGAGACCTGAACTAGGCTGGATCCAACGACCGGAATTCGGTTCCCTTGATAATCCTTGAGTATGATTCTTTGGGTTCTGAGGTCTTGCCGCCGGACGGCAGGGATTAATTGTTTAAGGGTCTTCTAGGAAACCATCGAGAGGGATGATCCTGAATCGACTTCCATCACGCAGGGCTGGTTTTCGATGGTGACCTTCACTCGGATCTTCTTTGCATCTAGTGATGAGGCGTGACCAATTGTAATGGTTTGGTGTGCCTCTTCTCGTTTCGTTGAATTGGCCAGTGGTTTATTTCTGTAGGAGTGGTTGTTCCATTGGTGGTTCAAATGTTCCCGACTCACAGGACGATTCCCTGTGGTTTGGCGGTAGTTGGTTCCCCTCTGAAGTGGGCTGGATCCTTGCTTGCTTCTACAGACCTTTCCGATGTGACTTCTTTTCCCACAAAAGTGGCAGAGCGCGTCGAGGAATTTGCAGTCTGATCGCGGGTGGTTTGCCCCACAACCTGCACTTGGTGCTATAGTCTTTGATTCTGCTGGTGGCATTGGTCACGTTCAGACCGGAGCCAGTTGACCTCCTCCTCATCACTTTCTGATGACGATTTGAGGTCCTCGTGGTGGGTTGCCGTTGTGTGTCTCTCTAGGCGAGGTGAGGTTTCGCTGGCGAGTTGCTGGAGCGGTGCGTTGGTGCGGCGCATTCGGGCAGCCGACTTCCTGGTTGCTTCTGCTGCAGTAGCGTCAGCGATGGCATCTGCAAGGCTGATGTCACCTTTCACCATCAGCTTACTCTGCACATGTGGTGCATCTAATCCCAGAATTATTCGGTCTCTCAGAGCTTCTTCGAGGTCTGCAAACCCACAGAGGCCTCCCAGGTTCTGGAGATCCTCGATGAAATCTGCAACGCTCTCTCCTTTCCGCTGGTCTCTCTGGTAAAATTCATGTCTTCACTCAAGCGTTAGTACAGTAGGTGCATAGTGGGCCCATAGGAGGGGCTTGAGGACGTCCCAGTCCATGGTTTTCACCTCAGCCGGTTTCGCCATTGCCTTGGCCATCTTAAAAATGGCAGGTCTGCAGTGGGTCAGGAATACTGCTCGCTTTTTTCCCAGTAGTGGCATCCTTCAAGTTGTTGGTCTCCAGAAATATCTGGAACCGGTCCATGTACGAGTCCCAGTCTTCTTGTGCCGGGTCAAATGGAGCGGATGGTATGGTGCCGCCGGACATGGTTTCCGCTGTCGATGTGCCTTCAGCCGCATGCTCTGTTTGGTGCTCTGTAGTGTTCAGTCAGCTCTGACGTCTCCGCATCCCATCCTCGTCACCAGTGTTAAGTTCTGCGCATGGGCGCAAGGAATGGAGACGAGGCAGTGAACAGTGAACTTCAACTCTTTATTAATCATTCTGAACAGAGCAAAACCCTAGGGCAGCAGCAGCCCTTTTATAGGGCAGGCTGCTGATCTAGTAACCAATGAGAAACGTGGAGTGTTAACCCCTTGAACCAATGAGAGTGGCTCGTTAACAGCCAATCAGATTCTCCTGAATGGACCAATCCGATATCGCTATTATCAGCCAATGAGAAACGCAGGATTAGAACCCTGCTTTTTCTAAAGGTTTGATAAAACTTTATTTAAGCGTTTTATTAGTTCATAACAGTTCCCATCTTCAAAAAAGGAAAAAGAACAGACCCAGGAAACTATAGACCAATCAGCCTAACATCAATACCCAGGAAGATACGGGAAAAGATAATTAAAAAACAGATCTGCCAACATCTAGAAACAAGTAAAGTAATAACTAGCAGTCAGCACAGGTTTGTTAAAAACAGATCATGCCAAAACAATCTTATTTCATTCTTCAACACAGTAACTAAATTAGTAGACCAGCAAAATACTGTGGACATAATATATTTAGATTTCAGTAAGGCATTCGATAAAGTAGACCACAACCTACTTCTTAGTAAGCTAGAAAAAAATGGAATAAATAGCACCACCACTAGATGGATTCACAACTGACTGGCAAACCATACTCAACAAGTAGTCCTTAATTGGTCTAAATCTACACGGAGGGAAGTAAGCAGCGGAGTGCCACAAGGTTCCATCTTAGGCCCAGTACTCTTCAATATCTTCATTAACGACTTAGATGAGGGAATAGAAGGGGAACTTACCAAATTTGCAGATGATACTAAGCTGGCAGGAATAGCTAACACCCAAGAAGATAAGCTCAAGATCCAGATAGATCTTGACAGACTAGAACACTGGGCCATATCTAATAAAATGAAATTCAATATGGAGAAAAGTAAAGTCCTACACTTAGGCAAGAAAAATCAAAAGTACACATATAGACTGGGTGAAACCAGGCTAAACAGCAGTAACTGTGAGAGGGATCTTGGAGTCTTAGTGGACAACCAGCTAAATATGAGCAAGCATTGTGCAGCAGCCACCATAAAAGCTAATGCAATCCTAAGTTGTATTAACAGAGGTATACAGTCAAGATCAAAGGAAGTACTAATACCACTCTATAAAGCCTTAGTAAGACCACATCTAGAGTACTGCATCCAGTTTTGTTCACCACATTATAAAAAAGATGTTGACTCTAGAAAGAGTACAGAGAAGAGCAATCAGGATGATTAGGGGACTGGAAGCTAAAACATACAACGAACGGTTGCAGGAACTGGGCTTGGCTAGTCTAGTAAAGGGAACCACCAGGGGAGAATGATAGCAGTCTTCCAATATTTGAGGGGCTGCCACAGGGAGGAAGGGGTCAAGCTATTTTCTAAAGCTCCTGTAGGCCAGACAAGGAATAATGGATGGAAACTGAACAAGGAGAGATTTAACCTGGAAACAAGGAGAAACTTTCTGACAGGGAGAACAATCAACCAATGGAACAGAAGTTGCCCCCAGAAGTTGTAGGAGCGACATCAGTTGAGACTTTCAAGAAGAGATTGGACTGCCATTTGTCAGAAATGGTGTAGGGTCCCCTGCTTGGGTGGGGGGTTGGACTAGATGACCTACAAGGTCCCTTCCAATTCTGATTTTCTGTATTATCTGAAATCACAGCATTTGGGTGATGATACAGTGTGTCTCTTGCTTTAGAAAGGAACCAAGATTGACCAAGCCATCAACTGCCATCAATGACCAATTAAAGGGCTAATAAGTGGTGGGATTCAAAACTTTTTACTACTGGTTCTGTGGGCGTGGCTTGGTGGGCGTGGCCATGTGACTGAGTGAGCGTGGCTTTTGGGGGGCTTTTTTGCAGCCACCTCCCACCCAGTTTTTGGGCCTTCTGGGCCTCAGGCAAGCCTCCTGGGAGGCATTTTTGCTCCCAGGAAGCTCTCCTGGGGCTCAGGTAGAAAAAAATGGAACCTGGAGAGGGCGCGCAGCACCCCTCTTACTCCTTTTTTGGGGCCTTCTGGGTCACAGGAGAGCCTCCGGGGGAGTGTTTTTGCTGACAGAAGGCTCCCCTGGGGCTCAGGAAGGCAAAAAGTGGAGAGGGGAGGCTGTGCCCCTTCCTCTGTTTTTTGCCTTTCTGGGCCTCAGGGAATCCAGTAAGACAAGCTACAGGAATCCCAGCACAGCTGATCTTATGAACAGCTGATTGTTGAGAGGGGAAAAAAAAAGAAATACCTTAAGGGGCAAATGTCAGGTGGGTGGGGTGAGCAAGCCAGGAGTGATCGGGCAACTGGATTGGGGGTATGGCCAGTCACAACTTACTACTGGTTTGGTGACCCATGCCAAATCCTTGCTACTGGTTCGCCTGAATCGGTGCAATCCAGCTGAATACCACCAATGGGGCTATGATTATCCAAAGCTACTCCAGCCTGAAAAAGTTAGGTGGTACATTTTGCGGAGGGAACAACAGAAGAGGGTGCGTGGCCCACAACTGCATAATGGACAGAGAAAATGACTTTGTTGTCTTTACAGTCTTTCAGAAGCTGTAAAGGAGATGGCGGAAGTTTTGTATTTTTTGAATTGCAAGGATTTGAATCTTTGAAAGTAATCTTACACTAAGGAAGTATTAGCACATCTGATCGTGTTTCCTGTCTGGTCTGCCTGGGATTATTGACAGTTCATGTATACATGAAAGGACAGCAGGATGTTGGGAATGAATATTGAAAGGAGAGAGATGCTGAGGATTTTCTACTCTCATACAACAAAAAGTATTTGGTCACATCGCCAGAATCTCTGCCCTTATCTTGAAGCACTTATGATTTATTTCAATTTGGGGGTTAAAATTTTCTTCCATTATGCAATCTCACTTCATCTGTTTGAAAACAATGCCATTTTGTTTTGAAAATCAAGTTTTTCTAAGGCAGCAAAAAGAACATTAAAATTACAGAGAATAGTTTTAATAGCAAGTAAAAGACATAATAAAATAAATAAAGCATCACCATAGTGTTTTAAATACATTATGCAATAAATATTAAATATAATAAGTGTTATATGAATATATATAATGCATATACGCATGCCTGTATATCTATATCTATATCTATATCTATATCTATATCTATATCTATATCTATATCTATATCTATATCTATATCTATATCTATATCTATATCTATATCCATATCCATATCCATATCTATCTATCTATCTATCTATCTATCTATCTATCTATCTATCTATCTATCTATCTATCTATAAATGTACATGATCAGGAAAGAATGAAAGCAGAGAAATGTGAAAAGGAAATGAATTTATATCTGTTCTATATAAGGTACACAACTGGCAAAACATCAGCCCACAACCATTGTGCCATATGGCGATATCTAAAATCCACTCCACCAATTAAATCTAATGGTTAACTTCCTAAACATTTTAGGTCCCATACGCTTTAATGAGAGAGAGAAGGAGGGAGGGATGGAAGGAGAAAGTACAACTCATTCCTTGCATATACTGGAATGGATAGTGCACAACAGGATCTCACAGATCCAAATAAAGTTCACCTACCTGAAGGTTTTGGAGTCCTCCATAAGCAGTAAAGAGAAATGTGAATCCAAATGAAATCACAAGAATGTTTTTCAGATAAGAGTCCATAGCTGAGTTACAGATGTTCCCAGTGGAGAAACCTATCTTTCCTTCACCTTTAACATAAAGAAGTCATGTTAGCTACATGAATACCTGCCCACAAGCATTGCTTTCTTCAGCACTGAAAATGATATAGGTCTGGTAGCAATGGTAAGAAATGGTACCAATTAACTTGATTTGAAGTATTGATTGATATCCACAAAAGGCGTACAACATTTGTATGATGACTTCCCTTACACTCAATTTTGTAAATCATTTCTAGCCACAAGGCAACTTTCCAAATTGCCTTTTTGAAACAGATCTCCCTTCCTGGCCCACTCATACTGAAGGAGAAATATATTTTAAGAAACAGGTGGGTGAGATACCGTTTTAGCTTACAATTCCATTGGAAAGGTCACTTGAAAGCTGTAGCACTTACTGTTCCTCAAAATACTGTTCGTCAAACTACGTTCTTCCAGTTATGCTGGAGTGCAATTCCCATCACACCCAGCTAAGATACAGGTAATTGGAGTCCAAGATATTAGATATCTCTGTGACGCACATGTGCTGCACATGCTTAAAAAAGAGAATGTATGTGCAACAAGTCAAATTAAACTGATCTACATAGAATGAGAAACTGAGAGATCAACAGATATACTGTAGAGTAGAAACGAAGAAACCAAGGAGCTAAGAGTATAGATACAAAACAGCACCAAGAACACATAAATTTAATAACGAATAAATAAATAAAATAAAATCATGCCAAACTATAAGAAAAATCTAGGCAAATATGAAAAACTAAAGACAGAGATCTTTCCGTCTCTAGGAATAGTTTCTGTATAGCTACAAGCTATGACTAAATACAAGAAGATAATGTATTTGTTTGCAAACAATTGTGTACATAAATTTGGTTAGAATCATCATCATCATTATTTTTTGCCTCAGCATGTCCCATAAAGCTTCAGGTGTCAGTGGATCCAGAACACAACTCGCTTATTTTCCTCTGCAGGGGCTGAATTTTCAAACTTATTGTGAGTGAATCTTTCCAAAGGAATGTGCTGCCTCTTTACTGTAAGAATTTGTCAAGGCTGATTTTTTTTTAAAGATTTGTACCAAGCTCCTCAAAGGCCTGTAGTATGTCAGCCTTGACACCCTTCTACTTTTTTCTGTCAGGGCACCTAAGATTAAACTGACTCCAAAAGATCCCAGACAGTTTTTGCATTTCTGTCTCAGCTCTTCTATACGCAGGGAATTTCAAGAATGCCCCCTTGAATACCTTCCTCACCACAGCAATGCAGGCCTGTCACAATAATTTGCTATAGAATGGGCACTTCTAGCAAACCAAGGAACACCTTTATGTAGCTTTAAAAAGAAAGAAAGAGAAAGAACTCCATTTTCCCTTGAAGTTCAATTTTCCTTTTCTCTAAAGTTATTTCAGTTTGTTTACTAATGGCCCTCTTTGCATTTCTGTTTAGATAGTCATACAACTTTAACCAGCACAACAGTTCAATATTTGGGGTATATTATCAGCTATCCTAAACTATGACTTTCAATCATCTTAATTGCTTTATATAGGAAAGTTTGTGAAACTTTTTTTTCAATATCCAACTCAGCAGATTGCTTGAATTTGCATAGCATGCTAAGCCATCATAGTTTACAATCATGCATTCATCTGTACCAAGCAAAAAAATCCTAAATAATCGATTTAATGTGATGTATTAACTCAGTCTGATACGTTAGCAGCATTTGCAAAATATTGCATTGTGTAGATAAGCATATCATTGATTAGTAATATTATACAATGTTGAATATATTATTTGCTCAATATTATGTTGTTAACAATGTATTTTAATTGTAGTCTTTACCATTAAGGCTTTTTGTGATAGCAAGCTTAGCTCACTCATTTATCTGTGTGCCTATCTGACTAACGCTGCACATTCTGTTTAGCTTGTCTCCCTAACCCTGGTTGGGGAAACCAGGCTTAACACTGGTTATGGGCTCAGAGGCTGCAAAGTCAGTTTAACTAGGATAAAACAGATTTATGTAAAAGTGAGAGTTTGTGTTGTTATACATTACAGTAAACAGACAGCTGTGTTTTATTAATTATAGTTTTATATCCATATAAAGAAAACATGGCACAAGTCAATCTACAAAGTTTGTCCCTTATATCCAAGTTGGATGGAACAAACTATGTATCATGGTCTATGAAATGTAGTCTGCTTCTACGAAGAGAAGGTTTGTGGAACATAATTGAAAATCCACCAAACGTAGAAGAATGGGATCCAGAGGATGATGAAGACAGATTAAAGATAGAAGAATTTATGCATAAAAATCAGCACGCTATTTGCATTATTGCTTTAACCTTAACTGATCAGCAGCTTGTTTATATCCACGGAGAGAAATCAGCTGTTGGGTGTTGGCAGAAGCTGAAGAGGATTTATGTTCGAGATAACGTTGGTGCTCACATAAATCTAACACGGAAACTTTTCAGTACACATCTCCATAAGAATAGTGATATGCTGAGTCATTTGAAAACTATGCAAAGCATTTTTCAAGAACTGCACGAGAAAGAGCTTATTTTCTCTGATCTACACCAAGTCTATATAATTCTATCTTCACTCGACGAAAGCTATGATAACTACGTAACTTCACTTGAAATATTGCCAAAGGAAAGCCTAACTTTAACTGATATAACTGGCAGATTGATTGAAGAGGCCAGAAGAAGGCTTGAAAGAGACGAGTTAAGGAGGCAGCAACCTCAAAAAGAAGATAATGAAACTCCTACTGCATACACAATTAAAAAGTGTTTTAATTGTGGAGGAAGAGGACATTTGGCAAGATTTTGTAAAAAAGCAAAACGCCAGAACGCTGGCCAGAATACAAAAAGTCATCAAAAGATAAATAAAAATTTAGAGTTAGCCATGTATACTAACGGAGCTGTAAAAAATAATTTATGGGTGGTTGATAGTGGAGCATCACATTGTATAACTAATGATAACAAACATTTTATTAAAATGTCCAAGAGTACACAGCAGATATCGTTAGCCAATGGCTGGAAACTGAAAGCTAAAGGTCAAGGTATAGCATATTGTTCTTTTATAAAAGAGAATGTAAAAATGTTATATGTACCACAACTTAAGTTTAATTTAATTTCAGTAAGAATTTTGGTTAAACTAGGATATGTAGTTACATTTAAAGGAGATAACTGCATAATTGAGAAAGAAGATAAGAGAATTACTGCATCTTTAAGAGGTGAATTATATGTGTTAAATGATGATGGTTTAAAGGTGGCTAACACAGTTTATGAAAATAAGAAACCTCATGATGAATGTATTCACTTGTTACATCGAAGGCTAGGGCATTTAAATTTTAAAATACTTAAGAAAACTGTTGAATTATCTAAGGGAATAAGTTTAAAACCTTGTAATAAGTATTTGCAATGTAATGCCTGTAATCAAAGCAAAGCCAGGGTCACACCTGCTAATAGAGTTGATGGATTTACTACCAAAGAACCTTTAGAGGTAGTATTTGCAGATTTAATAGGTCCTAAAAAACCAAGTGTAGGAGGAGCTCGTTACATACTAAGCATAATGGACCATTATTCTAGATATGGGTTTTGCTATTTAATGAAGAGCAAAACTGAAACGTATCAAAATCTCTTTAATTGGATAAAATTTGCAGAAAGGAAAACTAAAAAGAAATTAGTAACTCTTATAACAGATAATGGTACAGAATTTACAAATAATAAATTGCAGAACAGACTAAGAATGTTAGGTATTCAACATAAAAAGTCTGCACCATATAGGCCACAACATAATGCCTTTATAGAGAGAAGAGGCCAAACATTACAATCAATGGCACAAACTATGATGTCTGATTCAGGATTACCTGACAATTTATGGGGAGAAGCAATAATGTGTGGTAATCATATATTAAATAATGTTGTTAATTCAACAACAGGTGAATTACCATTCACACTGTGGCATGGTACAAAACCTGATTTAAGTTACATGCACACATTTGGAGCACCAGCATGGGTGCATATCCCTTCACAACTTAGACACAAAGGACAACATAGAGCTAAAAGATTATATTTTGTAGGATATACATCTAATCATAGATCTTATAGATTCTGGGAACCAGGTACATCTAGAGTTTACACCAGTGCTAGTGCAAAATTCCTAGAACATGTAGGATGGAATAGATTAGAGCAAGATTTAAATAATGAAGTTATTATTGAACCCTACAAAAGGCAGAAAGATCAGATTAGTTATAAGAAGAGTCCAATTAAAGAAGAAGTCCACGAAGAGCAAATGGGACCAGAACAAGAGGAAACAGTTGATCAGGAAGAGTTAGATAATCAAGAAGAGTTAGTAAATGAAAGTCCACCTGTAAGTCCTGTAATACCTAGACGTACTACACATGTAACTAGACCACCTGATAGGTATCAAGCAAGTATAGTTTGCCAAGTAACGAAAGTTCCAACTAGTGTAGATGAACTTAGGATGTATCCTGCTAAGGATCAGGAGAATTGGCAAAAAGCAATGAAAAAGGAACTAAATTCATTAAAGGTAATGAAAGTTTATGAAGATGCTAAATTACCTCCAGGAGAAAAATCCATTGGGTGCAAATGGATATTTAAAGTAAAAACAGGAAATGATGGGACTGTTACCCATAAAGCTAGGTTAGTAGCTCAAGGATTTAATCAAACTGCATCTGATTATGATGAAGTTTTTGCACCAAGTCTTAAAGCAACATCTTTAAGAGTAGCATTAGTGTGGGCAGCTAAGAAAAACTATGTAATTAACCATTTAGATGTAGAAACTGCCTATCTGCATGCACCATTGCAGCACACTATATATTTAAGAAAACCAGTAGGTATAAAAAGACAATAAAGTAAATAGTAATGATTGTTGGAAACTCAAAAAGAGTCTTTACGGGTTGAAACAATCTGGGTTTGAGTGGAACCAATATATTGTGAAAGAGTTAAACAATATAGGTTTTAAATCTGGTTTAGCAGATCCATGTGTGTTTAAAAGAGAAAATAATGGAACGGTGTCATTATTGTTATTATTTACAGATGATATTGCTTTGATAACTAAGACTAATAATGAAGCTAATGAGATTATATCATTATTAGCCAAAAAGATAAAATTAAAGCATTTAGGTGAAATTAAAAAGTATCTAGGATTGACAATTAACAAAACAAAAAATGGTTTTAAGATATCTCAAGAAGATAAAATTTGCCAATTAATTAAAACGTTTAAAATGGAACTTTGTAAACCGGCAAAGACTCCAATGAGTCAGGAAGTTTGCCAAACTGATGATCAAAGTCCCAAATTTGATAAGTCCATATATCAATCTTTGATTGGTAGCTTATCATATATAAGCAATTGGTCTAGGCCAGATATAGCTTATAGTGTTAATCAGCTGGCACGTTTTAATTCAGATCCACATCAATGTCATTGGCAATCATTAAAGAGAATTTTAAGATATCTTAAAGGAACACTGAACCATGCATTGTATATAGAACCAAAGGGTGATTTGAGTCTTAGTGCCTATGCAGATGCAAGTTTTGCAACTGATATAAACACTAGAAAATCAACATCTGGGATGGCTATATTATTTGGTAAGACACTAATAGGGTGGAGGTCAATCAGACAACAGCATATTAGCTTGTCAACGATGGAAGCAGAATTTTCATGTCTGTCATTACTATGCACTGACTTGATTTTGTACAAACAGTTATTATTAGACATGGGTATAACTGTAAAAGAATCCATTATTGTGTTCGAGGATAACCAAGCAGCTATAAAATTAGCTACTAGTATTGCTGTAAAAACTAGATCAAAGCATACTGATTTAAGATACTTAAATGTTAGAGAATCTGTAAAGAATGGACTAATTAAATTGGAATACTGCATGACGGAAGAAAACATTGCAGAACAATTTACAAAAGCTCAAGGAGTAACTAAGTTTAAAGAGAGTTGTAACAAATATGATTTAAAGATGTAAATAGTTATATTATTATTTCCTAAAAGGGGAGAATGTTAGGGATAACATTGTTTTACCCTAACTGGTTTAGGTAAATAATAATATGTAATCATAGTTTGTATGTTAAAGTGTCTGCAACTTTAACTGTGGGATAGTAATTAAGGGAGTGGTTGTGAAAGCACTTTAAAAGAAGCAAGGCTGCAGCTTGCTCTCTCTCTGGCTTTGATGATTCCTGATTACTGCAAGGACACAAGACTGCATTGCTGGAACGGGAGAGAAAACAAAGGACAGACTTGTAAGTGAATTGATATAGGATATTTCTACACGGACTTTTGCTAACTGAATATCCCTGTATGGACTGACTAAATGATACATGACTATTGGACTGTTATTTTGACTATGCTATGAACTCATAATGGAATAAACTATATATTTGATAGCACAAGCGTATCTGTTATTTTTACTGTATGTTAATAAACATACAAGCTTAGCTCACTCATTTATCTGTGTGCCTATCTGACTAACGCTGCACATTCTGTTTAGCTTGTCTCCCTAACCCTGGTTGGGGAAACCAGGCTTAACAGTTTTTATTGTAAACTACCCAGAATCAATCAATCTTTTATTATGGTCATAGACCAGAGTTAAACATTTATTTTAAAAACTTTAAAATAAACTAAAACAAAACAGGACATAATGTTATATGTAATGTTATACAACTAATGGTGATATCATCAATGGGCTGTCAAACTCTGTCTGATTTTATAGACAGAATAGCAGAATTTAGCCACATTCAAGGAAACTATATTATACTTATTTGATAGTAACAGCTGTACATAAAAGAGACCAGAATTTTACGGATATTTTACAAAGTAAGGAGTTATAAAATGGGTCCATGAATAGAGGAATCACCCAGAGTCACTTTACTTTGAGATGGGCGGATATACTAAACAAATAATAAATAATTAAATACAGCTAATCCTCAACTTATAGCCATTCATTTAGTGACTGTTCAAAATTACAACAGCACTGAAAAATGTGACGCAAGACTGGTTCTCCCACCATTGCAGCACCCCTGTGGTCATGAGATCAAATCTGGGCGCTTGGCAACTGGCATATATTTAGGAAGGTTGCCCTGCCCAGGGTTTTTTGCCATTTGCTATCTTCCCAGCCAGCTTCTGACAAACTGAGTCAATGGAAGAAGGCAGACTTGCTTAACACTGAATGATTCACTTAACAACTGCAGTGATTTGCTGAACAACTGTGGCAGAAAAGAGTTCATAAAAATGGGGCATGACTTGTTTAAGGGCCGCTTTGCTTATTAACAGAAATGTTGGGCTCAGTTGTAAATTGAGGATCACCTGTAAATCAGAGCGGTGTACCAACGCAAAGTTTTGTATCTGACTCTGTGATGTCAGGAGGTGAATGAGGGCTTTTGGAGGAAAAACCATCTGCTGCTCGCTTTTTCTCCTCTGGAAGGTCTTCACACCACCGCACTTGCTTCCTACTTTCCCCTCATCATGTTTTTCATATGAACTGCAGTCTTAGTATCTCAGTTCACATTGAAAAGTATGAATGTTTTCTTTTGTGCCTGCACATTCATGCTTCTGCACCACTCCACAGAAAAGGAAACTGAAAGCTCAGTTCAAATGCTAGATTTAAAAATAAATAAATAAATAAAGGCATTGAATAACATCAGATGTCGCATTTGGAGTGGAAGTCAACCTGGACGGAATCCTTCGGTAGAAAGGCTCTCAGTTCCATCTTTCCAGATCTGATCATTTTTATTTTCTTCATAGAAGGATCATTTCTTGTCCCTTTGACCCTTGTGACATTTCCCCCAAAGATCTAAGTTTGGGAGCCATCCAAAGCAAGCCCTGCAGGGAGCATTATTTTTGATCCAAAGCAGAGGCCCATTTGATAAGACAGGGGATCTTTTCCAAGTTTCTCAACTACATTGAGAAAAGACTGGCATTCCAGGACAACTTATATCCCTGGAGCTCATGTGGAAAAAGGAGAAATTGAAACTGGGATCAAAACCATTTTAGTCTTCTTACCTCCAATGTTAAGTTTGTTGCTTGGGTAGCTGATCTGCTGCAATGCCTCTCTCTCTCTTCCTCCCCTCCCCTCCCTCCCTCCCTCTCTCCACTTTCATCCTATCAAACAGCTAACTAGAAACCAATATTTAATATGGATCAATTTATCCAGAGCTGGGCTACACTGATTTGTACCAGCTCTATTTAGATAATTGCATGCCTTGGCAAAGCAAACAGATGTGAGGACTTTTCCACAGAGGAAAGTGGGAAGATGATTCCAGAGCTCAGAAAGAGATCAAAACATTGACTCATGCAACACTGTCCTTTACATGTCTTATTCGCGCAACCTTCAGCAGGCTTGTTGCCATATACCTGTAGCATTTGTACCATGCAAAAATAGGGAACTATGATATCGTTCAATAGCTAGTGTCAGATTATGGTCTGGGAGACCGACAGCAAATATTATTTGCCATCTTTGCAGATTCAGTCAGCTCAGTCCTCTGGTTGTCAACCTGAAACTGAAAGTTACCATCTATCCAGTCATATCTTGATTTATCTGGCCCATGAATTAGCTCACCTGTTCAAAAGAGAGCATCTTTCTCATTTCCTGCTAGATTTGATTGACTGAATGTAGGAGACACCTTCCTGGAAAAGCAGGTCTTCTATTAGTAATCTAAAGTATTAATAGATTAGAATTAATCAATAATTAATTAATTAATACTCTCATTAATCTCCCATTAATAATTTTTCATATACCCATATGAGATAATGATAATGTCTGTTTTTATACTATATGTACTTGTGGATAATCTGAGAATTTAAATTGAGTTTGGTTTATTTGCAAATAGGCTTATCCATGAGTATGTATAGTAGATATTTTTCCCTCAGCTTTTAAAAAGTACCTGTATATCCTAAATATACTTGTTAATAAACCCATACACTGATAATCTGACCTTGAATTCATTTTCAAAATATCATGGGAAATGTGCCACCCGTGGATATGCCAATTGTGAAAACTTAAACATATGAAATTTCAGAGGTCAGCTTATTTGTAGGTGGCACATTTTTCATGGTATTTTGGATATAAATTTGAGAGTCAGCTTATCTGAGAATGGGCTTACATGTGAGTGTATACTGTACAACAATACAACAACAAAAAAAATGCATGCTATAATTATTTTCTTAAAATAGTCACAATTATGTCAAATCTGCATCAAAAAGTAATTCAAATTATTGCACTCTTAACATTTTTCTTATTATTATTAAATCAGTACACATACCACTGTCAATGGTATTTAATGTACATTATGAGTAATATCTTTCATATTTATTAATTTTTCAAAACTGTGTTTGAGTAGGTGTCTAACAAATGGACAGCCACAACTTTGGCCAGCGCCTCTGGACTCCCAAAATGCTGTTGTCTCAGACTCCTTGATAAGACCACCATGATAGCTATGAAACTGACCAGAAGCAGCCTTAAAATGTCAGTCTATGCCAAACAGCTCTGGAGATAAGGCTTAAAAGAAACCTGGTTCAGATAATCAGCTATCTGGTTATGCTCTTATAGTACCTTGAAAAATTTTCAGTTTAGTTTCATCATCTCCAAAAAAGACTGAGTACCCGCAGCTTTATTCTCCATTTCAGATGTTGATTCTTTAGTCCTAGCAGACCTCCTGAAGCATTTTAGTTTGATGATACCTAATCAGGGCGAGGGCAGGATCCACTGAAGTACAGATATATCAAATTGTATTAATAGATAGACAGATTAATAGACAGATTGGCGTGTGTGTATGTGTGTGTGTATGTGTGTGTGTGTGTGTGAGAGAGAGAGAGAGAGAGAGAGAGAATATTATGCAGTTTATATCTTTGAACACAAATATGTGATCTATTTTTCTCTCTCTCATTCCTTTTAAATGGAAATATTATTCATAGGGCAACGATACATCACATGTTTACATGTCAGGATGCCAGCATGTGATATAACATTCACCATAATCACTAATTAAAAGCACTTTTCTCTCCCCATATGGTCTCTCATTTTTAGTCCATAAATAATAATAACAACTTCTTACACTGAATGGTATTCTTCTTGGCCAAATTAAAAATGTCCAAAAGGTGCCAGGTTCTGAATGCAGAATAATATACAAACATTGCAAAAGAAATATATTTTGCAGCAAAAACTACAGGTATATTGTTATAATTGTTAATTTATTTGCCACCAATCCATTGGACTTCAAAATATTTTGGTGGGGAGTGGTGAGGGGAAGTTTTACGTGCTTCTTGATGAGTTTTTAAATTTTAATAGCAATAGCATTTAGACTTAAATACTGCTTCACGGTGCTTTACAGCCCTCTCTAAGTGGTTTACAAAGTCAGCATATTGCCCCAAACAATCTGGCTATTCATTTTACTGACCTTAGATGGATGGAAGGCTGATCTTGATCCCATCAAGATTGAACTGCTAGCAGTTGGCAGAGTTAGCCTGCAATACTGCATTCTAACCATTGCACCATCATTTTAAAACTCTCCTACTGAACCTGTGGGTGTTAATAGGAGGCTTCCATTCGCTGCTTTTTCTGCCTTTATTTCCAAGAGAATCAATGAAGGAGAAAACATTGGAGCAAGCGCAAGATGATTTTGATGGCAGAAGGAAACCCACAGGCATTCCTAGAGCTCTGACCAATTACATTAAAAGGAAGTCAACGGAGACACACACTGCTAAAACTACTTCTGTTGCGGAACCTTCCTCCACTTGTTTCTCACCTGCACCTTGTCAGTCTTGTCTTCTAACTTGTTCAGTCAGGTTACTTTTGAAATCACATTCCATCCCACCCACTGCAGGACTGATAGAATAGAATAGAATAGAATACCTTTATTGTCACTATCCACGTGTACAATTTGCATTATACGCATACACAGTGAGATTAAAGCGACTCGTCCTTCAGTGCAACATGCACACCAAAAAATATACATAAATCTCTAAAAAAATATAATAAAAAGAGTAAAAAGAATAAAAGAATAAAAGAATAAAAATACCCTACTGTGCCTATCCCAGTAGGAATTATTGCACATGCCAGCCAACACAATAACAATAGTGATCATATTGCACAAAATTTGTTCACAATTATTTACAGTGTGTTTGGCAGTATTTGAAGTCAGTGCATGTGTAAGTTCAGGGTAGTTATGGCTTTAGGAAAAAAACTGTTTTTAAGGCGATTTGTCCTTGACCAGATGCTCCTGTAACGCCTCCCTGAGGGCAACAGGTCAAACAGTCCATAACCAGGATGAGAGCTGTCTTTTATGATGTTCACAGCTCTACTAAGACAGCGGGAGGAATAAATGTCCGACAGGAAGGGAAGAGGGCAGCCGATGATCTTCTGAGCTGCTTTGACTACCCTCTGTAATCTCTTCCTGTCTGCCATGGTGCAGTTGCTATACCACACTGTAATGCAGTATGTCAACAGACTTTCAATGGACGCACGGTAGAAGGTAATCAGCAGGTTAGAGTCCAGGTTGTGCTTCCTGAGCACCCGCAGGAAATGGAGTCTCTGCTGGGCCTTCTTGATGACCGCCGTGATGTTTTCCGTCCAAGAGATTTTATCAGCAATGATGACACCCAGAAACCGGAAGGTGTGGATCCTCTCCACCTGCTCTCCGTCGATGTAGAGGGGAGCCAAATCGGTGTTATGCCTCCTGAAATCCACAATGAGTTCCTTAGTTTTCTTGGTGTTCAGAACTAAGTTGTTGTCCGAACACCAAGCTGTTAACATCAGGACCTCCTTCCTGTAAGCTGCCTCGTCTCCCTTTGAAATGAGTCCAACCACTGTGGTGTCATCAGCAAACTTCACAATGAGGTTGCTGTCATGCTGTGGACTACAGTCGTGGGTGTAGAGGCAGTACAGGAGTGGACTCAGCACACAGCCCTGTGGGGAGCCAGTGCTGAGTGTGCAAGTGGAAGAGAGGTGGGGGCCAAGCCTCACAGTCTGGGGCCGATCGCTTAGGAAGTCTTTTATCCAGGCACATATAAGGGAGGGCAGACCTAATGTGTCCAGTTTTTTAACCAGTATTCCTGGGATGATTGTATTAAAGGCAGAGCTGTAGTCCACAAAGAGCATCCGGACATAGCTCTGCTGCTGCTCCAGGTGGCTCAGCGCAGCGTGCAGGGCTATGGCTATAGCGTCCTCTGTAGACCGGTTTGTACGGTAGGCAAACTGGTAAGGGTCGAAATCCAGGGGAAGATGATTGATGATGTGCCGGAGCACCAGCCTCTCAAAGCACTTCATGACTACAGGAGTAAGCGCCACTGGACGATAGTCATTGAGGCTGGAGATGGGGGATTTCTTCGGCACAGGGATGATTATAGCAGATTTCAGACAAGATGGTATAACTGCCTGGGCCAAGGAGAGGTTAAAGATGTCTTTGAAGATGGAGGCGAGCTGGGGAGCACATGCCTTGAGCACCTTGCCAGGAACTCCGTCTGGACCGGCTGCCTTCCTGGGATTCACTGCACGGAGCACCCGTCTGACGTCATCCTCCGTCACAGAAAGTGTACTGGGTGGAGTAGTGGAGCTGGATATGGTTGAAGGTGGGAGTAGGGCTGGTACAGCTTTATGATGTTGAGGGACTTCAAAGCGAGCAAAGAAGTTGTTCAGCTCCTCTGCTAGCGCTGCACTCGGATGTTCTATTGTCGCATGACAGCCCCTGAAATTAGTAATGTCATGTATGCCCTTCCACACCTCCCGTGTGTTATGGCTGGACAGATGGAGCTCTATGCTCCTCCTGTGATCTATCTTGGCTTTTATGATCCCCTTCCTCAGGTCGGCACGAGCGACTGTATACAGGACTCTATCACCTGACCTGAAGGCTACGTCCCGGGCTTTAAGGAGTCTGCGGACTTGAGTGGTCATCCAGGGTTTCTGGTTTGGGAAAACCCGGATGTTTTTATCTACAGTCACATTTCCGATACAGAACTTGATATAGTCCAGCACCGTACTCGTGTACGTTTCCAGCTCCTGATGTTGAAACGTATTCCAGTCTGTCTGCTCAAAGCAGTCTTGTAGTCTGCTGAGTGCATCCTCAGGCCAGGTCGTAATAGTCTTTGTGATAGGCCTGCCCCTGCGTCTAAGGGGGGTATAGGCTGGGGGTAACAGGAGGGAGAGATGATCTGAAAGCCCAAGATGGGGGAGGGGTATGACTCTGTATGCATGTTTGATGTTGGTATAAACATGATCCAGAGTATTTCCTCCCCTCGTGGCACACTTAACATGCTGGTAGAATTTCGGGAGTACAGTTTTCAGATTGGCCTGATTAAAATCTCCTGCAATGACGTGAACACCATCGGGATGAACCCGTTGCTGTTCGTTTATGGTGTTCAGCAGGAGAGAGAGTGCCTTATCCGTGTTTGCGCCAGGTGGAATATACACCGCCGTAACAATCACAACAGTTAGCTCTCTCGGTAGAAAAAAAGGCCGACATCTTACAGACATGTACTCGAGATCAGGGGAACAGTGATTATCTATAATTGTCCCGTTATTACACCAGTTCTCATGTACGTAAATACAGAGCCCCCCCCCTCTACTCTTACCAGAGTCCCTCGTTCTATCCCAGCGTAAAAAAGTACGACCTGCAAGCTGCATGCTAGCGTCAGGAATCCCGGGATGTAACCAAGTTTCGGTAATTACCATAACGCAGCAGTCTCGAACATAGCGATTACCAGCGAGTTGTAGGTTCAGATAGTCCGTTTTATGTACCAGGGATCTGGCGTTGGCAAGATACAGACTCGGAAGAGGTGGCTTGTATGGATGTTTCCTCAGCCTTAGCATAACACCAGACCTACAGCCTCGCCTCTGCTTCCTCTCCCTCCTCCGTCTGCGCCGCCTCCTAGTCCCGACAACAATCCACGGAGAGCCCGCTGGTCTCGCTATCTCGTCAGGGATGTTATGTAAACGATGAAAAGCACTCGAAACAGACGTCTGGTGTCGGTTTCCTATGCCTATGATGTCTAGTCGTGAGTATAATTGGATCGTAGAGCCAATAGTCCACAGATAAACAGAAAAGACGCATACAAGCAACAAAAAAGAGCACCGAACAGGAGAGCCATAAGCCGCTGCGTCCGTGCGCGCCGCCATATTGGAACCATATGGTAATATGTTCAAGAGCGGTGTTGGATATCTGAGCTGCTATTTCAAGGAAACCTCTTCCAAGGCTGGTAGTCCTCCTTATTCTATTTGAACACCAGTTTCCCAATCAAAACAGATAACTTTATAGTAGTGCTGGTCTCTCTTGACGGAACACATGCTCACTGTTTCTGAAACACGCCTTTAAGCAAGAATAGAAAATGTGTTGCAATGCCACCTATTTCTTTCACCATCCTCATCTTAATTTCATATAAAGATTTGTCAATCCAGGCTCACAGAAGTGACCTCCCAAATTTCCTGGTTCCAGGAAGAAGGGAATGCATCAACAAAGTTACTTGCTTCTTCGCCCCAAGTGACTCAGCAGGTTTGAGCGAAAAACACCCCTGCAAGACACATTGTGTCGATGACCCCACAAATGGCTGTAGAGGTTTTGCCACCCGCTCCCCAATCCATCCTTGCTATGACTTCGTACTTATTTTATTTTTGTGAGTCTTACAACTTTAGTTTCTTAACCATAATTTAGGGCATGACAATATGTGCAAACGAAGCCACGTGTGTAAATGAATGCCACATTCATATGGCATTCCTAAAAATCATATGATTGATTTGGGGCTAGTGTGCTGAGTGAACCCAGCCACAAGGAATGTAAAACATGTATTGTTTAACATACAATAGGGCTCTTCAGTTGTAGCTCATGGGTAAGAAGCCATGATTTGTACAATGGGTAAACCTAACCAAGTGATTTACTCAAGAAGCTAGGATTAAATCAAACCATGACTTACCAGAATGTATGAATAGTTTCAGTGAAGCAGGAGCCCTCTTCTTGTATACATGTTCTTGTATATGTAGAAAAGGATTTTACTCTAGAATCCTAATCTTGGTTAATTTAGCATTTCATTAAGGGGTGGGGAAAGGGAAGGCCCCAACTTTAAGATTGCACACTTGCAGATTTTTTTCTTCAGTGTATGCTGCTAGCATGAGGTGAGAAGCTAGGCTCTGCCTAGATAGGAAGATTAGAAAGGGCAGGGTCCAAGGGCTGCCCTACACAGGAAGAAGGAGAGTAGTGATCACGCTCCCGACCAGCATCTTTCCTGAAATTTTCACTAGGTTCACAATATTGTTCATTTACACAAGTTGTTGAACATAGCATTGCTAAAAGGTTTTGCTGCCTTAAAAAGAGGTACCATGTCTAGGGATGGGATTCTATCGGTTTGGACTGGTTGAGGCGAACCCCTTGCTCCAAAGATCAGCTGGAAGTGAACTGGTTTGCTGCAATGAGCATGTGGGCCCACCCACTTGCCCTTGCTTTTTCCTCTGCTTTATTTCTCTTGTTATCACGTGACAGAGCAGTTTGCTGCACCTCAACTGTCTTATTCACAGGGACAGCAGTAGAAGGTAAATATTAGAACTTTTTAAAATGTGGAGTGCACCGGCGGAGCATGCGTCGATCACCGAACCAGTTGTTATACCGGTGGAATCCCACCGCTGACTATATCTACATTGCCTAGCTTGTCCTAGGTAATAAAGATGTTAATAATAGAAATGCCTTTTCCTAAACAATCCTCTCTCCCCTCCCCCCCCCACCAACTTACTGGGGAAAAAAAAATCAATGCAGAAATTATACTTTAAAGGTGCAGTTAATTATGCCATGTCTTAAAATGGCTGCCATTGAGAGCAATTTAAAAATAAATAAATACAGCATTTTTCTTAAACAGAATGCATGCAGCCATATTAACGCCTATAAACATTAAATCCAGAAGGGCATTAATGGGTCTTTTAAAACAACAACAACAACTTGTGTTGGAGTGTGTGTGGACAAGAAAGAATAGAAATTTAGCATAAAGCATTTCATCTATCCCTATAAACAGATGACAAGATAGGCCAACCAGAGGCATTTGAAATTTAGCAATTAACAAACAAACTCTGATAAAATCTAATCTTTTAAAAATGTAGCTCTTTTCATGAGAGACAGTATTCGCTTGCAGTAGAATCTTTAGTCATCATTAGCCAAATATATACAGTATTTAAATTCTCTTAATCTCTGAACAGAACTAAGGTAGTCCTTGATTTACAATAATTTGTTTAGTGACCATTTGAAGTTACAACATTACCGAAAAAGTGACTTATCAGCAGTTTTCATACTTAAAGATCACTGCAGCATTTTTACAATCACATGGTCAAAATTCAGGCGCTTGGCAACTGACTTGCATTTATGACAGTTGCACTGTCCTGAGATCATGTGATTACCAGTTTAACCTTCCCAGTAGGTTTCTGACTAAGAAAGTCAATGGGCGAAGGCAGGTTCGTTTGATGATTGCATGATTCACCATAGCAATTTGCTTAACAACAATAGCAAGAAAAGTCATAGAATGGACAAAATCCACTTAACAAGTGCCTTGCTTAGTAACATAATTTTGGAGCTCAATTATGGTTGAAGGTCGAGGATAAGAACAAGACTTTGTAACTAATCCTTTCTGATGGGAGAGCTGGAAATGATATGGAAAGAACTGGAGAGAACTATATGGAAACTATTGCTGCACCTACCAGCGAAGGGCTCCGGTGATGTCTGAGAATTGAGGAGACATCCATCCTTTTCTTTCAATAGATATTCCATGAAATATCTCATATTCAATGTGTTTAACATCTCATTATTAACATGAATCTGATACAAAGTTATAAGCGGCTCCATAATAAATACAGAAACTGGACAACCAGATCAAAACGTCCCTTAAGAGTCTACCCAAGAACGGTCAAATTACAAGAGAAGAACTCTGGCAAATGAAAAGCAGTGGATCCATTCTCTAACATTTCTTGGATACCCAGAAACACACAAGTCCAACATACCTCTTTGTCCAATTGTACCATTCTGAGAGACCCTAATTTACAATATAGTAAAAATACTCACACACACAAAAAAAGCTTGGACAACTCGTAAAGGAGAGTAAATATTTGATCAACACCCCACCACAGTGATTCCACAAAATCAAAGCCCTAAAAATAGAGGAAGATGAAATTATAATTTCATTTGATGTCACAGCACCCTTCACATCTATAGATTGAGAATTAGCAAAAAATTAATTGCATCACTACTACATAACATCCCTGGCTTAGACAAATATGCTAAAATTGAAATACCCAGGATTATACATCACATCAGCCTCTGCCCAGTTTGATGGACCGGTAAATCAGAGGCACACCCATGGGAACGCCACTTTCAGGATTCATAGGAGACACCCTAATGCAATGCTTAGAAACTATAGCACTCCCACACATGAAACCAGACATATGGATCTGGTATGTAAGTAACACTTTTGCCTTAATAAAAAGAGGATCAACATGAGACAATCCACAATATCTTCAAAGGAATAAAACTGACAAGGTAGGAAGAAAACAACAACTACTCTTCCTGGATATCCTCATCAGTAGAGGAAACAATGGCAAATAAGAAACACAAGTCTATTGGAAAAAAACCCAACCCATACTAACCATACTGCTCCCTTACCAAAGTAACAATCCAACCTCCCACAAAAGGAACTGTGTGGAAGCAGAAATGCACTACAGCAATCTGGAACAACAACAACAACAACAACAATAACAACAGGAAACAGATCACTTATACAACATTTTCCAACAACATAGATATCCATGCAACTTTATCAAAAAGTGTCTGACCATTTAACTGACTATAGCACAACCAGCACAAGCTAGGAAAAGGCTAATACTACCATCATCCAAAACATCGCAGAAAGAACTCAATAGATTTTTACAACCACAAAGCATCACGTAGCGCTCAAACCACTTCAAGCCCTCCAAAAGATCTCAACAAACCAACAGACCCAGTCGCCCAAGAAGAAAAAAAAAACAGGTGTCACCTGCCGTACAACATACAGTTTAAGGACTGTAACAACCACTAGGTAGGACAAGCAGAAGGCGAGCAGTGCACATCCATGAAATCCAGTCAGAAATCTTGATGAAATAATCTCACTCTCAGCCAGTCCTTGAGTATTGAAGATTTGTCCTGAAATGAATACAAACTCCAGCTCCTCTGTAGTACAATTATGGTTTATTCATTAGATCAACAAACAGCAAATACTCTTACCTGACAAGAAAGGCTAAAAGCTAGGCAAGGTTAGCATTGGGATTGAGTTTGTTTCTTTTTCTTTTATTACCATTACCATTAGACACACCCCACCATACCCATGTCTACATGCCTAACCCATTATCCCCAAATACCCCTAATTTTGGCCACGCCTAATCCATTATCCTCAAAGGCTGTTAACTCTATAAAATGTTTACATCCCTAGCCTATCCTGACACTCACTAACTGATCCCTACCTTGTGCCACCTTCACCATGTCTTACATTAAGTCTAAACTATCACCCATATGTGCCCCAACCTTCTCTAACACGATGCGCCGCATCGTCTCTTCAAAGGAACCGTTGATTAGTCTCCAGCCCCACAGTTGCTCTAGCATATATCCGGCAGCTGACAGGAGCGCGTCACACTGACATCATCACAACGCGATCCTCAACACCATTGGCTGGCACATAGGAGGAAAAACAGATCTGGTGGAAGGTGAGGCGAAAAGACGGCCTCTGCGGCAAGCTGATGGGCTCCATGGTGTGCTCAGAGCTGACGGACTCCACAGAGAACTTGGAGCCCGACACTCACTTGATGAAATAATCTCATGTCTTCTTCATTAGTCAGATAACCCAGATAAACAATGATTAACATCAAACAAACAATTAATCAGAAAATAATACCCAGGAGAGGGCAGAGCTAGCGTCATGACAATATGGCATGCAATCTTGGAGGTCTGAGATCGCGGCTGATATCTTTGCTCCTGGATTGTCCAAACGGATCTAAACCATCCCGAAGAGACAGTGAATGTAAAGAGCGCATCCTGTTGATCCCAGGGATATCGCAAAGTCCCTGGTAGATCCAGGAGAAGCTCTTTTTGCCAGTGGCAAAGAGGCAGCCATTAAAGCTGCTGAAGTTGGGACAGCTCTGAAACGGAAGAGAATAGAGATAGTGTGCTGTTTGGTGAGAATTTTTTCTTTACTTTAAGATTTAAAAGGACACCCTAAGGAAAAGAATCTGTAAAATTTCAGACAGAGTAATTAAGCAGCGATTTTAAACGGAAAGTCAAATTTATTTTTTCTTTTTTTTGCTGGACTCTTTGCATACCATTTTATACTTTGAACTGAACTGGTCTTTTTTCTATCTTATTTTTCTTTTTTGTCTCTTTTCCTTTTTGTCTTTACAATATTTTTATTTACCCTCCATATTGGTTTCCTTTTTGTGGCTTCTTTTTGTTTTGGTATACTTTTTCATACCTGAGACTTTTTAATTGGATTAAGGTGTTGAAGAACCTGAAGAAATTTCTTTTTCTTTTTACTTTTTTTACTTTTTATATTTTTGCCTTCCACAAGATTTAACAATTTTTTTCCTTTCTCTGTTTATGTTTTTTTTTAGTTTTTACTACTATTTAATGAACCGATTGGATTAAGGTATACAAGAACCTGAAGAAATCTTTTTTTCCCCATCTTGCTTCTTTTTTTCCACTATTTTTACTTGGTTTTACAATTGGCTATTTCACGAGTGGATTAAGATCTAGAAGAACCTGAAGATTTTGAATTGTCTGAAATGAGCAGGAAACTAGCAGCGGCTGGTTCTTCAATTCCTACTTCTTCCTCTTCACCATCGGGAGGACAACGCTCAATACAATGTTACAACAAGAAAAAGAATAGGAAACGGTGACATTGCAGATGATAATACAAGGAATTCAAAGCATACAAGCAAGAACAGAGAATATTGAAAGGAGAATAGAAAAAACTGATGAAAAGATGGAGAATATTCAACAAATGAAGCATAATGAGAAATTCAAAAAAATTGAAGAAGATAAACAAAGAGATAAGAAGATTGGAGATATTGATGACAGATTAACAGTGGTTGAACAAGATAAAAGGGGGATGCTGAGATGGGAGATGGATAGATCAGAATTTTATCTCAGATTTCAAAACATAGAGGAAGAAAAGGGACAAAACTTAGCTGAGATAATGATAGAAATTTTGGCTGAAGCTCTGGAAATAACCAAAGAGAAGATGATGGATGGAATAGATGAGGTTTTTTGTCTTCACAAGATATGGAATGAGAAATAGCTTACCAAGAGAAGTTCACATCAGATTTACAAAGAAAGCCATTAAAATACAAATATTGCAGGTGGCAAGAGAGAAAACATTGAAATATAAAGAAAATGAGATTGTGGTCCTGAAACAAGTGCCCAGAAGAGTGAGAGAGGTGAGAAGAGAATACCGTTTCCTGACTAAAATCCTTCTTTAAAAAGAGGTGAATTATAGATGGCTGATTCCAGAGGGTTTAATGTTCACATGGCAAGAAGAGAGGTACAGAATTGACTCAATTGAGAAAGCTTAATCATTTTATACTGAATACTTTGGAGGGAGAGAGGAGGAGACAGAAAAAGAAATGTCACTAATTGAATTCCAAGAGGATTGCCAAATAGCGACTGAAAAAGAAGAAGGTGCAGTAGGCAGAAAGGTGGAAGTTAAGGAACAACGTGAACCGAGATCTACAAGAACTGCTAAACCTACTTATAAAGTATAAACATGGAAGAGAAAAAACTGATTACAATTAACATAAATGGACTTAATTCAGCTGTTAAAAGAAGGAAAACTTTCCATAAATTAGAGAAATTAAAATTTGATATAATCTGCCTGTTGTGGCTCCGGGTTTGGATTCTGCTCCTGTGGCAGATATGAGTTCAAGTGATGAGGACATGGCAGCAAAATATGAGCCGGCATTGATTAGTGATTGGGATAGTAACCAGGATGAGGAGATGGATGTAACAAGGGAAGATAGACCTGAAATAATAGAATTGTCAGGACCTTCGACCTCGTCTGGTTCTTTATCTGATCAGCAGCCAGGAATGGCTGACAGGGAAGGCAGGAGAGAGTTTTCCAGCGGAGATGAGAATCTGGAAAACTTATGGTTAGACGTAAGAAACAGAAGGAGGCTAAGAAGAGCAACCCAGTTGGAAAGGAAGCATAGAGCTAGTCAATAATTAGGGAAATTAGCACGCTTCATAAGTGAATAAAAGGACACGGCTGGGCTGGTGGAATTTGCCAGAAGCAAAGTGACTAATTGGGAGTGAAGACATGCAGCAAACTCTCTGAGGCTTGAGATTTATTGCCACGCCAAGGTTGCCGGACAGAGTGGGGATTTATTGCTATATATTGGAAATTACTCCAGCCGTTCTTTTGTGGGAGTTTGTTTTTGAGTTGAAGTCATTCTGAAATGGCTGCTTTTTGTTTTGCTCGCCTGAAATTAAAGGGGAGACATAACATCTGCCTACAAGAAGTACATATTAAAAAGCAACACAAACAACTGTTGATACAGCCAAAGTTAGGGAAAATATTTACTTCTTTGACACAATGCAAGAAAAGAGGACTGGTTTTATACATTGAAGATATTATCCCAGCAAAATTGATCTATACCAGGGGTCTCAAACACAATTTACCTGGAGGCCACTGGAGGCAGAGTTTGAGTGAGGCTGGGCCTCATAATATTATACTTTATACTTTATATTTATATTATACACTAATATTATACTTTCATATCACAGTGGGGGCCACAGGATATTGTCCTACATGCCGCAATTGGTCTGCGGGCTGCGAGAATGAGACATTTGATCTATACAGATGACGATGGAAGATTATTAATGGTGGAAATAATGGACAATAATACGAAAATGTTCCTGATCACAATCTATTCTCCGAATGACAATTAAGAAGAATTCTATAGAAAAGTACACATGAAAATAATTGAACTGGACTATGCTAATATCGTTATGATAGGAGACTTCAATGGAATTGTAGACAATAAATTGGACTATACAACAAAGAAAGCAACAAAGCAAAACAGAAAGACTCTCCCCAAATCCTTTTTTAAAATGACAGATGAAATAAACTTAAAAGATGCATGGAGAGAAAGAAATGCTAAAACTAAACAATACACTTTCTGTTCAAACAGACATTTATCATGGTTCAGAATAGATATGATACGGATGTCAACAGAACTGTTAGTCAATATGCAAGAAATAAATATTGAAACAAGTATTTGGGCAGATCATAATCCAATGACAATTAAATGGAAAGGACAAAGAAGAAGATCTAGATGAATGTTAAATAATACTATACTAAAAGAAAAAGACTTCATACAGAAGGTGGAGAAAGAACTGGCTTTTTTCTTTAAAGAAAATAAAAAAGAAGACACATCAATGCAGAATGTATGGGAAACAATGAAAGCATATGTCAGAGGCTTGATAATAGATTATACAAGGAAAAGAAATACCACAAAAAGACTAGCCTCTAAGACATTATAGGATGAATATAAAGAACTTGAAAGAGAGTTACAGAAAATGCCACAGAAAAAGAACATTGTTAAAAATGGATATAATTAAACACAAAATGGGATTAATGGAAAAAGAAGAATTAGCAGAGAAAATCAGAGGCACGAAACAGAACTATTTTGAAAATGCAAATAAACCAAGTAGATGGTTAGCATATAAACTGAGAAAGGAGAAAGAATCAAGGAAAATATTGCAATTAATAGATGTTCAAGGCCAAGTTTGCTATGGAAGTAAAGAGAAGAAGGAAATTATATGAGACTACTATGGGAAACTATACACAAAAGAGAATATTGATGATGAAAGAGTTAAACAATACTTACAGAATGCTAACGTACCCCAGATACCTAAAGAGATTGAAATAATGTTAGAAAGCAATATAATGATGATGGAGCTAACTGAAGCACTTAAGAAGCAAAACAATGGAAAGGCACCAGGCCCAGATGGATTTCCAGTGGAATTTTATAAAACACTACAAGAATAGCTGAATCTTTCATTGCTAGAAGTTATGAATGAAGTTATGTCAAAGAAGAAGATACCTAAATCATGGTTAGAAGCTTATATTACACTTATCCCAAAAGAGGAGGCCGACCCATTACAAATCAAGAGTTACAGACCTATTTCCCTTCTAAATGCAGATTATAAAATTTTTGCTTCAATATTGGCAGAAAGATTTAAAAAATACCTAAATAATTTTATCTACTCTGATCAAAATGGATTTCTGCCAAAGAGACAAATTAAAGACAATATGAGAGTAATTTTGGACACTTTGGAATACTACGAGGCACACCCTGAAAAACAAATGGCTTTGATATTCTTTGATGCACAGAAGGCATTTGACAATGTGAATTGGTGATTCATGTTATTATAGCTGAAACAGATGGGTTTTGGTAAAAAATTCATCCAAGCAATAGAAGCTATATATCATAAGCAAACAGCAAAGGTAATGATAAAGGGAGAATTAACGGATTCTATTGATATAAGAAAAGGAACAAGACAAGGGTGCCCGCTATCACCTTTTTGTTGTTTGTGTTAACCTTGGAAGTGCTAAACAGAAATATTAGAGAAGAAAAGGACATAAAAGGGATGAAAATTTAAAAAGAAGAATTTAAATTGCAAGCATTTGCAGATGATCTGGTTTTCATCTTAGAAGACCCACTAGAAACAGGATTAAAATTGATAGAAAAGATAGAGGTATGGGAAAGTGGCTGGTTTGAAAATAAATAAAGACAAAACAAAGATTTTGACAAAGAATATGTTATCAAGACAAAAGGAAGAAATGGTGGATGTATTAAAAATCCAGGTCACGAATAAGGTCAAGTACTTGGGCATACATTTGACAGCAAGATGTAGTACACTAAAAGAGACTAACTATTAAACTTAAGCAACAGATAGCGCTAGATTTGGCGAAATGGGAAAATTTACAGCTGTCATTAATAGGGAGAATATCAACAATCAAGATGAATATATTACCCAGAATTTTATATTTGTTCCAAACAATTCCAATTAGGCTTGGAAAAGATTATTTTGAAGATTTAAATAAAATTGTGTTGAAATATATATGGCAAGGTAAAACAGCAAGAATAAAATTAAAACTTTTGCAAGATGCTAGAATAAGAGGAGGATTTGGTTTGCCTAATTGGGAGTTGTACTATCATGCTACAAATTTGATGTGGGTTAAGGAATGGATAACATTAAGAAATGCTAGATTGTTGACATTAGAAGGACTTGATCTGTTATTGGGGTGGCAGGCTTTTTTATGGTATAAAGGAACTAAAAAACAGGGGTATTTTAGAAGATATTATATACAGGAGTCTTTGTGGTTAAACTGGGAAAAGACTAAAAGGCAATGTTATTTGAAAATTCCAGTCTGCTTATCGACTATTGAAGCTTTTTCCTATCCTATAATATACGAAAAGGAACAAACAGATATGGTGAAATATTGAATGAAAAGGGTGAACTTAAATCTATGCAAAAATTAGAGGAACAAGGTTTAAAGATGAATTGGTTTTCATATGCGCAAATACATTCAAGGTATGATAAAGATTCTAAAACAGAAGGTTTCTATGATAAATTGACTGATTTAGATAAGATTTGACAGGTACTGTTGAAAAGGTGATTAAAAAATTGTATGGATATCTATTAGAAATTAAACTAGAAGAAGAATAAGTTAAAGAAACAATGATTGCTTGGGGGAAGAATTTTGGATATGGGATTGGTCTAGAGAAATGGCAAAAATTGTGGTATCAAAATTATAAAATGACAATGTCAACAGCATATAAAGAAAATTTTCCCCCAACAAGAATAGCAAGAATGTTCAAGAACAAATCTGAAAAATGTTGGAAATCAGGTACCTGGCTCATATTACCATATGTGGTGGACTTGTGGGGATGCCAAAAAATACTGGACTAAAATCCACACATGGTTGGAAAAAATGACAAAAAGCATATTTGAAACCAGGGATATTTTTATTGGGAATTTTACCTGAAATATATAGTAAAGAATTGAAATATCTGATTGTAAATGTATTAACAGTGGCTAGGATTGTATTTGCCAAAAACTGGAAAAATGAGAAAATACCATCACAGGAGGAAATTATTAAGAAAATATTGGAATGTGCTGAAATGAGTAGATTGACATTTGAAATCAGACAACAAGATGATAAACAATTTTATAAAATTTGGGATCTATTCTATCAATGGTTAGATAATAAAACATGGTAATGAAATATGTAGATTTTTATAACATAATGAGTTTATAAAGATGTATTTTTTAATTACCGTATATACTCGAGTATAAGTCGAGTTTTTCAGCCCATTTTTTGTGCTGAAAAAACCGCCCTCGACTTATACTCGAGTCAGCCACTAAGGCACCATGCCTAGCCTGTGCTGGCGTGGCTGCAACCGATCGCGCCTCCAGGGCAGCATCGCCGCCGCGGCTGTCTACCCGCTGAGGGCCTCACAGGCGACCCCAAGCGGCCTCTCCTTCCCCATTAACGGGCGCCTGGGGCCCCCGCAAGCTCCTGCGTTGCGCGCTTCCAGCTTCGCCAACAAACTGCCAGGCTCAGGCAGCCTCCTCCGCCCCCTACCCTAGCAGCGAAGAGCTGCTCCGGGGGCTCCCGCCACGGCGCAGCCAGGCACTTTGTCTCGCTGCCCCCGGAGCAGCTTTTCGCTGCTAGGGGAGGGGGCGGAGGAGGCTGCCTGAGCCTGCGGTTTGTTGGCGAAGCTGGAAGCATGCCCGTTAATGGGGAAGGAGAGCCCGCACCTCCAAAAGTCTTTTCACCGTTGAGGACTGAACAGGAGAACCGCAAACGCCGCACTCCCCAGGAAAGGGTGGCCCTCTTCCTCTCGGCGGCTCCCGCCACGGCGCAGCCAGGCACTTTGTCTCGCTGCCCCCGGAGCAGCTCTTCGCTGCTAGGGGAGGGGGCGGAGGAGGCTGCCTGAGCCTGGCGGTTTCTTGGCGAAGCTGGAAGCGCGCCCGTTAATGGGGAAGGAGAGCCCGCAGCTCCGAAAGTCTTTTCACCGTTGGGGACTGAACAGGAGAACCGCAAACGCCGCACTCCCCAGGAAACAAACTGCCAGGCTCAGCCAGCCTCCTCCACCCCCCCCAGCAGCGAAGAGCTGCTCCGGGGGCAGCGAGACAAAGTGCCTGGCTGCGCCATGGCGGGAGCCCCCGGAGCAGCTCTTCGCTGCTGGGGGGGGGAGGCTGCCTGAGCCTGGCGGTTTCTTGGCGAAGCTGGAAGCGCGCCCGTTAATGGGGAAGGAGAGCCCGCAGCTCCGAAAGTCTTTTCACCATTGGGGACTGAACAGGAGAACCGCAAACGCCGCACTCCCCAGGAAACAAACTGCCAGGCTCAGCCAGCCTCCCCCACCCCCTAGCCTAGCAGCGAAGAGCTGCTTTGGGGGCAGCGAGACAAAGTGCCTGGCTGCGCCGTGGCGGGAGCCCCCGGAGCAGCTCTTCGCTGCTGGGGGGGGAGGCTGCCTGAGCCTGGCGACCCCAAGCGGCCTCTCCTTCCCCATTAACGGGCGCCCGGGGCCCCCGCGAGCTCCTGCGTTGCGCGCTTCCAGCTTCACCAACAAACGGAGCTACAAATCTGGTAATCGCTTGCGGAGCCTCGGCACGAACCCCCTTTCCCCACACTCCCCCCCCCCCGCACTCCTCTGGCAGCAGCAGGCAGAGAAAGCCCCACTTCCCCCTGGCTTTGATGGCACGCGTGAGTTGGCTTCCCACTCTTTTTTTTTTTAACTCTCCTCCTCTTCCTCCTCCTCTCCTCTCCCCTTGTTGTCTGGTCTTCCCTAAGGAAACTCGAGGGCTCACACTTCCAGGTGTTTCTCCCTGTCTTTCTCCCTGTCAATGATCTTTTCTTCCCTTCCTTTCTCTCAGCCCCATCCTCCTTCACCTTTGTCACCACAATCCTGAACAGATGAAGTTTGTACTTCTCAAGAAAGGTTGGATGTTCCTTTTGAGGAGGGAACCTAGTGTGACATCTGTATGTTGACCTACTATTGAGCCATGGCATGTGTGCACATGCAATGGAGGCATGAGGGAGAGCTGTGAAAGAGATGGTGGCTCTCCAAAACAGGATGTACATGCAGCACATACACATGCTTTTTTCTTGCAAGGGAGAGAGTGACTCCTGCCTACCACTGTCATCATCATCATCTTTTGGGTTAGTGAATCAATTAAACCTTTCATGATAGTGAGATCGTTTCCCAAATTTCCCTTAAATCAGGGAAGAAATCAGAAACAAACCTTTGGACTGAGAATAAGCCTGTTCCTATGATGCCATTTTTGTTCACTGCAGTGTGAAAAATGTGAAAAAACACACTTCTTTTTCTTCATCTTCTTGGTCCCTATTTACTGGTCTCTTTCAAAGAGGAAATTGTGAACATCAAACTTATTCTCAACTGTCCTAGTGAAAGTTTTAATTAGACAATAATTCCCTCCCACGGCATTATTATGGATTATTTGAGAAACACTTTGCCATGGAAAAATGTTAAGAATGTGAACATGTTTGATTTTAAATGTAATGCCAGTTAAGATCTAAAGTTTCCTAAGAGGACTTTCATCTGTCAGGCACTTCATCTGTCATGCACTAAAAAATTAGTTTATGGAAAGCGAAACGGTGTGCATGTGTGTGTGAAACTAACCTCATTTACATTTTAAAGCACTCTAGCCTGAATGAATATCCACTTTTGTCCATAAATATAACATACAGATGAGGAGGAGGAATCCAGTTTTGAAGGATTTTAACTCTTGTGTTTTAGCTTGGTTGCTGATTGAGCTAAGGTTTTTGTACTTTTAAAGTTATTGTTGATGCCATATTGGTTTTGTTGGCTCTCTTTTCCACTTACAGAGCTAGTTTACTGTTTTTCTTTGAAATAAATATTCAAAAACATTTAACCTACTGATGCCTCAATTAATGTAATTTTATTGGTATCTATTTTTATTTTTGAAATTTACCAGTAGCTGCTGCATTTCCCACCCTCGACTTATACTCGAGTCAATAAGTTTTCCCAGTTTTTTGTGGTAAAATTGGGTGCCTCGACTTATATTCGGGTCGACTTATACTCGAGTATATACGGTATATCTACAAAATGATTGTAGGATAGATCTGAGATGATAATATGAACTGTCATAAAGCAAATTAAATAAAATATGGATTATCTCATAAAATATGAATGAACAATAGAATAGTCAAATGATTGATTAATAATGATATTAATGTATTTAGGAATATTTGATTGACAATATGAGAATATATATAATGTAATTGTAATTGAAGACTATGAAGTGGAAACACAAAACAATTTATAAACCAACTGACACACTGTATGTATATATATGGAAGATGGTTTGATGTTTTTAATGTTTTGTTTGTCTACGTTTTTCTTAAAAAACAATAAAACTTTTTTTTTTTAAAGAAAATAATACCCTAATAAGGAACCATGAAGGAAAAAACCACACCTCCACTGAAACTGGCAGGACAAGCTACTGTATATAAACTCTGAATGGCTTTAAAGCATAGAGTTTGTGGTTCCTGGGGTAGCAGGCAGCCACGAATATTTGCAACCACCGAATCTGCAGCCAATGGAACAAAGTGTGGTGGATTGCAACATGGATATGTTGGGCTCAAAGTACAAGAATGCTACACATGGCAGAAGACAGTCTATTCTGAAACCTCTTTATTCAACCATGAGATCTATAACTGTTACGATATAATATCACAATTGTATAACTTCCTGTTGTTTAGTCCTTTGCAAAGTATTAGAATAAGCAGCATGCATGTCATGTTTTGAACAGTAACAACATTGCAGTAACAGGTGGTGCAGTGATTAGAATGCAGTATTGCAGACTAATTCTGCCAACAACCAGCAGTTCAATCCTGACCGACTCAAGGTTGACTCGGCCTTCCATCCTTCTGAGGCTAGTAAAATGAGGACCCAGATTGTTGGGGGGCAATAAACTGACTCTGTAAACTGCTTCGATGGGGTTGTAAAGCACTGTGAAATGGTATCTAAATCTAAGTGCTAGTGCTATTTCTGAACACAACTAAGCAGTATAATTTCCCCAGATTTTAACATGATTTATGTCTCAGTAATAATTCTTAAAATCTGTTCCATCTATTCTCTAAGCCAAGCACCTGTGAGCTTTTGTACAAGTTCAGGCAAAGGATGAGCTGGATGTATAGATGAGTTGGTTTTGCTGCTCCCTTAATTTGGAAAACAACTCGACATACTCCTTTTCCAATAAATTTCCATTTTGTTTGTGTAATATCTGTCATAGTACTGCTACAATATGATGTAGCCAGAATTGAAATGCGATCAATTTATTTCATGGTAGTAAGATACTCCATCAGCAAGTAAAATCTACTCAGTAGCGATCCAGATGTTAGAAATAGAATTTAGTCCAGAAAGTCTGAAATAATAGTCCATTCAAGCAAAAGTAATGGCTTTAAAGACAAGGGATTTGACAGTCTTTGTTGCTTAGATTGAACAAAAAGAAGAGCTTATCATCATGGCAAAATGAAGAGCTGATGAATAGGGCAAGGAGATGACTTGAGATCACCCGCAAGTGTTCCAGATAGCTGCTCATTATTAGAGTTCAAGCTGGGAGGGATTGGTTAGAGCTCTGGGATATATCTATCAAGAGCTGTCTTGCTCAAACTGTGGTTGGTACCTTTGAAGGGGCATTAAGTTCACATATTTCCATCTGTGTGTATATAGTAAACAGCCAAAGAGTTTGATTTTAGAAAGTTACATATGGACTAAGGGTCCAGATAAATTTGAAATAAGATTTTAGAATTAATTATGAAGAATCCTTCCTGTAGGTAATGTTTTTGTTTTGAAACATAAGATAAGATTTTAAAATGTAGGAACTAGAAGGAATTAGAGGGAGACATCAAGATTACAATTCATTCTGTAATTTACAATTTCTGTAATTTACAATTTACAATTACAGAATGAAACAAAATATTTTACTATAAGATATACTGAACAACAGACTGAAAAGTTAATTTTAAGAGTGTCTGTTCTATAGATAGAGTGTATCTAAAAGATGCTATGGAAGAGGAGCACGTTCTACCTAATGAGAGTGAGACTGGTTTGAAAGTGGATTTCTATGACATGGGAAAACATGTTATACTGGACCTATACAAGAAACTGGCTTATGTTTTAATAATTAAAAGGGAGATACAAACAATAAATTGAAAGAGTGACTTGGATAGCCTTTCTCTATTGGATCATTCAACAAATGAGTTTTGTTAATTTTGAAAAATTGTATGAAAGGTAAAAATAAAATAAATCAAGTTCAATGACAGAATTTGATGGAGCTAAAGAATAAGATGTTGGAAGTAAAAGCAAGGAATATAAAGCTGTTTTATTTGATCAAGGTTAAAAGAGATATGTTGCTATTTCTGATAACCTCTGCTGAAATCAGGACTGAAATGACAATATTTTATGAGATAGTTTGGCTATAGGAAGAAGAGATCATATTTTGTATTTCAAGAGTAGTTACTAAAATAGTTTATACTTGTGATGAAGTTGGGAAGTCACTTCTTTATAATATGTCTTTTTTTTTCTTCATAATATTTTTATTTTTTTCTTTCTTTTCTGTTTTTCTTTCTATTCTCCCCTTTTTCTTTCTTTTTTGCACTTTTTACTCTTTCTTCTTATTATCCTTTTTTCAAATTTGTATTAGCTTGTACTGTTGCAATTATAATAATTAATAAATTGACTATTAAAAAAAAACACAAAATTCTATAAGGCTAGCCACCAGGTGTCATTGAAGCATAAGTTTGCAAAGCAGTGGTCAGCCCAGCCACCCTTCTGCTCTTTGACAGTTTAAGACAACTTTAAAAAAAACAACAAATTACACGAATGGAGACAAACAAGAGATCTGCCTTTTCAACAGCACAACAAACTGTGCAGCTGTGTTTTCAGGCTGCTGGCCAAGTGTTCTTTTTGCTGTTTTTCTCTCCAGCTGCTACAAAGGGCTAACCCATGACAAGCCAAAAGGGAATATGTGTGTGTGCGTGTGTGTTTGTGGGTGGGGGTGGAACATCCATACACAGCCAGCTAACAGCACATAAGGATAAAACCACAAAAATGCAAATGCTTGAAAGCATGATAAAGAGATACCATTGCTTGCCTTGAACTACCACAATCCTGACTCCTCTTGGCTGGTTTCCCTACACTAAAGCTAAGCAAAATCTGGCTGCTACAGAGGAGGAGAGAAAGCTATTCAGCCAAATCTGCTTCAGAGCTTGCTCAGCTCTTTCATGTGTTTCCTCCAGAGTCAGGGGGGATACTTTCTGACACTTTTGAAATCTTTGTGTGTGTGAGAGAAGAGGTTGTTCTGATTGTCCCATATCTTTTTTCCCCAGCTTCCTATACTGAACAGGTATAGGCTTCAAGTGCTATTTGTTCTCAGCCAAAGGGCAGATCTGTAACAGGGGGGAACATTGTCTAGAGCATTGTTTCTCAAGCTGTGTGGACTTGCATGGGAAATTCTGGGAGCTGAAGTCCACACAGCTTAATGTTGCTGAAGTTCAGAAACACTGGTCTAGAATTTGCCTTACAGTCCAGCATTCCCCAGTGAGAATGGCCTTGGCATCAGCTCCAGAAAATAAAGATAGAATGAATTTAAAGTGAAGTTAGGAATCTGTAAAAGTTAAAGTGAATTTTGAGCTGAGAAACCAGGGTTAGAAGAGATTAGAAAGTTACTTTTTGTTATCTGGGTCTATTAATGCAAAGATGATTCTGGTTCCCTTGAAGCTAAGAATGAGGACGTGCAATACATGGTCACTCGCTATATTTACTCCTTCTCCCCCTCTTTATTAGTCTCGTTTTGTTACAAAATGGGTAGCAAATAAATTCAATAAATAAGTAAATAAATAAATAAATGTTAGTTTATAGTTTATTTGTTCACGGTGTGCTAACATTGTCCTAAAATATTTTTTGTTTCCAAGTTTTGTGAACTTCCAGAGGAAGTTAACATATGATCTGCATACTTTAAAAAAAATACATAAAAGATATACAGCACTATTGCCAGTAGATTGTTTCTTTATAAACATATATAACTATAAACAGCAGATTTGAGTATAGCACCTTCCTAACATCTGAGAGCCAAATGAAAAAATGCCCACTGAATATATGATCAGGATTTCTTCCATTTAAAAGAGAAAAATAAACCTTTCTTTTCTTTTCTATATTTGCATAATTTGAATTGAACAGACTCTCTGTTGAGGATCCTTCACATTGTTGACTTAAAGTGTTATCTACCCTTCTTTGAATCTATCCAAAATGGTGCCAGCATGACATCTGCTGCTCTCATTCCAATCCGTACTTTGCTTCTATTGTGCTTCTTCCATATCACTCACAAATAATACTGTCCTGGTTACTCATGTCCAATGTGAGATAAGCATAATGAATTGTTCTTTGTTCTTCCTTACCAACCAGTAGAAAAACTTGCAAATCCTGGCACTTGTATTGGAATAGGTGGCTGTGACAAGAATTATATCCATCATTCAGATGTTGCTTTCTGCACTTTGCTTCTTACACCCTTATCTTCATGGGTTGCAAGTATGCTTTTTTCTAGATAATCTTTTCCTATGCAGAATAAATACCAATGTTTTAGGATCAATTTTAATCAAGAAAGCCACTTCAAAACTGAAGTAAGAATTTAGAAAATGCTTCTCTTATTCCATAGTCTGAAATGAATCTGGGCTCTCTTGAAGCTGCTATTCATTTTGACAAAATCTTTCTGACCTTGCCTCTTTCTGTCATGTTATCTAAAAAGAGGAATGCTTTGAGGCAGGAACATCTTGGCAGATACAAATGAATTTTCCCTGCTAATGCTTGCATTCCATAAAACAAATCCAATATCATTAGCCCTCACATAGAAAGGTACCAGATAACCTAACTTCCTTTAGTTTGCAAAATGATAGCAGTCAATAAGTTATTTGGGCCAACATTAATTGTGGAATTTGTAAGATGTGAAGAAATATTTATGTTTTAGTAAGTGCTTCTGTTGTGAATGAATAAATGTGTTTAATAAAGATTATTGAGAGCTTAAAGTAAAGTGGAGGGCTCTGGCCCTGTACTGATTGGCTGAAATAGTGACATTGGATTGGTCTGTTCAGGAGAATCTGATTGGCTATTAACAAGCCTCTCCTATTGGTTAACGGAGCTAGCGCTCCCTGTGTTTCATTGGTTAAATACTTAAGAGCTTGCCTATATAAAGGGGGCCGTTTCAGCCATTGAGCTGAGCTGTCACACTATGTTAATAAAGAGTTTGAAGTTCACTGTTTCACCGGCTCGCCTCCATTCTTAGCACCCATGCTCAGAACATAACACTGGTGACGAGGATGGGATGTGGAGACGTCAGAGCTGACTGAAAAAGAATGATAACCGAGCACGTGGCTGAAATGCACAACGGTGGAACCATATCCGGCGGCGTCATATCACCCGCTCCATTCAACCCAGCGCAAGAAGACTGGGACTCCTATATGGATCGCTTCCAGATGTTTCTGGAGACCAACAATTTGAAGGATGCCACTACCGGGAAGAAATGGGCGGTATTCCTAACTCATTGTGGGCCGACCGTATTCAAGATGGCCAAGGCACTAACGAAACCGGCAGAAGTAAAGTCTATGGACTGGGACATCCTCGAACCCCTACTGAGGGCCCACTATGCACCGATCATGCCAACGCTCATGAGAAGGCATGAATTTTACCAGAGAAGTCAGCAGAAGAGCGAAAGTGTTGCTGATTTCATAGCGGATCTCCGGAATCTGGGAGGCCTATGTGGGTTTGCCGACCTCGAAGAAGCCCTGAGAGACAGAATAGTTCTGGGACTAGATGCACTACATGTCCAAAGCAAGCTGATGGCGAAAGGTGACATCAGCCTTGCGGATGCCATTACTGAAGCTACTGCAGCAGAAGCAACCAGGAAGTCGGCTGCCCGAATGCGCCGCACCCACGCCCCGCCTCACCAACTCACCCGCAAAATTTCACCTCAGTCAGAAGGTCAGCTATTAATGGCCCACCACGAGGACCTCGATTCATCGTCAGACAGTGACGAAGAAGAGGTCCACTGACTTCGGTCCGAATGAGACCAACGCCAGAGATCTCAGCACCAATGCGCTGGTTGTGGGGCAAGCCACCCCCGATCAGAATGCAAATTCCTTGACGTGCTCTGCCATGTGTGCGGGAAAAGAGGCCATATCGGATGGGTCTGTAGAAGCAAGCTAGGACCCACCCAGCCCTCAAGAGGGGCTAACTATCGCCAACCGACAGGAAGCCGTCCTATGAAGCGAGAACCCATGAACCACCAATGGAACAAGCACTCCTACAGAAACAAACCCCTAAACCACTCAACGAAATGAGAAGAGGCTCACCAAACTATCACGATCGGTCATGCCTCATCTCTTGATGCCAAAAAGATCTGAGTGAAAGTGGCCATCGAGAACCAGCCCTGCCTGATGGAAGTTGATTCAGGATCGTCCCTCTCGATGGTTTCCTGGAAGACCCTCAAGCAACTCATCCCTACGGTCCAGCGGCAAGACCTCCGATTCCAAAGACTCATACTCAAAGACTATCAGGAAAATCGAATTCCAGTCATTGGATCCAGCCGAGTCTGGGTATTGTTTAAGAACTGTACAGAATTCCTACCCCTGACTGTAGTCGACAGGGATCGGTCTAGTCTGTTAGGCCTCCAATGGTTCGCTCCACTTGGAATTGAAGTAGCCAGCATTCACCGAATCTGCAGCAGCAACTGGGAAGAGGACCTTGTCCAAGAATTCCAGGACGTCTTTGCAGAAAAACTAGGCGAGTACAAGGGGACCCCAATATCATTTAACCTCAATCCTGAAATAGCTCCTATCCACCTTAAGCCTCGTCGAGTTCCATTTGCCCTTAAATCAAAGATTGACGAGCAGCTTGATAAATTAATAGCCCAGGGGGTGTTAGAACCAACCGATCACTCTCCCTGGGAAACCCCAATCGTGACACCCATCAAGCCGGATGGATCGATAAGAATTTGTGGGGACTACCAAGCCACCCTAACCACGCCCTTCAACAAAATGCTTACTCGGTACCGGTGGTGCAAAACCTCCTCCATTCCCTGGGGGACGGAAAAATCTTCGCTAAACTAGACTTAGCCCAAGCATACCAACAACTGCTTGTAGACAAAAAAACGGCAGAGGTCCAAACGATCGTTACGCACCGAGGTGCATTTAAATGTAACTGACTCCAGTTCGGAGTAAGCGTAGCCCCGGGAATCTTTCAAAGTTTGATGGAAAGACTATTACAAGGGATAAAAGGCGTTGTCCCATATTTTAATGATGTGTTATTAGCTGCCCCAACTCGGAAAATTCTGAGGGATTGCCTGAGGTTGGTTCTACAGAGATTCAAAGACGCAGGTCTCAAAGTTAAAAAGGATAAGTGTCACCTATGTACGGATCGTGTAGAATTTTTAGGATATTTAATTGATAGTCATGGCATTCACCCCACCGATAGCAAACTTAGGGCAATCAAAAACACTCCAGAACCCCGAAATAAGGTCAACCTCCAGGTGTTTCTAGGCCTTATCAATTTTTATAACGTTTTCCTGCCTCACAAAGCAACTTTTGCCGAACCCCTACATTGTTTATTGGACAAAAAAGCAATCTGGGTATGGGGACACAGAGAGGAGCAGGCGTTTTGAAATGTGAAAAAATTATTGACTTCTGATGCTGTGTTGATGCAGTATAATGAGACTTTGCCTTTAACAATCACGTGTGATGCATCACCATTCGGAGTGGGCGCCATTTTGAGTCACATTTTGCCAAACGGTAGTGAAGCCCCTGTTGCCTATTTCTCAAAGACGCTTTCAAAAGCAGAACGCAATTACAGTCAAATTGATAAAGAAGCCCTTGCTATTGTGTCTGCTGTTAAGAGATTTCATGAGTATGTGTATGGCCGAGCCTTTACTATAGTGACTGACCACAAACCTTTGCTGGGAATAATAGCGGGAGATAGGCCAACCCCTTACATATTATCCTCCAGAAGGACTCACTGGTCAGAATTCTTGGCTGCTTATAATTATAAGTTGCAATACCGCCCGGGGAAGGCCATTCCCCATGCCGACGCATTGAGCCGTGCACCGCTTCCAGAGACCATTCCTGACCCCGCTCCGACAGTTACAACTCTGCAGATCAAGATACTTCGAACACCGCCACTAACAGCCTGAGATATTGCGATGGAAACAAAATGCGACCCCATTTTAGCATGAGTCCTCAGCTGGGTCGAGCGTGGATGGCCATTGGACCAGATACCTGATGACTAAGCCCCATTCAAGAATCGACAAACAGAACTGTTTTCCCAGAAGGGCTGCATTATCTGGGGTGATAGAGTTGTTGTCCCAGAGCGATTACGACAAGTGATACTAAGAACCTTGCACGATGGCCACCCCGGCATCGTGCGCATGAAAGCCCTCACACATAGCTACGCGTGGTGGCCGGGCATCGATAAGCAGATCGAGACTTGGGTAAAAGCTTGTCACAAATGCCAGGAAGTAAGCAACGCCCCACCAAAAGCAACCCCAACCGAATGGGAAACACCGAGGGGACCATGGTCCCGTATTCATTTGGACTTTGCGGGACCTACTAAAGGCCACACATTCTTATTAACAGTGGATGCCTACTCGAACTGGCTTGAAATCCATGAGATGAGAAATACAACAACCGAAGCGGTCATCAGAAAACTAGACAGACTATTTACAACACATGGATTACCAGATGTTCTGGTATCCGACAACGGGCCCCAATTTACCGCGTTGTCCTTTGAACAGTACCTGGCGGACTGCGGTATTCACCATGCGCTGACTTCGCCGGCGCATCCTGCGGCCAACGGAAGGGCCAAGTGCATGGTACAATTCGTCAAGAAAACCTTGCAAAAAATGGAATATGGCGATATCGAAGACAAGATTAACTGGATACTCCTTTTGCAGCATATCACTCCGCACAGCATCACCAACAAAACTCCTGCCGAGTTATTGATGGGGCGGAAGCTCCCGTCCCACCTCGACCGTCTGCACCCATCGTATGAACCTGAAAAACCATACGGATCCAGCGGAAGATGCCGTAACTTCCAGGTAGGCAAGTTTGGTTTCGCGAGGAACCTTTCAGGCAATCCGTTGTGGGTAGAGGCAACTGTGATTCAAGTAACCGGCCCCAGATCGTACCGCGTGAAATGTCGCGATGATAGAATATGGAAGCGCCATATTGATCAGCTGTGTTCAAGGCTACAGTCAGGGATCTCTGAGTCCCCTAACTTCCAAACTGAGGGGGCAGGAGATACTGAGGAAGATGATTTTGAAACAGCAGAAAGCTTAAACGGAAGTGATGACTGCGTAGAGGCAACACGTGATGAAGGATTGGAAATGGAGGTGAGTTCACCTCAGGGAAACGCTGAGAATATTAGCAACAATGAAAGTTTGAATGCAGAACTAGAGGCACCCTTTTCATCAGAGAACGTCCTAACCCAACAAGACTGTAGCCAGATACCGAGAGTACAACGTAAATCAAGCAGACAGACAAGGCAACCTGCCTACCTCAAGGACTACGTAACCGCACCCCTTAAACAGAACCCGGGGGGAAGGGGTGTTGTGAATGAATAAATGTGTTTAATAAAGATTATTGAGAGCTTGAAGTAAAGTGCAGGGTTCTGGCCCTGCACTTCTGATTGGGCTATAATAGCGACATCGGATTGGTCCATTCAGGAGAATCTGATTGACTATTAACGAGCCTGTCCTATTGGTTAACGGAGCTAGCGCTCCCCGTGTTTCATTGGTTAAATATTTAAGAGCTTGCCTATATAAAGGGGGCCGTTTCAGCCATTGAGCTGAACTGTCACACTATGTTAATAAAGAGTTTTGAAGTTCACTGTTTCACCGGCTCGTCTCCATTCTTAGCACCCATGCTCAGAACATTACAGCTGCTACTATTTCCTATGCTTTTGAATAAAGGCATGATGCTTTATGCTTCAAAATTATCTTCTCCTGTTACAATTTTGGGCCAGCACATCCAAGAACATGTGCTCCAGCTGAGCAAGGAATATATTCATATTATCAGAAGAAGGGAAGCAGTACTAATTGGAATAGGTCTAGCCCTTTTCTAGAGAAGCCCTAAACCTGTGACCAAAAAAGCTTCAAGCCTGTGACTAAAAAAATAACTTGGTTAACAATCTGAACATTTTTGGGGTGTAAGTTGAAGTGTGAAAACTCATCAGGAAGTAAAAACAAAATAAATCTGCTGGACAGTGCCCAGAGATTGGAAGAGAAGAATCCCAGTGAACATATCCAAGCTTCTGACCATCTCATAGTGACCATATTGCAGATTGTTCCTATGATGGGTCTGTGTTGGAAAAAGAAACAAACTAAATGCAAGTTTAAGCATTATCTGAGTGGAGCTAGGGATGAGATAAAGGTGATTTAATGAGGAGATGCCCTCCAAAGATGGTAGGAAGGCATCTTTGTACAAAAGATAGTGGGATATAACGATGAGTTCTGTACTACGTTCACAAGAAATTGCTAAACTGAGATACCTTTAAGCACACTGCATACCAGATGATCCATCCATTCTCAATCTATTTAAATATGTGAATTAACACTGGCTACAGAGAAAGGTTCCTACAATCAATGGGAAGCTAACCAAAATTTAAAAGTACCATAAGGTACAAACACGTGTTTTATAGTTGATGGTGATGTCTAAATTAACAATGGCGTCATATTCAGGCTCACTATTATATATGCACATCTATCATAGGCAACACTAAATTTATCAAGGCAAGGAAAAAGAAACATCAACTACATTTGCTTTATTGTTTTTACAGATCACTAGGAATCAGGCTTGGCTCAGTGGCACTAGTTAACTAACTAGTTTGATTCTTGACTCTTTATGAATGTATCTTTTCTTTTATGTACACTGGGAGCATTTGCGCCAAGACATATTCCTTGTGTGTCCAATCATACTTGGCCAATAAAGAATTCTGTTCTGTTCTGTTCTGTTCTGTTCTGTTCTGTTCTGTTCCGTTCCGTTCCGTTCCATTCTATTCCTGATAGATTGATTGATTGACTTCCCTGTATAGGGAAGCCATATTATATTTGGATAGTTATAATTTCAGCCTTCTGTTTTATTGTGACCACTGTTTAGAATTAGACAACTGACAGTATTATAAATGTTCCAGATGAAGTGAAGACATTCTACCCATCTAAGAAGTCTATATGTCTGTGTTGCTTGTTAAGGCAGATCTCACACATAGGCTGTGATAAGAAACTGGAGCCTACACTGGTTTGTTTACACTGAAAGATCTAAAGGTCAGTAACAAATAGCTTTGAATAGAATGTATATCTCATTGGATTAAAGTTTTAGTCAGGAAGATAAGTGATAGCCAGTCCATAATTCTTTTTTGGGTCATCTATAGGTGATTATACAGACAACTGTGTACAATCTGGATAGAGTAAATACAATGTAATTTAATAGTACAAGATATTCAAGCATATTTATTTTATCCGATAGGAACAATACACTGCAGAAAACTCAATTTCTAGATATGGGTATAGCGTGCAATTTATGTTTATTTTGTTTGTTTATCAAATTCAGATACTGCCAATCTCACTCTCAGAGTGACTCAGGGTAATACTTTGCCAATATTTTCTTTGATATTGTTGCTGCAAACTTACCATTGTGCCTGATCCTATTCTCCCTGTTCTAGTCTCAAGGTGAGAAATGGTGCTTGCAGGCAGTGAAGACTGCTACAAAGGAAGAACAGTTATGGGTTGCACTGGGCATTCCAGGCAGCTACTGGTGCGACGCCAGACTGGCACCATCTCCCAGCTCTTGGCCTCCCAGCACAGAGGCTGGTCATGAAGGACTGGTTCATTAGCCAAATAATAGCAATATAAGCAGTTAGGTGCTTATCATCTTTCCAGGCACATAGTTTTTTAAAAAAACATTTTCTACAGGAGAGGGATGGAGAGGCTTAGCACAAACCCAATGGGATAAGAATAAGGTCCCTGTACTATATTAGCATACTCCAAACCCTCAAAACTGATTGGTCCGGATGGACAGCGACCTGATTGGTCAAGACCCTGGCCGTGATTGGAGCACTAGGAATCTACTGCGATTGGCGGGAGATTCAAAGCGCTGCCATTGGCCGCCAAGCTGCGAGCCAGCCCTATATGAGGGGCTGCCATGGCCTGTATTCTTCAGACTATTCTAATTCTAAATAAAGAGCTGAACTTATTAAGATGGTCTCATGTCTCCTTCGAGCCGATCCACCCCAAATTTAACACTGGCGATGAGGATGGGATCGTGAGACAAGGAGACCACCCAGCACGTGGCGAAGTGGCACGCAGCGGCAGGCAGCATGGCCAGCAGCAACTCACCACCCGCACCCTTCAACCCTGCTACAGAGGACTGGGAATCCTATATCGATAGGTTCCAGATGTTCCTCGAGAGTAGCAAACTTAAAGATGCCAACGGCCACAAGAAACGAGCCGTGTTTCTCACACACTGCGGGCCTGTAGTGTTCAAGATGGCCAAAGCCTTGGCCAAACCAGTGGATGTCAAGACCATGGAGTGGGGCAACCTCGAGCCCCTACTACGAAGCCACTACGCCCCCGTCATGCCCATCCTCATCTGGCAGCAAGATTTCTACAGGTGGGACCAACGCGAGGGTGAGGGGCTTGGCGATTTCATGACAGCGCTATGAGCCCCTACTATGAAGCCACTACGTCCCCGTTGTGCCCATCCTCATCCGGCGGCACGATTTCTACAGGCGGGACCAACATGAGGGTGAGGGGCTTGGCGATTTCATGGCGGCGCTATGAGACTTGGGCGGCCTATGCGATTTCACTGATCTGGATGAGGCACTGCGAGACCACATCATCCTGGGACTCTGAGACTCCATCCTCCAAAGCCGCATCATGGCAAAGGGCGACATCTCCCTCGCCGATGCCCTTACTGAGGCTGCTGCGGCTGAGGCGGCCAAGAAGTCAGCAGCTCGGATGCGACAATCAAGCATCATGACATGACCGGCAGCCGGCGAGACGACCTCGACCCCCGAGAGGTGACCCGAAACCGACCGCCGGGACACAACCACACACCACGGCGACATCGACTCCTTCTCAGAGACCAAGGATGATGATGAGGAGATTCACCACCTTCAAGCAGCGTGGGAGCAACAGGAACCATGAGGTCATAAGTCGAGGTTCCAGTGCACCGGCTGCGGAGGTGATCACCCCCGTTTGGACTGCTGTTTTCTTGATGCCATTTGCCGGCATTGCGAGAAATGGAGGCACATCACCAAGGTGTGCCAAAATAAAAGGCACTACAGCCCACGACGATGAGAGGGCAGCCCCAGGCGATGAGATGGCAGCCCCCGATGGTGAGAGAGCACCCCCACCAGAACCGAGATTGCCAGATGGAGAGCCACTTGAGCTGAGAGGGTCGGAACAGGCGGTTCCATGAGGCAAGACAAAGAGAGGAAACACACCAAACCGTTGTCATCGGCCATTCCTCCACAAGCGATGCCAGGAAAGTATACGTGACAATGGGGATAGAAGACCAGCCATGCAACATGGAAGTGGACTTGGGATCTTTCCTCTCCATGTTCTCATGGCGCACCATCAAGTGCCTGGCACCCACCATCTACCGCCACAAACTAGAAGACCAAACACTGACTCTCAAAGACTACCAGGGAAACCGCATCCCTATAGTCGGCAGAGGCCATTTCAAAATCACCTTCAAGGGCCACACCGAAGTGCTACCCCTGATGATTGTTGACTGAGATCGACCGAGCCTATTGGGACTGCAGTGGTTCGCACCCCTGGGCATCGAAGTAACCGGCATCCACCACATCGGAGAGACGGACTGGGAAACGGCGCTCATGAGGGACTTCCGGGAAGTCTTCGATGACAGCCTAGGCATGTACCGGGGGTCCCCTATCTCATTCAATATAGACCCGAGCATCGTGCCAATCCACCTTAAGCCAAGGCGAGTGCCATTTGCACTCAAGCCCAAAATTGATGAGCAACTAGACAAGCTCATCGCACAAGGGGTGCTGGAACCAATCGATCACGCCCGGTGGGAGACCCCCATAATCTCCCCCATCAAGCCAGATGGGTCCGTGAGAATCTGTGGTGACTACAAGGCCACCCTGAACCACACGCTCCAACAAAGCGCATACCCCATCCCAGTAGTACAGCACCTTCTGCACTCACTAGGGGGGGAGGCTGGATTTTCGCAAAACTCAACCTGGCACAAGCCTACCAGCAACTTCCGGTTGACGCCACAACCGCTGAAGCCCAGACCATCATAACACACTGAGGGGCTTTCCGTTGCAACCGGCTCCAATTTGGAGTCAGCGTGGCACCCGGGGTTTTCAAAGCCTCATGGAAAGACTCCTCCAAGGCATAAAGGGGGTGGTGCCTACTTTGATGACGTGCTGGTGGCCACGAAAAACGAAAAGCAACTGGAAGCCCGGTTGAGGGAGGTACTGAAGAAATTCAGAGACTCGGGACTCAAAGTTAGAAAAGGGAAATGCCAACTATGGGCAGAGAGGGTTGAATTTCTAGGGTACCTCCTAGACAAGCAAGGGATCCACCCCATGGAAAAGAAACTGAGAGCCATAAGGGAAGCCCCACGGCCCAAAAACAAAACGGAGCTACAGGCTTTTTGAGGACTGTTAAATTTTTACAATGTCTTCCTACCTCAAAAGGCGACCATGGCGGAACCACTGCATAGGCTTTTAGACAAAACAGCCACCTGGACCTGGGAAGTGTGGGAAGAGAGCACCTTCAGCAATACAAAGAATCTGCTGACATCTGACGCGGTACTAATCCAGTACAGCGAGACCCTGCCATTTATGGTAATATGCGACACATCGCCTTTTGGGATCGGCACCATCCTCAGCCACCAGCTACCGGACGGGAAGGAAGCACCCATGGCTTTCTCATCAAGGACACTTTCAAAACCAGAGAGAAATTACAGCCAGCTCGACAAAGAGGCCCTAGCAGTCGTCGCCGGTGTCAAGAAATTTCATGAATACCTTTACGGTAGGACTTTTACAATCATCACAGATCACAAGCCACTGCTAGGGATCCTGGCAGGAAATAAGGCCACACCGAACATTCTATCACCAAGAATGACAAGGTGGTCTGAATTCCCAGCAGCATACAACTACCAGCTGGTACACCAACTTGGCAAGGATATCGCCCACGCAGACGCCCTGAGCCGCTCAGCCCTGCCCGACCTGGAAGACAACCCAGCACCCACGACAAAGGTACTTCAAATAGAAACAATATCCAACCCGCTCGTGACTGCACCAGACATTGCCAGAGAAACAAATAAAGACAAGCAGCTGGCGCAAGTCTTGAGCTGGGTTGGAAAAGGGTGGCTGGAAGGGGACAGGGACGAACTATTCAGACCCTTCCGAAACAGACAGACTGAACTTTTTACCAAGAAGGGCTGTATACTTTGGAGGGACAGAATGGTAATCCCGGAAACATTACAGGAAAGGGTGTTGGGGATGCTGCATGAGGGACACCCAGGGATGGTTAAAATGAAAAGCCTGGCCAGAAACTATGCATGGTGGCCGGGAATGGATAAACAGATCAAAACCTGGGTAACCAAATGCAAACAATGCCAAGAATCCAGACCAAATCCTCCCGCTGCCCCAACCCAAGAGTGGCAAACACCAAGAGGCCTGTGGTCTAGGATTCACATAGACTTCACGGGGCCAACCAAGGGGCACATGTATCTTATTACAGTAGACGCTTACTCCAACTGGCTGGAGGTAAGCACCATGAAGTCTACCACACGGAGGCGGTAATAAAAAAATTGAGTAAACTCTTTGCCACACATGGCCTGCCAGATGTGCTAGTGTCGGACAACGAACCCCAGTTCACCGCACTAGCATTTCTGGCAGGCCAAGGCGTACGCCATGCATTAACCGCGCCTGCTCATCCGGCGGCGAATGGGTGGGCAGAACGCATGGTCCAATAAACGAAGAAAGCCATCCAGAAAATAGAAGCAGGCAACATACAGGACAAAATCAATAAAATGCTCCTCATTCAACACATCACACCTAGTGTGACCATAAATAGAAGTCCGGCAGAACTAATGATGGGCAGGAAACTACGGTCGACGCTAGATAGAATGCACCCAACATACAACCCTGGAAAACTCCCAGGTTCCTCCAGCAAACACAGAAAATTTAACATAGGGGACATGGTATACGCAAAAAATCTTTCAGGGGAATCACTCTGGGTACCAGCAACGATCACCCAAATAACCGGCCCCTTATCATACCGATTAGAGACAAGCGACGGGAAAAACTGGAAATGGCACATCGACCAACTAAGGTCAAGAATAGCCATCACCAACAACCATACACCCAAGCAAGAAACTAGAAGGGGGGGGGAATTGCAAGCGTTAAAGAAAGAGTTGAAGGGAACCTCCTAGTGCAAGCAGAACAACCCCCATCCAGAACAAATAAGCCACAAATAAACCAGTCCTACTCACCAGCAAACGCAGGACCAACAGGACACGAATCTCCGGAATCTTCACCTGGAAGAAGCAGCCAAGCCAGTTCAACCAGCCCGGAAAGATCCGGCAGGAACAACAGGAGCAGCAGCTCAACCAGCCCGGGTAGACCGGGAGGGAGCTACCAAGAAAGGCCCGGCTCACCTTCCAGGCAGTTCCATCCCAGCGAACCAGAATGACAGAGAATCCCTCCGAACCAGTCGACGACCACGCTGGAACTGAACTGCGCAGGTCAACTAGACAGGTATGAAGCCCCGCCTACCTACGTGACTATACTCCAAACCCTCGCAACTGATTGGTCTGGACGGACAGCGACCTGATTGGTCGAGACCCCGGCCGTGATTGGAGCGCAAGGAATCTACCGCGATTGGCTGCGCCGATCGCGGGAGGTTCAAAGCGCTGCCATTGGTCACCAAGCCGCGAGCTAGCCCTATATGAGGGGCTGCTGCGGCTTCTTCAGACTATTCTAATTCTAAATAAAGAGCTGAACTTACTAAGATGGTCTCGCGTCTCCTTCGAGCCGATCCACCCCAGATCTAACAGCCCCCATACTGACTGGCGCAAACATCGATCAACTCATCTCTTGGTCTGGAAGAACAAGTTCTGATTGGCTATCACTTCTGTGACTGCCCTACAGTCTAATGAACAAGTAAACACATCTATTTCTGCAGCATTCTAGTATTCTAAAAGAGTTGGAATTTCCCATTCAAGCTTTATTTTCTTGTCACTGTCAATCAGTTACATCTTGACTACAGTCATAGACCAGGATAAGGCAAATAAAATACAAACAATTAGTAATTTTAAAAGCTGAAAAAGTATATATTCATGTACATATGCACTTACACATACAAAAATCTTTTTAAAATCTATAAAAGGGATTAAAATATTAATTAAATAGAAAAAATGTATAGGTTAATATATGGCTAACTAATGTATTACTATACAATCATTCTCAAGTTAAACATTAATTAAGGCTGGTTTGAGATGGTGTCATCATCTGAGAGATTTTAATCACTGCTGACATTGGCAACATAGTTTGTTATTTTGGGATTAGTGTCTGCAAACAACAGGGAATTATAAAATTGTCTTTGCACCCTGGGTATTTAGGCACATGAATATCTCTGTAGGCACTGGAGGAGCACATACTCTGTTGTTTTTGTATGCCCAGAGTCACTGGGATATTGCCTCTCTGGGTAAGGAATATTCCTTGCAAATGTGAAATGAAAAAGATTTGGGCAGTGGAACTGCACCAGTGAACCTTATAGAAGCTCTATGGAGTTAAATTAGCCCATCTCTTACTCTCCTCTGTCCATATTTGTCGGAGAAGAAAAGGCAGAGCAAGGAGATGGAGTAAAACGTGTCATCAGCTTAGAATTGTTACATTGCCACAACGCTCTAAGTTCAACCCCTCTTGAATTTCATTTACCTTTACCTGGTGCCAATTTGGTATTGAACTTTGGCTGACTAGATTTTTGTGTATAGGCTTGAGCTATAAATCCTTTTTGAATTGCAACTTAATCTTGATCCTTTGTGCCTGACAATATTATTCATATATCTTATGAATCGTCTCCAGGTTTTTTCCCACTTCTCAGAACAAGAAACAGCTCCTAGTCTGGAAAGAAGACAGATCAGTGAATCAACATTAGAGTCCAACTAATTTTCATCCCCTCTCTGCTGGATCTCAGGTGTAATTCAGTTTCATGCTTACAAACTTGTTTTTACTTTCCTGGCAGTTGTAGAGGTATGTTCTTCTGCCACTTATGGAGAGAACAGGGATCAAAGGTCTTCTGGTTGGGAAAAGAGTCAGGAAAAGAAGTGGATGGGAAAAGAACAGTTATTTTAATCAAAATTTAATATTAATATATTTCTGATTACTTTTATGATAAAACTGCTTGTGCAGAATAATTTTTCTCTCCACACATGGAATTCAATCATCACTTCTGAAAGGGCTTTGGGGAGACAAGCACAGGTTGTCCCTGATTTAATAAATGGATGTAATAATTCTGAAGAAAAAGAGTGCTGTTTATAGTTCCAAGCAGACTAAGAAGTTAAATAAAAATATGTAAAATTCACTGATTAAAAATCAGTTCACTAAAAATCAGATAAATCCATCTGATTAATTAATGAGAAAAATTAAAACAAAATATAATTTTCAGGCTCTTTTGCTGGTGGTGGCAGCAGCGATGAGGATGATGATGTTTTATTTCAATTCCCGTGTAGTGAACTGATACAGAAATTTTTCATTTTCATTTCATTTTTAATTAAACTGGGGGGAAATCATGAAAAATGTGACTGGGATGTGCTGAGTTAAATCAGGCAAATGTTTTCATTATCAAAACTCAGGTGTGAATACTGCAAATATCTAGCTTGGTACTAATTTTCTAATTAATATGCAATTCTAGGCCACTGTTTAGTTTAAAATAATATCGGAATGAACAGGCATCACTAACTGATTACATACCGAGATCTAACTTAACATCATTGCAAAAAAAAAAAAAAATTTAGGCAGAACAATGGCCCCTTGTTTTTGCAACAAAAATGCTGATCTAATAAATATGAAAAGGAATGGCTGGGACTTCCAGAGAAGTTGGGGAAAGAGGAAATCTTTGTGGGAAAATTTGGCTTCCCTGAATAGTTGTGGGAAAATCATGAATATAGATGCTCTGCATACATTCACAGCACATACCAGAAAGTTATTCATTGACAATTACACCTTCATCCACAGACTTCATTTCAAACTAGATTTCATCCACCAAGACTCCTGAACTCTGCTTCTATTAATAGGAATGCTCTTTTAAAACTATTGCATTTTGCTTACTTAAAACCCTTAAGGAATTCTTATTTTCAAACTATAATAATGGAAATCTGAAAAAGTTTTATCTCACACGACCGAAGACTAAGGTGTTAATAGATACTTTTAAGAGAAAATGAATACATAAGATGCTTGAAGCTGTTGTATGAGAATGAGGGGAAAATTACTTCTCCACCCAAAATAGCACTTTGGCTGTTCTAGAGTTTTTGAAGGACACATAAGAGAAATGGCCCTTTTAATTTGTGACATAATAGTGACAACCCTCCATTTTATAACAATGACAATTAGTTTTAAGTTTCAAGAAAAATTGAGCCAAAACATGGCAGTTGTTGCTGCCATCTTCAAAAATGCAGCTATTTTAGATTTCTCATGACTTATGGTAAAATTTGTCATGCTTACAATGATTGCAATTGTGTGATTGTTACCTAAGTTAAGAATGAGAAATCCCTGGATTGGGAGTCAAATATAGCTCAAGCACTTCATTCATCCAAATCACAAATTTCCTCTCAAGTATTCTAACATCACAGCCCCTGGCTTCGTGCAGACCAATCCCCATCTCCATTCAGCAGCTAATGAGAGAGAATCTTTTTTTCCTCCAGACTTTATTTATATGCTGCCTTCAAGTCAATCTTGAGTTCTACAACCTTCTGGACAGGCCTCTGATGTTGTTTGGCAAGGTTTCAGAAATGGTTTGTCATTGCCTCCTTTCTAGGGCAAAGAGAAAGTGACTGGCTGAAGGCCATCCACCTGGTTTATGTTTAAAGTGCTTAAAAATTAGAACTCACAATCTCCTAACTTTTAAACTGATGTCTTAACCACTAGGCCAGATGGCTCTCCTAGGATTTATACGGAACACAAATTACATCTGGCTCCTTTCTTAGGCAGAGCAAACTATTGGGAAAGCTCATTTTAGGACTATCCAGAGAATATGGAAAGTACTTAAGAGGTGACAAGATTCTGGCTTTCCGATTTCTTACAGTATTTTTATTTTTTATTACCCTCTTGTCACTTATATCTTTTTTTTTTATAGTGCCTTCTTTACTCCATCAACTACTTTGATCCCTTTCTTCTCTTCCCTACACCTCCTCCCAAATTTCCCAAAACTGTATTTGCCTCCAATGGAAAGATGAGAGAGGGGTGCTTTTATTTTCCTCCACAAAACTGATGGGAAATATTTCCACTAAGGCACCTGTTTACACAAATTAAGCCTTATTATCCCAGTGCAAATGAGATTTTCTCCTTCCTTAACTTTCTTCAATATGGCATCATCATAATATTCAGAAATCAAATTATTTCCCCCGAAGTCAACTTTACTGCACAAAAGTTATGCCCAGGTGACTAAATTCTCAGCTAGACTAGAGTAGTATTTCACATTCCTGGGAGTAGCTGGATGTTTTAGGGACATTCTTCTGAAGGCCTGGCTTCTTTTAGAAGAATATTTATTAGTACTTTGGAATTCCCAACCTAGCAAGGTCAGATTAGTGTCTTCTCAACTTTCCGGCAGGGTGTGGGTGGCTGTCTTTTGATTTAGACAAGTCTTTGATGCATACGTATCTTTTGACTCATGATGTCCAGGGTAAAAAAAAAAAAAAAGTGTTTTATGTTTTAATTTACTGTTGCTGTTAAACTCTTTGAAAGTGATATGTGGCCGAAAAGCAAAATATAATGAAATATAATGAAAGCAAATATGTGTGTCCCAGGATAATGTTGCAAGCAATAAGAGCCACACCCAACCAGGCATCACATAAATAAGACACATAGAACAGGCCAAAGCATATAATCCAGCAGAGAGAAATTCTCAGAGGTTGGGCTCCAGCACAAATCTGAAAGCTCGTAACACCAAACCTCTGGTCCCAGCAATTGACCCAGATTGGATCCTGCAACATTATCCTGTGACATATACAGTATATTTGCTTTCATTTGTTAAGAGGTGTTCTAGTTTTGAAGTATCCATTTGAATCAAGAACATGTCTTTAGCTGGTGACCAGCAGATTTATATAAAGCTATTGATGGGCAACCAGTTCCTACTATACATTGTCTAAATATTGTGTAACATTTCTATCTGTCTTGTCCATGTTTCTATCTTGCCGCAATCTAGAGACTCTCAGCAGCATATTGATCATGCCATCTGTTGAATCTTGAAGTCAATGGACAGGTCTTTACTTGTCTACCTGTACCAATATATCCTTTATAATATAATGATCGTTATGTTTGACCTGTTACTGAGCATTTCATAGATTTTTCCTGCTTTTGGCAGGAGCCATGACCAGGATGCTTTTTCAACAGCTTTACCTTGTGTGCCAATTGCCCCCATTTCTAGATTGAGAGTCTGATTTAGGCCACTCTAGCACCTCCTGGTTGGGATATTGCAAGGATCCCCTCAAGAGGCTGCAGAAACAACAGCTGATCCCAAAAGCAAAGTAGTTATGGGTGCACATTACTACAGCCATGAAACACCACTATTGAGCTGCATTGTCTTCTGGATCCAGTTCAAGGTGCTGGTTATCGGCTACCATGCCTTATATCAGGGGTATGGGGAAATATTGGATGAAAAGGGTGAACTTAAAACGATGCAAAATTTAGAAGAACAAGGTATAAAGATGAATTGGTTTTCATATGCGCAAATACATGCAAGGTATCTTAAAGATTCTAAAATAGAAGGATTTTATGATAAATTGACTGATTTAGACAGGATTTTGACAGGTACTGATGAAAAAGTGATTAAAAAACTATATAGTTATTTGTTGGAAATAAAATTAGAGGAAGAACAAGTTAAAGAAACAATGATTGCTTGGGGGAAAAATTTTGGATATGGGATTGATCCAGAGAAATGGCAAAAATTGTGGTCTCAAAATTATAAAATGACAATGTCAACAGCATATAAAGAAAATTTGTATAAGATGTTTTACAGGTGGCACTAACCCCTGACAAGAATAGCAAGAATGTTTAAGAACAAATCTGAAAAATGCTGGAAATGTCATCAGATATCCGGCTCGCATTACCATATGTGGTGGACTTGTGAGGACGCTAGAAAATATTGGACTATAATTCGCATGTGGTTGGAAAAAATGACAAAGAAACACATAGACTTGAAACCAGAGATTTTCTTATTGGGAATTTTACCTGATATATATAGTAAAGATTTGAAGTACCTGATTGTAAATATATTAACAGCGGCTAGGATTGTATTTGCTAAACATTGGAAGAATGAGAAAATACCATTACAGGAAGAAATTATTAAGAAAATATTGGAATGTGCTGAGATGAGTAGATTGACATTTGAAATTAGAGAGCAAGAGGATAAGCAATTTTATGAAATTTGGGATCTTTTTTATCAATGGCTAGATGATAAAATACGATAATAGAATATTTAGAATGCTAGACAGTAAGGAATATCTTTATTTTGCTATTTTGCTATTATTTTGTTATTTGACATTATATTTATGAAGGGTTTTTTAGGATTGATTTGATATGATTGTATGATTTGTTATAGAATAAACTGGTTTAAAGTATTGTTAGCTCATAAAGCATGAATGATTAAAAATATAGTCAAAAACTTCTTTTTTTAGTGATATTAGGATATATAAGTTTGGATTGACAATATGAGTTGTTATGTAACATAATTGTAATTGAGACTACAGAATGAATGCACAAAAATGATGAACCAACTGACACACTGGATGTACATATGAGAGTTGATGTTTTTATGTTTTGTTTGTCTTGTTTGTTTGTAGAATATTAATAAAATCTTTTTCAAAAAAAAAAATAATAATTCAGCTGGAGTCTTGTTGGTGACGCTGTACAGAGTGATGTGTTGAAGAAGGAGTATTCTGTTTATCTTATCTTCAATATCCCCATAGTCCATTTTATATAGGGTTTTTTTTTGATGAACTGTACCATGCGCTTGGCTCTTCCATTGGTCGCAGGGTGCACCGGCGAAGTTAGCACATGGCGAATACCGCGGTCCACCAAATATTGTTCAAAAGGAAGCACGGTAAACTGGGGGCCGTTTTCAGATACCAGAACGTCTGGCAGTCCATGTGTCGTGAATAATCTGTTCAACTTCTGGATGACGGATTTAGTTGTGGTACTTTTCGTTTCGTGGATCTCAAGCCAGTTTGAGTAGGCATCCACTGTTAAGAGGAATGTGTGTCCCTTAGTAGGTCCTGCAAAGTCAATATGAATACAGGACCATGGTCCCCGGGGTGTTTCCCACTCTGTCGGTATTGCTTTCGGTGGGGTATTGCTAACTTCCTGGCATTTATAACAAGTCTTTACCAAGGCTTTGATCTGTTTGTCGATACCCGGCCACCATGCGTAGCTTCGTGCGAGCGCCTTCATGCGCACGATGCCGGGGTGGACCTCATGCAGAGTCTTCAATAGCGCTCGTTGTAACCGCTCTGGGACGACAACTCTATCCCCCCATATGATGCAGCCCTTTTGGGAAAACAGTTCCGTCTGCCGATTCTTGAAGGGGATGAAGTCGTCAGGGATTTGATCTAATGGCCATCCTCGCTCGACCCAGCTAAGAACTCGAGGCCAAGATGGGATCGCATTTGGTTTCGATCGCGATATCTCGAGCTGTCAGTGGTGGTGATTGAAGCGTCTCAATCTGGAGCATTGTAATGGTTGGAACCAGGTCGTCAACGGTTTCCAGAAGTTGTGCATGGCTTAATGTGTCAGCGTGGGGAATGGCTTTCCCCGTGCAGTGTTGCAGCTTATAATTGTACGCAGCCAAGAATTCCAACCAGCGAGTCATTCTGGGTGATAATATACAAGGGGTTGGCTTGTCTCCTGCTATAATCCTGAGTAAGGGTTTGTGGTCGGTAACTAGAGTAAAAACTCGTCCATATATATATTCATGAAACTGTTTAACAGCAGATACAACAGCAAGAGCCTCTTTATCAATTTGACTATAGTTACGTTCAGTTTTTGATAAAGTTTTTGAAAAATAGGCAATAGGGGCTTCACTACCGTTTGGTAACACATGGCTCAAAATGGCTCCCACTCCAAATGGTGATGCATCACATGTGATTGTTAAAGGCAAAGTCTCATTATACTGCATTAAAACAGCATCTGAAGTTAATAGGTTTTTCACTTGTCGGAACGCGTGTTCCTCTCGGTATCCCCAGACCCAGGTTGCCTTTTTGTCCAACAGACGATGTAGGGGCTCGGCTACGGTCGCTTTGTGGGGCAGGAAAATGTTGTAAAAATTGATAAGGCCCAGGAAAGCTTGGAGATCAGTCTTATTCCTGGGCCTTGGGGCGTTCTTGATTGCTCTTAGCTTGCTATTGGTGGGGTGAATGCCTTGTTTATCGATTAAGTACCCCAAAAATTCTACTTTATCCGTACACAGTTGACACTTATTTTTTTTTTACTTTAAGGCCAGAGTCTTTAAATTTCTGGAGAACCAACCTAAGGCGCTCCTTTAGTATTTCTCTATTCGGAACAGCATTTAAGACGTCATCAAAATATGGTACAACCCCTTTTATTCCCTGTAATAGTCTCTCCATCAAGCTCTGAAAAATTCCCGGGGTCACGCTAACTCCGAATTGGAGTTGGTTGCACTTAAATGCTCCTCAGTGCGTAACGATCGTTTGTGCCTCTGCCGTTCTTTTATCTACAGGCAGTTGTTGGTACGCCTGTGCTAAATCCAATTTAGCAAAGACTTTTCCGCCCCCCAGGGAATGGAGAAGGTGTTGTACCACTGGTACCAGGTAAGCGTTCTGTTGAAGGGCGTGATTCAGGGTGGCATGGTAGTCCCCACAAATTCTTAATGATCCATCTGGCTTGATGGGTGTTATGATTGGGGTTTCCCAAGGAGCGTGCTCGGTTGGTTCTAGCACACCCTGGGCTATTAATTTATCAAGCTGCTCGTCAATCTTTGGTTTAAGAGCAAATGGTACTCAATGAGGCTTAAGGCGGATGGGGGCTACTTCAGGGTTAAGGTTAAATGATATCGGGGTCCCCTTGTACTCACCTAGTTTGTCTGCAAAGACGTTCTGGAATTCCTGGACGAGGGCCTCTTCCCAGTCGTCGCTGCTGGTTCGGTGAATGCCGGCTACTTCAATCCCAAGTGAAGCGAACCATTGGAGGCCTAATAAACTAGGCCGATCCTTGTCGACTATGGTCAATGGTAAGGATGCAGTATGATTTTTGAATGAGACACGGACTTGGCTGGATCCAATGACTGGAATTCGATTTCCCTGATAGTCCTTGAGCATAATTCTTTGGAATCTGAGGTCTTGCCGCTGGACGGCAGGGATTAATTGTTTAAGGGTCTTCCAGGAAACCATCAAGAGAGACAATCCTGAATCAACTTCCATCACGCAGGGCTGGTTTTCGATGGCGACCTTCACCCGGCTCTTCTTGGCATCTAATGATGAGGCGTGACCAATCATAATGGTTTGGTGTGCCTCTTCTCGTTTCGTTGAATGGTTTGTTTCTGTAGGAGTGGTTGTTCCATTGGTGGTTCAAGTGTTCCCGATTCACAGGTCGGCTTCCTGTGGTTTGGCGGTAATTGTTTCCCCTCTGAGATGGGCTGGATCCTTGCTTGCTTCTACAGACTCTTCCGATGTGGCCTCTCTTTCCACAAACATGGCAGAGCGCATCAAGGAATTTGCAGTCTGATCGTGGGTGGTTTGCCCCACAACCAGCGCATTGATACTGCAATCTCTGGTTACGTTGATGGCATTGGTCTCGTTCAGACCGGAGCCGGTTGATCTCTTCCGCATCACTTTCTGATGACAATTCAAGGTCCTCGTGGTGGGTTGCTGTCGCCTGTCCTTTCAGGCGAGGTGAGGCTTCGCCAGCGAGTTGGCGGAGTGGGGTGTTGGTGCGGCGCATTCGTGCAGCCGACTTTCTGGTTGCTTCTGCTGCAGTAGCGTCAGCGATGGCATCTGTAAGGCTGATGTCACCTTTCGCCATCAGCTTACTTTGTACGTGTGGCGCATCTAGTCCCAGAATTATTCGGTCTCTTAGAGCTTCTTCGAAGTCAGCGAACCCGCAGAGGCCTCCCAGGTTCCGGAGATCCGCAATGAAATCTGCAACGCTTTCTCCTTTCCACTGGTCTCTCTGGTAAAATTCATATCTTCGGACAAGCGTTGGTACGGTGGGTACATAGTGGGCCCGTAGGAGGGGCTTGAGGACGTCCCAGTCCATGGATTTCACCTCAGCTGGTTTCGCTAGTGCCTTAGCCATCTTAAACACGGTCGGGCCGCAGTGAGTCAGGAATACCGCTCGCTTTTTTCCAGTAGTGGCATCCTTCAAGTTGTTGGTCTCCAGAAACATCTGGAATCGGTCCATATATGAGTCCCAGTCTTCTTGTGCTGGGTCGAATGGAGCGGGTGGTATGACGCTGCCGGACATGGTTTCCGCCATTGGTGCGTCTTCAGCCACATGCTCTGTTTAGCGCTCTGTAGTGCTCAGTCAGCTCTGACGTCTCCGAATCCCATCTTCATCGCCAGTGTTATGTTCTGCGCATGGGCGGAAGGAATGGAGACGAGACAATGAACAGTGAACTTCAACTCTTTATTAATCATTGTGGAACAGAGCAAAACTCTACGGCAGCAACAGCCCTTTTATAGGCAAGTTGCTGATCTAGTAACCAATAAGAAACGTGAAGCGTTAGCTCCTTTAACCAATGAGAGAGGTCCGCTAATAGCCAATCAGATTCTCCTGAACGGACCAATCTGATATCGCTATTATCGGCCAATCAGAAGTGCAGGGCTAGAACCCTGCACTTTTCTAAAGGTTTTAATAATCTTTATTTAAGCACTTTTATTAATTCATAACAGTCAGGTTGGGTGTGGTCAGCTTGACATCACTCATGTCGAGGGTGCCTCTTGTGGCCTGAGTGCTCTGCCAGCGAAAATGGGCTCCCAAGCTCCATTTTTGGCTGTGATGGCTTCCTGCAACCCTCTGCCTGCAACAACTTCCTGCAACCCTGTGCCAGTGAAAATGGAGCTGGGGGTGGGAATGGGGGAGAGGTTTGGGCTCCATTTTTGCTGGCAGAGGCACCGTGGCAAGTCCTTTGCTCTTTCCAGGGTGGTCCTGCAGGCTAGATCTCAGCACTCAGAGGTGGTATTCAGCAGGTTCTGACCAGTTGTGAAGAACCAGAAGCAGAAATTTCGAGTAGTTCTGACAACCGGCAAATACCACCTCTGGCAAATGCCACCAGGGGTGGGATTCAACAGGGTTAACTACCAGTTCAGTCATTTATGAGGTTTGGCGATTTACGATGTGCTTCCCTGCACGCTGCTGGCGCGCACCTATAAATTGTCATCAGCATGCTGCATGCAGAGAAGTAACCTTTCAAAAAGCCCCTTTTTCCTGCTTTTTAAACTGCAGCTGTGCCTCGCATGGCAGCTGAAGTTGAAAAAAATCAGGAAATAAAGATCAGGTAATGGGCAGGTGGGCAAAAACTTCAGCAGACATGGAACCGGTTCTATGTCTGCTGCTCTTTAGAGCTACCGGTTTTATAGAGGTGGACAGAACCGGTAGAAACCCACCCCTGCCCCACCCCCATCTATTTTCTTCCTCCTGAGTCCCAGCTGATTAGCTGGGTCTTCTTTTGTTGCCCTGCACAGGAGAATGGAGCTGGAAAGCAGGTTAATGTGGTGGGGAGGAAATACAGATTTTGCAGTATCCTTCCCCAGGAGTGGGGTGGGAATGAAGATTTTACAGTATCCTTTGCCCTGCCACACCCACCAAACCATGCCCACAGAACTGGTAGTAAACTTTTTTAAATCCCACCACTGTAAACACACCGTGCTTTATATGGAATAAGCTGAATTATTTGCAGGTCTGCCTTTCTCTATGCTCTGATCCGATGGGAACATTTCAGATCCCTTTCCTGAAACCATGTCATCTATAAAGTGTTTTCTTCTGTACAGTGTCTGGCCTCTGGAATAATCTCTTCCTCTCCCCATCCTCCAACACAATTGGCCCTAAGTTGTTAGCCTTTAGAAAGGCATTAAAAATTTGGACAATTTTCTCCGGCACTAGGGCCAGGTTGACTGATAGATAAATGTTCTCAGAGTGGTTGAACTGTAATGCATATCCCACTAACTGTATGCAGAATCTAATGCATTTGGATAAAGATATTTGGTTTGGGAAGGTAAAATTACAATTGTAACAGTATTTTTATGCAGTGTATAAGTTTGAATTCAACGTGTTAGAAATACTGCCTGGAATCTATAGATGGGTCCAGTTCAGAATGTTTATGGAATTCAGTAGCATTTACCTATTTATCATTTGGGGGGCAGGGTTGTTTCTTGGGATTTTTCTTTTTTTGAACCAGTACAAATATCTGGATATTTTTCTGCAAAATTAATTTGAACATTGAATGTGCTTTCTTTGGAAAATAATGTTTTTGGTTTTTGGTGTTTAAGCTTAAGAAGCATAATTGCTATGGAGCTGTGTACAAATACTAGAGAAAGAAAGCAGAATAACTTTGTATGTTTATAGATGTATTTCTGCTGTTAGGTAATGACAGAAAAGGAAATTGAAGTTACATCTTTTTCTGGAACCCGGATATATGGGCACTGCAATTTGACACAATTCAAATTTAGTAAGCATGCTGGGACCAATCTAAAGTTTTCTCAACTTTTCACGAGGTTCTTCCCCCCCCCCCCCCGATTATATCACACAGTCAACTTCAGTGATTTTTTTATGCAGGACACTTTAACTATTTGGGGGGGTCTATCTATTGAAAACAGACAATTTTTGTCATTGTTTAGAAGCATTGTATAAAATGCAACGCTACTCTTTAGTCTGTCCTTCAGTACAAGAGTGAGCAACTGTAATCTGCAAGTTACATGCTTTCCATGACAGCTTCTCCTTTGCAGATTCCAGGGCCCCTCCCCCAGTATTGCAGTACTACAATTTGGTGCCAAACAGTCACACAGCAGCAGTATTATTTCCCACTAATTATTGATAGAAAATAGAGTAGGGTACATATCTTCAACCTGTAATAACTTAATTTAACTAATTACATATAGAAAACATATAATATAGAATAATATGGTTGAAAGGTCTTCTAGTCCAAATTTTTGGGCGCCAGGGACCAGTTCCATGGAGAAAGGTTTTTCCATGAACCAGAGCAGCTGTGGTTTTGCATGCTGCTTCCCATGAAGGAGGCTTTGTATGTGTGTGGACCAGTTTCTGGGATGCTGCGGACTGTGCCAGTCCATGGACCAGGTGTTGGAGACCTCTGCACTATACCATTTCAGACAAATGTCTGTCGAGTCTCTTCTTAAAAGCCTCCAGGGGTGAGGTACCCATGATTTCTAAAGGCAAGCAAATCATTATGTGATTGGATGAGATTTTACATTTTTTCCATGGTAAATAGACAAATCTATAAAGGTCAGAAGAAAGCAAAACTTTAAAGTTCATCTATTCTATTAACAATCCCGCATTGCTGTTATATCCACTTAGGTTTTTTAAAAAATCAGCTATTTGGGGGGAAAATCTTTTTCTTTTGTAATCTTTGGAATCATAATCTTACTGCCTGATGCATTTGAATTTCTACTAATGGATACATAGTCTGGTACTATTTTGGAGAATTTTCTGATACAAAGCAGAATCCTTTTTCTTTCAGTGATGGCAAGTGTTCCAGTTCTCAAGGCATGAAATCATCCAGAAACAATTGACACCACTATTTCCATGCTTCACATACACTATGAGACTCTTATTGAGAATGCAGAGTTGGTTTCTACCAAATGTAACAACACTCATGTAGTCTGATAAGCTCCCCTTTGTATTCATCTGTCTGTAAATGAGTCCTCAACTCAGAATCAGTTTTGTGATCTGAACATTATCAGACACATCAATTACACTGTCTTGCATTTAGGAAAACAGGTCAGGAAGAAGTTGAGCTGCAAAAAGTAAGGATTACCAGAAGCCATGGCAATGTTTTATATATGCCCTGGGCAAGTGGCTTCTATGAGTTGGAAGTGAAAACTGAACCTCCCAAATGAGATGCCGCAATGAGTTGTGCCAAATTCAGACTATGCATAGTAATCTGGGTTGGGAGCACTTGGAGTTATTATCATCAAGGTAGGGCTGAATCAATGCTTTTGGAGACGAATGTCCCTTCTGTTCTTATGCATACTACCAGTCGATTTGCATTGTCTTTTAGGCTGTGGCAGTAGGATTGATATCATTCTGGAGTGAAGGATGCATGCATATAAATCATCTTATTGTCTGAACAATGTTCCTTTAGAAGATTTTTTTCCATGATCCTAAAAACAAAAGGTTACAGAGTTAAACGGTAAGGCTATGCATGTTTATCTAGGCATACAAAGTGAAGGGAATAGTCATAATAAATAAATCTAGTAAAATATATTATAGCATTAAGTAGAGAGTTTCTCTATAGGCATTTGTTATCTTGCTGTTGTAAAAAGATTTCCTTAACCTTTCACTTGTTGCAAAACAATTATAAACACATGCCTGCAATCAGTTACATCCCTCTCCTATTAGGACACATGATTGACCCCTCTAAATCTATCTGAATCCATCTGTTTTCCTGGATTGATAATTTCACCCTAGCATCACCCCTAGGAACATAAGGTACCTCCATTCGGAGGAATCCACACCTTTGAAGTATGTTGTTAATAGCCTCCTTAAATGGTCAGTTGTGATCAATTAGATGGACAATAGGAGAAGAGATAATGAAAGGTAAACATAGCAAGAAAGATTTGTCTTTTGCAGGAAAGATGTAAATCTAAATTAGAGATTTTTACAATGCAGTTACTTGATTTGTAAGAATCTTAAAGGTATAAAAAGGACATGGCATCTTGCTATATTTTGTAGAATTTTCCTCCCATGTCTCTTGTGATGTACTAGGAACTTCTTCCCAGAGCTTTAACTTTGATCAAAGAATAAAAGTCTGCTTTATTTAATTTGCAAGCGTCCATTTAAGTCTTTGTTTTGGATCATTTTTGGCTTAAGTGTACTGCCAGACCTTACAAAGGAAAGGAAGGGAAGAAAACACACAATGCTGAAGGAGACAGGTTTTTAAAATGCTACAAGTAGAACCCTTCCAGTGAGCCTAGTCTCTGTTTGCCAAACCATGCTCCAAAAACAACTAGTGGACTATTATCAATCTGACCTAGAACAGAGAAGGCCAAATCTGGAATTCTGACCCTACTCCAAGGTAGAGACTGCACAACTATAAAATTGTTTATATTAATTATCTATATTTGAAACTTCAGATGGATTTGGAAAATTAATTAACCAAGCTCAATACTGACCAAGGATTTCATGGATCTTTCCTTCTATTTGGTCCATTCATGAAAGAAGATAGGAGTGTGTTGGCTCATGAGGTTAGAATACTGGGCTGACGATCTGCAGTCTCGCATTCAAGACCCATTGTTACCATGTGATGGGATGAGCTTTTGTCACATGCTCCAGCTCCCACCAACCCAGTGGTTCAAAACCAGGCAAGAACAAGTAGATAAATGGGTACCACTTCAGTGGTCAACTTCAGGAGGACACAAAAGGAACCCCCAATGGGGTGTCCCCTGAGCAATGATGATGACACCAGCAAATCGTTTGATGATGGAAGCGCCAGTGCTTTTGACATGGAAATTGTATGAAAGAAAATGGTGATGGAATTCATACCCTTCTCTGTGCAGTTTGTCTCAGAAAAAGCACAGTGAAACAGACACTGAGAAGAATCCAAAGAATTTGATTTGGGGGAAAGTTCAAGGATTCAAAAGAGGATCTACTTACAAGTGTATAAAACTGACCTGGCTGGGAAAATAACTGTTTGCATACCAGAGTAAATATGAATAGCATTCATCATGACGCAGCACAATTTCTGACATATGAAATAATCTCTTTAAATATGTAAGATGATGTGCAGATTTAGTTGGGAGGCAGAAATAAAATAAAAGCATGCAGGCAAAAGTCTTCTGTTCCTAAAGACAGAATGGAACTAGAAAGACCTTTACTAGCAGGGATGCCAGATTTTGGCAAGTAGATTTTTGTTTCAGGGTATAAACAGCCATTAGCAAGAGGTCAACATAAAAAGCTGGACTAAATTTGAGAAAGGAAGCATCTGGGAACAGATAAAGATATAATGTACAATGAGTACACACTGTCAAATCTCAGAGCCAATTTCCTTTCATTTTCTCTCTCCCTTGAGTAATGTTTATTTGTATAAAAGCAGCAAACACTAAAGCCCTCTGATGATTATTAATCCACATGTGCTTTGTGTAACCATCTGTTGATAACTTAAAACATACACTGTTGAAACATCTCAAAATTAAAACAAAGAATGGAGACAAATTAGAGCAACTGTTGGTAGGTGGTTTTTCAGAGGCTCTTGATGATTGCCCAAGAAGGAAAATTTTGTGGCAATTAAACTTAATCTCCTTAAAAAAAGTTTGGCCAGTCTCTGAAGCCTATGCAGTCTGGAAGCCAAGTGACAATCTGATTATGTCAGTCTTTGTTTTCTAACTAGTTTTCCTCTGTTGCCTATAAACAATCCAGTGCAAGCTTTTCAACAAGTTGCATGAAAAGTCATGCATTATTATGTCATCCGTTTCTCCTCTGCTCCCTGAACTTCCTTTCAAAATGAAAATCTATGAAGAAAAGAAATGGTTCCTTCCTGATCTACCTATATTTACTTATTTAAATCTAAATTCAAGTTGATTTCCTTAAAGATGGAAACAAATTTCCCTGATTTTTATTCTGCACCGTACCTTTTCTTTTTCTCTTTTTTCACTTGCCTCTCTCCCCATTTAAATTTTAGAAGGGGAGCAGGATTTGCACTCCAGAAGCATGTGGCATTCTTTTTTAAAAAATAGATAAATTTAAATTTAAATTCTCTAATTATATTGTCCTGACTACACAGTTACTGTGATATAAAATTTAATCTGGTTGCTTGCCTGGAAAATAGCTGAAAAAGTAGTTGTGGAAGGGTTACCAGGCCAAGCTTCCTTTCTTCTTTACTCTTCTTTTACTCTTATTATGAAAAAATAGATGCAAAGTTAAAACAGCTAATAATAGCGCTATTTAATTAACTACAGCATTCCCTGTTCCCCAAAAGGTCTGGTGTTTTCTTTTCTAAAGCTCAGCACCATGCATGCATGCACTCAATTGCAGGAGCACACACATCACACACCTGTACACACACAAACACATGAGAGCAAGAGGAAGGGGGGAAAGAGAGAGTGAGAGAGTGAGAGAGTCCCTTTAAATTGTTCAGGATAATGAAGAATTTACTCCATTTTACAAATGTTTAACTTCTTTTCCCCTTGTACAGACGTATTTTAGATCATTTCTCCCTGATTACTATAATTACTTGCTTGCACATGTTAAAACATGTTCACTATCAGTGTGATAAAACAAAATCCACAGGCAGCTTCTAGTTTTGCCACAGGCTGTTCATGATACAAGACGAATGTTTACATTGTGGCTGGATGGACAGTCTGCCAATGTTCACTGCTCCTTTTCACTTGATTTCTTGTTCTGTCACCTTCTATATCTATTTTGCTTCAGGCTGTCTTGATTCCCTTCCTCTCTCTTGTTAATTGACAGAGCTTTTCAAGGAACACCAGAGTCACCTCTGCAATTGTAGTGGAGAAGACCTTCATTTGTCCTGGCTGAATTGCCAAGGAAAATGACACACATGTAATTTAGCACTTATGAACAGAGTGGCAGGCATTTCATTCAAAGCAGAAGTCTGCAAGATAAAAAGCAAAGATGCTTCTGGATAGGAAAAGATGGAAGATGAGATATACAGTAGCAACTTTAATTGGTTTTTTGGAATAGGAAATGTTAGATCGGGTAGATCGGGTTCATTGAGACACTAGACCAAAATCAGCTCTTTATTGAATATACAGTTCTGTCCAAGACCTGCGGGTCGCTCGGTTTTATTCAGTCAGCCGGCGGCTTGGCGGCCAATGACAGGGCTTTGAATTTCCCGTGATTGTCTTGGCCAATCGCGGTAGATTCTCAGCGCGCCAATCACAGTAGTTTAGCTAACCAATCGGGTTGCGGTCCGCATGGACCAATCAGAACTCAGGATTTGGAGAATGTTAATATAGAACAGGTAAAACATAAGGAACAAAACAATTATGATTTCTTTCTCTCCCCAAGCTGACGATATTATTTACTTTGGTCATTAAATATGAGATATGACAGTTTTTCCCCTTTGTCTTTAAGCCTCACTTATGGTCATTCCGGATAGCTTACAGAAGTAAAACCCTAAATGAAAACCCCGATAAACTTATTGTTTTCTGATTTCCTTCTTAGGTGTCCACATTTCTAATTACAGAATAGCTGGATTTTTTTTCATAGATATCAATTTATGGCTGAAACCCAAATTGAATACATTACAGGTGGTCCTCAATTTAAGAGCACAAGTAACGACCAGAATTTCTGTCCTAAGTTGGTGCAATCGTAAAGCAGAATAACAGAGTTAGAAGGTCTTCTAGTCCAAAATCTCTTCTTAAAAAGCTCAGGTAATGGAGCATCCACAACTTCTACAGGCAAATGAATCATTATGTGAATGGATGAAATTTTCACATTTTTGCCAGGGTGGTTAATTAAACCATGCAAGCATTAAGCAAATCTGCCTTTCCCATGTTGGAAGAATTATCCTTCTGGGTTCAGTTCCAACTGGGGAAATAGACACTGGCAACATGGAGACTGTTTGGAAAGACGGTTTAATGGTGGACAGGACCATATGGCTTGGAGCTCCAAAGTGAAGGAAAAGATGAAAGTGAAGGAAAAAGAAATGCTTCAAGGTGAAGGAAAAGAAAAAGGAGGGGCCAAGATGCTGGGAGTGCCTGGTTTTATACCTTCTGTTGAGATTTGAATTTGAGCTTGTATTCTGATTGGTTGTCAGACTCCCATGGGGCCATGCAGGGGCAAATCTGTAGGCTGTCCTGAGTTCCAGGCTTGGTTGAGCCTTGCTGGATGATGATGCACTGAAAAAGCTTTTGGCAATTGCTGTAGCTTTACCTGGAGATCCTTGTTATGTAAAATATTCTGGTCCAGGCTTTAATGCCCACCCATTAACAAAGGCAGGGGTGAGCTTCTACTTCTGAGGTGAGTTTCTGCTTCTGAGTTTCTACTCTTTTTAGGGGAAATATTCTGCCTTTTTAATATTTCCTAGCATATTTCAATTTTCTAGGAGAGGGGCGGGTGTTAACTTTCTGCACCCAATTGACTTTGTTAGAAGCTGGTTAGGAAAGTCACAAATTAGGGTCATGTGTGACCACAAGAAATTACAGCCATCATAAATGTGACCCAGTTGCCAAGTACCCCAAATTGCAATCCTGTGGCCTTGCAACCATGTGGTATGGCGGTCATAACTTTGAGGATGGGTAAGTCAGTTTTTCCAAGGCTCTCATAACCTGGAACCAACAAACAGTTGTAAGTTGAGGGCTATCTGTATCATAGATCATTAGAAGCACAGTGAGAACATCTCCTTGGTGTTTAGTTCCCACTCTGCATCTGCAGGGTTAGAATCTAGTAATCCCACCAGGAAGGCAAGATTTAGAAATCACACAGTGTTTTCACATTTATCTACTTTACACACGAAGAAGTGAAACCAGAATACAGGTAGTCCTCAAATTACAGCCTTTTGTTTAGTGTTTAGTGACCATTCAAAGTTACAAAAGTGCTGAAAAAAGTAACTTATGACTGTTTTTTACATTGACGACCATTGCAGCATTCCCAGGATCATGTAATCAAAATTTGGATGTTTGGCAACTAATTCATCTTTTTGATGGTTGCAACATCCTGGGGTCATGTGATCCCCTTTTGTGACCTTCTGACAAGCAAAATCAATGGAGAAGCCAGATTCTCTTAACAACCATGTTACTAACTTAACAACTTCCGTTTTTAACTTAACAATGGTGGCAAGAAAGAACATAAAATTCAACAACAGTCTTGCTTAGCAACAATGGAAAGTTTGTGTTCAGTTGTGGCCATAGATTGAGGACTGCTTGTAAAATCATTGCTATAAAATATTTCGGAGAAGTCTATAAACAGTAATTTCTTAAGTAGTTATAATTCACGAAATACCAAATTTAGTAAAAAGAAAAATACAGAAAATAACACTCTAAGCTGTCTTCTCAAAAATCTGCATAAATATGATAGCCATGTAAATAGCCATGCTACCTAGGAGGTGATAGGAGATACCTAATTTATTTGGAAGTAATCAAATTGATAGAAAATACACAACCATGATCCTGACAGTTAAAAACCTAGTACAATTAGGGGTAATAATAATGACAATAATAACATTTTAAAAATCATAAGGATGAAAATGCCTTATTCACACATTGTACTAAGTCATAATACAGTTGGTTTGGTTTCTGTGATATATAAACCTAGCCTCTGTCATTTTTAAAACATAATTTATGGTCTAATTGTGTGCATGAGTCAAAACCCTGCAACTTGTTCATCAAATCATAATTAAAATAAATGGTAGTGACATGAGACCCCAGCTAATGTCTGACTTATTCAAAGTTTCATTCAGCAGTAACATATTTTAATACCTTTATGTAAATATTAGTGTTGTGTCCGCGAAATGATGCCAGGAGTCGGTGACTTTAATGCAAGCTCTTTATTAGGAAGTTGGAACCGAACTGGCGAAAGGAAAAAAGCCCGCGGCTTTTATTCCTTTCGCCGCCGCGGCCGCGGCCAATGCCACCGCTTTCAATCTCCCGCGATCCGAATGGACCAATCGCGGGAGATTCTCAGCGAGCCAATCGGCGCGGCTCACCTGACCAATCGGAGAGCCCCGCGCTTTGGCCAATCAAAGCGCGGGGATCTCAAGTATGTTAATTAAGGACAGAACACCCCTCCCCTCTTGGTTCAGTCCTTACGTTGCATAGTCACGTAGGTAGGCGGGGCTCCGTCTGAGCCTACTTGACCTGCGCAGCTCAGTTGAAGGCTGGATTCCGGCCGGTTCGGTCGGGATCTCTGCTGCTCCTGCTGCCGTCGTGGGAACCGGCTGGTCGATCGGGCCGGGCCGCTCTCCGTAGCTCCCTCCTGGGCCTTCCGGGTTGGTTGAGCTGCGGGTTTCGCCACTCCCGCTCGGTCTTTCCGGGTCGGTCGAGCTGGCCTGGCTGTTTCTTCCTGGCGATGGGTCGTGATGGCTGCTTTCTGGTGAGTACGGCTGGTTTATTCTTCTTTGGTTTTGGTCCCCTGGGTATTCCCTCCCCCCTTGGTTTGTGTTGTGGGGGTTAGTTTGGCCTGCTTGTGCGTCGGTGAGCCATTATGATGGTGAAAGTCCGGCCGTAGAGATACTCGTGGAATTGTTTTACGGCGGCAACGATAGCCAGAGCCTCTTTGTCCAGTTGGCTATAGTTCCGCTCCGGTTTGGTGAGGGTCCTTGAAAAGAATGCGATGGGCGCTTCTTTTCCGTCAGGAAGGGTATGGCTGAGGACAGCGCCGACGTCGAAGGGTGATGCATCACATGTGACGGCCAGAGGTAGGGTCTCGTTGTATTGTATAAGGACGGCGTCCGAAGTGAGGAGGTCCTTTGTTCTTTGGAAGGCGGCTTGCTTGCGTTTCCCCCAAGTCCAGGTCGCCGCCTTGTCCAGGAGCCTATGCAAGGGCTCCTCTGCCGTCGCCTTTTGGGGCAGGAAAACATTGTAAAAGTTCAGTCGCCCTAGGAATGCCTGTAGTTCCATCTTGGACTTGGGTGTGGGGGCTTCTTTGATGGCCTTGATTTTTTTGTTTGTGGGGTGAATGCCGTGACGGTCTAGGAGGTATCCTAGGAATTCTACTCGTTCCGTGCATAGCTGGCATTTCTCCCTCTTGACTTTCAACCCGGTCTCTTTAAATTTGGTTTGGACCTCCCTTAGGCGACCCTCTAGTTCGGCTTGGTTGGCTGCCGACACTAGGACGTCGTCGAAGTAAGGTACCACCCCCTTGATGCCTTGCAATAGTCTCTCCATTAGGCTTTGGAATATGCCCGGTGCCACGCTGACTCCGAATTGGAGTCGGTTGCATTTGAATGCCCCCTGGTGGGTGACTATGGTTTGCGCTTCTGCCGTTTGCTCGTCGACTGGCAACTGTTGGTATGCCTGGGCGAGGTCGAGCTTGGCGAAAACCTTGCCCCCTCCCAGTGAGTGCAGTAGGTGTTGCACTACTGGGACAGGGTAGGCGCTTTGTTGTAGTGCACCATTTAGGGTGGCCTTATAGTCCCCACAGATCCTCACTGACCCATCGGGCTTGATCGGGGTGACTATGGGGGCCTCCCACCGGGTGTGGTCTATGGGCTGTAGAACCCCTTGTTTGACGAGCTTGTCAATTTGCTCGTCTATCTTGGGTTTCAGTGCGAATGGCACCCGCCTTGGTTTCAGGCGTTTTGGGGGGACGTTAGGGTCTAGGTTGAAAGATATAAGGGGCCCTCGGTACTTGCCTAGGTTTCCGTCAAAGACCTCTTGGAATTCCCGGGCCAGTTGCTGCTCCCAGCTGTCGTCGGTGACGTGGTCGACTCCCGTGAATGCGATGTCGAGCGGGGCAAATCATTGCAGTCCCAGTAGGCTTGGGCGGTCGTGGTCGACGATTGTCAGGGGAAGTCTTTCGGTGTGTCCCTTATAGGTGATGCTGAAGTGTTTGGTTCCGACTACCGGGATGCGGTTTCCCTGGTAGTCCTTTACAATGAGTCTCTGGCTGTCTATGTTTCTCCTTTGGAGGGTAGGCACCAAGCGCTTTATTTCATGCCATGCAATCATGGAGAGGTAGGACCTGGAGTCCACCTCCATTTTGCATGGCTGGCCCTCGATGCCTACCTCCACGTGGACCTTCCGGGCGTCGTTGGTGATGGCGTGGCCGATGGTGACCGTTTGATGGGTCTCCTCTCTTCGCCGGTTGTCGCCGCCTCGTGAGGACCATCCGTTCCAGTCCCATCGGTTGTCCGAGGGGCGATCTCTGGTCCGGGGTGGTGTGTTTTCTCTCCTCCGGTCGCTCTGGTCCCATTGTGCCGGGCTGCGATTTTTCTTCAGGCGGCAGACACGGGCGATGTGTCCCTTCTTGTCGCAATGCCGGCAGATCGATTCGAAAAACTGGCATTCCGACCTGGGGTGGTCGCCGCCGCAACCGGCACAGTTGGTCCTCGACTTACGACCTCGCCAGTTTCGTGGGTCGCGGCCTGTCTGGAGGCGATGGATGTCCTCCTCGTCATCGGAAGTGCCCGATGCCGAGTGGAAATCGCCCTCGTGGGTGGTCATCTCGGGTTGGGGCTCAGTCGACCTCGCCAGGTTGTTGTTTCCGCTGCGGTTCCCAGTGTTCGGTCTGCGCATGCGGTCGGTGGAAGTTCGGGTTGCTTCGGTGGCTGCGGCTGCGGTGAGGGTGTCTGCTAGGCTGATGTTGCCCTTGGCCATCAGCCGGCTCTGGAGGATGGGGTCCCACAAACCGAGCACGATTCGGTCTCGCAGGGCGTCGTTCAGGTTGTCGAATTCGCAGAGCCCCCCTTAATGCCGCAGCTCGGCGACGAAGTCGCTGAAACTCTCACCCGATCTCTGGTCCCGCCGGTAGAACTCGTTGCGCCGGATCAGGATGGGTACCTCTGGAGCGTAGTGCCGCCGAAGTATGGGTTCGAGGACGTCCCAGTCCATCGCGGTCGCATCGGCGGGTTTGGCAAGCGCCTTGGCCATCTGGAAGACCTCGGTCCTGCAATGGGTCAGGAAGACGGCGCGCTTCATGGGGCCGGTGGCGTCCTTCAGGCCGCTGCACTCGAGGTACATGCGGAATCGGTCGGAGAACGATTCCCAGTCCTCGGTGGCGGGGTTGAAGGGTGCGGGTGGTGCGATTTTCGCCATCGCGGTGGTTCGTCTGGCTTCCGTCGGACACGTGGTTCGGTTCAGGGTCTGGATCCCACCTTCGTCGCCAGTGTTGTGTCCGTGAAATGATGCCAGGAGTCGGTGACTTTAGTGCAAGCTCTTTATTAGGAAGTTGGAACCGAACTGGCGAAAGGAAAAAAGCCCGCGGCTTTTATTCCTTTCACCGCGGCGGCCGCGGCCAATGGCACCACTTTAAATCTCCCGCGATCCGAATGGACCAATCGCGGGAGATTCTCAGCGAGCCAATCGGCGCGGCTCGCCTGACCAATCGGAGAGCCCCGCGCTTTGGCCAATCAAAGCGCGGGGATCTCAAGTATGTTAATTAAGGACAGAACAATTAGCTCTGCATTTCTAACTCTATTTTCTCTCCTCAGCCTAAGCTAAATCCAGCCCCAGGTAAGGAATGTCTTAATTTGCATAGTTTAGGTAACTGATTTTGGTGACACATTTATAGTGTGGTATATAATCTTACACCCCAATTCCCTGCCATGCCAAGTGGCCCCTAGTGCTCTAAATTATTATTGGTAATGTGATGGAAGGGGAAAAAATAAAATACTAGGAGAATGAAAATACTATGTTCCGTTTTTTTTTTAAGTGAATCATATTTAGTTTTGCGTTGTTCTTGCTACTTTCCATATGTTCACTTTTCATGCTTGCTAAAATGTAGTTTTGAGCACATCATTCAGAGGCCAAATGCCTAAAGAAAATGTGTCTTATCTACAAATTAATTTCTGCAATATTTTTAGATCGATTTTCCCCTTTAGATTCTTTAAATATTATATTGGTTTTAATCATGGTAAATAGTTCTTAAGAAAGTTGATGTATTAGAAAGGTGCAATATGAATGCCATATAAATTAATATGTAAATATATAATCTGAATGAATTCCTTGATTAATTCTAATAAATGCATATCTTGCTGGTAATAAATTTATCTTATTTGAATTCCACATTCGTTGAACAGTTGTGACATTATATATTTTAATAAAAAAAAAGATAGACAAAACAAAGATAGATAATAATGTCAGCCATAGGAAATCAGGGATACCCATTTTACCAATGAAGAGAGGTTGATTGTCTTGCACTGTTTATCACAAAGGTTAATATTCAAGAATTTCATTCCGGGCACTCCAATGAAATATTTGCCCTTAAATGTAGTTATAATGTCAAATAAATAAAAATTAAGAAATCTTTTTTTTTTAAACGAAGGGTCAAGGGTATCACAGCGGAACATTTATTTTTAATGTCTGTTTCTGAATCCCTTTCATCTCACTTGAGTGTTATTTATGCACAATTAGCATACATTAATCAAATGCCTGAACAGGTTTTGCAATAGAATACTTCAGATGTAATACCCTGCATTTCCTTTGCTTTCTCATCAGTTAGTGTAGTGCTAGAAATAGATTATACTTATCTTGACCTCCTTGACATGCTGCTGCACCAGAAATGTGAAACCAAGAAATGTTCTTTTATATTGCTTCCTTCTACAATAAATATTAGAGTCTTCTGCAGTTGCTAGTGAATAAAGAAAGAAGCAAAATTGTATTCTCTTTCATTCAGCCTTGATTCTCAAATAGAGACTAAGATCTTATAGTACTACAGATGTTACAGGTTCTCATTAGTCCTAGCAAGCATGGCCAATAGTCAAGGATACCCAGGAGTCAGTCACGATCTTGATTTATCATTTCTTGTGAGGTAGAAAATACACATAAAATTGGCCTTAAAACAGTGATAGCCCCAGGTACAAAACATAGTTACTCCACTGAAAGATGATTCTTATGATAAATTCAAACAATGCCATCTTTAAGGGAAAGAAATAGGCTATATCATTCTAACTTCAGCTTGCAGGAGACTTAAAGAAACATTTATTCTTGCCATATTGTAACCAAATCATCTTTGCCAGAGTAGACATTAGTTTCTGTGTTCAGGACTACATTCTCCTGGAATATACTATAGTAAATTACGTACCATTTATAGGAAGAATCTTCCTTCCTTCTCTCCTTCCCTCCTTCCATGCCTTCACCTTCTCTTTACTTTCTTTACTATAGTTTTTGTAGTCTTTGTCATTTTTTAATTTCTCCTGACTGCTCTCACTAAAGAAGAAATCTGCTTTTGTGAGAGATCTAAAGTGATAATTTGCCCTCTCCTATGCTACATGTTAACCTAAGGTTTTTGCTGTCTTTTTACCATCAACTAATAAAGTTGATTTAGATGGGTGTTTTCTTGTGGACCTAAGGAATCAATTGGAGGATGGCAAGGTGATATTAATCAGGATGTTTCTTAATGGAAACAGAGTAAAGGAAAAGAGTCTGGAGCATTTAAATTTTAAGCATACTTAAATTTAAATATTTAAGCATACAAATTTTTTAAAATTGCTTTATTGAATTATAGAATGCAATATGGAACACAAATAACCAAGTAATGGAAAAAAAAAACTTCCAAAATAAAAAACCACAGAACTACAGCACTACAGAACTCACTTAACTTCCTGACCCAGATGTAATGGGGGAATAAGTACTGGTTGCTTTCCATCCCCTCAGAAGGGTCTGTAGGGTGTAGCAAAAAAAAAAAAAATCAAGATGGTGGCCTCAATGGTGTGACCAAAGCTCTGCATTACACATCATTAAAAGTGATCAGAGCCTTTTGCACCATCAAGGTTGCTATGTTGACTTTTTTTTTTTTACTCCAGCCTGCAGATACCTTTGCATCTTCTACAGGTCTTCTGATTATGAGCCAATAAAACAATCAGCAAAGCTGATTGTCTGATGTCTGATTTTACAGATTTAAAAAATGCCACAGATTGATATCAGATTGATAAGTGATGAGCCAATACGAAATGCTTGCATCTACCTCTGTTTGTCTTTTAGCTGTATTGATATCAGATTGTTAATAGATTGCTATCTGATTAATGCCAGAACAGATCAGAATGATGAAAAGCTGTCTCTCTTTCATGGATTGAGGCACAATGAAGGCATCAACATGGAGACATGACAGAAAAATAGAGATTGTCCCATGTGATGTCACTCTCAGAGCTAATGTAAAAAAACATTTAGGAAATAATGTTGCGTATTGGTTCAAAACCATGATTGCTTTCTGGAGTTAATAAATCAAGAATATAATTGCTGGAGGAGGAAAAAAAGAAACATAAGCAACTAAATTAGGCAAAAGACAGACAACTAACATTTCTACTACAGTTTTGTATATAGCTACTGCCTGCCTTCTGAATAAGAAGCAAATTGTTAGAACACTTTACAGATATTCCCCAAGTTTAGTAAAAATATTTGATTTGTTTTGACCTTCTTTTAGCAACCAGCATTTCATCTAATCTCTCATCTTTCGCTTTCAATATAAAGTGTGAATAAAATTCTTCCTGGCAACCTTAATGGGCTATTGTATAGCAATAAAAGAAGCGCATAACCCCTTTCCCTTTTTATGCCATTTCTTTGAAGAGGCATAAAAATAGGCAGTTCAAAACCAGCATTTTTATGGATCTCAGATCCCAAGAACCAGAAATAGATTCAAGTAGAGGAGTAGATTCCTGATCAATGCCGTCCCCCTGTTTAATTTTTTTTTTACAACTGCAAATGAAAGTAGATTTAAATGTCCATCAAACTGTTTTAATCTGTGCACAAACACTCCATTAAAAAAAAAAAAAAAGAATAGGACGGAGCTGTTGGAAAAACAGAGCAAAGCAAATCATGGAGATGGAGACAGGCTTTCTGTATATCCAGAGCAACTATCTGAATCTCTCAAATCACTTTTCCTCTCACTTTCAGAAGGCATTTCTGGCATGCCAAATTGTGTTACGAGAAGTCATTTCAATGAATCATTCACAACACGAATAATACAATCTTAACCAGGTAAAGGAAAAGGCTCTGTGGAGCAGCATTTACTCATTGTGGTTTGTTACAAATTCACAGAATGAGACCTTGACTGATCCAGATGGTATTTCTTCCATTTGCTATCTGCAAATGTCTGAGGCAGCTTCTCTGAAACCACCCAGGGAGCAGCAGTGCTTATGCAACTAAATACATTGGAAATGGAATTTGTGGCAACTGTATGGTTGGATCTTTTGAAGATAATAAAAAGGGAGGTGAGGTTCTCCTATAAGACTTATTGAGGAGCACTTAAGGGGTGATGTTGGAGGGAAAATTCAGTTCATATTTATGTTGGGACCAGTAACAACACCCTACAAGTTATCAAAATGGGTTGGATTTTATTGGCTTATTAGCAATAAATAACTTCTCCAAGACCATAACTTAGTCTCCTGATCTCTTTTCCAATTTATCTGACTCAGAGTGCAGAATCTTATTCATGCTGGGAAACAACCTTATTCTCTTACTCCCTTTATGGCTCCTATTAACAAGGGCTCAAAGCTCTCATTCTACTTGTCTTCTGTCTGCCATGTCTTTTGTTCCATTTGAGCATCACTAGACGAGAATAGAAAGCAGACAAACTGCGTTATCCCCATAATTAGCCATCTTAACAATGTAGCAGCATCACACCTGGCAGTGATGCAGTATAACAATCTGCATAAATTAGTTTTCATGTCCCAGGAAAGCCATTTCAGTAGCTTCTGAAAGGAAAATAAATGCTGGGGAGGGCCAGCCTAATGGAAACTGGTTATTGTGATCAGACTAAAGGGAAGAATGGAAGCCCCTATTACAATGGCTATCTAAGTGCTGTGTGCTTCATTAGCCAGTCTGTTTTTTTGTTTAGCAAGTGTGGGTTTGTTCTTGTGAGATTTGGACAGCTGAACTGGGAAGAATTAAAGTCTTATTCCAAAAGCACTAAAAGAGAACTTTGGAGGTGATGGGGAATAGAAGGATTCTGCTTTCATAGTTATCTGCAAATTGCAAAGCAACTTTAAAATAATTTATCAGAAAATAAGCAGACGGGTGAGCAGAAAAGATCCAGAGAAGGTGGTGGACACCATTTGAGTGTCAAAATGAATAATAGGTAAGAGAAATCATAATGCCTAAATAGTCCCACAAGTCTCAGTTTTGACCTCCAGTGAATTTTGGTAGCAGATCTACTAAAATCAGAGATATCATTTCCTGTAATATGAGTGGACTAAGATATAAAACCATAGGTTGTTTATGATATAAAGCAGACATAACACATTTTAAAAGCAAAGTAAAGCAAAACAAAAAAACTTCCCCATAAGGCCAGAAATATGAAACATTATTATTTCCACATCAATGTTTGTAGTGTAGTCCTATCAACTTTTGCACTACACTATTGCCTTGGCTCTTTGCTACTTCTTCAAAATGGTACCACATGCGCACTTGAAAGAAAGACTGCTTGCCTTTAAGATGATTATCCTCTGTTACCAAAAGCTCAGAAGGAAAATTACCACCTGCCTCCATTACCACCTTGTTAGCAAATCAAAGATGATAGTCCTTCTCAGAAGTTAAATTATTTGGGAAAAGTAATCTTTGGTGCAGCTACGTGCAGTCCTTGGCTGTCAAATGGTTGCGTCTCTGCTTGCTGTATGATACATAAGGATTTATAATATGTTCAGATATTAATGGAGGGAAGAAATTGAATCATAGATTCTCTATACCATCATATGAAATAAAATAGGCACCAGAATGATGTGGAGTTTTTGCTGCTCTCTAAGCTTGATTCTTTGCTTGTGGATGTTGATGTGCATAAGCACACCAAAGCGCCTACCATCCCTGTCCTATTGTTTCTTTTATTTTTCTTATATGTACTCATTTCTCGTATTCATAACTATGTTTATCTTTATACTTACTATCTTGTAAGCGATTGACAAATTGAATCAAATAAATAAATAAATAAATGTTTCATTACCTGACTAGGTAGCATTTTCAATGCTAGTGAGTGTGGGTTTTGTTCTCTGTTTATATATAGTAGCTTGCCCTGTCAATGCTGATGGGGGTGTGGTTTTCTCCTTGATAATTCCTTGATTAGTTTGTTCTTTATTGGTTGTTTGTCTGGAGGAATAGTTCCTTGGGTATTGTTTATAGTTTGATTATTTGTCTAGTATTAATCTCTGCTTATATGGATGTTGATTGCTGGTGAGGTGTTCTAGTCTTTATAGTATTTCAGCCTTCTCTTGTCTCTTTTGAATGGTGTGTAAATGTTGTTTATCGCTGAGTGTCAGTTGGTGACTGATTTGCCTAAGTGCCAAGCTTCTAGGAATTTCCTAATATTTTTTTTATTTAACTTGGCCTAGGATGCTCACAGTTTCTCAGTTGAAACTATGATTAGGTTTGTCCATGTGTTGTAAAATTAAGGAGTTTTCATTATGTTTTCCGACCGCTAATTGATGTTCATGGATGCACTCTGTATCTTCTGCCTATCTGTCCTACTGTATATAGTGGCCATTGCAACCTTTACACTCTATATTGAAAATGAGTCCTGCTTTTTCTTCCTGGGTCTTTTGGTTTACTTAAGATGTTTTGGAGCACTCTAGTTGGTTCATGTGTTAAGGTGATGTGTTAAGATGTTTTCGATATATGGCAGTGTTATCCTCTTACATAGCATGTTGATTGTGCTTTGGTGCAGAGATCCCCAATCCCCAGGCTGCTGCCCGCTATTGGCCCTTGAGCCCTTTGGAACCAGGCTGTGGAAGTAGCAGATGAGTGCGCACACATCCCCCACTTGTACAAAGCAGCAGGCAAACATGTGCACATCCTCACTTGCAGGAGCATCAGGCAAGCGCATGTACATACATCCCCGCTTGTGAGCACTTGCCTGAATGTCCATATGGAATTATTCCCTCTCTCCCACACCAACCAGTTCACAAAGCCAGAAAGATTGGGGAACTCTGCTTTAATTGAGTGGCCAGGCAATTTTTAATAAAGATGCATGGGTATCCAATTTGTTGGAAACTGTTGCATCGGTGGTTTGTTTCCTTTTTCTGATGGTCTGAGTTGCTGCAGTGTATTTGTACTCATCTGAATAAGGCTATTGCACAACTCAACTTCTGGAAGGTTGGGTTCTTATTTTGGTAGTGGAACACTGGTTTAGTGTGCATGTTTTTCAATGAACTTGTGTTTCTAATTTGCAGCTATTTCCTCTGCTGATAAGGATATTCAGAAAGGATAGTGTGTTGGTGTTTTCTTCTTTCCACGTGAATTTTATTTCTGTGAATATATTGTTCATATTTTCATATGTATTTTTTAATTGTTTAATTATTATGAGAAAAGGGTTGTCTATATGCTGGATCACAGGTGTCAAACTCACCATGTCATCTTGCCATCACATGACATTTTGTGATGTTTTTCCCATTTGCAGAGCTAGGGTGGGCATGGCCTGTGCATACATCTGGCCCATAGGCCTCCTGTTTGACATCGCTCTGCTAGATCCTTATTTTTGGTTGTATATGTGAGAGTGCTATAATTTCTAAACAAGAGTAAATTTCACAAAGAACAGCACAGTTTTATTTGTCGTTTTATATAGGGAAGTGATCAGGTCTGAATTCATAATTATTACTTTCTTTTTTCTCCCCTCTTTTATCTATTCATTTTCTTTATGGGATGTCAGGCTTGAAATTTATGGTCCATTTTGCTGAGCATAATCCAGATAACAAATTCTCAAGTGCTTGGTGCTTTAGATGATATATATAATATAAATAACTTGGCGAATCCTGAAATAATGTTTATTTATAGTATCTCATATTTGACTGAATGCGGACTATCCCTACGCAAATATTTCCATGATTGTGTTTTAAGAATATCCTTTAAAATGTACAATTAGTGTGTATGAATACTTTACTTGTAAGCAAAATGAAACAAGTAAAAACAAGTAAAAACAATACCCCCCTACCTGCATTGCACATGGACACACCTCCCAGCTGATTTTCAGCCCATTTGAGGCCATTTTCGCCCTCCTGGGGGCTCGAAGAAAGCCTTTGCAGCCTTTGGAGGATGAAAACAGGCCCATGTTGGCACTTCCGGTTTTGGCACTTCTGGTTTCAGCACTTCTGGTATTTCCGGAAGGCCTATTTTTTGACCTCCAAAGCCTGCAGAGACTTCCTTCGAGCCTCAGGGAGGGCAAAAAAGGCCTCAAACAGGCCAAAAATCAGCTGGGAGGCACGCATGCGCAATGCAGGTAAGTTTGGTGGGGCTTGCGTGCCCACCAAATGGCTCTGCGTGCCACCTGTGATTCATTATCACATGAATATAAGGAAAAAAATTCAAATATGTACATCCATTACAGATCATGATATAACCTGCCTCCCTATATTTAGGCTTGCAGTATTCATGCATATTGACACCTATTTCAGAAACCAATGAAATTGGTGGAACTTATTTCCTAGAACATGTAAGAATTTGCTGTGAGAACAGCTGAATATTTTTAAACAGCCTGAGTAGGAGGTGATGCAAATATGAAAGGAATGGTTTATTAACCTAAATATTCCTGGTAAAAGTACCCTGAGGATTAATGTTACAAGGATCAACATGTTCTTGTTATGTAATGTCTAATTTGACCCCTGCTGAATTAAAATGCTTAACCCCGGCTTTCTTTTCATGGCTGACAACCTCTCTAAATATTTTTGCAATTGTTTTAATTAGCTATTGGGAAAGGTGAGAAAATGAAAGCCAAAAGCTCAGCATCTCCAAAGCTGTGTGTGATGATGCAGCTCATCCCTTTGACCTGGAGGTTGGATCAGCTACAAAATACTATAGCAACACTGTTTACAATCTTTGATCGAAAATCCTTTTGAGAGCAGAAATAAAACCTCTTCCAACCTCTTCCACTCACCAACCACCTTACATTCCAGATGTTTATGTAAACAAGAGATAAATATTCAGATGGGGGCCCTTTGCCTGTCAGAAAACACTTGATGTTTCTACTTTGCTGCAGTGAATTAGCAGTTGTAGACTGTGTAGCTCATGTTCCACTACACATAATAATGCTCCTATATACTGTGTTTCTCATATAATAAGGCCGGGTCTTATTTTTTTTGAGCCCCCCAAAAATGGCTAGGTCGTCTTTTTGGGGATGATTTAATTCCCCCCCTCTTGCATCTTTGGGTGGGCGGGTGGCGACAGCTTGGATGTTGACCTCGGCGTTGGTGGGGCACTTCGTATCGGGGTAAATGCAGGCAACACCAAATCTGGGTGTGCAACAAAAGTACTTCCTAACGGCAAGCCCCCCCCCCACTCCCCTCCATTTCGCATGCTTTAATATAGGCCTTAATTTGAGGGGAGGGGCTTAATTTCATTTCATGCCTATAAAACATGCTGGGACTTCCTATTGGGGGAGGCCGTATTGTTGGAGAAACAAGGTAAATGCAGTAATAGCGTGTGTGCTTCAAGTAATTTCAAGTTCTATAGTAAGCTGCAGTTAACCTTTCTATATTTTAACCTAACACACGTTTGGTGCATTGTATAATGTGGATTGTTAGACAGAGGAAAAAATGAGTTATGTGGGAACATAGACTGTCATACACATAGGCACTGAACGTTGAATTAATGCTCATTGAGTTGGGCAAACAGGAGCGATGGAATGTTCTTTTCCCAGCTGGAGAAACATTTAACAAGCTAAACCTGTCATACTGTTTCCATTTTTAATATTCCTTGTGATTAAACAAGGGATCCAGAAGATCATGCATATTAAAATACACAAAATGTTAACATTCAAATCAAAGCTGGTTCATGAGAACTCAGTGTATGTCATTAAAGATAAATATCTTTGCCTCAGAATTCTGTGAGCTGTGCCTCCCAACAGATCTATGGGTTGTCTGTTTGGGAAGCTGAATTAGATAATGATAATAATATGACACTGAAAGAGATAAAAAAGTAATATTGCTCAGTCAAGAATCCCCCAAAGGGATTCTTGACTCTGCCAAAAAGAGGGTATAATTGTTTTACCACAAATCTGCCTAGATAGGAGTCTCCCTCTCTCTCTGCTTTACAAGGGGATGAGGATCAGGGAAAAAAAAACAACAACTTTCCTTGAGTCAGCATATCAAGCTGTGTTAGCAAAAAATCTGTTATCCTTACTCTTTTCTTTCATCTTCCCTTCTTTTAAAAGTACAGGATCTCAGACTTCTTGCTTGTCAAATAAAGAGTTTTGCAGAATTTTCTAACCCCTGATTAATATTAGTCAAGTCTTTAATTTTCTCCTACGGTGTGTGCTCTGCAAAAGTTCTAGGATTACAGCATCCAAAATCTCTAGCTACAGCCAGTGAAAGAAAACAATAACAAACTCTTCCATCAACAAGGGAACAGATACTGACATTGGGCCATTAAGAAACAACTGATTAGAGTAAAATTGCAATGCTATCTGTTAAGTTTGGAGAATGGGCGATAAAGAATGGAGACGAGCCTCTGGAACAGTGAACTTCAACTCTTTATTTACATGGTGACTGCTCAAAAACAAGGGCAGCTAAGGCCCTCTTTATAGAGGCAACCCAATAACTATTTAACCAATAATAACCCAGGAGCGCTAGCTCCATTAACCAATACGAAGGCTCCGTTAATAGCCAATCAGATTCCCCTGAATGGGCCAATCCGATCCTGCCATTTAACAGCCAATCAGAAGTGCAGGGCCAGAACCCTGCACTTGACTCCAAGCTCAAGATAACTTTATTAAACCTTATGTATTCACAACACCCCTTCCCCCTGGCTTCTTTTTACAGGGCGCAGTTACATAGTCCTTGAGGTAGGACGGTTGCTTTATTAGTCTGTTTGATTTTCGCTGTGCGTTTTGCATTTGGCTGCAATCTTGCTGAGGTAGATCGTTGTTTAGCGAAGGGGTTTCCTCTGGTTCAGAGTTCACGTTTTCGTCCTCACCAATATTTTCAGTAACTCCCTGAGATGAACCTACTCCTGTCTCTGGTTCCAGTTCCTGTGTCTCTATTCCGCTATCGTTCCCTTCGAATGGGTTTTCTTCTAGTTGAAATTCGTCTTCTTCTGTATCTCCCCCCCGCCTCAGTTTGGTCATAAGGGAGTTCAGAAATGCCTGACCAGAGCCGTGATCATAATTGATCGATATGGCCTTTCCAAATTCTATCATCAAGGCATTTTACAACGTAGGATCTCGGGCCGGTTACACATATTACTGTCGCTTCTACCCACAGCAGATCACCCGATAGGTTTTTAGCGTATACCCAATCTCCAACCTGGAAGGTATGGCATCGACCGCTGGATCCGAATGGTTTTTCCGGTTCGTAAGCTGGGTGTAACCGGTCGAGGTGGGAGCGGAACCTGCGTCCCATTAGCAAATCGGCGGGAGTTTTGTTGGTGACGCTATGAGGTGTGATGTGTTGTAGAAAGAGGATTTGGTTGATTTTGTCATCGATGTTATCGTAGTCTAATTTCTGCAAAGTCTTTTTGACGAATTGAACCATGCGCTCAGCCCTTCCATTGGTGGCAGGATGCGCAGGCAAGGTGAGCGCATGTCAGATGCCGCGGTCAGCCAGGTACTGCTCGAAGGACAGCGCAGTAAATTGGGGCCCGTTGTCGGATACCAGGACGTCTGGCAGTTCATGGGTTACAAACAGTCTTTCCAATCTTTTGATGACTGCTTCGGTGGTCGTGTTCATCATGCGGTGAATCTCGAGCCAATTTGAGTAGGCGTCGACAGTTAGAAGAAAGGTGTGGCCTTTGGTCAGCCCTGCAAAGTCCAGGTGAATATGGGACCAGGGTCCCCATGGCATTTCCCACTCGGTCGGAATGGCTTTTGGTGGGGCGTTGCTCACTTCCTGGCATCTATGACAAGCTTTAACTCAATTCTCGATTTGCTTGTTGATGCCAGGCCACCATGCGTAGCTTCGCGCGAGGGCTTTCATTCGCATGATATCGGGATGGCCATCGTGCAAGGTCCTGAGTACTGCTTTTTGGAGTCGTTCTGGGATAACGACTCTATCACCCTAGATGACACAGCCCTTTTGAGAAAACAACTCTGTTTGTTGCATCTTGAATGGTGTGAAGTCATCTGATAGCTGGTCCAATGGCCATCCACGTTCTACCCAGCTCAGGACTCGCGCTAAGGTGGGGTCACGTCTGGTTTCTCTCGCGATATCTCAGGCGGTCAATGGCAGCACGTGCAGTGCCTCAATCTTAATGTGGTTACCGTTGGAGCGGGATCATCAAGAGTCTCTGGTAGTGGTGCTCGGCTCAATGCATCGGCGTGGGGAATGGCTTTCCCCGGGTGGTATTGCAGCCGATAATTATAAGCAGCCAAGAATTCTGACCAGCGAGTCATCCTGGGGGATAATATGTAAGGCGTTGGCTTATCTCCAGCTATTATCCCCAATAACGGTTTGTGGTCAGTCACGATAGTAAAAGCCCGGCCATACACATACTCGTGAAATCTTTTAACGGCCAATACAATTGCGAGGGCTTCTTTATCGATCTGGCTATAATTACGTTCAGTTTTTGAAAGTGTCTTGGAAAAATATGCAACAGGGGCTTCGTTCCCATTAGGCAGTACATGGCTCAAAATGGCGCCTACTCCAAAAGGCGAAGCATCACACGTGATATTTAACGGCAAAGTTTCATTGTACTGCATGAGTACAGCGTCAGAAGTCAGTAGTTTTTTTACATTACGAAATGCCTGTTCTTCTTTATGACACCATAACTAAATTGCTTTTTTATCTAGCAAACGATGTAACGGCTCAGCGACAGTTGCTTTGTGCGGTAGAAATACATTATAGAAGTTGATAAGGCCTAGGAACGCCTGGAGATCGGCCTTGTTTCAAGGCCTGGGAGTGTTTTTTATTGCTCTCAATTTACTGTCAGTAGGGTGAATACCCTGACTGTCAATTAGGTACCCTAAAAACTCAACACGATCGGTACACAATTTACACTTGTTCTTTTTCACTTTAAGACCGGTGTTTTGAAATTTTTGTAGGACTAATTTTAAACAATCTCGTAATATTTTCTTTGTTGGTGCAGCAATTAATACATCGTCAAAGTATGGGACCACGCCTTTAATCCCTTGTAATAACCTCTCCATAAGGCTTTGAAAAATTCCTGGGGCTACACTGACTCCGAATTGGAGCCGGGTACATTTAAAGGCACCTTGGTGCGTCACTATCGTTTGTGCCTGTGCCGTCTTTTCATCAACAGGTAGTTGTGATATGCCTGAGCTAAGTCTAATTTAGTGAAGACTTTTCCGCCCCCCAGGGAATAAAGGAGATGCTGCACCACCGGCACTGGATAAGCATTTTGGTGTAGGGCGTGGTTCAGGGTGGCCCGGTAGTCCCCACAAATTCGAATTGACCCATCCGGCTTAATTGGCGTTATGATTGGGGTTTCCCAGGGAGAGTGATCGGTAGGTTCTAGCACCCCCTGAGCTATCAATTTATCGAGCTGTTTGTTGATTTTTGGCTTTAAGGCAAATGGAACTCGACGGGGCTAAAGGCGGATGGGAGCTATCTTTGGATTTAGGCTGAACGATATTGGGGTCCCCTTGTACTTGCCTAATTTTTCCACGAAGATGTCCCTGAATTCGTAGACGAGGTCCTCCTCCCAGTCACTTCCGCTGACCCGGTTTAAGCCTGCCACTTCAATGCCAAGTGGCACAAACCATTGAAGGCCTAGCAGGCTAGGCCGGTCTTTGTCGATCACAGTTAGTGGTAAGTATGCTGTGCAATTCTTGAATGAGACCCTGACTCTACTGGAACCAATGACAGGGATTCGATTCCCTTGATAGTCCTTAAGGATAAGTCTTTGATAATGGAGGTCTTGGGGCTGGATAGTGGGAATGAGTTGCTTGAGGGTCTTCCAGGACACCATCGAGAGGGATGATCCCGAGTCGACTTCCATTTGGCAGGGCTGGTTCTCGATGACCACAGTAATTCGGATTTTCTTGGCGTCTAAGGCAGAGGCGTGACTGATAGTGATAGTATGGTGAGCCTCTTCTCGCTTCGTGGGGCGATTTCAAACTCGGTTTCTGTAGGAGTGGTTTACTGGTTCTCGCCTTACAGGATGGTTTCCTGTCGATTGGCGATAGTTAGCCCCTTTTGAGGCTTGGCCGGGTACTTGGAAACTTTGGCAGACCCGTCCGGTGTGGCCTCTTTTTCCACACTCATGGCAGAGCGCGTCGCAGAATTTGCATTCGGACCTGGCATGGTTGGCTTCACAGCTGGCACAGGGGTGTGAGGACTTTGGGTAGGGGTCCCGGTCAGACCGCAGTCAATGGACCTCTTCTTCATTGCTGTCTGACGACCAAGAGAGGTCCTCGTGGTGGGCCGTTGAAAGCTGCCCTTATGACTTGGGTAAAATTTCGCCTGTCGGTTGGTGGACCGGAACGCGGTTGTGCAGCCGACTTCTGGTTGCTTCTGCTGCTGTAGCATCGGCGATGGCATCGGCAAGGCTGATGTTGCCTTTTGCCATCAGCTTGCTCTGCATGCCTGGTGCATCTAATCCCAGAACTATTCGATCTCTCAGTGCCTCTTCTAAATCGGTGAATCCGCAGAGGCCTCCCAGATTCCGGAGGTCGGCTATGAAGTCGGTGACACTTTCGCCTTTTCACTGGTTTCTCTGATAGAATTCGTGCCGTCTCACGAGTGTGGGCACGGTCGGTGCATAATGAGCTCTCAGTAGGGGTTCGAGGACGTCCCAGTCCATTGCCTTCACTTCTGCAGGTTTGGCTAGTGCTTTATCCATCTTAAATATGATTGGACCACAATGAGTTAGGAATACCGCCCGTTTCTTCCCTGTTGTGGCATCCTTCAAATTGTTAGTTTCCAAAAACATTTGGAAACGATCCATATAGGACTCCCAGTCCTCTTGCGCTGGATCAAACGGAGCGGGTGGTACGACGCCACCGGACATGGTTCCGTCGTGTAGTGTTGTCAGCCACGTGCTCGATGTTTCTTCCTAGTTCAGTCAGCTCTGACGTCTCCAAATCCCATCTTCGTCGCCAGTGTTAAGTTTGGAGAATGGGCGATAAAGAATGGAGACGAGCCTCTGGAACAGTGAACTTCAACTCTTTATTTACATGGTGACTCCTCAAAAACAAGGGCAGCTAAGGCCCTCTTTATATAGGCAACCCAATAACTATTTAACCAATAATAACCCAGGAGCACTAGTTCCATTAACCAATATGAAGGCTCCGTTAATGGCCAATCAGATTCCCCTGAACGGGCCAATCCAATCCTGCCATTTAACCAATCAGAAGTGCAGGGCCAGAACCCTGCACTTGACTCCAAGCTCAAGATAACTTTATTAAACCTTATGCATTCACAACACTATCTATCTTTAATGCCACAACAATCTTCTTGAATGAGAAGCAAAATGTCTTCAAAGAAAAACAAGACAGTCCAGTTGCCTCTTGAAAAAGCACCTTTGGGACAACCATGGCTTGGATGACTGAGAATCTCCATAAACAGATGTGGAAAACTATGTATGTGAAGCCAGCTCAGCAAATATCAGTATCTGCTTATATTGTTACTCTGTCAAGCAATTTTACTGAAAAATTAAAGTCCAGAAATGAGAAACAGAAACCTAAAAGAGCCAATCAAGACTGCCTGTGGCCCATTTTGCTTCCATGGCCTCACAGCAGCACTCTGCCGGCTGAGAATGGGCCATGTGGAGGCTGTTATGGATTAAACCATCGCAGCGATACAACCGAAACAGCTTCGTCTTACAACAGGCTTGTAATCCTGCAATTCTTATTGGCCCGTGAATAGCGAGTCGTGATTGGTCAGGTTTGGCCACTCTGATTGGCTGTTAACGGAAGCCCCTGATTGGACGCTTGTGAAAGCGATAGACTCAGTTCATTGGTTGTTTAACGGCAGCAAGCTCTATAAAAGAGCTACTGCTGCCCAGGTTTCTGCTCCAGTCTTTCTTGTTTAATAAAGAGTTGAAGTCACAGTCCGATGTCTCATCTCTGTTCTTGTGCCCATGCCCAGGACTTAACAGAGGCCTTGTGTTTTTGGCCAGCAGAGTGCTTCTGGAGGCCTGGGACACCAAAAATGGACCTCATGGGGGCCTCACAGGGACCTTCAAGGGACTCTGTGCAGCCCATTTTTGGTTGGCAGAGTGTTGCTAAAGGCAGGGGAGGCCAAAAACAGATCTTGCAGGGGCCGCCTGGGGCCTCCGTGCAACCTGTTTTTTGTCTGGCAGAGTACTTCTGGAGGTACATGGTGAGTACTATAGAAAGAAAGAAGGAGAAAAGCACAATTTGAGCCTGTGTCAAATGCCCACCATGACCACACCCACGCTGCCATGACCACCATGACCATGACCATCCCAGCTACCCCACCCTCTGGTCTTCCATACCAAACATAATCCTGATGCAGCCCTCAATGAAATCGAGTTTGACATCCTTGTAAGACACCATCCTCCTTCTACCTGATCGTCTGAATGCTTAATTCTTAATGCTTAATATATTCACCAATATAAATATGTTATTTCTGAATTAAAACTCCTGAAGAACATTTAAAAGATGATGAGTTAGCATTAAAACATAAAAGTTTCATACCATACTTGTAACTTGGTCCTCCTTTTTCCTGTTTTTTCAACAATACCTCATTTTGAAAACTTTCAGAACCACTGAGTAATTTTTCTACTTTAAAGGCTTCCAAGAGGAAGGCAGGGTGACCTACATACTTTTCCATGGTAGAGGTGTGAAAAAAATGAAAAGAGTATTTGGTTCCCAGCACGAAACCTTATCTGAATGATTCTTTTAGAAGGTTCCTTGATGGCTATGTTTTGATTGAATAGAATTTAAAACAGCTTATGTAACTACTTATAGGAAATAAAGGGAACTTAAAACAACCAATTTCTAACAAGGCAAGGAGGGTGGTTCCTACCAGTTTGAGGGGCGGATATCCAAACAGTTGATTAAAAATATTTTTGAAATTATCTCAAAAATTCCCACAGGAAATTACTGGGATGAGCAACAGTAATAAAAAAAAATAGCTAGATACAGTCTTTTGTCAGAAGTAGACTAAAGGGGGGGATTTTATGCCACTTGCACGACTCAGTATAACTGTTCCTGAACTTAAACAGATCTAAATAAAGGAATTTTGGTTCTATTCTATGAGGTAATTCTATGAGCACTTTTGACTTCTGGCAACATCAACTGATATTTCTAAAGTGTTCCCCCTCTTCTAATTTCAAATGCATCAACAGAGGTGGTATTCAGCAGGTTCTGACCAGTTTTGGAGAACTGGTAGCAGAAATTTTGAGTAGTTCATAGAACCAGCAAATATCGCCGCTGACTGGAGATTTTACAGTATCCTTCGCCTGCCACGCCCACCAAGCCATGCCCACAGAATCAGTAATAAAAAAAATTGAATCCTACCACTGTGCCTCGTACTTTGTACATAGAAAAATGTGTCTTCTTAAAATAGAAAACTGAAAATGTGTTAAATAAGTCATAACATAAACAGGAGTTACAGGTTGCTGGGAGAAGGAATGAACGTACGTTTCCCACACATATCAAAGAATTATATCAGCAGTCATTCGCTAGTCAATGTTTGTAGAATTAAACAAACATTTCTCTCCTAACTGGTTCTGCAGCATTAATAAGCAGGTTGAGCAAGTTTTGCCACCTACGGGGACTCCATCTCAAAACTTGCTTGGAACAATCTGCCCTTGGAAGAGTTGCCACAAGTCTACTTTTTCATGGATTTGTGGTGATAGCGGGGGTGGCTCCAAATAATTTCCACATAGAAGCAGCTTTCATGGAATTTCACAATCTGCAGTGGCAGATTCACCCCAGTAGCTGGAGTGGCTGCCTGGAAAACATTTGGGGCAGCAGCATAATTGGGCTGCTTGATCCTTACTTAGGAAATAACCATGCCAGGAATTTACTGTGACTGGAATTGCTGCTGGTGCGATAAAGAAGAAGTTGAACTATATGGTTGAACTATGCAACCTTGACTTACAACATTTTGTCTGGTGACCATTCAAAATTACAATGACATTGAAAAAAGCGACTGTTTTCCACTCTCGTGACTTTTGCAGCATCCCCATGGTCAAGTGATGCTTCTGACACTTGGCAACTGGTTTATATTTATGATGGTTGCAAAGTCCCAGGGTCATGTAATCAGCTTTGGTGACTTTTGACAATCAAAATCAATAGGGAAGCCAGATTCACATAACAACCATTAAGGTGTTGTGCCTAACTTAATAACTGTATTGATTCCCTTAACAATGGTGACAAGAAAGGTAGCAAAATGGGGCAAAATTCACTTTACAATTGTCTTGCTTAGTGGCAGAAATTTTGGGCTCAATTGTGATCATAAGTCGAGGACTACATTACACTTTCCTGATATTTCCAGTTAAAGCTATTTTTTGAGTAACAATGCAAGCAGATATGCTTTTTGTTTATGACTATCAGTTTATGGGCTACGTGGACCAGAACCAATGGTATAGGCCACATTCTCCAGGGCCTAGGAGATGAATCCAGGAACTTGGTTCCATCCTAAATCTTGCAAGGCAGGTCTTTTGCAAGGGATAGGATCAATAAATCAAGGCAATTAGAAAACAGTTTTTGATTCAGAAAAGTCAGCATCCCCGCCCCAAACCTGCTTTCTTGCAACAACACGTATGGGTGGCAGCAGGAGGAGAAACTGGAATGGCCTGTTTCTTACACTGCAAAACAAAAACGAACATAGGTAAAAGCCTTGTGTTCTCATCAATGAAATATGCAATTATAAATTACCACAGTCACCTCTTGCCAGACCACATACCTCAATGCACTGGCATAATTCATACATGGTGCTAATCCATAAGGTAGTTTGCTTGGTTTCGCTTAGGGGCTATAAAATCAGGATCATCCTTTGTAGCAAGTGTCTTTACTTTCCCATCTTAACTCGATTCTTTATTGTTAATTGTGTTCTTTGGGCAAATTGATTGATTTTTGTGCCATTAAGTAATTTTTGACTCCTAGTAAATCCACAGATTTTCTCCACCACAATCTATTCCACAGGTGTCAAACTCACCGCATCATGTTGCGACCCAATGATGTTTCTTTACGTTTTCCCCCTTCGCGGAGCTGGTGTGGGTATGGCCTGCACATAACATTTCTAATCTGTGGCTCACCAATTTGACACCCTGATCTATCCCGGACTTGTCTTTTCAAGTCTTTGAATAGTATACTTATCATCATTGTAACTGAGTCCATCCACCTTGCTGGTGGTTATCCTTTTTTCTCTATCCTTCCATTTCCCCCAGCATTACAGCCTTCCCTGAAGAGGTAGGTCTTCACATAACATGTCCAAAGTAGGATAATTTGACTATGGTGATTTTTTTCCCTTGACTGAGAACTCTGGTTTGATTTTTTTGGGGATGATCCATGACTTTGTTTCTTTTCTTGTCTATGATATTCTCTAACACAAAAGTTCAAAAATAAGAAAGGAGGGATAACCCCATGCACAAACCAAGCACACAAACCAAGCACACATCATTAGCACTGATGATGTTACCAAGTTTAGGTAATAAAAAGTCTGCAAGGAAACAACCAAGCTCAGAGTGCACCAAGGACCCCTCATTTCAACACTGAACTACAAATATTCTCCTTTATTGGGACAAGCCAACTAATCCATTGTGGTTTAATTCAACAACCATGGTGAAAGTAAAAGCAGAACTTGGCTTACAGAAGAGAAAGACAAACTATGTTCCCACCATCTTTATGCTGTCCCTGAGAGCTTTCTCTAATTTGGCTTTCAATTTCACTGGCAAAACGTAGAAGTTATGTGTGGTCTTCTGGGAGTCGATGTCGACACAATTTTCAAGGCAAGATTTATAGCAACTATTATCTGCTGGGAGCTCCTTGTTGGCTCAACTGTATACAATGCAGCAAACAAACAAGAAACACAATCACAAAGTTGGAGGAACCATCAGAGTTGATTCATTTTATTCTCTGCAAATATGTCCTAATGGCCTCAGGATCCCACAACCAATACTCTGCATTTTTTTTGCCACCATGAATCTTTCTCCTCGTGCGGGATATTCATACGATGTGCAGATTCAGTTAATGCAAAAACTGATACGGTACAGTCTTCTCAGGGAACTCTATGTCATGATATTTTACCTATTCAGCTGCAGTCTCAGAACTATTCCAAGCGAGAATCTGGGTTATGCTCAAACAGGGATGATTATGTTAGCAAGTTCTGTAAATATTAAAATGCATAACAAAGTTTTCAACAACCAGCAATTAACCCAGCATTACATTTTCAACCCACAGCTTGAACAGCCAGGCACAAAAATGCAATAAACCCAGTCAGCTGCCTCAACATATGTGTGCACTGAGCTGTGAGATTCTGAAAATCTCAGATACTCCAGGACAAAGGCAGGCAAGTAAGCTTCAGCACCTCACTTTGTTTTCTCTAGCCATCTTTTGTGAAGTGGCATGGGTAAAATTCCAATGAGTTTCTACCCTCCCGAAAGAACATTTTTTGTGTGAGATAGAATTCTGTTTTTATTGTGAAATTACAATAGAAATTACAATAAATCATTCTTTCCAAAATAAGAGCAGCAAGCTTGAAATAACTCCCTGGAATGCTTACTCATTATAAACATACACAAACACGTAAATGTTTTTTTTTTCTAGTTTTAACCCCATCTACTCCCACACAATGTTATCCTTAAAAGAAGTCTAGGCATGACTAATATATTGTGATACAGAGAATGCATGTGTCAGTGAAGTACAAGTGTTGTATGATACATTTGTTATCAGTTTTGAACCTTGTCTTGAATCTGCTTGTGGGTGGGAGTAGATCTCTCAGTATCTAAAAAAATCCTAAATTAAGATTCTTAATAAATCTTACATGAGTCAGCTTTTTAAAAAGTGCATTGCCCTAGGAAATACGGTATTTTTTTCCAAGCAAATTTAGTAACATTAGATACGCACTTATTGCCTCCAGAAAACTCTCCTTTGGATAATCAACAAGTAAGTTATCCATCTACTTTAATTCATGGTACATGGGGCTGCCCTTGAAGAGTACCTGGAAGTTTCAGCTGGTACAGAATGCAACAAGATGGGCAGTTATGTGTACTCCTAGAACAGCATGTGTTGCACTTCCCTGAGGGAACTGCATAGGATGCCAGTTTGCTGAGAACTTAGAATAACTTTATTGTCACTTTGAATTTACTGTATACTAATCGGCATACATTAAAATGAAATTTAATTGCATACAGCTCTCAAAGGATCACCATCTACAATATACACTACATAAACATTACTAAATACATAAATATCCATATACCCACATATATTATATGACACAGAGAAACAACATCCACAATTCTGCATCCAGCCCCACCCCATCCAATCCAACATCACTCAAAACTAGGCATGCATGCCCCTAACTACCTCTGTTCCAACCACAACTGGCCTTAAATGCAAGCTACTCAATGCAAGAAGCCTTGTAAATAAAATACCTGAATTTCTCCTCTTACTAAATACAGCTAAATTCAACATTATATTTGTCTGTGAAACATGACTCAATGCATCTCTCCCTGACTGCATTACCACAGTAAGAGACTATCATGTTCACAGATCAGATCATGAAATCCGTAGAGGAGGTGGTGTTGCTATAAAAAGTCCCTACATCAAAAAACATCCAAGTTATACTATTCCTGAGACCATCGTCTGTGAACTGTCCTTAAATATCACATTTTGGTTCTTACTATGTTACAGAGCCCCTGATTATGACATCGAACATGCAAACAAGCTAAATACACTACTAATATGGGCAACATCCTGCCCACACGCTTTTATCTTTCTTGGTGACTTCAATCTACCTCATATTAACTGGACCCTGAACAAATATACAACTGAATCCACACATGCAACCTTCTACAATGCAGTAACAAATCTGGGACTAGAGCAACTAGTAACCAATAACACTAGACTTAACAACTGCCTCGATCTGATCTTCTGCAATAGTTTGAATTCAATTTATGGAATACAAATTAAAGAACCTTTTTCCACCAGTGACCACAACATGATTGACTTTTGTCTCAACATATGTCCACACAAAAATTATCACAATGATGGAATCCCCAATTATAACTTCAAAAAAGACAACTATGATCTTATAAACAACGAACTCTCATCCCTTGATTGGCAATTTCTATTCTCTGGATGCAATATTGTAGAAGACCATTACAACATATTTTTACTTGAAATCAAAAGAGTCATCAAACTATATGTACTATTAACAACTCCCAAAACCAGAAAAAAACAAATTACCCCAAACAATAAGGAAGCTTCAATCCAAAAAGAAATCACTTTGGCAGAAAAATAAATCTGGTCACATTGCAAACTTCAAAAGCTGATACAAAAATTTATGCCCCCAGATAAAAACTGAATGCACCAATTATCACATTAAACAAGAAGAAAACCTTCTACACACCAATTCCACCCAAGTTTTCTACAATTTTGTAAACGACAAACTAAAAGACTCAAGGTCCATCCCACCCCTGAAAGGACCTAATGGTAAAGACTGCAATGACAACACTATTAAAGCCAACCTCTTTAACACATTCTTTGGTTCAGTATTTGTAAACAGCAATGGATGATGCCCAGTATTTCCTAGTCAAACCACAGACAACTACAATGATCTAATACATGTCGATTTTACAGAAGACAATGTTGAAAAAGCACTATGCAATCTAAAACCATCTCTATCTGTTGGATCGGATGGAATATGTGCCTACTTCTTAAAAAAGCTACCCACTGCCATAGCCGAACCTCTAAGCATAATCTTTGAAAAATCTTTCAGGACCAGCTCCTTGCCAAAACTATGGTCACAAGCCATGGTCATCCCCATCTTCAAAAAGGCAGATCCCAGCCTAGTTGAAAATAACAGACCAATCTCTTCATGCTGCATCACCTGTAAAGTCATGGAATCAATTATTTAGAATCAATCCATCATCCCCCCACTTAGAAACAAACAACCTACTCTCTAATAAACAATTTGATTTTTGAAAAAGTTATCATGTAATCAGCAACTCTTACACTGCAAAAACATATGGACTACACAACTCGATCAGGGCAAAGCAATAGACGCAATCTACATAGACTTCTGTAAAGCCTTTGATTCAGTGGTACACGGCAAACTTCTCCTAAAACTAAAATCTTACGGTATCTCTGGACACCTGCATAACTGGATAGAAGCATTCCTGTCAAACAGACAACAACTGGTCAAAATTGGGAGTGTCCTATCAAATCAAACAAGAGTGTTCTGTCAAGAGTGGTGTCCCCCAAGGCAGTGTTCTAGGACCAATTCTCTTCATACTCTACATAAATGACCTCTGTGATCATATCAAGAGCAACTGTGTTCTCAAGGGACTTCCGGTTTGCCAGGCTTCGGCGGTGGCGGGGTTTCACGATCCTGCGCAATCCCTGTTGCGCTAGCCATCTTGGTGCCTCCAATCCTGATGGGTCTGGAGTATAAGACTGCCCCGTAGAGGCAGCTGAAGATGGGGGGATCTGGACAGGGGTCTGGGGGTTCCGCAGACCCCCTCCCCACCCAGCATAACCTCCTTTGCTCAAGGAGGAGGAGCGGCAGTCAGTAATGGCCGCCACAAAGAAGCTGGCAGCTGGAAAAGATTGTGCTGGAGGAAGAAGGAGAAAGTTTTGAAGCAAAAGTTTTTTGGTTGAACCGGGAGCATAAGATGCATTTAATATCCTGAAAACCTTGATTTTTGAATGATACTTTGTTTCCAGAAGAGATTTATAAGCGGCAAGTGAAAGTGATGAAAGAGAAAGTTTACTCTCCTTCCCTATGGAATCAACAAATGGACATTGAAAAGCCTACTTTTTTATAGAAGGTAAAAATTTAAAGCTCTTTGTGACAAATGGGGAATGGAGAGGACAAAGGAGAAATTTATATTAAGATTTTGTTGGAGGAGATGCCTGGAAGACTTTGAGATTGGAAGTTAATTGCAATAAGACTTTTAAATACAGATTGGGCTTTTTCTTCCCTTTCCAATTGATATTACTCCAGGAAGAAAAAGTGCGAAGGGAAGAATCTTGTGCTCTGTTTGGACTGTTTGATGACTTTGGGAGTTTGGGGAATTGTTCTAAGTTTTGAAATATTTTGGTTGTCTTAAAAAAGAAGAGAAAAGAAGAAAAGGTTTATAATGGCTTTATCTGTTGATGAACTAAGAGAGGAATATGGAAAAATAAAGAACGAAGGCAAGGACACTTGGAAAGAAACTATTCGCTTTTTAGAAATGGCGCTTGCTACTTACCAGCAAATACAACAATTGAAGGAGGAAGCAGAGGAAGAAGAAGAAGAAGAAGGAGAAGCCATCTTTAATGAATCCAAAAAGTTGATTAAGAAAGGAAAGAGAAAGAGAGGAAGGAAAAAGGATTTAAGACTTAAAAAAACATCCAAGAAAGAGAAAAATAAGATGCAAAATCAATACAATGTTAGAAAGCAAAAGAAAAGAGAAATACAACAGAGAGGGGAAGCTAAAAAGGTGGAGGTTTGGAGAAGGGGGGGGTAAAAAGACCGGGGGGGGGTAAAAAAGGAAGGGAAAGGGGGGAAAAAAGCCACAAAGGTATAAAACAAGATGGGAAAAAGAATTTTTTTTTTAGGGATAAAGGGTAATGTAAAATTTTTCTTAAAAGGATTCTGCAAGGTACATAAGATAGTATTGTAGTATTTGTATTAGAAATAGAAAATTAGAATTTAATAAGAATTAAGTAAAGATTAAAATATTAAATGTTTAACAATGATAGATTTTAAGATTTAATAAAGTGTTAAGCCTATGTTCCCCAGCCAGGGTTAAGGAGACAAGCTAAACAGAATGTGCAGCGTTAGTCAGATAGGCACACAGATAAATGAGTGAGATAAGTTTGTTATGTTTGTTAACATACAGTAAAAATAACAGATATGCTTGTGCTATCAAAATATAGTTTATTCCATTTAGAGTTTTTGCATAATCAAAATAACAGTCCATTAGTCATGTATCGTTTAGTCAGTCCATTCAGGGATATTCAATTAGCAAAGTCCATGTAGAATATCCAATGTCAGTTCACTTACAATAAATCAACAGTCCTTTCTCTCTCCCGTTCGAGTAAGGAAAAATGCAGTCTTCATCCAGTAATTAGGGATCATCAAGCCAGAAAGAGCAAGCTGACGTTCCTTGCTTCTTTTATGGTGCTTTCACAACCACTCCCTTAATTACATTCCTATATTGAAAGTTGCAGACACTTATAAACCATGATAACATATTTATTATTTTACCAAAACCAGTTAGGGTAAACAATGTTATCCCTAACATTCTCCCCTTTTAGGAAAATATAATGATATAACTATTTACATCTTTAAATTATATTTGTTACAACTCTCTTTAAACTTAATTACTCCTTGAGCTTTTGTAAATTGGTCTGCAATGTTTTTTTCTGTCATGCAGTATTCCAATTTAATTAGCCCATTCTTTACAGATTCTCTAACATTTAAGTATCTTAAATCAGTATGCTTTGATCTAGTTTTTACAGCAATATTAGTAGCTAACTTTATGGCTGCCTGGTTGTCCTAGTACACAATAATGGAATCTTTAACAGTTATACCCATGTCTAATAATAATTGTTTGTACAAAATTAAGTCAGTGCATAGTAATGACAGACATGAAAATTCTGCTTCCATCGTGGACAAGCTGATATGCTGTTGTCTGATTGACCTCCACCCTATTAGTGTCTTACCAAATAATATAGCCATTCCAGATGTTGATTTTCTAGTGTTTATGTCAGTTGCAAAACTTGCATCTGCATAGGCACTAAGACTCAAATAACTCTTTGGTTCTATATACAATGCATGGTTCATTGTTCCTTTAAGATATCTTAAAATTCTCTTTAATGATTGCCAATGACATTGATGTGGATCCGAATTAAAACGTGCCAGCTGATTTACACTATAAGCTATATCTGGCCTAGACCAATTGCTTATATATGATAAGCTACCAATCAAAGATTGATATATAGACTTATCAAATTTGGGACTTTGATCATCAGTTTGGCAAACATCCTGACTCATTGGAGTCTTTGCCGGTTTACAAAGTTCCATTTTATACGTTTTAATTAATTGGCAAATTTTATCTTCTTGAGATATCTTAAATCCATTTTTTGTTTTGTTAATTGTCAATCCTAGATACCTTTTAATTTCACCTAAATGCTTTAATTTTATCTTTTTAGCTAATAATGATATAATCTCATTAGCTTCATTATTAGTCTTAGTTATCAAAGCAATATCATCTGTAAATAATAACAATAATGACACTATTCCATTATTTTCTCTTTTAAACACACATGGATCTGCTAAACCAGATTTAAAACCTACCGTATATACTCGAGTATAAGCCGAGTTTTTCAGCACATTTTTTGTGCTGAAAAAAAAACCCCTTGGCTTATACTCGAGTCAGATTCCCCTCTGAAAAAAAAATGGTGTTGAGCTCCGAAGCTGGGCAGCCGCTTCCCTGCTTCCGTGTTTCCTTTGCAACTTTTAAGCATGGGAGGGGGAGGCTTTTCTGAGCTCTAGGCTGAGAAAGCAACGCCAGCTGAGGTCGCTCCACTCAGTTTCATTTCCTCAGCTCCAGCTGCTTTCAGTCAACTCGGGAGGAGGGGGAGGAGGGGGAGAGAGAGAGAGAGAGATATCATAAGAACGGCTCTTGGTTTTTTCTTGCAAGGGAGAGAGTGACTCCTGCCTACCACTGTCATCATCGTCATCTTTTGGGTTAGTGAATCAATCAAACCTTTCATGATAGTGAGATCGTTTCCCAAATTTCCCTTAAATCAGGGAAGAAATCAGAAACAAACCTTTGGGCTGAGAATAAGCTTGTTCCTATGATGCCATTTTTGTTCACTTCAGTGTGAAAAGTGTGAAAAAACACACTTCTTTTTCTTCATCTTCTTGTTCCCTATTTACTGGTCTCTTTCAAAGAGGAAATTGTGAACATCAAACTTATTCTCAACTGTCCTAGTGAAAGTTTTTATTGGCATCTATTTTTATTTTTGAAATTTACCAGTAGCTGCTGCATTTCCCACCCTTGACTTATACTCGAGTCAATAAGTTTTCCCAGTTTTTTGTGGTAAAATTAGGTGCCTCGGCTTATATTCGGGTCGACTTATACTCGAGTATATACGGTATATTGTTTAATTCTTTCACAATATATTGATTCCACTCAAAGCCAGATTGTTTCAACCCGTAAAGACTCTTTTTGAGTTTCCAACAATCATTACTATTTACTTTATTGACTTTTATAATAACTGGCTTTTTCAAATATATAGTGTACTGCAATGGTGCATGCAAATAAGCAGTTTCTACATCTAAATGGTTAATGATATAGTTTTTCTTAGCTGCCCATACTAAAGCTGCTCTCAAAGATGTTGCTTTAAGACTTGGTGCAAAAACTTCATCATAATCAGATGCAGTCTGATTTAATCCTTGAGCTACCAACCTAGCTTTATGGGTAACAGTCCCATCATTTCCAGTTTTTACTTTAAATATCCATTTGCACTCAATGGATTTTTCTCCTGGAGATAATTTGGCATCTTCATATACTTTCATTACCTTTAATGAATTTAGTTCTTTTTCCATTGTCTTTTGCCAATTCTCCTGATCCTTAGCAGGATACATCCTAAGTTCATCTACACTAGTTGGAACTTTAGTTACTTGGCAAACTATACTTGCTTGATACCTATCAGGTGGTCTAGTTACACATGTAGTACGTCTAGGTATTATAGGACTTACAGGTGGACTTTCATTTATTAACTCTTCTTGATTATCTAACTTTTCCTGATCAACTGTTTCCTCTTGTTCTGGTCCTATTTGTTTTTCGTGGACTTCTTCTTTAATTGGATTCTTCTTATAACTAGTCCGATCTTTTTGCCTTTTGTAGGGTTCAATAATTACTTCGTTATTTAAATCTTGCTCTAATCTATTCCATCCTACACGTTCTAGGAATTTAGCACTAGCACTGGTGTAAACTCTAGATGTACCTGGTTCCCAGAATCTATAAGATCTATGATTAGATTCATGTCCTACAAAAAATAATCTTTTAGCTCTGTGCTGTCCTTTGTGTCTGAGTTGTGTAGAGATATGCACCCATGCTGGTGCTCCAAATGTGTGCATGTAACTTAAATCAGGTTTTGTACCATGCCACAGTGTGAATGGTAATTCACCTGTTGTTGAATTAACAACATTATTTAATATATGATTACCACACATTATTGCTTCTCCCCATAAATTGTCAGATAATCCTGAATCAGACAACATAGTATGTGCCATTGACTGTAGTGTTTGGCCTCGTCTCTCTATAAAGGTATTATGTTGTGGCCTATATGGTGCAGACATTTTATGTTGAATACCTAACATTCTAAGTCTATTCTGGAATTTATTATTTGTAAATTCCGCACCATTATCTGTTATAAGAGTTACTAATTTCTTTTTAGTTTTCCTTTCTGCAAATTTTATCCAATTAAAGAGATTTAGATACGTTTCAGTTTTGCTCTTCATTAAATAGCAAAACCCATATCTAGAATAGTGGTCCATTATACTTAGTATGTATCGAGCTCCTCCTACACTTGGTTTTTTTGGACCTATTAAATCAGCAAATACTACTTCTAAAGGCTCTTTGGTAGTAAATCCATCAACTCTATTAGCCGGTATGACCCTGCTTTTGCTATGATTACAGGCAAAGCATTGCAAATACTTATTACAAGGTTTCAAATTTATTCCTTTAGATAGTTGAACAGTTCTCTTAAGCATTTTAAAATTTAAATGCCCTAGCCGTCAGTGTAACAAGTGAATACATTCATCATGAGGTTTCTTATTATCATAAACCGTGTTAGCCACCTCTAAACCATTATCATTTAACACATATAATTCACCTCTTAAAGATGCAGTAATTTTCTTATCTTCTTTCTCAATTATGCAGTTATCTCCTTTAAAGGTAACTACATATCCTAGTTTAACCAAAATTCTAACTGAAATTAAATTAAACTTAAGTTATGGTACATATAACATTTTTACATTCTCTTTTATAAAAGAACAATATGCTATACCTTGACCTTTAGCTTTTAGTTTCCAGCCATTGGCTAACGATATTTGCTGTGTACTCTTGGACATTTTAATAAAATGTTTGTTATCATTTGTTATACAGTGGGATGCTCCACTGTCAACCACCCATAAATTATTTTTTACAGCTCTGTTAATATACATGACTAACTCTAAATTTTTATTTTTCTTTTGGTTACTTTTAGTATTCTGGCCAGCGTTCTGGCGCTTTGCTTTTTTACAAAATCTTGCCAAATGTCCTCTTCCTCTACAATTAAAACACTTTTTAATTGCGTAGGCAGTAGGAGATTCATTATCTTCTTTTTGAGGTTGCTCCCTCCTTAACTGATCTCTTTCAAGTCTTCTTCTGGCCTCTTCAATCAATCTGCCAGTTATATCAGTTAAAGTTAAACTTTCCTGAGGCAAAATTTCAAGGGAAGTGACGTAGTTATCTTAACTTTCATTTAGTGATGATAGAATTATGCAGATTTGATGTAGTTCAGAAAAAATAAGCTCTTTCTCGTGCAGTTCTTGAAAAATGCTTTTTATAGAATTCAAATGACTAAGCATAGCACCATTCGTTTAGAGATGCATCCTGAAAAGCTTCCGTGTTAGATTTATGTGAGCACCAACGTTATCTCGGACATAAATCCTCTTCAGCTTCTGCCAACACCCAACAGCCGTTTGCTCTCCATGGATATGAACAAGTTGCTGGTCAGTTAGTGTTAGTCCTATTATGCAAATAGCTTGTTCATTCTTTTGTTTAAATTCTTCTATCTTTTGTCTATCTTCCTCAATCTCTGGATCCCATTCCTCTAAGTTTGGTGGATTTTCAATTATGTTCCACAAACCTTCTCTTCATAGAAGTAGACTACATTTCATAGACCATGATACATAGTTTGTTCCATCCAGCTTGGATATAAGGGACAAACTTTGTAGATTGACTTGTTCCATGTTTTCTTTATATGGATATAAAACTATAATTAATAAAACACAGCTGTCTGTTTACTGTAACGTATAACAACACAAACTCTCACTTTTTACATAAATCTTTTTTATCCTAGTTAAACTGACTTTGCAGCCTCTGGGCCCATAACCAGTGTTAAGCCTGTGTTCCCCAACCAGTGTTAAGGAGACAAGCTAAACAGAATGTGCAGCGTTAGTCAGATAGGCACACAGATAAATGAGTGAGATAAGTTTGTTATGTTTGTTAACATACAGTAAAAATTACAGATACGCTTGTGCTATCAAAAATATAGTTTATTCCATTTTGAGTTCATAGCATCGTCAAAATAACAGTCCATTAGTCATGTATCGTTTAGTCAGTCCATTCAGGGATATTCAATTAGCAAAGTCCATGTATAATATCCAATGTCAGTTCACTTACAATAAATCAACAGTCCTTTCTCTTTCCCATTCGAGTAAGTAAAAACGCAGTCTTCATCTAGTAATTAGGTATCATCAAGCCAGAGAGAGCAAGATGCCGTTCCTTGCTTCTTTTATGGTGCTTTCACAACCACTCCCTTAATTACATTCCTATATTTAAAGTTGCAGACACTTTAACTTATAAACCATGATAACATATTTATTATTTTACCTAAACCAATTAGGGTAAACAATGTTATCCCTAACATAAATTATTAAAAGGAATGTTTAAAATACTTAGTTTAAGTATAGAGCTTAATTGACTAAGTATAAATTTATTATGGTAGCATTTGACTTTCAAATAGATAATTGGAATGTTATAAGATTTAATGTTTTATTATGTATTTAATTATTTTATGGATTTACTATTTTCTCTTTCTTTTAAAAATTAGTAGGTAGAATGTACTAAGCAGAATCAGATGGGGAAACAGGTGTTACCTTAAATATTAATTTAGGGAGCGATGGAAAGGCATCATACTTCGATCAGTGATTTCAGGAGAAATCCTTTTTTTCTACTATAAGGAATGAGATAAATGGGTAATTGGAAAAGAATGGACAAAAGATACAAGTATAATGATGTAAATTAAGAAGAAATAAATAAAATATAATTAAGAAGAGTGGAAAGCAGGGAGAAGCTATAATGAAGATATAAAATGGTAAATAAGATAGGAAATGGTGTATAAGATGAGCATAAATTTAATTGAAGTCCATATAAAGAGAGGTAATCCGGGGCCAAGCTACTTTCTAAAAAGAAGTTTTATGTTTTTGTGTTTTGTGTATTTATGTTCGTTTGAGATTTAATAAAACCTTGGAGGAAAGCTAGATGAGGATAATTATAAACAAAACAGAGGGAAATATGAATATGATGAGTATAAAATGGATAAATATAGAAAAGAAACGTAATTGAATAAGAGTAAAGAGAAATAATAAGAAATCTGCTAAAAGATATTTAAGTGGAAATGGGATATATTATAATTATGTTGTATAAAATAAAATAATGTTTTATCTGTCTTGTAAAAATTTATAATGGAAAGAGGTTTTATGTGTTCAATGTTTAATGATGTTTTGGTTTTTTTAAAATTAATAAAATTTGTTTAAAAAAAAAAAAAGAGCAACTGCATTCTCTTCGCTGATGATGTTAAAGCTATTCAACACCACAGACAATACTGCTATTGTTCAAAAAGACCTTGACTATGTATCAGAATGTTCAAACAAATGGCAACTTCAAATCTCAACAAATAAATGCTCTGTCCTACATATTGGCAAAAATAAATAAATCAGAAAATAAAATACAGGCTGAATAGTCAAGACCTTGCTGATGATTCAAACTCTGTCAAGGATCTTGGAATACTCATCTCAAATGACCTAAGTGCTAGAGCCCACTGTAACTACACAACCAAAAAGGCGTTAAGAGTTGTTAACCTAATCTTACATAGCTTTTTCTCTGGTAATATTACACTAATAACTAGAGTATACAAAACATTTGCTAGACCAATACTCAAATACAGCTCATCAGTCTGGAACCCACATTACGTATCTGATATTAACACAGTTGAGAAAGTCCAGAAATATTTCACAAGAAGAGTTCTCCACTCCTCTACTCATTGTAGAATACATTATGCCACCAGACTCAAAATTCTAGACCTAGAAAACATAGAACTACGCCGCCTTCAGTCTGATCTAAGTATAGTATATAAAATCATACATTGCAATGTCCTACCAGTCAATGAATACTTCAGCTTCAAGCATAACAACAATAAGATACAAACTCAAGATTAATTGCACCAAACTTGATTGCAGGAAATACGACTTCAGCAACAGAGTGGTCAATGTCTGGAATACTCTACCTGACTGTGGTTTTTTTCCCCAAACCCCAAAAACTTTAACCTTAGACTTTCTACTATTGACCTCACCCCTTTCCTAAGAGGTCTGTAGGGGGCATGCATAAGTGCACCAACGTGCCTATTGTCCCTGTCTTATTGTTTATTTTATATATTTTTTCTTATATATATCCATGTATTCATAACTGTTTTTACTTATACCTATTATCTTGTAAGCAATTGACAAATAAAAAAAAAAAAAAAAAAATAGTTCAGATGTATACATATACATGGCGAGAAAAGTGAATCTTGTGAGTTTATCAGATGGATAGCACAGGGAACAAAGCTGTTACAGAATCTGGTAGTCCTGCTAGAAATACTTTGAAACTTCCTCCCAGAGGGGAGCAACAGACACAGATCGTAAGTGGTGTGTGGGGTTTCTAATGATGCTTTGAGCTCTAAGCACATAGCATTTAAAAGCAGCATCCTGAATGACAGGGAGCAAGCTTCCTATAATCTTCTTGGCTGTCCTTACCACTCTCTGTATGGACTTTCTATCTGAGGCATTGCTGCTGCCACCAAACCAAACAGTGATACAGTTTGTTAAAACACTCTTTGTTAAGTACTTGGACATGGGTCGGAGTAAATGGAGACAGCCTCTGAATAGTGACTTTCAGCTCTTTATTAGCATGGTGACTTCTCAAAACAACAACAGTGAACTCTGCCTTATATAGGCAACCCTTGTAAGAATTGTCCAATAGTGAGCTATGAACGCTAGCTCTTTTAATCAATAAGAATCCTCTGTTAAGGGCCAATCGGATTCCTCAGAACTAACCAATCCGATCTGGCCGCCTAACAGCCAATCAGAAGTGCAGGGCCAGAACCCTGCACTTTACCTCAAGCTCATACTTTATTAACTATGGTACATACACAACACTCTTAATCATGCCTCTGTAAAAAGTGGCCAGGACAAAAGGAGAAAAATGTACTCTCCTCATCCAGTGCAGAACATGCAGACACTGGTTTGTACACTTCACTAAGGATGACATGTGGAAAGATCAGTTCAGATTGTTGGTTATCTGCACCCCCAGATACTTAATACTGTTGACCACTTCTATAACTGCAACCTTGACACTGAGTGGTGTATGACTATGCTGGCTCTTTCTAAAATCTACAATGATCTCCTTTGGTTTATTAACATTTAGAACCAGATTACTTTTATTGCAGATCCCATTCAAGATGCTGGCTTTAATCTCTAAAGCCCATTATGATATGGGACCAGGCTATCCGAGGGACTGCCTTTCCCCACTCATATTAGAGCTTGCAGAAAAGGTGTGCTTCAGGTTCCACCAGCTAGGGATCCACATTTGGTGGACCCTTGGAGATGTGCCTCTCTGGTGTGGTGCCTCCCTTATGGAACATCCTATCCCCCAACATTAGAGTGGTCCCATCCCTTCTGACATTCTAGAAGGCCCTTAAGACTGTTATATGACCAGGCCTGGTGTTCCAATAAAACTAGAGACTGATCTAGAAGTTCCATTGTAGTAGGGAACCATTTTTTAAAATTCTCTCTCCATTTAAGGTTGTATTATAGGTTTTAGGTTATTTATTACTATGGTTTTTATATCTGTATTTGCTTTTTTTTTGTGCACTTTTTGTTTTATTTATTGTTGTATGCTGTCCCCAAAGTGGCCTTTGCTGAGATGGCTGGCTATATAAATTTGATTAATAAATGAATAAATGATGCTGATTATTCGGCACATGTAACCCCTGTACTCTGGGAGCTGTACAGTATTGGTTTCCAGTGTGCTTCTGGGTGCAATTTAATGTGCTGGTTGTTACCTTTAAAACCTTTTAAAGAGACCATTTATCCTCAGATGTTTCTAATCGTCCAATCCAGTCAGGCAGGATGGCCATGCTTCAGGTTCTAATGGACAAGGAATGCCAGTTGGTAGGGCCTAAAAGATGTGATTTTTCTGGCCACAATTTTCTCAGTTGCCTTTCCTCTTGACCTGTTCACACTTTCTTCCTACTTCACTTTATTTTGTTCATACTGGTTGCTCTCTTTTATATTCAGCCTTTATAATTTCATCACCAGATCTTCACATTATTTTTTTTATTTCAATACACACATTGTGCAGCTCTTTCCCACTGTATTTAGCTCACGTGCATGTTTCTCAACACACTTTTTAATAACAAACCATAATTTATCTTTACAACAAGTAATCCATTCCAAAATACTCCACGGCATCCGCCGTAACTATGATTATTTTGCTAGTTTTGTCTACTATTCCTTTTTCTTATTGAAAACTTTTGACTATTATGGCACAAGGAACACTGTGACTTGGAATGTAAACAAAGTAAATTGTAAAGAACACGAATCCCCTGATTTGGGGAAGTTGATGCATATATGCAGGGAAGTAAAGGAGCAAGTTTAATTATAGTCAAAGGCTAAAATATATATTAGAAATAAGAATTAGTCTCATCTAGGTAGATATAGTTCTGTTTGAAAGCATCATCTGTATGTTGGTGATATAGGTGGTCTTCATTTAGTGGCATTCAGTCAAGCAGTCATTAAGTGAAAATACGAACTTATGATCTTACTTCAGCTTTCCTTTACAGACCTCAAAGGTCATAAATGCAAAGATTGGTTGTAAAATTATTTTTTCATCACCATCATAACTCAGTGAGGCAGTTGTTCAATGAAGACTACTTGTAATTAAGCTCCAGTGAATGGTGATAATGGTAGAATAGAACATGAGTTTTCAGAAGTCATTGTCCAATGCTCTGAATAAACGCAATCAAGAGAAAAATATACTCTTCTAAGTGATAATAATAGATGGGTAGGAGTGAGTAGAGAGTTACAGGAAAAAAGGTAATTGAGTCACTTGAAAATCCAAAAATAAATGAGAATGATGATTATTCAATGACTGTCTGCTCAGGAAAAAAAAAATTGTACGCATATATGGTTTAATCAAAAATCTATTCATATATACAGATGGCAAAGAAAAATATAAAGAAATGTTTGGTTTCGATGTTTATGATGACAGATTAAGAGAATTAAGAATATGAGATGATGAGAGATTCTGAATGGTAATATTAAAAGTAGATCGTGAGGGGAAAATTATTTGGGGAAAAAAGAAAAGAAGTGAAAGAAGAATTACTATAGGAAGAAAAACTACTAGTTATACATGAAAAGTATGAGGAGATAGATTGATTTCCCAATAGAATGAATGGAATATGGATGTAAAGAAAGAGATTATAGAATCTGCTCTATGGTTAATGCATCAGACTACTAACTGGGAGATGGTGAGTTCTAGTTCTACCATTGTCATAAAGACAGCTGAGCAACCTTGGGCCAATGAGCCAGCCACTCTCTCTTGGTCTGAGGAAGAAAGTAATGTCAAACTAGTGAAGGGAAATGTTTTTAAAGCCATACATTTATAGAAACAATCAACTGATTTTTTTTATTTATTTAAGGAGGTGGTCACCAATTTTAGTATTTTTTTTAATAATACTTTCTATTATTTTCCATTATACAAATCGTAACTACATTTTCGACAGCGTTTACATCCACATGTGTTGTTATCTCATATTTCTATCATCTATTCATACATATGACCAGCAATTATTATATATACATATCATCAATAGTTATTATATATATCTCTCTCACCAATAATTATTAATATCTAACATTATTTATTCTACATACCTGCATTTCTATGTATCACTTTCTTGAGTATTCTCCTATATAATCATTCTGTTTCAATTTTTATTGATATTTTCTATTTTATATTGATTCACTCCCACTCCAAGCATTTACAAATATTACAAAGGCATCAAAGTATCAGAGAATACTAGGCTACAATCATATGTAGGTGTTTTTTTAATGCATTCCAACATCCTAAATTTTGCTTGCCTTTGTCCACTAATAAGATGGGCATGAATAAGTCTTCTCTATTTAGACCAAAGGCCATTACATCTGGCTTGTTTATTTAGAAAGACCTCTACGCTACTTAGCCTTGTACAATATATTCAAAATGAAATATGTTGTTAAAAAAAGTATGGTTGAAGCATAGTTTCGACTGCCAGGTCGTACAAAAGGGATTGTAGCATGAGCTATCGTTTAACTCAGTCAGATTTTATTTTTCTTTTGCTTTAAATGCTATAACCCCAATTGTTCTCAATCCAGTCTCTTCAGGGAGCATTAACTGGGGAATGCTGCCACAGTCTTTAAAAAAAAGTGTTCTACAACTACTGGCCTTGCAGAATACAATATTTTGTTTTTTAATACACTGCAGATTTTTGGTAGATGAAATAGACATTTAAACTAACATTAGCATAACATTTAGCCCTCAGATGCAGGAGCCTGAGAGAAGCACATGATTACCCCTTATTTTTGACACTATCTGGGTTCTTGTTTCGTGTCACAGGAGGTGTATGCAACTCTTTCAAGCTGGAGCCTATGTGTACACACACACACACACACACACACAAAATTATTTATTTATTTGATTTGTCAATAGCTTACAAGATAATAGGTATAAGTATAAACATGAGTAAGAATACAGGAAATAGGTACGAATAAATGGGGACAATAGGACAGGGATGGTAGGCATGATTGTGTACTTATGTTTGTCCCTTATATACATTCAACCCTTGCAGGAACATAGAAATCATGGCATTGAAATATATTGATGAAACTATTGTTGGAAGACAGGACAAAATTATTCAACTCTTATAGGTGGGATTGCAAGATTGTTTTGCTAAAATGTCTACGTTAATGCATCTCTTTGGTATATTGTTAGGAGTACAGTGGCTCACATGGTTAGGATGCTGGATTGGAGGTTAACAAGCCTGTGTTTGAGACCTGCGGGCAGGGTGAGCTACTGTCCTTTGCTCCACTTCCTGCTGGAAACATGAAAGCATACCCCCAACTCAGCATCCCTCAGGCAACAGCGATGTCATCTGCTAATCCTATGAATACTGGAATTCTTTTCAATCTGGAAGGGCCTCGGTGCTTCTGACATGAGTATGATGCGGTATGTTTAACATTAAAAATAATAATAATCACCCCACTAAAAACTGGCCAGTTTTCCTCCTGATTTCAGCAACAGAGGGCAGGAAGGGTTACAAAAAAGCAGCCAAATTACATATTAGCTGAAGGGTTCTGGGTTGCCCACCCCTGCAACTGATTTTGGCTTAGTGTGTTATATGAATTCAAGCATTATGATTTGTAACCTGTGGTTTATGACTTAGCGTGCTGTATAAACCAAGCCAATTTTGTTTTATTCAGGAAACCATGCTTAAGTCAACTGTGGCTTAATGCCATTGGTGTACCAAGTCAATATGACTTCTCACAAGATGTCAGCTAGGCAGTAGCAATGGCCAGCTCCTATTGGCTGATCTCAAAATGAAGGATCTGCTTAAGTCTTGGACAGGAGAACCTCCCCAAGAGACACAGAACTGCTGGTAAATGGGAAGTAAAAAGAAATCATGTTGCCAGAAAAACTACATGGATGTGTCCATAAAGTCAATCAAGATTAAATTTGAGTTGAAGGTGATTTACTGTTACTTTGATATAGTCTTGGCTGGCAACTAGCTGTTTCTTTTCTATCTAAGATTCAGTCCCTGAGTGTTTATCTTTGCAGGTGGGTATGGGCAGGGCAGGGAAGAAGAGGTAACAAGCACCTGGCTGGGGGGTGGTTGGGAAGAAAAACTACCTTGTTTAGATGATGTTTGGGAGATAATGGAGGTGTTCTCAATTCTTAAGAGAGAAAGCTATTCAAATTGACATGTGACTCCTAAATAGCTTCCAGCTTTTCTGCTGACTCCAAATCTGAGTGTCAATTGAAGATTAAATTCAAACCTCTAGCAAATGATCAAAGGGTTGCAGCTTCCTTTTGATGGTATCCCTTTGGCACAGCATGTTCAAGTCACAAATGGGTTCGGAATTCCAGGGCGCAAAACACCACAAGCTGCAGGCAACTTTCATTCAGGCCAATCTAATTTCCAGAATTCAGCAGTAAAACTGGGGGCCTGGAGAAGATGGGCCCTAAACTGCTCTTCTGCTCTCAATCCAGCCAAAATGAAACCGTCCCTTCTGAATGTTGTGCTGAGAATTCCCAAGGGAGGAAATATGTAGCTTGTTATTTCTCAGCAGTTTGAAAAAATGCATCATGTTAGCTGCCCCTGCTGGATTCTGATGTTATAAAATAACTCCATGAGGAGCTATTATGGTAAAAGGGCAAGAAATTGCATGAAGCTAGAGCATGTTTCAAAGTGGAATAGTTTTGCCAGTCAACAGAAATTAATTGCTTCTAACCTTTAGTAAAGTGCTGCCTCCAAGCCGAGAACTTTGTGAGGGGAGTGAGGAACAGGACAGAAGCTTAAAACCAGATACAAAGAAGAGAGGGAGAAATGATTTGTTAACAACTCTATTGGCAGAGGAATTCCATTGCTAAAATCACAGGAAAGCAAAAGCCACTTGATCTCATAAAAGAATAATAATGGAAAGTTATTTTGTTGCACAGTGACGTCTTAGAGCAGAGTTCCCCAACCTTTATGGGTTGGCGGCCTAGGGTGGGGCGAAGAGGGAAAGAGAGAATGGTTTTGTGGGAGGTTTTGTTGCATGCAGGCACGTGTGCATCAGAGGTGGTATTCAGCAGGTTCCGGCCAGTTCTGGAGAACTGGAAGTAGAAATTTTGAGTAGTGCAGAGAACCAGCAAATCCCACCTCTGACTGGAGATTTTACAGTATCCTTCCCTTGCCACGCCCACAGAACTGGTAGTAAAAAAATTTGAATCCCACCACTGGTGTGCATGTGTAAACACCCATTGCTTACCAAATGGCACCATAAGTGCCTGTGATTCTTGTAGCGATGTTCATGTGAGTGGGGCCACAAGCATCTGTACGAATGGGGCCATGAATGTCCACGATGCTCACGGTGACACTTGTGCACAAGCAAACATGCACACATACCGGCCAGCTATTCACATTGTCTGATGGCCAATAGGCCCCAGCCCAGTAGTTGGCCTCAGTCCACAGATTGGGGACCCCCCTTCTTAGAGATATGTGTTTTTAATGTGCTTAGAAATGTTTAAAATTAAACAAGCTTTTTAATAGTCTTGAAGGGCAGGTTTTGAAGGGCACAGGTGATGTTTGACAACTGTGCAGGAACTAATCAACTAATAAACCAAGAAAATAGTTATGTCATTATCCTAGTGCAGGGGTGTCAAACTTGCATCATCGCATCGTCATCACATGATGTAGCATGACTTTCCCCCCTTTGCTAAAATGGGTGTGAGTGTGGCCAGTGAAAGACACATCCGGCCCATGAGGGCCATGAGATTGACACCACTGTACCTTTTTCTGGAGATGCAGTGTTTAACCGGGGCTATGTGTCTTACTGGTGATATAGCTTTTATTTTGAAACATTTGACATGAGCCTCAAAGATTTTTTACTTCATGATTTAAAATGCACGGCTTCTTCCCAAATAGCAATTAAAAATTTTTTTCCATAATTTTTCACAAACTTAGGAAATGCAAAAAAAAAAAATCAACAAGATATTAATTAACAAGAAATTACAGGAAATGTGGTTTTAGGTATATTGCATAGATATCTTCCTTTCCTCTGGGAAAAAAAGTTAAGTGAACTTCTGCAAAACTTCAGTCCATTACAAAAAAAAAAAAAGAACAATAGAAGATAACACAGCCAACTAGCTGCTTATTTTGTAGAACTCTATGTACTGTACTTGTTCCTCCCTAAGCCTCAGGAGTGTTTTGATTTTGGCAAGGTTTTCCAATGATTTTATGTCTTTATTTTCCTGTTGGTCTACTACAAATAGCCCAGACAACATAAGCTTTCAGTGAAGGATGGAAAGGCCCAAGCTCTCTGTGTAATTCCTTATTGGGCTGCCCTTATTGTGCTTTGTGTGTCAGTCAATGCATGGCTAATCCTCATCATACAGGAGGACAGTTCTGAATTAATTTGTTTTATCACATTCTGATTGGTCCTCCTACAACTCTTATCTTGCTGGTTTTGTTTTGTAACATTTTAGTATTGCTCAATTCCTGATACCAGCTCTTGGATGTGATGTGTGATGTGTTATATGTCAATTTCTCCATTCCTTTACCTCCACAGCTATCAGTGATGTAGCTGGTATACACCTACAGGCACTCCTGCCTAATGATTTCCCTGTTTAGCAACTACTGAAGTTACAATGGCCCTGAAAAAGTAAATTTACTACCAGTTATCACACAGTTGCAATGTGCCCACCAGTCATGTGAGATTTGGTCTCTTTGCAACCAGCAGACCTACAGTAGTTGCAGCATCCTACAGTCACACGATCATCATTTCTGTGCTTCACAGCCAGTTTCTGACAACCAGAATCAAGAGAGAAGTTGGCAGTAAACTGGCAAGACCCAGTCACTTGATGTTTCACTTAACAAATTTGGATGATCTGCTTAACGACTCTGCAGAAGTGAGGTTGTAAAGTCCATTGTAGTCACATGATGTATCACTTAACAACCACATTGCTTAATAGCAGAATCACTGGCATCAGTTGGGGTCATTAAGCAAGCACTATCTAGAGTTCAGAAAATCCTTTATTTTTGGTGGCTAATTGTCCAAACTGCAGCATAAGATGCTCTTTTGACTGACATGGTATTACTTAAGCAATCCTACAGTAGCTGAAAAAAGAGAGCTCTCACTGGAGCAATGTGGAGTAACTTATTCTAGCTGTAGTAATTGCTGATGTCACATGATCCTTGGCTTGACCTTCAAGCTAAGTTGCAGTCAGAAAAATTGAACCATAGAATATCAGCAGGGTAGGGCAGGGGATGAGACAAATGTTTGTGCAAAACAGTTGAGAAGCAACTGAGAATAGGATTCCCAAGCAGATCATAATCATAATTGGATTACCAAATCATTGAAGACCCAGATCCAAACATCCAGCCATACAACTGCACTAAAGCTGGTCATTCAGATATGCTGTAGAGGGGTGTCAAACTCAAGTTCCGCAAGCCAGGTTCGACCCATGGGGTGCTTAGATCTGGCCCACGGAGCCACACTAGAAACAGTGAAGGACTGGCCCGTGGTGCCTCCATCAGCGAAAATGGAGCTTCAGCGGGTTGCACGTGGCCCGCCTGGGCTCCATTTTCAGCTGCGACAGCCTCCTGAAATCCCCTACCAGTGAAAATGGAGCTTGGGGGCGTTGCCTGCAGCTCTATTTTCACTGGCAGAGAGCTTCAGGAGTCTGTTGTGGCTGAAAACAGAGCTTTGTCAAGTGATGCCAAGCTGGCCACACCCCCTGGCCCTCCCAAGGTCAAACACAATCCTGATGCAGTCCTCAATGAAATTGAGTTTGACACCACTTCTCTATAGGATCCTTTATATGCTTTGATCCAATGTCAGGCCCAGGTGAAGAAAACTTCTTAGTTTTATAGTAATTAGACGGCTGTTAATAACGGAGCCATATACTGTGATATATAAACTAGTCTATCAAAAAGAATCACTTTTATTGCAGATAAACAACTTCTCCCTTTCCATACCAAGTATTATAAGTTTAATGTTATTTCTCTTTTTAATAAGCCTTTTAATTATTATATCAGAGTTCTCATGAGAATAGCAGTTGAAGAGAAAAAGAGATTGTATTATCCTAGCAATAATCTACAAAGAAGAAAAGAAAAAGTTGCATTTTTCTTAAAACTTCTTAAAAATAGGACCAGAAAACTTTTAAAACTAGAAATAACAATGATGCAAATTTAAATGTCTAAAGGTACAGCATATCTTTGGGTCTGATCCAAATGAAACTTCAGAGACCACTCCAAAGCACTCTTTAAAAACTGAATCTGAAGGACTTCATGTATGAAATGAATATCACTGAGTACTGAATCAGCTTTGAAGACTTAATTTGTTCATTCCAAAGTTCCTCAAGTTTATGAGCATTAAAAACAATATCATTTTTAGTTAACTGCATGCAGAGCATAAAGGAGAGATTGGCATTTCAATAATAAAATTACAACCCTGTTATGCCTTTCCGAATTTAATAACTCCAGCCAACTGGTTTAATAAATGAATCCATTTTGTTTTTCTTGGATATTTAGCATTGATGGACTTTGATATTTCAAGGGGAACTGTGGGCTTTTGTTTTCATTAGAAAGTGAAATGCATTCTCAAGTCTTCTTGCAGATACAAGCTGTGTTTATATTGCTTGTTATTCCTCTCTGGGGCAGGTTCAGCACAGTGTGCTTATTGTAGATTTTCTATTTATTCTACTACAGCTCCCCAAATGTTTTCCACCTATGCCATGGAGGAGTGGACTTGGAGAAATCCAGCTTCAGATTGTTCCCACAGTCATACTGGATCAACTTTCTCTAAACCTAAATTATCTTAAGTGATTGCTGGGAGGATAAAAGATAGGATAAGAAACCCACATCAGCTTGAACTCACTGAAGGATATGTTGAACAGAACAAGATAGGTTTGGGCATTTCCAAGGTCTAGTGCTCTAGCACTATCCTGGACAAACTGTTTCAACTCTCCTACCCTCAAAACGACGCTATAGAGAACTGCACACCAGAACAACTAGACACAAGAACAGTTTTTTCCCAAATGCCATCATTCTGCTAAACAAATAATTCCCTCAACACTGTCAAACTATTTTCTAAGTCTACATTACTATTACTATTAATCCTCCCTTCTCCTCCCACTTATGACTGTATGACTGTAACTTTGTTGCTTGTATCCTAATGATTTTGACTGTTTCCTAGTATGATTTGATTGCTTACTGTACCCTATGACTATTATTAAATATTGTACTTGATGATTCTTGACTCTTGACGAATGTATCTTTTCTTTTATGTACACTGAGAGCAGATGAACAAAGACAAAATCACTTGGCCAATGAAGAATTCTATTCTGTTCTCTTCTATTTAATCCCGTTTTACTTTGCAGAGAAATGTCTCCCCAAATAAGATGCAGCTATAGAGAATTCTCAGCTTCTTCAGTGCTATTTCTCTTAATTCTGAAGGTAAAGCTATAAATTAATAAAACTGTGGCAATGATGTCCCAAAGGTGCTTTTTTCAAGACTTTCTGGTTTTTCTTTGAAGACATTTTGCTTCTCATCCAAGAAGCTTCTTCAGCTCTGACTGGATGGTGGGGAGAACAGAAGGAGCTTCTCGGATGAGAAGCGAAATGTCTTCAAAGAAAAACCAGAAAGTCCAGTTGCCTCTTGAAAAAAGCACCTTTGAGACAACCATGAACTGGATGACTGAGAATCTCCATAAACATTTGTGACAATGATGCTCTCTCATAAGAACTGTAAGCTGAGAGAGTTTGATCATTATCCTACTTTTTTTTCATAAAAAAATAAAAAGAAAGTTAAAAAAAAAAAGAAACAAATCTCAGTTAAGCAAAGCATTTGGCCATGAATATCTATGCCAGGGGTCCCAAACTCCTGGGCCATGCCCTACTCCTGGACTGAGAGTCATTCGGAACCAGGGAGTGGGTGCATGTACTCTTCATTTGCACAAGTGGCAGGTACGTGTGCCCACTGCTTGCACAAAAGGAGCTGCATGGGTGTGCTTCCCCACCGGTCCACACAGAACCATTTCCCCTCTCCCCAGCCCCACTAGTCCACAAAGCTGGGAAGGTTGGGGAACTCTGATTTATGCGATGCATTTTGCCAATATCTAGCATAACTTAATCCAAGGGAGAATCCATGGTTGGTGATCTGCCTCCTTTTTTTTAGTTCCCAGAAATCAAACTTCCAGATATCGATGTGCCAAACGTATAAAGGTAGTCCTCAACTTACAACAGTTCATTTACCCAAAGGTGCTTTTTTCAAGAGGTAACTGGATTTTCCTGGTTTTTTTCTTTGAAGATGTTATGTTGTGAGCATGGGCGAGAAGAATGGAGACAAGCCTCTGAACGGTGAACTTCAGCTCTTTATTTACATCGTGACTTGCTTCTTTAACAGCAGTAAAACCCGCCTTATATAGGCAAACCTTGTAACGTTTAACCAATAACAAGCTAGGAACACTAGCTTTTGTAACCAATAAGAACTCTCTGTTAAGGGCCAATCGGATTCCCCGGAACGGGCCAATCCGGTCCGGCCGCTTAACAGCCAATCAGAAGTGCAGGGCCAGAACCCTGCACTTACTCCAAGCTCACACTTTATTAATCATATTGCATACACAACAGAAGACATTTCACATCTCATCCAAGAAGCTTCTTCAGCTCTGACTGGATGGTAGAAGAATGGAAGGATTTATATTCCTTGCAGATAGCTGGTCATTTGCATTCTATTAGCGGGTCATTAAGGACACCTGGAGGTTTATCTGTCTCATCAGGGTCACCTGAGCGATGAAAAATTGGTGTGGAGCCTTCTTGGAACTGTTGAAAGGACTGTGTTGTAGACTGGAGATAGATGATGCTGTATCCCTCCTCCTCTTTTGAGAAGGGGCTGTTCAATTTTCACATAGACGGCTTGAAAAGAGGGGCCTGTGCCTTTTAAATGCAGATGGACGGCTGAGTCTAATCCTGATATGTTTGTTTTCCTTGGATTCACTTAACAACTGTGTTACTAACTTAACAGCTGTAGTGATTCACTTAACAACTGTGGCAACAAAAGTCATAAAATGGAGCAAAACTCACTTAACAAATGTCTCACTTAGTAACAGAAATTGTGGGTTCAATTGTGGTCGTAGGTCGAGGATTACCTGTAGATGGATTATAATCAATCACATTAGTCCAGTGTAGGTTAGCAGGTAGATGTTTTTCATCTTCCCAGTCTAGGGTTAAGACAATATGACTGGGCCACGAACGGTTTCGGGGCCTAGAATTCCTGGCCTCATGGCTTCTGCTCCAGAATCTTTAATAACTACATCAAAATGGTTCTTGTATGTCTGTTTTAAGTTTACCACACTGAAACAATACAGTAGAAAGCTAATCTGTCTGAAAATCTTGCTTATTTTGGAGATACCATTGCCTCATTCATTGCAAAAAGTGATTTGCTCTATCCGTAATGTAATTTATTAGCAACATTATTGTAGGGTAGGCTGAGAGTTTATATTTTACTGCTGCAAAGGAGTTTTTGCCTTTAGCTCAGCCTTTTCCAACCTGATGCCCTCCCAAGTTGTCAGATTTCAACTGATGGAATTCGGAGTGTTTCAGTCCAACAGTTCCAAAAATTATCAGATTGAGAAAGGCTCACTGGACCAGAAGGGCGAAGTACACAGCATTTGTCTGCCCAGCAGTTTAAAAAGAGAAGCAGGTGAAATCTAGAGATGCATACAATAAGTAAGCTGCTTTGCACTCTTGGAAAAAAAATGAGATTGTCATTGTTAGGGATAACATTGTTTTACCCTAACTGGTTTAGGTAAATAATAATATGTAATCATAGTTTGTATGTAAAAGTGTCTGCAACTTTAACTGTGGGATAGTAATTAAGGGAGTGGTTGTGAAAGCACTTTAAAAGAAGCAAGACGGCAGCTTGCTATCTCTCTGGCTTTGATGATCCCTGATTACTGCAAGGAAAACAAGTCTGCATTGCTCGAACGGGAGAGAAAACAAAGGACTGGCTTGTAAGTGAATTGACATAGGATATTTCTACACGGACTTTGCTAACTGAATATCCCTAAATGGACTGACTAAATGATACATGACTATTGGACTGTTATTTTGACTATGCTATGAACTCATAATGGAATAAACTATATATTTGATAGCACAAGCGTATCTGTCATTTTTACTGTATGTAAATAAACATACAAGCTTAGCTCACTCATTTATCTGTGTGCCTATCTGACTAAGCTGCACATTCTGTTTAGCTTGTCTCCCTAACCCTGGTTGGGGAAACCAGGCTTAACAGTCATCATTATGATTTTATCATAGTTTTATTATATTATTTTTCTCTACAATATTTCATTTTTTGGTGCATTAAACTGATCAACTCCATCCAGATATTACTTTCTAAATTTCCTTCTTCCTCTTGACCTATTCACATATCTCTGCCTCGGGCGGCCTCTCCCGGTGGCCCCTTTGGGTTCAGGATGGAGGGACTTGGGAAGGAAGCCAAGCTCAGGTCGGCCCAGCTCTTTTACTTGGCTGGCGGGTGCACACCCGCGGCTCGCTTTCCCAGCTTTGCCCAGCCTGCACGGCTCTGGCGTGGCCCTGGTGGGATGAGTGGAGGGCCCGGCAGGGAGGCGCTCACTGCCTTGGCGAGAGCTCTGCTGCTGGGCAGGAGGGCCTGCCTGTCAGCTGTGCCTGGTGCCCCAGGAGAAGCTCTTCACACTCTGCCAGGCGCTAGGCAGGGATGACAGCTGGGTGCTTCTCTCAGGCTGGGCTGATCCTTTCCTGCAGCCCCAGGAGATTTGCCTCCCCATGTGGGGTTGGGCTGCCCTCTAAGGCAGGGGAGGATTTGTCGTACTGGTAGTAGGGTGTTGTTTTTAAAAGAATTGGCTTTGCCTTCGAAGGCGAAGGGAAGGTAGCGACAGGAGCGCAGGCCTCAGGTTGCAGGGAGGAGCCCTGGCTGGTCACGCGTGGCTGCGCCAAACGCCGGCAGCACAGGGAGAAGGGAAAGCAATGGTGGCGGAAGGTCTCCCAATACGAAGTGCCCCACCAATGCTGAAGTCAACGCAGGCAGCACCATATCCAGGTATACAACAAAAGTACTTCCTAACGGCAAGCCCCCCGCCATTCCCCCCCATTTCGCATGTTTAGTATAGGCCTTAATTTGGGGGGAGGGGCTTAATTTGATTTTATGCCTATAAAACATGCTGGGATTTCCTATTGGGGGAGGCCATATTTTTGGAGAAACACGTTATAATTTGAAGACATTCATGGGAAAGAGGTCAGGCAGCTATCAAAGGGAGATTGGCCAGACACATGCATACCCCAGCCTACACTTTTCTTGCAAACCATTTCACTGAAAATCTGAAAGCTTAGAGAATTGCTCTAAGTGACGAAGTCTGCTATCATTGATTTAAACAGTTTCACAAAGGAGTTTCACAACAGGATGCTGTGAAAAATATTCTTATTCTTGGGATATTTCCTCCCTCCTTCCCATCATATTTCATGAGCACAGACACTTTTCTCTTGTATCATTGATATGGCTATTTCTGAATTTTTTTACACACTATAAGAAGGGAGCAAGTAACATAACTTCAAAGCACCACACCTGCTTTCATGTTTCCTTCCCATCCATAGACATGTTTCCACTATTTATACATTGTATTCTCAGGCCCCGCTTTTTTTCTGACATCTTCAAGCTTTCATGTATAGTTTCTTTCTCCCTCCTCACACCGCTTTCTCTCATTCACTTTCTCCACTTACCCTGTAATCTTCCATTCTGTTCCTCTTCTTCACTGGAAATTGGTTTTCAGGCAAAGGTTCAGGCAGAACACAGAAGACCCCTATTTTTCCCTTGAATTTCCATCCTAGCAGAGAAAGAAAAACAATAATAAGACACCATAATATGAGGTTTGGAGGGATTCAACATCTAGGACAATCTGCTTGAGCAAGGGGTTGGACTAGAAGACCTCCAAGGTCCCTTCCAGCCCAATGATTTTAAGTTCATGGGCACCAGCTTGAAAAAGAGTTAACAGGATGTTTCTATTACAAAACAAAAAGTCAACCTGTTTTTGTTTGATCCTCTAATGATCAACAACTCATTCAGTTGTACAGACACCGTGATGAGAAACTTTGAGTTTCTATTGGGGTTATACTACATAATTGGTTTGTTTATGGACCCAAATACAGTAGGTGCTTGTCTTCCTACAGTGAGGTATTATTCATATGCTAAGCTTGTGACCTGCAGAAACTAGGGTGGGAAAAAAGAACTCAATCAAATGATATTTGAAAATATAATTGAATTCCAAATGGAACATGTGTTTTTCCTAAGAACAATCAGTTATTTGAGAGAGAAGAAAAATTCAGGAGTACTGTATAAAAACGAATGTATCCACATTTTTGTTTTCCAGATCAGATACTCAAAATAAAAAGAGGCTGACAACCCACAATAGAGATGTTGTGTCAATAGCATAAAATGGATAATGAGGATCTAGATGGAACTCTCTCTTGTGCTGGGCCTGGTTCATTGGGATTGAGTTCCCAGCAAGCAAAAGTCATAAACATTGTAGGAAGAGGAAATAGATGAAGGATACATAGATAAAGGGAAGACAAGGGAAGAAAAGACTGCACTGAATAGACCAATTGAGGAAGGAAGTTTCTGTCATGTCCCTGGTGGAGACTGACTCTGAGGAAGAGGAGGAACAGCCAACAGAGAGTGGGAGTGTGGCTCCAGAGGTGGTGGAGGAGGCTGGGGAAGAGCAGAGGCCGAGCAGAGGAGGCTGGGGAAGGGCAATCAGAGGAGGATCCAGGCCCATCCCCTATCCATTCTAGGTCACACAGGGAGGAGAGGATCAGGGAAAAATGAGGTCTACTTAGGAGGAGATTACGATGATCCTCCTCATGGCTTGCAGCTGGGAGCTATGTATATAAGTTTGTAACTAGGCAGTCAGAATTGCTGGAGTCATGGGAAGAGTCTGGCATTCTTCCCATGGACTCTCCTCTCTTGTCTTCCTGGAATGTATGATTAATTATCATGGCTTGCTTCGGAACTCTCTTCAATGCAGTTTGTTTTGGTTTTCTTTTTGCCTCATTATTTACTTTTGTGACTTTAAACTGTGCCTAATAAAACAATGAAGTTAGGTTGAAGGCATTACCATACTTTAATTTATATTTTGGGTTTTGGGTTATTTTGAGAGACTACGGGTCACCACATTTTGACTCCAGCCACCCCTTCAACTTATTTTTGCTTTTTGTAGGGTGACCATGGATCAGCTCAGAGCAGAGATTACCCAGTTAAGCCAGTAAGTGGATCTTTTTACTGCACAGGTGGCACAAATGCAAGCTGCCCGGCCAAGCCAAAAATGCCCAGTGGCAGTGCCAGATAAATTTGATGCTTCGCTGGCCCAATTTCCAGCATTTTGGAGGCACTGCCAGCTTTACATGAGCCTTTGGCCTGAGGACTTTCCCACTGACTGGGATACGGTGGGGTTTTTGATTAATTTGTTATCAGACTTTGCAGCACATTGGGCGATGGCTCTGTTGACCCAGTCCAACCAGGTATTGGACAATTATGCCGAGTTTTGCCGTCAGTTTTAGGCCAAGTTTGAGGACCCTGTTCAAAGCCAAACAGCAAACAGACATTTGAGAGAGTTGAAGCAGGAGCGTGGTTCATTCATGGATTATATTGCTAGTTTTTGGGTGGTTGCTCAGGATGTACAATGGAATGAGGCAGCACTATTAGACCAGTTCCAGGAGGGTTTGTCATTGGAGCTCCTGGATGAGTTGGCGCCCAGTGAATGTCCTCACACCCTTCAGGGGCTCATGCATCTGTGTCTTTGTATTGATGCTAGACTTCAGCAGTGACGGGTGTGACGATAGGCAGAGACCGTATCTGATTCCAGCAAGACAGTGCCCTTGGTGGAAGTGCCTTTGCAGGATCCCATGCAGTTGGGGGCTGGCTGCCCTTGCCTGACTCAAGTAGAAAAGGATAGACATTGTTGTGATGGTTTATGCCTCTATTGTAGCAATCAAGGCCATTTTGCAGCCAAGTATCCTGTTAAGACATCCGCAGCGGCAGTGCCTGAGGTGGTGGGAAACAAGCATCGCTCGGCCTACAGGGTCTGTAGGTCGGGGTGTAAAGTCCTTAGGTCCTCCATCTTCACCAACCTTGCCATCCTTGCCACCTTTGACATATCCACCACAATTGTTATTGGTGAAGCATCTTGTGCTGACAGCAAGTGTGTTCGTGCCTGGTGTGGGAGAGGTGGAGATCCAAGCCTTGGTCGACTCAGGGGCCACAGCCACAATTTCATGGATGCTCATTTTGTAGAGCAGTGGTTAATTCCTCAGTAACAGGTGTCCCCTCCAGTAATGGTAGAGACGATTGATGGTTGGCCCCTTCGTTCAGGACCTGTGGTTGCTGTAAACAAACCCCTTTGCATGCGTATTGGGCAGCATGTGGAGAAAACCCTGTTCTACGTTACTGCAGTGCCTCATTTTACAGTGGCGCTGGGTTTGGAATGGTTATAGGCCCATGATCCACAGATTGTCTGGTCATCTGGAGCTGTGCAGTTCCTTGATAGGAAGTGTGCCAACCATTGCTTGCGCTCCTGTGCAGGGAGTGTGGCTGCGCCCATGGACTTGGATCTACCTGCAGAGTTGGTGGACTTTGCTGATGTGTTTGGGGAGGAGGTGGATCAGTTGCCTCCACATTGGGTGTATGACTGTCCAATTGACTTGTTGCTGATGCAAAATTACCGGTGGGTCAGATATACTCCCTGTTGGAACTGGAGTTGGCCGCGTTGTGGGATTTTATTGACAAGAACCTCCGGAAAGGGTTTATCCAGACTTCTGCCTCCCCATTGGCTGCACCGGTGCTTTTTGTAAAAAAGAAATCAAGAGAGCTACGTTTGTGTTGTGATGACCCCAAGTTGAATGCAATCACAGTGACGAATCGGTACCTGCTTCCCCTCATCCCTAAACTGATTGAGCGGCTTCATCAAGCTAAGATCTTTATGGACTTGCGTGGGGCCTATAATCTGGTTCATATTCGTGCAGGGGATGTGGAAAACAGCTTTCTGGACAAGGTATGAGCATTTTGAGTATACAGTGATGCCTTTTGGATTAACCAATGCCCCAGCTGTGTTCAAGCATTTCATGCACGATGTATTCCATGATTTTTTGGATCAATTTGTGGTCATTTATTCAGATGACATTTTAATCTACTCAGACTCCCTGCAGGAACACTGGCAACATGTGCGGCTGGTGTTGCAACATTTGCGTGATAACCATCTGTTTGCTAAGCATGAGAAGTGTCATTTTGCACAAACCACAATTGACTTCTTGGGACATTGTATTTCACCTGCCATGGTAGAAATGGACCTGGAAAAAGTACAATCGTTGCAGGCGTGGGAACCTCCACAGCGGGTTAAGGATGTGCAATGACTGTTGGGGTTTGTGAACTACTACCGCACATTTATTTCCCACTTTGCTGCCTTGACTGCTCCCCTTTCTAATCTGCTCAAGAAGGAGGAGAAGTTCCTTGGGGGTGCTGAGGAGCAGGCAGCTTTCGAGGCGTTGAAAGTCGCCTTTGCTTCCAAACCTATCCTCAAACAACCTGATCCAGGCCAGCTATTTGTGGTGGAAATAGATGCTTCTGATGTGGCTGTTGGTGCTGTGCTCCTCTAGGCCTATGCTCCCGTAGGCACCTTGTTCCCATGTGCTTATTATTCCCAGAAATTGTCAGCTCCAGAGTGCAACTATAAGATTTGGGACAAGGAGCTATTCGAGGTTAAAGTCACTTTTGAGACATGGCAGCACCACCTGGAGGGAGCTCATCACCAAATTGAGGTTCAGACAGATCATTGCAATTTGGAACACCTATGTACAGCTCGGACATTGAACCAGCATCAGGTGAGATGGTCCTTATTCTTTGCTCTATTTGATTTCCGGGTGACCTATGTTCTGAGTGGAAGGAATCAACATGCCAACGCCCTATCTCTGAAGCCCGAGTATACCTGAAGGGAGGATAAAATCTTGCCCTGGATGGTGATTCTGTTGGAGTGGTTTGCAGCCACCAAGGAACCTGTGGAGCTCCGAGTGAGGATTCAGGAGGCACAGCAGCAGGACCCATTTGTGGAAACTTGACATCAAGAATTGGATGAGAATGGGAGACAAGAGACTCCTTGGGCGTATATTGGGGACCTGTTTTGGTTCTGTGATCACATTTACGTGTCTGGAGGTCCTCTTTGTGGCCTTATCCTACGTCAATGTCATGATAGTCCAGTGGTGGGACACTTTGGGGTGTTCAAAACACTGCACCTCAACTCTAGAACTTAAACATGATGTGTCGGGATATGTGGCGTCCTGTGGGATCTGTCACCAAGCCAAGTATGCTCCTGGTGTGCCCCCGGTCTCTTGTAGCCCTTGCCCATGCCAGAACGACCATGGGTAGCAGTTTCATTGGATTTCATCATTGAGTTACCACCATTGAATGATGCCACAACCATTTTGGTGGTGGTGGATATGTTGACTAAAATGGCCCACTTTATTCCATGTGCGGTCTTCCATCGGCCAAGATAACGGTTCAATTGTTTATCTCCCATGTTTTCTAGTTGCATGGGTTACCAGACCGCATGGTATCAGATCGGGGGGTAGAATATACAGCATGCTTCTGGAAGACCCTACTCACGAAACTGCAGGTTCAGGCGTGTCTGTTGTTTGCTCATCTCCCCAAAACTGATGGGGGGACAGAGAGAATGAAGGGTATTTTGGAGCAGTACCTCCGCTGTTTTAGCAATACTCAACAAGATAATTGGATGGAAGTGCTACCAGTGGCAGAATTCACTTATAACAATGATCAACATGCATCCATCTATGTGTCCCCTTTCTTTGCTATGGGTTTCATCCACAACTTTTTCCTTTAGCCCCATCTGATTCCCCAGTTCCGGCAGTGGATACGTTCTTGCAGGAGTTAAAAGCCATGCACCACATGATCTGTGATCAACTAGACAGAGTCAAGGAGTACCATAAACAGTTTGCAGACCGACATCGTCACAATGTTCTGCCTTTAGCGGTAGGTGATCGGGTTTGGCTCTCTATTCAATACTTAACAAGGATGCGACCATTGAAAAAGCTCATTCACCATTACTTAGGACCTTTTCTGGTTGAGGCGGTGATCAATCTTGTGGCTTATCGTCTCTCCCTGCCATGGACCATGTGTATCCATCCTGTTTTTCATTGTTCCCTGTTAGTCTCTGCCTTGGCCGACAGTCCGCATAGACTGGCTCCATCACAGCTGGCCCCAGTAGAGGAGGAGTACGAAGTGGATAGCATCTGAGATTCATGCCAGTTGTGAGGCTGGTTTCAGTATTTGGTGGCATGGAAAAGTTATGGACCAGAGGACTTCACCTGGGTCGATGCCACTGATGTTCATGCTCCTCATTTGGTCCAGGACTTTCACACTCAGTTCCCTCAATGTCCTCATCTGCCTGGTCCCAGGGGAGGGGGCCCTGAAGGGGGATATAGTGTCACGACTCTGGTGGAGACTGACTCTGAGCAAGAGGAGGAACAGCCAACAGGGAATGGGAGTGTTGCTCCAGAGGTAGTGGAGGAGGCTGGGGAAGGGCAGAGGCCAGCTGAGCAATCAGAGGAGGATCCAGGCCTTCTAGGATGGATGGATCCCCTATCCATCCTAGGTCATGCAGGGAGGAGAGGATTAGGGAAAAACAAGGTCTACTCAGGAGGAGATTACCATGATCCTCCTCGTGGCTTGCAGCTGGGAGCTATGTATATAAATTTGTAACTCCGCAGTCAGAATTGCTGGAGTCAAAGTTTAATGTTTTCTTTGAAAGTAGTTTATCTTTGCTGGCATTCTTCCCATAGACTCTCCTCCCTTAACTTCCTGGAATGCATGATTAATTATCTTGGCTTGCTTCAGAACTCTCATCAATACAATTTGTTTTTGTTTTCTTTTTGCCCCATTATTTACTTTTGTGACTTTAAACTGTGCCTAATAAAGCAGTGAAGTTAAGTTGAAGGCATTACCATACTTTAATTTATGTTTTGGGTTTTGGGTTATTTTGAGAGACTACGGGTCATCACAGTTTCTTACAATCAAAGCTGAAGAAGGCAAGCATAATCAGAAGGAGCTTTTCAATGAGCAGGGAAAATGTGTATGACAGACATTCATTGGATACTGAAGGATTCAGCTCCAATGTTGCATTATTGCACTATTTATTTATTGGATTGGTTATGGCTGCCCAACTCCACTAAGACATTGGGTGGTAATCATTAAATCCAATACATAGATTAAAAGCATTAAAATCACATAATTGCCTAGACCATAACCACACTCCCCAACATGCAAAAACTCAACTGGGACTCCATAACCACTCTAATGCCAAGCCTGGGAACAGAGCCAGATCTTAAGAGACTTCTGAAAACCAAGGGGGGGTGAGGTGGGACCTATGTGTATCACTGGTGGGGGGATGTTTTTCTAGAGGCAGGAGCTAAGTCAGAAAGATCTTCCTTGATCTCTTAAGATGACAGCAATTTTTAATTGATGGGGCTTGGAATGTGCTCACTGTGTCTGAATAATCAGGTGGACAAAACTTATTAGGTGATTACTTGCATCTTGAATTGAACACAATAGCCAACTGGTGACCAATGGAGTTCATACAGCAGTATATGACAACAGTATATGACAACACATAGACACAATGAGAAACATCTGTTATTGCTTTGGACTGCTGCATTTTGAACCACTTGTGGCTTCCAGTTGGTTTTCAAAGACATGCAATGTGTATTGCTATAGTCCAATTGCGTGAGGATTAGGGGGTGAATAAATGTTTTGAGGGCATCCCACTCAAAGAAAGGGCACAAGTAGGGCACAAGATGGACCTGTGCAAGGGCCATCCTGCCTATATCACCACCTGCTCTTTGAATTATAACTGCCAGTCCAAGAAGACCTGTACATTGTACACTAGTCTTGAGTGCGGATATGGAATTTAAGACTAAATGTGAAAAGACCCCTATCCAGGGTTCTCAAGCAACTATATCACTTAATTGTCAACTCATAAAACATTTTGTATACACTTTGTATAGTTGACAACAGAAAGAAGTGGGGAGGGGAGTTTTAAAAAGCAGGAGCAGTGGGTCGAAAGTACATTCCATTCATATTTTCTTCAAAACACTGATTAGAAGACTGAAGCTTCTGCCATGCAAAAATCTAATTGGAGAGCATGATTGATGACTCTTGACTATGGGCATTTTTCATTGGATGATACACCCAGAGGGGTGGGGGGGAAAGCAGGATCAAGGGTGACAGTGAATTACATACCTCAGAGTTGGCTGCACCAGGTAAATGCCAGACGTAGAATGTTACCTTCAAATAAATCTTTTTTAGTTTTGGGAGTGTGGCTCGAGGCTCATGATTTAATTGGAGTAACTGCCAGAATCCTGACATTAATTTTCTCAAGCTTGGGACAAAATCTGTTCCTTCCCAACTAGACCCTAAGAGCTTCCAGACACTGGGTCAGGTCATTGATCATATTCACTGCTCATAACTGGGTATGTGTAATTGGATTTCATGCATACATTGATAATATCGAACCCTAAAAATTGTTAAGCAGGAGCGATGAATCAGCCAAATCCTGAGTTATCACAGAAGTGAGTGGCTGCTGGGACAATCTGTCCTCTCCCTCTAAAATGCCCTTGCCCAATTCAGCATCAAAAGCTTGTTCTTGGCTGAACCATTGCTGAGAATCAAGAGGGATCATGAGATTTGCTCCGTATTAGAAGTGTGTATTCCAGGCCATGGGCTATGCTTGGCCTTTGAGTGGCATGCTTTGAGGGCTGGACTTGGAAAAATGTTGGGGCAGGACAAAGGTTGAGTTGTGTAGGCAATATGACTCTTCCTCAGCCATGTGCTTAATAATGTTATATTTTTGTCACATGAAAGTTGTCACATGTTACAGCGTGCAGAGATCTGTGGAGACCACACCAAGGTCCTTACACAAATGACCTAAATTGACGTCCATGAAGTAAACAAAATCTAATTTAATGTAAATGTTAAGTGTTTGTCCAAATAATAGCATTGGTCTTGCCTGCTGTTTTGAGGGCTATCCAGAAGTTATGTATTAAATGTGGATCCACAGAATCTAGGTGTTACTGTAAAATTTGTGGCATTGAATTTAAACAGATTATTCTGTTTAAAGACCTCCTAAAGTAGTGATAGCTAACCTTTTTGTCGTCACATGCTAAAAGTATGTGTGCACACACACACGCAGGCATGCCTGCACCCATAATGCAATTCATGCATGACCCTCCTGCCCCCTGTGCATGCACCTTTGACCCCTGTGCACAGTGCACCTCTGTGCATGCATGCGTGGCCCCTGCCGTGTGCCTCTGCGCATGTGTGTGCATGCCCCACACCTGCACATGCACATGTGTTCCCATGTGCGCCCTGCCCCCATGCATGCATAGCAGATACCCAACAATAGGCTGGCTGGCAGGAGGCGCATGCATGCACAATGGATCTGTGCTGGATGTGCCATAGCTTTACCATCACAGTCCTAAAGAGTCTCAGGAATTATGAATAAGAAGTATAGAGAGCACAATAGCTCATTTCTCCATGTTGGAGATAGTTAACGGAAAGGCTTAAACAGCATGTTTAGAGCCAGTTAAGGCACCAGGCTAGAAAGCAGGAAGTGAAGAGTTCAAATCCTGCCTTAGCCATGAAAGCCAGATGAATGACTTTGAGCCAGTTACTCTTTCTCAGCCCAACCCACTTTACTGGGTTGTTGTTGTAGGGCAGGGATGTCACTCACATCGTCGCGGTGGTATCACATGGCATATTGGTACTTTTTCCCCCTTTGCTAACTGGATGTGGGTGTGGCCAGTGCATGACGATCTGGCTCATGGGCCAGGAGTTTGACAGGGAAAATAGGAGGAGGAAGATGTGTTCGGTTATTTGTAAAAACATTAAAGATGGGATACAAACAAATAAGAAGAAATAAATGTTGGCAACTGTGCATTTACTGAAAAGAGACTGGAAGCCCTCTAACCTGATCCTCCATTACCTTGAAATGAATACAAAGACCTTTTTCTTATGTAATGTCCAAATAAAAGAGGGAAATAGCAGATGCCAATCCTATTTTCCTTAACCTTTCTGTGGATGGCAGGAAAGAATTGGCCTTAAGCGTACAAAAGCCCGGGTGCTACTTGACAGTCCATTTACAGCTTTTGTAAGGTCAGTCTGCCTGTATAGTTTGGACACAGCTGCTATCTTTCCCTTTTTTTCATCCTTGCTTTTATTTTTTATTTTTTTTAAAAAAGCCTTAATCTGCCACTGAAGAGATTTGCAAAGCCTTAATTGACGCCCAGCAAGATTTGTCCACAACTGAGTCACTGCTTAAAGAGCTGCCCTTTGTTGTATGTCTCTTCTATTGAACATCCTTTCAAAACTGAGTTAATTTTAGAAAGGTAGCATTTTAACTGCAACATTTACCAGGAATAATATGTCACGGAACAATATAAATGAGATGGAAATAAATCACAGATGGGATGGAAATATTATCAGAGGGAGACTTGGACAATGAAATGAAATTGTATTGTATTGCACACTTTAATGTTCTGCACACTTTAATTCAGTGTATTGAATAATACACTTTAATTCAGTGTAAAGTATATTGCACACTTTAATTCAGCTCCCAGAATTCCCCAGCCAGCATACTTTATTGCCTGCCTAATATGAGACCAAAATACAATCCCATCAAAACCAAATGGAGAACATAGCAGATCCCTTGCAGAACACCTGCCTAGCTAGATAACCACTATGGAACAGAAGAGCATGATTTAAGGAATACACAAGTCGGATTATCACCACCAAGGTTAATTTCAGAGGCAATTATCCTAAAACCCTAGAGATTGTCCTGGGAATTGTAGTCTAAAACATCAGAAAGAAAGCCTTTTGTCTTTCTACAGGTATGAGATCATACAGTGCCCAGAGTCTCTTTGTTGTGAAACAGAAGTCCATAGAAATATGACAAATACAACATTTTTGTACTCACGTATATGGCTTTAATGGTGTTTGCTTTATTAACATAGAAAAAAAACTATCTGGTACTATTTTTATAGATAAACTATTTTGTTTATCTCATCCATTTCTGGGACCTGTTCCAAACAGTCTTGGCTCTCGTTCCTTTTTCACCTGCCACAAAGTTTTTGCCTGCCAGTTAGTTTCATGCAGGAGTTGATTACATCTGCTTATTTTGGTGGTGTCATGTTCTTCTTTTCCACCAATTGAATTGGGGTTATCGATAAATGGTTCACAGTTACCTCTGTCAATAAATGTATCCTCACCATAACCACAACAATGATATTGCATCAGTGGATTGTATTTGTGCTGAGTATAACCTTTCCAGATCTAAGATTTTAATATCATGGCAGAGAAAAAAAGCAACAAGACCCAGTGCCTTATTTTTGAGACTTGAAGTGTAAGTGAGTATGCTGTTGTTGTGTTTGGAAGAGGACCTGTTTTTCTCTCTTACATTCCTAAGAGTAGGAAGCCAGGGGTGCAAACCGCACAGGATTCACTAGTTGTCCCTAAAAACTCTTTTTTCTTTATTCATAGGCATTTCAGCAAGGATTAAAGGATGCGTGTGCACAACAATAGCTACCAGACAATGTGCAGCTCTTAGATATTATATATTTTATATGTGGCCCAAGAGGATTTTTCTTCTCTCAGCGCAGCCTAGACAAGCCAAAAGTTTGGACACCCAGGGATTAGATTGTAATCAAGCTCCTTGTACAAGTAGATCAGGGAGATCAAATATGCTGAAATTGTAGCTGATGATGCTGAAATTGTGGGAATTTCAGAGCACTAGGATGGGAGATTGATAGATGATGGCATTTTTATATGTGGTAAGTAAAGTAATAGGAAGGTGAGGATAAAGATATGGTGCTTGTGGTAATATGAAAGAATTCTTTCATAGGACAAGAGTGATAACTCTTATCCTATGAAATAATTCCTTCATATCACCATCACTGGTAGAGGACCCCACAGCCAATCACTTCTTTGTCTCTGAGTTTCTGCAGTAGAAAAGGGGAATTCTGGGAGTTGAAGGCCACATAGCTCAGAGGTGCTATTCAACCTGTTCGCACCCATTCGGGTGAACCGGTAGCGGTTATTTGGCATGAGTCGCCAAACCAGTGGCAATCCCTGGATGGCCACGCCCCCAACCTTGTCACCCAGTCACTCACTTGCGATCGCTTTCCTAGCTTTCCGTTCCCCACGTCCTCTTTCTCCCCTCGGAAAAGGAAGACAGGCATGAACGCTGCAAGTATCACTTTCCCCGTGTGAGTAAAGTGTTTGGAGTGAGAAAGAGTGTGGTCTGACAGAGTGGGTGGGGGTGAATCAAGCCTTGGAGCACTTTTGCAACCTAAAAGAATCCACTCCAGCCTTGGAGAAATTTAAAGGAGCTGCTTCCAAAATGCTTGTCTGTTAAGTGCTCTCTCTCTCTCTCTCTGTGTGTGTGTGTATGAGAGAGAGAGAGAGAGAGAGAGAGAGAGAGAGAGAGAGAGAGAAAGAAAGAAAGAGGAAGGTAGAGAAAGAAAGAAAAAAATAGGAAGAGATAAAACTCTGTGCTATTATTTTTAATTGTTCCATTATTTATCATATGTTAATATTTTACACTGTCCCTACACCAAGAGTGATTTTTCTGCCTTTCTTTTGCCCAGGGCTATCACATATTTTTCAGGGTTTACATGCATTCAATGTCAATAGTCCAGAACATAAAATACATGTGTTTAACAAGAGTTGAAAAGGGACTTTGGAGGTCTTCTAGTTCAACCCCCAGCTTAGGCAAGAAAACTGAGGATGCCAAACTCTGAGAAGAAATCCTGGGAAAGGTGTCAGAATGATACTTAGAAAGGATCTTGGGGTGGACCCTATACCATTTCAGAGAAATGGCTGTCCAGTCTTTTCTTAAAAACTTCCAGTGATTGAGCACCCAGAACTTCTGGAGACAGGCAATTCCACTGGTTAATTGTTCTCACTCACAAGAAGTTTCTCCTTAGTTTTAGGTTGCTTCTCTCTGTTCAGTTTCCATCCATTGCTTCTTGTTTGCATTCTGCTTCTTTGGAAAATACATTGTCCCCCTTTTCTTTGTGGCAGCCCCTTAAAAGCCTGTTGCCTATCACACTCTTGAGTAAAGCATGTGAGCCATTTCCTCCTTTCAGTGGTCCATGAAATTACATCTAGAGTATGCAGATAATAAAGTCAAAAAAGGTGAACAACATTTTTACAGAACTATAGATAAATTGAGACTGGGTGACAAGGAATGGCTGGGAGGGGAGGGGCCAGATGAGGCACCCTTGATGTGAGTGACATTGAGTTGGCCACGCCCACCCAGTCACATGACCACCAAGCACGCCCACCAAATAAGCCACACCCACAGAACCAATAGTAAAATAATTTGAATTCCACCACTGATATAGCTTAAACTTGCTAAGGCTGAGAAACACCGCTCTAATCCAAGCAATGTCTCTCTTCCAAATCACTACCTGTTACAGCAGTGCTTCCCAAACTTTTTCCTTCATTAGCCAAAACTGCTGGTCAGAAAGTTTTTATTTAAATTTCCCTATTGTAATTGGATGAGCCACAGTGGCGCAGTGGTTAGAATGCAGTACTGCAGGCTACTTCTGACTGTGGGCTGCCTGCAGTTTGGCAGTTCAAATCTCACCAGGCTCAAGGTTGATTCAGTCTTCCATCCTTCTGAGGTTAGTAAAATGAGGACCCAAATTGTTGGGGCAATAGGCTGGCTCTGTAAACCGCTTAGAGAGGGATGTGTAAAGCATTGTAAAGTGGTATATTAGTCTAAGTGCTAATTGTTATAAGGGGTTTGTATATCATTATCAAAAACAAAAAAAATTCACTTTGATCCAATTTGGGATATTTTATCCAGGTTTGGAAGACACTGTCTTACAAAGTTTTAAAAAAATATGCTGAGTCTAGCTCCATACAAAGAGGAAAAAATGAATTATGAACAACCCCATCCATGTTTTTGACTGCATTCATCTATATGCATTTGAAAGTCAATTTGATCAGATAATTTATCTGATTGTCTGCAGAGAAGAAGCGATGCAGGGCATGCTTGATCAAAAAAGCATTTAAATCCTTATCCCCAAAGACAATCCCTATCATCACGCCTCTGCTACATTTAAAAGACTCTCTGGTTTGTAAAGATAGAATAATGACATAGGTTAGGGGATCTATCAGGGTTGGAGCTGATTCTGTCATACTGCGAAACGCTCACGTGGATGTGCCTAAATCATTATTTTTTGACCTGGATTTAAAATACAAATCTTCCTCACATTTTCTCCTAAAAGTACGAAGATGATACATCCTTTATTACAAAGCAGTGGTCCCCAACCTCAGGTCCATGAACCAGGATCAATCTATATTGGGAACAGGACTGTGCAAATGACAGGCAAATATGTGAAGCCGTGTTTCTGCAAGCAGCAGGTCTGCATGCACAAAATCACCCCCTTTCCCCACACCTCCACTGCCACCACCATGACTGGTCCATGAAGCTGGAAAGGTTGGTGTTATGTTCTGTGCATGGGCACTAAGGAGGAGACGAGCCGGTGAACAGTGAATTTTAAACTCTTTATTTCCATGTGTAACAGCTCTAAAACTATGGCTGCAACGGCCCCCTTTATAGAGGCAAGTTCTTGAGTATTTAACCAATGAAAACACAGGGAGCGCTAGCTCCGTTAACCAATGGGAGAGGCTTGTTAATAGCCAATCAGATTCTCCTGAATGGACCAATCCGATGTCGCTATTATCGGCCAATCAGAAGTGTAGGGCCAGAACCCTGCACTTTACTTCAAGCTCTTAATAATCTTTATTCAAGTACTTTTATTAATTCACAACAGTTGGGGACTGGTGTTATAAAGGGCAGTCCTGTATCCCTCCCCCCCTCTTTGAAATGAAGATTAATGCAAATTAAAACAAGCAACACTATCTTCTGTTTCTACTCAGTTAGCTGTGGTTTGGTGCTCAGCCTCTTTCTGAAACGTATATCCAAATTATGGTCAGTAACTGTCACCCTCTTATACACATGACATTTTCCCAATACAATTGGAATAATTGCCTCTCTTTGAATTTGCAGCTAGCTTCATTTTTTTTTTTTTTTTGCCCTTGAAATGAAAGAGCAACAAGATGTTATAAAACCAAAGCCCCCGGCCCCCATCTCCCACCCATCCCTGCTGCCGACTCTGCATATTATTTGTTTTCTTGCTAACCTTGTAATGCTTATGTTTAGATCAAATTTTGCCAACAGAGCTGGGGACTGCATCACCTGGATAGAATAATTATCTGAAAAAAGTCTCTGAAAGAAAGTTTGCATGGATCTCACAATAACATTTGAAGAATAATGATGGATATCACTTTACCATTATATTGTGTGTGTTAGCATCACATTTCTCTCTACTGTACTTGAAGCACTCCAAGGGTGTTTGGATGTTCACTTCCAAAATTCCACTCAGGAATTCCAGATATCCTGACAGATCTCAGTCACCTGGAAAGGGTCTAGATTGGGGGAACCATCAGAACTGACAGGGAAGAGTGTGGCGCTCCATGTCGCAAAGACCATAGCAACTTAATTAAAGTATATAAAAAAGTTTTCTAATGCTTTGCAAGACAAAAATAGAATAGAATAGAATAGAGTAGAGTAGAGTAGAATAGAATAGAACAGAACAGAACAGAACAGAACAGAACAGAACAGAACAGAACAGAACAGAATAGAGTAGAATTCTTTATTGGCCAAGTGTGATTGAACACACAAGGAATTTGTCTTGGTGCAAATGCTCTCACTGTACAAAAAAGAAAAGATACATTCATCAAGAATCAAGAATCATCAGGTACCACACTTAACAATAGTCATAGGGTACAATAAGCAATCAAATCATACCAGGAAACAGTCAATATAGATTGTAAGGATACAAGCGACACAGTTACAGTCATACATGCCATCAATACCATTCTAAAACCAGAAGATTTGTCTCAAGGTTCATTTTAAAAAAGCATTGCCCTGTTATGTTGTCACCCCCACTTCTTTTTAAAAAGTGCATTTGCCATTTCTAATTCACTCTCGAAAAACACAAAAAAAACCCCTGTACTTTATTCTTTCAATCTTGAAACATTTGATTTATGATGCTGACAAATATTTGTGAATCAAGTCCAAACAGATAGCACCAACTAGACCTTAGATGACCTTGAAAAAAATATGGAAGTCAGTGTTGTGAACTAATAAAACACTCAAATAAAGTTTATCAAAAGCTTTAGAAAATAGCAGGGTTCTAGCCCTGTACTTCTGATTGGCCGATAATAGCAATATCGGATTGGTCCATTCAGGAGAATCTGATTGGCTGTTAACGAGCCACTCTCATTGATTGAGGGGGTTAACACTCCACGTTTCCAATTGGTTACTAGAGCAGCAGCTTGCCTATAAAAGGGCTGCTGTTGCTCTAAGGTTTTGCTCTGTTCATAATGTTTAAGAAAGAGTTTGAAGTTCACTTTTCATCGTCTCGTCTCCGTTCCTTGCACCCATGCGCAGAACTTAACACTGGCGACGAGGGTGGGATACGGAGACGTCAGAACTGACTGAACTGACTGAACACTACAGAGCACTAAACAGAGCAGGTGGCTGAAGGTGCATCAATGGCGGAAACCATGACCGGTGGCACCATACCACCTGCTCCATTCGAGCTGGCACAAGAAGACTGGGACTCATACATGGACTGGTTCCAGATGTTTCTGGAGACCAACAACTTGAAGGATGCCACTACTGGGAAAAAGAGAGCGGTATTCCTGACTCACTGCGGACCTGCCATTTTTTAAGATGGCTAAGGCACTGGCGAAACCGGCTGAGGCGAAATCCATGGACTGGGATGTCCTTGAGCCCCTCCTATGGGCCCACTATGCACCTACCATACCAACGCTTGTCTGAAGACATGAATTTTATCAGAGAGACCAGCGGAAAGGAGAAAGAGTTGCAGATTTCATCACAGATCTCTGGAACCTGGGAGGCCTCTGTGGGTTCGCTGACCTCAAAGAAGCTCTAAGAGACCGAATAGTTCTGGGTTTAGATGCACCGCACATGCAAAGTAAGCTGATGGCGAAAGGCGACATCAGCCTTGCAGATACCATCACTGATGCTACTGCAGCAGAAGCAATCAGGAAGTCAGCTGCCCAAATGCGCCGCACCAATGCCCCACTCCGCCAACTCGCCGGTGAAACCTCACCTCACCTTGAGGGACATGCAATGGCAACCCACCATGAGGACCTCGAATCGTCATCAGAAAGTAATGAGGAAGAAGTCAACCGGCTCCGGTTTGAATGAGACCAACGTCACCAGCGTAACCAGAGACTGCAGTACCAATGCGCACGTTGTGGAGCAAACCACCCATGATCAGACTGCAAATTCCTCGATGCGCTCTGCCATATTTGTGGGAAGAGAGGCCACATCAGAAAGGTCTGTCGAAGCAAGCTAGGATCCAGCCCATTTCAGAGGGGGACCAACTACCGCCAACCCACAGGAAGTCGTCCTGTGAATCGGGAACATTTGAACCACCAATGGAACAACCACTCTTACAGAAGTAAACCACTAGCCTCTTCAATGAAACGAGAAGAGGCACACCAAACCATCACGATTGGTCATCATAAGATGCAAAGAAGATACAAGTGAAGGTCGCCATCAAAAACCAGCCCTGCATGATGGAAGTCGATTCAGGATCATCCCTCTCGATGGTTTCCTGAAAGACCCTTAAACAATTGATCCCTGCCATCCAGCGGCAAGACCTCAGAACCCAAAGAATCATTCTCAAGGACTATCAAGGAAACCGAATTCCGGTCGTTGGATCCAGCCTAGTCCAGGTCTCATTCAAAAATCGTAATGCATCTTTAACATTGACCGTTGTCGACCATGATCGGCCTAGCTTGTTAGGCTTTCAATGGTTTGCTCCACTTGGTATTGAGGTAGCCGGCATTTACCAAACCAGCAGCGACGACTGGGAAGAGGCCTTCGTCCAGGAATTCCAGGACGTCTTTGCAGATAAACTAGGCAAGTACAAGGGGAGCCCGATATCATTTAACCTTAACCCTGAAGTAGTCCCCATCTGCCTTAAGCCTCGTCGAGTCCCTTTTGCCCTTAAACCAAAGATTGACGAGCAGCTTGATAAATTAAGAGCCCAGGGTGTTTTAGAACCAACCGATCATGCTCCTTGGGAAACCCCAATCGTAACACCCATCAAACCGGATGGATCATTAAGGATTTGTGGGAACTACCGTGCCACCCTGAATCACGCCCTTCAACAGAACGCTACACCTCCTCCATTCCCTGGGGGGTGGAAAAGTCTTTGCTAAATTGGATTTAGCACAGGCGTACCAACAACTGCCTGTAGATAAAAAAAAACAGCAGAGGCGCAAATGATCGTTATGCACCGAGGCGCCTTTAAGTGCAACCGACTCCAATTCAGAGTTAGCATGGCCCCAGGGATCTTTCAGAGCTTGATGGAGAGACTATTATAGGGTATAAAAGGGGTCGTACCATACTTTGATGACATTTTAATTGCTGCCCTGAATAGAGAAATACGAAAGGAGCATCTTAGACTGGTTCTCCAGAAATTTAAAGACTCTGGCCTTAAGGTTAAAAAAAATAAATGTCAACTGTGTACAAATAAAGTAGAGTTCCTGGGGTACCTAATCAATAAACAAGGCATTCACCCCACCAGTAGCAAGTTAAGAGCAATCAAGAACGCCCCAAGACGCAGAAACAAGACTGATCTCCAAGCTTTCCTGGGGCTTATTAATTTTTACAACATCTTCCTGCCCCACAAAACAACCGTAGCTGAGCCCCTACATTGGCTTCTCGACAAAAAAGCAACCTGGTTTTGGGGGCACCGAGAGGAACACATGTTCCGACAAGTGAAAAACCTATTAAATTCAGATGCTGTTTTAATGCAGTATAACGAGACTTTGCCCTTAACAATCACATGTGACGCATCACCATTTGGAGTAGGAGCCATTTTGAGCCATGTGTTCCCAAACGGTAGTGAAGCCCCATTGCCTATTTTTCAAGAACTTTATCGAGGGCTGAACGTAACTATAGTCAAATCGATAAAGAGGCTCTTGTTGTTTTATCTGCTGTTAAACGGTTTCATGAATATGTTTATGGATGAGTTTTTATTATTGTTATCGACCACAAACCTTTGCTGGGGATTATAGCGGGAGACAAGCCAACCCCCTATATATTATCACCTAGAATGACTCGCTGGTCGGAGTTTTTGGCTGCGTACAATTATAAGCTGCAGCGCTGCCCGCGGAAAGCCATTCCCCATGCTGACGCATTGAGCCATGCACCACTTCTGGAAACCGTTGATGACCCAGCTCCAACCCTTACAACGCTCCAGATTGAAACGCTACATTCAGCACCGTTAACAGCTAGAGATATCGCAATTGAAACAAAATGCGATCCTATCTTAAAGCGGGTTCTTAGCTGGGTCGAACGAGGATGGCCAGTAGATCAAATCCCTGACGACTTCATTCCCTTCAAGAATCAGCAAACGGAACTTTTTTTGCAAAAGAGTTGCATCCTGTGGGGGGATAGAGTCGTTGTCCCAGAGCGGTTGCAACGAGTGATATTAAAGACACTGCATGAGGGCCACCCCGGCATCGTGCGTATGAAAGCGCTCGCACGAAGCTACGCTTGGTGGCCGGGCATCGACAAACAAATCGAAGCCTGGGTAAAGACTTGTTATAAGTGCCAGGAAGTTAGCAATGCCCCACCAAAAGCAACTCTGACAGAATGGGAAACACCTCAGGGACCGTGGTCCCACATTCATATTGACTTTGTGGGACCTACTAAGGGACATACGTTCCTATTAACAGTGGATGCCTACTCAAACTGGCTCGAGATCCACGAAATGAAAAGTACCACAACTGAGTCCATCATCCGGAAGTTGAACATATTATTCACGACGCATGGACTGCCAGACGTTCTGGTATCCGACAACGGACCCCAGTTTACCGCGCTTCCTTTTGAACAATACTTAGCAGACCGCGGTATTCGCCATGCGCTAACTTCGCCAGCACACTCTGTGGCTAATGGAAGAGCCGAGCGCATGGTACAGTTTGTTAAAAAAAACCTCTACAAAATGGACTATGGGGACATTGAAGATAAGATAAATAGAATACTCCTTCTCCATCACATCACTCCGCACAGCGTCATCAACAAGACTCCAGTGGAACTATTGATGGGACGCAAACTCCGCTCCCACCTCGACCGGCTTCACCCGTCTTACGAGCCAGAGAAACCCTGTGGATCTAGCGGAAAATGCCACGAGTTCAAGATAGGCAACTTAGTTTTCGCCAGAAACCTTTCTGGCGCACCATTGTGGATTGAGGCCACTGTTATTCAAGCCACTGGACCCAGGTCGTACTGGGTGAAAACCTGCGACGGAAAAATATGGAAATGCCATATAGATCAGCTTCGCTCGAGGCTACAACCTAGTTTCTGCAACTCCGGTAACTCCCAAACTGAGGGGTGAGGGGATGTCGAAGAAACCGAATTCGAGATGGCGGGAAGCAGGAACGAAAGAAGTCAGCCATTGGGCATAACAAGTGAAGAAGGATCAGGGATGGGTGTGGTCTTGCCACAGAGGAACAACCCAACAGAGGCAAGCCTGCAAGGGCCAGAGGACAACGACGAGAACATTAGCGGCACCGAGTCTTCCAATGAGGAACCACCGGCACCCGACTTGCCCGAAAACGCCCCGCCAAAACAGTCTTACGGACAAGAACTGGTGGGACAGCATAAATCCAATAGACAGTCAAAGCAACCTTCCTACCTCAGAGATTACATCACCGCACCCCCCAAATGGAACCCGGGGGGAAGGGGTGTTGTGAACTAATAAAACACTCAAATAAAGTTTATCAATAGCTTTAGAAAATAGCAGGGTTCTAGCCCTGCACTTCTGATTGGCCGATAATAGCGATATCGGATTGGTCCATTCAGGAGATTCTGATTGGCTGTTAACGAGCCACTCTCATTGGTTAAGGGGGTTAACACTCCACGTTTCCTATTGGTTACTAGAGCAGCAGCTTGTCTATAAAAGGGCTGCTGTTGCTCTAAGGTTTTGCTCTGTTCAGAATGTTTAATAAAGAGTTTGAAGTTCACTTTTCACCGTCTCGTCTCCGTTCCTTGCACCCATGCGCAGAACTTAACAGTCAGGCTTGGTCAGTACCTAGATAGAACTGCTAGAAAATTGCATGGCTCCAGGCTAGATTGGGAAGTTGAAAAAAACCATTCCTTTGCTAAGAAAACATGAAGACATGTCCACATAATTATCAAGAGTAAAGCTTAGTTAGAGGGAGAGATTATCTTTATCTTTTATGAATACACATAATATTCCCTCCGTTGTCATAGTCATGTATTACAAGCATTACTACCAAAGCAGAAATCTTACCTCTCATCCTTAAGTTTTTCTAATATAGCAGAATTAATTTGTTTTCATGGTGATTTCTCAATCTCTATGGAGAGTCTCAATCATCCAGGTCATGTTTGCCCCAAAGGTGTTTTTTTCAAGAGGCAACTGGACTTTCTTGTTTTTCTTTGAAGACATTTCACTTTTCATCCAAGAAGCTTCTTCAGCTCTGACCGGATGGTGGGGAATGGAAGGATTTACATTCCTTGCAGACAGCTGATCATTTGCATTCTTTTAGAGAGTTGTTGAGGCCACTTGTAGGTTTGTCTGTGTCCTCAGGGTCACCTGAGTAGTGCAAATGGGTGTGGAGTCTTCTTGGAACTACTGAAAGGGACTCTGTTGTGGAGCTGTTTTTTTTTCTGCAGGATGTTTTCTCCCATGTCCTTTCACTGTTGAATACTGGTGCAAGCTGTTGGGGATGAGTCTATGTTGCCTGTATCTCAAATTGAAGCACAAGTGGTTCCTATAGTCTGCAATTGGGATGCAGGCAACACAGACTTATCCCCAACAGCCTGTGCCTGTGTTCAATAGTGAAGGGACACAGGGCAGAAAACATCCTGCAGAAAACACAGCTTCATAACACAGTCATCTCAGCTGTTCCAAGAAGCCTCCACACCCATTTGCACTATTTTTCCAATATCTCAGGCTAGCTTATAAATCTTAAATTTCCAAGTCATTCCTTATCCAATTACTAACCAGGGTTGACCCTCTTAGCTTCTAAAATAATGCATGACTCAACTAGGACTTGCTCCAGTGGTGGGGTTCAAATTTTTTTACTGTTGTGAATTAATAAAAGTGCTTGAATAAAGTTTGTTGAAACGTTAAAGCAAAGTGCAGGGTTCTGGCCCTGCACTTCTGATTGGCCGATAATAGCGATATCGGATTGGTCTGTTCAGGAGAATCTGATTGGCTATTAACGAGCCCTTCTCATTGGTTAAAAAGAGCTAAGTTTCCTGTGTTCTCATTGGCTAAATACCCAAGAGCTTGCCTATATAAAGGGGGCTGTTGAGGCCGTTCCGAGAGCTGTTGCACCATGTTAAATAAAGAGTTGAAGTTCACTGTTCGTCGACTTGTCTCCACTTCTTGCGCCACGCACAGAACATAACACTGGCGATGAAGGTGGGATGTGGAGACGTCAGAGCTGACTGAACACTACAAAAGCGATAACAGAGCATGTGGCTGAAACGCACCAACGGCGGAACCATGTCCGGCAGCGTCATACCACCCGCTCCATTCGACCCGGCACAAGAAGACTGGGACTCATATATGGATCGCTTCCAGATGTTTCTGGAGAACAACAATTTGAAGGATGCCACTACCGGAATGAAACGGGCAGTATTCCTAACTCATTGCAGGCCAACCGTATTCAAGAGGGCCAAAGCACTAGCGAAACCGGCAGAAGTGAAGTCCATGGACTGGGACGTCCTCGAACCCCTGCTAAGGGCCCACTATGCACCGACCGTACCAACGCTCGTAAGAAGGCATGAATTTTACCAGAGAGACCAGTGGAAGGGCGAAAGCATTGCAGATTTCATAGCGGATCTCCGGAATCTAGGAGGCCTATGCGGGTTTGCCGACTTTGAAGAAGCCCTGAGAGACAGAATAGTTCTGGGATTAGATGCTCCAGGCGTGCAGAGTAAGCTGATGGTGAAAGGCGACATTAGCCTTACAGATGGCATCGCTGACGCTACTGCAGCAGAAGCAACCAGGAAGTCGGCTGCTTGAATGCGCTGCACCCACGCTCCACTTCACCAACTCGCCAGCGAAGTTTTACCTCACTTAGAAGAACCGGCAATGACAGCCCACCACGAGGACCTCGAATCATCGTCAGAAAGCGATGAAGAAGAGGTCAACCGGCTCCGGTCTGAATGAGACCAACGCCAGGAATCACAGTACCAATGTGCTGGTTGTGGGGCAAACCACCCCCGATCAGACTGCAAATTCCTCGATGCACTCTGCCATGTGTGCGGGGAAAGAGGCCACATCGGACGGGTCTGTAGAAGCAAGCAAGTACCCAGCCAAACCCCGAGGGGGGCTAACTATAGCCAATCTACAGGAAGCCGTCCTGCAACGCAAGAACCCTTGAACCACCAATGGAGCAACCACTCCTACAGAAACAGACCCCTAAACCACTCAATGAAGCGAGAAGAGGCACACCAAACTATTACGATTTGTGGTGGTCTCTCATGGAAAGAATGAGACACAGAGGTTGGTGTACTCAGGATGGGAGTCTAGAGCAAATTCTAGTGCTCCCTTTTATTGAGAATTTCGTACATAGTAAGCATTCACATTGTGGATTACAATAATTAGATATAGTACACAGAATTGTTTACAATTGTCTGAGCTGCTTAATTGTTCCTGGTGTTTGTTTTTAATTTCCTTGCTTATCTCAGTGACCCTTAGGCAGACATGTATGTATAAGGTCTTAGACTAATCATTACCCAATACTGAAGTCAAAGTTTATTCCCACAACGATTGGTCACGCCTCATCACTGGACACCAAGAAGATCCGGGTGAAGGTGGCCATCGAAAAACAGCCTTGTATGATGGAAGTCAATTCAGGATCGTCCCTCTCGATGGTTTCCGGGAAGACCCTCAAGCAACTCATCCCTACCGTCCAGTGACAAGACCTCCAATTCCAAAGAATCATACTCAAAGATTATCAAGGAAATCGAACTGGAGTCATTGGATCCAGCCAAGTCCACGTCTCCTTTAAAAATCGTACTGCATCTCTACCCTTGACTGTTGTCGACAGGGATCGGCCTAGCTTGTTAGGCCTCCAATGGTTCGCTCCACTTGGAATTGAGGTAGCCGGCATTCACCGAACCCGCAGCAATGATTGGGAAGAGGATTTCGTCCAAGAATTCCAGGACGTCTTTGCAGACAAACTAGGTGAGTACAAGGGGACCCCAATATCATTTAACCTCAACCCCGAAATAGCTCCCATCCGCCTTAAGCCTCATCGAGTCCCATTCGCCCTTAAACCAAAAATTGACGAGCAGCTTGATAAATTAATAGCCCAGGGGGTGTTAGAACCAACTGACCATTCTCCCTGGGAAACCCCAATCATGATACCCATCAAGCCAGATGGATCGTTAAGAATTTGTGGGGACTACTGAGCCACCCTGAATCACGCCCTGCAGCAAAACGCTTACCCGGTACCGGTGGTGCAACACCTTCTCCATTCCCTGGGGGACGGAAAAGTCTTCGCTAAACTAGATCTAGCCCCGGCATACCAACAACTGCCTGTAGACAGAAAAACGGCAGAGGCTCAAACGATCGTTACGCACCGAGGTGCGTTTAAATGTAACCAACTCCAATTTGGAGTAAGCGTGGCCCCGGGAATCTTTCAAAGTTTGATGGAAAGACTATTACAAGGGATAAAAGGCGTTGTCCCCTATTTTGATGACATTTTAATTGCTGCTCCGACTCAAGAAATACTAAGGGAGTGCCTGGGGTTGGTTCTTCAGAGATTTAAAGACTCGGGTCTCAAAGTTAAGAAAAACAAGTGTCAACTATGTACTGATCGAGTAGAATTTTTAGGATATTTAATAGATAAACAAAGCATTCACGCCACCGATAGCAAACTTAGGGCAATCAAAAACGCCCCAAGACCCCGCAATAAGGCGGATCTCCAAGCGTTCCTAGGCCTTATCAATTTTTATAACGTCTTCCTGCCTCACAAGGCAACCGTAGCCGAACCCCTACATCGTTTATTAGACAAAAAAGCAACCTGGGTTTGGGGGCACCGAGAGGAACAGGCGTTTTGACAAGTAAAAAACTTATTGACCTCCGACACTGTTTTGATGCAGTATAATGAGACTTTGCCTTTAACTGTTACTTGTGATGCATCACCCTTCGGAGTGGGCGCCATTTTGAGCCACATTTTACCAAACGGAAGTGAAGCCTCTGTTGCCTATTTTTCAAAAACTCTGTCAAAAGCAGAATGCAATTACAGTCAAATCAATAAGGAAGCTCTTGCTATTGTATCTGCTGTTAAACAATTTCATGAATATATCTATGGGCGGGCTTTCACGATAATAACTGGCCACAAACCCTTACTGGGAATAATGGCGGGAGATAAACCAACCCCTTACATATTATCTCCCAGAATGACCCGCTGGTCAGAATTCTTGGCTGCCTATAATTATAAGTTGCAACACCGCCTGGGGAAAGCCAATCCCCATGCTGACGCATTAAGCCATGCACCGCTTCCAGAAACTGTTGATGACCCTGCTCCGACCGTCACAACACTGCAGATCGAGACACTCCAAAAACTGCCGCTGACAGCTCGTGATATCGCGATTGAAACTAAACGCGATTCCGTTTTAGCACGTGTCCTCAGCTGGGTAGAACATGGATGGCCAGTGGACCAAATCCCTGACAATTACGCTCCCTTCAAAAATCGACAGACGGAACTGTTTTCCCAGAAGGGCTGCATCATTTGGGGTGATAGAGTCGTTGTCCCAGAGCGGTTACAGCGAGCGGTACTAAGAACCTTGCACGATGGCCACCCCGGCATCGTGCACATGAAAGCACTCGCACGAAGCTATGCGTGGTGGCCGGGCATAGACAAGCAGATCGAAGCCTGGGTAAAGACTTGTTCCAAATGCCTGGAAGTCAGCAATGCCCCACCGAAAACAACCCCAACAGAATGGGAAACACCCAGGGGACCATGGTCCCGTATTCATCTGGACTTTGCGGGACCTACGAATGGACACACATTTTTATTAACAGTGGATGCCTACTCGAACTGGCTCAAAATCCATGAGATGAAAAATACAACAACCGAATCAGTCATCAGGAATTTGGACAGATTATTTGCAACACACGGATTATCGGACCTTCCGGTATCCGACAACGAGCCCCAGTTTACCGCGCTTTCTTTTGAACAGTACCTGGCGGACCGCGTATTCGCCATGCGCTAACTTCACCGGCGCATCCTGCGACTAATGGAAGGGCCGAGCGCATGGTACAATTTGTCAAAAGAACGCTACATAAAATGGACTATGGCGATATCGAAGACAAGATTAACCGGATACTCCTTTTGCAGCACATCACTCCACACAGCGTCACCAACAAAACTCCCACTGAGTTATTGATGGGACGGAAACTCCGCTCCCACCTGGACCGACTACACCCATCGTACGAACCTGAAAAACCACACGGATCCAGCGGGAAATGCCGAAATTTCCAAAGAGGCGACTTGGTTTTCACGAGAAACTTTTATGGCGACCCATTGTGGGTCGAGGCAACTGTAATCCAAGTAACCGGACCCAGATCGTACCAAGTGAAATGTCGCGATGATAGAATATGGAAGCGCCATATTGATCAGCTGCGTTCAAGGCTGCAGTCTAGGGTCTGCGATTCCAGTGATTTCCAAACTGAGGGGGGAGGAGATGTCGAGGAGGCTGAGTTTGGAAGGGCGGAAAGCACAAACGGAAGAAATGACCGCTCAGATTCAACATGTGAAGAAGGATTCGGGACAGGGGTTAACTTGCCTCAAAGGGATATCGAGGACATTAATGGTAATGGAAGTTTAGATACAGAATCAGAGGCACCCTGTTCACCAGATAACGTCCTACCCCAACAAGACTCTAGACAAATACCGGGAGGACAGCGTAAATCAAATAGACAATCCAAACAACCTGCCTACCTCAAAGACTACGTTATCGCACCCCTTAAACGGAACCCAGGGGGAAGGGGTGTTGTGAATTAATAAAAGTGCTTGAATAAAGTTTGTTGAAACCTTAAAGCAAAGTGCACTTCTGATTGGCCAATAATAGCAATATCGGATTGGTCCGTTCAGGAGAATCTGATTGGCTATTAACGAGCCCTTCTCATTGGTTAAAAAGAGCTAACGTTCCTGTGTTCTCATTGGCTAAAAACCCAAGAGCTTGCCTATATAAAAGGGGCTGTTGAGGCTGTTCCGAGAGCTGTTGCACCATGTTAAATAAAGAGTTGAAGTTCACTGTTCGTCGACTCGTCTCTGCTTCTTGCGCCACACACAGAACATAACATTTACTACCAGTTCTGTGGGCATGGCTTGGTGGGCGTGGCAGCGGAAGGATACTGTAAAATCTCCACTCCCTCCCCACTCCTGGGGGAAGGTTACTGCAAAATCCCCATTCCCTCCCCACCCCATTAACCTGCTTTCCAGCTCTGTTCTCCTGTGCAGAGCAACAAAAGAAGACCCAGCCAATCAGTGGGACTTGGGAGGCAGAGAATAGATGGGGGCGGGGTCAGTCAGAGGTGGTATTTGCCAGTTCTCCAAACTACTACAAAATGTCCGCTACTGGTTCTCCAGAACTGGTCAGAACCTGCTGAATATCAACTCTGACTTGCTCCCTGCTAAAACACGCATCCATTAAGGATAGGAAGATATTTGGAAAGATTTACAAGTATCTCCTTTAGAATGCACCCAAATAAGTAGATGATAGATAGCTGAATGATTAACTGATTGATAGATCAGTGCTAAATGCTTTTTTCTGAATGTTTCAAATCCACTTCCTCCCCTTGTCAGTCAGCAGGGCTAACAGCAAATAGCACTGAGACTTTAGGGAGGAGGGAGAAGTTGGTAGAATAAGAACATGTGCAAGGGAGGCAGCAAAGAAAACCACAGAAGAACTGCAGCACACGAAGCCCCAGTACCTTATTTTGGTCTGTCCTCATTTAAATCACACATTAAATCTCAGATTTCATGTAACATTCTATTTGGTATTCTATCTGAAAAACGTTGTGGACATTTGATTTATGTAGCTTGCCTCATTGCTTTTGTTACTGGAAGCCATCTGCTTGCTTAGCTTCCAGCTTTCAAGTTGTGGCAGTGTTAAGTCAGGTTTGTGTTGGTTACAACAGCTTATCTCATCAAGCTGTCAAACTTTGCTCCCCAATTCCTATTCATTACCACTTAAAAATTGCCTTTTTATCAGTTAGGAAACCCAGAAGAATGGGACACAGACTCCTTTCTTTCCTTCTCCACCTTCTAAATGTTCTGGTTCAGAATAAAGGGCAGAGTTTTATTTCCTGTGCTGGATTGGTGGAGGGCTCTTGCCAAAAGCAACAGTGCGGTTCTCAGAACCCAACAGGTGGATTGTTTGAGCAACAAAGAACTGTGTATTATCCATTCAGAGCCAGCACATTTTGTTCATCCCCAGAAGTAAGAGGAAGGGTAAAGAGAGGAATTGGGCTTTTTTTTTTTTAATAAAATTTTTATTTTATTTAAAATATATACATTTATTTCATCCTTCATTTAATGGTGTATCATCTGGTTACAAATGTCTTGTGCCATAACAATTAAATTTTACAAACATATTCATTATTTTAATATTAATTATCTATTCTTGTCATATTTTTATCACATCAGTATACAAATTATTTCTATTACTATAACATCCTCTACGGATTCAATTCTATTGACATATTTTCTGTATTTTGATGGTCTAATAATTATTTGTAGCTTTCATATTTTTTCTCTAGCCATTTATAAAATAATTTCCACATCTGATAATATTCAGTTTGTTCCTTCACTTTAATTGCAAGTGTTAATTTGTTCATTTCTGCATATTTTAGTATTATCTTTGGATTAAGGCTGAACGATATTGGGGTCCCCTTATTATATCCTCTTCTGTCAGAATCTTTTCATTTTTCCAATTTTGTACAAATACAATTCTAGCTGCAGTTACTACATGGATAATTAAATATATCTTATCTTTACTGTATGTTTCTGGTATGATTCCCAACAAAAATATTTCAGGTCTTAAATCTATTTGTTGTTGTATCATCTTTTCCAACCACGTATGTATTTTTGTTCCAGAGGAATTGTTGAGGAAAAACAAGAGAGGAATGAATGAAGAAGGGATCTTATCCTGGAAGAGGATTTTTTTTAAAAAAAATTGAAAATATTCTTACTTTATTTTCTTTGATTTTTAGTTTTATCCTCATTACATTTCATCTCCCTCCTTTGCTTTTAAGGGCAGCAATGCCAAAGGGGTGGATTTTTTTAATTTCCAGGATAAATATGCTCACTCAGGAAATTTCCTCAAATATTCTATGGACCCCATTAAAATCAGCTATTACATGATTAAAGCTATGTTCAATAAACAAGTATAGAACATGCCTCAAAACAGTCCCACTCAGGCTGAGACAAAATAATGGCTAAACGGAATATGAAGATTAGGGGAGCCTGCCTTTTTCATCCTTCCATTGCTCTGGTGTCATTTGTGGAACACATTTCTGAAGGCCAATGTGCTCTCAGTAATGGAATAGGCCTATGAGCTGACTGACATTCATAGGTTAATGAGGGGGTCACAAAATCTGCTTTCCGGATGGCTGATTTTCCTTTGTATTTTTCTCTCACCTCCCTTATCTGTACCATCTCTACTTTTTATTGAAAGATGTGCTCATAAGTCCATGTGAATCTTCCAGGCAGATACTAAAGCTGTCGGTGCTATTGATTTATGCCAGGTGCATTTAGGGCTGCCAAAGGAAGGCACACATGGAAAGACACACATCTTTATTCTATTTCAGGCTGTGTACCATGTCCGCAGAGATAAATTTTATGGCCCAGGTAATGAGATTTTTATAAAATCTGGAACATGGAAATGTCGATTTATACTCTGCCTAATTTTAACAAGTGTATTCAGTGACTGCTAACACCTAACATATGTTCAAGGTATGAATTTAATGTCTTGGGATTTAGATTTAAATCTGCCAGAGGTCATGAAATCTGCCTAGGAGACATGAAAAGGGGCCTGAGTTTGTTTGTTTTTTGAACTAATATTAAATATTTCAAAAGAGAAATTAGGCAGTAATTCTAATACCTTTGATGGTAAATTACAAAGGTTTTGGATGGAAAAGTACAGCAGAAACTCACTTCTTCTAAAGGATAGATTGGAAAATAAACTGTGTTTTAACAAAATTTTCATTTGCACAAAACATACTGGATGAACAGCCGGGAAGCAAGTTGTTGTGAATGCATAGGCCTTAATAAAGATATCTTAAGCTTGGAGTCAAGTGCAGGGTTCTGGCCCTGCACTTCTGATTGGCTGTTAATGGCAGGATCGGATTGGCCCGTTCCGGGGGATCCAATTGGCCATTAACGGAGCGTTCTTATTGGTTAGGGGAGCTAGCGCTCCTAGATTGTTATTGGTTAATAGTTATTGGGTTGCCTATATAAGGAGGGCTATAACTGCCATTGAGTTTGAGCAGTCACTATGTAAATAAAGAGTTGAAGTTCACCGTTCCAGAGGCTCGTCTCCATTCTTTCTCGCCCATGCTCCATACTTAACACTGGCGATGAGGGTGGGATATGGAGACGTCTGAGCCGACTGAACTAAGAAGAAACACCGAGCACGTGGCTGACAGCGCTACACAACGGAACCATGTCCGTCGTCGTCGTACCACCCGCTCCCTTTGATCCAGTGCAAGAGGACTGGGAGTCCTACATGGATCGTTTCCAAATGTTTTTGGAAACTAACAATTTAAAGGATGCCACATCCAGGAAGAAACGGGCGGTATTTCTAACGCATTGCGGTCCAACCGTATTTAAGATGGCTAAAGCACTAGCCAAACCTACCGAAGTGAAGACGATGGACTGGGACGACCTCGAACCCCTACTAAGAGCTCATTACGCACCGACCGTGCCCATGCTCGTGAGACGGCATGAGTTCTATCAGAGAAACCAGTGAAAAGGAGAAAGTGTCGCCGACTTCATAGCAGACCTCCAAAACCTGGGAGGCCTCTGCGGATTCGCCGATTTGGAAGAGGCACTGAGAGATCAAATAGTTCTGAGATTAGATGCACCAGGCATACAAAGCAAGCTGATGGCGAAAGGCGACATCAGCCTTGCCGATGCCATCGCTGATGCTACTGCAGCAGAAGCAACCAGGAAGTCGGCTGCACAATTACGCCGCAACCGCGCTCCGGTACACCAACCAACAAGTGAAATTTTATCCAAGTCAGAACGGCAGCTTTCAACGACACACCACAAGGACCTCTCTTCGTCGTCAGACAGCGACGAAGAAGAGGTCCATCAACTGCGGTCCGACCGGGACCACCACCCGAAGTCCCTACGCCCTTGCACTGGCTGCGGAGCCAACCATGCCAGGTCCGAATGCAAATTCCGCGACGTACTCTTCCATGAGTGCGGGAAGAGAGGCCACATCGGACGGGTCTGCCGAAGTTTACAAGGACCCGGCCAGGCCTCAAAAGGGGCTAACTATCGCCAATCGACAGGAAACCGTCCTGTAAGGCGAGAACCAGTAAACCACTCCTACAGAAACCGAGTTTTGCAGCGAGAAGAGGCTCACCATACTATCACTATTGGTCACACCTCTGCCTTGGATGCCAAGAAAATCCAAATTACAGTGGCCATCGAGAACCAGCCTTGCCACATGGAAGTCGACTCAGGATCGTCCCTCTCGATGGTGTCCTGGAAGACCCTCAAGCAACTCATCCCCATGATCCAGCGCCAAGACCTCCGTTTCCAAAAACTTATTCTTAAGGACTATCAAGGGAATCGAATCCCTGCTGTTGGTTCCTGCCGAGTCCAGGTTTCATTCAAGAAGCACACAGCGTACTTACCGCTAACTGTGATCGACAAAGATTGGCCTAGTCTGCTAGGTCTCCAATGGTTCGCGCCACTTGGCATTGAAGTGGCAGGCATAAACCGAGTCAGCGGAAGTGACTGGGAGGAGGACCTCATCCATGAATTCAAGGACGTATTCGCGGAAAATTTAGGCAAGTACAAGGGGACCCCAATATTGTTCAGCCTTAATCCAAAGATAGCTCCCATCCGCCTTAAGCCTCGTCGAGTTCCGTTTGCCTTAAAGCCAAAAATCGACGAACAACTCGATAAACTAATAGCTCAGGGGGTGCTAGAACCTACCGATCACTCTCCCTGGGAAACCCCAATCGTAACACCCATTAAGCTGGATGGTTCAATCCGAATTTGTGGGGACTACCGGGCCACCCTGAACCACGCCCTACACCAAAATGCATATCCGGTGCCGGTGGTGCAGCTTCTCCTCCATTCCCTGGGGGGCAGAAAAGCCTTCGCCAAATTAGACTTAGCTCAGGCATATCAGCAATTACCTGTTGATGAAAAGACGGCACAGGCACAAACGATTGTGACGCACCGAGTTGCCTTTAAATGTACCCGGCTCCAATTTGGAGTCAGTGTAGCCCCGGGGATATTTCAGAGCCTTATGGAGAGGCTACTACAAGGGATTAAAGGCATGGTCCCCTACTTTGACGATGTATTAATTGCTGCACCTACAAAAAAAATCTTACGGGATCATTTAAAGTTGGTCCTACAAAAATTCCAAGACGCCGGTCTTAAGGTAAAAAAGAATAAGTGTAAATTGTGTACAGATAGTGTTGAGTTTTTAGGGTACCTAATTGACAGTCAGGGTATTCACCCTACCGACAGTAAATTAAGAGCAATAAAAAACGCTCCCAGGCCTCGGAACAAGGCAGATCTCCAGGCGTTCCTAGGCCGATCTCCAGGCGTTCCTAGGCCTCATCAACTTTTATAATGTATTTCTACCACATAAAGCAACTGTCGCTGAGCCCTTACTTCATTTGCTAGACAAGAAAGCAAATTGGTTATGGGATCATAAAGAAGAACAGGCGTTCCGTAATGTAAAAAAACTACTGATTTTTGACTTTGTACTCATGCAGTACAATGAGACTTTGCCGTTAAATATTACATGTGATGCTTCACCCTTCGGAGTGGGTGCCATTCTGAGCCATATACTGCCTAATGGTAACAAAGCCCCTGTTACATATTTTTCAAAGACACTTTCAAAAACTGAGCGAAATTATGGCCAAATCGATAAAGAAGCCCTCACAATTGTATCGGCCGTTAAAAGATTTCACGAGTACGTGTATGGCCAGGCTTTTACTATCGTGACTGACCATAAACCGTTATTGGGGATAATAGCTGGAGATAAGCTGACTCCCTACATATTATCCCCCAGGATGACTCGCTGGTCAGAATTCTTGGCTGCTTATAATTATCGGCTGCAATACCGCCCAGGGAAAGCCATTCCCCACGCCGATGCATTGAGCCGAGCACAGCTTCCAGAGACTCTCGACGATCCCGCACCAACGGTAACCACGTTACAAATTGAAACACTCCACTCTGAACCAGAGGCAACCCCGTCGACAAACAACGATCTACCTCAGCGAGATTGCAGCCAAATGCAAAACACACAGCGAAAATCAAAAAGACTAATAAAGCAACCGTCCTACCTAAAGGACTATGTAACTGCGCCCTGTAAACAGAAGCCAGGGGGAAGGGGTGTTGTGAATGCATAGGCCTTAATAAAGATATCTTAAGTTTGGAGTCAAGTGCAGGGTTCTGGCCCTGCACTTCTGATTGGCTGTTAACGGCAAGATCGGATTGGCCCGTTCCGGGGGATCCGATTGGCCATTAACGGAGTGTTCTTATTGGTTAGGGGAGCTAGCGCTCCTAGATTGTTATTGGTTAATAGTTATTGGGTTGCCTGTATAAGGAGGGCTATAACTGCCATTGAGTTTGAGCAGTCACTATGTAAATAAAGAGTTGAAGTTCACCATTCCAGAGGCTCGTCTCCATTCTTTCTCGCCCATGCTCCATACTTAACACAAGTGGTCTGACAGATTGAATTAGCCTTATCCTTCAGCACAATTTATTTATTTATTTATTTATTTTATTTTTGTCAGTTGCTTACAAGATAATAGGTATAAGTAAAAAACATAGTTATGAATACATGGATATACATAAGAAAAATAAAAGAAACAATAGGACAGGGACGGTAGGCATGTTGGTGCGCTTATGCACACCCCTACAGACCTCTTAGAAAAGGGGTGAGGTCAATAGTAGAAAGTCTAAGGTTAAAGTTTTTGGGGTTTGGGGAAGAAACCACAGAGTCAAGTAGAGTATTCCAGACATTGACCACTCTGTTGCTGAAGTCATATTTCCTGCAATCAAGTTTGGTGCGATGAGTTTGTATCTATTGTTTGCTCTTGTGTTGTTATGATTAAAGCTGAAGTATTCATTGACAGGTAGGACATTGCAATGTATGATTTTATATACCATACTTCGATCGGACCGAAAGTGGCGTAGTTCTAGGTTTTGTAGGTCTAGAATTTCAAGTCTGGTGGCATAAGGTATTCTTCAATGAGTAAAGGAGTGGAGAACTCTTCTTGTGAAATATTTCTGGACTTTCTCAACTGTATTAATATCAAATACGTAATGTGGGTTCCAGACTGATGAGCTGTATTCAAGTATTGGTCTAGCAAATGTTTTGTATGCTCTAATTATTAATGTAATTTTACCAGAGAAAAAGCTACATAAGATTAGGTTAACAACTCTTAATGCCTTTTTGGCTATGTAGTTACAGTGGGCTCTGGCACTTAGATAATTAGAGATAAGTACTTCAAGATCCTTGACAGAGTTTGGATCATCAGCAAGGTCTTGACTATTCAGTCTGTATTTTATTTTCTGATTTTTTTTTTGCCAATATGTAAGACATATTGTATGTAGGACAGAGCATTTATTTATTATTTATTCGATCACTCACAACTCCATAAAAGCTACACTCACAACTCCATAAAAAGCTAGCCACAAAAATATTTGAATCCTAGTCATTGCTGTAATTACTATGGGCAAAGAGGAGGAATAATGTAGAAAAAGCATCACCAAATGATTGATTCTTTAAAGAACATCCTTCAGAAGGCATCCTGTCCTCTTCTCCAGTATATCAACAGCATACTGGCCATGAGACACATCTCTATTCTATACCATGCCCAAAATACATGTTTAATAGTGCCATTAAAAATAATATTGAAAAACTTTGTTTCAGAGTTGTCTGGAGTATTTGAAACAGTCTTTCCCAATTTTTTTTTAATGTACTAATATATTTCAGTTTTTCTTTTTTAATCAATTTACAGACCATTCTAAAATTCTGTTTCCACTTTGTCATTATAGGATACCGAGTGTAGATTCGTGAGGGGAAAAAATGAATTTCAACAACTGTAGAATCAGGATGCCACACAACAAATTGACAAAAGTAAAGGGGGTCTGAATAATGTGGCAGAAGAAGCAGCAAAAAATAATGGGGAATTTGATGTCTATGGAAATTCTGAGTCATCCAGGTCATAATTGCTCCACAGATGCTTTTTCAATGTTTTTCCTTGAAGACATTTTGCTTCTCATCCAAAAAGCTTTTTCAATTCTGACTCCAGAAATGTCTTCAAGGAAAAGCAAAGTCCAATTGCCTTTTGGAAAAAAAAGCAACTTTGGGACAATCATATATGATGAAATGGTGTACTGATTAAGACGCTGGACTAAGGAGCACCAGCTTCAAATCCATCTTCAGCCCTGAAAACACACAGGGTAAGCATCAGTTAATCTTTCACAGCTCATCCCACCTTGCAGAATTGTTACTGTATGGATAAAATGAAAGGTATCCCTTATGTAAATTGCCTTTTATTCCTGACAAAAAGGCACAATAGTTTTAATATATCAACACCACTACTATCATCCAAATGTGACTCTTGGCCAAGAAATATCACAGGATTAATTACTTCAAGAGGCAATCAGAGAAACTTTTCTTTGATACTAAAAGTTGCTGATTTATTCCAGCAGAGCTTTTGTGCTTTCAGCAGCCATAGAAAATACAGAGGTTAGATGAATGAATTTATGGGAAATATGGACTACATAAGAAAGAAAAAATGATTAGTAAATAATTTGATGGTTATATAATCAATATTATAATGGAAGAGTATACCTTTCAATAATGATTGATATGATTGCATATATGTTTATATGTACACAATTATAATGATTATGATGATGTTTATATTTTAACATGTTGGACACCTAGAAAACACACTGTTCAAATATAAAAATGGAATTTGTGATATAAAACAATAAGCATATATCTAAAAAAGAAAGAAAATAGGAAATTCTACTGATCAAGCTGATGAAGTAAAACTCTTTGGCATTTCTGAATACAGGCAGATGTCTATCTTCTTTCACTGTAAAAATAATCTCAATGCTACCCTTGTAAGTTCTTGTCTCTTCAGATGCTAAACTTTTCCCTTAATTTATGGTTTACCCTGCTGTGTTGTCTAATTCTGTGTTTTTATCCTATATCTTATCTGATATTTTTCACCAAGCCTAACAAACACCACTATCTGGAGAACACTAGAGATGGAACAGACAATTGTTTCTCTTGCCGAGTTATGCAGATTCATGAGGAGAGCTACCGGAACTATTGTTTGTATCCTAAGAGCATCAATGCCCTTCATTTAGGGTGGCATCAATCCCACTTAAAGTGATTGCCACATAAAATAGCTGGGAAAAGGCCATATCTCAATTTACCATCATGTTAATTGGTACAAGCATGCTGATGCCTTCCCTTCAGACAGAAAGCTAATGATAGGATTCTGAATCAGTTTTTGGGTTGATTCTTCTGTTCTTTGTCTGATTGGAGGAATCAGTATTTTTCAAATTTGACTAGGGAATTTTTGGAATTCAAGTCCACACATCTAAAAGTTGCCAAGATTGAGAAACAGAGAAGGATGCGGAGTTGATTTTTCTGTCAGTAGTGAAAAAGTTGTCACATTGCATGCAGCATATCCATGTGTACCAGGTAATAATGTCCTTTAAGAGTACAATCTGATGCTTTGCTGATCTATTTAGGGCTGCCACAAAGCATTTCTAAACCAGCATAAAACTGCCTCTGATTTGCATCCTAAATCATCAGGCCCCAACCAGATTAATACTGATTCTCTCCCTTGATCTTCCAGTGAGGTCTATTTTTCATCATCTATATGAAGAATTAAATAAGCACACAAAAGAAAAGCAAACACATCTTTGTCTTCTGTATTGACTGTTTGCATTTCTCTCTGCTGGCCAAACAAACATAACATGAAAGCTGTATGACAATCTCACAAGAAATATGTTTCTTCCAAAGGAGATGTAAAAAGGGGGCCTCAATCCTGATTCCACATTTGCACTTGAATGAGATAGAAGAACCCTGGAAAGATTTTAAAAACTATATTATTTGTTCATATATTTATTATATTTACTTCAAACTAAAAGTAAGAGGAGTGGCTGAGTCCTTCCTGCTCCTTGCGAATAATCCCAGATAAAGGATAGGGCTCAAACTTTCTCCTTGACTTGGTGGCTTTCTAGTTGCTGAGCTTTTCAGCACTCCAGGTATTTCCAACATGTAGTGATGAGGCATCCTTCCACTTAATTCAGCCATGTGTGTAGGCCCAGGCATTCCCCTACAGTAAATATGACAGGGGGCAGATGCAGGTTGTAAACAAACAGGTCTTTCACGAAGGCTTTGTGCTTTAGATCAAGCTTAATCTCTAGGTCTTCAGCTTTTTTTTTTTTTTTAATCTTTATGAGTCTGAAGAGATTTATGACAAGAGAGTATAACTGAATGGTTAATTTTATTATGCAATGTAATGGAGGTCAAACATAGGGAAAGTGAAGTCTGGAATGTTTGCTATGTTTACTTTGCAAGAAAAGCCAAATCCCAGAACAGGGATAGGTTTTGATTAAGCCAGGCTTCCGCTAATTTCTTTTGTTGCTAAATACAGCTTTGACCAAAATGGGTCATTATTGAAGGAGTGGGGGGGGGGGGAGAAATAAACCTGAATAGGGTTATTGTTATGTATTTACTCCATACAGCTGCCAAAACATCCTGATCCTCTCTTTGGTGCAGCAACCAAAAAGACAATCCAATATAGCAGCAGTGGCTTTTGTTAAAGAACAAATAGGCTAAGCCTATTATATTGGGCATGGTCTCTCTTTATTGGGCACACTACAGTGTATAAATACAATTTTCAGTGGAAAGCTCTCCCTTTGTCTTATACTGGGGTTTATAAGATATTTACTCACCTTTTTTGCTCATGGGAAGACATTCAGAGCTATAACTACCCTAAGCTAGGTTATGTTTAATACATTCACCAAAAAAAAGAAAGAAAAATGTTTATATTTAGAGAAGAACGAGACATGGTAGGCCACTAAATATACCTTGGCCAACAGATTTCAATGAAAGGTCATACAATAAAGGAAATTGAACGGCGTGTTAAATGTGGTTGGCAGGCATTCGGCGAGCTGAGCATAATTTGAAAGAACAACTTCCCACTTTGCCTGAAGAGAAAAGTTTTCAATCAGTGTGTGCTACTTTCTCTAACTTATGCCAGGGAAACATGGACACTAACCTTGCAATTGATACAAAAACTATGAATGGCACAAGGAGCCATGGAAAGATACATGCTTGGCATCACAAGACAAGATAGAGAGACCTGCACATGGATTAGAGAACAAACAAAAGGATACAACACCATCAAGAGAGTAAACTAATTGAAATGGAAATGGGCTGGTCACATAGCAGAAGAACTGATGGCAGATGGACCAAGGCAGTCATAGAATGGATCTCACCTGATAAAAAGCATCCAGGAAAGAGACCTAAAACAAAATGGATCAACGACATCAGGAAGTATTGCAGACCTAATTGGCAAAAGAAAGCTCGGGACCGTATTAGTTGGAAACATGCAGAAGAGGTCTTCATCCTGTAATGGATAGACAATGGGTAAAATGAGGATAAAGATGAACAACCTTAAAAGATGGCTTTATGTGTAGAACCAGAGAGAATTTTAACATTTTAAACGTTAAATTTTTAATATTGTTAAATATTATCATTATTAACAGAGTTTTCCTAAATCTACATACCTGTAATTTCAGCCCATAAAATCTAACTCTTCACCTTTTCGCCTCCTAATGCAACAGCTCTTTACATATTAGAAAAAGTGTGTAATGTGCCCATGAGGGTCTTCTGTTTTTTAGACAAAATATCTCTTTTTGAGCATCTTCATCTAAAGTTCACTGAAATTGCACTTCTAAAACTTGGTGGCAAAAACCCCTCATTTAATTTAAGTGCAATTTTCCCTATATTTCAATAATTAACAAAAATAGGGGGGAGTAGATAAATCAAGAAAGGATTAAAATGCTTGAAAAGAACAAAGTGATTGATATTTTTTTTTTTTGCCAAACCCAATCTACTGAAAGCTATGATTTGATCCACTTGTGTGGCATCAATGCATCATGTTCCACCCACCATAACATTTGGTCGCTTCCTCCTCAATCTGCAAAAACAAAGAAATGTCACTTGACAGTAAATGGTTATTTTCCTACATTTAACCAAGCCAGTTTAATCAAATACGTTTCGTGTGGTGGTTAAGGTAACAGACTAAAAACTGGTAGATTGTAGATGTAGATTGTAGAAACCTGTAGATGGTATAGATTGTGCGTTTCTTGCCTGCTTTAGGCACAAAGCCAAATGGGCGACCTTGGGCCAGTCATTCTCTCTCAGCCCAAGGAAGGACACAATGGCAAACCACTCCTGAAAAACCTTGCCCCAAAACCTGCAGGGATTTGTCCAGGCACTCTCTGAGAAATGGACATCATTAAATGGGGAGAAAACCCCCCAAACACACTTGGAATTTATTAACAGCAGACTGAGCTCTCCTCTGTGGGTCTCAGGCAGGATCCTCTCTGTGACAGGATATCTTGCAGAGTCACCCAGTTATTGTTGAGGTGATGACAAGCTTATCTTTCTTACTGTTATTTCAGCACCATTTGTTGGATGATTCGAGAAGATGATGTAACTCATAAGTTGGAATCATGATTTTGACATGAATCTCATGCCCTTGAATATTATTGAATAAAATTATGATAAAGGTAAAGGTTTCCCCATCCAGTTGTATGTAACTCTAGGTCAGTGATGGCAAACCTTTTTGTTGTGGTGTACTGAAAGTGTGTGTGCTGGCACCCACAATGCAATGCATCCCCCCCGCACATGTGTGCACAACCCCCCTTACCTGTACTGTGCATGCGTGCACCTCCCAGCTATTTTTTGGCCCATTTGAGGCCTTTTTTGCCCTCCCAGAGGCTTGAGGGAAACCTCTGCAGCCTTGAGAGGCCAAAAAATGGGCCTTCCAGAAATACTGGAACGGCCAAAATGGGCCCATTTTTCTGCCTCCAAAGGCTGCAGAGACTTCCCTTGAGCCCCTGGGAGGGTGAAAATAGCCTCCCCCGTGTTCCTGAGGCCCTCCAGAGGCTGAAAATGGGCACTTCCAGTATTTCTGGAAAGCCCATTTTTCGGCTACCCGAGGCTGCAGAGGCTTTCCTCAAGCCCCCGGGAGGGTGAAAACAGCCTCAAACAGGCCAAAAATCAGCTGGGATGTGCGTGACTGGGGCTTGCATGCCTGCACAAATGACTCTGCGTGCAATCTGTGGCATGCGTGCCATAGGTTCGCCATCAGGGCTCCTTCTTAGCCAAGGGAGCCAGCATTGTCCAAAGAGGCTTCTGTGGTCATCTGGCCAGCATGATTGTATGACGAGGGGCAAGGAACACTGTTATTTTCCCACTGAAATGGTACCGTTTATCTATTTTCATTTGCATCCTTTCAAACTGCTGGGTTTGTAGGAGCTGAGGCAAGTAGCAAGAGCTCATCCCATCACGTGGTGCTCAGGTCTTGAACCCCGGGCTGTCAGTATTCCAGCTGACAAGTGTAGCTTTTTAACCATTGAGCCATCGGCTCCCCTTGCAGTTGATAACATTTTACTTTAACTCATTTTTGCATGAAAACTCATGTTTACAGATTACAGTTGTTAGGGCCTCAAAGCATTTTTAATACTACATGGGCTCAATTCTAGAAGATTCTTGTTTTTCAAATATCTTTTTCAACTTCCTTTTTAATTTTGAATTCCACTTACCAATGCATTGTGATCGTTAATTAATTGTTTGTTTGTTTCTTACTCTAATTTTGTTCCTTGATTGACATTTCCTTTGCAGTTTATTCCATCTTTTTAGATAGTCCCATTTCACACCACTACAGCTTGTAGGAGATTTTAATGCAGTTGTCATATTCCTGTTTCAAAATATTATTGTCAAGGTTCCAATGATTGCCCTAATTAAATCACGAGTCTCGAGCCAAGCTTCAGAAGAATTCAAAAGGTTTATTAGGGGCAACATGTCCGGCACTAACCTGTAGGAAGCCATCATTATCTCCATCATGTATTAAAGAGATGATTGCAGAGATCAGATTCTTTCTTCTAATGTCAATAAAGCATCAGGTATAAGAATTAATACATTAGGGAGCATCTGTATGCTTGCCTGTTGCATGTAACTATGTTTCATGATATGAGAGGGAACAAAAGAGAGATTTTCCATGAAAATCAGAACTTCTGAACCCCAATCCTACTTTGCAAAAGTGACTCTTCTTGTTGGTTGATGCCTTATCTGAAAACTAAAAATCACAGCCATCAAAACCCAGAGAAATAGGAAATTCTGCTATGCCTGCAACATCCATGTTGGTCATTCAGCATTTCTGTGTTGATGTTGCCCTTCAAGGAACTGAGATATGGTCTAGGACTCTATTAAGTTATTACTATGTCATGTGAGGTTATCATGATTGGGGAGGAATTCAAATAAACATTACTGGATATACAAATAGGGGGAGAAAAGAGCCAGCATTAAAATTAAGTGCCTAGATAAACACACTCAGGAAATGCTGAGAGCTAGATGGGGCTTCACATTAAAAATGACTACGGATGAATTGGCCCAAGACAGCAGCTTTTAAATGTCAATGTATTTTTGCTCTGTACATTTCAAATGTATCAGCACTGACCATAGACATTATGAGTCTAATTCTTGACTAGGGATGTACAGCTTTGTATAACAACATCCAGCCATCATCAAAGTAATGTACAGACTTTCTTTGTCACTGGTATTTCGGACAACAATGTTTCCATAACTATAGAATTTTCATTAATGTGTGGTGAAAGAAAAGAGACAGAGGACAATTAACAGCGACAGATGGACTAGTCCAGTGTTCCCCAACCTCTCTGTCTCTTTTTGCAGGCCGGCAGGGGTAGAAGAGATGGATCAGAGGTGGTATTCAGCAGGTTCTGACCAGTTCTGGAGAACCAGTAGCAGAAATTTTGAGTAGTTCAGAGAACCAGCAAATACCATCTCTGATTGGCCCTGCCCCCATCTATTCCCTGCCTCCCGAGTCCCAGCTGATTGGCTGGGACTTCTTTTGTTGCCCTGCACAGGAGAACAGAGCTGAAAAGCAGGTTAGTGGGGTGGGGAGGGAATGGAGATTTTACAGTATCCTTCCTGTGCCATGCCCACCAAGCCATGCCCACAGAACCGGTAGTAAAAAGTTTTGAAGGTTCTGTGTGGGTGGCTGTTAAGTGGAGCATGAACACATGCTCCATTTGAATGAGTGCCATGCACGTGTGCCCATGGCTTGTGCAAATGGAGCTTGTATTCACACACTCACCTGTGGCTCACACAAGTGGTGAAGTGCGTGCTTGTTCTCACCCTCCATTTCCCCAGCCCAGTTGCAAAAAGCTCATAGGGACCCTCTGGACTCATGTATGGTGGTGATGGAAGACCTGAAGGGCCAAGTTGGGAGTCCTGGAGAGGATCTAGGACAGGGCTAGATGTGTCACATGCTGGCCATGCCCATGTCGAGTTTAGCGAAGGGGGGAAAAGTCACGATATGTCACGTGACGCTGCCGTGACAAGGCAAGTTTGACACCCCTGGCCTAGGAGGAGTGTCAACATCAAATTGATGGCAATTGATCACTTTAAATGCATTCCTCTTAAAGGATCCAGTTTTTATGAGGCAGATTAAATAAGAATTTGAAGAATATGACCACGTGCTTCAGGAGATGAAGCTTCTTGTATCTTTAATTGTGTCAGATAAGGAATTTTTACTGTAATAGGGAGAAAAATCTTTGTACTAAAATCCCTCATGTACACTTTTTATTTTATTGATAAAAAATGTCATGCCCTGTTTTTCCATCGGTAAATGAAACTACATTTTTAAAATGAGGGGGTGGAAATGAGTTTAAAACAACTGGGACAAAATAGCAAGCAATAGTGCCTTAAGCGGCATGTTAAAGCTTTAACAACTTACAAACTCAGCCATACCAACCAATCCAAAACTTCACAATGCTATTATTAAAGTTTCAGGAGCCCTGAGCTTCTTTGCATCTTGTTTCCCCTGAAGGCAGAAAAATGCTCTGAGTACAGCACTTATCTGTCTTGTTTTTGGACTGATCGTCTGGACATATAGACTGAAATATGTCCAAATATGGAAATAAGGCAGATAATTTGGTGGAATCTAGATAGCTAGTAAAAAGATTCTGTTTTATCATGCTGTTTATTAAAAGTAAAGGAGCACTGATGCATAAGACATCTGAATGTTTTATTTTTTGTACTTGCAAGGATATATATATATATGTGTGTGTGTGTGTGTGCGTGCGTGCATGCGTGCGTGTGTGTGTTTTCTTAAGTTTTTGCGGGTACTTACATGTATGACTTACATGTATGGCATACCTGAACAAAGCTGAATGCCATATATATATATATATATATATATATATATATATATATATATATATATATATATATATATATATATGTGTGTTTTCTTAAGTTTTCACGGGTACTTACATGTATGACTTACATGTATGGCATACCTGAACAAAGCTGAATGCCATATATATATATATATATGTGTGTGTGTGTGTTTTCTTAAGTTTTCGCGGGTACTTACATGTCTGGCATTCAGCTTTGTTCGGGTATTTTCCCACGTGGTGCTTTTAAAGTTGTAGCAATGTTTCAGCAGAATCTCATCTGCCATCATCAGGCTTCTGTATGGTGTTTGTCTTGAGTCAGACTTTTACAGTGGTTTCAGATTTAAATTTGGGGCAGCCTATTGCTGTGTCAGAATGGTTTTTTCTTTCTTCTGATTGGTTGAGAGTCTTGGTCTGTGTTTATTGGTCTTGGAGTGTGCTGTGTTCTGCTACTAATATCTTCTGTCTGGTTTTTTTTTTGGGGGGGGGGCTCTTTTTGTATCTTGATTGGCTGGCAACATTGTGTTACTTTATTGGAGGCCTTTAGTGCAGCTTGGCTTCGGGTAAATGGACGGCTATCATTAGTTAGGAAGCTGGGTTTCATCTGGGGGCCTGGTTGGGGTGTGTTTGAGCTGGAGGTATCAGGGGGGATCTGTTTGTGCCCAGGTGTTTGCCTGGCTTGTGGTGTGGAGATTTTTTTGTTTGTGAGTGCAGGCTTCCAAATGATTGACAGCCTGGTGGAATCATCTCTTCTGTTCATGCTTTCTGGTCTTTTTTCAATCTCTATGGCTTCTCTGAGATTCTGTGGCTGGGATTTTCTATGATGGCTAGGGTTTTGGTGCCATTGAAGTTGATGTTATGACCTGTGGCTTCCATGTGTTGGACAAGTGAGGAAGTGTGTTCCAGCTTTTTGACTGCATTTTTGTGTTCATCCAGGCGGGTGCTTATTCTTCTATTGGTCTGTCCAATGTATGTGGCCGGGCATGATGCACAGGGGACTTCATATATGCCTTGGTTTTCCAGGTCAATTTTGTCTTTGGGGTTCCTGAGGATGGCTGCTATTTTTCTGTCTGTTTTGAAGGCAGTCTTGATGTGGTGTCTGTATAGAATCTTACTAATTTTGTCTGTAGTGCCTCTTATGTAGGGCAGGACAGCTGTTCCATAGGTCTGTTCATCTTCTGAATCTCTATTATGTCTCAGTGTGTTTTTTTGGATCAAGTTGGTGAGTTTGCTTTTGTGGAAGCCGTTGGCTGTCAATATTTTAGTCAGGGTGCATAGTTCAGTCTTAATGTGTGTCTTGTCTGCCAGGCGTTTGGTTCTAGTAATTAGTGTTTTAGCCACGGAGTTTATCTGTGCTGGGTGGTGGTGGGATTGGGCGTTGAGGTAGCAGTTAGTGTGTGTTTTCTTCTGGTATATGGTGTGTCCTAGTGTGCCATCTGTTTTCTTGTAGATTAGTACATCTAGGAATGGTAGTTGTTTGTTTGTTTCTGTTTCCATGGTGAACTTGATTTTGGGGTGTGCACTGTTTAGGTGTGTTAGGAAATTGTTTAGGTTTTCTTGTCCATGGGGCCAAATCACGAATGTGTCATCGATATATCTTAACCATAGTTTGGGTTTGAGTATGGCATTAGCCAGGGCTCTGGATTCGAATTCTTCCATGAACAGGTTTGCAATGACAGGTGACAGTGGTGATCCCATGGGGGCTCCTTCAATTTGTTTGTATCTTTGTCCTTTGTATATGAAATATGTGTTGGTTAAGCAGTGTTCTGTTAGTTCCATGAGGTGTTTAGCTGGTTGGTATTTATTTTTGATGATTTCGAGGGTCTCTTTTATCGGGACTTGAGTGAATAGTGAAACCACGTCAAAACTTACAAGCAGATCTTCTTGCTCCACGTGTAGATCTTTGATCATTTCCAAGAAGTGGTATGAGTTTTATACATGAGAAGCTGCTGTTTCAGCATGGGGCTGTAGCTCTTTTGCTAGGTGTTTAGCCAGGTTTTGTAGTGGTGCTCCTCTGGAGCTGACTATGGGTCTGAGAGGTATGCCTTCTTTGTGTATTTTTGGGAGGCCGTATAGTTTGGGGCATCTGGAAGATTTCTCTCTGGGTATGATCGTGTGTTGGATCTCTTTGCTTATGTGGCTGGTTATAATTTTCTTCTTGGTTAATTTTTCCAGATATGTGGTTGGGTCTGTGTTTATGGATTTGTATGTGGAGTCTTGGAGTAGGTCTGTCAATTTAGTTTCATAGTCTTTTCTGTCCATTACTACAGTGGCATTCCTTGCTGGGAGGATGATTATGCTGCTGTCTCTTTTCAGGGTTTGTAGCGCTTTAATTTCATTTTGCTGTAAGTTGCTTTTGGGTGGTTTGCTTGTGCATAGAATGTTGGTAACTTGGTGTCTTATTTTATCAGCTTCATCTGTATTTAATTTAGTTAGGCTGGATTCTACTGCACATATGATGGATTCTGTGGGGATTTTTTTGGGTGCTATAGCATAATTGAATCCTTTGGTAAGGACTTCTGTTTCTGTTTTGGTGAGTTCTCTGTTGGAAACATTGTACACTAATTGTTTCAGGTGTTGTTGTGAGTTGTTGGGGGTTTTCTTGTCATGTTCTAATTTCTTTAATTTGTTCAAGAGCTTTTCCTGTTTGTAAATGTTTGCAGATTCAGCTCTCCAAGTTGTAAGTTGTTTTATCTTGTCCCAAAGTAGAGGGTGGATTTTGCTGCTCAATTCCAGGTGTAGTGCTAGCAAATCTTTGTTTAACTGATCTAATTGGAATCTCTTACTGTGGAGCTCATTCCTTAGTAGAGCCATTTCAGTTCTTTTCAGGATACGTTTAGTGGCTGCTGTGCTTTGATGAAATGTTAATTTGAAGCAGGTTGGTGTAGTATTGTTGTCTCTGCAGCTGCGTAGGAATTGGAGGTCACATAGTATTACTGCTCTTTTAATTTCCAGTTTCTCGTAGGTTTTGATCTGGTTGTTTATTTCCTCCCCGTAGAGGTTTGATATTTGTTTTCTTAAGTTTTCGCGGGTACTTACATGTCTGGCATTCAGCTTTGTTCGGGTATTTTCCCACGTGGTGCTTTTAAAGTTGTAGCAACGTTTCAGCAGAATCTCATCTGCCATCATCAGGCTTCTGTATGGTGTTTGTCTTGAGTCAGACTTTTACAGTGGTTTCAGATATATATATATATTTGTTTTCTTATATATTTCTTATATATATATCTTATATATATTTCTTATATATATATATTTTCTGAGGTTCTTGCGGGTATTTGTATGTGGATCTTTGGTTATTCGGGTTTTCTCCCGCGTAAGATTGGAAGTATCTAGGCAACGTTTCGATGAAGTCTCATTCATCATCTTCAGGCTTGGTCTTCAGCTCTGTGCTTCTCAGAGTGATTCAGATTCACTCTGAGAAGCACAGAGCTGAAGACCAAGCCTGAAGATGATGAATGAGACTTCATCGAAATGTTGCCTCGATACTTCCAATCTTACGCGGGAGAAAACCCAAATAACCAAAGATATATATATATATATATATATTTGTTTTCTGAGGTTCTCGCGGGTATTTGTATGTGGATCTTTGGTTATTCTTACGCGGGAGAAAACCCGAATAACCAAAGATCCATACACAAATACCCGCGAGAACCTCAGAAAACATATATATATATATGTTTTCTTAAGTTTTCGCGGGTACTTACATGTCTGGCATTCAGCTTTGTTCGGGTATTTTCCCACGTCATAATAGTGGTGCTTTTAAAGTTGTAGCAACGTTTCAGCAGAATCTCATCTGCCATGAAGCCTGATGATGGCAGATGAGATTCTGCTGAAACGTTGCTACAACTTTAAACTATTATGACGTGGGAAAATACCCGAACAAAGCTGAATGCCAGATATATATATATATATATATACACACACACACATATATATACATATACATATACATATACATATACATATACATATACATATACATATACATATACATATACATATACATATACATATACATATACATATACATATACATATACATACATACATATAGTTGCACTTATGGAAACTTTTGATGAACCCAGCAGGTCCCCAGGCTGGACAATGTTTGAAGAATTAAGAGCTTTAGTTTCTTGTTCTGACTTCCAGAGGGTTACTGAAACCATTAATAACATGGTGATTTCAATGGAATGGCTTGAAAATGTCCACCCTGCTTTGGGATGGTGTTGGGTAGTGTTCAAATATTTATTTGGTTTTAAGGATGGGAGGGAAGGCAGGAAGCTTCCAGGAAAGAAAATTCTACCATTCCAACTTTTAAATCAACCAAAGCACTTTTTGGAGGAGGGGGGGACAATTTGGCACTTTGGAAGATGTCGGAAGATGCACATGGAGTGGTTTGTTTCTTTGAAGCCTCTTGCTCTTATCCTAATCTTACAATTACTTTTTTAAAGGAAAAGGAAAAAAAAACCTGCACTGCTGAAATAAGGTTCTTTTGGCCCATGAATTTTGGTAACATAATCTTGGGGTGTTGAGAATCTATTGATGGCCCAGCCTGTCTTAATTGTTTCCTAAGTATATGTCATCCTAAGAATGGAAATACCCTGTGATGAAATTTTCGGCTCTATATTCCGGGAAACAATATGATTTGACTTTGATTTTCCTGTGCTGCAAAGATAGGAAATCCAAAAAGGGAAACAAAGAATAGATCCTGTTCTTGGGAGCGCAATGAATAAAGAGGTTTCTGTTTCAGATATTATTGGATTAATGTGGCATTTCACAGAGAATTATTCTTCCTTTCTGATTAAACCAGATGGCAATGCCAGCAGTGGGAGTGCAGAATGAAGAAAGCAATGTTGTGATATCATAGTTTGACCAATGTCGCTTTATAAATGTGTTGTGATGACAAGGCACATATGAAAAGTGTGTGTGGGGGGTGGAGAAGCACAGAGATGAATACTGTTGTGAGCCACTGCAGTTTTGGGCAGCTTCAACAGACGCATGCTGCTAAGATCAGGGGAAATGAGTATTTCACTCTATTCTGCACTGATCAGGCTGCACCTGAAATACTACATCCATTTTTGGTCAGCACAACTCAGGAAGAATGCTGAGGAAATGGAAAGAATATAGAGAACAGCAACAATGGTGGAGAAGCTCTTGGAGCTTAAATCCTATGAAGAATAGTTAAAAGAACCAGGTAAGTTTATCCTAAAGAAGAAAATGCCAAGGGAAGATATAACAGCAACCTTCCATTACTTGAAATGATGTCATAGGAAAGAGGATAATAATTTGTCCCCCATTAGTGTCTGAAGGTAGGACAGGAATCAATGTGTGGAAGCTTTTCGAAGAATTCCAAACTCAAAATAGGAGGGAATTTCCTGACCGTGAAAATTATGAGACAGTGGAACAACTATCTTCTGGAACATGGGTACTTCATCTGTGGAGGTTTCCAAATGAAAAGTTTGGACAGCCATTTCTCTGGGATGGTCTGAGGCTCCTGGCTTGGGCAGAGAGTTGAACTAGAAATGATTTCTGACAAGCCACACTAGGCTTCTTACCGTGTTCAACATCACTAGGAGAATCAGACATCATAAATGATGGTGATAGGGGAAAAAAAGGCCAACCTATAATGGAGGGACAATGTGGATACACTGCAATGGGACAGTGTACAGGTAGTCCTCAGCTGATGATGACAAGTGAGCCCAAACTTTATGTTGTTAAGTGAGTCTTGTCCCAATTTACGGCTTTTCTTGCCACACCTGTTAAGTGAATCACTGTAGTTGTTAAATTAGTAACGTGGTCGTAAAGGGAATCTGACTTTGTTTGTCAGAAGGTTGCAGAAGTCATAAATGTGAATTAAGTGTCAAGCATCTAAATGTAAACCACGTGACTCTGGGGAGGCTGCAATGGTCACAAGTGTGAAAAATGGCCATAAGTAACTTTTTTCAGTGCCATTTTAACTTCGAACGGCCACTAAGCAAACTGCTGTAAGTGGAGGACTACCTGTACTCTTAAGCATACTCCTTTTATGAAACCGAAATGGAATATAGGAAGGTGGCTGTGATGGGGCATAACATAAACTGGAATATTTTTGGACAAATGCTACATTCTTTTGGATTCACACTGTGAAATGGGATTTAAAATGTCATTATGAAAGAAGAGAGCCCATGGAAACACCAGGAACCCTTTCCATAATATAAAAGCCTTCACCTGAATAATTATTGAAGATTTGCTTCTATCGGCCCTTTGTGCTAAGGGAAATCATTGCTTTCAGTTCAGGTCAACCGCACAGCCTTGCTGACTATTTCATGAAGCAAAACTCTTTAGATTTTGCATTTGAGTTAATCATTTAGTGGAGAAGGACATGGACTCTGCCCCCTTGGGTTGCAAGTACCACTCAGTGAACTCAAAAAGAAGTTCATGCCAGCAAATTGCCCTGCAAAACAAGGTGGATGCCAGAACACTTTTTCCCCCAGGATAGAAATATCCTCTTATATCCTCTGCCAGGCCCAGCTAGAAGCAGCATTTTGGGATGTATTTGCTGGCGTAGGTTGAAATCATGAGGTTGCACTGGCTCGAAGTCAGTCCTAACTTCAAGTGGAAATCTAGTGAGCATTCATTTTCCCGAGATGTTTTAACTTGACTGAATATGTTTCTAATCACTCTTATTGCAAAGATGCTTTTTTTCCCCAAAAAAGGCAACTGGACTTTCTGGGGGTTTTTTTTGAAGACATTTCACTTCTCATCCAAGAAGCTTCTTCCACTCTTCTTCAAAGAAAAAAAAGAACATTCAGTTGCCTCTTCAAAAAAAAAAAATAGCACCTTTGGGACAGTGGTGGGATTCAAATTTTTTTTACTACTAGGTCTGTGGGCGTGGCTTGGTGGGCGTGGCAGGGGAAGGATACTGTAAAATCTCCAGTCAGAGGTGATCTTTGCCGGTTCTCCGAACTACTCAAAATTTCCATTACCAGTTCTCCAGAACTGGTCAGAACCCGCTGAATACCACCTCTGCTTTGGGACAACTAAGACCTGGATGACTAAGAATCACCATAGACACAATCGCTCTTATGTGCATTAAAGTGTGATATGCCACCTCTTCTGTTAATGGAATCCCCATAATAATAAAAACTAGTTAGCAGTTGAAAGTTCCAATGGTGGAGCACTGTAGGTTGCATCTGGCTTCTTGGTAGAGACCCCGGATGAGTTGGATTTTTAGATTATAATTTTCTCAACCAAATCAGGACTCTCTACTCCACTGTTGAGCCCTCTGTCACAAATATAAATTCAAATGACAGCCCACTTGAATCAGATTTTAATGGGTCCATTGAAACACTACATCAACTTTCTTTGTGGTTGCATCCCTTGTAAAATGGCCCCTGCATTTAGTCCTGTTTTTTTCTCTCAAAGTTCTTCCCAGCTTGGTGATTTATTAATCTTCAATAAACACATTTGGTGGATGTGAAGTGAGGTTGCCTAGACACTTGAAGCAACCGCTAAATGGGGCAAATAAAAAATAGTAAAACATATTTAAAACTTCTCAAAAAAGTTCAGACTTTTGCTTTGAATATATTTCTCTTCTATTCCCATTAAGACATTTAAACATTGTTGAAGCTCTTTATGGTTTGGCTTCTGCTAGAAGCTTTCCTACCTTGAGTTCTGCTGCCTGCTTGAAGTCTCAATCCTAACTCAGTTCCGACCTTTCTTCTGTCCAGCCACCAGTTTAGTCAAGTCTTGCAATAATGGAAACTGAACAAGGAAAGATTTAACCTGGAAATAAGGAGAAACTTTCTGACAGTGAGAACAATCAACCAATGGAACAGCTTCCCCTCGGAAGTTGTGGGAGCATCATCACTTGAGACCTTCAAGAAGAGATTGGACTCCCATCTGTCAGAAATGGTGTAAGGTCTCCTACTTGAGCGGGCGGGGTTTGGACCAGATGACCTACAAGGTCCCTTTCAACTCTGATTATCTGTAATCTAATCTAGTCAGATTCTCTAAATGAAAGGGTGCCTCCTTCCTCAGTTTTTTTCCAACTGCCCTTTTGGTTACAAACATTGGTCCTCTTCTAAGCAATCACCAGCTATCATCAACTGACATCATTCTATTTCAGGGGTGTCAAACTCACAATAACATGTTGTGGTCATGTGGTTGGCATGGCCAGCACATGATGCATGTGACCCCCAGACCACGAGTTTGACACCCCTGTTCTATTCAGTTTTGTAAGTTGTCAGTTTAAAGACTCTTTTTCCTAGCAGTGATAGCTAAATTGGCTTCCACTCCAATAATATACATTATTAGTCTACTTGGGCACATTATAACCTAACACCAAAATTTTACAGAAATTGTAATTTCAATAGATAAATGTAGTGTAGCTTAACAAGGATAAGGATTCATAGCAGATATTACGTAATACCATATGCATAATGGTATACTGTATAATTTTTTTTCTATTTCTGCACCTACCATGTTTCCCTGAAAATAAGACCCTCTCTTATATTCTTTTGCCACAAAAAAATGGCACCAGGTCTTATTTTGGGGGGAAGTCATCCACTGACTAACCTCACTTGGCCACATTGCCCCAGCCTCTTTTTCGCTTTCAGAGGCCTTCAGGAACTTCTTCTTCTATGGCTGGCAAGGTTTTCCTGAAGGCCTTTGAAGTCGATAACCAAGCTCCGGATTGATCTGGAGCTTTGTTATCAGCTACAGATGCCTTCCAGAAAGCCTTGCCAGCCTTGCTGGCTGCAGAAGAAATGGGCTGGCAAGGCAGATGTCGGGGTGTGCAAGGCCTGGGTACAACTGTCCAAAGGTAAGTAGTAGGCTGGCTCCACCCCCCCACCCCACCCCCATAGCTTAATTTTTACCCATGCACTCTGGAGTGGACAGGATCTTAATTAGGGCTTATTTTGGCGGGTAGGGCTTATATTGGGTGCATGTGTAAAAATCAAGCTAGGACTTACTTTTAAGCTAGGTCATATTTTGGGGAAAACAGGGTACATGTCATGATTGCATTTGTGGATGATTACGATGATGATGATGATTTAATGTTGGGGATTACTCATGCTGATTAGGATGAATATATTAATTCTGTAACTTGATTCACATTCCAATCAAAATTGTACCTGAAAGCACCTGTTTCTTAATAATTGCTCAACACCAAAGGCCAAAAAGAACTGTAGCTGTTGAAAATGCCCCAAAAGGTAAAGGACAGTCCTTAATGTGTCTATTTTGAAAAACCTAAAGTGCATATTTAGTTTTTCAGGAGTAGTATTTGCAGATTAAATCAACCTGCAGATTTCAACCAGCAACATCCATAGGGTTGATTTGATCTTCAATTGGCTTGTCCTCTTCCATTCCAAAACTGCCTTGAAGCTTCTCAAGGAAGAGGAGAGAAGGAGGGATATTGTTGAATGTAGAGATGAAGTCTCTCAGCATGGATAATTCGGCATTAAAGCTGGTAGATATGGCTTCTAGTATCTTTTGGGACTGTTACAAAAGTTCTTCTTCTCTCTATAGATCTACTCAGCTATTGATTTCTGTGATTTCAGCCCTCAGTGTCCTTCTGCCTTTTAAAAATTTCTGTGGATAGTCACTGTTGCTCTCTTTTCCTCTGACCTTTCACAGCTGAGTTCTTTTTTTGTCTCTGCCTTACTCCAGCTGACCTACAAATTTCCTGCCCTTAACAGATCAACACCCAGCCTTTTATATTTTCCAGTTAGTACCTACAATCAGATTACAGGTTACACGCTGACAGATTGATTTTCCATTCACTTCTAACTAAGGCCAGTGGATACAAACAGAATGCACTGTTTGGTCGGTGACTGACCTTTCCTCTTTTGTGACACCATTATCCAGTATAAGCGGATTTTTAAGGCTGCAATGAGACAGCTGCAGGAAAGAAATATTTTATTAGCAACTCTATTATAGATGTGCTGCTTCTTGAAAGGCTGATAGCAATATCTGTGGTGATCCTCAATTGAAAATGCGGCTAACTTCTAATTTCTATCAAGTGACTTTATAGAAAATAGTAGCAGTTACAGGTGGTGCTTGATTTATATCAGTTTATTTAGTGACTATTCAAAGTTACAAGAGCTGTGGTGATGCAGTGGTTAGAGTGCAATATTGCAGGCTACTTCTGCTGACTGCCAGCTTTGTGCAATTTGGTAGTTTGAATCTCATTAGGCTCAAGGTTGATTCAGCCTTCCATCCTTCCAAGGTGGGTTAAATGAGGACCCAGATTGTTGGGGGCAATTGGCTGACTCTGCAAACCTCTTAGACAGGGCTATAAAAGCACTGTGAAGTGATATACACTGCTCAAAAAAATAAAGGGAACACTTAAACAACACAATAGAACTCCAAGTCAATCACACTTCTGTGAAATCAAACTGTCCAATTAGGTAGCAACACTGATTGACAATCAATTTCACATGCTGTTGTGCAAATGGAATAGACAACAGTAGAAAGCATAGGCAGTTAGCAAGACATCCCTAATAAAGGAGTGGTTCTGCAGGTGGTGACTACAGACCACTTCTCAGTTCCTATGCTTTCTGGCTAATGGTTTGGTCACTTTTGAATGCTGGTGGTGCTTTCACTCTAGTGGTCGCATGAGACGGAGTCTACAACCCACACAAGTGGCTCAGGTAGTGCAACTCATCCAGGATGGCACATCAATGTGAGCTGTGGCAAGAAGGTTTGCTATGTCTGTCAGCATAGTGTCCAGAGCATGGAGGCGCTACCAGGAGACAGGTCAGTACATCAGGAGACATGGTGGAGGCCGTAGGAGGGCAACAATCCAGCATCAGGACCGCTACCTCCGCCTTGTGCAAGGAGGGACAGGAGGAGCACTGTCATCTCCCTGCAAAATGACCTCCAGCAGGTCACAAATGTGCATGTGGCTGCTCAAATGGTCAGAAACAGACTCCATGAGGGTGGTATGAGGACCTGATGTCCACAGGTGGGGGATGTGCTTACAGCCCAAAACCGTGCAGGACATTTGGCATTTGCCAGAGAACACCAAGATTGGCAAATTCACCACTGGTGCCCTGTGCCTCTTCACAGATGAAAGCAGGTTCACACTGAGCACATGTGACAGACGTGACAGGGTCTGGAGACACCATGCAGAATGTTCTGCTGCCTGCAACATCCTCCAGCATGATCAGTTTGGCAGTGGGTCAGTAATGACGTGGGGTGGCATTTCTTTAGGGGCTATACAGCCCTCCAAGTGCTCGCCAGAGGTAGCCTGACTACCATTAGGTACCGAGATGAGATCCTCAGACCCCTTGTGAGATCATATGCTGGTGCGGTTGGCCCTGGGTTCCTCCTAATGCAAGACAATGCTAGACCTCATGTGACTGGAGTGTGCCAGCAGTTCCTGCAAGATGAAGGCATTGATGCTATGGACTGGCCTGCCTGTTCCCCAGACCTGAATCTAATTGATCACATCTGGGACATCATGTCTCGCTCCATCCACCAATGCCACGTTGCACCACAGACTGTCCAGGAGTTGGGGGAAGCTTTTGTCCAGGTATGGGAGGAGATCCCTCAGGAGAACCTCTGCCACCCCATCAGGAGCATGCCAAGGCATTGTAGGGAGGACATACAGGCACGTGGAGGCCACACACACTACTGAGCCTTGTTTTGACTTGCTTTAAGGACATTACATCAAAGTTGGATCAGCCTGTAGTGTTGTTTTCCACTTCAATTTTGAGTGTAACTCCAAATCCAGACCTCCATGGGTTGCTAAATTTGATTTCCATTGATAATTTTTGTGTAATTTTGTTGTCAGCACATTCAACTATGTAATGAACAAAGTATTTAATAAGAATATTTCATTCATTCAAATCTAGGATGTCTTATTTTTGTGTTCCCTTTATTTTTTTGAGTAGTATATAAATCTACTTGCTATTGCTACAACGGCACTAAAAAAGTAACTTATATTCACACTTGTAACTATTGCAGCATCCCTGTGGTCACATGATCGACATTTGGATGCTTGGCAACTGACTCATAGTGTCATGCCCCTGTTAGAGAGGAGGAGAAACCAACAGGGAGTGGGACTGTGGCTTCGGAGGTTGTGGAGGAAACTAGGGAAGGGCACAGTCCGGCTGAACATTCAGAGGAAGACCTAGGCCCATCCCCTCTTCATCCTAGTGCACGCAGGGAGGAGTGGATAAGGGAGAAACATGAATGGCGTGGACTATGGGGGAAGAAAGGGCCTTGATCCCCTCATGGGCTGCAGCTGTTAGGACTTTAAAAGGACACACTGCACATGGGCCAGTGCTGGAAGCAAAGCATGAAAATATATCTTGGTTGTCAGTTCTTATCTGAGTTCTGGCATCCTTCCCAGTGTGTGTATTTCAATATCTGTGGTTATCTTCAAGCCCTTATCCTGCCTTGTCTCATTAATTGCTTCAGTGTAGTTTGTGTTGCTGTTTTTCTATTTATAATTTTTATGTATTTTGAGTTTGAATGGAAGTTCTTCCTTTTTGCAACTGTTTGTGGAGGAGTTTTTTCTCTAGTCAATGGTAATTGGACCTTTGAAGCCAAGTTGAAGAAATTAAAGGGACCACCTGTTTTTGTAATTTTGTAGCTTTTGTATCCCATCCTGGATCATCACACATAGGTCTCAGGGTTGTGTAATCACCTTTTGTGACGTTCTGACAAGCAACGTCAATGGGGAAGCCAGATTCACTTAACAACCATGTTACTAACTTAACAACTGCTGTGGCAAGTTGCAAATGTGGCAAGAACAATCTTAAAATGCAGCAAAGCTCACTTTACAAATTTCTCACTTAGCAACATACTAATTGGGCTCTATTGTGGTTATAAGTTGAGGACTACCTGAACTGCAAAAAAGGGTCAGAAAATCAGATCGGTCCTGTGGGTGCCATGACTTATAACCATTATGACTTATGAAAGAAATTCCAGGCTCCATCATGTCATTAGCTAAAAACTACCTGTATATATTTTTTGAATAAAAACTCTACAACCCTAAAACAAAAATTAGCAAAAAAAACCCAACCATCTTTCCCTCCCTTTGCTGCTCTTAATGTAGGACTGTGATTTCCCAATCAACCCTTAGAGGCAGAAGAAAGAAAATGAATTTATGCGGCCTAAAGTGTATTTGTCAGAATAAGCAAAGGACACTGTCCTACTGTGACAGCACATGACAGAAAAGATTTAATTTCTTTGAAATTTCCTCGCTCTGTCAATCTTCCATCCCTGCACAAACAAGTAAAACATCAATTGGGTTTCAAATTTTGTTGAAACAATTTCAATTGTCTCTGGTTCATTTGATTTGGCCCAGTTCCCTACAAACTGGTTCTCTGCTGTTTGAAGTGTGCTTCTGTTCCTTACTGTGTTTCCGCCTTCATTCAGATTGTTTCTCTGATCTGCTCCTGGAATTTATTCTTTTTCCATTCCAGATCTTAATCAAGCCAACAAAGATCAAGCTGTGTGTTATGAACTAATAAAAACGCTTAAATAAAGTTTTAACAAACCTTAAAGAAAAAGCAGGGTTCTAATCCTGCACTTCTGATTGGCCGATAATAGCGATATCAGATTGGTCCATTCTGGGGAATCTGATTGGCTGTTAAACGAGCCACTCTCATTGGTTCAAGGGTTTAACACTTCTATGTTTCTCATTGGTTAATAGGTCAGCAGCCTGCCCTATAAAAGGGCTGCTGCTGCCCTAGGGTTTTCGCTCTGTTCACGATGATTAATAAAGAGTTGAAGTTCACTGTTCATTGCCTCGTCTCCGTTCCTTGCACCCATGCACAGAACTTAACACTGTGAATCACTGTTGCCTCTCTATGGTATGGTAGTAATGAAAGACCATCATATTTGGTTTCTACAGGGCAAATTTTTACCTTATAGAAGATGCCTCAGCTTCCCAGAGTTGATTAATCCCTCTGTTTAGGGATTCTGCAGACTGTAGCCCTCATAGATCTGGAGAACATCCAACTGGGGAAGTATATAAAGTCAGCAACCTCATTGAACTTTGATGTTTTGAAATGTTGGTTGACTTCACTGGTACAGTAACACCCATTGTGCCCATGGGAATGACTTTTTGTCCTCAGGTATTTTATCAAGTTTATAATTAGTTACATGCACAATACTGGCAATGTGGCTTTTATCTGTTTTCTGTTCTTGTACTAATTATAAACTCCTTTTCATTGAGTGTTTGCTGTTTTTAATGTTTGTAATAACTTATCATTTCTCTCTGGAGAATGTTGGCGATTTTGCAAACTTGTCACTCTCATTTCTGCACATCCCAGAAGCAAATGGAACTGAGTTGCTTTGTAAAAACTTGTCATTAGGGGCCAAGAAAGACTGCACACCCGGGAGTTTGTTAACCTGCTTGCAACTCATTTTGTATCTGTTCTGAAGAAAATGGAATTTATTAGAACTTTCAATCCAGATGAGGTCTGCAGGTCATATGGGGATGTAGTGAGGGGGTAAATGTGTGCTAAAAAATACAAACAAGCCCCAAACAAATAATCCTTTAAAGGCACTAGTAACCTTCAAAAGAATTTCCTCCTCCAGCTCCGCTAGATATTCCTGGGAGTACCATGAAACAAAATAATAATAATAATAATAATAATAATAATAATAATAATAATAATAATAACAACAACAACAACAACAACAACAACAACAACAACAACAACAACAACATAATGCAGTGTGGACTTACTAGTGTTAAGTAATTACATTACTTGCATAATAATCAATAATAACACTAAATTAAAGGGCCCAATTATTTTAGGCTGCCTATTGCCTTCCAGGCATGCTGGATAACATCTTCCAACATTTCTCACAGATACTTCGATGAAAGCTACGGGTGTGGCCATTTGGATTCAAAAAAGATTTCCAAATGATGTGCAACATGTTATTATTGACGTAAATGGGCAGTGTTTAATTTTGTGTGCTAAAATTGCAGGGACTGTATTTATGGATCTAATTGAGATTCTCCTATTATGTTTTGTGAATCTTTTGGACACCTGAATGAATGTATTTAAGATTAAGTGGTACTAGGAGAATATTTTAATGAAATATTGGATTCTGAGCTTGATGGAAGTATACTGGCACGACAAAAAAGCAACCTTTAGTGTGGGACATAATTAAGATTTATATGGAAGAATCGAATTTAATAGAATCGAGGCATTTGATGTTTTCAACAATAAAAGAATATATGTTTTATTCAAATATGCACCATTTTTTTGGCATGATTTTTTTTTTAAATATCAACTTTATATCACAAAAGTCAAAAATATAATATTGACATTTATTATGTATCAGATCATAGTGCAATTACTTTGAAATGTGCATTTCAGAAACTGATCAGGGTACCCAGAAATTATTTTACCTCTTATTTTTAACCTAATTTTTGTATGATGCATAAGCAATAATTTTTAATCCTTATGCATGGTTTATATGCTTCCTCTTTAAAAATCAGGGCACTTGATGTTTCTAAATTCAGATCAAACTATTGTAAATTCTCTACACGTATTTGTTATACAAATTCATTATCATTCAATAAGGAGATATTGGTATGCTAATATCACAACAGACAGAATTAATGCTAACAAGTTTATGGGAGAAAGGTGAAAGATTTTGGCTGCTCAAAGCAAAAAATGACAGGGCAGTGATATAAATTATTAGAGGTGAGAAAGATAAAATGTGTAAAACTTTAAAGGATATCAATATCATTTTTTCAAAATTCAAATTCATATTTCATATTCAGAATTATATAACAAATCAAAGAATGTATTGAAAGAAGATATAAAAGCCTTTCAAAATAAATTTAACCTACCATCCCTAGATGGTAAAAAGCAATTTTTATTTGCTCTACTATCTAAGATAGAGATTAAATAATTTTTACAATTGCAAGTGGTAAAGCATCAGGGTTGGATGGATTTCCTATAGAGTCGTATAAAACATTTATGGCTCTTTTGGTGCCAAAATTTTGCCAATTGTATGATGAGATATTTGTTAGGGATGTTGTCAGGGATATAATCAAGTTTATATCACAATTATACCAAAAGCAAACATAGACACTTTCAGTGTGTTGAGTATCATCCTATCTCGCTGATTAATGTTGCTGCAAAGATTTTAACAGCAGCTAACAAATTACAAGTAATATCCTTTATTACTAGGAATGACCAAGATGTGTTTATAAAAGATAAGCAAGTAGCAGACAACATTAGGTTAATTGTAGACTTAATAGACTTGAATTAAAAATAAAGACCAATTTATGATTTTATCATTAGATGCTGAAAAAGCCTTTAACAAAATATATGAACAGCACATGTTTGCCATACTAAACAGATTAGGATTTGCTTTGGAATTCATAAAATGGAGTAAGATATAATTCAGCTGAATATATATTAGTTTTATTTGCAGATGACATTCTTTTGTTTATTGCTAAACCTCACACTACAGTTCAATTACAATGTACAACACTACATGGAATTTGACAACCGAATAATATAAATGGATTATTTTCAGAAATTGTGTGGGCCCATCACTGGAGGCTTTCAAGAAGAGACTGGACAGCAACATGTCTGTAATAGTGTAAGGTCTCCTGCTTAAGCAGGGAGCTGGACTAGAAGACCTCCAAGTTCCTTCAAATTCTGTTATTCTATTCTATGTTTCTCCATGCCTTTACTACATAGCAATATTGGGCAGATAAATATATGGCCCCATTCACCCAATGGATTGGAAACTGAGTACAGTTGCCACTTATGAGCAAATCACCTATAGATGATCTATACCACTAGAGGCTTTCAAAAAGAGACTGGACAGCCACTTGTCTGTAAGGGTATAAGGTCTCCTGCTTGAGCAAGGGTTGGACTAGAAGATCTTCAAGGTCCCTTCCAACTCTGTTATTTTGTTAGATTTAGACTTTGTATGGATAACTGTAGTAAAATATGGGACTTGTTTATAGAAAATACAGTAGGATGAAATAGCGTAGTAGTTATATACTGTGAGTATTAGAAATAAATACATATGTACCTCAACATTTTCAGAATTATAGCTGTTTACTTTTATAACAATACATTTTTGGACTTTTTCTGTTCTATTCTTTTAACTTTTTTTTAAAGCACTTTAGTGTATTTTTTCTTTGATGATGTATATATTTCTATCCTTCTGTTCCTGATATTTCTGTTCCCTTTTTATGATTATTTTAAAAACAAAAATAAATTTAAAAAAAATCATCATTTCTGACCCTCAGCCAGGCTATTTAGAATGATTTGAAAAGCAGTTTAAGTATGTCTTGAGAGGAATGGTAACAGTTATCTTAGTAGATTCTGGTAATCCAGGAGAGACAGTGTTTGGGAAGAGAATGCTAATCTCTCATGTACGCTAGTGAAATGGCAACCTCTTAATTTGGTTGGAGCAGGGTGCTTGTGTCATGCCTCAAATGTGCACTCAGGAGCATTATTGAAGGACACTGACCCAGATGGACAGCTTTCAAAGGCAAAGATTCTAGTTTTTCCAGGACTGTACACTTTATAATAGTTAATAGAACAGCAAATCCAGACATCTCTGGGGAAAGAAGCCAGAGCTGTATTTTGTGCATCTATTTAGGCATGTCTGCTGTCTATAGCCATCATAATCTTCAGGCTCCCTTACACAAAGTTGTCAGCAATAATTTTGTTAATCAAGGATCATTTATTCCCACAAAAGACACTTCTACTAATACTAAAAAGCTAAATTGAATGTGTCAGTTTAGCTCTTTAGTACTACATCAAAGTGTTGATATCACAGAAGCTTCATAAAGGTGGGTGGCCCAGCAACTTGGTGCTCAATTGGAAATTTAGAGTTGATGTAAGACTGAGTGCCAGAGCTCATCTCCATAGTAACTGTTTAGGTCTTCCTGCCTTATAGAAAGCTTGAATGCAGATAGAGAAATCAACAAATTAGCTTTTTTTTTTAAAAAAAAAAAAACAATTATAAATACCTTTATACAAATAAGAAATGTATCCCTAAGTTAGCAGTGATAATTAATAGAAACATCTTTGAAAAAGGCTTTTCAGAGGTAAGCAGCCCTCCATTGAAGAGATTCTATGCCGTCATAATTTATGAATCAAGGAAACATTAAATGTTTGCATCTCCGTTTTATTTCTTCTAAATTTTATGAGGAATGTAAAACGTTAATTTTACAGGTGCCCAATTGTTCTGTCAGGAAAGTAAAACTAGAACTGCATCAAGAAGATTGAGTTGGAACAGACTTCATGTATTCCAAGTATGAGATTGAGTTCTGCATGCTTCAAAAATGAGTCCAAAGAAACATCCAGTCCTCATGTGAGCATTGCTTTTCTCTGTTGTTCTTTAAAGCATCCCTTTCTCTTTCAGGGTTCAGCTTTAATGTAGAAAAAATGTGCTACTTGATGGAATTCATTCTGTTAGGGATAACATTGTTTACCCTCACTGGTTTAGGTAAAATAATAAATATGTTATCACGGTTTGTTAGTTAAAGTGTCTGTAACTTTAACTGTAAGAATGTAATTAAGGGAGTGGTTGTAAAAGCACCATAAAAGAAGCAAGGCATGGCAGCTTGCTCTCTCTGGCTTTATGATCCCTAATTACTGGATAGACTGAAGACTGCATTTTTCCCCTACTGGAATGGGAGAGAGAAAGGACTATTGATTTATCAACAGTGAAAGGACTGATTTATTGTAACTGAACTGACATTGGATATTCTACATGGACTTTGCTAATTGAATATCTTTGAATGGACTGACTAAAAACGATACATGACTAATGGACTGTTATTTTGACTATGCTATAAAACTCTAAGTGGAATAAACTATATTTTTGATAACACAAGCGTATCTGTTATTTTTACTATATGTTAAGTAACATACAAACTTATCTCACACATTTATCTGTATGCCTATCTAGCTAACGCTGCACATTCTGTTTAGCTTGTCTCCTTAACCCTGGTTGGGGAACCCAGACTTTACACATTCAACAAAATTGGTGTGTTTCTTTTCAGACTCATGAAAAATCATGAAAAAAAAAGAGAAGAAGCTGCTGTAATGGATAGAAATGTTCTGCTCCCAAGAGTCTCTGGAAGGAGAATTAACCAATAAAAAAAATCAAGATGGCAACCATAACTGCACGATCAATGTATGATTTCTTTTCGTACAGCCTCATAAAAGGGGGGATGTGTGTCCATCTGCACAGTTGCATCTGGCTTGTTGAGGTTTTTGATCACACCAGGGACATGTATATCAGAAGGTTTGAAGCATTTCTTCCAAATGATTTTTTAAAAATATGTTGAGTCATAAAATCAATATACAGATGCAATATGCTGATGCAATATAAAATCTGTGTGGATCTTCATAGAAATGGGCTTTTGTCTGAAAGGATTTATCTGTTATAATGATGAGGCAGTTGAGTTGTTTGATCAGGAACAACTGAATCATGATGATCTTTATTGGAGTCTAGTCTTACATTTATACACATTTTTAGTTATCCTCCATCACTGGTTAACTTTGGTTACTGCTTAACTTTGGTTACTGTTTAGCACAGTAATCCATACAATTAATTATCTCTAGTTAAAGTCTAACATATGTTTACTTCCTCTCTCTAATCCTCCTTTAGATTAGTGACTTTGTTTACCTGAGTTGTATTTGCTTGGAAACATTCTTTATCTGAGGTTTGCCATCCGAGATTGGAACATTCCTGCAATTACAACTCTACATTTATCCACTCATTTCAAGTATGATAAAATATTCCTGGACTGAAGCATTAGCTTGTAAGTGCTTTCAGCTATTAGGTAACAAGGGCGAAAGAATAGATTCCACAAATCTGAAATTTGCCCATTCATGTTTTATCAAAAAGCTAATCATCAAAGATAAGCAATCATGTTTGACTTTCTTAAGTCTAGAAACAAGGACAATATTATTTTTCAGGGAAAAAGCCCCACATTCATATACCTCATATAGAATAAGTAACTATTTGTTTTTTGATAAAGGTCTGCGAAAAGAACCCATGAACATTTAAATTCTAATAAGGATCAACATAAAAGAAAACAATTTGCTACTAGCTCATTACATTTTTATTCCTTTCCAGAAATTGTGCATTTAGCCTTGTTAATGAAAACAATGAGGGGTGTTTTGTGATTAGAACTTCATTTTTATTGTGTTTGATGACTAGCTGAGTTAAACTTGCTGCAGTTATTTTTCCTACTTTACTGAGATGTTTAACTGAGATGTTTACTGAGATGCATGGTGAGTTTTGAAGAATCACATTAAAGTAATTTATGTTCTGATACCAAAGAATTTATGTTCAGAGGGTGTTTGCAAAGCATAAATAGAATAGAAAATTCACCAGATATGTCTCCAAGTCTGAATAACATTGTACTTTTTCCCTTCCTCCTTGACTGCTCTGTTTTCCCACTTTTTGTCAGTCATGCCAACTTAATCCTAGATACCTTGCAAACATTTATCAACACTGCAATTTTCTATAGCTTCCTTTGTTATAAACACTTAGCAAAATTTATAAATTCTCTCAAAAGTGGAACTCAGGATTTAAATAATGAATTGAAAGAAAAAGAATACATTTTAAGTATAATTTATAACCCAGTAAAAACTTTCTAGTTGGTGGGAAGCTCTAATAAAGAAAAGACAAAGTGTAAATTGAAAAAAATTGGACAACCATTAAATATAATAAAAGAAAAACCAATGCTAAGGAGCACATCAACCAGCTGTAGAATTGACAATGAAGACATTGAAGTGGTGGATAAGCCTTGACTTTTAGGATTGATTATCAAATACGAAGGAACCTGGGTTGAGAAGTATGTTGGAGATTGGCAGACAGCTAGCCATGAAGACCTTGGAAAAGATATTCCAATGTCATACATATCTGTACCAACTGCACAATGATTTTCACTATGACAGTCAACTGAAGAAAAAGTTGGACTTGAAGAAGCAGAATAAAAAGAATTATAATACTTTAGAACTTTAATGTTGTAGAAGAATACTAAGAATACTATGAGTAATGAAAAAAACCTAAATAAATGGATCATAGAACAAATCAATCCAAATTAGATTGTCACAATGCACAACTGACCAAGTTCAAATTATTATAGTCTGGACACATAATGCATAGATCCAGTTTCTTTGAGAAGTCCATGACTGTGGCAAAAGGTGAAAGGAAAAAGAAGAGAATAGTCAGTAACAAGGTGGATGAGCTGAATTAAGTGGCAATGGATGCACCAGAAAAGCCAAGTTATAGCTAGATCTTGCTCGGAAGGATTTATTTATATGGTTGTTAAGAAAATCAGTAAGATGCTGAACTAGAAGCAGAGAGAGCCTGAATATTGTCCTTTCTTAGTCACAGAAGCCAATCTATGTCAACCAAAGTTAAACAAGCCTGGTTGACATTGGGCCAACCATAGTTTTTCAGTCATAGATTAGAATCTTTTAAAAAATCTACTAACTTATGGTGGATCATCATGGTAGATAATTATTCATCATTATGTCAATGGAGACACCACCATTTTATTCATTTTGCAGTGGCTGTTGATAGTAGTGACAATATTGCTACTAATAATAACAATACATATAAATATCATAATTCTGTAATATTTCTTTCTCTCAAGGCGACGTTCTACCTTCAGCAAGAAGCACAATTTTCTACTGAGTAGAAAAATAATTTTTTGGCTGAATCTCCCTAGGGTGATGGGTGAGGGGGAATCCTGTAAGTTATAAAGAAGGAAAGGAAGGTCGTAAACTCAATTGAATGTTAAGAATCTGACAAATATAGGAAAACAGAACATAAGCTTAGCAAAATCTAACCGCACCCTCTTTTCCTACTTAGTTTGGATAGATTCAAAATAAATAGTGTCCCATTTCATGTTTTATTCTTTAATAAGGGGGTTTAACATTCAATAAAACTTTATCCACAAAACAAAACAATGTAAGAAAAGTGGCTTTTTAGAATTCTTCATTCTCTCAGGCTGCCTGATACTTTGAATATTCAACAAGAGGCAGGAGGAGAGGAAACATCAATCAGAATAGAACTGGAAGGGACCTTGCAGGAGACTCTATACTAGAAATCTCCAAACTTGGCAACTTTAAGACTTGTAGACTTCAACTCCCAGAATTCTGGGAATTAAAGCCTACAAGTCTTAAAGTTGCCAAGTTTGGGGATCCCTTCACTTTACCATTTCAGATAGGTGGCTGTTCAGTTTTTTCTTAAAAACCTCCAATGATGAAGCCCTCACACTTCTGAAGGCAAACTATTGTAGTGCAATTGAAAGAAACCATCATTCCCAAGAATAAACAATTAATTAATGGGAGCTTTGCTGCATCTTTTCCCAATCTGGTATGAATTTGATGTTTTGGATATCATAGAGAGAGACGAGGTGGACATCAGTTTTGAATACATCCTTACTAATTTCTAGTGCAAATAAACTTATTAGTTTTAATGGTTAATCTATGTAAATCCAATACTACAATCTGAATCTCCAGCTTTTGGCCACAATTCTAGCACCTTATCCATTTTCAAAATACCTGAACAGTAGAATTTGAAATCCAATCATATTTAGATCCACGACTTGTTAACACTCCCAAAGATGACTTCTCAAGCTCCAAAGTCTACCCTATAAGTATGAAGATCAGCTGTCCACAAACTAGTGCCTTCCAAGGTTAAGAATGTAGGGCTAGCAGTAAAACACATCTGGAAACTACCAGTCTGTGAAAAACCCATTGTTGCTCATTTTTCCAATGAGCTACATATAGAAGAGTCATAAAAAGAGAGTCTGCCATGCATCCTCTTCTTATTGTTTACCTACTGGGGAAACTCATCCTGTGTGTGTTTGTATGCCTCTCTGTGTGTGATCTTTCATCTACAATCTTCCATCGTTCTGTCTTCTAGTAATCTGAAATTTGCAACACAATGTTTTTCATACTATAGAACTTCACCACTGAGTGTTTGTTAGCTGTCTGTGTTGATATAAAACTCATTTCTTTTTCTTTTTGTAATGTCTGTCATGCATTTTGTGGGCAAGCTGTTCATGAATTAGCAGGGACAAAACCTTATTTATTTAAACAGAGTATGAGGGCTTTTGATGTTGCTCTAGAAGCATAATGCAGTGTGTAATTAAACCAAATGTTTACCAATGGTGTTCAAGGAAAGTATTAGCAGGTTAGTTGTGGAATTCTGACTTCACATTTGCATATCTCCATTCTGTACCCTGTACATGGTTATAGGCAATTTTAATATCTTTGCTGTGGACTACATACTGTATTGCAGTATTTGTTATTACATCCTATGAATGATTTTATGATTCTATTGACAATCTCTATTTTACATGAGAAACTATCAAAACTCCAGATATTAAAGAATTCATTTAGTCCAAATCTTAATATTTATTACAGAATTCCAAAGTGAAACTTTCGCTGTTCTAGCAAAAAAACCTATTTATTCCTCTCTTCTTCCCAAAAAAACCCAGGTGCATAAAAGAAATCCATTGTAAAACAGTATGCAATATAGCAATTATCAATGGAAAAATAATAGAAGCAAAATAAGTGTTGCAATCAACTGCATAATAAGTAAAACTGCATCAAAACAAAAGCTGTTACTCTGTATGGTGCGCAAACTCTGTAGCATTTCATAAAAAGCATTTTCTTTCCATTTGATAGAAGGGTTTGTTTTCATTTTTTCAAATTAGTCAAGTATATTTGTATTTATTTAATTAGGAGGTGCCCATATGTAAAAACCTGCATTTCCGGTACAATCACCTCTCCAGTCTACAGCCCTTCTAGCTTTTATGGGTATCTGCAGAAGAAGAGGTCAAAAACATCAAAATGGCAGCCAATGCTAATACATTGAAGCCCCGGTCTGCCTTTTTTTTTTTTTTTTTTTCATGTGAACCTTTTAGAGATCTTCTAGAGATCCTCAAGCATGCAGGCAAAGATTATACAGTCTTTCAAAAGTGGCCAAACACTCCAGTGGGATTTTAGCAGCCATCTAATAAGAGCAGATGCTGCTTTGTGGATTGGTAATGGGTTAAAAAGAATAATTCAAAGAAACTAGAAAGAAGGTAACATCCTGGATGAGGACTTTTATTTGTAGAATTATTCCACAGACATAGCAGGGGACCAGAATTTAATTTCTTTTGGAGTTGGAGGTAAGCTGGCCAAATTAATGGAAAACATGGAATTATTTAAGCAAGTTAAAAAAACAAAAATGGGCAATGAAAAACTCCTGGTAGGAGAAATATATATTAAATAGATATTAAAATTGGACATGCAGTCAAGGTTATTGGACAAGAATCATTTCTCCCTTAAGAACTAATGTCTGGTTATGCAGATAAACAAGGAGCAGATTACCATAATTCCAGATAAGAACCTAGCTACACAATTAAGTCTAACACTATCAGAATACTCTGGCATTTCTTTCCTTTAACTACACAAGAGAAAAGGGTATGAACATTTTTAGAAGAGTATTGCAGAATTGCTCCAGAAGTTGAAATATACCAATTATTTAATCATGATGTCCTCAAGATGGATAAAGAAATGGTCCTGCATGTTTCTATTTAAAGAAGTTAAGTTATCAAGAAATGTCTCCTCCTTCCTATGGCTAAAACCTATTTTACATTGCAAAAATCCCTTAAAAATTAAACATTGAATGAATACATAATTGCGTGTACTTTCTTGTAATCCTGCTTAGAGTTTAGGAGCTGAGCCAACGTGCGGTATGCTCATGTTTGCTGCCCTGTCATTTCAGTTGAGAACCCGAAGTTGAAGACTTGTGTTTCAGGTAAGGGATTTGCTGTGAACAACAGTTCTTAGCCCAAGGGCTCAGTTATGTGTTAATATGGAGCATGCAGCTGTTTTGGCTGTCCCTAATTTCAGAGCCATGTTTGAGAGAGTTTCAACATCAAGACCGATAAGTAGCAGAGAGATCATCTAAAGGGTCTTCAAACTTGACAGCTTTAAGATTTGTGGACTTCAACTCCCAGAATTCTTTCTCCAGTCATGTTAGCTCAGGAATTCTGGGAATTGAAGTCCACAAGTCCTAAACTTGCCAAGTTTGAAGACCCTTAATTAAACCTTCTCTTTCTCCACTTGCCAATTTCTTTGTGAATTAGTCTGTTTTAACTTATGGAAGTTAACAATTCTATTGCAAGTGATTCCTTTCATAGTTGCAGAACCCCGGAATATTGATATTATGGTAAAAGAAGTCAGCAAAAGATGTTGAATGCTGAGTTTATTTTAAAATTCTAGATTTCCAGTTTAAAAATACATTTTAAAAGGCTTCATAGGGTTATAAGCAGAGGTGGTATTCAGCAGGTTCTGACCACCGGAGAACCGATAGCAGGCATTTTGAGTAGTTCAGAGGACTGGAAAATACCGCCTCTGACTGGCCCCTCCCCTATCTATTCTCTGTCTCTCATTGAGTCCCAGCTGATCAGCTGAGTCTTCTTCTGTTGCCCTGCACAGGAGAATGGAGCTGGAAAGCAGCTTAGTGGGGCAGGGAGGGAATGGGGATTTTGCAGCAACCTTCCCCCAAGAGTGGAAGAAAATGGAGATTTTACTGTATTCTTCCCCTGCCACGCCCACCAAGCCATGCCCACCAAACCACGCTCACCAAGCCATGCCATGCCATGCCACACCCATCAAGCCATGCCCACAGAACCGGTAGTAAAAACATTTGAATCCCACCACTGGTTATAAGAGTTATGATTGGATATCTGAAGCATGGATGCCAATGGATCTGCAGTGACAAAAATCCTGGAATCCATCCGACTTTGCTCCTCCTCTTTTGGGGCTAGCAAGAATCCACAGAGAGTTAGAGACTTTTTCATTTCTGGATCCCTAAGCTTCCAACCTACAATTATTTTTTATACAAGGTTAAAAGTGCTCTTTTAAATTATTTGCCCCAAGCTCCCTTCCCCTTAATTCTCTTTTTGTAAACATAATGCTTAATCAGTTATTATACTAATTACAGGTAGTCCTTGACTTACACCATTCATTTAGTAACAGTTTGAATTTACAACGGAGCTGAAAAAAGTGATTATGACTGGTCTTCACACTTATGATTGCTGCAGCATCCCCATGGTCACATGATCAAAATTCAGACACTTGGCACTGGCATGTAATTATGACAGTTGTAATGTCCCAGGCTCATTTGATCACATTAGTAATGTTCTGTATGGTTAATTTGCATTCTTGTAAATACGCCTTCCAATTGGCTAAGACGCACGGCAACCCGATTGGCCTGGCAGGCTGTGGCTGATTGGCCGCGATGAATCCCCCGTGATTGGAGGGAACCGATCGCAGGGAATTCAAAGCGGTGTCATTGGCCACAACTTGGCCGGCTAGGTCGATATAAGCTGTGGTCAAGCCTAGCCGCCCTGAGCCGATCTCGGGACTTAATAAAAGAGCTGAACTAAGTCACGGGCTCCCGAGTTTCTTTCCTGTGATGAACTTAACACTGGCGACGAGGATGGGATCGCGAAATTGAAACCCACCGAGCACGTGGCACCACAGACAAAGAAACTGACAAGATGGCCAGCATCGCACCACCCTCACCTTTCAACCAAGCTACTGAGGACTGGGAATCCTACATAGATCGGTTCCTGATGTTCCTAGAAAGTAGCAACCTCAAGGAAGCGAACGGACAGAAAAAAAGGGCCATTTTCCTGACACATTGCGGGCCCGCAGTGTTTAAGATGGTGAAAGCTCTCGCAAAGCCCGAAGATGTGAAAGAGATGGACTGGGCTGACCTCGAGCCTTTGTTGCGAAGCCACTGTGCCCCCGCCGTACCCACCCTCATCCGGCGACACGACTTTTACCACCAGGATCAGAAGGGGGGTGAGAGCATCGGCGACTTCGTAGCCAACCTCCGAAACCTGGGGGGCATGTGCGGCTTCACCGATATGGACGAGGCACTCTGAGACTACATTGTCCTCAGGCTCAGGGACCCGGTTTTACAGAGCTGACTGATGGCCAAGGGCAACATTTCCCTCACCGACGCCATCGCCGAGGCAACCGCCGCCGAAGATACCCAAAAATCCGCGGCCCGAATGTGGAGACCAGCCACAACAACCGAGATGACACCGGAAGCAAGCCGCCGACTCACCACCACCCACCATGGCGACCTCGACTCCGCCACTGACACCACGGACGATGAGGACATCCACCGACTCCTGACAGAGCGAGACCGGCGCGACCGACGGGGTCATAAGTCGAGACCCAACTGTGCTGGGTGCAGAGGCGACCACCCATGATCAGAATGCCGGTTTCTCGATGTGATCTGCCAGCACTGCGACAAAAGAGGTCACATCGCCCGAGTCTACTGACTCAAGAAAACCTACAGCCCCCGACGGCGAGACAACAGCAACCGGAGATGAGAAGGCACCCCCCCCCCAGACCCAGGGACCGCCCAACCGAGAATCGTTGGAACTGGGATGGACGGGGTCAACGGGACGGCGAGAACCAGCAGAGAGAGGAAACCCACCAGACGGTCATCATCGGCCATTCCTCAAGCGCAGATGCCCGAAAGGTATACATGGAAGTGGGCATCGAGGGCAAGCCATGCAAAATGGAGGTGGACTCCGGGTCCTACCTCTCCATGGTTGCATGGCGGGAAATCAAGCGCCTGGTGCCCGACATCCATAAAAGGGGGCTGGAAAGCCAGAAATTAATCCTCAAAGACGACCAAGGAAACCGCATCCCGGTAGTCGGAGCAGGACACTTTAAAGTGACCTTCAAGGGGCGCACAGCAAGGCTTCCACTAACGGTCATGGATAGAGACCACCCCAGCCTTTTGGGACTACAGTGGTTCGCACCGCTCGGGATCGAAGTAACGGGCATCGACTACATCGCAGAGGCAGACTGGGAAGAACAACTCACAAGGGACTTCCAGGAAGTGTTCAACGGCACCCTAGGCAAGTACCGAGGGCCCCCTATTTCCTTCAGCCTAGACCCCAGCTTTCCCCCCATACGCCTAAAACCACGGCGGGTACCTTTCGCACTCCGGCCCAAGATCGATGAGCAAATAGACAAGCTCATCAAACAGGGAGTACTGGAGCCAACCGATCATGCCCAGTGGGAAACTTCCATAGTCACCCCAGTCAAGCCTGATGGGTCGGTGAGAATCTGTGGGGACTATAAGGCCACCCAAAACTGCGCCTTACAACAAAGCGCCTACCCTGTCCCAGGAGTGCAGCACCTCCTACACTCACTGGGGGGAGGCAAGGTTTTCACGAAGCTCGACCTGGCACAAACCTACCAACAATTGCCGGTCGATGCGGAAACCGCCGAGGTGCAGACCATAGTAACCCACTGGGGGGCTTTTCTCTGTAAGAGACTCCAGTTCGGAGTCAGTGTGGCCCCAGGAATCTTCCAAAGCCTCATGGAGAGACTCCTGCAAGGAATCAAGGGGGTGGTGCCCTACTTCGACGATGTACTGGTGTGGGCAGTCAACCAAAAAGAATTGGAGGGTCGCCTGAGAGAGGTACTAACGAAGTTCAAAAATACGGGGCTAAAAGTTAAAAAAGAAAAATGCCAACTGCACACCAAGAAGGTCGAATTCCTGGGGTACCTTTTAGACCGGCACGGAATTCAGCCAACCGAGAAAAAAATCAGAGCAATCAAAGAAGCCCCCAGACCGAAGAACAAAACAGAACTGCAGGCATTTCTAGGACTGCTTAACTTCTATAATGTTTTCCTGCCTCAGAAGGTGACCGCAGCAGAGCCTTTGCATAGGCTTTTGGACAAGGTGGCCACGTGGAACTGGGGGAAACGCGAGGAAGCCGCCTTCACCAAAACCAAGGACCTGCTCACCTCGGATGCCGTCCTCATCCAATACAACGAGACCCTACCACTAGCAGTTACATGCAACATATCACCTTTCGGCATCGGCGCCATTCTCAGCCACACTCTCCCCGACGGAAAAGAAGCACCCATCGCCTTCTTTTCCAGGACCCTCTCCAAACCAGAATGGAACTACAGCCAACTGGACAAAGAGGCCCTGGCAATCATCGCTGCAGTGAAGAGGTTCCACGAGTACCTCTATGGCAGGGCTTTCACCATCATCACCAATCACAAGCCGCTGCTGGGAATCCTGGCAGGGAACAGGGCCACCCCGAACATTCTATCGCCAAGAATGACAAGGTGGTCCGAGTTCCTTGCCGCCTACAGCTACCAGCTCACGCACCGACCCGATAAGACGATCACCCATGCAGACGCCTTGAGCAGCACACCGCTACCCGACCTGGAGACCGACCCAGCACCCACAACATCCACCCTGAGCATAGAGACTCTAACCAATCTACCCGTAACCACATCAGACATTGCCCGCGAAACTAATAAAGACAAGCGTCTGGCGCAGGTGTTACATTGGGTAGAGAAGAGGTGGCCGGAAAAAGACGACGACGAAACATTCAGGACATTCCGGAACCGGCAAACAGAACTGTCATTACAAAAAGGTTGTTTACTATGGGGGGATAGGGTTGTTATTCCGGAAAAATTACAAGGGAAGGTATTAGACTTGTTACATGAGGAGCACCCGGGCATCGTTAGAACAAAAGCCCTGGCCAGGAGTTACGCCTGGTGGCCAGGGATGGACAAACAGATCGAGGGTTGGCTGGCAGCATGCAAACGGTGCCAAGAAACCAGGCCAAGCCCTCCCACCGCACCAATCCTGGAATGGGAAACCCCCAGGGGACCATGGTCCAGGATTCACATAGATTTTGCCGGGCCCACGAAGGGACACACATTCCTCATCACGGTAGATGCTTACTCCAACTGGTTGGAGGTAAGCAACATGGAAACCACCACCACGGAGGCCGTCACCAAGGAACTCAGCAAGCTGTTCGCAACCCATGGCCTCCCAGACGTCATCATATCGGATAACGGGCCCCAATTCACCTCGCTGGAATTCGAAAAATTCCCAGCAGAGCAGGGAATATGGCATGCCCTGACAGCGCCAGCACATCTGGCGGTGAATGGGAGGGTGAAACGAATGGTTCAATTTACGAAAAAAAACAATTCAAAAAATAGAAAACGGGGAAATCCAAGAAAAAAATAAATAAAATGCTTTTTATACAACACATAACCCCAAACACGACAACCAACAAAAGCCCAGCAGAGCTATTAATGGGGAGGAAATTAAGGTCCCCACTTGACAGACTACACCCCACGTACAACCCAGAAAAAACCCCAAACTCCTCAAGCAAACACCGAACATTTACACCAGGCGACGCGGTATATGCAAAGAACCTTACCAGAGACCCACTCTGGGTACCAGCAACCATAACCCAAGTGACAGGTCCCACTCGTACCAGCTACAGACAGCTGATAGACGAGCGTGGAAGAGACATATCGATCAATTAAGATCGAGAACCTACATGGGAAATGCAACTGACACGCAAACACACACAGAAGAAAAAACCTCAGGAGGAAGGGGAAACTCAGATACCAACCAAGAGGGGAGGGGGAACCCAGAAAACCAAAACAACCACCCCCCACAAAAAGAAAACCAACCATACTCACCAGCAGAACCACTGACAGAGGACCAACTCGAAGCCTCGCCCGGTAGGAGCAGTCCAGCAAGCTCAACCAGCCCGGAAAGACCAGGCGGGAACAACAGGACCAGCAGCTCAACCAACCCAGGTAGACCAGGAGGGAGCTGTAGCGAAAGACCGGGCCCAACCTTCCAGGCGGTTCCATCAGGAAGGCAAGGAGCAACACAGAACCCATCCGAACCGCTCGCAGACCAGACACCAACTAACCTGCGCAGGTCCAGTAGACAAGTACGTAGGACCATACCAAGAGGGGAGGGGTGTTCTATATGGTTAGTTTGCATTCTTGTAAATATGCCTTCTGATTGGCTAAGACGCGTGGCAACCCGATTGGCTGAGCAGGCCACGGCTGATTGGCTGTGATGAATATCCCGCGATTGGAGGGAACCGATTGCGGGGAATTCAAAGCGGTGTCATTGGCCGCGGCTTGGCCAGCTAGATCGATATAAGCCGCGGTCTAGCCTAGCCACCCTGAGCCGATCTCGGGACTTAATAGAAGAGCTGAACTAAGTCATGGGCTCCTGAGTTTCCTTCCTGCGACCAACTTAACAAGTAACTTTCCCAACTGCTTCCGATAGCAAAATCAATGAAGGAAGCCAGATTCGCTTAACAAAGTCATGATTCATTTAACAGATTTGCTTAACAACTGTGGCAAAAGAAGTAAAAAAAAGGGGGGGGTTAAAACTCATTTAACAAATTACCTTGCTTAGTAGTGGAAATTTTGGACTCAGTTATGATCTCAAGTGAAGGACTACCTGTATGTCCTTTTATCTCACTATTACTTTATAGAGATTCTTGGTGAAATATATTCTTACTGAAACACTCGTGACTTTAAGATGGTTGATGTTTTTCAAAGACCTGTCCAAAATTGGTGAGGCCAACCTTCCCTTTGCCCAAACCTCACCATCTGAAATGAATTAAACACTACAGCAGCTTGATATGGTGAAACCAGGAAGCATCACGAATACAATTAGATTTTTTTTTTGTATTTCCAAACAATGGTTCTTCAAAAGCATTTATCTCACAACAAGATTGCAAAGGATAGGGAAGTAATAGGCAATCCTTGCCAGTAATTCATTGGACTTACGTCTTGAAACAGTAGAAAAACTGAATAGGCATTTGAAATATTGCTTTGGTATATCACTTTATTGACTAAGATGACAGCATCCTACATAACTGAGCCATCAGCTTGGAATCAATTCAGATAGTCTGCACTATTCTCAAACAGAGGAACAAAAGTAAAATCCTCTGATGTCAACAAATAGGAAATGATCTTTTGGAAAACCAATAGATTGGGGGAGATCCAGGAAAAAAAATGCTAGTTTTATTTTCTTAGAACTCTTGTGCTTATTACCTAAGAAAAAATGTATGTGTCCCTCCCCTTAAAAAAAAACCCTGTAACAGTGTAAATGAAAGTGACTGTATTCAGACTGCATCCTGGCTAAAAATGAGTCATGCAACAATTATTCACTAGTGATGCATACGCCCAAACCAAATACTTTAAATTTAAAAAAAAAACTGGGTGGGTATCCAGATGCTCTCAGAAAAGGAAGGCAATGTGTTCAGCTGGAATGAACTGAATTTGGTATTGCCTCAGCATATGTCTATTCTGTATGTTGCTTTAGGAAGAGAACAAATACAGATAGTTTCGATAGCTACTGAAGGATTGCTTGGAGAAAAGATCCTGATACTTATCATTTCCTATCCAGAACAATTCATACAATGAGAATGATTTGCAAGGAATCAAAGAAACTGAACAGTTGATCTAGTATATTAATTGATTGTGTTTTCATCTCACTCTTTCTCCAAGAAAGCAGCATTTTATTCTAAGAAATATGCATATCCACAGTGGAAACATCTGCTTCCAACCTGAAATAAAGACTACTTCCTAGGAAATCTGGGAAATTTAACTTTATGGGAGAGTAATTCTAGGGGTGGCTATTGTAATAGTTAAAATAGATGGTCAATTTACCCCATTGCCACAACTACTGTTTATGTTATGCTGCAAATGTTGTGAACTGAGTGATTGCAATGAAGCGGATACACATAGCCAGGGATAGAATAAAGCAACAGGCTTCTTCCACCAGCCAACACATGCTCATTGGCAAATCTCAACTAAAACTCTGCTCATATAGCAATAGCACTTAGCAATAGCATTTAAAGACTTATATTCCATTTCAAAGTGCTTTATAGCCCTCTCTAAGTGGTTTACAGAGTCTGCATATTGCCCCTGACAATCTGAGTCCTCATTTTGCCAACCTTGGAAGGATGGAAGGCTGAATCAATCTTGAGCTGGTCAGGATCAAACTCTTGGCAGTGGCAATCAGAGATAGTTTTCAATATTGCATTTTAACCACTGTGCCACCATGGCTCTTATAACTAAGTAGTATAGAGTAGTTACTGTACTACAGTACACAGCTAAATACTGAGTTTGCTACCTACGTATTTCTCTGTATTCCATAAACAAAGCCAGTCTCAGTTGTAGTTTAATAGTGTTCAGAGGTCTGTGGGTTCTTGGAGATCAGTTGTGTCCCTTCCTTATCCAGCAGAGACATTTATATATTTATCTGTGCGGCAGAGATGTATCTCTTCTGTGTATAGTAATCATCATAATCAGTCATCATCATCTTTTGAGAAGGATTCAATAAGTAGACCAAAATATCAAATCAAGTCTAAATATCTGGTTGACTGTGCATGAACTGTAATAATTATTTTGGATTGAGTTGTGACTTCCACTCAGAGTTTTCCAGGAAAACTTCATGATAAGCAGAAGAAATCCAGTAATGGCCAGTGAGAGTAAGACGGACAGGCACCCAATCAGATCAGCCTCCTTCAAAGTGAGCTATCTGTCTATTTTTGTTCTGCCATAGCTAGAAATAGCCATCTGCTATGCTGTAAAGAATAGAATCTCAAAAGCCTTATCTTTTTGACAAAACCAAGAGGTCTGTAGTCCGAAGATGGCAAACAGATGCAAGAGGGGTATTCTCATCATAAAAAACAGCAAATAGAACTGAAATTCCAAGGCTGTGACCACCCACACTGAAAGCAATGGTCCAAAGGAAAATAAGGCAAATAGTCAATTGATAGGCATGGAATATTTGGAAGAAAAAGTCCTTTGGCTCGAGATTTTTGGAGTTTTAAAATTGTACATAATGATAGTTTTACATCTGTTCAGGTCTGAATGGAAAATGGAGGATGAAAGGAAAGAAAGAAAAGACGAACCGTAACAACATATTCCTATTCATTTCATATATTGGAAATGATCACAGAGTAGGAGAAAATAAGCTGTGAAATTAGAAACAGGCACTAGCTGCTCGAGAAGGACCTAATGTATCTCCCCAAGCTAGTCAATGCTTTTCAAATGAAGTCCATTCTTCAGAAGAACCCAAGCAGTAAAGAGAGACTGAAAATGATCTCCATAAAGCCATAGACTAGTTTAGCAGATACAAGATCAACCTTATCAAAAGCCTTGGACTACTGTCTCAGAAACTTGGAGGAATGTGACCGGAAAACATCCAGAAGAGGAAAAACTGATGAAAATGGAAATCCACTGACTTCCATATTACAATAAGATTTGCCAGTGATAACCTAATCACTAAACTTTAACCAAATGGTATGCTTTCTGATGATTTAGTATGTTGCTTGATTCCAGCAAGTGTGATTTGCACATTGTGGTTTATGGGTGTATAGTGTAAAAGCATGGTGGCTTATTCAGTAAACTATAATTGGGGAAACTATGAGTTAACATGCTGGTAGAGCAGGGGTGCCAAACTTGATTTCCTTGAAGGCTGCATCAATGTTGTATTTGACTCCGAGGGTGGGGGGAAGGCCAGCTCAATATCACTCATGTCAGGTGCCTGAGGTGGCCTGAGCACTCTGCCAGTGAAAATGGTCTCCCAAGCTCTGTTTTCAGCTATGACAGCCTCCTGCAAACTTCTGCCAGCAAAAATGGAGCTTGGAGGGCCCTCCCAAGCTCCATTTTCACTGGCAGAGGCACCACAGGCCAGTCTTTCACTGTTTCCAGGGCAGCCCTGCTGGCCACACCTAAGCACCTCATGGGCAGGATCCAGCCCCCAGGCCTTGAATTTGACACCCTGTGTTAGAAGGTGAAACAGGGGAAGTGAAAGAAGAAACAGTTGACACTGAAAGCACGAAGCCCTTACCTTGAATCTGTTTGCTTGTAATCATACTACCATTGGATTGTCTTCATGAACATCTTCAGGTACATCTGAGATGGTTGCTTTAGACATTATTGGTTACAGAGTGCTCTGATCCTGGAAAGTATTACTGGCATCCCTGCAACAAGGCTATGACTGGCAAGAGGTGAGGTTGTGGTGCTCTATGCAGCTGTTTTGTCACTGTTGGCTTCAATTGTGCCATTAGGTTGATAACAGTATTGTTTATTCCTAGTCAGTTTAATAATTAGGGCTGAATTATTCAATGAATTGTTTTTAGAATTCAGCAGTAGCTATTATAAACAGCTCCCAAGGCAGACTTTGTATTTGTACAATGTTTTGTATCTTCAATTTCAACCGTACAATTACCATAGCTTTGCAGCATATCTATTACATTATAAATCAGACTGTGATACTTATCTGCTACAGTTTTTAAAATCATGATTCAGGTGGCATGCCCATTTATGTATGTAAATCTGTTTCTCTGCTGGAGAATTTTAAATTCATGTTGCAAACCTGCTATTTAACCACTGCACACTTTTATAGTTTTGTAGAACAGCAATCAAAATGAAATCACTTCACAAATAAGAATATGATAGGTTCTAGGAATATTGTGCAAAATACTAGAAGAAATGCAAAACAACACAGAGAGGGCATAATTTAAGCAAGAAACTATGCAAATGGAAATGTTATAACTGTGATAGCAGTAGAACTATTGATGACTAACAATATTGAGATTAGGAGAAGAGAAAGAAGACTGATTACTGCTGAGAAATTATGAGAACCTGAACATTTTTATCAGATATCATAATGATGTTTTAATATTGAAATCACACTTCCCCCTTTTGATTGCTGGTATGGAATGTATCTAACTGAAAGAGTTTAACAAAAGAAGCAACCAACAATAGCACTTAGACTTATATACTGCTTCATAATGCTTTACAGCCCTCTCTAAGCAGTTTACAGAGTCAGCATTTTGCCCCCAACAATTTTGGTCCTCATTTTCCCCCCTTGGAAGGATGGAAGGCTGAGTCAACCTTGAGCTGGTGAGATCTGAACTGCCAAATTGCAAGCAGCCAGCAGCCAGCAAAAGTAGCCTGCAGTACTGCACTCTAACCACTGTGCCACTGAGCCTACTAGAGCTTTTAAAATCCACAAAGGGGAAAGTGTCTGTTTGGCTAATATTAAAATATCATACAGATGTAGAGAGGAAAAGTCTTGTGGGATTAACTAAGAACTGAAAAAATTCCCTTGAACATAGGAACATAGGAATAGTAAAATACAGAGAAGAGGCAACTTGAGAAAGGAACAGCAGGGACCTGGAGGACTGTATGAAAGGACTCAGGAAAAAAAGGGACAGAAACATGATATACAAAGGAACTAATGAAATATTGGCCTTTAGGGTAGGGAATCATAAAATATTTAAGACCACTTGCAAATGGGAGCAAAGCAACTGAAAGCAGGAGAAACTGTGATGGGACAGCATGTTGAACACCAAGGATCTTATTGTACATACCCTCCCCTCAAATGCTACACTTGATGTAGGCACCCAGAAAATTAGGCAAAGAAGATGAAACAAGATGAGGACTGTAGATGAGAGGACCAATAATTCTGATGGAGCTATTGAACAAGGTTTTATTGTGTTGCCTCATTTACAGAGACTTAGATGACCTTTGTCTTTTCCCACTATTTCTTTCATCCATGCTATTGTTGTTGGTCTTACAAGGGAAAGTTTGTTAAGAAGAGAAGGGAATTATAGCTTTATAGTGCCTCTTGATAGAGCCAGTCACCTGGAAGCTCCCTTGTTATTTCTGGTATCACAGAGATAATGATAACTGACACTAAAGAGCAAAGGAGCTCCAACATGTGGGAAGGATGCCCGACAGGAGCCAAATGTCACATTTAAGGCTAAACAGTCAACTCCTTAGCTGTTTGAATGTACACAGGAGCAGCCAGAAATTGTACAAATTAAGTCAATGAGAAGCTTTTGATGATTTGCATCATCAAGGTGAAAGGCTGAATTCTTCTTCCCTATTGCTAAAATTGCCAGATTTGCTCTTTCGATGCTTACATATTTGGGAGTTTAGCTTTTCATGCATATGGCAAATCAAATGCAAAAACAATGGATTTCAGTAGGCTGAGCCCTAATTTACTGTTCCTGCCAAAGTAACTGCTGTTTATTACTGCCTCCCACTCTGGCTAGAACAGGCCAACTGAATATCATATATACTGCATTTATAATGCCACATTAAACTCTGAAGAAGGTCATCTTCATATTACAGAAGCTTCTGACAAAGTGGCTGATCACTGGAGATGGAGCTATTGCTGGATGCTAAATAGATGTGTCTTATGTGCTTTATACAGCAAGCTCTCCGAGCTGCCAATCAATTCTTCTTTTGGCCATCATCCAGATTAAAACACTTGGCAATTAACACTTTGCCAGCGCTATCTCACATTTAATAAGGACCCTCTGCCATTGTTGGCAACATGGGTGGGGATGGGGGTGTCAACTGCTTTGCATTAAAAATAATTTTCACTATGGATTGAGTTTTATATTCAATATGCTGAGCCCCCACATTTGAATCAAGCTGTGTAAATAGGATAATCTGGCCCCAAACAAACCCTGTGTGCTGCAGAAACTGTTACATAAGATCTATAATGTGTGTGTCCTAAACATTTTAATAGCATTTCAGTATTATTGAATTATAGCAGCTCCCTTTTGTATCTCTATTGGGTTTCAATTCCAGAATGCCCAGCTAGCATGGAAATCATGTTGGTTGAAAGTCTTAGCATATGGAGAGACTGACATGTTGGGGGATGCTGAAGGAAAGTGTTATAAAGACCTAATTAAACTATGATCTTAGCACAATTAAAGGTAGAAGGTAATTATGCATGAGCCATGGTGGCACAGTGGTTAGAGTGCAGTACTGCAGGCTACTTCTACTGCCTACTGGCTGCCTGTAATTTGGCAGTTCAAATCTCACGAAGCTCAAAGTTGATTCGGCCTTCCATCCTTCCGAGGTGAGCAAAATGAGGACTGAAATTGTTACAGGCAATATGCTGACTCTGTAAACTATTTAGAGAGGACTGTAATACACCGTGAAGCTGTATATAAGTCTAAGTGCTATTGCTATTACTTTGAGTTGTTTGACCACACAGAAACATATACAGAATTAATGATTCATTTATTATTCAAAAATCACCTCCGAAAAGCACTTTAAAAAAAAAGAGGTGGGTTCCATTTTAAGGAAACCATACAAGTGCACTGTTTATTGTCTTCTTGCTGTGTCCGGTTGTTGGAATTGGCAAGCGTTACCAGCTTGTTGAGATTCATTTGAGGCCTGGCTTGGATTTTAGTAAAACGAACTTCTAGGATCACACTTTCTTCGCTTTGCTCTGACTCTCCTGTATTTGAATAGAACTCAGATTGTTAAAAAATATCATGCAGAGTTGAGAAAGTTAGCAGATTCAGGGAGAATGGGTGTGCTGCAGGTCGCTTCTGTGATGTATTGTCACCTTGAGGGGCCTAAAAAGTATATCTTCTCTATCACAGCACCCAACTTCTGGAACACCATTTTGCCCCTCCACCCCCATCCCCGAAATATGGGTGGCATTCTCTTTCCTAGGATCCCAACAAGCCTTTAAAATCTGGCTTTAGGCCCAGTCCTGGAGTTAATGTATTGGCAGGGCTGCCATGCTTGGGGTTAATGTTGTTTTTAGTCCAGGCTATCTTGTTTAATGTTGTGTCTTAATTGTTTTAATTATTAATTATATTTTGTAAAATGCCCAGAATCCACCAGAGTGGGTGGCTATATTAAATCTAAGTAATAATAGTTATAATAATCTTAAAGAGCTGATGTAAGCTCCTGTGCAAGCTGAATCCAACCATCTGATAAATGAGAAGTTTGGGAGAACTGCCAGTAAGGCTCTCTTACTCCATAGATGAGGAAAGTGTAAGTAAGCCAGATATATGGAAAGCTGTTATCTGAATCAGATTGACCACAAGAAGTCTATTCATACCCAGCTTTCTGGTCTTTTTTTTCCAATTAGTCTGCCTTATCAAAAATTAAAGTTTAACTTTTTGTCAGAAGAATGTATCGAGGGAGAAAAACAATCTCTAAGGATTGATGGCAAGGTGAGGCAAGACCAGCAGAGAAGCCTGGATGAGCCAGCAACCCAAGCGCCACTAGTCAGGTGCAGTGGTGGGATTCAAATTGTTTTACTACCGGTTCTGTGTATGTGGCTTGATGGGTGTGGCAGGGGAAGGATACTGTAAAGTCTTCATTCCCACCCTACTCCAGCGGAAGGAAGGATACTGTAAAATCTCCATTCTCTCCCCAACCCACTAACTTGCTTTCCAGCTCTGTTTTCCTGTGCAGGGCAACAAAAGAAGACCCAGCCTATCAGCTGGGACTCCAGAGGCAGAGAATAGATGGGGGCGGGGCCAGTCAGAGGTGGGATTTGCTGGTCCTCTGATATACTCAAAATTTCAGCTACCGGTTCTCCAGAACTGGTTAGAACCTGCTGAATACCACCTCTGATTAGTGGTGTAAACCTAGCTCACCCCACACTGTGCACCAGGTATAGGTGTGCAAGTGCCAAACAGAATGAGATAACAATCTAGGCTGTCAGGACTGCATTGTGTTTAGCATTTAAAGATTTCCCTGACTTTGTATGCCATATGCTAAATAAATAAATAAATCTCCAAGGAAGTACCAAAGCAGAGATAAATTTTCAAGCTATAGTACTTTTTTTCCAAATTGCAAATAACACCCTGGACTTTTCAGGGTTTTTAAAAGAGAACAAATTATTATATATTATATAGGAAGAGGCTAAATTTCCCTATCCTTGATATTTATTCAGATATTGTCTAAATGCCTCTCCCTTGAATACTTGGTGAACATATTTCCTCATCTTTGCAAAAAGCACTGCTTTCTTTGGCAGTTGGTTTCATCATATTGTCACAGGAATAATTCCCTTTCTATGGTTCTTTTCAGCAGAACAGCAAAATAGTATACAATATTTTCAAGCAACTTGCTCCGATATGTGTATTGGGATTTTTTAACCATATATTTCTACGCAACTTCTGCTTTTATGTGAGCTGATGGTTATTACCTTAGTTCTCATCTCATTTCCCATTTCGTTAGCAATATCGTATATTAAAATAACAGTTGCTTTTCTTTGTCCAGTTTAATAGAGGGAAAAGGCTTCAAATAATTGGGATTCAAATAATGCAGTGATGGCTAACCTTTTCAGCTTGGTGTGTCGAAAATCGGGAAAAAGTGTAGCCTTCCTTGGGTCGTGTGTCACTTCAAGAAATATCAATAATTTGGTTTATGATGGACTGGGCTGGGGTGATCACACAGGGCTGTGAAACTCATCTCCCTGGTCTCAGGGCTGCAGGTGCAGGATGTGGGGATCGGAAGGCCACCTTACAGGGCTATGAACCTCATGGATCTCCTTTCCTCCTGTAGCGTTCCTGAGGTAATGAAACTGACAAACCTCAGTTTATGGTGGTTAAAACTGGTTCTCTGCTGCGAAGATCTTGCGGCAGCGGTGACACCACGCCTCCACGCAACAAGCAGGGAGCAGGGATTGGAGCAGAGCACAGGCAGCCTCTAAATGTGCAGGTTTTCCCCACACCAACAGGCGTGTCAGTCAAAGTGCCTCGGCGTGTCACAAATGACATGTGTGTCATAGGTTAGCCATCACTGAAATAATTTAACAACCGGTTACCTGCCTTTAATGATTTCTTCCAACAACCAGTTCACCAAACTGCTCAGAAAGTTAACAACCGTTTCTCCCAAACTGGTGAAAACTGGCTGAATCCTACCACTGGAAAAGGTGAAGCCCACCAGGTAAGTCAATCTAAGAGAAGATGACAAGATGACAAAGGGGGAAAAGTTTATTGGATTGTCTTGGGGAGGGGAAATTATTCATACCTATCCTTTGCATCAGTGGAAACAAAACAGAACCCCATTCCAAAGATATATTATTTATAATATATAGATCAATTCAGCATGATTATTCTCAAAATAATCCTTGCTAGAAGTCTTCAAGAGTTTGATGATCTGCATCAAACTTCTGCAGGGTTTTTTTTTGTAAGTGGTTAGTTACAACTCTGTTTGGTTGCTACCTGGAGAAGTAATGCAAGTAGAAAATTGGAAACATTTTGTTTTTCTATGTCTCAAATGTAGGAGGGAAATATGCTCTTATTTGACCCTTACCATGGACACAATTATTTTAGCTTCATTTATATTCTGACAACCATTCTAGCATGAAAGCCCAGTTGTACAATCAAGAAGATGTTATGATGTGATCAACAGACCTTTGCATTTTCACCATCTCTAATGTCAACCAGAAAATTTCCCAGAGTATCAGAAGTCCCTTGAATTCCATATTGAGATAGATTTTAAGTTTGTCATCATGTGAATAGCATCTAACACCTTTGAGAATATCTCTATCAATAGTTTTTTATTTATCATGCATCAACATGATGCAACAGGCCTGCATCAAGTTCCACTGTAACCATTCAGGAGCAAAGTGAAGGCAGCAGTAACAGTTGTAACTCTGAGATATTGAGAAGTGAATAACGGACAAGAACTGTTTTCTGAAGCTTGATTTTTCCAGAGCAGAATGAGCTGCTGAGGCACAGAGCTGTTACCATGATCTAATTATTCCATGTGAAGTGTGTGGCATCTGGTGATATACAGAGCATTAAAGTAACTTATCTACTCAGTCAACCAAACAATCCAGGGTTCATAAAGACAGCAATACTTACTCACTTCCAGGCAACTCTGAATTTAAGAAGAAGAGTTGATTTAAGTGCAAACTATTTGTTCCAACATTTTCAGGTATTGGTTGGTAGCTTGATTCCCTAATTAATATCTCTGAATTATACCTTTTAGCTTTGATTTAACTTTTTTCATGCACAGAACTTTTACAGCTTGATTCTCCAGATAATGCTTTATTGACCACATATACATACTCTTTTTAAAGACACTTAAACATGAAACTTAAAGTTTGTTAAACATAATAGATGTTGCTCCATTCAAAGCAACATCCCTCTTTATTCAGAAAAAAAAAATGACATAGATTTTGATGTCAGAACTCCACAGCTGAACATGCCCAGATATGGTGAGGATAAAAAGGGAGACCAAGAGATGTGGTCCACCAATTTATCATTTTCTACCATCATAATTTCAATTGTTTATCCAATTATTTCTTTCCACTATGTGGCATCAGGACAGGAAACATATCATTGCCCTCATCTAGGTCTTGCTTACATATTTTGGATATGCAAACTCAGACAATTTGTTCTTTAACTAAGATGAGGTGAACAACAGTATTAAGTATCTGAGGATGCAGATAACTAACAATCTAAACTGGTCTTTCCACACATCTTCCTTAGTGAAAAGTGCAAACCAGCATCTGCATTTCCTGCATCAGATGAAGAGAGCACATCTTTCTCCTTCTGTCCTGGCCACTTTTTACAGAGGCATGATTGAGAACATTTTAATAAACTGCATCACTGTTTGTTTGATGGCAGCAGTGTCTCAGATAGAAAGTCTATATAGAGAGTGGTAAGGATAGGTGAGAAGATTATAGGAAGCTCACTTCCTGTTGTTCAGGATATTGCTTATAAGTGCTATACGCTTATAGCATCAAAACATTGTTAGAGACCTCACACACCCACTTTACTGTATGTTTCTGTTGCTCCCCTCTGGAAGGAGATTTTGAAGTATTTCTGACAGGACTACCAGATTCTGTAACAGCTTTATTCTCTATGCCATCTGTCTGGTAAACTTGCAAGATTCATTTCTCTCGCCATGTACATGTATACATCCGAACTAGACCGTGTTGTTTCTCTGTCTCATAAAATATATATGGGTATGTGCATATTTAGTTATTTATTTGTTTATTTTCATGTTTATGTAGTGTATATTGGAGGTGGTGACCCTTTGAGAGCTGTATGCAATGAATTTTTTTTAAAAAATTATTGAGTATACACATTAAAAGCATTGAATGTGATAGTCTTCTTTGACATACATTTTTGACAATGCATATTACATTCAGAAAGAAATTATATACATTTATACACATGTATTCATTACAAACTATTCTAAAAATACAAGCGCCAGGGCTAAATTGGTTAATGTTATATAAAGGCAAACATCTCTGTAATGGGAGCTTAAAACTTTGACGATGTACATTAAATATAATTTTAAGTTCCGGAGATCGCAGGATGTCTGTTTCTTCTTTTACATATATATGTATATACATACATACATTTGAACTTTATAGTTTTTAATTCTTTCCCATTACTCCTCGAATAAGTGGTCCATCACATCCTTCCTATTTCATCTTTAATTCTTATTTCAATTTTATGAACTTTCTTTCATATCCCTCCAATAGTAGAATTTATTCCATATTTCATGGTATTCTGACTTGTCTTTATCCTTCAGTTCTAATGTCAACCTATCCATTTTGACGCACTGTAGTATCTTATCAATCATATCATCCTCCCTAAGAATGTATCTTGCCTTCCAGTTTGGGGCAAATATCATTCTTGCTGCCTTGATAACAAAATTTCATTTTAATGTATACTGATTAGTATACATTCAAAGTGACAATAAAGTTATTCTAAATCTAAGTCTATTACAATAAAAGAAAAGTGCCAATAACCTAGGCATTTTGATAAGAGAACTGATTTAAATTATATGGACACCACCATTATGGGAATTGGACAGGGGATGCAGGTATTTACAGTACCTTCTGCCTTGTCTTCCTTGCAGCTGTGGTGATGGCATCTTCCATGCCCTTGTTTTCTTTACTCTTAAAGAAATATGCAGAACGTTATCCCAAAGTATTTAACGTTATCCCAAAGTATTCCAATTCTAGCCTTTCCCAATACTTGCCCTCCAAGTTTGTTGAACTTATAACAATTGTGATCACTGACAATATCTTGTGAAGGCAAGTGCCACATGCTAAAATATCAACAAATTACATGGCAATTCAAATCATCTCCTTGATTATTACTCAATGGTGCAGTAATTAGAGTGCAGTACTGCAAACTACTTCTGCTGCCTGCCAGCTGCCTGCAATTTGGCAGATCGAATCCCACCAGGCTCAAGGTTGACTCCGCCTTCTATCCTTCTGAGGTGGGTAAAATGAGGACCAAGATTGTTGGGGGCAATATACTGACTTTGTAAACCACTTAGAGTGAGCTGTTAAGCACTATAAAGCAGTATATAAGTCTAAGTGCTATTGCCATACATCTTTCTATTTTTATGGGTGGGTCAATAAGCGTATTCATTACAAGAATGATAAATTTCTACTGTCACAAATGTTTACGGTTGGCTGAGTTGTTCATTCCTAAATTCCATGTTTAGTTTTGTGGGGATCAACTTTGACTTCAGTATTGGGTAATGATTAGTCTAAGACCTTATACATACATGTCTGCCTAAGGGTCACTGAGATAAGCAAGGAAATTAAAAACAAATACCAAGAACAATTAAGCAGCTCAGACAATTGTAAACAGTTCTGTGTACTATATCTAATTATTGTAATCCACAATGTGAATGCTTACTATGTACAAAATTCTCAATAAAAGGGAGCACTAGAATTTGCTCTAGACTCCCATTCCGAGTACACCAGCCTCTGTGTCTCATTCTTTCCATGGGAGACCACCACAAGTGGTGACCCCGACGTGATCCATTGCAGGTGGTACGTGTCCGGACCTCTGTGTTCCCTCGCCTGGAATAGGTAAAGTACGTACTTAACTATTGCTGGACAATAGGATTATTCAGGGAACATGGGGGAAAAACTCTCTCAGCCACAGGAACGGCATGTTAGTGAGCTGCTGAAGTTAGTCAGGACAAACTTCTTTATCTTTAAACCCTCCGGGGGGGGAGCAAATAGTTCTTTCAAAAGATAATGTGAGAGAGCTGCTGCAAGAGATCTGGCGGCAATGTCCCTGGTATCCAGAGAAAGGCTCTTTAAAGTTAGACACATGGAGGAGAATTGGAATTATCCTTCATGAAGAGCCATGGGCAACAGCTGAAATGTTGATATATTGGAAGGTTGTTATGACTGCTTTAGAGACCCAGCAACAACCTCTTTTAAAAACTTTAGTGGAACCTCCTCCTTATGAAGGAATTGTATTGCACCCGCCTTCCCCAAAACTGGAGTGTGCTTTATCATTTCCACAGCCTATGCATGTGAATGATAAAATCCAACCAAAAATGGGAAAAGTTCAAACCATGATGCATCAGGCTTTCAATGAGGGGAAATTAGAGTCTGATGAGATTACCCAGATAAATTTGTTTCCAGTCAATAGGCAAGTGGATGCTCAAGGCAATCTGCAGACTGAATGGGTTCCGATTCCTTTAGCAGTTCTTAGGGAAATTAAAAAAGCAGTTAAAGATTATGGTATTCAATGTCCTTTTACAAAGGGGCTCCTGACAAGTTTGGCTACCTCACGCATGATTCCTAGTGACTGGAAAGATTTAATGAGAATGATATTGAGCTCTACTCAGTATGTGGTCTTTGACTCAGAATACCAAAGGGAGGCTGTCACTAGGGGAAGGAATTCGGGGGGGCTGTATACGCCAGACCAAATCTATGGGGCAGGCTTGTTTGAATCCACTGCTGATCAAGCTGCTAATTTGGCTGATCACATATTTCCAGTGGTTATGGCAGCTGTCCTTGGGGCGTTGTCCCGCATTCAGGATGTGGGAACCCCAGCACGGTCTTTTCCTCAAATTAAGCAAACAGCATCTGAGTCTTATAATGATTTTGTGGAAAGGCTACAATTGGTTATTACCAGGCAAATCTCTAATGAGGAAGCTGCAAAAGAACTTTTGCTGAAATTGGCAGTTGAAAATGCAAACGCTGACTGCAAGCGTATCTTACAGCCTTTGGTGGCTAGAGGTGAGGTTACTCTGGCTGATCTGTTAAAGGCATGTGCAGTGGTGGGTTCTCAGGCTTACAACATGGAGACTTTGGCTATGGCATTGCAAAAAAGGATGAAACCTACAGGGAATTGTTTTAATTGTGGAAAGCCTGGCCATTTTAAAGCCCAGTGCCGTGCCCCTGGGGAGGGGATGGCATTTAACAAAAACAAAATTAAGGACGTCCGTCCAAAATCAGTCTGTCCAAAATGCAAAAAAGGGTTTCATTGGGCAAATCAATGTTGCTCTGATCAGAACCAAAATCCAGGAAACTAAATTTGGGGCGTGCAGCTAGCCCCGCTCCCAAGGCTGTCACAAAAGCATTGCCTGCAATTACTGGGAGTGCAGGTTTGGGTTTAAAAATGTTGAACTCAATTAATGTGACTTTTCCTAATCAAGTGTATATTGAGGACACTCATTTGCATGGGCCACTGCCAGAAAAAACAGTGGGATTAGTACTTCCCATGTCTTCTGCATCAGAAAAAGGGTTCTTTGTTATTCCAGGAGTAATTGACCAAGATTATAAAGGGGTTATTAAGATACAATTGTACACTGATACTCCTGCATCATTCATGGCCGGTGACTCTATTGCCCAGTTATTATTGCTTCCATACATCCCTATAAATCCTTTAATTGGGATCCCACGAACTGGTGGTTTTGGATCCACTGAAATGGCCAGTTCTCCAGTTGCTGCAGAATTGCTAGCGCTGACAAAAAATTTGACTACAGACCAACCAAAAATGACAATTGAAATTCAAGGAAAATCATTTTCTGGCCTTATAGATTCCGGAGCAGATGTCTCTGTGATACGCCAAAAGGAATGGCCAAATGAATGGGCGCTTGAGGACTATCCGGCTGTTCGTGGAGTGGGTGGTATGCAGTTTGCAAGAAGTAGTGTACATTGGTTGAAGGCATTGCATAGAGAAACTGGTGAGACTGCAAGGATTCAACCTCTTGTGTTGCCCCTGCATATAAACTTGTGGGGTAGAGATTTGCTGTCACAATTTCGCACAAAAATTGTTATTGGATAATGGAAAAATTACAATTGTTAACCTCTCAGCCAGTCTGGATTGACCAATGGCCACTTCCAAAAGAAAAGCTTACAGCTTTACATCAATTGGTAGCTGAGCAGCTACAATTAGGACACATTGAGCCAACTTCTAGTCCATATAACACTCCGGTATTTGTTATTAAAAAGAAAAATGGAAAATGGAGATTTTTGTATGATCTGAGAACCATTAACTCCATCCTTCAACCAATGGGAGCGTTACAATGTGGTTTGCCTAAACCTAACCTGTTCCCACGTAATTGGGATCTAGTTGTAGTAGATTTACGGGATTGCTTCTTTTCTATCCCTTTGCATGCAGATGACAAGAAATTATTTGCCTTTACCGTACCTGAGTTGAATAACAATGCAGCTACCTTTCGTTATCAATGGAAGGTTTTGCCACAAGGAATGCTAAAAGTCCAACGATGTGCCAGTCATATGTTCGAATGGCTCTGGCTCCATTCAGAACCTCTCATCCTGGGTGGAAGGTTTACCACTACATGGATGATATTTTAATTGCAGCTCCCGGCCCACCGGGAACAGTTAAGGCAGCATTACCTTGCCTTAAAGAGGTATTATTACAATTTGGACTTCATATTGCCCCAGAAAAAATTCAAAGTCAAACGCCATATGCCTACTTAGGGCATAAGGTCCTTGCATCCTATGCTCACCCAGTCATTCTGGAAATCAAAATTGAGGAAAAGATTTCTCTAGTAAAATTACAACAAATACTAGGAACAATTAACTGGGTTAGACCCTATCTGGGGTTAACTACAGCAGTACTCCAGCCCTTGTTTTTGGCCCTAAAGGGCTCTGCAAAACCGGATTCTGCTATAACCTTATCAGCAGAACAAAAGAAGGTACTGGCACATGTAAATGAGGACGGTGGTAAGACCTACGGCGCTTGTGCATGGAGACAGGAAGGGGTATGGAAAACAAAAATTACCCCTTCTCAGCAATCAGCACAAAGGGCTGAATTATCTGCTGCTATTTTGGCCTCACAGGAATTTGCACAAGAACCGCTAAAACTTATTGTGGATTCTCTTTACGTTTATCAATTGATACTTAACATTGAATTTGCTTATCTTTCTCCATCTGTTGATGCTAATCTTATGAGTTTGTTTCTAGCTCTGCAAAACTGTCTTCATTCTCGCACACATTCTCTACATATCACACACATTCGCAGCCACCAGCCACTTCCCAGGGAGCTGCAGGAAGAGAATGACGTGGCTGACACAGTGGCCTCGGCCATGTCCTGTCTCTCGCTTTCTCCTGTTACTCCATGGGACTCACATAGCTATTTTCATCAAAATGCTAAAGCTCTTTGTAAACAATTTGATCTCACTGCTGCAGAAGCTGCAGCTATTATTCAACAATGTCCTAGTTGCAGTGCTCAATCCACTGCTCTTCCTCAAGGAGTAAATCCTCAGGGGACATCTGCTTGTCAACTATGGCAGATGGATGTCACACAACACCCTCCCTTCAAACCATGGCACCATCTGCATGTCACCGTTGATACCTATTCAGGATTTATTATGGCAACACCTCAACGAGGAGAGGCTACAAAACATGTAGTCAACCATTGCCTCCGTACCTTTACACATGCGGGGCCACCAATGGAGATCAAAACCGATAATGGCCCTGCTTACATTAGCACCGCCTTTGCAGAATTTTGTCATCGATGGTCAATTATACATAAATTTGGCATTCCCTTCAATTCCACTGGTCAGGCCATTGTGGAACGGCCTCATCAGACGCTAAAATAAGAACTCCTTCACACAAAAACAAAAACGAGGGAAGTGGATGGATATGGCTTGCCTTACATACAAAACATTCTTAATATTACCTTATACACTTTAAATTTTTTAAACATGACAGGATCTCCCGCTGCTATGACAGCCAGTAGGCATTTTGCTTCCTCCCCTTCTGGAGGTACACCAAGACCAAAAGTTCGGTATAAGAGACTACCAGATCCAACGTGGAAAGGACCTGTCCCGCTGATAACTTGGGGCCGAGGATACGCTGCTGTTGAAGATGAGGGGACAGTTGTTTGGGTTCCTGCTCGCTGTGTGCATCCTTATCATCAGCCAAAGGGGCAAGGGGATGGATTTGGGGGAATGGAAAAGAAACATGTTGATCCAGGACATGGGGAAGCCAGAAAACCTTCAAAATAAAACTGATTGTTGGGTATGTATGCACATGCCAACTCACAAAACATCAGGGCTTCCAATGATTGCAGTACCTCTGGCCGAAGGTGACTGGTATAAGGGACAATGCTATGGTTGTTCAGGGATGTGATCTAACAGTTGGACTACAAGTAACATAAATACATTGCATCTTGGAAGCCGAATCCAAGAGGTGGCGGGTATCTGCTGGACTCACAATGAGACAGTAGAGAATATGACTTACTTGGGAACATATCCATTTTGTTACAAAACAATTATTATTGGCAGTGGAAGTCGGGTTTATCTGGATGACATGAAAACTAAAAATCTCACTTACTTTGTACATAATATTTCTAAATTTGATATCATATCTTTGATCAATGAAAATGGGTGTCCAGTTATCCCTGCCACATGTTGTCCCATCATGATAGAAAACCAGCTGCCCAAATGTGCAAATGGGAAATACGCACCACCGCCCACTTATTTGGCTATGTTAATGGAATCTTTTGCACGATTAATCTATGCTGAACCAAATACAGTTGGCCATCTCCTGGGAACAAATCTATGGTTGCTGTGTGGACGGATGGCCTATGATCGCATGGCAGCATGATGGAAAGGAGTCTGCACCTTTGGGAAAGTAATCCCATCTCATGTCATTTTAAAATCTTTGGGGACTGCTCATATCCGCAATGCGCGTTCCGCAACGGAAGTAAACTCTGTTTTGAATCATGACTACTGGACACAAATATCAAGGGGAGTTATTCCTCCTTTCGGAGTCATGATGAACTATAGAGATTTGCATTGTTTAAACAATTGGACAGTTACTATGTTTAAAGACACCATTAAAACTCTAAAGCTGCTTGAAGAAGAGCAAGGAAAAATCCTTGACTATGTCCTGCAAACCAGATATGCGGTGGACACTATTTTGGCTGCGCAAGGGGGAGTTTGCGCTGTGATTCATACACATTGTTGCATGTATATCTCTGATTATTCTCCAAACATTACAGCTACTATACAGCATATGGAACAAACCCTGAGTGAGAATCCATTACAATCGGAGGACGAGAGACTGGACGTGTGGTCTGCACTTTGGTCCTGGTTGCCAGATGGTTCATGGATTCGTCACCTAATTGTTGGAGTGATATTGCTTTTTATACTTTCTCTTTGTGTATGCTGTTGTATCCAATGTCTCTCTGGACTTTTAGGAATGTGTCGGGTGAAGCCTACGGAAGGAGAACTGTTGTTGCAAATGGCGAAAAGCTACCGAGGCATCCGCGATCATCAAAAAACTAAAACAAGGGAGATGTGGGAATAAACTTTGACTTCAGTATTGGGTAATGATTAGTCTAAGACCTTATACATGTCTGCCTAAGGGTCACTGAGATAAGCAAGGAAATTAAAAACAAACACCAGGAACATTAAGCAGCTCAGACAATTGTAAACAGTTCTGTGTACTATATCTAATTATTGTAATCCACAATGTGAATGCTTACTATGTACGAAATTCTCAATAAAAGGGAGCACTAGAATTTGCTCTAGACTCCCATCCCGAGTACACCAGCCTCTGTGTCTCATTCTTTTCATGGGAGACCACCACAAGTTTCTTTTTTAAAGTCAGTATAATGATGCTCAACTGGCTTAATGATGGTATCTTATGATTTTTTATGTTGTTGTTTGTTGTTCAATTAAAATTTATGCACTGTAGACAAATTCCTTGTGTGTCCAATCATTTGGCCAATAAAGAATATTGTGTTGTGTTGTGTTGTGTTGTATTTATTGTATTGATGCACTGGAGGACAATATAAAACAAGCTTTCAACAATTTAACATGTCTCATTATCATGGTTACAAAAGTATGATATCCAATATCAGAATAATAAACCTTTTTTAAAACTGAAGATTCTCTAAGAGGTGTTTAATTAGACTGATTGATACCAAAAGAAGAAAAGAACAAGAAAGTTCAAAGGATTAGATATTGCCCCATTAGACATTGCCCCTGTGAATTGCCATTTGCCCATTCTACTAATGTTCCATTTGTCCCAGCATCTTTCAGCTTAAATTACTGTACTTGAGGTCAGCTCAGCAAAAATTGTAAATAAGCTTTGACAGCAAATGTTGTCAAAGGGATAAAATAGCATACACTGGAAGGCCATGTTGAGAGGAAATGTTTTATTTTTGAAGAAAGGAATTGCAGCACTGATATGTCATTCCAGATATAGGTATAGAAGAAAAATGGGCATGTGCATTTATGTGTACATATATGTCAACCAATGGACCAAATGTGGAGTTTTAAGAATCAACCCAGTACCACCAGATGGCATGGTCTACCACTAGCTGAACCCCTCTTCTGGTCCTTTCAATATAAGCAATTGTGAGTTTATTATTGCACAATATTACTTCCCTTTCCTGCACTCTAAAACCAGACAAGTCATCTCTTTTAGAAGGGAATCTTGATGGGCTACAACCCATCTGGAGCAATCGGTCCATAATCTGGGTGTTCTCATGAATTTGAGGCTTTTGCTAGAGCAGTTTGCACAGTCTGTGGTCAAAGATGTCTGTGGTCATCTTCTCCTAGCTCCAGCTGATGTGTAAGTTATGGAGCAAGATGGTTGGACATCTCATATTCTCAAATTCTTTCAAATAGATTACTACAATGCACTTCCTTTGGAGCTGTCACTGAAGACTATTTAAAAGCTGCAATTGATACTGAATACATCTGTTCATTTGCTGCTGGTTGCCTCTAAATTTCTAAATAGCACCCAAAGTGATAATGATGAAAATTCTTTATCATTTGGATCCTTGTTATCTATGAAACAATCTGTTCCAGGTTTACCTTTGCAGTCAATTCATGAAAGTGTCTTTAAGTCTTTTGCCACCAGGAGCAGACGATTTCAGTCAATTGTCAATCCTATAGTAAAACTTGCTCCATAGTTAGAGTGGTTCTTTATCTGGAAAAAATAGGTAATATTCTGTCTTCTGGTGATCTTTTGAAGTATAAGATAGTAGCTTCGGGATCTGCTAAGCATTGGATTGTTTATGTTATGAAGGATTGTTAAATGTTATGCTTGATTTTTTTGTTTGTTTGTATTTTTCTTCCTCCTATTTGATGTGGGCCACTAGAGACTAATGGCATGAAAAGAACAGTATCCAACATCTTTGAGAATATCTCTATCAATAGTCTTTTTGTTTTTATTATTCCTTCATTGAAATCATCTTAAAACATTCCCTTTGTTCTAAAGTCATAATGACACAATCAATGGGCACGACTCAGTTACCACATCCAATGTGAATTATACTCCATAGGGTGGTATCATCTCCTTGGTCAAATTATTTTTTTGTTAGATGGGTCCGGTTCTGCGTGGCTTCGGTGGCAGCAGGAATTCGCAACTGTTCGCTATTCCTGCTGCGCTTGCCGCCGAGGTACCCCCGATCCTAACGGGTCAGGGGGATATGGCTGCCCTGTAGGGACAGCCAAAGAGAGAGGGGAGCTGGACAGGGGGTTGGGGGTGTCGCAGACCCCCTCCTCGTCCGGAAAAACCCCTTTTTCCTGAGGTGGTGGAGCGGCGGTCAGTAATGGCCGCCACGAAGAAGCCTGCAACCGGGTAAGATCGTGCTGGAGGAAGCAAGAAAGGTGAAAGTGCTGGCTGAGCTGGGTCAATCAACATCTTTTAAACTTGCTGGAATTGAACTGTCTGAATTGCTGGAGGATACATTGTATCCCTAAGAAGAGCAGAAAGCGGCGGAGAAGCTCTTAAAGGGAATTTTTTTTTTCTTCACTCTCCCACCCCATAGAAACAGCAGATGAAGATTCGAAATTTATTTGGGCACTGAAGGTTAACTATTTTGAAAGTTGAAGTCAAGGTATAAAAGACTTCTTGGACACTGGACTTAAAAATTTAAGGAATTGGAAAACCCTCATTAGAGGTATGGATTTTTGATCATTTAAAAAATTGATGTTGCAAGTGGGAAGGGAGAGGAAAAAAATTGGAGCAGAAGTGGAAAAAGGAGGAGATTGCCGAGAATTCCAAAGAAAGATATATGGTAATTGGACCTCTTTGATTAAACAGCAACCTCAGAAAGAGAAATAGAAGAAGGAAGAAAAGTATTAACTTTTGGAACTTTTTTTGAACTATTTTTGATTAAAAATACTTGGGTGGTTGTTTTGGGAAAAGTTTCTCTTTTCATGATGGCATCGCTTGTGGATGAATTAAAGACTGAATATCAAAAATATAAAAAGGAAGAACAAGATGGAAAAAATACTTTGGGCACTTTATTTCAATTTTTAGAAATGGCATTATGTATTTATGAAAAGTTGACTACACAGCAGAATGACTGGGACAAAGAAGAAGAGGAAGAAGAAGCCATCTTTGATGAACAATGGGTTTTTTCCGGGGAGGAGGAGAAAGAGGATAAGAAAAAGGGGATTTTAAGGTTTGAAAAAACAACCCAAAAAGAGAAAAATGAGAGGAAAGGTGGATGCAAGGTTAGAAAGCAATGGAAAGGGAGTAAAAAAAGGGAGGAGGAGAGACAAAGGGGTAAAAAGGGCAAGGAGAAGAATAAGCAAGAGAGAAAGGGGGGGAGGAGAAGCCTCAATGGTGGGAAGCAAGATCTAAAGAAAAAAAGCTTATTTAGAGACAATGGGTGAAGGATTAAAAAAGGGGGGGATTCTGGAAGGTACATAAGATTGTGTTTTTATATGTGTATTTAGAGTAGAATCTTTCTTATAAAATTTATTGTGTAATTTTAGAAGGTACTAAACAGAATCCCAAGATAAATTAAGTGTTATATGAAGTATTTTTAAGTTAGGGCAATGAGTTAAAGGCGTCACTCCAATTAGTGTATAGGAGAAGTATAGTAAAAGAAAAAAGATGAATGGATAGTTGGAAATAGAACAGACAAAGAATGTTATTGAAAATGGTAATAAGATAGGGAAGGATATATCAAGTGAATATGATGTGTAAATCTCGTCTGTGTGAAGAGTTTTAACTCGGGATCAAGCAGCTTTCAGAAAAGATGTTTTAAGTTTTGTTATGTTTTCTGCGTTTTGTATGTTGATAAAAGGCAATAAAATTTTAATTAGCAAGAAATAATTTGGATGAAAAGGAGAAGTTGGGATAAGATATGAAGTTAAATAGATAAAGTAAATATTGATATTATAATTTGGAATCATTATGTTCTATTGGTTTCTTCTTTAATTATTATTATTATTATTATTATTATTATTTTAGAAAAGAATCTATAAGCTGTTATGTCTTGTTTGTTTGTGTACTGTTTTTGTAAAATTAATAAAATTTGTTTAAAAGAAAAAAATTATTATTTTGTTGGACAACATAAATACCTAGTAGATGACATGAACACTTAGGGTCAAGAATAAACTCTATAAGGGAAAATTGCTTGGCACATGGAAAATAATATATACTTTTCCAGCATTGCATTAAATGAATTAAAAGATCAAAATTAAACATTCTGTACATTGGAAAGCTTGGAACCAAATGTGTTCTACTCATGCAGTTTAATCAAAGTTTAGCTATATTTGGGGCTCTTGAGGCATCTGAGTCCAAGCTATTATTGTTACTTCCTCATGATTGGTAAAACCTTTGAGTGCAGAGAATCATTGACACAATACAATTTCCCCTTGAAATCTATTCCTGCATTTAGAAAGCTAACACATCAATGACACTTATCAGAGCCCTTTGTTTCTTGTCTCTAGTTTCCTATATGAAAGAAATTTAAATGAAGAAATATTGAAGAAATATTATTTAAAGGAGAATTCCCTAAAATCAAAAGTGGTAAGTATTGCCATCTTAAAGTAGAAAAGCACTTGTGAACCTATTTCTTGATAAAACACAGGGTAAACAAATGCTTCATAGAGCATTGCTCTATCTACATGAACAGTAAAAAAAAAAATGCACCAAGTGTAACTTGTTAAAAAATTTTAAATCCTCACAAAAAATGTATGAAAACCATAATCCAGAAAGTAGCAATGTGTTGGCCCATGTGGAGTAGGGAAAACTAATGTAAATTCCATAGTTGAGCAACCATAAAAGAATGTGCAGACTTCCAAGAATTCTATTTTGCTTAATCAAGTAAAATGAATTTAAAAGGCAAGGGATTCTGAAGAAGTGAAATTAAACCAGATAGTGTTAGGGTATTTCCACAGCATCGACATTTTACTGGTTAATTCAGATCTTTAAAAAATTCTCAAACCACCACAAGAATGTTCTACCAGAGCAGAACCTGAAATGCTAGGTACATCCATAGATATTGTACCAGCGTTTGAATAAACTGAGGCAAATGGTTTTACTCCTTCACATTCCCATCTCTTCCTTCCTTCCTTCCTTCCTTCCTTCCTTCCTTCCTTCCTTCCTTCCTTCCTTCCTTCCTTCCTTCCTTCTTTCTTTTTTTCTTTCTTTCCTACCTTCCTTCCTTCCTATCTTCCTTTCTTCTCTCCCTTCTTCTCTCTGCACCCAAGAAGGGTTGAGGGGAGGGGAAGAAGGTGGCAGTGCTACCGATGGCCATGGCTTTCCCACGTGGAGCGAGGTCACACTGATGAGCAGACCATGGAGGCACTAGAGGCACTTGCTGGCTCCATGCTGATCTTCAACAACTTTGCAGCTGCCATCCAGGATGGAATGATGTGGCTCATGGGACCTCCCTGAATGCCTGCCTCCTTTCACACCCTCGGCTGGGGTGGACAGGGGGCTGGCCCCACAGATGCCATCCTCCTCTCGCATCCTGGGCTGAGGCAGCTGAGGCCGGCCCAGCCAGATCTAACTACATTGTAGGCTGTATCTGGCCTGCTGGCCTTGTGTTTGACCTATCTGCTTTAGAAAGTCAAGTGATTCTATGTATCATCATAATCATTTTAGCCATTGTCTATCCACTGCAGGGTGAAGGCCTCTTCTGCATGTTTTCAACCAATATGGTCCTGAGTTTTTTTTTTGGGGGGGGGGTTGGTTTTTTTTTTGCCAATAGGGCCTGCAATACTTGCTGATGTCATCAATCCATTTTTTTAGGTCTCTTTCATGGATTATTTTTATCAAGTGGGATCCATTCTATGACTGCCTTGGTCCACCTGCCATCAGTTCTTCTTGGTATGTGACCAGCCCTTTTCCATTTCAATTCTTTTACTCTCTTTTTTTTTTTTGAAACAAATTTTTATTAGTTTTAAAGATAAAACAACACATCATTAACCATTGAATATCATAAACACATAAAACCTCTTAACATTGTAAGTCCTTACAAGTCAAACAAAACATTATTTTTATACAGCATAATTCCAATTTATCCCATCCCCATATGGACACGCAAATATCTTTCAGCAAATTTCTCATTATTTCTCTTTACTCCTATTCAATTTCATTTCTCTTCCATATTTATCCATTTTATAGTCATCATATTCTTTTCTTTCTGGCTTGTTTAAATTATTCTCATCTAACATTCCTCCAAGGTTTTATTGATTCTTTTTCCCTTTTTTTTTTTATAAAAAACAAATTTTGTTAGTTTTATCATAAGCACAATACACAAGACATACAAACACAAAACATAGACAAAACTAAAAGATCTTTTCTGAAGGTTGTCTGTTCCCGGGTTAAAACTCTTTACACAGACACAAATTCAAACATCATATTCAACCCATATCTCCTTCCATATCTTATTATCATTTTCTTTTTTATATATATATATATAAAAACCATTTTTATCAGTTTTCTAAAAACAATGCACAAAAAATCAAGGCATAACAGCTTATAAATTCTTTTCTGAAAAAAATAATAATAATGATAAACCAATAAGGCATAACATTTCCAGATTATACTATCAATATTTCATATAATATTAACTTCATATCTTGTCCCTACTTCTCTTTTCCATCCAAATTATTTATCAATTAACATTTTATTGCCTTTTATCAATATACAAAATCAAAAAAAAAAGCATATATATCCTTCCATATCTTATTACCATTTTCAACAACATTCTTTGTCTGTTCTATTTCCAATCATCCATTCATCTTTTTTCTTTTACTATACTTCTCCTGTACACCAATTGGAGTAACATCTATAACTCATTACCTAACTTAAAAATACTACATATAGCAATCTTTCTTGGGATTCTGTTTAAAAGATTCTAAGATTACATAATAAGTTTTATGTTCTAAATATATATATAAAAACACACTCTTATATACCCTCCAGAATCCCTCTTTTAATCTAAATTAAATTCACCCATTGTCTCTAAATAAACTTTTTTTCTTTAAGTCTTGCTTCCCCCCATTAAGGCTTCTCCTCCCCCTCTTTCTCTCTTGCTTATTCTTCTCCTTGCCCTTTCTACCCCTTTGCTTTTTCTCTTCGCTTTTCTTGTTCCTTTTCCTTTGCTTTCTAACCTTGCCTCCATCTTTTCGCTCATTTTTCTCTCTTTTGGTTGTTTTTATAATTCTTAAAAACCCTTTTTTCTTATCCTTTTTCTCCTCCTCTCCGGAAGGGACCCATTGTTCATCAAAGATGGCTTCTTCTTCCTCTTCTTCCTTGTCCCAGTCCTTCTGCTGCGTAATCAACTTTTCAAAGGAACATAACGCCATTTCTAAGAATTGAAACAAAGCGCCCAAAGTATCTTCTTTTTTATATTTTTGATATTCAATCTCTAGTTCATCCACAGACGATGCCATTATGAAAAGGGAAACTTTTTCCAAAACAACCACAAGTATTTTTAATCAAAGACAATCAAAAGCAATTAAAAAAAAGAGAAAAAAAAAAGTTCCAAAAGTTAATACTTTTCTTCCTTCTTCTCTTTCTCTTTCTGAATTAATTTTTAATCAAAGAGGTCCAATTACCATACATCTTCTTTTGGGATCCACAAAGACGTTCTAGACAGTCTCCTCCTTTTTCAGTTTCTGCTCCAATTTTTTTTTTCTCCCTTCCCACTTGCAATAACAATTTTAAATAATCAAAAATCCATACCTCCAGCAGAGATTTTCCAATTTCTTAAATTTTTCAATGTCCAAAAATCCCTTTGTCTCTTAGCTTAGCTTTCAAAGCAATCCACTTTCAATATCTAATATCCAAATATTTCTGCTTTTTCCATGGGGTGGGAGAATAAAAAATAAATAAAAAAAAGTTCCCTTTAACAGCTTCTCCGCCGCTTTTCGCTCTTCTTAGGGATACAATGTATCCTCCAGCAACAAGCAGCTCAATTCCAGGCAATTTGAAAGTTGTTACTTGACCCGGCTCAGACAGAACTTTCACTCTTCACACTTCCTCCAGCACAGTTCTTACCCGGTTGCTGGCTTCTTCGTGGCGGCCATTGCTGACCGCCGCTCCACCGCCTTGGGAAAAAGGGGTTTTCTCGGAGAAAGGGGGGGTCTGCGATGCCCCCACCTCCCTTTCCGACTCCCCTCTGTCTTCAGCTGTCCCTACAGGGCAGCCATATCCCCCTGACCCATCTGGATCGGGGGTACCTCGACGGCTAGCACAGCAGGAATCGCGAGCTGTCGCGAATTCCTGCTGCCCCGAAGCCACGCAAACCGGAAGTTCCAATTCTTTTACTCTCTTGATGATATCATACACTTTCATTTGTTCTCTAATCCATGTGCAGGACTTTGTATCTAGCATGTATATATGTATATGCGTATTCTGAGACTTATCCAGTTTTGGAACACATTTTTTAAAAAAATCCAAAGTACAGTTCCCACAATTGTTTCAAGCAATCACTAAGAGCTATTGTAGCTGTAAACTGACAGAGCAAATACTAGGTTAATTGCTCTGATTCTCTGCCAAGTCTAATCTGCCTACAGCCTAACATGGGAGAAACAAATGCAATGGAATGTATAAGAATGAAACTGTTGGCAAGTCACAGAAATCAATGTTTGTGCTTGTATTAATTAAATTAATAGTGGTTCATATTGGTCAACAAGAGTTCCAGCACAAAATAAAAAGGTAACTTGTGTTTGCAGCAAAAAAGCAAATATAGAGTAACTTAACAACTGACAGATTTATTATGGATCTTGTGTATAATTTCAACTAATCCAATGCACCTCCATTTGAATAATAAACAGTACCTACTAGATCAAAAGTGGACAGCATATGCTTAACATTGCTAGTAGGCAACTGACATGAGGTAGAGTGATTATTGTTTTTGATTTATTTTGGGATTGACAGTGTTCCTTTTGGATAGGATAAATGAGTCTGATCCACTTCATAAAAAAGGTTCACTCATCCAGACGAATGCTCATTGAAGGGTGAAAAGTGCTGTTAGCTCAGAATTTGCAGGTGTTTGAGCCAAAACTAGAAATAACTTCAGTGATCTGGGTTACTGATTATTGCTTTTTATCTTGGATGACTAACCAAAAAGTTATTGATCCAAAAACCTAAGAAAATTATCACAGCCTTTATTAAATGTATTGCTTTGGCCCCGATGGACAGAATAGCACCAGGATTTGAAATCCTTGATCAGATCAATTTTTTTAAAAATGAAAGTATAGAGTAGGACATATAGAATTTTAAAATTTCTGTCCCTTTTCTTTTAAACAAAAAGATGTTTAGAATATCTGAAAGTTTGTTTTTATTTAAATGCTGGTTTAAAATTAATGAGCTACGGATTCGATTTGTTCTCACCACATCTCCTCAGGGATCTTTCTGATATCAAAAAGCACCAACTTAGTCTTATATTTTCTTTTCTTTTTCTTTTTGTAAATTTTATTTGAGTTTTCACAAAAAAATACAAATAAAACATCTTTTTTGAAAGTAGTGTAATCCCGGGTTACATTTCTTCATACAGATACAAATTCAATTTCATGCTCATTTTTATGTTCTATTCTATATCTTATTACTGTTTTACATTTTCTACAAAGCTGCTCCCCTCTTTTAATTTTCTCAATTTTATTTTAATTATCTCGTCTCAATTCAAATCATTATATTTATACTTTTTGTCTATCCTGTTTCAATTTCATATTATCTTTTCTCATTAAACAAAGTTTCTCCTGTAGTTGCTGATTAGAGTATGACATCTTTATATCTTTTAAGTTTATCCATTTAACTCTTATTTAGGCTTCAATATATACCTTAAAGTTATAACATTCAATATAATACATAACTTCCATTTGGATTCTGCTTGGTACATTCTTAAAATACACACTATATTCTTTAAAAAAAAAAGATTATCAATATATGTAATTAAAACAACACATTCCATTCCAATACTATTCTATCATTAATGTTAATATTCATTAAAATCTTAACTTCTTTAACATTACTTTTCAATTAAATATCATACTTCTATGGGAACAGTTATAAGCTTTCCATAATTAATTTCCCCCTTCACTTATATTTTATAAAACATTAACTAATTAAAATGTTCCCATCCCTTCCTAATTCCATTTTCTCATTTATTTTATTAACAAACATTTCACTAGATTACAGTAACTATTTTATCCCTCATTTTAATCATACATTGTTTCCAATTTTCTAAAATTATTTCTATTACTAATATAACAATACAATCTTATGTACCTTTACAGAATCCCTTTTCCAATTGAATTTTCACCCATTATCTCGAAATAGGCCCTGTTTCTCTATATCTTGTTTCTGTCCTTTGTAACTTCTTTTCCTTTCTTTCTTCCCTCTCTTCTTCTCTCTCCCCTTTTTACTCCCTTGTCTCTCTACCTCTATTTCTCTCTTCTGTATTCCTCTCTTCTGTTGTTTTCCAATATTATACCTATTTTTTGAACTATTTTTCTTTTCTTTGGTTGTTTTTTTAAGTCTTAAATTCTCAATTCTCTTCCCCCCCCTTTCCTCCCCCCCCACATAGAATTACTTGTTCATTAAAGATGGCTTCTTCTTTGTCCCAGTCTTCTTGTTTTGCAGACGTTTCTTGTTGTTTCTCATAGTTCCGAATCTCCATTTCTAAGAATTGAAAAACGAAGCCAAAAGAACCCTCCCTTCTTGTGCATCTTCTTTGTACTTTTTAAGTTCCATTTTCAATTCATCCAGAAGTAGTGCCATTGTATAAATTTTTAAACAACCATCCGATCAATTTTAGTGATTCAAATGCAATAACCAAGAATCCAAAGATCACCAAGTAATCCAAATACATGCAAGCTGTTTCTTTTTGCTTTTTTTTTCACTTTCTCTTCCTGGGGTTCTACTATTTGGTTGCCAAGTTTCAGTTAAAATGTATCTTTTAGAAGTCTTGTTGAAGTTTTACTGTACTTTCCTTTTAATTCCAGGCAGTCTTCTCCCTTTTTTCCAGATCCTGCCCTTTTATTCTTTTTCTCTACTTTCCTGCTTATAAAATTTTTTTAATGTCCAGAAATCTTTATTATCCCTTTGACATTGTTTATTTTCAGCTTAATAGCCTATTGATGTCAAAGCGGATTTTTTTTTTCCAATTTCTTATTTAAGTCTCTTAGTTGTCAGTATAAGGAAAGGGAGAGAAGAAAACAAAGAACCAAATCTTTCCCTTTTCCCTTTTCTTCGCTGCTTCAGACTCTTCTTTGGGAACGATGTTATTTTTTAATTTAAATTCCAGGGTACCTTAGTTGCTGCTTTTGCAATTTAATCCAGTCAGCCAAAACTTTCACTTCTTATCTTCCTCCTGCACATTCTTTTCTGGTTGAGTTCTTCTTTGAGGTGGCCATTTTCTGACAACCACTGCAACCGCCTTCAGGAAAGAGAGTAATGACCAGCTGAGGAGGAGAGATACAGCTCTCCTCAACCCTGCTGGCAGTCTCCCCCCTCTTCACCACCTCTATGGGGTGGCTTAGCCCTAAAACCAGCTGGCTTGAGGCGCTCTAGCAGTGAGCCCACACCGAAACTGTGCACGATCGTGGATTTCTGTGTGTCACCGAAGAAGCTCAAACCAGAAGCCCCAGCTTAGTCTTATATTTTCAAAAGGAAAGTTTGATTATACCTGCTTTGCTGTTTGAAGAACTGTAGCACTCCAGCTTTAATGTGGCATGGGTAGTAGTCAGAGGTGGGATTCATCAGGTTCTGACCAGTTCTGGAGAACCAGTATCGGAAGTTTTGAGTACTTCAGAGAACCGGCAAATACCACCTCTAACTGGAGATTTTATAATATCCTTCCCCTGCCACACCCACCAAGCCATGCCCACAGAACCGGTACTAAATTTTTTTTGAATCCCACCACTACTTGTAGTGAACTAACTCTCCGTTCCCAATTTTTTTCTCTGAAATACCAAACAGCAGCAATAGAACAGAACAGAAAATATCATTGGGGGTACATGTTAATTTCATGTTAATATATTCTTTTTTTAAAAAAAATAAATTTTATTAATTTTTGAAGACAAACAAAACATAGAACATAAAAGCATAAAACCTCCTTTCTAAAAATTACTTATAAGTTTTAACAAGGCAAATAAAACATCATTTTTAAGGCATAGTTCCACATTGTCACATTTCCATTTAAGCACATATATATCTTTTCCAAATTTCTCATTATTTCTCCCTTCACTTTTATTCAATTATATTTCTTTCTATCAAGGTTTTATTAATTCTCAATCGAATATAGACATTTATGCAGCATATTTCCAAATTATCACATTTCCATTTAAACACCTATATATCTTTTCCAAATTTCTCATTATTTCTCCCTTCACTTTTATTCAATTATATTTCTTTCTATCAAGGTTTTATTAATTCTCAATCAAACATAAACACCCAAAACACAAAACATAAAACAAGACTTAAAACTAAAACCTCCTTAATTATCATTTGTACATATCTTTTCCAAATTTCTCTCCCTTTAGTTTTATTCCTCCAAGTTTTTATTAATTCAAAATCAAACATAGCTAACCAAAACACAAAACATAAAACTTCTTTTGAAAAGTGGCTTAGCCCCGGGTTACATCTTTTTTTACAGACCTAAATCAAATTTATGCTCACTTTATATACCGTTCATATCTTATTGACCATTCTATATTTTCTATATAACTTCTCCCTTCTTTTCACTCTCTTAATTATATTTTGTTTATTTCATCTTATTTCAAAATCATTATGCTTGTATCTTTTGTCCGTTCTTTTCCAATCATCTATTTATATCTTCTCTTTTGCAAAGAATTTCCCCTGTAATCACTTTTAAAGTATGACGCCTTTCTATCTTTCCCCTAAAGTAACACTTAAAATAATACATAATTTCCATCCTGATTCTGCTTAATACATTCTACATGTTGCATTTTATTCTAGTTCTAATTCTTCTCCAGTCTGGTCTTTTTGCCCCCACCCCCTCTCCTAACCTCCACCTTTTTAACTTCCCCTCTCCGTTGTAGTTCTCTTTTCAATTGCTTTCTAACATTGTACCTTTTTATCACCTTATTTTTCTTTTTCTTGGTTGTTTTATTGAATCTTAAATTCTCATTTTCCCTTCCTCTCTTCCTATTTTCTTTCTTAATCAAACTTTTTTGCCCATTAAAAATGGCTTCTTCCTTTTCTTCTTCTTCTTCTCTTTCTCTTTCTTCCTCGAGTATTTGCTGGTACGTAGAAACCGCCATTTCTAAAAAGTGGAAGATAGTTCCCAATGTATTCTTGCCATTTTGTTCTTTTTCTTTTAATTTTTCATATTCCATTTTTAGTTGATCCACCAATGGTGTCATTGTAAATTTTTAAAAACAACCCAGATGTTTTTAATCTTAATTTACAAATGTCAAAGTTATCAAACAATCCAAACAGGCAGAAATTATTTCCTCTTCTTCTCTTTGCAGCTTTTCCTCCTGGGGCAAAATCCCAAATATATTTTAAAGCCTTATTAACAGTTAGTTGTTAGTCTTATAATCTTCAAAGCGTCTCCTCCAACAAGTCTTCCATTCCCAATTTTTTTCTCTGAAATACCAAACAGCAGCAATAGAACAGAACAGAAAATATCATTGGGGGTACATGTTAATTTCATGTTAATATATTCTTTTTTTAAAAAAAATAAATTTTATTAATTTTTGAAGACAAACAAAACATAGAACATAAAAGCATAAAACCTCCTTTCTAAAAATTACTTATAAGTTTTAACAAGGCAAATAAAACATCATTTTTAAGGCATAGTTCCACATTGTCACATTTCCATTTAAGCACATATATATCTTTTCCAAATTTCTCATTATTTCTCCCTTCACTTTTATTCAATTATATTTCTTTCTATCAAGGTTTTATTAATTCTCAATCGAATATAGACATTTATGCAGCATATTTCCAAATTATCACATTTCCATTTAAACACCTATATATCTTTTCCAAATTTCTCATTATTTCTCCCTTCACTTTTATTCAATTATATTTCTTTCTATCAAGGTTTTATTAATTCTCAATCAAACATAAACACCCAAAACACAAAACATAAAACAAGACTTAAAACTAAAACCTCCTTAATTATCATTTGTACATATCTTTTCCAAATTTCTCTCCCTTTAGTTTTATTCCTCCAAGTTTTTATTAATTCAAAATCAAACATAGCTAACCAAAACACAAAACATAAAACTTCTTTTGAAAAGTGGCTTAGCCCCGGGTTACATCTTTTTTTACAGACCTAAATCAAATTTATGCTCACTTTATATACCGTTCATATCTTATTGACCATTCTATATTTTCTATATAACTTCTCCCTTCTTTTCACTCTCTTAATTATATTTTGTTTATTTCATCTTATTTCAAAATCATTATGCTTGTATCTTTTGTCCGTTCTTTTCCAATCATCTATTTATATCTTCTCTTTTGCAAAGAATTTCCCCTGTAATCACTTTTAAAGTATGACGCCTTTCTATCTTTCCCCTAAAGTAACACTTAAAATAATACATAATTTCCATCCTGATTCTGCTTAATACATTCTACATGTTGCATTTTATTCTAGTTCTAATTCTTCTCCAGTCTGGTCTTTTTGCCCCCACCCCCTCTCCTAACCTCCACCTTTTTAACTTCCCCTCTCCGTTGTAGTTCTCTTTTCAATTGCTTTCTAACATTGTACCTTTTTATCACCTTATTTTTCTTTTTCTTGGTTGTTTTATTGAATCTTAAATTCTCATTTTCCCTTCCTCTCTTCCTATTTTCTTTCTTAATCAAACTTTTTTGCCCATTAAAAATGGCTTCTTCCTTTTCTTCTTCTTCTTCTCTTTCTCTTTCTTCCTCGAGTATTTGCTGGTACGTAGAAACCGCCATTTCTAAAAAGTGGAAGATAGTTCCCAATGTATTCTTGCCATTTTGTTCTTTTTCTTTTAATTTTTCATATTCCATTTTTAGTTGATCCACCAATGGTGCCATTGTAAATTTTTAAAAACAACCCAGATGTTTTTAATCTTAATTTACAAATGTCAAAGTTATCAAACAATCCAAACAGGCAGAAATTATTTCCTCTTCTTCTCTTTGCAGCTTTTCCTCCTGGGGCAAAATCCCAAATATATTTTAAAGCCTTATTACAGTTAGTTGTTAGTCTTATAATCTTCAAAGCGTCTCCTCCAACAAGTCTTCCATTCCCAATTCTTTTCTCTGAAATACCAAAGAGCAGCAATAGGACAGAATAGAAAATATCATTGGGGGTAATATTAATTTCATGTTAATATATTCTTGAAGCAACTACTTTCCTTGTGTTAGCTGTTCCCCCCACCCCACCCCCACATTAAGAAATATATGAAAGTTTTTATTGCACACCACATTGTTAAGTTTGGCAAGATTGTCAAATAACCCGAAAACTGATATGATTTAATATTTAGTATTTATTTATTTGTCAATCGCTTACAAGATACAGGTATAAGAATAAATATAGTTTTGAATACATGATAGATACTTATAAGAAAAAAAACAATACGACAGGGACGGTAGGCATGATTGGTGCACTTATGCACACCCCCTACAGGCCTCTTAGGAAGGGGGTGAGGTCAATAGTGGACAGTCTAAGGTTAAAGTTTTTGAGGTTTGGGGAAGAAACCACAGAGTCAGGTAGAGTATTCCAGACATTGACCACTCTGTTGTATTTGTATTTTCTGCAATCAAGTTTGGTGTGGATAACCTTGAGTTTGTATCTATTGTGTGCTCTCGTATTGTTATGATTAAAGCTGAAGTATTCATTTGCAAGTAGGACATTGCAATGTATGATTTTATATACTATATTTACATCGGACCAGAGGTGGAGTAGTTCTAGGTTTTCTAGGTCTAGAATTTCAAGTCTGTTGGCATAAGGTATTCTACAATGAGTAGAGGAGTGGAGAACACTTCTTGTGAAATATTTCTGGACTTTTTCAGTTGTGTTAATATCAGATACATGATATGGGTTCCAGACTGATGAGCTGTATTCAAGTATAGGTCTAGCAAATGTTTTGTATGCTCTAGTAGTGTGAAATTACCAGAGAAAAAGCTACATAGGATTAGATTAACAACTCTTAATGCCTTTTTGGCTATGTAGTTACAGTGGGCTCTAGCACTTAGATCATTTGAGATGAGTACTCCAAGGTCCTTGACAGAGTTTGGATCATCAACAAGGTCTTGACTATTCACCCTGTTGTTGTTTTCTGGTGTTTTTTTTTGCCAATATGTAATTACGACAGAGCTTGTTGAGATTTGAAGTTGCCATTTGCTTGACCATTCTGATACATAGTCAAGGTATTTTTGGAGGGTAGCAGTATTGTCTGTGATGTTGAATAGCTTTACATAATCGATGGAGAGAATGCAGTTGCTCTTAATATGATCACAGAGGTCATTTATGTAGAGTATGAAGAGAGTTGGTCCTAAAACACTGCCTTGGGGGACACTGTTGAAAGTTACAGAATTTGATAGGACGCTCCCAATTTTGACCATTTATTGTCTGTTTGACAGGAATGCTTCTATCCAGTTATGTAGGTGTCCAGAGATACCATAAGATTTTAGTTTTAGTTGTAGTTTGTCATGTACCACTGAATCAAAGGCTTTAGAGAAATCTATGTAGATTGAGTCTATTGCTTTGCCCTGATCGAGTTGTGTAGTCCATATGTTTTTGCAGTGTAAGAGTTGCAGATTGCAGGATAGTTTTTTCTGAAACCAAATTTTTTATTAGAGAGTAGGTTGTTTGTCTCTAAGTGGAGGATAATGGATTGGTTAATAGTTGATTCCATGACTTTACATGTGATGCAGCATAAGGAGAATGGCCTGTAATTTTCAACTAGGCTGGGAGTCTCCCTTTTTGAAGATGGGGATGACCGTGGCTTGTGACCATGGTTTTGGCAAGGAGCTAGTCCTGAAAGATTTTTCAAAGATTATGCTTAGAGGTTCAGCTATGGTAGTGGATAGCTTTTTTAAGAAATAGGCACATATTCCGTCCGGTTCAATAGATAGGGATGGTTTTAGATTGCGCAGTACTTTTTCAATAATGTCTTCTGTAAAATCGATATGTATTAGATCATTGTAGTTGTCTGTGGTTCGACTAGGAAGTACTGGGCTTGATCCATTGCTGTAATCCTAGTAATAATCCTCCCAGAGTGGTCTTGTTACAAAATGGGTGGCAAATTAATTATATAAATAAATTATTCCAGTTTCTTTGTAAATTAGGCTAATAGAATTCCTCTGTTACATATGTGGGATGGTAATGAAATTAAGAGACTTGACCCCAGGTACCCAGCAACTTCATTATGGAAACAAAATGTTGTGCTGCAGACTTAACTCACAAGTTACTACCTTATATTTCCTTTGGAATATTTCCAAGTGAGACTAAAATGCTCCCTTTTCTAATTACTTTCCAATATAGGGAGTCTCTAAAAACTGAAGTTATAGTTCACATGCAAGCATGTACATATATCCCACAGAGCATTGTCAATTCCCACACACATATGGACAAAATTTGGGTAATCAAGCATTGCAAACTCTTTTCATCAGCCCAGTGCTTAGATGTGAAACAGCTGAATTTCAGTGAGATGTGGCAGCAGTGGTTGACATTTTTCACATTTATCATGTTGTTAGTAAGGAGTATGTGTGAAAAAGATCTTGTGGTTAAGATCGCAATGTTGTGCTTAAGGTATTGAACTAGGATTATGGAGACACAGGTTCAAGTATGTCCTTTATGTAAACCCACTGGGTAAATTTGAGCCACTATCATCCCTGCTATTTCATAGGGATACTCCTACAGGGTGTAGCAAGGAAGATTCTCATGCAAACTACCTTGAGATCATGGAGGAAAAACAGGATAGATGTAAAATACTTTTTATTTAATCATGTATTAGTGAGAGAATGACTTGCCCAAAGTCTCCCAGTTCATCAGCTATGGTTTTCCTTTCCTTTCCTTTCCTTTCCTTTCCTTTCCTTTCCTTTCCTTTCCTTTCCTTTCCTTTCCTCTCCTTTCCTCTCCTCTCCTCCCTCCCCCTCCCTCCCCCTCCCTCCCACTTTCCCTCTTTATATAAGCACATGAAATTATATAATAATTGTTCATATTTGAAGGGGGAGATTTCCCCTTTCTATAACAAATGAATAAGTCCTAAACATGAGAGAAAAGGGAAGATCCAGATCCAGTTTTTATACCGTAACCCCTAAATCATAGTGGCTCCTAAGTTAGCAAGCAGGCAGAATCACTTGCATTTCACCACCCCCTGAGCGAAACAGTACCCAGATAAAGATTTAAAACCCTTATAACCATCCTGTTATACTTAGGCATGATACATTGCAACAGTCAGCAGTCACTGCAATGCATCACCAAGCAGTGCAGCAGATTAATGGATAACTGTACAAAAGACTGCAGCCACACCATACATCGTGGTAGGGAAGCCCATGTCATAAGCCCATGAATTAACAGTCCCTTAACCAGAAATTTTAGCTGTTACATGCCAAGTCAGGAATGCCCAGATGGATGAAAGGCGATTCTGTGAATGGATCTATTGATCGTGTCATTATGTCATTATAAGGAGCAATGTTTTCACTGAGCTAGATGCACTGAGCCAGATGCAGATCTGAGCCAGATGCAGATTTCCTGCCAAGACAGGAAATAAGATGGAAAGGAGACTGGATCACAGTTATGTAGACAGGGTACAGCACTGATTAGGACTGAATGTGATGTGCAGAGTCATTCACATTCCATCTCTTTCTTCATCCGTGCATCAGTGATTGGTGACTTGTATAAGTGAATAGCTTCATTCCCACCCCAGAGGGAAAAAAAAAAAATTCAGCATCACAGTTGATAATGCACAATGCTTTTCAACTGAGTCAGGGCACACCTTCAGCTGTGACTCAGAAAGCACCGGATAATCCAATCACATAGAAACATGTCAACTCTACATCCAAGAGCTTGAGAGATTTGAAAACCTGCAAGCCACTTGTTTTCTTCAGGGAAAAATAATTTTGGGCAGTTTGCTTTCTCTTTCCACATAGACAGTGCCGTTGATCTCCAGGGGCAGGGAGTTTTGTCGAAGAACATTTGGTCAGAGATCAAATAGTGCTTTTTCAAAGGAAAAAACCAGGCAAAGGAAAGTGTGAAATTAAAGAGTTTCCTGGTAATGAAGTTGGTATTTATGAAACAACCTCCCTCTCATAAAAAGAAAACGGACTCCTTGTTATTATCTGAGGTGTTTAATCTTTGCTTCCCAGGACAAAAGTACTGCATTTGTTACTAGTTTGGCTTATTAAACCCAAATAACAGTGATGTAATTATGTATCCTTATTAGTTAAGCTTGCTAGGCATCGGAATTGGTTGGTGCTTTTTTGAAATCACATTAATCATCAGGTTGGCAGGGGAGTGTTTCTCCCCCTCCTTGAAAAATGCAGCCTCCTGTACAAATCTTATGTCACTGTATCAGTGATTTCAAAAGTGGGTGTTTTATTTGAGGTACAAGGTATTTAATAATGCTCCAACCCTGACTGAAACCAAGGCACACCCTTCCACAGGCTGTATCAGACTTTAATTAAATTTTACTCAACCGTAGCTCAGGAACATATGGTGACTTTCAGATTAATTCTTCAAAGAGTTGTACTGGGACAGGAAAGGAAAACTCTATAAGGCATGTTTTCAGGGGTTCCTATCAAACTGTCCATTGGTCATTGATAAAATCCTCTTGCATGCTTTACTATACATATATTTGACGACTTTGTCTCTGGTTTTTTTTTTTTTTCAAGAAAAGTACCTGCAGCTCCTGTTCAGTCCCAACCAACTGAGCAAATATTTTGGTGGAATTGTTTTTAACTTTTAATGGTGAGGATTTGAGAGCAGGCATTCTTATCTGCTCAATTTTGGAGAAGTAATAGAGAAGGAAAACACTAGATACAGTTATTTTCATGGAACTAAGCACCTCAGTTCCTCTGGATTTTTAAGTAAACAAGCTATTGAGCAGTTCAAAGGGATTATGATGTGGTTTATTCATAAGCCAAATAGTCTGATCAGTACATCAGGCAAGACTGGAATCTATTTAGTCTCCACCTTGTATGGTTTCAAGCTATTTGCTCTAAATTTTCTTTTTTGTAACTCATCAAATTGGCTTTAATTGAATAGGAAAAATAATTATCTTTAAACATAATTATAATTTCCACTTTTTCCCTTTTGGATTTTCCACAAAATGCAGCCCATTTGGGCTCTTCTAAAATTGTAAAATTGTACAAGAAAGAAAACATATCCTTCGCTTACAAAATTCAAAGTTACAATGACACTGGAAAAAATGACTTATATTTACATACGTTTTTCACACTTACAATCGCTGCAACATCTCCTGATTATGTGATCAAAATTTGGACACTTGACAAGTAACTCATATTTATGACAGTTGCAGTGACCCAGGATCATGTGATCTCCTTTTGTGACCTTTTAACAAGCAAAGTTTGTTAGAAGCCAAATTCACTTAACAATCATGTTACTAAATTAACAACTGCAGTGTTTCACCTCACAACTGTGGCCCGAAAAGTCATAAAATGGAGCAAAACTCACTTAACTATTGTCCCACTTAGCAACAGAAGGTTTGGGCTCAGTTGTGGTTGTAAGTTGAAGGCTACCTGTATATGCTTTCTCTCCAGTTTCTCTACTCCATTAATAATCTTATATAATCCTCATCTTCTCCATGCCAGCTATACCCATTAAACAAGTTTGGTGAGGATATATAAAAAAATGGAAATCATGTCTCATACGTCTTATCGAAGGTAATAGTTCTGAGATGTACCTGTTATGTTTGGAGCATGGGCGAGAAAGAATGGAGACAAGCCTCTGAACGGTGAACTTCAGCTCTTTATTTACATAGTGACTTCTCGCAACCATAACAGTTTTAACCCGCCTTATATATAGGCAAACCCCGTAACTATTAACCAATAACCAACGAGGAGCGCTAGCTCTCATAACCAATAGGAACTCTCTGTTTAAGAGCCAATCAGATTCCCCGGAGCAGGCCAATCCAATCCGGCCATTTAACAGCCAATCAGAAGTGCAGGGCCAGAACCCTGCACTTTACTCCAAGCTCACGCTTTATTAAAACTTTATACATTCACAACACCCCTTCCCCCTGGCTTCTGTTTGCAGGGCGCAGTTACATAGTCCTTTAGGTAGGACGGTTGTTTTATTAGTCTCTTTGATTTTCGCTGTGTCATTTGGCTGCAATCACGCTGAGGTAGATCGTTGTTTGGCAGTGGGGCTGTTTCTGCTTCAGAGTTCATTTCCCCATCGTTGCCCATGTTTTCTGTAATTCCCTGAGGTGGAACTGTTTCCCTCTCTGGTTCCATTTCTTGAGTCTCTATTATACCGTCGTTCCCTCCGAACGGGTTTTCTTCTCCTTGGAATTCATCTTCTTCTGTACCTCCCCCCCACTCAGTCTGGTCATAGGGGAGTTCAGGACTGCCCACCGGAAGCCGCGATCGTAATTGATCGATATGGCGTTTCCATACTCTATCGTCAAGGCATTGTACAAGGTAGGATCTTGGGCTGATTCCACGAACTACTGTCGCCTCCATCCACAATGGGTCGCCTGATAGGTTTTTAGCGTATACCAAATCTCCTACCTGGAAGGCACGACAGCGGCCGCTGGATCCTATTGGTTTTTCCAGTTCGTAAGCTGGGTGTAACCGGTCGAGGTGGGAGCAGAGTTTTCGTCCCATTAGCAGTTCAGCGGGAGTTTTGTTGGTGACACTATGCGGTGTGATGTGTTGTAAAAAAAGGATTCGATTGATCTTGTCATCAATGTTGTCGTAGTCTACCTTCTGTAAAGTTTTCTTCACAAATTGTACCATGCGTTCTGCTTTGCCATTGGTCGCAGGGTGCGCAGGCGAGGTGAGCGCATGTCGAATGCCGCGGTCAGTGAGGTACTGCTCGAACGACAGTGCTGTAAATTGGGGCCCGTTGTCGGATACCAGGACGTCTGGTAGTCCGTGGGTTGCAAATAGTCTTTCCAAGGTTTTGATAACCGCCTCGGAGGTTGTAGTCATCATGCGATGAATCTCGAGCATGAATCTCGAGCAGGCGTCGGTGGTTAGTAGAAAGATGTGGCTTTTGGTCGGCCCCGCGAAGTCCAAGTGAATTCGGGACCAGAGTCCGTGTGGTGTCTCCCATTCAGTAGGAATGGCTTTAGGTGGGGCGTTGCTCACTTCCTGGCATTTTGGACAAGCTTTAACCCAATGTTTGATTTGCTTGTCAATGCCCGGCCACCATGCGTAGCTTCGCGCAAGGGCTTTCATTCGCATGATGCCGGGGTGACCATCGTGCAAGGTTCTCAGAAGCGCTTTCTGGAGTCGTTCTGGGATAACGACTCTATCGACCCAGATGACACAGCCTTTTTGGGAGAACAACTCGGTTTGTCGAGTCTTGAATGGTGTGAAGTCATCTGATAATTGGTCCAATGGCCATCCGTGTTCTACCCAGCTTAGGACTCGTGCTAAGGTGGGGTCACATTTGGTTTCTCTCACGATATCTCGGGCAGTTAATGGCGGCGAGTTGAGTGCCTCAGTTTGCAACGTGGTTACTTTTGGTGCAGGATCGTCGAGAGTCTCTGGAAGCGATGCTCGGCTCAATGCGTCGGTGTGGGGAATGGCTTTCCCCGGGCGGTATTGCAGCTGATAGTTATAAGCAACTAAGAATTCTGACCATCGAGTCATCCTAGGGGATAATATGTAGGGAGTCGGCTTATCTCCAGCTATTATCCCCAATAATGGTTTGTGGTCAGTCACAATAGTAAAAGCCCGGCCATACATGTACTCGTGGAATCTTTTAACGGCTGACACAATTGCGAGGGCTTCTTTATCGATTTGTCCATAATTTCGCTCAGTTTTTGAAAGTGTCTTTGAAAAATATGCAACAGGGGCTTCGTTCCCATTAGGCAGTACATGGCTCAAAATGGTGCCCACTCCGAAAGGCGAAGCATCACATGTTATATTTAACGGCAAAGTCTCGTTATACTGCATGAGTGCAGAGTCAGAAGTGAGCAGTTTTTTCACGTTGCGGAACGCCTGTTCTTCTCGGTGACCCCATAACCAATTTGCTTTCTTATCTAACAACTGGTGTAACGGTTCAGCGACTGTTGCTTTATGCGATAAAAATACATTATAAAAATTGATGAGGCCTAGGAACACCTGGAGATCGGCCTTGTTTCGTGGCCTGGGAGCATTTTTTTTCGCCCTTAGTTTACTTTCCGTAGGGTGAATACCCTGGCTATCAATTAGGTACCCTAAAAGCTCAACACTGTAAGTACACAATTTACATTTGTTTTTCTTTACTTTAAGACCGGCCTCTTGGAATTTTTTAAGGACTAATTTTAACCGGTCCTGTAAGATTTTTTATGTAGGGGCCGCAATTAATACATCGTCAAAATAAGGGACCACGCCCTTAATCCTTGTAATAACCTCTCCATAAGGCTCTGAAAAATCCCCGGGGCTACACTAACTCCGAATTGAAGCCGGGTACATTTAAAGGCACCTCGGTGCATCACAATTGTTTGTGCCAGTTCCGTCTTTTCATCAACAGGTAGTTGCTGATATGCCTGAGCTAAATCTAATTTAGCGAAGACTTTCCTGCCCCCCAGGGAGTGGAGGAGATGCTGTACCACTGGCACTGGATATGCGTTCTGCTGTAGGGCGTGCTTCAAAGTGGCCCAGTAGTCCCCACAAATTCAGATCAACCCGTCTGGCTTAATGGGTGTTACGATTGGGGTTTCCCAGGGGGAGTGATCAATGGGCTCTAAGCTATCAGTTTGTCGAGTTGTTCTTCGATTTTCGACTTAAAGGCAAACGGAACTCGACGGGGCTTAAGTCGGATGGGAGCTATCTTTGGGTCTAGACTAAACGAAATCAGGGTCCCCTTGTACTCGCCTAAGCTGTCCCTGAACTCATGGATGAGGTCTCCCTCCCAGTCACTTCCGCTGACTTGGTTTATGCCGGCCACTTCAATGCCGAGTGGCGCAAACCATTGGAGGCCTAGTAGGCTAGGCCTGTCTCTATCGATGAGAGTTAGTGGTAAGTACGCTGTGTGCTTCTTGAAGGAGACTCGGACTCGGCAGGAACCAACGACGGGGATTCGATTCCCTTGGTAGTCCTTGAGGATGAGTCTTTGGAAGTGGAGATCTTGGCGTTGAATCGTGGGGATGAGTTGTTTAAGGGTCTTCCAGGACACCATCAAGAGGGACAATCCTGAGTCGACTTCCATGTGGCAAGGCTGGTTCTCGATGGCTACTGTGATTCGTATTTTCTTGGTGTCTAAAGCTGAGGCGTGACCGATAGTGATAGTATGGTGAGCCTCTTCTTTCTGCAAAACTCGATTTCTGTAGGAGTGGTTTACTGGCTCTCGCCGTACAGGACGGTTTCCTGTCGATTGGCGATAGTTAGTCCCTTTTGAGGCCTGGCCAGGTCCTGGTAAGCTTTGGCAGACCCGTCTGATGTGGCCTCGCTTCCCGCACTCATGGCAGAGGGCGTCGCGGAATTTGCATTCGGATCTGGCATGGTTGGCCCCATAGCCAGCGCAAGGGCGTAAAGGCTTCGGGTGGTGGTCCTGGTCGGACCGCAGTTGATGGACCCCTTCTTCGTCACTGTCTGACGACAAAGAGAGGTCCTCGTGGTGCGTCATTGCCAGCTGCCCTTCTGACCTGGATAAAATGTCACTTGTCAGTGGTGGTACCGGAGCGCGGTTTCGGTGCAGTTGTGCAGCTGACTTCCTGGTTGCTTCTGCTGCAGTAGCATCAGTGATGGCATCGGCAAGGCTGATGTCGCCTTTCACCATCAGCTTGCTTTGAACGCCTGGTGCATCTAGTCCCAGAACTATGCGATCTCTTAGTGCTTCTTCTAAATCGATGAACCCGCAGAGGCCTCCCAAATTTCGGAGGTGTGCTATGAAGTCGGCCACGCTTTCTCCCTTTTGCTGGCTCCTCTGATAAAACTCGTGCCGTCTCACGAGCTTAGGCACGGTCGGTGCATAGTGATCTCGTAGGAGAGGTTCGAGGTCGTCCCAATCCATCGCCTTCACTTCTCGGGGTTTTGTTAGTGCTTTAGCCATCTTAAATACGATTGGACCGCAATGCGTTAGGAACACCGCCCGTTTCTTTCCTAGTGTGGCGTCCTTTAAGTTGTTGGTTTCTAAGAACATTTGGAAGCGATCCATGTAGGACTCCCAGTCCTCCTGTACTGGATCGAACGGAGTGGGTGGTACGACGACGCCGGACATGGTTCCGTTGTGTAGCATCGTCTGTCACGTGCTCGGTGTTCTTCGAAGCTTTGTTGGTTCAGATGTCTCCACATCCCATCCTCGTCGCCAGTGTTATGTTTGGAGCATGGACGAGAAAGAATGGAGACAAGCCTCTGAACGGTGAACTTCAGCTCTTTATTTACATAGTGACTTCTAGCAACCATAACAGTTTTAACCCGCCTTATATATAGGCAAACCCCGTAACTATTAACCAATAACCAACGAGGAGCGCTAGCTCTCATAACCAATAGGAACTCTCTGTTTAAGGGCCAATCAGATTCCCCAGAGCGGGCCAATCCGATCCGGCCATTTAACAGCCAATCAGAAGTGCAGGGCCAGAACCCTGCACTTTACTCCAAGCTCACGCTTTATTAAAACTTTATACATTCACAACAGTACCCATCAAACATATGAATAGAATAGAATAGAATAGAATAGAATAGAACACTTGGACACACAAGGAATTTGTCTTGGTGCAAATAATTTCAGTATACATAAAAGAAAAGATACATTCGTCAAGAATCATAAAGTACAGCATTTAATAATAGTCTTAGGGTACAATAAGCAATCAAATCATACTAGGAAACAGTCAATATAAATCGTTAGGATACAAGCAACAAAGTTACAGTCATACAGTTACAAGTGGGAGGGGATGGGTGATAAGGAGTGATGAGAAGATTAACAGTAATAGTAGTGCAGACTTTGTAAATAGTTGGACAGTGTTGAGGGAATTATTTGTTTAGCAGAGTGATGGCTTTCATGGAAAACTGTCCTTGTGTCTAGTTGTTCTGGCGTGCAGTGCTCTATAGCATCGTTTTGAGGGAAGGAGTTGAAACAGTTTATGTCCCGGATGTGAGGGATCTGTAAATATTTTCACAGCCCTCTTTTTGACTCGTGAACTAAAATGAAATGAAACATAATTAAGGAACAGATAAAAATGTACTATTAAATGTGAATCATTAATTGCTGTCATATGGCAGGAAATATCACTCACAAGATTGTGGTTTTCTTTTCTTGATAGACAGTGATACTGATTCATGAAAATTAGGCTACAGGCAGTTTTCAGACAAAATGGTTCAAGAAGATGGGGAGGAGACAGGCCATCTATTACTTGAAAACCTTCTCCAATCATATCTTTGGTCTGGGCTCCTAAGTCTCAAATTCTTCCCAACCAAAGAGAGCTTTGCTTTTTTTGAAGTGAGTGTTTCATCCCTTGACATCTGATTGCGACACCGTTGTGGGAATCTGCAGCTGTTAACTGATGATGAAACAGCAAAACTTCTCAGCAGAGGACAAAATATGTTGGATGAGCAGATTCTGCCAAGAGACTCAACCAGAAAAACCAGCTGCTGCTACCTGAGATGGTAGAGTACTCACCTGTCCCTCTGATTTAAGTATCTAAGATGAATATGTTATTGAGAGTCTGTGTTTGAATCTGAACTTCAATCTTTTTCCTCTTCAGCCACGATACAGGTAGTACTCGACTTAGAACGGTTCATTTAGTGACCATGGAAAGTTGCAACAGCACTGAGGAAAGTGACTACGTCCTTTTTCACGCTTACGGCCCAGTGGTGGGATTCAATTTTTTTTTACTGCCAGTTCTGTAGGAGTGGCTTGGTGGGCATGGCAGGGGAAGGATACTGCAAAATCCCATTTCCTCCGCACCCCACTAACCTGCTTTCTAGCTCCGTTCTCCTGTGCAGGGCAACAAAAGAAGACCCAGCCAATCAGCTGGGAGTCAGGAGGCAGAGAATAGATGGGGGTGGTATTTGCAGGTTCTCCGAACTACTCAAAATTTCTTCTACTGGTTCTCCAGAACCTGCTGAACACCATCTCTGTTATGGCTGTTGCAGCATCCCCATAGTCACATGATCAAAATTCAGATGCTTGGCAATTTGTTCATATTTATGACAGTTGCAGTGTCTTGGGGTCATGAACTTTTGACAAGCAAAGTCAACGAGGTGGCAAGATTCATTTAACAACCATATTGCAAACTTAACAGCTGCAATGATTCACTTAACAACTGTGACATGAAAAGTCATGAAATAGGGCAAAATTCATTTAAGAAATGTTTCACTTAGCAACAAAAAATTGAGGCTTAATTATGGGATTAATCATAAGTCAAGGACTACCTGTACAGTAAAAGATCGACCTTCGAGCTATTTCATATTGTCTTTCTTCACTAATTATCTACAATGTCATTGGAACCCTAGTTTTATCCCTGTTCCAAGAAACCAGCCTATGTGCTTATCTCCAAGTTCAAGGCATCAAGTTGTTTATCTCAGTACAAGACATCAAGCAGACAGCAAAAGACTCAGAGCCAAGCATTCTTGTGCCATTGTGTTCAGTTCTTTCTACTGTCATGCCAATGTCTATGTGTAGCTAAGGATTACAAAGAATGAAAGGATATGAGAAAGAGGGGTGCCTATTGAAAAGCAGGACGGTGGAGCAAGTTTTCAAAATGCGTAATAACTTTTCAATGGGAATCCCCCTTGACAATAAAATTAAGAAGTGGGTCATCATATAGAAAAAGGGAGCAGTATAAAGCAACACTTAATTTTACTATGTCTATTAATTCAATAGCCTCATAAGAAGCCCCATAGAAATTGAGTATTTTCTCCCAGTGTAATATTAACCATCATCAAACCAATTCTGAAATGTTAGAAAACCTTATCTCCTTGTTGATAGTTTGGCACAACAATATTTGAATGTCTTGGATAGAAAACAGTTTGCTATTAGGGAAATGTACATTAATTATTTGATGATCGAAGGTTAGTATATTCCCAACTTTTCTTGGGAAAGCAGTTGAACAAAAGAAGGCAAATTGGAGGCAGTCAGAAAGTTGAAATGCACAACCACACTCCTTTGAGAGCATTTGTTAACAGGTCTGTTTGAAAATTCTTTTTAAAAATACTGGTTTCTTCATCTCAGACTACTGAAACATCATAGAAAAAGATGTGAGAGTTAGCAAGATCAAGTCTTGTTTAAAATTCCATGGAGGGAAAACTAGTCCTATAGACATAATATACTTGATTTCCTATTCGAAACCTAAATATTATTCATAATTATTTAAACTGAGAGTTTATCATCAGGAATAGGAAGGAAACATTTCACAACATGTCACTTCCACAAGCAGAATTGTTTTAATGTTGTACAAAATAATAAAATGATACCCCTGACAATCTCAAAACATAAGCTTTTATTATCACATAAACTTTTTGTAGATAGCCAGTTTGGTATAATGGCTAAAGGCTCTGGGCTAGAAACTGTTCTGGTCCTGCCTTAGGCACAAAGCCAACTGGATGGCTTTGTCAATTTGACAGAATAACAAAGTTGAAAGGGACCTTGGAGGTCTTCTAGTCCAACCCGCTACTCAAGCAGGATATCCTATACCATTCTAGACAAATGGCTGTCCAATCTCTTCTTAAAAACTTCCAGTGATGGATCACCCACAACTTCTGAAGGCAAGTCATTCCACTGATTAGCAGCAACTATTCAGTGCCAGCATCCCCCTTAAATGATAGCTAAAGGTCAGAGACAGATGGGAAGGCTTGGAGAAGATTATCTTGCAATTGAAAAACCAAATAGCTGCCACCAATGCTCCAGCCTTTTTCAACTGACAACGAGCCTCAGTATGGTTGCTCTTGCATTGCAATTGGATTGTGGTGTCTACAATTACATAAATCAGACTCAATGCTAATCTTCATCCATTCAACCACCTTCTAATAAGCGACACATCAATTAAACTAGTCCACCTTGCTGCATGGCAAGGCAGGGTTGTTAGAGCTAGAGTTGATTTTGGTTGGGATAGGGTAGCTAAATCTGGACTGCAAAATATGAGTGACTGTGAGATAGCAAGAAAGAGGTGGGTGATTTCTCTTCTGTCTTCCTCCAATGCTACTAGCATGATTAACTGATCTTTTGTTACCTGCGTAACCTTTTTTGGCTCACGTGTGGGCAGGGTTTATCTTCTGCACTTGTTGAACTTCCTGTCAGCTCTCTGTGATTTATCTTGCTGCCTCATCCAAATCAAGGAAGAAGAGGGAGAACCTGTTGCTGTAGCAATGTGGACCTCCTCCAAGTAATATTCATACAGAATGCAAAAGACAGAAGTGGCCTCAAGCAAATATGTCCCTAAACTGGAAATCAGCTAATCTGATTACAACACCTTTTTAGGGTGTTGTAAAATCTTTTCATAGAAGTTTATCTTATTCCGTGAATTTAAGAAACATTATAACAGAAGAGTCTGACATGGGTTATGGCAAAGCCAAAATAGCAGAATGTACATGCCCATCACAAAAACACACACATACACAAACTCTTTTACTCTTGCTATCTTTGTTTCTGAAAATTTAAATGCATGAACCACAGGACAGGTATGAACGTTTTTCAAGTAATATTTTAATATTATAATTTAATATTTTAACATTCTAATTCCCACAACACTGTCAACTTATTTACTAAGACTGTATTAGTATTATTCTTCTCATCCTTCCTAGTACCTATCTCTTCTATATAACCATGGTATATAGTTTACAATTTATGTTGTTTTATTTGCTTTCTAATATGATTTGATTGCTTATTAGTAACCTGTGACTATCACTAAGTGTTATATCTTATGATTCTTAATGCATGCATTTTATTTTTTCTTTATGTACACTGAGACCATATGCACCAAAGACAAATTCCTTGTGTGTCCAATCACACTTGGCCAATAAAGAATTCTATTCTATTCTATTCTATTCTAAAAAACAAGATTTGAAATTCTGAGGCAATATATGTATTTATATACATACATACATACATACATACATACATACATACATACATACATACAAAGATTAAAATAAAAGTCAAGTGGGGAGGGCAGTGGCAGCATGGGAAGAGGTGGGTTCTGTTGTTTGCTGTTCTCTCATTGGGGGCCCAGGCCAACTGACAGAACTAGGTCTTTAGGCTTACGAAAGGATGGGAGGGTTGGGGCCAACCTTACTTTAGGGAAGTAAGATATTTCAGAGAGTAGGAGAAACAGCAGAGAAAGCCCTCCTCCTTTCTCCACAAGCTGGAATAATCAGGCTGACAGGACTTGCAGCATGTCTCCTCTGCCGGTGGAATCAGTCAATCCCAGTGGATGCAGAGGTGGTATTCAGCAGGTTCTGACCAGTTCTGGAGAACCGGTAGCAGAAATTTTGAGTAGTTCAGAAAACTGGCAAATACCATCTCTGACTGTCCCCTCCCCCATCCATTCTCTGGCTCCGGAGTCCCAGCTGATCGGCTGGGTCTTCTTTTGTTGCCCTGCACAGGAGAACAGAGCTGGAAAGCAGGTTAGTGGGGTGGGGAGGGAATGGAATTTTGCAGTAACCTTCTGCCACGCCTTCAGCCACGCCCACAGAACCAGTAGTAAAACTTTTTTGAATCCCACCACTGAGCGGATGTAATAATTGTTATTAAAATCCATCCTTCCCTTCCATAGTCTGTGATAATGTGCATTGTTTATGTATGATGCTCAAAGCTGTTTCACTTCCTTACTTATCTGAGAATTCTTGCTGTTTTTAATACTTGGAAAAGAAGAAATTTATCTCTCTTCACTGGAATTGATCATGACAATCTTATATTCTGATCCATGATAAATGTTATAAAATCAACTATATATTGTGATGATAACTTACATTTTATTGTATTAGATTTTGTTTCTTTCTGGCCTGTGTCTGCCAAATAAATAACTTCATAATGATAGAAATAAGTAACACGTCTATATACAATAAACAGTGAGAAGCATAATGTAATATATGGATTTCTGAGGCAATTCATTTTAAGAAGCAAAAAATAAAATAGATCAGGGGAAAATGCTTTATTTTTTAAACCTCCTCAGGTTATAATTAATTTAAATATGTGTTGTCATTCTCCTCTGGCTTGTCTATCATCAGTTTAAGGAATAATGATACATTATAATGTGGATCCAAAAAAGTGACAGCAGAAGGGTAATTCCCCTTCCTTCTGCTCATCCAAAGCCACTCATCACAGGGTGGGTGAGTAGCATGAACATCTGGGATGGTAGGAATCATTTACCCAAGTGGGAAAATAATTCCTTTGATTAGAGAGTTCACTCATGAAGTGTGTCTCATTCCAATTTTAAACTAGCTTTTTTTCCTCTTGAACCATAGATATCACATCCTACAATATTCAAGAAGACTGGAGGGATATTTATAAAAGACTGGAAACACTTTATGGACTTTTTGCAGAAAAAAGGATAAAAATGATTTGTGATTTTTGGATTTATTGATTAAAAAAATTTGTTTATGGGAAAAAAGGAACCATAATGTGTAATTTGGGAGGGCAGAAATAGTAATTACTGTGCTTGTAACTGCTACAAAGATTGGAAGTCACTTCTTTAGATATCTTTTGCTTTTTTTTCTTTGTTTCTCTTTTATTCTTTCATATTTCTTTTTTCTATTTTTCCTTTTATGTTTCCGTAATTTATAAATGTTAAAAAGAAAAGACTGAAGAACATCTGAAAAGAGAACAAGGAAAGCTATCTTCCATCAAGCTTCTACTATTAATACATTCCTAGATTTGAACCTGAATTTTTTGATATGTATAGTACTTAACTTCACACTTAATATATACACGTGAAGTAGGTCTTCCAATAGGAATCTGTACATGGAGCACAAACATATGGAGAGAAGACTTTCAAAATTTCTAGGGCTTGTGATCAGAAAGACTCTTTCCTACAGAAGCTCAAAAAGATTCATACATTCATAAAGTCTGTAGACTTCATTAAATGTTCAGCTGGAGAGGGGGGAAAATAAGTGACTTTCAACTAACATGTTGCATTTACCAGTAATTTTAACATCTGAAAAACATACTAAAGAATAAGACCTACAGAACATATTTAATATTACTTTTGAAAAGGCAATCAAACCAATGTTGAGAGAGGCTAATTTGGCTACTAGCACTGATGACACATGAAGGAACTTACAAAAACTCAAAGATGCAATCGTCATAAAATAATATCCATCAGAATACAAAAAAACCGAAGTGCGTGAACAATTGAACAATAACAAATACAAATAAATTATACTACATATGAATAAGACAAACATATATTTTGGAAACATATTTATCATTGTATCTTTACCTCATCTTTTATATTATCATATCATCATATACTCAGCATTAATTGCAGTTCTAGTCAAGTACACATTGTGTGGCAAATCTGGACTCGCTGACACATGCCGCGTACTGACTGCTTATTACCCATTTCACCTTCCTATGTCCCCTTTAGAACATGTTGTGTTTTTCAATGTTAACAATTTGAAGATGTGTGGACTTCAACTCCCAGAATTCCCCAACCAGTATGGCTGGCTGAGGAATTTCATCTTCAAGCTGCCAACATTGAAAAAAACATTGTCTTAGAGTGATTACAGTAGAGTCACCAACTGTTTGTACTGTGACCTATTTTCAGCAGCGTATTTATATATGAAAATGAAGTAAGGAGTGTGTTTTGGCAATGATGCTAAAATTGTATTTTTTAAAGACATAACTCTTAACATTACAAGTTAAATCAGTCTCATTCCTGGAGGAATAGCAATGAATCACAGCAGAATGTTATTTTCAGGTGTACTGAACACTTTCTGTTAAATCTTCTCTCAGCATATGCAGCTCACATAAAAGGACGAATACTGAATTCAAAAGAGCAGTACAATGACACCTTGAGGCCCACTTCTGATGCCATGCAGCTTTTCTCAGCTTTACAGTCCTTATTTTCTAATCACAACATCTGAAACTGGAAAAACGTTCGTATGTAAACTGAGTTACAGACTGCTTCTAAGTACTTGCTCAGTCCAGGAATTCTAACAAGATCCTAACTTATAATATCTCTCATAAAGACACTCATCATGTTTTTTTCCTCCTCAACAATCTGATTAAAAGATGCTTTTTTTTTTTTTTTTGCTGTCATACATTTGGTGAACAGAAGCTTTTATACAGTATATATTATCCAGAGATCTAACATGAGCTTGCCTTTCGATGTTTAACTGTATAACTACTTTGGACATTCAATTAGTTACTTCCCTGGACCAAAGACATTTTGATATAACTAATGCTGAAGGCTCAGCTTGACTTTATGGATATATTTCAGTCTTCGTTAGGTAGAAAAGCCAGATCCACACATGAAAATTCAATTAAGCTGATTTACTGCTAAAAGCCTATCACAGGAATCTTCTTAACTAATTGCCTGCACCAGTGGTGGGATTCAATTTTTTTACTACCGATTCTGTGGGCGTGACTTGGTGGGTGTGGCAAGGGAAGGATACTCCAGTATCTCCAGTATTTGCCAGTTCTCTGAACTATTCAAAATTTCCACTACCGGTTCTCCAGAACTGGTCAGAACCTGCTGAATACCACCTCTGGTCTGCACCTGATGAGAATTAGATAAGAAGTAACCGGTACTCAAAGAGGGTGTGTGTCTTAGTTAACTTATGGCTATATAGGGATTCTAGGCTGATCTCACTTTCCACTCTGTCCCCAGGCTCTTCCATTTCTTCTCCTACAGTCTCACATGAATCCCAGTTCACAGGAAATTGCTACTGACTCCTTATGTTGGACTTTAATTGAGTAACTCAAAAAGCATTGTGCAAAATTGACTTGTTTGATTGCAGCAAAATCGACTTCTCTTACTAGAGAAAAGACAATATGTCTACCTGAGCCAACTGAGATGGATTGCTAATATAACCAACACTGAAGGATGGTTTGTGTTGTATCCGTCGCGGTAAGGAGACCCGGAGTCAGTGACTTGGTTCAGCTCTTTTATTGGTCCCCGGAACCGGTCTGGTGCCGAGGAAAAAACAGCGGCTTTTTATTCCCAAGCCGCGGCAGCCGCAGCCAATGGCACCACTTTGAATCTCCCGTGATTTGTTTCCACCAATTGCGGGAGATCTGCAGCAGGCCAATCAGGGCGGCTCGCTCGACCAATCGGATCACCCCACGCTTTGGCTAATCAAAGCGCGGGGTTTCAAGAATGTAAATGACTGTACAGAACACCCCTCCCCTCTTGGTTTGGTCCTACGTGACGTAGTCCCGTAAGTAGGCGGGGCTCCATACTTGCCTACTGGACCTGTGCAGGTCAGTTGTTGGTTGGCTCCCGGCCAGTTCGGTCGGGTTCTCTGTTTCTCTCGGCCTCGTCGATGGAACTGTCTGGAAGGCCCTGCCGGGCCGCTTGTCGCAGCTCCCTCCTGGTCTACCCGGGCTGGTTGAGCTGTGGTTTTCGCCGCTCCTGCCTGGTCTTTCCGGGCTGGTCGAGCTGGCCTGGCTGCTTCTTCCTGGTGAGGTTTCGAGCTGGCTGCTTTCCAGTGAGTATAGCTGGTTTCTTTCTCTTGGGTTTTGGTTCTCGGGGTATTCCCTCCCCTCTTGGCTTGTGTTAAGGGGATTGTCTGTGTCTGGTTGCATGTCGGTTGTGTTTCTTGTGACCGTTCTCGATCTTATTTGATCGATGTGGCGTTTCCACGCTTGTCCGTCGGTTGTTTGCAGCCGGTACAAATGGGGACCTGTCAGTTGGGTTATGGTTGCTGGTACCCATAGTGGGTCTCCGGTTAGGTTCTTTGCATAGACGGCGTCGCCTGGCGCAAAGGACCGGTGCTTGCTGGAGAGTTTGGGGGTTTTTCCGGGTTGTATGTGGGGTGCAGTCTGTCGAGTGGGGACCTTATTTTCCTCCCCATTAGTAGCTCTGCCGGGCTTTTGTTTGTTGTCATGTTTGGGGTTATATGTTATATAAAAAGCATTTTATTTATTTTTTCTTGGATTTCCCCGTGTTCGATTTTCTGGATGGTTTTTTTCATGAATTGAACCATCCGTTCCGCCCTTCTGTTCGCCGCCGGATGCGCTGGAGCTGTCAGTGCATGTCATATGCCCCGTTCCGCTAGGAATTTTTCAAATTCTAGCGAGGTGAATTGGGGCCCGTTGTCCAACACGATGACATCCGGGAGGCCTTGGGTTGCGAACAGCTTGCTCAGTTCCTTGGTCACGGCCTCCATGGTGGTGGTTTTCATGTTGCTTACTTGCAACCAGTTGGAGTAAGCATCTACGGTTATTAGGAATGTATGTCCCTTAATGGGCCCGGCAAAATCTATGTGGATCCTGGACCATGGTCCCCTGGTGGTTTCCCATTCCAGGATCGGTGCCGCGGGAGGGCTCGGCCTGGTTTCTTGGCAGCGTCCACATTTTGTCAACCACGCTTCGATTTGTTTATCCATCCCTGGCCACCAGACGTAACTCCTGGCCAGGGCTTTCGTTTTAACTATGCCCAGGTGCCCCTCGTGTAACAACTCCAATACCTTCCCTTGTAGTTTTTCCAGAACAACAACCCTGTCCCCCCAAAGCACATAACCTTTTTGTAGCGATAGTTCTGTATGTCGGTTCCGGAATGTCCTGAACGCTTCGTCGCTGTCTTTTTCCGGTCACTCTTTTTCTACCCAATGTCACACCCGTGCCAGACATTTGTCTTTATTAGTTTCTCGGGCAATGTCTGACGCGGTTATGGGTAGATCGGGCAGAGTCTCTATGCTGAGGGTGGTTGTTGTGGGTGCAGGGTCGGTGTCTAGGTCGGGTAATGGTGAGCGACTCAGGACGTCTGTGTGGGTGATGGTCTTACCGGGTCGATGTGTGAGCCAGTAGCTGTAGGCAGCAAGGAATTCGGACCACCTTGTCATTCTAGGGGATAGAATGTTTGGGGTGGCCCTGTTCCCTGCCAGGATTCCCAGCAGCAGCTTGTGGTCTGTAACAATGGTGAACGGGTGGCCGTAGAGGTACTCGTGGAACCCCTTCACTGCTGCGACGATAGCCAAGGCTTCCTTGTTCAGCTGGCTATAGTTCCTCTCTGGTTTGGTGAGTGTCCGTGAAAAGAAAGCGATGGGTGCTTCTTTTCCGTCTGGCAGCGTGTGGCTGAGGACGGCGCCGACGCCGAAGGGTGAGGCATCGCATGTGACGGCGAGTGGTCGGGTCTCGTTATATTGGATGAGGATGGCATCCGAGGTGAGCAGATCCTTGGTTTTCCTGAACGTGGCTTCCTCACGTTTCCCCCACGTCCACATGGCCACCTTGTCCAAAAGCCTATTCAAAGGCTCCGCCGCAGTCACCTTTTGGGGCAGGAACACATTGTAAAAGTTAAGCAGTCCCAGAAATGCCTGCAGTTCAGTTTTATTCCTGGGCGTGGGGGCCTCCTTAATGGCTCTGGTTTTGATTTCGGTTGGGTGGATGCGGTGTCGGTCTAGGAGGTATCCTAGGAACTCGACCCGCTCTGTGTAGAGCTGGCATTTCTCCCTCTTCACTTTTAGCCCGGCTTCCTTGAATTTCGTTAGTACCTCCCTTAGATGACCCTCCAGTTCTGTCTGGTTGGCTGCCGACACCAGCACATCGTCGAAGTTGGGTGCCACCCTCTTAATCCCTTGCAACAGTCTCTCCATGAGGCTCTGAAAAATTCCCGGCACCATGCTGACTCCAAACTGGAGTCGGTTACAGCGGAACACTCCCCGGTGGGTGACTATGGTTTGCGCCTCGGTGGTTTCTGCGTCGACCAGCAGCTGTTGTTAGGCTTGCGCCAGGTCGAGTTTCGCAAAAACCTTGCCCCCCCCCAGTGAGTGTAGGAGGTGCTGCACTACTGGGACAGGGTAGGCGCTTTGTTGTAAGGCGCAATTTTGGGTGGCCTTATAGTCCCCGCAGATTCTCACCGACCCATCAGGCTTGACTGGGGTGACCGGTCTCCCACCAGGCATGATCGATTGATTGTAGGACCCCTTGTTTGACGAGCTTGTCAATTTGCTTGTCTATTTTTGGCCTGAGTGCAAAGGGTACCCGCCTTGGTTTTAGGCGTATTGGGAGAATGTTGGGGTCTAGGCTGAAGGAGATGGGGGGCCCTCGGTACTTGCCTAGGGTGCTGTTGAACACTTCCTGGAAGTCCCGCGCCAGCTGCCATTCCCAGTCTGCCTCTGCAATGTGGTTTATGCCCGTGACCTCAATGCTGAGCGGTGCAAACCATTGAAGTCCCAAAAGGCTGGGTCGGTCTCGGTCCACGATCATTAGGGGGAGCTTTGCTGTGCGGCCCTTGAATGTTACCTTGAACTGTCCGGTTCTGACTACAGAGATGCAGTTTCCCTGGTAGTCCTTGATTATTAATTTCTGGTTGTCCAGTCCCTTCTTGTGGATGGTAGGCACCAAGCGTTTGATTTCTTGCCAGGTGACCAGGGAGAGGTAGGACCCGGAGTCCACCTCCATCCTGGAGGGCTCGCCTTCAATGCCTACCTCCACATAAACTTTGCGGGCGTCGGTGGTTGATGCGTGGCCAATGATGACCATCTGGTGGGTTTCCTCTTTCTGTCGGGCTTCGCCACCTCGTCGGTTCCGTACGGCCCGGTCCCATCGACTTTCAGTTATGCGATCCCTGGCCCTGGGGGGTGTGCCGTCACGCCTCCGGTCGCTGTGGTCCCACCGTCTGGGACTGTAGGCCTTCCTCAAACGGCAGACTCGGGCGATGTGACCCTTTTTGTTGCAGTGCCAGCAGACTGCATCGAAGAACCGGCATTCTGCTCGAGGGTGGTCACCCCCGCACCCGACACATGCGGTCCCCGACTTACGACTCCACCGATCGCGCTGGTCACGCCCCGCCTGGAGTCGGTGAATTTCCTCCTCCACATCGGTGGTGTCTGGGTCGGAGTGAAAGTCGCCATGATGGGTGATGGTCTCGCGGCAGCTTGCTTCTGGGTGGGCCTCGGTCGCCCGTTCTGGGTCGGTGGTTGCGGTGCGTCTGGTCTCCGCATGCGGTTTGCCAATTTCCGGGTTGCCTCGGCTGCGGTGGCTTCAGCGATGGCATCGGTGAGGGCGATGTCACCTTTGGCCATCAGCTGACTCTGTAGGACTGGGTCTCGGAGTCCGAGCATGACGCGGTCCCATAGGGCCTCGTCCATGTCGGAGAACTCGCACATGCCCCCTAGATTCTGCAGCTCCGCCACAAAATTGCTGATGCTTTCGCCTGGTCTCTGGTCCCTCCGGTAGAAATCGTGCCGCCTGATGAAGGTGGGCACGGCGGGGGCATAGTGGTTCCAGAGCAATGGCTCGAGATCGGCCCAGTCCATCTCCTTGACGTCCGCAGATTTCGCTAGGGCTTTTGCCATCTTGAACACTGCGGGCCCGTAGTGTGTCAGGAAAATGGCTCATTTCTTCGGCCCGGTGGTGTCCTTCATATTGATACATTCGAGGAACATGAGGAATCTGTCCGTGTATGATTCCCAGTCCTCGCTAGCGGTATTAAAGGGCGCGGGTGGAGTGATGCTGGCCATCTCGTTGGTCTCTCTTCCTCTGGACACGTGCTCGATGGGGGCTTAGCCTCGGGATCCCACTCTCGTCGCCAGTGTTGTGTCCGTTGCGGTAAGGAGACCTGGAGTCAGTGACTTGGTTCAGCTCTTTTATTGGTCCCCGGAACCGGTCTGAGGAAAAAACAGCGGCTTTTTATTCCCAAGCTGCGGCGGCCACGGCCAATGGCACCACTTTGAATCTCCCGCGATTTGTTTCCATTAATTGCGGGAGATCCGCAGTGGGCCAATCAGGGCAGCTCGCTCAACCAATCGGATCACCCTGCGCTTTGGCCAATCAAAGCGCAGGGTTTCAAGAATGTAAATGACTGTACAGAACAGTTTGTACTACTAATTTCATAGTCAAAATATAAATCATTCCCAAAAGCTAAGAATTTTTTTAAAGTGGGAGTGAGATTTGCGTGGAGCCTGTAACTCTGACCATATTTACTTTGGGGTAATCTCCATCCAATTTCATAGAACTACCCTTCTGAGTAAACATAATTTATAGTGAATTGCAAATATTACATTCTGCTTTATCTGAAGATGCAATTGACTCTCCTCACACAGAAATGGGCAGTGTTGCATCACTGCTAAATTATCTCTCTAGAGATTATGCTTTCAACAGATTCCATATTAAGATGTAAATAAATGCACATAAATTACATACATTAGTCTGCAAATCCCCTCCCATCTCACTTCCTGGGAACCTGAAATCTAGCCATGGATGACATGTGCTGAACACAAAGAAAACACATATACATCTAACTTTACAACAGTTTCATAACAAGAGTGTCATAATTATAGGCAGCAATCATTCTTTTTTAAAAAGTGTAGCACAAATCCATATCAAACTCAGTGACCAACATAGTGCTTTCTTTTTGTGAGAAGGGATCAGAACTCTTGGCTCACTACCAATCTCTGCAATTATTAGCACCCTAGTAAGTCTTAACACCAGGCTTGATTGGACAAAGTACTCATGCTTCAGTGAGCTTATTCAGAATATCAACACAGAAACTAACAGCAGGTTCCACAAGCAACAACTGACAGGCTAATGATGAGCATCTTCTCTTTTTTAGGGTCACAACATTTCTTTGTCAGAGAATCCTCTGATGGGGAGATACAGAACCCTGAATGAATCCTCCCTTTTCCTGCTCATGCAGAAGAAAAATTAAAGCAGAGAATGCAAGATGGATGCAAATTTTCCCCCCTATTGTTAAGGACAATAACAATTAATTTTCTCCCTAGTGTTAAGGACACTGAGATTTCATTTTGGGAGACATCTGGAAATCCTTTACTGTACCTGCCCAGGAATAACTTAATGCATTGTAACAATTAAGCAACTAATGACTTATTTATTTACTACATCTGTAATTCGGCCTTTCCCAAAATTGCTCAAAGGCAGAGTTTTATCTCACAACAATTTTAAATCTCTAATTTGTGAGTTTTAATCAGGAGTACTTTTACCAATGTTGTGTCTAGTGTGAAGAATAGAACAATTTCTTTTCAATCCAGTACTAACACTATGATTTGTGGCTCTGCAAACAGAAATTTCAGTCATTGTAGTGCATATCCTTTGATGTTAACATAAAAAAATTCTTGTGAGAAAAACCAACAGCTGAAATAGTCCAATATCTTGTTTAACAGTTCACAGGACAAAAGAGAAGTGGGTTTTTTACCTGTGTTCTCATTTTCTGAGAAACTTCTCAGGAACTTGCTATATCTGAATATCTTTATCTCTGCCTCTTTCATCTCTGTCACTGACTATTTCTACCACTCTGTCTCCAGACTCCAGATTTGATCAAATGATTCTTGCTCTTCAGTTCCTTGCCATAAATTTCTTTATTTTTCAAACATGGTAATGATGTACAGGATTTCAGATGATTCCTTCGATCTTTATTTGATCTTATTTAGACCCGTTCCATTGACATCATTTTGCATATAATTTCAAAATTAGAAACTTCTTGTGAATCATGATATTTTGTTAAAAACTGTCATATTTACAGATGTCTTCTGTTCTTGGCAATTTCCACTATTGCTCTGACCTCCAGTTAATTTATTTTGTTTCTTGGTTTTTGGTACTCTGTTTTCCCATTCATCCTTAACAACCGATTTGAACCAATTTCAAACTGATCTATAAAACCCACCAGTCTCATTTTCTTGTACATCACTAGTTGGTGCATACGTTTGGATACCCATTATATTAAAACATTGTCTGCAAAGTCTAATCAATATTATTGAGTAATTGACTACACTGAACTCAAGTACAGTCTCCATTGTATCTTTTCTGACTACGACTCTTCCTTCTTTGTTTTTTTATGCCAAATAGCAAACAATATATCTTCTGACTGGCAAGTGTTCAGTTCCAGTCCATTTCAATTTGCTGACCCCTAAGGTGTGAATGTCTATTAAACTTATTTAATCGTTCATCATAAGAAAACATGAGTTTTCTCGTGTTCTTACAACATTCCAATTCCCACTGTAATTCTGCCTTTGATTTTCTTTTCTTGAATGGTAATATTAACAACTAGAAGTCCCGAAGGCTTTAATGTCATAAACCCCTTTAGTACTCTGAAAGATCCTCAATTCTTGCTCAGCAGCATGTTGAGTGCCATCTGATCTGATATGTTGGGAACCGCCCATCATCTGGCACTTTATCATCAATTATTTAATGTTCTCTATCCATGTGGTTTTCCTGGAAAAATACTCTTCTCCCACATAGTATAAATGATGCCTTTGTCATTAACCCTAAAGTGATAATCTATCTCTAGCATCTTCCTACATTGCTGCTATTCAGTATGGGCATTTAATTACTTTGGTTGGTCAGCCGAGAAGTTGTTCCTGCCCCAGATGACCCTGTTGGGAGTATATACTGTTAGCATAAACTTCAGTGGTTTTTTTTAAACTTATCTCTCTTTAAAACACTCCTGTTTTCATTATGATAAGTCAGCATAGGAATTGTGGCAGATGGAAGGGAGGAACACCACTAGTATCCAAGTAATAATATTGGCTCCCTGCTCATGCAATTTAACAAGATGATCAATATGATGTATATAAGCACTAAATAATTTGACCTTTCCTACTTTAGAGCTGATTCCTTTATTTATTTATGTATTATAAATATTGGTACCAAATGGGATGCATACCCAAACTAGTTAATAGAGAGTTCACAATAGTTCAGGAGAGTTTAGTCACACAGAATTTATACCTAAATTATAGCTTTGATTTATAGCTTTGATTTTTGTATTTGGTTTATTGGCACAAAATGACTTTTTAGTTGCTTTGAATGAGTATTACTATTCAGTTCTCTACCACCATTAAAAACATGGCACAAAATGACAAACCTGTTTATTGCATAACAAAGGTCACACTGGCTATCTGGTTTCCTGGATTGTAGGCATTGCTTCATAAGAACTACCTATCCGACATAATAAAAAATTGATACTTGCAGCATGTTTAATATTACCCTAGCCTGTCTCCTTATTTATGTAGAAGAATACAAAGGATTGGCTCAAAATAGCAGGAAGCCAACAAGGAAGTTGAAAACCTGAAAACATCAACAGATGGGAATGAGATCATAGTTTCTAGGAAAACTGAACTGACCTTTTTTAAAAAAAAAAAAAAAAGTTCTGAAAGCACCATTTCAAATATCCTGAGCTGCAGGGAAGCTAAATAATGCAGTGGAATAAAATAATGTTTTCCATACATGATCTATTTGCAATAGACTCTGCATTTAATTCCCTAACTGTTAGACACCCCTCTACATCAGAGCTCTCCAAACTTGGCCACTTTAAGACTTGTGGACTTCCACTTCCAGAATTCTCCAGCCAGCTTCACCTCTAGGATGAATTGTAAAAGTTATCTGAAGAAGTTTAATCAGCTGTTTGCCAAGCAACAGATTGTCCTTTTCCTAGAATCTCCCTGGGTGGAGAGGAAGGTGGAGGATGAAACAGAAGAATGTGAAAAAAAGAAAAGTGAGAGAAAGAGAAAGAGGGAGGCCAAACCAGTCTTGTCATCATAAGCTCTGTTATATTCATTGCTATTATGAAGCTACCAATAGACATTTTCAAAGAAAGATTATCTACGACGGAGAAAAGTTTTCAGACAGCTCTAAAGTGGATATTTGTAAAATGGGGGAAACATTGTCATTTGCAATTTGAGTAGCACAAATATTTCAGAATTAGTTATTTGTCCAGAATGTTTCAGAATACAACAGCAGCAATGGAATCATCATAATCCCAGATATTATTCTTTTCTAACATCTGAGAAGCATAATAAAGCTGGACTATCTAGCTTAAGCAGAAGAGCTATACTGCATATAGTTTCTCCTAGAGTCCAGATTATAAAAACAATAAAAATGAGTTGAAGAAGCTGGGGTAATATAAAAGAGCAAAAATGAAACAGAACAATCATTTTTCTTAAGTAGATTTGTATAACACTCTACATTTGACTGGTCCAAAACCAGAATTCATTTTCTAGAGATACTTTTTAAAAGAAAAATGAAAAATCCAAATCAGGGGTGTCAAACTCACAGCATCACATTGTTGTCCCATGACATATTATTTATTTCTCCCCCTTCACTAAACTGGGGGTGGGCATGGCCAGTGTGTGATGCATCCAGCCCATGGGACATGAGTTTGACACCCCTGTTCTAAATGTTTCTGGCCTGAAGAACAGCTGGGCCTTGACTGATTAATGAAGGGAAGTATCCAACCAGTTCAGTCCATAGAGAAGAGAAAGCCGAAAATGTATGACTGGACTTTCAATAAAGGAAGGAAGAAAAGATCTTTGAGCAGCTATGGAAGTTCTTCAGAAGGTCTGCTTAATTTTGCAAATAGATGCATCCACTGAGATTTCTAGAATCTGCTAATGTTGGACTTCACATTTTGTATGGGTTCTTTTCCATAAATTTCAACATGACTTGGGGCATTAACTTCAACTCACCATCAACGGAAATATCCAGTTAAGCCCTAGTATAATATCAAACAAGCTACGAACATTACAATGCCTTAATTCCTTGTAAAATGCATTAATTCCTTCTCAAGGCATAGTATTGTGTTCAGTGACTGAAAAAACAATGTTTCACAGATGACTAATATGTTGTGGTTCGTGAAATAGCATAACAAGGAAAATTGTAGGGTTAGCAGTAAATATGGGAGAACCAACTGCAAAGATATCTAGCAAACATAGTACATTTTGAAATATTCAAAACAAGACAATGTTGAGTACGTGAATGTCCATTCATGTACTTCCACTGTATTAGGAACATTACTTCAACAGAAGTCAGCTAGAAGCCATAAGAATACATTTATTATCCTAATTCTTTTTCATGAGATTTGACATTTTTCACTGAAAACATCCCTGTCCCAGATTCTTATAATTCTTCCTAATGATTCAAAAGAGTGGAAATAAAAAGCAGCAAATAATAATCAAGTTGTTAATATAGGAAGTCCTTGAAATTACAACAGCACTGAAAAAGTGACTTATGACCAATATTCAAAGTTATGACTGTTGCAGCATCCCCATGGTCCTGTGATCAAAATTCAGATGCTTGGCAACTGGTTCATATTTATGACGGTCACAGTGTTCCAGGGTCATGTGATCATCTTTTAAAATCTTTTGACAAACAAACTCAAAGCAGAAACCAGATTCATTTAACAATCATTTTACTAATTTAACAACTGCAGTGATTCTCTTAACAACTGTGGCAAGAGAGGTCATAAAATGGGGGCAAAACTCACTTAACAACTGTCTTGCTTACTAACAGAAATGTTCGGCTTAGTTATGGTCATAAGTCAAGAACCATCTGAATATCATTTTCCAGGAGGCTCACAGTCCTAAAGTATTATTAGAAATATTTCTCAGTATTATTTGGGCAAGGACTTTAATTAAAGAAAAACTTCCCAAGGTAAATTTCAGGTAAAATTCAGACCCCTTTCCCAATGTTTGTAACAATGTATGTATACACATAGAAGAAGATTGACAACACGTAAATTCCTGTAATAGATAATTCATTTGAAAGTTAAAACTAAAAATATCTCAAAATGTTTTCTCCCCCCCTCCCCCATTAACTATTGGAAAAGAATAGCAAATAATTAATGTAGAATTTGGTCCCCAGGAAATTCAGTAATTTGGAAGAGAATACTGAAGCTTTATTGATTTCTGAAACAGTGTAAGACTAAAAACAACCAATAACCCACAAATAACTTTCCGATGGATCAAAAAAAAAGGGGTGGAATAGCCTTTAACAAAAATATTAGGGAGTGTTGTGGTTTGTAACATGTCTCAAGGTATTGGCATAAGTGGGAAAATGCACTGAACAAATAAAGTATGAATTCCAAATATTGAGGGTCCTTTTGTTTGCATAATAACTGCTAAAATATCCTTAGAAAGTTATCAAGAAATTCCAGAAAAACACCTCTACTGGCATTGTACTGAAAGGCTTCACTCAGTCTTCAGTAGCTTGAAAAGAATCAGACAAGAACAAGGGTTAGCAAGGAGACATGGATTAGTACAAAAATTTCCACAACCCTGTTAGGTAATGTAATGGAAATGTTGTGAAGTCCTTAAATCTGCAGAAAATCTCAGAGAGAGAAAACTACAGATTTCAGACAAGCAAGTAAAATGAAGGCATTTTTATGTGAAGTGATCTGATCTCCTGGGATATGACTGCTGAATCTTGAAAGAATATTTCTCTCTGTGTTTGTGTATTGCACACACACATATACACAAACATTGTTTTTGTGGCTGAAAAGATTGCTGACCTGTGAATTAGAATAAGAATATGCATAACAAAATATAAATTTTCTGCTTGCTAGGGTAATAATTGTTCTCAATCTGCAAAGCACAGGTGTTACACACAATTTTTTATCTTCTTTACAAATGATTCAAACATCAGGGCAGTCAGTGCTAGAGCTCGATATTACTTGCTAGATTTCTTTATAAGCATCAAAATAGAATTTGATGCTACTCCTTTTTCTGCATTTTGGAAGCCTGAGCCCCCTGTGCATTGGCCATTAACAATGCCTGGATTTGCTGTCATTATCCTGAGATATCCTTCTTTTGTGTCAGTAAGAGATGTGCCTGTGCATTGTGAGATAGTTAGCTTACCATCATGAGTCACAACCTGTTGTCAAACAACTATTCACATTTGGCAGGCAGTGCCTGAATTCTGATTAGTAGCTCTGTATACAGAGAGATATAAAAGGAGAACAGGTTCAACTTGATTTTTGTACAACTCTCACTCTCTAAAACACAATTTGATATTTCCCCCCAGGAATATAATGTGCATTTGAATAAATGGATTGGGACTACGGGATCTTTCTCCATAACTATTTAGTTAGTTTCGCACCTTGAAAGAATTTGGATTGCAGATTCACTTTCATGTTACCGCATGTATCCCATATCTTCACACTCCCTAATCTATCAGACTTTGGTGTACATGGATCACTAGTGAATGTGCTTAAAACAGCAGTCATGGAAGTGATTTGAATGGTTTTTTAAAAAAATTTGATGGACTTAAGATATACAGGAAACTGAAGCATGGAGACCTTGGTGCTCTCTGAATTTGTTTGTTTGCTTGCAGACAGTTTTATTTTTACCCAACTAGGTATAGTGTTGCTGAATCCAATTTGTCAACAAATAACAATTGAGGTCAGTAACACACTACTATCCCAACCATCCCTCAGTCCCTTGAAAGGATCTTGAAGACAGTTATAGACCGTCTTCAAACTGCACCCCCAAAAGTGTTCAAAATAAGGAACAATGATCACTGCCTCTTCCAAACTGCAGGACTTACACAAAAAATCCCCTATGCCTATTCCATTTAAAGGACAAATAAAATTCCTCATGTTCCTCTTTCACTTTGTGTTCATTTGTCCCATTATATGCAAAAAGTCCTACTCATTCTTATGAACTGGACCTGAAAAGCCACTGACCCCTTGAAAAAATATCTGAAGCCCAGAAGCTGGGAGGCAAAATGGAGAAATGGTTCATCCAGAAAGTCCACAAAGCAGCATTAAAGAAAAAAGTGGGATTGGCTTTACAACAGTTTTAAATATAGTGCAGTTAGCTCAGAAATAAGTTTGTTCAGCTTAAGCAGAGTCAAAGATGCATGTTAGAAACAACAACTGTGTGTTCTGCCTGGTGCAGTATCTTTATGTGTACTGCAGTGCTGTTGTGGTTCACCGGCAGCCGGTGTAGCCGGCAGAGGTATCTGTTGTGTATGCATAAAGATTTAATAAAGTGTGAGTTTGGAGTTAAGTGCAGGGTTCTGGCCCTGCACTTCTGATTGGCTGTTAAGCGGCCGGACCGGATTGGCCCGTTCTGGGGAATCCGATTGGCCCTTAACAGAGAGTTCCTATTGGTTATAAGAGCTAGCGCTCCTAGCTCGTTATTGGTTAAAAGTTACAGGGTTTGCCTATATCAGGCGGGTTTAACTGCTATTGAGGCAGAAGTCACAATGTAAATAAAGAGCTGAAGTTCACCGTTCAGAGGCTTGTCTCCATTCTTTCTTGCCCATGCTCAAAACTTAACAGTATCGGACAGTGAGGACAAAAAGGAACCAGTCAGGGAGTCTGGAGAAAACTTGGATGAGGGTCCTGCGCCTGATTCAGGGATGGGGCCAGGACCATCTGGGAGTGGGGTGCTGCCTTCAGAGCCTTTGGAGTCTGGCAGCAGCTAAGCAGAGGACCCAAGGGAGCCTGTTCCCAATGTACATGTGCACAGAGCTGCTAGAAGGCGAGAGCAGCTGAAGCAGAAGGGGCAACTCAGGAGTAAGGCTGGGAGGTGATTGCTTCTCCCATAAGGAATAAAAGCCAGACCTCAATGAGGAAAAGCTTTGCAGAAAGCAAAGCAGTTCAGTAATCTCCGAAGCTCTGTACTCTGGTTGGTTTTTTTCTGGGTTTTTGGGTTGGTTTATGTTAGCCTGAATTGGACTTCTGTTTCTTGGCAGCATACTACAGCACTGAAAAGCATGTTCTTATCTGGAGGAACTATGTATAATGAGTTTTGGCTGGGAATGCAAGTAATTCCCAGGTCGCATTAAAAAAAGTTTTATTTTTAAATTCAGTTTGTGTTTTATTAAGTTGGATAAAGCCTGGCTCAGAACAAGTGCCATTATATTTGGCTTATTCCAAAATATTCTCAGTTATATAGATTTTTCCTATGAAGTTAAACAACCATTTTCACTCATGGTGGAGCATTTGCATACACATTCATAGTTTTCTTCTTAAGATTATAATTCTTTGCTCATTACCAACACCTACTTTGAGCAAGAAACACAAACTTTGCTCCAGGACATCACTGGTTGGACAACTTTAGACTCTAGTTGTGGATGCCATTTAAGCATTTATGTTGTATCCCTGAACATAGTGCAGGACTAGAATTAAAGGCCTGGCCATAAAGCAGGTTGAACAGTCCAAGCACCATCCTAATATCTGTATTTGATGTACTGTACCATATGCATAACTCTCTGTGGAAATAAATGAGAAGACAAACATTAAATGTGTTTCTATGTACTTTAAAAAAAATAGAGCATTCATAATTGGCAAATAGTACTTCGATTCCATTTGCAATGTATTTTTCAGGATTTTTCTAGTGAATCACTTTCTAGTGAATGGCTAAGCCAGACTAAGATCCAGGAGATGAATAAGTACAGCTCTTGTTCAGAGGACCATGTACACAGACCACAGCTAAGCAGAAAACTGCATGTTTAGGTTGATTGTCATATCAATCAACATTGAGCCTATTTTCATTAAGATCCATTCATAATCAGGAAAGCAAAGCTACTACAGCAGCTGTCTTTGGTGAAAGCACCATCAGCCTCATTTATTTGTAAGAAGCTTTGCTGGGGAAGTTTTATAATACGTAAATGAAAGTTGCACAGAGCTACTGACACTTTTTGTTTTCTTGTGCTCATTTTTAAAAATCATGTATTATAATTATTTTTATTTAGAGTTTCACGCACAGTGTAAGCTTCTTTCATAATTTTCAGGCCAAATGTGTAACTCACCCTGACATTGCTGAAAAAGAGTTCTTATTCCAGAAAAGTATTTGGAAAATATTGATGTTGAGAACTGATGTTGTTTAAACTCTTCTCCATTCGTATTTTATTTATTTATTTATTTTGTCAATTGCTTACAAGATAATAGGAATAAATATAAATATGAGTAAGAATACAGGAAATAGGTATGAATAAATGGGGACTGTTGTGAATGAATAAAGTGTTAAATAAAGTTATCTAGAGCTTGAAGTCAAGTGCAGGGTTCTGGCCCAGCACTTCTGATTGGTCGTTAAATGGCGAGATCAGATTGGTCCGTTCAGGAGAATCTGATTGGCCATTAACGAGCTTTCCTGATTGGTTGATGGAGCTAGCGCTCCCAGGTTTTCATTGGTTAAATATATAACAAGTTGCCTATATAAGGAAGGCTGTAGCAGCCATCGAGTTGAGCTGTCACACCATGTAAATAAAGAGTTGAAGTTCACTGTTTCACTGGCTCATCTCCATTCTTCGCGCCCACGCTCAGTACATAACACTGGCGATGAGGGTGGGATGTGGAGACGTCAGAGCTGACTGAACAACAAAGAAGATAGCCGAACACGTGGCTGAAACGCACAATGGCAAAAAGATGTCTGGTGGCATCATACCACCCGCTCCATTCGACCCAGCGAATGAAGACTGGGACTCCTATATGGATCGTTTCCAAATGTTCTTAGAACCAACAATTTGAAGGATGCCACGACCGGGAAGAAACGGGTGGTATTCCTAATGCATTGTGGGCCGACCGTATTCAAGATGGCCAAGGCGCTAGCAAAACTTGCAGAAGTGAAGTCTATGGACTGGGACATCCTCGAACCCCTACTGAGAGCCCACTACACACCGACCGTGCCAACCCTCGTACGGTGGTATGAATTCTACCAGACAGATCAGCAGAAAGGAGAGAGCGTTGCAGATTTCATTGCAGACCTCCGAAACCTGGGAGGTTCGCTGATCTGGAAGAGGCCTTGAGAGACCGAATAGTTCTGGGACTAGATGCACCGCACGTGCAAAGCAAGCTGATGGCGAAAGGCGACATCAGCTTTGCAGATGCCATCACGGATGCTGCTGCAGCAGAAGCAACCAGGAAGTCGGCTGCATGAATGCACCGCAACTGCGCTCCGGTTCACCAACCGACCTGCAACATCTCACCTAAGTCAGAAGGACAGCTTCCGACGACCCACCATGAGGCCCTCTCTTCGTCGTCAGACAGCGACGAAGAAGAGGTCCATCGACTGCGGTCTGAATGGGACCATTACCCGAAGTTGCAACACCCATGCGCTGGCTGTGGGGCCAGCCATCCCCGGTCCGATTGCAAATTCCGCGACATGCTCTGCCACGAGTGCAGGAAACGAGGCCACATTGGACGGGTCTGTAGAAGTCTCCTAGGACCCAGCCAGCCCTCAAAAGGAGCTATCTATCACCAACCGACAGGAAACTGTCCTGTAAGGCGAGAACCTACAGAAACAGAACCCTAAACCGCCCCACAAAGCGGGAAGAGGCTCATCAAACTATCACTATTGGTCATACCTCCTCCTTGGATGCCCAGAAAATCCGAGTGAAAGTGGCCATCGAAAATCAGCCCTGCCAAATGGAAGTCGACTCAGAATCATCTCTCTCGATGGTTTCCTGGAAGACCCTCAAGCAGCTCATCCCTACTATCCGACGTCAAGATCTCCATTCCCAAAGACTCATCCTTAAAGATTATCAGGGGAATCGAATTCCAGTTGTAGGATCTAGTCGAGTCCGGGTCTCGTTTAAAAACCATACAGCGTACTTACCTCTGACTGTGATCGACAAGGATCGGCCCAGCCTGCTAGGCCTCCAATGGTTCGTGCCGCTCGGCATTGAAGTGGCAGGCATTAACCGAATCAGCAGCAGCGACTGGGAGGAGGACCTCGTCCAAGAATTCAGGGACGTCTTTGCAGAAAAACTAGGCGAGTACAAGGGGACCCTGATATCATTTAACCTTAATCCAAAAATTGCTCCCATCCGCCTTAAGCCTCGTCGGGTTCCATTTGCCCTAAAACCAAAAATTGACGAGCAGCTTGATAAGTTAATAGCTCAGGGGGTGTTAGAGCCCATCGATCACTCTCCTTGGGAGACCCCAATCGTAACACCCATTAAGCCGGATGGATCAATTAGAATTTGTGGGGACTACCGAGCCATCCTGAACCACGCCCTACAGCAAAATGCGTATCCAGTACCGGTGGTGCAGCACCTCCTCCATTCCCTGAGGGGCAGAAAAATCTCCGCTAAACTAGACTTAGCTCAGGCATATCAGCAACTGCCAGTAGATGAAAAAACGGCACAAGCACAGACGATCGTAACGCACCGAGGTGCCTTTAAATGTACACAGCTCCAATTCGGAGTGAGCGTTGCCCCGGGGATCTTTCAGAGCTTAATGGAAAGACTATTACAAGGGATTAAAGGTGTTGTCCCTTACTTTGATGATGTGCTAATCGCTGCCCCTACTTCAAAAATTTTACGAGATCGTTTGAGAATGGTCCTCCAGAAATTCAAAGACGAAATTCAAAGACTTAAGGTGAAGAAAAATAAGTGTAAATTGTGTACAGATCGTGTTGAATTTTTAGGGTATTTAATTGAGAGTCAGGGCATTCACCCTACCGATGGCAAATTGAGAGCAATAAAAAACGCTCCCAGACCCCGAAATAAGGCCGACCTCCAGGCGTTTCTAGGTCTTATCAATTTTTATAACGTATTCCTGCCGCACAAAGCAACTGTCGCTGAACCCCTACATCGATTATTGGACAAAAAAGCAATTTGGGTATGGGGACATAGAGAAGAGCAGGCATTTCGAAATGTGAAAAAACTACTGACTTCTGACGCTGTACTGATGCAGTACAATGAGACTTTGCCGTTAACGATCACGTGTGATGCGTCACCTTTCGGAGTAGGTGCCATTTTGAGCCACGTTTTGCCCAACGGTAGCGAAGCCCCTGTTGCCTATTTTTCAAAAACGCTTTCAAAAACTGAGCAAAATTACAGCCAGATCGATAAAGAAGCCCTTGCTATTGTGTCTGCTGTAAAAAGATTTCATGAGTACGTATACGGCCGGGCTTTTTCTATAGTGACTGACCACAAACCGTTGCTGGGAATAATAGCGGGAGATAAACCAATCCCCTACATATTATCTCCCAGAATGACTCGCTGGTCAGAATTCTTAGCTGCTTATAATTATCGGCTGCAATACCGCCCGGGGAAGGCCATTCCCCATGCCGACGCATTGAGCCGAGCACCGCTTCCAGAGACCATCGATGACCCTGCGCCTACAGCATCTACGTTGCAGATTGAGACACTTCGTACGCCACCATTAACAGCCCGAGATATCACGAGAGAAACAAAATGCGACCCCTCCTTAGCACGAGTCCTCACTTGGGTGGAACGCGGATGGCCATTGGACCGAGTACCTGATGACTTCGTTCCATTCAAAAGTCGACAAACAGAGTTGTTTTCACAAAAGGGTTGCATCATCTGGGGCAATAGAGTCGTTGTCCCAGAGAGACTCCAACGAGCAGTACTGAGAACCCTGCACGATGGCCACCCCGGCATCGTGTGAATGAAGGCTCTCACACAAAGCTACGCATGGTAGCCAGACATCGACAAGCAAATCGAGACATGGGTCAAAGCTTGTCATAAATGCCAAGAAGTAAGCAACACTCCACCAAAGACAATCCCAACCGAATGGGAGACACCGCAGGGACCCTGGTCCCGTATCCATCTGGACTTTGCAAAGGCCACACATTCTTGCTAACCGTGGACGCCTACTCAAACTGGCTCGAAATCTACCGAATGAAGAACACAACAACTGAAGCGGTCATTAAGGAACTGGACAGACTGTTCGCAACCCACGGACTACCAGATGTTCTGGTATCCAACAACAGGCCTCAATTTACTGCGCTGTCTTTTGAACAGTACCTGGCAGACCGCAGTATTTGACATGCGCTAACTTCGCCTGTGCATCCTGCGGCCAACAGAAGGGCCGAGCGCATGGTACAATTCGTCAAAAAGACGCTACAGAAAATGGACTATGACAACATCGAAGATAAAATAAACAGAATCCTCTTTTTACAGCATTTCTCTCCGCACAGTGTCACCAACAAAACTCCTGCCAAGCTGCTAATGGGACAAAAGCTCCGCTCCCCCCTCGACCGGTTACACCCAGCATACGAACCGGAGAAACCATACGGATCCAGCGGCCGATGCCGTACCTTCCAGGTAGGCGATCCGGTATTCGCTAAAAACTTATCGGGCGACCCGTTGTGGGTCGAAACGACTGTAATCCGTGTAACCGGCCTGAGATCATACCTCGTGCAATGCCGCAATAATAGAATTTGGAAACGCCATATCGATCAACTACGATCAAGGCTGCAGTCAGGGATCCCCGAGTCCCCGGATGACCAAACTGAGGGGGGGTTGATACAAAGGAAGATGAACTCCAATTAGCAGAAAACCTTTTTGAAGGGAACGATAGCGGAATGGAATTACATGAAGAGGAAGCAGGGATGGGAGTGAGCTCGCCTCAGCGTGATACCGATGATGTAGGTGACAACGAAAACTCGAACTCAGAGTCAGAGACACCCCTTTTGCCAAACAACGACCTACCTCAACAGGAGTGCAGCCAAATACCGGGGCACAGCGAAAATCTAACAGAATAACAAAACAACCGGCCTACCTCAAGGACTACGTAACTGCACCCTGTAAATGGAACCCGGGGGGAAGGGGTGTTGTGAATGAATAAAGTGTTAAATAAAGTTATCTAGAGCTTGAAGTCAAGTGCAGGGTTCTGGCCCAGCACTTCTGATTGGTCGTTAAATGGCGAAATCAGATTGGTCCATTCAGGAGAATCTGATTGGCCATTAACGAGCTTTCCTTATTGGTTGATGGAGCTAGCGCTCCCGGGTTTTCATTGGTTAAATATATAACAAGTTGCCTATATAAGGAAGGCTGTAGCAGCCATCGAGTTGAGCTGTCACACCATGTAAATAAAGAGTTGAAGTTCACTGTTTCACCGGCTTGTCTCCATTCTTCGCGCCCACGCTTAGTACATAACAGGGACAATAGGACAGGGACAGTAGGCACAATTGTGCACTTATACACACCCCTTACAGACCTCTTAAGAATGGGGTGAGGTCAATAGTAGATAATTTATAAGGTTAAAGGAAAGTGGAGATTTGAGGATGTAACAGCAGGGGTGGGATGCTCCTGGTTCTACCCAGTTCTATAGAGTCGTTAGCTCTGAAGAGTAGCAGACACCAAATCGTTTCTGCTTGCTGCTGTCCTTTACTTCCTGCTTTTTCAACCTCAACCGCTTTGCATGGCACAGTTGAGGTTGAAAAAGCAAGGAAAAGGAGGCTTTTCCAATGCTGTGCACCTGCGCGCAGCGCTTTTCAGCTGTCCGGATGGCACAGCCTAAGGTTATTTTACATGCGCGCACATGCACACACAAAATGTAATCACTGAACCGGTAGTAACGCCGGTTGAATCCCACCCCTGTGTAACAACAGAATCAGATAGTGCATTCCAGGCATTGATCACTCTGTTGCTGAAGTTATACTTTCTGCAATCAAGTTTGGAGCGCTTTACATTGAGTTTGTATCTGTTTTATGCTCTTGGATTGTTGCAGTTGAAGCTGAAGTAGTCCTTGACATTGTAGCAGACAATGTTGTATACTATGCTTAAGTGCAACTGCAGGCAGCGTAGTTCAAGGTTGTCTAAGCCCCAAATCTCAAGCCCCAAATCTCAAGCCTGGTGATATAGGGTATTCTGTTGTGAGCATTTGTCTAGGTATATATGGCATTTGGATTGAAAGAAAAAAATACCCGTCACTATATTGCCTATCATAGTATTTTTTTTCCTGTTCTCTTCTCGTGAAATACTTCTGGATTCGCCCAATTGTATTAATGTCTGATATACAGTGTGGATTCCAGGCTGATGAGCTATATTGGTCTAACAAAGGTTTTGTATGCCCTAGTTAGCAATTCAATATTACCGGAGGAGAAGCTCCATAAGATTAGATTTACAACTCTTAAAGCCTTTTTGGCAATTCTCTTACAGTGAGCTCTGGCATTTAGGTCATTTGATATGAGTACTCCAAGCTCCTTGACAGAGTGAGGGTTGTCAACAAGGTCATATCCGCCTAGCTTGTATTTGGTGTACTAATTTTTTTTACCAATGTGTAGGACAGAGCATTTGTTGGTCGAGATTTGGAGTTGCAAATTGTTTGACCATTCAGACACGTAATTAAGGTCAAAAACTCTTTGAAAATGACACTGTGTTTTTATTGTCATCCTCCCTATGTCTTAGGCCATGGTCTCCTCAAGTTATTTGCACAATAGAAGGCAGAAGCATTAGGTATGCTTGCTGTCTTGAGGTGTGTGTGTGCGTGTGCGTGTGTGTGTGTGCATGTGTATGGCATTCAGCTTTGTTCGGGTATTTTCCCACGTCATAGTAGTGGTGCTTTTAAAGTTGTAGCAATGTTTCAGCAGAATCTCATCTGCCATCATCAGGCTTCTGTATGGTGTTCATACAGAAGCCTGATGATGGCAGATGAGATTCTGCTGAAACGTTGCTACAACTTTAAAAGCACCACTACTATGACATGGGAAAATACCCGAAAAAAGCTGAATGCCATACATGTAAGTATGTGTGTGTATATATATATATATATGTATATATATATTTTCTTAAGTTTTCGCGGGTACTTACATGTTTGGCATTCAGCTTTGTTCGGGTATTTTCCCACGTCATGGTAGTGGTGCTTTTAAAGTTGTAGCAACGTTTCAGCAGAATCTCATCTGCCATCATCAGGCTTCTGTATAGTGTTTGTCTGTGAGTCAGACTTTTACAGTGGTTTCAGATTTAAATTTGGGGCAGCCTATTGCTGTGTCAGAATGGTTTTTTCTTCCTCCTGATTGGTTGAGAGTCTTGGTCTGTGTTTATTGGTCTTGGAGTTTGCTGTGTTCTGCTTCTAATATCTTCTATCTGTTTTTTTTTGGGGGGGGCTCTTTTTGATTGGCTGGCAACATTGTGTTACTTTATTGGAGGCCTTTAGTGCAGCTTGGCTTCGGGTAAGTGGACGGCTATCATTAGTTAGGAAGCTGGGTTTCATCTGGGTACCTGGTTGGGGTGTGTTTGAGCTGGAGGTATCAGGGGGGATCTGTTTGTGCCCAGGTGTTGTCTGGCTTGTGGTGTGGAGATTTTTTTGTTTGTGAGTGCAGACTTCCAAATGATTGACAGCCTGGTGGAATCATCTCTTCTGTTCATGCTTTCTGGTCTTTTTTTCAATCTCTATGGCTTCTCTGATGATTCTGTGGCTGGGATTTTCTATAGTGGCTAGGGTTTTGGTGCCATTGAAGTTGATGCTATGACCTGTGGCTTCCATGTGTTGGACTAGTGAGGAAGTGTGTTCCAGCTTTTTGACTGCATTTTTGTGTTCATCCAGGCGGGTGCTTATTCTTCTATTGGTGTGTCCAATGTATGTGGCCGGGCATGATGCACAGGGGACTTCGTATATGCCTTGGTTTTCCAGGTCAATTTTGTCTTTGGGGTTCCTGAGGATGGCTGCTATTTTTCTGTCTGTTTTGAAGGCAGTCTTGATGTGGTGTCTGTATAGAATCTTACTAATTTTGTCTGTAGTGCCTCTTATGTAGGGCAGGACAGCTGTTCCATGGTCTGTTCATCTTCTGGGTCTCTATTATATCTCAGTGTGTTTTTGTGGATCAAGTTGGTGATTTTGCTTTTGTGGAAGCTGTTGGCTGTCAATATTTTAGTCAGGGTGCATAGTTCAGTCTTAATGTGTGTCTTATCTGCCAGGCATTTGGTTCTAGTAATTAGTTTTAGCCATGGAGTTTATCTGTGCTGGGTGGTGGTGGGATTGGGCGTTGAGGTAGCGGTTGGTATGTGTTTTCTTCTGGTATATGGTGTGTCCTAGTGTGCCATCTGTTTTTTTGTAGATTAGTACATCTAGGAATGGTAGTTGTTTGTTTCTGTTTCCATGGTGAACTTGATTTTGGGGTGTGCGCTGTTTAGGTGTGTTAGGAAATTGTTTAGGTTTTCTTGTCCATGGGGCCAAATCACGAATGTGTCATCGATATATCTTAACCATAGTTTGGGTTTGAGGATGGCATTGGCCAGGGCTCTGGATTCGAATTCCTCCATGAACAGGTTTGCAATGACAGGTGACAGTGATGATCCCATGGGGGCTCCTTCAATTTGTTTGTATCTTTGTGCTTTGTATATTAAATATGTGTTGGTTAAGCAGTGTTCTGTTAGTTCCATGAGGTGTTTAGCTGGTTGGTATTTATTTTTAATGATTTCAAGGGTCTCTTTTATTGGGACTTGAGTGAATAGTGAAACCACGTCAAAACTTACAAGCAGATCTTCTTGCTCAACGTGTAGATCTTTGATCATTTCCAAGAAGTGGTATGAGTTTTGTACATGAGAAACTGCTGTTTCAGCATTGGGCTGTAGCTCTTTTGCTAGGTGTTTAGCTAGGTTTTGTAGTGGTGCTCCTCTGGAGCTGACTATGGGTCTGAGAGGTATGCCTTCTTTGTGTATTTTTGGGAGGCCGTATAGTTTGGGGCATCTGGAAGATTTCTCTCTGGGTATGATCGTGTGTTGGATCTCTTTGCTTATGTGGCTGGTTATAATTTTCTTCTTGGTTAATTTTTCCAGGTATGTGGTTGGGTCTGTGTTTATGGGTTTGTATGTGGAGTCTTGGAGTAGGTCTGTCAATTTAGTTTCATAGTCTTTTCTGTCCATTACTACAGTGGCATTCCCTTTATCTGCTGGGAGAATGATTATGCTGCTGTCTCTTTTCAGGGTTTGTAGCGCTTTAATTTCATTTTGCTGCAAGTTGCTTTTGGGTGGTTTGCTTGTGCATAGGATGTTGGTAACTTGGCGTCTTATTTTATCAGCTTCATCTGTATTTAATTTAGTTAGGCTGGATTCTACTGCACATATGATGGATTCTTTGGGGATTTTTTGGGGTGCTATAGCATAATTGAATCCTATGGTTAGGACTTCTGTTTCTGTTTTGGTGAGTTCTCTGTTGGAAACATTGTACACTGATTGTTTCAGGTGTTGTTGTGAGTTGTTGGGGGTTTTCTTGTCATGTTCTAATTTCTTTAATTTTTTCAAGAGCTTTTCCTGTTTGTAAATGTTTGCAGATTCAGCTCTCCAAGTTGTAAGTTGTTTTATCTTGTCCCAAAGGAGAGGGTGGATTTTGCTGCTCAATTCCAGGTGTAGTGCTAGCAAATCTCTGTTTAACTGATCTAATTGGAATCTCTTACTGTGGAGCTCGTTCCTTAGTAGAGCCATTTCAGTTCTTTTCAGGATACGTTTAGTGGCTGCTGTGCTTTGATGAAATGTTAATTTGAAGCAGGTTGGTGTAGTATTGTTGTCTCTGCAGCTGCGTAGGAATTGGAGGTCACATAGTATTACTGCTCTTTTAATTTCCAGTTTCTCGTAGGTTTTGATCTGGCTGTTTATTCCCTCCCCGTAGAGGTTTGATATTTGTTTTCTTAAGTTTTCGTGGGTACTTACATGTTTGGCATTCAGCTTTGTTTGGGTATTTTCCCATGTCATGGTAGTGGTGCTTTTAAAGTTGTAGCAATGTTTCAGCAGAATCTCATCTGCCATCATCAGGCTTCTGTATTATGTTCGTCTGTGAGTCAGACTTTCACAGCCATTTCAGTTTTAAATTTGGGGCTAGCCTACTGCTGTGCCAGAATGGTTTTTTCTTCATCCTGATTGGTTGGGAGTCTTGGTCTGTGTTTATTGGTCTTGGAGTTTGCTGTGTTCTACTTGATTGGTGTTTCTAATATCTTCTATCTGTTTTGTGGCTTTTTTGTCTTGATTGACTGGCAATGTTCCTGTATTGGAGGCTTTTAGTGCAGCTTGGCTCTGAGTAAATGGACGGCTATCATTTATTAGGAAGCTCGGTTTCATCTGACACATGCCAAGAACACAAACCCAGACCCCAAACTCAAAGTCAGACTAAAACCCAGAATGCTACATCACGGCCACCCACTCAGGATATCACATCAGAAAACTCAGGATATTACACCACAAGAACTCAAGAAGTTGCAACACAGCAAATGACCCAGGATATCACAACACAAGATCAAGGATACCACAGCAATAAATCTCACAAGGTCATCACACAACCCATTACCCAAACTGTTGCAACACAGGAGGCTAATGGAAAAGAGATCAAAACACAAACGACCCAGGAGATTACAACACAGGACCCAGGATACCACAACAAAAGAACTTGCAAGCCCATCACACAACCCATTACCCAAGCCGTTAAAACACGAGAGGCCTAATGGAAAAAAGATCACTACAAAACAAACGACCCAGGAGATTACAGCACAAGATCCAGGTTATCTCCACAACAAAACTCACAAGGTCATCACACAGCCCATTAGCTGCTTCTTCCTTTTAACTGCTAGTGGGGGGGTGACTTGATTGGGTGGGGGCTTGGCTGTGTTCAACTAAGACTAACCTGAGCACAACCAAGCCCCCACCTGAACAGAACACACCTCCAGCCAATCAGAACACGGCCAACCCCCAACCAATGAGAACACACCCCCACCCAATCAAGTCACACCCCCACTAGCAGTTAAAAGGAAGAAGCAGCTGCAAGCTCACATCACTCTGAGAAGCACAGAGCTGAAGACACAAGCCTGAAGATGATGAATGAGACTTCATTAAAACGTTGCCTAGATACTTCCAATCTTACGTGGGAGAAAACCTGAATAACCAAAGATCCACATACAAATACCCGCGAGAACCTCAGAAAACAAATATTGCACCTCTACGGGGAGGAAACCCACCATCTGACCAGGACTTATGAAAAACTTGAAGTCCAAAGAGCTTCCATTTTATGTGACCTCGCATTCCTATGCAACTGCCGAGATCAAAATTTAATTCCCACAAGCTTCCAATTGAAATTCCACACCAACACAGCAGCCACCAAACGCATCCTAAAAAGAATAGAATTGGCCCTAATTAGAAATGAACTTCAAACAAAAAGATTTCTCCTTGACCAAATCAACAAAGATTTCCTCACACTTCACCTCAGACTCAGCAACAAGATTCACCCCTTACTTTGGGACAAATCCAAACAACTCACTGTCTGGAGAGCCGAAACACAGACCACCCTCAAGACAGACACACACACCAACAAAAAAACTACAGAAAACTACAACAACGCCAGAAACCAACTCCTCCCCCCTCACAGCCACACATAAAACAAACAGTGCACAACCTCTCAGACAAAATCCTCACCAAAGCCGAAACCAAGGTCCTTTCAAAAGGATTCAACTTTGCTGTCGCTCCCAAACACATCCCCACAGAAACCATCATATGTGGAGTTGAAACCAGCCTGACCAAAACCAACCTGATGATGCAAATAGAATCAGACTCAAAATCACCAACATCCTCTGCACTAGCAAACCACCCAAAAGCAACTTATCCAAAGAAGAACAAACTGCACTACTTAACCTAAAAGAAGACACCAGCATTATAATTCTACCAGCAGACAAGGGTAACGCGACAGTGGTTATGAACACATCTGACTACCAAACCAAGTTAACCAACCTACTCCAAGACCCCACATACAAACCCTTAAAGACAGACTCCACCACCTACCTAGAAAAAACCACCAGATCCAAAATAAAAGCCTCCCCCATCAGTGAAGAAATCCAGCAAAGAATTATACCCAGAGATAAATCATCCAGATGCCCTAAGCTTTATGGTCTCCCCAAGATACACAAAGAAGGAACCCCACTTAGACCAATAGTCAGCTCCATAGGCTCACCTCTGCAAAACCTAGCCAAATTTCTCGCCAAACAACTACAGCCCTGTGCAGAATCCATCAACTCACATGTAAGAAACTCATTCCAGTTCATCGAGATCATAAAGAAACAAAACTTACAACCCAGCGACCTATTAGTGAGCTTTGATGTCATATCCCTCTTCACCCAAGTGCCAATAAAAGAAGCCTTGACAGCCATCCACAACAAATACAACCCCCCCCAACCACATCCTAGATCTAACCAACCACTGCCTATCCAATACATACTTCACCTACAATGAACAAAAATACAAACAAATAGAAGGAGCACCCATGGGATCACCCCTCTCACCTGTCATCGCAAACCTCTACATGGAACACTTTGAAACACAAGCTCTAGAAAAATATGATCACAAACCCAAACTCTGGCTCAGATACGTAGATGATACCTTCATAATCTGGCCACACGGGAAAGAAAAACTGAACAACTTCCTCACATATCTCAACAGCCTACACCCCAAAATACAATTCACCATGGAAACAGAAGCTAACAATCAACTTCCCTTCCTAGATGTCTTGGTATACAAAAAACCCAATGGCTCCCTAGGACACACCATCTACCAGAAGAAAACACATACAAACTGCTACCTACATGCACTCTCACACCACCACCCAGCACAGATCAATTCCGCAGTCGAGACACTCATCTCCAGAACAAAATACTTAGCCAATGAACAACACCTAAAAACCCAACTACACACTCTCACCAACGTACTAACAGCCAATGGATTCCAAAGAAAGAAGATTATCCACCTAATCCAAAAAGAAACCCCAACCAAAATCCAAGACAGAGAACAAGAGAACGGCAAAGCCCTCCTCCCATATATAAAAGGCACTACGGACAAAATCAGCAAGATCCTCCAAAAACACAACATTAAGACAGCATTCTGCACAAACAGAAAAATATCCACCATCCTAAGAAACCCTAAAGACAAAATCGAGTTAGAAAACCAAGGAGTATACAAAATCCCTTGCTCCGCCTGCCCCACCACATACATTGGAGAAACTAACAGAAGAATAAGTGCACACATTGAAGAACATAAGAACTCAATCAAAAAAGAAGAACCGGCCTCTTCCCTGGTCCAACACCTCAAAGCCACAGGACATGAGATTGACTTTAAAAATACCAGAACTATCGCCAAAACCGTACACTTCAGCAGCAGAATAATCAGAGAAGCCATAGAGATAGAAAAACGCCCACATAGCATGAATAAAAGAGATGACACCTCCCGCTTACCAGCCATTTGGAAACCTGCCCTCATGAACAGATGAGTACCTAACATGAAGAATGACACCAGACCCACACCCACGAGGGCCACACAAGATGCCACCACCGCACTTCCATGTAAAAAGCAGACTCGCACCCACACAGAAGATGAGACACGACCACAGACCAGAAGCCGCACTGCAGCTGCATCACTACCCACTTCAAACCCCTCCGAGCCATACATGAAGCGAACCGACCCAACATGAAGATGCAGCACGACCACGAACTTGAAGCCAAACAGCAAGATCACAGCTCACCAGCTGAAATCTCCCAGCAACTAAGACTAACCTGAGCACAACCAAGCCCCCACCTGAACAGAACACACCTCCAGCCAATCAGAACACGGCCAACCCCCCAACCAATCAGAACACAGCCAAGCCCCCAACCAATGAGAACACACCCCCACCCAATCAGAACACAGCCAAGCCCCCACCCAATCAAGTCACACCCCCACTAGCAGTTAAAAGGAAGAAGCAGCTGCAAGCTCACATCACTCTGAGAAGCACAGAGCTGAAGACACAAGCCTGAAGATGATGAATGAGACTTCATTAAAACGTTGCCTAGATACTTCCAATCTTACGTGGGAGAAAACCCGAATAACCAAAGATCCACATACAAATACCTGCGAGAACCTCAGAAAACACACACACACACACACACACACACATATATGCAGGATAAAAGAATAATAAATAATCAGTTGAGCACTATCAGCATAAAAAAAAATCAGTCAATTGAAAAAGGTAGCTTTAGGTTCTTGGGAAAGATTCAATAGGTGGACAAAAATTCCAAATCCAGTTGAAATATCTGGCTGATTGAATGTCAAAATATCTGGCTGATTGAATGTCAAATGTGGTCTGAATATCTGGCTGGCTGTGTGATGAACCACTAATAACTGTTATTGGAAAGACAAAAAAAATGTCTGGATTGTAGACACTGCAATATCTGGAGACAGCAGAATAGGGTATCTATTTCTGTTATAGAAGTGCTCAATACTGTCGTTATGAGAAGCATGCTATATCCTATTTCTAAGTTGTCTGACAAGGAATTATGAAATTTAAGAGAACAACATTTCAAGGATTTAGAGTATTGTAGAAACTGCTAAATTGTTCAATGTTCAAGAACATTAGAGAAAAAAAGAATGAATGTTTAGAAAAGCTACTAAATGACATGAATCCCCTCCCACCTGCCAAATACCACTGGGCCTTTTAGATTGCTTGTAAAGTTTGGAAACAATCATCGTTGTTTTTTGATTAACAAAACTACAAGTAGAAATAACCAACTTCAAGATTTCAGACATTTATGTGCATTTGTAACCGCTGTATTATTCTTTGAATGTGCTTCCTCGTACATTTACAATATTTATCTTCATTAACATTTCTTATTTTATATTTTTCTGAATTTATTGGTATATGAGCTATAACCAATATTTTAAAATATATAATAGTATATTCAGAATGAATTAGATTTACTTTTATTAGAAACCAGCTATAACTCAAATTCAGTAGCTATTGCTATACTCATAAGCAGCTGTGGAAGAGTCATTGGGAAAGAACCGCTATACTAATTTATGGATTAGAATTAAATTAAATTACATTACCTTCCATTCAGAGACTAATTTTTTAGAAGCCATGGAAAGGACATGACATACTGTAGCTGCATGTTCATTATGAACTTGTTTTTCTTTCAGAAAGACACTACAGAAAAAAAACACTTGGTCAATCAGGAAACTTTGCAAACTAGTAAACATGAAATGCTAATGTTCAATAAATTAAAAATGAAGAGCTAAGCCACAATCGGGATATGGAGCATGTAAACTCCACTGTATGACAGGAATAAATAAATCACAAAGTGTCCAGCAATCCCCTGAATTGTGCTCATTTAACACTTAGGCCTTATATCTCATACTGTGTTTGTCCTCTAAAATTTTACATCATAATAAAATTTGCCACTGGCTTCTTTTTCTGCCAAAGCACTAACATGGCTTCTAATCTCAGTTGTATCTGAGTGAAATTTTAAGCATGCCTGAAAATTATTGTCACCATTTCTTGGAGTTAATCATGGTTGAACTTAAAGAAATATATTTATTGCACTGAGTTTAAACACACCTATTTTTATTAAATTATAGCCAAGATGGGTAATCTGTGGCCACAAGACTACAAGGGCCACTTTTTTTGGTTCTTGAAATATTTACTGATGGTACGGTATTCTGCCATTTTGAGATGGAAATGTATTAAAACAGTAATGTAGGTCTTACTATAAACCTAACACAAGAAGAGAGGGAGGGTGAAGAAGAAGAAGTGGAAGGATCCCCAAAGCCTTGAATATTCCCTCCCCTCCCAATGTAGGATATGGTTCCAACCACTCAGTTTTCCATAAAAGCATCAATAGCAATAGCAATAGCATTTAGACTTATAATTGGTGACAGGAAGGGCATCTGGCCATTAAAACACTCTGCTAGATCCATTCAGTTGTCCAGACTCCACTCTGCAAGGGCTTATGGAGTCATTAAAAGATGATGATGATGATGATGAAGAAGAAGAAGAAGAAGAAGAAGAAGAAGAAGAAGAAGAAGAAGAAGAGCATTTAGACATATATATCACTTCATAGTGCTTATTGTAGTATAAGTGAGGACTCTCTAAGTGGTTTACAGAGTCAGCACATTGCTCCCAACAATCTGGGTCCTCATTTTACCCACCTGGGAAGGATGCAAGGCTGAGTTAGCCTTGAGCCTGGTGAGATTTGAACTGCCAAATTGCAGGCAGCTGGCATCCAGCAGAAGTAGCCTGTAGTATTGCATTCTAACCACTGCGCCACCATGGCTCTGGTTAAATACAAATCTTGGCTATAATAAACCATAACCTTAGTGTTTAAAGAGGAATGTAGTCATGCAAGCACCAATATTGCTACTAGAGGCCTTTATTCAGTGAGTAACACATGCTTCCCACAGGGTTCTTGAACCCTAAGCAACCAAGGGGAGAGTAGGCTAAAGTAGAGACTGAATTCTAGTCCTACCTTAGGGATGAAAGCTGGCTGGATAACCCTGGAGCAGTCATTCTCTTTCAGCCTATCTCACCTCTCAGGTTTGTTGTTGTAGGGAAAATTGGAAGAGTTGAGACTGATAGATCTCAAATCACCGAGGTCATTTTATAGTAGTATATTTTAACACTGTAATACAGTAGTGTGAATTCAAGATACTTTCTTTAAAAAATGTTCTTTCATCATACAGGTAGTCCTCAACCTACAACCTCAGTGAAGCCCTAAATTTCCACTGTTAAGTAAGATAGTTGTCAAGTGAGTTGTGCCCGCATTTCACAACCTTTTGCCAAAGTTGTTAAGCAAATCGCTGCAGTCATTAAGTGAATCTGCAGTTTTTAAGTGAATCTGGCTCCCCCACATTGACTTTGCTTGTCAGAAGCCAAATGGGCAGGTTACAATTGGAGATCAGGTGGCCCAAGGATACTGCAATCGTCATAAATACAGGCCAGTTGTCATGCAACAGTGTTAAGTGTGAAAACAGGACAAAAGTCACTTTTTTCAGAGTTGTTGTAATGGTTACTAAGCAAATGGTTGCAATTTGAGGGCTACCTGTAATTACCTGTGATTAACTAAATGGGTAAGTTTTCAGTTTCAGTTTCTAAAATGTAACTTTATGACGATTGGAGACATGTTCTAGAAAGCATTCATCCGAATGAATAGCATTGACTAACATTCCTCTTATATCTACACTTCCCTTTCAGATGGCAATTTGGGAATAGGAGGCTCCCATTCCCAGCAATCTAATTGTTGCTAGATTCTCATGTTTGAATTTAGTTCAGGCATTCTTTCTGTCACTTAAGGGATCCATGAATAAGTGGTGGTAAGTGTTCTAGATGAAATACACCTTGCAAATTATGCTTCAAGTGCTGTCGTGCTGACAGCTATGATATTGTTGAAGGTTTCCGGGATTTGCAACAAAAACAAACTGTGGTGTAAGCAGGAGTCACTGCATTCCAATCCCCTACTTTGAAGAGTCATATCACATGAAAATACACAGTGTTTGGGGATCAGTGTTGTAGCTCTCAGATATACAAAGCTGTATATTGGCTAGTACATGAGCAACTCATATAGAAGAGAAAACAACAGTACATCTTTGAGCAGGAGTGTCCAACCTTGGCAACTTTAAGACCTGTAGATTTCAACTCCCAAAATTCAATTCAATTCAATCCCCAACTTGGCTGGCTGGGGAATTCTGGGATCTGAAATCCACAGGTCTTAAAGTTGCCATGGTTGGACACCCCTACTTTAGAAGTTTAGTAGACAGAGAACAGGATCGGGACTGTAAAATCTCTTGATGCCTTCCAATGCAGGAACATCTTTTCCAATATACAAGGTCCACAGTCTTGACAGCACTTTTTTTTTTTTAAAGTAAATGTGAATCTGCAAGGCTCAGAAAAAAAAATCAGACAGAGGGTTCACAATGATCAACCTGCGTGACATTTGCAGGGAAAATCATTTTTTTCACTCTGAAGTCTATTGTTTTGACAGAAAAGGAGGCAGTCATGGAGGTGTCTAAGTCATGTTATTTTAGAGAAATATTGTTTGGGCAGCTTGATGACCAGGACAGTGAAAACAGACAACTTTTATTTGAATTTAGTGCATGTCCTTCCCAGAGATGAACATATCCAGGAAAGGCTAACCATAAAGAGTTAAGAACTTTGTTAATGTTTGCAGAAGAGGGTGTAATTCCCACTGTATTTTAACAATATAGTAAAATCCTGAGTAAACCTTTATATAAACAAACAAAAATATATTTCCTTTAGATAATGATCATCCAATATCTAATGTATCATTCTTCAACTGCTTCCTTGACTAAATAATGAGTTCTCAACTCTTGATGACTTTTTGCTGTAATGATAAGTTGAGTCCATTTCTCATTTGTCCTTTGGACAAAGACAGTCTTTATTACGCTGGTGGATGATTTCTTCAAAGGAATAGGGAAGCTGAATGCAACCTGTTACATCACCAAGCCCTTGGTGAGTTTTATTTCACTTTCTGGCATGCCTTCTCCTCTTGCAGAAATGCATGTAATCTACATCCTAATATACAAAGTCCCCAACTTCCTTCCTGTCCATGGGCGGCTGCAAGCTGATGCAAATAGGAGCAAATGACAACATATGCCTGATGATGTAATCACACAACTACTGCAATGCACGAATTTTCCTCAGATGTTCTGATGCAAGTATGTCATTGCAGAATTTGTGTGATGGATATCAAAGCAGACATGCCATCATTTGGCATCATCATGGATGTGGATGTTGCTGTTTCTGCCCTATTTGTCATGTGGATTTCCTCATCCCTCCCTAATCCCTCTCTATTAAGTGGCATAAAGACAACAGGAAATATTCCTGACTTATCCATGGGAAATTCCAAATAGAATAAATCACAAACAACACTGGGGCATGTTGCAGGTGTCATAAAAAATGTTCACAGGTGCAAGTTATATTCCTGCTCCAGACAGTCCAATGAAGACCTCAGCCTAAATTTGAATTTTACTAAGTACACTATAAATTGACTCAGTGACCTAGGCAAATCAGTAGTTACTGTTACACATAACCTAGAAACAAAATCTGTTCTTAGTATGAATCAAAGCACAGTCCTGCACCCAATCCAGACTTTAGAAAGTACTTCAGCAGAATATACCACACTTTCAAAACTGTTTTCTCAAGTACACGCTTCAAGTACATGTCTTTTTTTAAAAAGTATATACTCCAAACCTATAAATTATAAAGCATTCCCTTGTTCCTGCCTCCCAAAGCCTCAGTCTCATTTAGACAATGAGTTTACCAATGATTCATTGACTTGTTTCAAATAACTATTGTGAGATAAATACGATAAGGGGACATGGTCACTGTACTCTGAACTTTCAGGACAAAATGCTTTTTCAACACACACACAGAGTCATTGAACTCTAAATTTGATTTCATAAACGGGGCCAAACAATAAAACAAGCCTGCATCTAAGGAACACTGCCTTTCCACTTTGAAAGCTTCCCTTTTCTCTGGCACAGGAAATCACAGGAGCTGTTTGTAAGCACTGTTTGAAAAGTTTCAAAGGTGTGTCCACATCTCTCTCTATATGGCCTGAACTATTTTACATGAGTTACACAGTAGAGGATTGTTAACCTCCTCGGGGGTCACTTCTCTATGTTTGCGGGCTGGGTGTGGATGTAAGCTTTTGTAGTATTCTCCCCTCAGAAGATTGCTAAATGTTTTGAATTGGCTTCTAAGAGTTTCCCTGGGCTGCTTCAGATAAGAGGGAGCATTTTACATAGCAAGTGATCCATCTGAACTAGGGAATCCATGTCATCCTTCTCTCTGCTTGTGCCTGCATAACTCTTGTATGGCTTAGTAGGGAATGTTAAAAATAACATAGCAGCCTCTAGATCACCTCTTGAAAGTACAAAGAAAGCCAGACAGAGTTTCTCGGTCACAATTGCAGAATTTGCAATTTTAGGAGATCTAAAGGGTATCTGGTTTAACAGATTAACAGAGTTGGAAGGTACCTTGTAGGTCATCTAGTCCAACCCCTGCCCAAGCAGGAGATCCTACATCATTTCTGACAGAGGGCAGTCCAGTCTTCTTGAAAGCCTCCAATGATGAAGCTCCCACAACTTCTGAAAGCAAGCTGTTCCATTGGTTGATTGTTCTCACTGACAGAAAATTCCTCCTTATTTCTAGGTTGAGTCTCTCTTTGACCAGTTTTAATCCATTATTCCTTGTCTGGGCTTTGGGTGCTTTGGAAAAGTGGTTGATCTCTTCCTCTCTGTGATAGCCTCTCAAATATTGGAAGACTACTATCATGTCTCTCCTGGTCCTTCTCTTCACTAGACTAACCATGCCCAGTTCCTGTAATCGTTCTTCATATGTTTTAGCCTGCAATCCCTAATCATCTTGGTTGCTCTTCTCTGCATTCTTTCTAGAGTCTCAACATCTTTTTTATAGTGTGGTGACCAAAACTGGATGCAGTACTCTCAGTGTAGTCTTACAAAGACTTCGTAGAGGTTGAAGAAGGCAATCTTGGAAATACAGATGCAGAGGGATTACATAAATTCTAAGGTTTTTTTTACTTCCCTCCAGGAATTCATGTGGCCTACATTCATGTGATAGTTTCTTCCTCACATTTTCTTCATAACATCTCTGTGAAGTAGGGTAGACTGGGAAAGATTGGCTCAAACTCACCCACAACCGAGGGTCAGTTTGAACCTAGATCTCCCCAGCCTTATCCAACACCTTCATCATTACACTCTGCTGCTCTCTCAACAGAATTCAGCGTATGCCAGCTTTCCCACAGCAACACATTGCATTTTATTTCATAGGCATTGATTTTAATAAATAAATAAATAAATATACAGAATATTTGCTCAGTTGAACTTCATACAGAGCTCTTCAGGCGACAGACCTTTGGACTTAGTCAAGAGAGAAAGATGATAAAAGGCCCTTGATGAAAACGTTACACTTGGCTTTTCTGTAATGTATCTTTCACAGTCATGGAATCTGAAAGCTCTAGCCATACTGAGATAAAAATGAGACATTGACAGACTAAAAAACAGTCAGGCTTGCTCTCTGCTTAACACAGTTCTGACAACAGAAGCAAAAAGAAGGAAATAATAATACACCAGTAACTTCTTCATATTTTTCTCCTGTTTGCTTTGACAAGTCATTTTGCTAGTGCAGTTTATACATTTAAGAAATAAGTTTTTGTGTGGAAATTAGTGGTGCAATTTTCTTTTCCAGGACTGAAACCAATATGTTTGGCTGTTGCAGATAATGCAGGCCTGACAAAATGAATTCTCACTAAAGGCAGTTGCTCATCCCTGCTTTTTCCTAATGACCAACAGGCTTAACTGATGCTGAATGCTTTTATGATCTCCACAAACATTATCCCAAGACATCCACATAAATAAAAGGGTGATATTTAGCCAATGGCACACCTTCTCATTCAGAATAAGTAAAAATCATTTCAAGGTTTGAAAGAGATGCTGAGTTAGTTTCACAACATTTTATGTTTGGTGCAAAATGCTAGCTATGTATTTCTAGAATATTACATGATGAGAAAGCTTGATAAAAGAATAATGAGCTGCTCCATCTCCACCCAAACAAGAATGCCAAACATTATTTTTCTTCTTGCTATGGTCTGTTCAACCAATTTTATTATTACTTGCTACTGTTTACTTCAGTAGGTTAAGAAAGGAACCTGTTTGTGGATTGTTTTTAAAAGACATGAACCAAGTACAAATGTAGAATTAATAACATTTGAACAAGAGGAACATTTGATATTTTCTATGATAAGGAGTATCGGTTCTCTGCTCTGTATATTGCATAAGATGGGTGAGCAGCATGTGGGATTAGAATTATACTGCAATTCTCAGCAGACCTAAGCAACCTGGTCAATAATATTAGCTAATATGCATATATGTGTTTATATAAGGGGTAGTCTATCTTTGCCTAAAAGTTAATTCCATAATTGAGGTACACATTCAATGGCACTGTTTGAATCCACCTACTGCTCAGACCATTATGATTGAGGGATAATATCATTGAGGGATACAGAGTTTTAAGTAATTGGGTTTCAAGCAACTTAAGGTTGGAATATCAGCTCTGAAGTTTATAGACTTCAATTAGTGCCACCCATATTCTCATTTAACAGTCTAAAGCAGGGGTCTCCAATCTTAATAACTTGAAGACTTGTGGACTTCAACTCCCAGAGTTCCTCAGCTTTGCTGGCTAAGGAATTCTGGGAGTTGAAGTCCACAAGTCTTAAAGTATCCAAGGTTGGAGACCCCTGGTGTAAAGGATTCATCATAAGGATTGGATTCTTAGTGTAACCCAGGCCAGAGGGCATCAATAGCTTTCCAGACAATGTTCCTGACTTCAGTTATTCCTCATCTTTGGCTGGGTGGCTGTGGCTTCTGGAAGTAGAAACTCAGACTTAGCTAGAGGACAATGACTTTCCCGTTCCCAAAGCAACCAAGATCTCGGAAACAGTGGACTGAGAGGAAACCACAACTGCTTTAAGACCTGATTAGCTCAATTTAAATAACACTAAGAATTTGCTGGCTTGAATCCTAAATATAAGCAAATACAAATATTAGTTTTATGGTTATATAACCTTTCTGCCATAGCAAGTTTCTGTTTACTTTATGGCTGAGCAAAACATTAACTTTTTGTAATACAAGGACGGTGGATTAATGTAGAATCAGCTGGTTTTTTCCCCTTTGTCCTATCAGGTCAATGTAAACTGAGATGTGCCCTATATAGCACCCAGTATACAGTACAGCCTGATAATTGCATTACCCAAACACTAAAGCAGTGATTCTCAACCATGATAACTTTAAGATGAGTGGACTTCAGTTCCCAGAATTCCCCAGTCTTCACATCTTAAAATTGCAAGATTGAGAAACACTGCTTTAAAGTCTATATCAGGGGTGTCCAACTCATATTGTCATGGCGGCGTCATGTGACGTATTGGGACTTTTTTCCCCTTTGCTAAACCGAGCATAGGCATGGCCAACGCATGATGCGTTGGCTTGCAGGGCGCGAGTTTAACAGCCCTGGTCTATATAGTTTGCATTTATCTCTGGCCTGTTAAAGTAACTGCAAGTATTATATTACATTTAATTTGGCTGTAATAAACCCAAGCCACTATAGATTAATGTTGTATGTCGGATGTAAAGCCATGAATTTAAGGGTGTATATGAGAATAGTTTTAATTTCACAAGCTACCACATAATGTGCTTGTTTTTAAAATGTAGGTGTAATAGATGTAGGTATAGTTATGGCATGAAAATCTGGGCCACAATATCATAGGTACTGCGAGCTAAGTGAGAGGAATATTTTATTCAGAGTATTTGAATATTTTATTCAGGAATATTTTATTCGGTGCTCCATATGGACATGTAGCAACTTCAGCGAACACTAGAACATCACTATTGCTCTGTGTAGCACCTGGACATGCATGAATAATCAATATAATAACCAACCAAATCAGAGGGGGCATGCTTTTGTGTGCTGCCTGCATACTGCAGATGGGGCTTTGCTTGTTTGTATGGCCCAATTTCTGGCCTGCTGCGGTCCAGTGCTGTTCCACGGATCAGGAGAATTGGGGACCCCTGTATTAAGCTGTAGCTTCTTAACAAGGATACATCAGTATTTAAGAATACAGTGCTGCCCTTAATACTTTAGGGATTTGCTGCAGCAAACACTAGTGGGATGTTTATTATACTATAGGTATACTTCCTACAGTTATATTCTGTATGAAATTGATTATCAGATGAATATGGAAGAGCAGGGTGTGTTTCTATTTGAAAGGAACACAGAGACAGTTGATGAAATAAGAAACAAAAAAAAGGAAAATCCATTGATTATGTGAATGCTGATGAATACTTCAAGTTGTGGTATTTCTCATCTACTGCAAAACTGAACTTTTATACACAGCTGAGAGATTCTTTCTTGGGCTATGAATTTCTCAAATAAACTTGAAATAATTTTTTGATAATTCCATAACTCATGACTGAAGAGAAAGATTGTGCTTATGTTTAATGATGCTCAATAAAACAGAAGCAACAATTAAGAATAATAGAGAAGGCTTTCTTCCAGAAACAATAAATACAATGTAGATAAACAGTAGACTTTAGAATCAGTGTCTGCACTGGGATGCTTTAAAAGTAGAAGAAAGGTGGCAAAACTAAGGGTTAGATTTGGGAGTGTTTCATGAATACCTTATGTCTTGTCTGCCAATGATAAATGAATAGTTTCATACCATTCCTGTCATATCATTACAGCCTGAGAAAATAGAAACAATGAGATGACAAGTTGATTTGCAAGTTAAACCTTTTGCTGTTCTTATGTGAATGTGCTCCTGGGTTAATTATAGGAAACTGATAAACTTGGTCTCGTCCTCTGTGCCAAGATGTTGCAACAGTTTTATGAATAAAGCTAATTTGGCCCAAATGAGCTAGGTGCAGAAATAAAAACCAGATACCAACATCAGGAGGCTAATTTGCTTTGGGGAAGAGGAGTGGGGGGGTTGCCTGTGAGTCAGCCTTGGCTCCTGGTAATTGTCTGGATAGGTTCCTGCAGTTTTCTTGGCAAGATTTTCAGAAGTGGTTTGCCATTGCCTCCTTCCTAGGACTGAGATAGTTTTAGACTCAAGGTCATCCCGATGGCTTCATGCCTAAAATGGGAACTTCCTGTTTTCTAGCCTGGTGCCTTAACCACTTCACCAAACAGGAGATTATATATCAATGTAATATCTCAGGGGAAATCAGATTGTCAGCCATACAGTACTCCCTCTTCTATGGAATCCCTGCTCAATGGCCGTTCAATTCACCCCATCATTTAAAATGGCTTTACAGATCTTTGTTTGTTTGTTTGTTTTCAAGAAGCTTATATCTGATAAGATTTTATTGGAAGAATTGCTGGAAAATAATTTCAGTCATATGAATTGTAGGAAGTTAGCACCCATCCCTCTCCCAGAAAAATGAAATATCCTAGGAAATATTAAAAAGGGCAGAAGATTTTCCCCTAAAAGGGAAGTAGAAACTCAGAGAGACAGAAGCTCACCCCACACCTTTGTTAATGGGAGGGCCATTAAGACCTGGGCCAGAGTATTCTATATAACAAAGGCCTCTACCCATCTCACTACCTGACCTGGGAAGATTGCATCAGCCAGCACTCAGGTGAAGCCATGTGGTCCAGCTAAGACACCTGCCCCTGGGAGTCTGACAGCCAATGGGATACATTTCTTACACAGGAACAGGAAACACTAAGGTGGGTCCCAACAGAGGGTATATAACTAAGGGTCTCTCAGCATCTTGGCCCTTCTTTTCCTTCACCAACATCTTGAAGTATGTAATCATCCTTTTCACTTTGGAGCTCCAAGCCATGTGATCCTGTCCACCATTAAACCATCTTTCCAAACAGCCTCCATGTTTCCAGTGTTTTTCCCCACTTGGAACTGAACCCAGAAGGATAATTCTTCCAACAGAAACATTTTAATTAAAAAAGACATTCAAAGACCCATAAAGCAATTTTACACTAAATGAAGATGTTTTACCTTTAAAGCTGCAGAAGCAGCTAATAGAAAAACCAATGTAATATCACCCAAAATGGCCATTCTTTTATGGTATCATGTTATTAGAATGAACTTGGAAAAATATATCATAATCTGAAGAAGTAATAAAATGGCACCAAGAAAAATGCAGTTTGGAAATGTTTGATTCCGTACTTATCTTATAAAATACAGGAAAGTTCCCTCTAAATTAAGGAAGAGGAGGTTGTTTAGATTATAATGTATGTTACTGAACAATATCCTGAAACTATGTTGTGGTTTTAATGACTGTGTTTATCTGACACTTTAAAACAATCCAGTTCAAAACAGAAATAATCTCATATTTATTCATTTCAGACTGTGAATGTAAGGACAATTTGGGAGAAGCATTTACTGAAATCAGGTTGCTTCTCAGTTTGTTTGCTTAAGACATTTTTCTTTATGAGGACTATGCCTGTGCAAGAGTGTGGGTATATACGTCTATATACACACAGAACCCATAATTTCGCTGCCTTACTGTCAGGAGTGGCCACACAGGTTAAACAGCTTCTTTTTAACCAATACAGAATCCTACAAAACTTGTTTAAGCAGAAAAGATTAAATATATAGGCATCAAGGGAAGATCTCTTCTTCAGTCACATATTTTGAAGAAATTGTAGTGATAAAGAGTCTAATGTAGATCTCTCAGTTATGTGGAAAAATTTCATCAACAAGTTTTTTTAAAAAAATACTCCTTTGTTATATTTTAATAATGTGGCTGTTTATTAATAACACTTAAAATTATTGAGTCTATGTTCATCAATTGAAAATGAAATACGTACCAAAATAGAATCAAAGCTGATATCAATCCATTTTAGTTCATCCCTGGGAAAATGAAAAAGCCGATATTGACAATATTATCACCTGAGACTACTGTACTCAGTAAATTCTAATTTTCAAAACTATTTGCAAAATTGTATTGATGTTTTATGGGTAAACCAAATAGTCCCATCTAGTCCCCAACAGCTTTGCTGTTCTCTCTTTTCAGCACATTACATATATTAGAGGCAGGGCAGGATCAGCAACTGGAACAGATTTCATTATTTATTTATTTTATTATTTGTTAAATTTATTTGCCACTTATCTTGCCATGGGCCTACTCTAGGTGGCTGAACAATGAGAAAAATGAAAAGAGTGTAAATAGGAGTAAAATAATACAACAATAATGTAAACAATGATGAAGGAACACAATGAGAATAATACATCAATAGGATAACCAAAAAAGTGGGTGAATGGAGAGCAGAGTGCAAAGGGTGTGTGTGGAGGGAGATGGAGTGTGCAATTCATGCTGGAATTGTTTTCTACAACCAAGGAGGCAACAATGGTAAAAGGAACAAACGTGGAATTTATCAAATGGAAAGGAAATACATGGTATCTGGATTGTTATGAGACAAAATAAAATAGTGCATGAAGCCAAACAAAACAAAACAAAACACCCAAGCTGAAGACATATGAGGATAGTTATGGCCTCAACACAAGGGAGAAGACACAACTAAATATTCCACAGCATAATACAGTATATCCATGTCCCAAATTCACATAATAAAAAGCTCGCACCTTCAGTGAAATGATGATAAGAAATTCCAGGGAAGCAGTTTTGTTCCTCTGTTAGAACAAAAACAAGAGGTCTTCTGGTACCTTAGAGCAGCAGCCCCCAACCTTTTGGGTGATAGGATTGGTTCCGTGGAGGGCAGTTTTTCCACAGACTTGAGCGGCACACGTTGCCTGGATATAATGTATGCATAGATGGGGCTTCACTAGCTTGCGCAACCTGGTTTCTGGAGGGCTGTGGACCAGTGCGGGTCTACGGCCCAGGGGTTGAGAACCCCCGCATTAGACATTATTACATTAATTTAAGCATAAATATTTATTTACTGCATTGGATCAAATGAAATGCAGCCCTTTTCAAATCTTGGCAAAACAAAATGGTTATCCTTTATTGTCATAAGCTGTCCTGTTTCAGTAATGAACAAAAATGATCCCATTAATTTTTCAGATACAGAGAAAGTACAACCCTGAGCTTATAAGGACTCTAATATTTTTCAATATTTGGTATTTGTTATATTAATCTGTTTTTCATTGAAAATATTGCAGTATTGTTAGAAAAATAGAGTTATCTTTGGTCATACAAGTATCACCAATTTAAATTTCTTTAAAAGTTCTTTAGCATACCACTGTCAGAAAGGGACATTTCGCCACAGCCAATTTGCCTTGGCCAACTCACCACGGGACAATTCGCCACAGCCAATTTGCCATGGGAAAACTCACCGCAGGTCAATTCAACAATTTTATTTCATCATTTAAAATAGTTTAAAAATTATTTTAATTTTTGTTATTCACCTTTCATTTTGTCTCTCCTTTTGCAACTTTTCTTAAATGATTCTATTTCACAATTTCTTCATATTAAGTAATTTTTGCCCATCACCACGTTGTCCCACAACAGGTTGGCCATGGTGAGTTGGTTGTGGCGTGTTGTCCTAGAAATGACTTGTCATGAGAAATGTATTGGGCCAGTGGAACAGTTTCCTTATCATATACAGGTAGTCCTTGATTTAGGATCATAATTGAGCTCAGAATTATGGTTGTAATTCTTGCCAGTTATTAAGTGGCTCACTACATGACTGCAGTCAGTTTTGCAACCTTTTCTGCAGTCGTCATTAAGCAAATGCCATGGTGAGTAAGCAAACACTACAGTCGTTATAAAATCCCATTGTATACAATGGGCATTTTTGTCCTGGAAACTGGGAGTAAGAACATTATAAATCACAGTCAAAGAGCTATAAAGGTGAGAGAGTTACCAAGCTCCCAAAATGCCATCACCTGACTGGGGGAGGGGGGCAGCCATCAAAACTTCAAAACCAAGTTGTAAGGGGCTCTCGGGAGCTACGCTGTAACTCAAGTTCTGCCTGTTTTGCTGTAAAAGCATCATGCATTACACAGAGGAAAACAAGAGCTTACTCTCAATAACATTATTTAAGTTGTACTTCTCATGCAAACCACAAATGAGCAAAGTTTCTAAATAACATTATTAAATATATAAACTGTTTCATACTGCTGGAAGTATGTAATCTTTTGAAGGGGTGGGATAGACAGTGGAGTCAAAGAGGAAAGGACTTAATGAATAAATAGTTTGTCTGGAGCCAAACAGAATGGAGAAGGCAAGGCAAGGCTCTAGTAAAGGCCTCTCCAGCATAGCTTTTACTTAGTGAGACAATGCCATTTGGATTCATAGACGGTCATAATAAACTCTCCACAAATTATACCACCATTTTAAGAATAAAATGTTTAAACCATCCCTTTGACTTGTGCCTACACTAATAACAGAGTTTTACATTTGGTACCTTCTGAAGAGTGCATATAATCAAAACAATAGGCAGGTTTTCACTGGATGTATAAACAGCTGTTTAGAGCCAAATCTTCAGTATTACAGAAAGCCTGCAAGATAATGGTTGGTTATGTAAACCCAGCTAGACCATGCAAATCAAGCAATGGAAAATTAAGAGGGAGCACACCCTATTTATCATGTCCTGTCACCATCACTTGCCTATCTAAAATCTGTTTAAGTGTACTACCTTTCCCTCAGGTTTTGTTTCACTCATCTGTTCTAAATAATACTCATGCCAATGTTTTAATCAGAATATACAGTAGGTACATGATTTCAGAGAAGATTGGGGGCATTGATAAACAATGGAAAAATACTGAAAGAAATGGACTACACAATAGGAAATGAATGGGGTTCTTAGGCATTCAGCAGTGAGAAAAATATAATTCATCAAACAAATGTATCCATGAACCGAAATACATCCCCAAAGAATCCAAAAAGGTTATTTTCACTCAGTGCCTCGAATGGAAAATTATCAAGGAAGTTGTTAAGCAATTCACAAGCCACAATAGTCGATCTACTGTATTATAGGTTAATGCAAGGTTAATTACAAGAGGCATCTATTACAGCAATTATGAATACTTTGGTCAAATATCAACGTGAGGGTGGGGATGGGGAAGCACAATTAACTCAAATATGCCCTTTTCTTACTCTATGATGAAATAGGTACGTTAACATTTTAAGAGGTAACCATAGCCTATATCAGGGGTGTCAAGGCCAAGGGCTGGATCTGGCCCATGGGTTGCTTAGATCTGGTCCACGAGGCCACCCTGGAAATGGCAAAGGCCCATGGTGCCTCTGCCAGCAAAAACGCAGCCCTCCTGAGCTCTGCTTTGCTGGCAGAGAGTTGCAGGAGGCTATCCCAGCTGAAAACGGAGCTTGGGAGCCTGTTTTCTCTGGCAGAGTGCTTGGGCCACAGGCGCCCCCGACACGAGTGATGCCAATCTGGCCACGCCCACTCCAGTCAAACCCATCTCTGATATGGCCCTCAATGAAATTGAGTTTGACACTCCTGGCCTATATGATCCCAATGATCTAATTTGATCCAATCATGGGAAAAAAACCATAATTATCACTTATGGTAATAATTAATAAAACATTCTATAGTTATATTTTAGATGTATATAAGGTTGTCCAGTTCAACAATACTTCTGGGCAACAAACAAATAAAAACAAATACACAAAAGAAATATCAAGGGAAAGAAATACACTACTTAAAATGGGCCAGGTATTTCATTCCCTGATTTATCTCAGAGCTTGGGGGGGAGGAGAGAATCAAGGATTGTTTAAAGCAGCAGATGCAACCTTTGCGGCTTGGTGGCTCAGCTGGTGGGGGGAAGAGGGAAACTAGGTTACACGAGTGGTGAGCTGGCACACATGTGCAAGCTGTGGGACAGTACACATACGCACGCAGCTTGACTTGTGCAAGGGGGGGACCCCTGATTTAAAGTATGCAGTGTTAGGGCTATTTAGACCCCAAAGGGGATGATATTTGTTGTTAAGTATGGAGCATGGGTGAGAAAGAATGAAGACGAGCCTCTGGAACGGTGAACTTCAACTCTTTATTTACATAGTGACTGCTCAAACTCAATGGCAGTTATAGCCCTCCTTATATAGGCAACCCAATAACTATTAACTAATAACAATCTAGGAGCGCTAGCTCCCTAAGCCAATAAGAACGCTCCGTTAATGGCCAATCGGATTCCCCGGAACGGGCCAATCCGATCCTGCCGTTAACAGCCAATCAGAAATGCAGGGCCAGAACCCTGCACTTGACTCCAAGCTTAAGATATCTTTATTAAGGCCTATGCATTCACAACATTTGTATTAATTTTAATTCCTATTTTTTTCTAACAGCTGTTTAACTCATTAATTTTTATAATATTTATATCTAGCCCCGATACAAATGGACTGTATGTAAGGCCCAATGAAGTAAAACAAAACCATTCAAAACATATAGAAATCAGCAGTTAAACCTGGTACATTGAAAATAATCATTTAAAATCATTTGATTTTAGTGCCAAATTACTGCTTGATGAACTGTGTTGCTTTAGCTTATTTTTAAAGTCTTTGTAGAGGATGGTGCACATTCATATCATCAAAATGAACTCAAATATTTGTCCATGAATCTCTTAACATTTCCAGACTTGGATTTTGGAAAACTGGCCCTACCCCTAAGACTGACTTGGATAGAGTTTCTTATCTTTTGCAGGGGCTTTTGTGTATTATCTTTGGCTTGGCTTTCAACAAAGATAAGGGTGTAGTTGCATACTACTAAATTACAGCTTAACAAGCGACCTTCTGGCCTAATAGGCATGTTGTGTGAACTCATAAAAATTGGCTCATTCAGTGAATCATGAGTAAGCATGTTGTACAATCAAAGCTTATATCTCTGCAAGCTATTGCTGCACCAGAAATGGGACACTGTTAACTGGACTTGGGGCAGGTCCCTACAAAGGCTTCCTAATGTCTTCCTAGCATCATATAGCATGAACAGCACAGGAAGTCCTTGTTTAGCGACTGGCTTGTTTAACAACCATTTGCTATTAGGTTGCTGATGGGAAAAAATAACTTTGTGGACAATCCTCACCTTTATGACTTTTACAGGTCTTTAAACTGACGGAAAGCTGAAGTAAGGTCATAAAACACAGTAGCGGTTTCAATGAGTGACAATTTCACTTAGTGACCAACAAGGACTACCTGTACTACAATGTTAATTTTGCTTATATTCATTAATAGGTCAGCTGTTATACCAATCAAATTATTTCCTTTTTAAAGATTTTTACCCTATAATATCAGCTAACTATAAAATGCATTATTTTCTGTATATGCTGGGAATTTCTGATCTGTCACAATATTTGGAGAAATTGAAGAAATAGAAATGGAAATGGAGAAATGGAAAACTACCTGGTTTGTGGTTTCATCTTTGCATGTCAATAGAGCCAATGGCGGTGAGCAAAAATAGAAAAATGTTTTCGGTTTCTGTGGTTGTAGTTTATTTTCAGAGGGAATATTTAACTTTCTCCACAAATACTACAATTGACCCGCAGGTTGGAATAGAATATTTGGCATCCTGTTTAATACATATAAATCATACAAATGCACTGGCGCACATTGAAAATACCCATTCCATTTAATAAACTTAGTGGAGGACAAGATGTTGGCAAGGTCACCAGCCATTTATCAGAAAGCACAGAGACACACAAAAATGTCTGGGAGCTATAGCACACTATAAACTAACCATATTGGCTCTGTTTGCACAATAAAAGTTATATCTGCATGGCACATTAAATCTATTATTTCCTTGACCTAACCTGATTTATGCATTCCCATTTTTTCTGCATTTGTAGGACACATCGACACTTTACAGAGTCCTCAACTTGTGACCAGAACTGAGCCCAAAAGTTCTGTTGTTAAGTGAAATATTTGTTAAGTGAACTTTGCCTCATTTTATGACTTTTCTTGCCGCAGTTGTTAAGTGAATCACTGCAATTGATAAGTTAGTAACCTTGTTGTTAAGTGAACCTGGCTTCTCCATTGACTTTGCTTGTCAGAAGGTCGCAAAAGGGGATCCCATGATCCTGGTACACAGAAAAGATCATAAATATGAACCAGTTACCAAGTATCCGAATGTTGATCACATGATTGTAAGAATACTGCAAAGTACACAAGTATGAAAAATGGTCATAAGACACATTTTTCAGTGCTGTTTGTAACTTTGAATAATCACTAAATGAACTGTTGTAAGTTGCGGGCTACTTGTATATGTACAGATTGATGATGATCTAATAAAATCTCATCTTGTTATCTTTAAGAAATTCAGGAGATCAATGAAGTACTGTGCCAAATGACTGGAGGAAAGACAACGGTTGCTCCAGTGGTGGTATTCAGCAGGTTCTGACCAGTTCTGGAGAAGCGGTAGCGGAAATTTTGAGTAGTTCAGAGAACTGGCGAATCCCACCTCTGACTGGAGATTTTACAGTATCCTTCCTCTGCCAAGTCCACCAAGCCACACCCACAGAACCAGTATTTTTTTTACTACTGGTTCTGTGGGCGTGGCTTGGTGGGCATGGCAGGGGAAGGATATTGGAAAATCTCCAGTCAGAGGTGGGATTTGCTGGTTCTCCAAACTACTCAAAATTTCTGCTACTGGTTCTCCAGAACTGGTCAGAACCTGCTGAATACCACCTCTAGGTTGCTCCTACCTTCTAAAGGTGGGGGAAGGAGAAACCATATAGCAATACTGTAAATCTAATGTCAATACCTGGGAAGAATCTAAAGTAGATCATAAAGTGGTTTGATCTGTATGAAAACAGTGCAAAGATTAATAGAAGACCTTTTTTTAACAACTGTAGTCTTGCTAAGATGTTCTTTTTTACCCATTATTTTTATCACCGGGATTGGGGTAGATTTAATATGCCTTGATTTTAGCAAAACAAGAGTCCTGTAAACCAAGCTTCATCAGGAGAGACTGAAGGAATTGGGACTGATTAATTACTGTTCAAGAAAAGAAAATGACTGAGAGGGATATGGTAGCACTATCAAGCAATTGAAGGGATGACATATTGAAGCATGCCAGAGTGCAAATGTAGAATTCTGGCTTTAAATTACAACAAGGCAGATTCCCATTCAATGTTAAAGCCCCCACAGCATGCTCAGTTTGATAGTGAAGCCAATTATCATGGGATACAGTAAATCTCATTAAATGTTTCCTAGCAGAATATAGACCACTTTCTGTTGGGCTGGCTTTAAATTGGAATTCCCTTGAGCCGGGAGTTGGATTCATAGAGTCCCTTCTAACTCTATGATGCTGTGATTCCTTCTTTAGTACTCTTCCACTAAAATACTGGATTCTAGACTCAGATCTGAATCCTATAAATAATAGTGAAAAAGGTAAAGGCAAAGGACTCTCTGCAGATTTTATTCTGCTAGTTGTTGCTGACGGTAGGGGGAGGTGCTCATCTCCCTTTCAAGGCCATTGAACCAGCATTGTTTGAAGACATTTCCATGGTCATATGGCTATCATGACATCATGGAGCACCTTTACCTTCCCACCTAAGTGGTACCTATTTATCTACTTGCATTTGTATGCTTTCGAACTGCCAGGTTGGCAGGAGTTGGAGCAAATATGGGAACTCACCCTTTCATGTGGAGCTCAGGTCTTGAACTGGGTTGGTGGTTTTCTTGCTGACAAACCCAGCATCTTAACCATTGAGCCATTATGCTGCTCCATAAATAATAATAATAATAACAATAAAATAATAATAATAATAATAATAATAATAATAATAATAATAATAATAATAATAATCCAATATATTTAAAATCTAATTCTTCAAACTGACACTCATTGCTAAAAAAATGAGAATAGGTAATTACTATGGTGACTTGACAGAACAGAATTACTTCAAATGATTATATCACTTTTGATGACTCCGCAATGAATATCTGAAAACCTAGTTTTTAAGACCGCTATAGTTCTTAATTGGGAATATTTCTAGCCATGGTTTCTGAGCTTTAATCCATGCCCTTAATCCCAGATTTCTAGGAATTGTTTGGCCATGATTGCACAAAAATAAGTGAAAAGTACTGTTCTTATTGCTTCACATTCTATATATATAATACCTGGCACTGGCATGAAATTCAGGGAGAAGCCTGAAGCCTGCGGAGACATGGTTTGATTTAATTAAGCCCCAAATTATTTTCTTAATATAATCACACACATCCTTTCAAGAAAGGAAAGACTGTGAGAACACTATTCCTATATGGGTTGTATCTCCTTGGAAAGACAAGGGGTGTTGGGGGAAAAAGTTGGCACCTCTGCATGGAGTTGGCCATGAAGACAATCCAGAAAAGTAGGGCTCATGTTACACCACTGCTGTGTTAACTGCATCAACTTTTAGTTTCTTTCTAGATATGATTCAAGGCTCTGGTTATCAGTTTTAAAGCTTGAATGGCACAGGGCAAATTATTGCAGACTGCCTCTCCCTGTGGGTATCTGCCTGTTCCATTAGGTCAGATAGGATAGGTCCTCTCCAGGTTCTTCCTCTTAAAAACTAACATTTAGTGAGAATTAGGCATCACAGATTCTCAGTATTGGTCTCTGCACTTCCCCAAGATCTAGCAGGCCCCTACCTTCCTAGCTTTCTGAAAATCTTTGACGATCTGGCTTTTCCCACAAGTTTTGGGTAGTGTGAAATTGAAGCCAAGTAAAGTTGTTGAGAGATACATTGAGGATGTATTGCGTTTGGGAGCTCTGGAAGATTCTGTGCTGATTTTTCTTTTCTTTTTATCCTGTTTTATTATCAGCTGCTCATGATTATGTTGCATACAAGATATAGAGAGATATAAATGCATACGATGGCCAGAGATATAAATCTTTGGAAGGAAGGATATTGTTTTTGGACCATGTAAATTACCATGTGGGATGAAATAATATCTTGTTTTTGTTAAGAGACTTGGATTACCAGGCCATTTATTTTAGAAGACTGCTGTATCTCATCTTCCAAAATTACCACACCCTTTAATAACAATACATATTTCAAGCAAGCGTAGACTTTCTTTAGGCAGAAAAAAGAACCCTGGAAATCTCTTCCTCCAAGAATGAAAAGATGCATTATGACTCTGTCCCCAGATACTTGTAAAGAGCACAAACAAATAGATTTGATCAAATATTTTAATACATTCCAAACTAGGTTGTTAACAGTGAGAAGGCATTTTTATGACGTACAAAATTGTGTATCTACTAAGTGGATGTTAGGAAAAATTCCACAATTTGGTACCCTCTTGAGATGTTGCATTAGAATTCCCATAATCTCCAATAAATCACTAGTGATTCCAAGTGGATAAATGCTGTATCTGTTCATTAATCCGGTACAGAATGAGTCATCAGCTTTAGGCAGCGAATATTTTGGAAGTATGGAAAAGCAGCAATATGTTAGTAATTTTATGGAATATTTATGGTCTTGAGATAAAATGAAAAAGACTGATATAATCTGAAGAAAGACCAGAAAATGTTTACTGTTGAGTAAGGGCTTTGTCTGCTTCAATCTCCAAATAATTTATCTTTTGCTGTTTATAACTTGACTGTTTAGATTTCTTTAAATGAGAGACAAAAATTATTTTTAAATTCTCACCTTGATTGTGGTACAAAAAAAAAAAAAAGCTTGCCTCCACATATATACCAGATAGGAATGGGCTTCTAGATAATCGGTTTGGAATCTGTAGGAATACTGCTTACACATTTGTGAGGGTGGCTTTTTTTTAGTTAATACTCAATCTGCTATTCATGGCTTATTTTTAGCGTTTACTGATTTATCTGGTATCTATTAGTCATAGTGTACAATTTGAAAAGCATGAAAATATATACTTAACTTCTCACCACAAGTTGTTTAGAGCAATGCTATTAATGTTACAGCTTGAGTACAATGAAGTTGTTATTTTGCTCAATAGATGTGAGTCTGGTTGTAAGTGTGATGGCGTTGATTCACAAACTCTGGAATCATTTTGCAAAGGAACATACAGATTTTCCTTTTTTAAAAATAAGGGAAATTAGTAAAATCTTGTGCCTACTCAGAAGTTAAGCCCCACTGTTTTCTATTTAGTTTACTTTACAGTTAGTAAGCATAATTATAAGTAAGCGTAATTATGTAGGAAGAGTTCAAATAAATAAAAATAATTTAATTGTATTCAATTATTCTGCCCCAGTAACATTTCTGAATCAACATAATCAAAATTTGGAGTCCTTCTTCAAAATTTGGAGTCCTACTTAAATAAATGTTTAAATTCCTTTCTTTCGCATGATTTATTTGCTTTCTGTTCACCCTACTAATGCCTACTTTTTTAACCTGGATAAGTTGCTCAGCTTCCTTTACAAAGAATCTTAAGTTTAGACATACTGTAGCTTGTTCACATATTTAAACAGGCATGCAAATATTTAAACCAGAATTCTAAGATTTCCATTGGCTCAAAGATTAGACTAGGCTTTGTGTAGTGCACTAAGTCACTCTGATCATAGGGAAGAATCAAGGCCGAAAAAAACCAGGTTTTAGCACTTGGGATGGGGTGGAAGTATGTACTGTCAGTAGCTACTAGGCATGAGGAGGATGAACATGACATGTCTGTAACTCTTTAGAACAGCCACATTATGTTCCAGAAAACATGGCTGCTATAAAGAGCTGCAGAGAGGTTTATAAATCTGATGAGCTCTGGGGCACTTTAAAAACATTGAATCCAAAATGTTGCCCCATCCTAAATTTTATAAAGTAAAATTTTAATTTTTTTAAAAGACTATATAAAATTAAATTCTATTGCTGGGCTAGGCTTACTTTGTAATACAGAAGTAATTTCCCACAGCAATGCCAATCATTCAGGGACTCCCCCAGAGATCTATTTTTGTCTCTTATGATTGGAAAAGATGAAAAGAAGAGAAATCGTATTGCCAAATACAGGTAAGAAAATGTGCTAGGAAGAACACCTGTATATTAGAAAAAGCTCAGAATCTGGTGAAAAAGGAGAATTTGAGGATAACATTTATACTTTTTGAAAGAAAAGAGGCTCCAATAAAGCCAACAATATCAACATATTGACATCTATCACTATCCCTAAGACAGTGATGGTGAAACTTTTCCATGTTGCGTGTCAAAAGTTTGTTCGCACACCTGCACCCAATGCAACGCGCACAACTCCCCCTGCCCCTTGTGCGTGCGACCCTCTTTGCGTGCACCACATGCCTCTGTGCATGTGCACACGAACCCCCGCATGCTGCATGCCTCTGCACATGCACACGTCTCCCATGCAGTAAACACCCGACAATCATCTGGCTAGAGGGGGGGCACGTGCATGCGCAATGGGGCTCTTCTGGGCAACTTTTCGCGTGCCCACAGAAGAGGCTCTGTGTACCACTTCTGGCAAGCATGCCATAGGTTGGCCATCACAGCCCTATGATATACTATGTGAAAGAACCACTGACCTAAGTGCACTGGCACTAAACAAATGAATGAACAATTTGTAAGTTATTTTAGGCATACTGCTAAATTTATTCCAGAAAAATCTGCTCCACAAGTAGTATGGTTAGAATATAGTATTAAAGGCCTATAATTCAGTGACCCAGACACCTAAATTTTGATGTCAGCTAAAATTCTACAATCAGCATTCCTTATTTGCAATATTTAGTGTGTTTGCATGATGCTGGATAATTTTCAGACTAAATAGCAAATATTTGTGGTGAACAATGTAAGTCCTAGGTAAGCTGAATTTACATTAAAATTTGGGGAATGCCTAAGACTGAGAAAAAAAATTTGCATTGTGACATAAATGGCACAAAAAATGTTCCTGAGTACTGGTGTTTTTAAAAATCTACTTTTTGGACCAGTTAGTGATCCAGAAAATAGGTCATTTTACCCACTATCAATCAACAAGGAGAAAGATGGCAGTTATTTCCTTTTAAAAAAATAATATATATTGTGTTGTACAAATCCAATACCTCTAGCTAAATATAGTATTTTAAATATGATTCTACCTGGCCTATGCAAAATAATTTATTAAAAATATACTAGAAAAATTGAATAAACACACATGTAAATAATAACAATGACAGCTCTTTGGGTTATATTTGTTTGGTTTTAATATTTTTAGATACATCTATTATTTGAATTGAACTTTCTAACAGAGAGCTATTTATGCCTTTTATAGTTTTTATTGCAGTAACAAACAATTGTTCAAAGAAAATGTAACCATTTCTGTAAGGTAGAGGTTTTTTCCCTTGTAATTCTATCCAATAGAATCCTTCATACCATATACCATTTTGTTCCAAAAAGCTGTTTACCTCCCCTGCCCCTGCAGCCACTGTCCATCAAGAAACTTGAAGGGAATGGTAGTTTTAAGGGCTTGTGATTGATCAAAATTGGGACACTTTAATTTGCAAAAGTACTTTCTATCAGATAAAACCATCAATTGATACACTTTAGAGCAGGGTTGTCAAACTCGCGGCCCCTGGGCCAGATATGTCACGTGCTGGCCACGCCCATGCCGTTTAGCAAAGGGGGGGAATCATGATAGATCATGTGACGCTGCTGTGACAACGTGAGTTTGAGCTCTGCCTTAGAGCTTTTCAGTATGTTGGCACATATTCATTTTAACAATAAATATTGTTACTTCATCATTTTGAGAGGAGGCAATCTAGATACATTTTATGAAATTTTATCTTTGTTGTAGAAATCTTTCTTCAACCTTGAAATTTGTACACAGAACAAATACAGGTGTTTTTAAGATAGCATAGCTATTGTTATCATCAGGCAAAGTTACTACAGGAATCTATTAGATACTGCTAATGTCTATCAGTAAAATTTCCTATTACCATTCAATTCCTATCAACGTAGAAGCAGATGACTAGGGTTAAAAGATAAAGCACAACTATGTTCTTCCTTTGACGTCCTACTATTTGAACATTCATTTAACAGAGAAATAAGAGAGATAAGGTGATGAACATATCAGTTTCTTAGACTTACTTGCAAAACTATTGCTAAAGGTTTAAAATATAATTAGAATGCCTTCATTGGTAAAGGATTTCTGACTAATCTCATCCCAAATCAAATACAATTTTAAATACTTAGTAGTATTCAGCAAACGTTTAATTTTCCTGTATAACAATTTAAAAGAGGAAATTAATTAGATTACAGGGAACTCTTACGGGATTTGAGTAAACCAATGTAGACTTTTAACTTTCAAGCAATAGTGAATAGTTGCTTTCAAGCAATAAGGATCTTTTCTCTGCTGCATTTAAAATGGTAAAGTCTTGTTTTTCCCCATTGTTCTGATTTTCATCATGTGTAAAGTTGTCATTTCTAGGCTTAGATTTTCCTTATTTTCCAAGGATCCGAGAGAAAATATAGTCACAGCAAGGGTAAAGATGATAAGGTGTACACCACTAGCATTTAGCTGGAACTGGTAGCTTATGCTGATAATAATGTATGTATCTAGCTATTATATGAATGTGATGTACTTGAGCTCTTTCATTCAGGCTGGGTATGTGAAAATACATAGTAAATACCTTATTGTGGCCTCTTCAAAGGCACATGACTGTATGCCAATTCATAAGCATAGTCCTCAGGCAAAACTCTCTCCTGCCTTGATACATGTGGAGGGTTGCAGTGGAACCAATTTATTCAGCTTTGAGTCAAAGGGAGTTTGATGTACCTGACATATGATTAAAAATACAACGAAAATACTTAAATGTGTCAAGCAACAACGCAGTCAAAACAATACTGTTTTGATATCTCTATAATAAAATACCAACATCTTCAAATATATTTGGATGAGAAAGAAGACAGAATATTCATTGGGAAGGTATCCTTGCCACCGTTACTATTTTAACCATTTAGTCGGGTCCGACTCTTAGCAAAGTTATAGGCAAGTGCTCTTCATTCTACCCTGTTAAACACAGGTTCTTTCAATTGTTGGATGTTCATCTTTGTATCAGATCTTTGCCACTACTTTGTCCAATAAAAAAAAAGTGCCTACTTTTACACTCTAGTTTAAGAGGGGATTTATGAAGTCTTTTATAAATGAGGATCTAGCATTTATTTTATAGGAAACAAATGGTTTACTATCAGAAGCACAACCTTAACAGAAGACAAAAGGACAATTATCAAAAAATTGGAAATAAATTCTGTGCATCCATAAATAAATTCCTTGCAATTTATTGAGCATGTAAAAAGCTCTCAGAATAATGCTTTCCAAAACCAATGCATTACAGGCCTCTACATCCCGGAACACATAATTTTTAAGTTTATAATTGCAAGATAAATTAACAGGATAAAATGTAGAACTCTGAAAAAGAACATATTTATTTCTCCAAGTCGCAATAACATAGAAATTCATTATTAATTGATGAATAATTGGTGGACAGATGAAACTCTTTGGAAACAAACATTCCTGGAATTTGGTCAGGTTTTTTGCTTAGAGAAATCTATTCTTAATTTCTCTATATTTGTATAACCATTTTATTAATTTGATAATCAAATAATCAAATTTATGAATGAGTTGGCATTTGTTTAACTTGACTTTGTATCAACAGACTTTAATTACTTAGTACTTACAGATATAGACCCAGAACAATGACAGAAGTGACTGGAAGGCAAAATTCCAAGTCATACTTCTAAGAAAGGACCATAGTTAACTTAAACATACCACTGATTAAGTTTTAAGCAATTTAATCATTTGGACTTTCACTCTGCCCTCTTTAAACAAACGTAACTGATTAAATTGAGTACAAATGACTACAGGTTTCTCTACTCTCTCTCATTTACTGTTCAAGGTGATGATTCATTCTACAAGCCTGCCTAGAGAGAGGGCATGTATATCATCTTGCTTACATTCATGCTCATTCATTAGGTAGCTGATGGATAAGCATGTATGTAATTTCAAAAAATCAGTCCCTCAGCTGCTTTTTATATTGCATCTGCTTCTGTGAACATAAAACTTTATTCAGGCTTTTTTTGGCCCAAGGCACTTGCTGCCTATCCATTTCCTACAGTAACATCAAATAAGCTTTCTGAAATTAATCAATATGAAGTACCTAATCAGTTTATTCTATATGTATTAGAAAATTTGGAGTATTTTCCATTTTGCAGACCAGGCTTATTTACTCAATAACGTTAAGTTGGTAATGAGGACCCAGATTGTTGGTGGTAATATGCTGACACTGTAAATCTCTTAGAGAGGACCATAACCTACTGTGAAGAGGAATACAAGTCTAAGTGCTATGGCTATTTTACAGAATTAGAAACTATACTTTATAATGATCTTATCTCAAAGTTGCAAATTGTTTTCATATAGAATTTCCTGTATTTTCTCTGAAATTCTTTCTGCTGTTTTAGGGAGAACAGGCTCGATTAAGAGAAAAAAATAACATCAATGACCGCCAGAACTTGCCCGACTTATCTTGAGTTCAATGGAATTAAATCCTGGGACATTAAAAGCACGCATTCGGCAACAGACCTCACTAAATTCAACCGGATTAACCGGACAGGTGTAGTGAGGATCGTTGCCAAGAAAATTCATTCCATGGTCTATTCCAAACCAGACTTTTCTTGTGGGAAAAAAAAAAAATGGAAATAGGATATAGAGACTTGCCCAACTCTGAACAAGGCTCCAGCACAATTAAAAAAGACTACTTTAAACTCAAGTCCAGCGCAGTCCGGTTCTTCACATTGTGCCTTTTTTTTTATTCTTCAGCGACTCACGGCAGGTTGCTTGCAAGCAGCCCTCCCGGGTCCTTATCGAACTTGGGCGACTGAAACAAAAATAAACCCGAACCTAACTTCCAAGCGCTTTTTATCCGCAACCTCGTCTTCCATGCAGACCCAGCCCCTTTTCAGTCGCCACCCTTCATTGTTCCTTGCAGCCTTGCCCGGCTACCGCGCGGCTCTCCCTCGTCCACGCGGATTCAAACTCAACCCCCTCAAGTGCTCGTAATTCCTCCTCTTACACAGAGACACAAGCACACACACACACAAACCCAGACGCTGAGGGAGGGAGGGAGGAAGGTTGGAGCGATAAGCGTTCAGCAGCTTTCCCAGCGCGCCCTCGCCCGCTCTTGACCTGACATCGGCGCGCGGATGCTTTCCTGGAGGTGCGCGCGCAAAGGAGGAGGAGGGGGAGGGAGGAGGTGAGCGGCGTTTGTGACGCGCTCGTGATAGAACGGCGGAGCGGCCGCGCGCACGAAACGGTGTTTGCGAGCGTCTCTGCCTCTGTGAGCAAAGGCGGGGAGGAAGGAAAGGAGACAACCGGGGCGGGGAGTGAGGCGGCGGCGTTGTTCCGTGAGGCGAAGGAGAGACGCTGCCGAACAGGAAGCGCTGCCACCAAAACCTCAGAGCCTCTCGGTGCCCTGCACTTGAAGCGAAGGAGGCAAAGTCTGGGCTGCGTGAAGGAGGAGGATTTGCTCGCCGAGGGGCGGCACCAGAAGGATTGGTTGCCCTGCTTGCCTTTTCCTTCGCCGCCTCCCCCCCTCCCACCACCAACCCGCTTTATTTTTATTTTATTTTATATTTTGTGAGGGGGGACGGACCCCAACATATTCACCGGGAACTCCGTTGCCGGGCCGTCCCGGGCCCTCCCGTCGTGTCGGTGGCTGCGAGAAACGCGGAGGACGGCCGAGAAGGATGTCGGGCGGTGGTGGTGGTGGAGGTAGCCGCGAGGAGGAACGGCGCAAGCTGGCCGATATCATCAACCACTGGAACGCGAACCGGCTGGACCTGTTTGAGATCAGTCCCCCCACTGAGGTGAGAGAGACGGAGAAATACGAGAAAGGTTGTTTTTCCCTGACGGCCTCTCCCCCTGCCCGCTCCTTTCCGCCTCAGGAGTGGAGGTAAACCGCTGTTGTTGCTGGCCGCTTCCCCCCCTTCCCTCCCCTCTTCAACAAACACACATGCCCCAACTCTTCCCCCCCCCCCAATCTTCCCGTCCTGCGGACGCCTCCATCCTCGCCGAGGGGAAACTCCGCCCCTTCCCGAGGTGAGAGACCCGGCGTCTTCCCGGGAAAGAGGTCCCCTGATTGTGCCGGCGGGTTGGGGTGCAGGAGGGATGGAGTTGGGGTGGTGGTGGTGGAGTGGAGAGAGTGAGTATCTGGATTTTGCTGGCGTTACCTTTTTTGATTAGAAAGTGACCGGCCTCTACGAGGGCCTCGGTAGTTCTCGGCAGGGAATAAATCTACTTGTACCTGACCCCAGGTTTTTAATGCTTGCAAAATTGCCAGCCGTCGTCATTTCCACTCGGCGAGGAAAGGATTTCGGGTTGTAAACAGAAGGACGCCGTGCCTTGGCTTTACCACTTCCCCCACCGACCCCCGTGGTCGTGATTCTCCAGGCACCCGCCCCCTTCCCACCAATTCCCCATGTGTCCCGTCCCCCCACCTTCCTTCGCTTTGGAGGAATTGCCGTTCCTGTTACAGGCCTTGTCCAGCCACTGCAATCCCCGGATCAGCCTTGTGTTTCCTTTCAGTGGATTCCCCAACTACTTCCTGACTCCCTTCCCCTGCACTTTTTCCCAATACAGGTAGTCCTCGACTTACGATCACAATTTCTGTTGCTAAGTGAGACATTTGTTAAGGGACTTTTGCCCCGTTTTACGACTTTTCTGGCCACAGTTGTTAAGTGAATCGCTGCAGTTAAGTTAGTAACCCGGCTGTTAAGTGAATCTGGCTTCCCCATTGACTTTGCTTGTCAGAAGGTTGCAAAAGGGGATCACATGACCCCAGGACATTGCAACCAAATATGAGTCAGTTGCCAAGCACCTGAATTTTAATCATGTGACCAAGAGTATGCTGCAATGGTTGTAAGTGTGAAAAACTACCACATAAGTCACTTTTCAGTGCTACTGTAACTTTGAAAGGTCACTAAACATACTCTTGTAATTTGAGGACTATTTCCTGGCTGAGCCCCAATATTACCACCCTTGCAAAGCTCTGCGTTCTAATTTCCATAGAAGTACAATTTAAGAAAGTGCACATAATAGGGCTGTTATTCCTTTTTAGAAATCTCAGGATCAGTAGAAAGTATATCAGGACACTTAAAAGACAGTTTCATATTGTACATTTATTTTTAAAATAAATTTTGATAACCAATTGATTATTTGTGTGTAGAGATAAACACTGAAAACATTTAATGCGTTCAAAATATTATCCCTAATATATAGACTAATTTGTTTAAATATACTGTATTTTTGAAGTTAATTTTAAGTGGTTCTTTCAAAATATTGAAAAAATGTTTTATTGGACAACTGCATGGATAAATTTTTATTAAATTTTGGTTTAAATTGAAAAACTTTAAAAATAATTTTAAAGCCACAGTTAAATGCTGGTGCTGTTATATTTTTAACTAGTTGTGAGTGTGTACAAGTCTGAAAGCTATTTTTTCCTTGGGCAAAACAGGACGATGATGCCTGCTTGTTGGGTAGAGATTTGTCACATGCCTGTTCCAAAGATAACAAATGAAATTTGCATTTGAATGTGATTGGTCTTAAATTGTTAATGAAAGCTTTCTGATTAATATCTAATATGTTAGATTTCCTTTTTTAATAAATAGGTCAGCTTTAAAAAAAGCAAATGTTCTTGTGTATCAGTCTATGTGATCTATTTAGTTAGTATTTAAATTATATTTATTTCTCCAAAGTTTTTTAAGTAAGGATATAGACAGCTGAAACTGGTCGGTTTGGAGGGAAACACTTATTAGTTTATTTTAAATACAGATCAGTTATATGTGCGTTGTTTATTTTTTCCTCACTTATATGACGCTTAGAGCTTTCAGTTTACAAACAGAAAACTGTGTTTTAGATTAGCAATTCAAATTTTATTGTAATAATGCCTGCTCAAAATGTATTTTTCAAGTTAACAAATTTGGCACAGATATATAAATTGTCATTGTCTGAGGAAATACCACAGGGAAGAGTGCAGTCTTTGGATAACTTAAGTTCTTATTAAAAACAACATTTAATGATACACTTCAATAAACAAAATAATTCTTTATGTTTCTTGGTTACCTTTTCCCTGAAACTCCAATATTTGTGCAATTTGAGTTTGTTTTGCTTTTGTAGAGCAGAACGATGCTTTTAATTCTCCAGTATAGTCACCTTGTACATTTGCATTGCCAAATGCTTACCTGATGCATCGGATATATTAGATTACGTCTGTACACTGGCCACCATTCTTTAGACTGTAGTGGTCTTTGCATGCTTGTATTTTAAAAAGAATTCACTTAGCAACATATAACCATTTGAACATTTTATCTAATGGAATTTGCTTAAACTTAAGCCATGCTTAAGTTTAACATTTCTTTAACATGAAAGTGGAGAAACACCTGTATTGTCATGGTAACCAAGTTATTTCCTATTCTCTGTCTTACACAGACTTCATGACTTCATTTCTGTTTGTACCTCATTTAATTTATGCTTGTATGAATTATGTTCCTCGGCCATCTTCTTTATTTATTATAAGTGCATTTAAACAATATGCACTTATTGACAATAATATCTTGAACAACACACACACACACACACACACACTAAGTCCTAAGTACATCCTAAGTACTGTACATATTTCAATACCTTTTCCATCTCCAGATGTCTACTTAAACAGGCAAGTATTAGTAACTTTTATGAATATTAAGAGCAAGAATGAGGATCTTATTTTAGTCCTTGACTTACAACTACAATTAAGCCAAAATTTATCTTACTAAATGAGACAATTGTTAAGTGAATTTTACCCTATTTTGTGACCTTTCTTTCCACAGTTGTTAATGGAATCACTTCAGTTGTTAACGTTGTAACAACTTAAGTGAATCTGGCTCCCCCATTGACTTTGCTTGTCAGGATGTCGTAAACTGTGATTACCTGACCCTAGGACACTGCAACCATCATAAATATGAGTCATTTGTCAAGCATCTGAAATTTGATCACCTGACCACTAGGGAGCTGCAACAGTCGTGTGAAAAACGGGCATAAGTCACTTTTTTCATTGCTATTGTAACTGAACGGTCACTAAGCAAATGGTTGTAATTCGAAGATTACCTGAAGTCTCATAGGAGAGACTCCCTGGCAAAGAATGTATGATTCTGAATCCCTTGCAATATGCCACACCTAATAAGAGTTCTAAAGCACAGGTTCTCTATGGCATATCTTGCCTTTACCTAATCTTTCTCCTCCCCCAGCAGTTCTGTCCTATCTATTACAATTCACTTGACCTTCATCCTCCAGCATTTTTATTTATTACAGCCAGTGAATGTACGTTTTGAAAAACATAATACAGTGTAGGTAATGTGTGGCATTCTGAATGTTGCTGAACTGCAACTTCTAGCATTTTAGTTATACTTGTTGGATTGGTCACCGTTGTAGGTCAACAATATGTGGGGTGCTATTTACTGTTACCTACTCCCAGTCTTGTAGTATTAGTGACATAGCACAGTGTTTTCTTCAGGAACAAAATATGCAAGCTACTTTCAAAAGGGCTTCACAATGAAATACAGTACTGAATGGTGCTGAATTATTCATTTTACAAAAATCAAAAGTCAAGCTTTATATTTCACATAGAGATTTTCAAGTATTCCAAATTTTGTTCTTTGTATAGATGTTTTTCTTCATAGATTTTCTTCTATAAATTCTTATTATGTTCTAGAAAGCATAATTACATATTATAATTATAGAAGTTGAAATTAAAACTTTTACAAAGAATTTATTAGGATGTTCATTGATAAATTGGATTGATATTTTTACAAGAAAGATAATTGACTCAGAACAAGGCTAATGATTTTTTTAAAACAAGTGAAAGGAAAGTATAACTTCCTATATATTATTGAAATACAACTTTTACCTCATATTAGAAATGTTGGATAAGAGTAGTAGTTGAATAATATTTGGATGGCCTTATATTTTCTACTCCTGAAACAACTTCTCTCTATATAAAACTAGAACAAAAGAATTAATCTCAATATTCTTAAGAATAAACATACCTGTTTGAAAAAGAAAAAGGCAGATAGGCAGAAATCTTAATAAATATACTCCATTGTTTCCTGTACTTTTAAAAATGTTTAGATTTTCATCCTCTAGCTCAGGAGTGTCAAACTGGATTTCTTTGAGGATCAGATCAGCATTGTAGTTCTCCTCTGGGACTGGCCAGCCAGGTGGGGGTGGAGGATGGGACCAATGCCTCCTGTAGCACCCTGCCGGCCAAAATGGTGCACCAAAATGGGGGGATGTGCATGGATGGCAGAAAATGGGGTGCATGGGAGCTGCACACGGTCCCCTGTGCCCCATTTTTGCTAGCAGGGGCACCATGGGACCGTCCTTTGCTATTTCTGGCCTGGCCCCATGGGCCGGATCCAGCCCACAGACCTTGAGTTTGACACCCCTGCTCTAGCTATATGTTTTTATAAGCTGGATGGCAGATAGCATTCAGTATGGACTACCACTCTTCCTGCTTAGCAAGTTCAAACAACAGATTTATCATATTTTCTTTTTCAGATTGTTTTATAATTACAAGATTGTAAGATACAAGATAACAGGAAAGCAGAACTCTGTATTTAATGTTTATTCTTACCAGTGCTACTGGTCAGGGCCCATATCAAATATCGTGCCCAGTATTCCAGTAGGAACAATTTTAGAGAAAATGGTTAAAAGAGTGAAGACCAAAAACTGAGAAGAAAGGCAATAAACATAATATTTTAGTCTTGAGAAAACTTACAGAAAACTAAACAACATTGCACTTTTAAAGAAGTTTTTTCATATAGAAGAACACTATCATTCGTCTATTATCCAAAATATTTATATATATTGTTTTAAGTTACAAGAAGGATGAAGAGTAAAAGATCTATTTAATGTTAGGAAAAAAGCTTACAGGGGGAAAAAACCACAGTAGTGTTTTTGCCAGATTTGAGATCCATTCTTCCAGCGCATGGAAAGATTATTTGTCCCTGTATGGAGTGGGGAAGAAATTCCTTGGCATGCTGGGGGAATGGAACTCTAATCCTATGTCCCCTCTGCTTGCAACCTTCCCTTTCGACTTCCCCATTGACTTTCTGGGGAAACTGGCACAGAAGATGGTGATCACATGATCACAGGGCACTAGACAGCCCATTATAAATGCAAACAGGTTGCTAAGTGCTGGGAATGTGGCCATATGAGTGTGTGTGTGTGTGTGTGTGTAAAGGAGATCTGGCACAATATTTTATGATGCCCAGAAGTGCTTTATGGGCTGTAAAGCACCCATTCCAAGGCAGTCATGACTATGAATTGTGAAAAGACAGGTCATAAGTTGAAGGCTACATACAGTATATACCCTATCCCAATATTTTCATTTTTGTAAGCATGGGGGTTTTTTATTTGTTGACATAATGATTATATACATTTGTAAATGCCTTCTCATTCCTTCCCTTCTAATGGTCTTTTTAAACTAAATTTTAACCAAAAGAAAAAGACTATTTAACCTTTTTGCACTTCATGCCATAATAATAATTCTTAGCATAAACTTGCTTTATGTTCTTCAGTAAATGATGTTCTTCAGTAAAAATCTCTGAGACTCAAAGAACTAGAAGCCCAATGATATTCCATTTTACTATATTTTTAACTGTGCTTTTCTTTTTGTGTTTCATATATAAGATTCTAGTTCACTTAATATTGAGGCTCACAGTCCGTAACTGTAATTGAAACCTATTTCCTTTTGCTGTTTGACCTATCAATGGGGAACTAGTTTTCAGTCACTGTTTCCTTCTCATGAGCCATCTACTGCTGCTGCATGCAGAAAGGTAGAACACTGACATATCAGCTAATTGTTGATGTTTGAGTGTGACTTGGGCAGAAAGCATGTTTTGATCTGTGAATGTCAAGAGGCTGCAAGAATCATATGCTATCTACTCTTTGATAATTATTGTTCTAAATAGACATGTAGACTATGCTAGCAGAAGGAGTTGGAATTGCTCGTCTTCCCTCATGCAGAGCTGTAGCTAATTTGGAATTTTTTTATGCTAGCAGCAGAATTTCATACATAGTTCATTTTCAGTTGTATGTTTGTTTATTTATTTGTATCCTGCCTTTTAAAATTATTTTTACAAATAACTCAAACAAATATCCAACATACCTTCTTCCTCCTATTTTCTTCACAACCCTGTGAGGTAAGCTGGGCTGAAAGAGAGTGACTGACTCAAGATCACACGGCTGGTTTTCATGACTAAAGTAGGACTTGAACTTATAGTCTCCCACTTTCTAGCCTAGTGCCTTAACCCTTAGACCAAACTGACTAACCCAAGGTCACCCAATTGGCTTTCATGGCCAGTCTTCACTTCCCCAAACAGCCTAAGGGTAGAAGATGAGAATAAAATTTGAGTTCTCTTTCAGAAAGTTTTCAGCAAGAGAGGGCTTGCTGTTAAACAGGTTAGCCTGTCAAATTAAGCAGCATTTCAGCATTAGATAATCCTCATAGCTGACAAACATTTTCTGTGATTTCGGTAGTCAAGGACAGGAATTCCATATCCATTTATATACTGCATTCTAATCGCTGTGTGCTGGCAAACTCTGCCCAGTAAGAGCAATTCGATTCTGATAGGCTCAAGGTTGATTCAGCCTTCCATCCTTCCAGGGTCAGTAAAATGAGGGCTCAGATTTTGGGGGGCAATATATGCTGAATGTTGTAAATGGCTCAGAGAGTGCTGTAAAGGTGGTATATAAGTCTTAAGTGCTATTGCTGTTGCTAAGTAGCATTACTACTATAACAGGCAATCAGCAGTAGCACGAGAGATGTGTTGGCAGCTAGATATATATTGGAATAAGATATTTTCAGCCTGCCATTGTGGGTTGGATAGAAAGCCAACATCCTTTTCAGTTTTCATCAGGCAACAACAAAACAGAAAAAGTACCATAAGCAAGGGCAATACGATTGACCGAAAATCGAAGGAACTATAATTGTGTTTCTTAAACTCAAACTTGATGTCCAAGTGAAGCTTTTGATGAGAAATGTATTTGATTGGCGTTTTAGGACTGGGATGTTGCCTCATTAAGGACAGGAGGGCTGTAGACAGATGCACATAGTTGTAGGGATAAAGATTCCTTAAAGATTCTCAGCAGGCCAAGATATCCACTGCCTCATAACTTTTTGATAATTGTTATTAAAACTATATGATTAATTAAATAATCTGTAGATCTTAATATATACAGGAATAAATTGTAAATTATCTTGCATTAATACGTTGTCATTCAAGGACATGTTGTGGCAGCATTTGTAATAATTGTAGGGGCATGTCTGACACTGCCATTTTCTTACTGATATTGCTTGCAATTTATGTAAAAGAACATATTTGAAATGTAATTGTGGAGTGATCCAGACTGGCAGTCTAAAGATTTAATTGGTAATTTATGACTCACATTATATACAAGAGTTGACTGAAAGAAGTGATATGTAAAATAGAAAGGGCAGATATGTGACATTGTTTTGTTCTGAGTGTTCAGTGTGAAAATTTTGAACTGTCTAAATTCATTTCCAAGAAATCTCATTAAGATATTTATGGGAGTTTGCAAAAAGAGGAAAGCAAGGGAATTCTAAAGTTGGTAAATATATTGACAGGGCTTCTGAAATACTATTTTTAAATTTTATTTAATTGAACATAGTAATATTCTTTGCCATGTCAAGTTTTAGTTGACTGCAATTTACAAAAAGACAGATATTAGTTAATTGCATGAGGAAATTGACTATATATACAGTATTAAATGAATAAGCAAAATAAATGATGTGGTAGCCTTTTTGAATTTAAATATGTAAACATCATTTTATGAAAGTTGAATATTATTGTTTCCACTAGAACTAGTATAAACATGAATTCAGTTTTCTTGCCAAAATATAGCAATAGCAACAGCACTTAGACTTATGTACTGCTTTACAGTACTTTACAGCCCTCTCTAAGTGGTTTACAAAGTCAGCATATTGCCCCCAACAATCTGGGTTGTCATTTTACCGACCTTGGAAGGATGGAAGGCTGAGTCAACCTTGAGCTAGTGAGAGTTGAACTGCCAATTGCAGGCAGCCAACAGTCAGCAGACATAGCCTGCACTACTGCAATCTAACCACTGCACCACAGCTCTTGTAATACATATGCAATGTATTATGGAAAAATATTACAGCAGTGAATAGAATTAGAGGTCAAAATGTGTAAGGATCACATGTGAGATTGGATGGGATTCATATTTGGCTTTATACAGGTATGCAAAATTTTAAAAATACTCTCCATTGCAGTGGTGGGATTCAAATATTGTCACCACTGGTTTGGTGGTTGTGACTTGATGGGCACGCTTTGCACACGTGCACACATTTTGCGTGCATGTGCCAAACACGCACTTTACACAGGCGCAGAGGCATTTGCGCAGGTGCAGAGGCGTTCTAACTCACCTCCTGCAAGCCTGCACTCTCCCGGTTGCTTCAGAACTGCTGCGGAACACTGCTGTGCCGCGCAAAGCAGCTGCGCTTCAAATTCAGAGGATAAAGATGAATATGGGAGCCCAGGCAGGAAGGTGGGCCTAACAGCAGAGAGGTGGAGAGGACCAGTTCGGTCTCCGCTGCTCATCGCTACTACTGGCTTGGCAGAACCGGGCCGAACCAGTAGAATACCACCATTGCTCCATTGCCCTCCAACTCAGAATGTTTTATCACCATAGTTAATATGCTGTGTGTATTCTGAAGCTTTATCGATTAAATATATGTCAGTAAACATTATTTGTATCATAACAAATAATTACTGTATCTGAACGTTTTGTATGATAGTTCCTCAAATGATAAGTAATTGTGAAGTTAGATCTACTAAAAAGAATCACAGTTAGTTGTACAACTGGAATTTTGAGGACATATTATGAGTATTCTTAAAAAAATATGTATTATTTGATGGACATGTAGGACTTTTGTGGTGGACAAAGTCTAGCTTCCAATTTTACCATAGTATATACAGAGTGCTTATTACATTTCTTCTTTTTTCTTTCCCCCCTAGTCAGGTAGGTGCACTATATTGGAATAGTATTGGTGGGCATATTTAAGCCCATGAACACAAAATTGTTTATTTCTTACTTAATTCTATTGAAATCAGTTGGCATACATTTCATATGAAATAGTGAGTGTTATTTATATGGCTAGAATTCATATTATTTAAAGCTATTAAGTACCATAGACAACCTATCTTCACTGGATTTTGCTGATAAAGATTGACTGTTGCAGCATTTGATTTGATTTTCCTTACCTAAGAGATAAGTTTTGAGAAGAGGGATTATGTTTTATTTAGAGATGGGGATAAACTATTAAGTTTGTTTTTACCTACTGGGATGAAAAAATAAGTTACCATACCTCTGCTTTCTTTTTCTTTTCTTTCTTTTCCTGTTTCACCTCCCAATTCCCCTTTTGTACTTTATATTTATATTTTATGTAGTTTGTATTGACTTAAGTTATTTACATTAATTATTCTTAATAAAATTATTTGGAAAAAAAGCTTCATAGAAACCTTTGGAATAAATACATCTTTATTCAACAGCAGTGGTTTTTTTTCCTGTTAGAAATGTCCTATCAAATTGTTCTTCAGGATTGCCATTTCATTAGCAGTTCTTCAGTGTGCAATAAGAATTATACAACTATTACTACCTAGAGTCATTGATAAAATAATCCTTTAACAAATAATCTCTTTTAATATTTCTGCATCTGATTTGCTTCTATCAATGGAATTGATAAGTTAGTGTAATGGGTTTTATACATAGTATTTAAATGAAACCAGTGGAAAACTGGGCTCAACTTTTCTAATTCTAATTATAACATTTATATCCTGATCTTTCTTTTTGGAAAAAAACTTACATTGGGATTACATTCATTTAAACCCCAGTTTCCCTTTAATTACGATAAGGGTTAAAATTTCTAAAAACAAAAATATCTTGAAATTATGTGATGTGGAACACCAGCATCAAATGAAAATGGTGTCAGCTGTAACTTAATCGGAGAGCATTCTCTTACCTGGTCATGTGTACCAAGAATGTCCTTTCTCATGTCACCATACAGAAATTTGGTGGAGGTGCATGAAAAATAGGGCTGTAGGGTCCTAAACAGGACCTTATAGCAATGTAGATTTCCTACAGCTAGTCTCTAAACACCAGCAGATCATGACCCTGTTCTGTTATATAAAAAGTACATTCTCTCCATACTTGTGTAGAGCTTCCAATTTGAAGGCAAACGGTGTATTATCAGCAGTTCTTTAGGCCAAATGAGATTCTCTCCCCCCCCCCCCGAAAAAGATGCATCTGATATTTAAGGAACTAAATATGAGGGGTGTGCTCCATGAGCTTCAGAGACCTCTTTCCTCTTTGAATGCAAAGTATTGTACAGCCTTCCTTCCCTAATTACTTTCCTGATTATTGAATGAAATATTGAATGAAACTCAAGCCATTCACAGTGCCTCTAATTTACTGAGTTTCAGTTTAGTTATTGTTCTTCATTTAGCTCATCTTCATTTCCCTAGGCTGATCCTGATGACTTAGATGATGCATAGAAATTACCAAAAAAGAGATGCTTTATTAATGCATTGTGCACATTTATCTACTGTATATATTAAATATATATATTATATATATATTAACACTCTCTTTCCTGTAACATTTATTTAACTAGGTAAAACAGTGCAACTTGGACAAAACCCTTTGAACCAAGGAACTTCCAATGGTCTAATCTACAAAATGTGTCCAAAATCTGGGATACATGGCTAGCTGGAATTGAAATTTGCAAATTTTATAAAATATTTTATGACATAAATATTTTTAAAAAATACTTGCAGATTATTGTAAATGTAAATTTACAATATGTTGTAAATTTTACAAAATTATAATGAGGGAAATTTGTTCAATGAAGAATATGTGCATTAACTTCTTTTAAGTGTACTTATAGTGTATCTGCTAGAATCACCCAAGAAGTGGCTTTGTAGAATTAAAACAGCTTTTTTTTTTAAAGCAGAAAAGCTATTTTCATATATATATACTATAAAATTACAGTTTTAGTAAGCTCTGTTGTTCAGAAAACTGTAAAATTACTTTTGAAGGTAAATATCCCAAACTTGAAATGTTACAATTTAGCAAAACAAAATAATAGGGAAAACTTTGTATTCCTCTAAAACGGTAGTTCATATAATAGTTTTACTGATGTCATTTCACTGATAGGAATGACATGGAATTATTAGCATTGTTAACTTCATATTGTCTTTGAATTATTATTATTATTTTAGTTTTTAAGTGTATCTGAAAAACTAATTTTACTTTTGCTGCATTTCGGTGTTTTTATTCTTTATGTAAGCTTTGAATGCTAAGGAATCTATGCTAAGTACATTCACCCAATCCTAGCTAAACAAAACAAGCTCACTCTCCTCCATCTTCATAATTACCTGTGAATTAGGGGAAGGGGGGTTGTCTTATATTGGCTGAGGAGATACTAGTATTAAAAACACATAATTAGAAGGAAGTGAAAATGGCTGCAAACCATTGAAAATTAACTTTTTTAGGGGAGTTGACGGGTAGTGGATTTTAAGCATCTCCTAATACCTAAATAGAACTTTTGTCACTTTTTATTTTATTGTTTCCCCTTTCTCTTCCCTTCCCAGTATAGCTAACCCATAGGAAATATGTTTCTGTGTACTTATTATATCTTTGGAGTGATTTTTGATAAATATTTGCATACATAATGTACATAGAAATAGGCCATGTGATTGTCTTTTTGGAGGGGTTGAGTGGAAATCTTGCTTAATTTGGGAGCAGGCTGGAGTGGGCAATTCTGGATTAGGGTTAGGGATTGTTTCATTCAAGAATCTTTATTACTGAATCTAAATATTTGAGGGGTACCCTTTTTATTTTTGAATGCTATTGTTTGCTTTTCAGCAAGAAGTTCGGGCTGTCATTGCTGAGGTGGGTTTTTCTTTCTTTCTAGGTACATGCTCATTAATAAATTGGATTGTTTTTGACAACAGGTCCATTTTACTTTTGAGCAAATTATTAATCCCAAACATTAGGAAAAGAAAGTACCAATGTAATATACCTTCGTGACCATCTAAATTTGATAGTGCTACTAGAAAGTATCAAGTTTCTTCTGCATTTTTTTCTAAGTTCTCTGTTTCAAGCTACAGCAGTCACAGTGTTGCTTGTTGAGAGCTTATTTGAATTAACCAATAACCTTCCTGTCTGTCTAATTGTTATAGTGTTTTTATTATAAAAGGACTGCTAACACCTTTGCTTTTTCCATATAGAACATCTTCAATGAGCATTTCATTTGGTGAACAAAATGTTTTAAAACTTCTATTTGTTGTTGCTTTGTTTAGTAAAGCTATTCATAATGTTCCTAAAAGTATGCAACTACAGTTTATGTTACATTTGTTGAAGCACTTTTATGTTGCATTTGTTGCTGTAGTTAATACTTCTCAAATTTAGAATCTGCTGGGAGAAGTAGAGAATGATATTATTATGTACACATCAAATTGCAGTCAATAGATGTATTATGTTACATTGTTAGCCTAAATATTGCATTGGATTAAAATAATCTGATATGATTGATTGGGCAGATATCATGAAGTTATTATCTTAAGGCTATTACAGTGCTCCTAGTTCCAATCCTGAGATTCTACATAATTGCTTTAAAAACTGACTGCCCCTCATAGTAAAAATCAATTTGGTTACATTAATATGGAAAAGTGAAATAATTATTTGATGAACATTATTTACATACTTGAATATTTGGTTAAGATTATTGATTAAAATAGTTTAATCTAGTAAGGGCTTGAGATTTGTTCATGGTTGTTATACCACTTAATTGCTTAGGTAAAATTAAATTATCAGAGTCTCTTAGTTATAGCATGTTATTACAGCAAAAAGTCTATTTGGTTCACATATATGAATTACGTTTTGTCAGAATTTAAAGTGGAAATCAGTTTGACTGCTTAAATTAAGCAATTATAAAAATTGAAAACAATTTATAAGGCTGTTAAAATAGTAATGCTGTGATTTTCCTAAAATCACAATTTAAGTATTAATTTTGAGAAATCTGAATTATATATGGTTAATTTTGCAGAATAACATAGAGAATAGAAGTTCTGGCACATTGAGCCTGGAGCAAAGCTTCCAACTTTTCTAATTTTCCATAAGTTCAACAGGAACAACGGTGTCATTCACAGTCCAATTTTTCTTCATGAGGGTTAGGAACAAGGGATTTGGGAAACAGCCAGGGCTACCAGGTTGCTCACTTTTTCATACCCAAATAAGTTCAGGTTTCCGCCAACACCCATTCTGTCAAGTGATTGTTCACTTGTGGTTTATGGGAGTCATGTATCTTTTAGGATGATTAATTAACTTGATCAAATGCACCAACTTTCTGTGATCAGCACTAATTAAAACATTGATCTCACTGGAAATGAAATAACAAAGACATTTTTTGTAAAAATATACAAGGCTAAAAACAATAATAGTTTATTGTTCTGGTTTTTTGATGTTTAGAGTTCTCAAATTTAACTTTTCAACTTTTATTTTGACCAAGGATTTGTTTTTTTTATAATACCACTAAAATTGGAAAGCATTAAGAAATGTGGTAAAATGTATGCGTCTGGAGATGATCTCTAGACACTGTCAAAGTAGTAATTTTTACCAGTATTATATAATTTTTATGTCCACTGGTTCTTCAAAGATCTAAATATACTTTACATGGAAAAACACTAAAATTTAAAACAGAATAGTCTCCAAGAAGTTTTAGTTTATTCTCTCCCTGTTATACTGTGAAAGTTTTCCAGTTTAATATTCTTGTACATATAGTATAAGTAGAATAACCCCTGTATTAATATACTTTTTCTTTTTAGTGTAATGCAGATAATCACATTTAAGCTTATTTTAATCAAAATGAATCAAATTGACTCTGTTTATTTCATTGCAGGATCTGGAATTCCATGGAGTTATGAGATTTTATTTTCAAGACAAAGCAGCTGGAAATTTTGCAACAAAGTGTATTCGTGTGTCTAGCACTGCCACAACTCAGGATGTGATAGAAACACTTGCAGAAAAATTCCGGCCAGATATGCGAATGTTATCATCCCCAAAATATTCACTTTATGAGGTGCACGTCAGTGGAGGTTAGTGTATTCTATATGGGCTCTTAAAAAAAGAAATAACAGCAGGAGTGAAAAAAAGGCTTCATTAAGTACCTTGTTTAACTCAGTTTCAGCAGTTAACATTTAAGAAAAAGAAATTGCTAGCTGGCAGTGATATACTAAAATTTAAGAATGTCAAAATATGTTACCAGTAAAAACGTGTACAGTCAGAACATTCCAATACCTTGTGGGCTCAAAAAGAATCTCAGCATATCTCATTGATGTAAATCTTACATTAAGTTTTGAAGGATCGGAAGCTTGTTCAGAGTTGGGTCATTTTAGGAAACATGCCTGGAATATTGGGATTGTGGCTATGAGTACTTTTTTTTCCTAAAGGAGCAATTGCAATTCATGAGTGTACAATAATAGCGTAATGATCATCTGAATCAGAGGTGGTATTCAGCAGGTTCTGACCAGTTCTGGAGAACCGGTAGCGGAAATTTTGAGTAATTCGGAGAACCAGCAAATACCACCTCTGACTGGAGATTTTACAGCATCTTTCTCCTGCCATGCCCACCAAGACATGCCCACAGAACCAGTAGTAAAAATTTTTTGAATCCCATCACTGATCTGAATGATTATGCTATAATAGTCATGTATAGAGAGCCAGCCTAGTATAATAGCTAAAGTGCTGGCTGAGAAATCAGGAGTCTGAACTTCAGGCTTTTTTTTTTTTTACATTTGAGATGACTTTGGGCCAGTCCCTTGCTCTCACCCTCACCTCACAGCTTTGCTCTTGTGGGGAAAATAAGAGGAAGGAATAGTATCCTCCTTGAATTGTACACTGCTCAAAAAAATAAAGGGAACACAAAAATAAGATATCCTAGATCTGAATCAATGAAATATTCTTATTAAATACTTTGTTCATTACATAGTTGAATGTGCTGACAACAAAATCACTCAAAAATTATCAATGGAAATCAAATTTAGCAACCCATGGATTTAGAGTTACACTCAAAATTAAAGTGGAGAAAAACACTACGGGCTGATCCAACTTTGATGTAATGTCCTTAAAACAAGTCAAAATGAGGCTCAGTAGTGTGTGTGGCCTCCCCATGCCTATATGACCTCCCTACAACGCCTGGGCATGCTCCTGATGAAGTGGAGGATGGTCTCCTGAGGGATCTCCCCCCCCCACCTCCTGGACAGTCTGTGGTGCGATGTGGCATTGGTGGATGGAGCGAGACATGATGGCCCAGATGTGCTCAATTGGATTCAGGTCTAGGGAATGGGCGGGCCAGTCCATAGCATCCATGCCTTCGTCTTGCAGGAACTGCTGACACACTCCAGCCACATGAGGTCTAGCATTGTCGTGCATTAGGAGGAACCCAGGGCCAACCGCACCAGCATATGGTCTCACAAGGGGTCTGAGGATCTCATCTCGGTACCTAATGGCAGTCAGGCTACCTCTGGTGAGCACATGGAGGGTTGTGCGGCCCCCTAAAGAAATGCCACCCCACACCATGACTGACCCACTGCCAAACCGGTCATGCTGGAGGATGTTGCAGGCAGCAGAACGTTCTCCATGGTGTCCCCAGACTCTGTCACGGCTGTCACATGTGCTCAGTGTGAACCTGCTTTCATCTGTGAAGAGCACAGGTGCCAGTGGCAAATTTGCCAATCTTGGTGTTCTCTGGCAAATGCCAAATGTCCTGCATGGTGTTGGGCTGTAAGCACATCCCCCACCTGTGGACGTCGGGCCTTCATACCACCCTCATGGAGTCTGTTTCTGATCGTTTGAGCAGCCACATGCACATTTGTGGCCCTCTAGAGGTCATTTTGCAGGGCTCTGGCAGTGCTCCTGTCCCTCCTTGCACAAAGGCAGAGGTAGTGGTCCTGATGCTGGATTGTTGCCCTCCTATGGCCTCCTCCATGTCTCCTGATGTACTGGCCTGTTTCCTGGTAGCGCCTCCATGCTCTGGACACTACACTGACAGACACAGCAAACCTTCTTGCCACAGCTCGCATTGACGTGCCATCCTGGATGAGCTGCACTACCTGAGCCACTTGTGTGGGTTGTAGACTCCGTCTCATGCAACCAATAGAGTGAAAGCACAGCCAGCATTCAAAAGTGACCAAACCATCAGCCAGAAAGCATAGGAACTGAGAAGCGGTCTGTGGTCACAACCTGCAGAACCACTCCTTTATTGGGGATGTCTTGCTAACTGCCTATGTTTTCCACCTGTTGTCTATTCCATTTGCACAACAGCATGTGAAATTGATTGTCAATCAGTGTTGCTACCTAAGTGGACAGTTTGATTTCACAGAAGTGTGATTGACTTAGAGTTCCATTGTGTTGTTTAAGTGTTCCCTTTATTTTTTTGAGCAGTGTATATAAAAAGGTGGGATGATATTTAAACATTATTGCCTTCTGAAATCATTTATGCTAAAGAAACAGTGAAAATGGCCTGGAATTTTCAGCTGGCACAGATATGATAACCTTCCTCCTAACAGGAATAAAAAGGCTCATATGCAGTCAATTTTCTTACAACTACAATTTATTTTGAGAAACCATTCAGAATACCAATATTTTTATAAAACACCGTCTAATCCAAGGTTAGCAGAGTTAGAGATAGTGTTCCAGAATGAGCCATTTTATTTGAAATGGAGCCTTCTTAAAGGTACTTTTCCTCAGGTAGGTGAAATTTGTTTATAAAAAAAATAAAAGTGGACTTTCAGATTGACTTCTTAATCATTGTAGGAAGATCATAATTGAAAAAAGTGATAGAATTGGTGATAGAATTTTGTTATTATTTTAGATACTCAAGGACAATCTTTAAGGTTTCAAAAAGATAAAAAATATTGGTATGACTTACTAAAATTCATGAGCTAAAAACAGAATGTTTAATCCTCATTTTACCACTTTATTGTGGGGAAAAATCTTTGCTCTTCTGTTCTGCAAGTTGCTTAATTTATGTCTTTCACCTTTGATACTATCTGCATTGGGGATTTTTTAAAAAAGTGATATTTTTATTCCTCTGAGATCAAGAATATTAGTGCAGTTTAATTAGCTTAAATAAGAGATAACTTGAGATAACTGTATAGTTCTTGTGATATATATGATTTAGTTTCATTATCTAATTTTGAGGAAGACAGTGATAAAATAAATGCTTCCAAGATTCCAGTTGGAAACAATAGATTGCAATTTATGGCACTTGGTTAAAGTTCGCTGTGGAGAGTTGCGTGATATAAACTTTTATATAAGGTTTCATTTTATTTTAGTTTCAAAAAGAAAGAGCAAGAATATTTATTCAATTAAGAGAAGAAATGGTTTTCTATGCATTTGGTGGGAAAGATGTTTTGCAAAAGAATATATACAGATACTTATGAAGTGGACCTGCTCCATATGTCCCCAATTGTGACACCCTACTTATTAAGTTGGGCTCTAGGAATCAGTTGGGACTGTTGCTATTGTACCAAACACTCTGCTTCTTGGCAACCTCCCTATCTAAGCTGTTTGACTCCCCCAAAATTAGATTGGGCGTTGGTAGAAGTTACCCTGAACGCCCTTTCTATCTATGCTGCGAGAAAGCCCAGGATGGGTTGACTCCTTCCTATGACGTCATTTAGCTGAGTCTGTACGAAGATATAAAAGCCAGCCCCTGGAAGAGACCTCAGCTTTGGCGAAGATACTTGACAGACTGAAAGGTGTCTCTGAAAGCACAAATGAATACAGAAATATGACTTACCCTCTCCGGACAAATCAAGGGAGGGGCTGGGCTCTCTCACAGCATAGATAGAAAGGGAGTTCAGGGTAACTTCTATCAACGCCCATTCTCCTCCATGCTGCATCGAGAGCCCAGGATGGGACATACCAAAGCTTGCATGTCCATGGGTGGATCCTTGTCCGGCTCATCACACCAACTGTTGAACCACTCGTTGAAGCACCTGTCTGCTGAAGGCTGCAGTTGCCGAGGCAAAGACATCTAGACGGTAGTATCTGATGAAAGGAGATGGAGATGTCCACGTGGCCACATGACAGATCTCCTCCAAGGGTGCTTGGGGCGCCCAGGCAGCCGAAGTGGCCACGTTTCTGGTAGAGTGCACCATCAGACCTCGAGGAACTGGAAGGGCTGCAGCTTTGTAGGCCTGCTCAATGCAAGATCTGACGCACCTGCTAATAGTAGTAGAAGAGGCCTTGTGCCCCAAGTGAGAAGGGAAAAGGAAACAAAATGGCTTCAGACTTCCTGAAGGAGGAAGTGCGCTTAATGTATATTCTAAGAGTCCTACCTACATCTAGCGAGTGCCACTGCTGCTCTAAGTCATGGTGCGGGAGGGGGCAGAAGCCAGGCAACAATGTCCTGGGACCTGTGAAACAGGTGTTAACCCTTGGAATAAATGAGGGGTCCAGACTGAGGACAACCCTATCATCATGAAAGGAACTAAGGTGCTGTCTGATGGAAAGAGCAGCGAGCTCGGATACCCGCCTGGCTGAAGTGATGGAAACGGGGAACACTACCTTCAGAGTCAGGAAACAGAGAGACAGTGTTCTAAGGGGTTCAAAAGGGGCTTTGTAAGCGCATAAAGGACCACATGAAGATCCCAGGAAGGATACCTGTAAACCATCGGAGGGCGCAGGTTGGAAGCCCCTTTCGAAAACCTCCTGACTGAAGGGTGATGGGATAAGGAAGGAAGTGAACCCTATGAAAGAACCGAGGAGAGGGCCTCAACCTGCCTGCGTAAGCTGTTGGGGGCCAAACCTTTCTCCAGATCATGCTGAAGGAATCTAAGAACCTCTGCCAACTGGGCTAAAGCGGGAAAGAGAGACCCTCCCTAAGGCACCATCAGGAAGGGCCTTCCAGGTGGCATCATAGATGTGCCTTATGGGAGGTTTGCAAGATGCCAGGATAGTGATGATGACCCTTTCAGGAAGATCAGCCACCTCTAGCCATTTCTGCTCAAGTACCACATGGTCAGCTTGAGCCACTGGGGCTCCGGGTGGAGCAGAATCCCCTGATGAAGGGAGATTAGATGGGTTGGGATCCTCCAAGGAGAAGCCACTGGCAGGTTGACCAGGTCTGCAAACCAGGGCGTCCTTGGCCAATAGGGTGCCAGGAGGAGGAGCTCCGCTGTTCCCCCAACATCTTCTGAATTACTGCCGGAATGATGGGAGTGGGGGAAAGGCATAGAGGAGACTTTTGGGCCATCTGCACCAAAGGGCGTTGGTCCCTTCCGCTCCCTGGCAAGGAAACCTGGTGAAGAATCTGGTGACCTGGGCAATTTGAGGAGTGGAGAAGATCCACCTATGGCGTTCTGAATCTGAGGGAAAGGTCCCTGAATAGAGAAGGAGGAATAGACCATTCTGCCTGGTCGACTAGGCTGCTGAGCCAGTTGGCCTGGGAGTTGTTGATCCCGGAGAAGTGGTCCGCTGAGATCGACAGCAGGTGTTGCTCTGCCCATAATCCCAACCGTAGAGCCTCTCCCATGAGGGCTCTGGACCTCATCCCCCCCCCCAACTGGTTGACATGAGCCATGGTGGCCATGTTGTCCATAAGGACTAGAACATGAGAGCTGGTCACTAAGTGCCTGAAATGCTTGAGAGCTAGAAAAATGGCTCTGAGCTCTAGCCAATTTATGGGAAGGGCCTGCTCTGACCTGGACCAAGGTCCTGAGCTATCTGGCCCTGCATATGGGAACCCCAATCCAGGAGGCTGGCATCGGTGGTTATCACTAGCCTGTCTGAGACCCTGAAAAGGAGTCCCTTCCAGATTAACGGGGAACACCACCAATTGAGAGATCTCCGGATTTGTGGCGGGAGTGGGACCTTGATGGATGAGTGGCTGGTTCCTGCTCATTGGTAGGGAAGCAGGAACCATTAGAGTGGACAGGAGTGGAAAAATCTGTGGCTCTGGAGATATGACAGGGTAATTTGCAGATCCCTATGGGCTGCTTGAATGAAGGAGGACAGAATCAAAATGTTGTCCAAGTAGCATTGGATCCTCACTGGAACAGAAAGCAGAGATGCCATCAATGCTGCCAGAACCTTCGTGAAGACCCTTGAAGCTGATAAGAGGCCAAAGGGAAGTGCTCGATATTGGTAATGGGTATTCTGATAACAGAAATGGAAAAACTGGCGGTGATGAGGCCAAATGGGGATATGGAGGTAAGCCTCCATGAGATCAGTGGAAGAGAGGAGATCATCCTCCCGAATGCTCTCTAAAATAGAGTGCAGAGTCTGCATTTTAAATAGCCTGTATTTTACAAATTGGTTGAGAAATTTTAGATCCAGGATGGTTCGCTATCCCCCTTGAGGCTTTGGGAATGATGAAAGGTGAGAATAAAGCCCACATCCCCATTGAGAGGGGGGAACAGGTTTGAATAGCTCGGATTTCAAGAAGGAGTTGAATGGCCTGATTCATGAGGTCTTGCCTTGAAATGTCCCGAGAGACAGGACAGATCAAATTTTTGGGGTGGGGGGTGGGTGCATTAGGAAATCAGAAGGCTAGGCAACCTCCGATGGATGGGGAGAATGAGGGATTATTTAGAGCGATGGCAGGAATGACCCCTATCCTCCCAAAAGGGCTGTTTACCAGTATAAGGAGCTGGGTGATAGTCGGCTCTCTTCCCAGAGGAAGAGAGAATTTTACGTTTATTTCTGGTTTCGATGAGATAAGATTCCAGAGCATCGCCAAAAAGCTTATAGCCCGCGAATGGAACTGAAACCAGCTTCCATTTATGGCGTGACTCCGCCTGCCAATTTCTGAGCCATAACAGTCTTCTTGCTGCTACTGAAGATGCCATGGCCCTAGATGCAAATTTGGCAGAATTGAGAATGGCATCTGCAGTGAATTCCGCCACTGCGATAATCTTATTAAGGCCTTGGTGAGAACGAAGGTCAGATGTAGGCAATCTAATCTGGAGTTGGTGCAGCCACCATATGGATGTCCATGTGAGAGTGCCAGAAAATGGGAACGAGGTCAGAACCAGAATGTCAACAGAAGGCACTGCCAGGGAATTGTCCAGGGCTGCGCTGATGTTGTAGAAATGCTTATCCAGAGAAGATGGGTGAGGACCTGCCGAAGGGGAAGCGCGCTGTTCCTTGACCATGTCCAGGAACAAAGTGGGAGAAGGCAAAACCCCTGCATGCACTACAGGCTTGGAGAAGAATGAGTCTCCCTGGCTAGAGGGAATTCCTTATGACCCGGGAGCCATTTCCTCTGGTGACAGCTTGGCAGTGACCAAGGCCATGCTGTGTAATGGCCTGAAGAGAGAAGGATTGAAGACCAATGCAGAGGAAGTCTGCTCTGGACGAGAGTCCTCTTCCTCTGAAGGATTTTGGTCAAAGGTCTCGCCCTCTTCACGTTCTGAATGAGAGGAGTAACTGTGTTCAGATGGTGAAGCCCTTTCCTCCTCATCAACCTCCTCCCATTCTGGTAGAGAAGAATGGACCCTGAGGTCCTGGGGCCTGTGTAAATCAGGGTGATGAGGCAACTTATAGATTGAGAAGGGCCTGAACCCTTTCCGGAAGTCGAAGGATTTGCTTGAAGCCTTCAGCCAATCCCTGCCTAATGGCCAAAGAGACAACATCTTGGATATACCCTGGTCTATGCTCAAAGGTAGGGGCCGAAGGCCGAAGGCCCGCTGCTGAGGGAGTGAAGGTGGCTTCAGGCCTAGATTGAGAAGAGGTTCAAGGCCTGGACGGAGGGGGAGGAGCATAGTGCCCAGAAGCCTGTTGGAAATAAGGCCCAGATCTGCTTAGATCCTGAGGATCATTGTACTGCAAAAGCCTCAGGAGACCAGGATGGAAGATGGAAAGGCTCATAGATAACTTCTCCTCCCCTGGGAGGGCTTGGCTGGGGCACACGGGTATCACCTGAAACCTGCTGTAGTTGCCCTCCCTTCTCTTGAATAGTTCTGTTGAACTGCCTCTCTAGGGCTGCATGTCTGCGCTTTTCTGCCATCAACTCAGCCTGAGTTGCCTTCTTAGGGACTAGAGCCTTAGCTCTGATTTTAGCAGACACCTCCCTCTGGACTGATTGGGTGCGTTGCCTACAAGTTTTTCTCTTATTGGCTTAAGAGACTGTTCCACTGGGGGTGGGGGGGAAACTCTGCCTGACCCTTATCTTGCTCCATTTGAAGAATAAAGGCTCTTACGATGGAAAGAAACTGTTTGTAAATTTTTTGTATTAAGCCCCTTAGGGTATAAATTGGCCCCTGGGCTTATAAAATGGCTGCTCACCTCGTGGTGGAAGGCTTCAATCCAAGATGGCCACTGACTATGGGAAACAGGCACCGAGATTGAAGAATTTCTCCTTAGGCTATAAAAAGCCCCGAGTGAAGTCAGCAAAGGAAAGGGCAGCCTCTGGCCACACGATCAGCTAGCTGACGCTGGTATTGGTTTGCCAATCGCTTTTTACGACTGCTCAAACCGCAGGAGTGGGGGAGGTCTACAGACGCTGCCCAACTTGCCTGAACAGCACTCTGGCAACGCTGCTCCCAATGCTGCAGGAGAGAGAGAGCCCTGCTCTCCTAAAAGAGCAGCTGCCCAGATCCTGGGAGCTGCTGAAGCGAGGAAAAAAAGGTATTAAAGATTGCTGGTGAGTGCTGTCTACAGAACCTCAGCTGGCTGAAGCTGTTATCGGTTTGCCAATCACTTTTTACGACCACTCAAACCGCAGGCATGGGGGAGGTCTACAGACACTGCCCAACTTGCCTGAACAGCACTCTGGCAATGCTGCTCCCAACCTTGCAAGAGAGAGAGGAGAGCCCTGCTCTCCTAGAAGAGCAGCTGCCCAGATCCCTGGGAGCTGATTGAAGCGAAGAAAAAGCACTGAAGATCACTGGTGAGTGTTATCTAAGGGAAGCTTTCAGAGACACAGCTACTGACTGAAAGGAGCTGAGTCAAAAGCTGGGGTCTCTTCCGGGGGCTGGATTTTATATCTTAGTACAGACTCAGCTAAATGACATCATAGAAAGGAGTCAACCCACCCTGGGCTCTCGATGCAGCATGGAGGAAAATAACACAGTCCTTTTTGATATTCCAAAAAGCCCTGAAGTTTTGACTACATTGTCAGACCTGGGATAACCAAAGACTTGTTGAGATGGCCATTTTTATCCTCCCTCTCTTGTGATTTGTATATTTCACTGTTATGACATGTATTATTAAGGATGCTTATATTGTATATATTTATTTTATTTTATTTATCTGATTGTTGTTTGCTGCCCAGAGTCACCTCCAAGTGGGATGGGCAGCTATACAAGTTTAATATTTAAATAAGTATAATGATTTAATTCCTATAGGCACCCCTTTTGACTTGTAGATAGAAATGCTCTGGGTCCACTTTTCTGCATAAGAGAAAAAGTTTGGTTCCTTAGACAGAGAGGGAACAATTGCCTCTTTGCTTATGTAAAAGGACGCTGAGAATTAAAAAATACCTTTATTCGTATATGCGTGATAAAATAAAACTGGTGGATCTTATGTAATAGTTGGGTGATAAATAGATGAAATGCTAAAGCTCAGTGCTACTACATTCTTATATGAATACTGTTTGTCAATTTGTAAGCAGGAAGAAATAAAACATTAAAATAGAATAATCAGCTTTGTGGTAAACAAAAAGGAAAGACGTATTTGAGCATAATAATATGTTGGCCTCTATTATCATATGAAAACAGAAACTTTCTACAGACTTTTCGGAAAGATGTATTAACATTTGGTACTGAAAGTAGTTAGACCTTAAGCCAGACTCTATGTGTTTCTTTTAAAAATGTCTTTCTCTCCCCCCTTTTCTTCAGGTGTAACAACGTGCAGACAATGTTCCGTGTAGATGATATTTGTCTGCTTTAAAAAATCAGCATTTTAACCAATTTAGTCTTCAAATTTTTCATTTAGCCATGTTTTCCTTATTCTTTCCACATCTTTTTGCTCTATCTCACCATATTCATTCATTCATTCATTTTTAAACCTGTTTTATTGCTCTGCCCTTTGTTTTCATTTCTCTCTCCTAATGTTAGAACTACATATCAAGAAATTTATGAAGATAAAAGACTGACAATACATGTAAAAGAATTATAGCAAAGCACTTTACTTTTTTCATTATATTTTGGAGACAGATTAGCTAATTCATAAGTAAAAAGGGAGCATTTTCTTCCTGCTCCCAGTCACTAGAAGAAACCTAGGTTTGATGACTCTGAAGCTGTGCTGAGTGCAACTAATAGGACAGTCTTGAGAATCCTCTTTAAAAGCAGTTCCAGTGTGCATAAACTTTTTCCACTTTATCTGCTTTAGTCATCACAGAAACTCAGAGGCTACACCTATAATTAGGAATGCAGGTATTACTTTTCCATGTCATCAAATAATGCAGAGAATATAACTGGTTACCAACACAATATGTCAAAGATTCAAATACCTAATGATGGACTAAATGCAATATTAAGTGAGCAGATGTGCATGTACTTGTGAGAATTTTCTCTTGCTGTTCTGCTGCATACTGTCTGGAAGGTTAACATTTGGGAAACAGGCCACATCTTCTGCAGCTAGACTTTTAAAGAAGACCAGAAGTTAGTAGCCTCATCTCCAACATTTGGAAGACAAATATTGTAAAATGTATTTCTTCTATAATAAAACAGCCAAATTGTACTCCTGTTAGCATGTTGTTTTTTCATATTTTATTATAGAGATGCTCTTGTTGCAACAGAAGGTTTATTCTTGACATAGGAAAGCTTTTCATCAATCTTACGTGATTTTCATAGTTTTCTTACTACTATTTGATCTCCATACATATTTTTGTAGCATAATAAAATGATACAAGACATTTCCAAATGATATTTTTAAATAATCTATATAATGAGTTTCTAATTTAATCCCTTACTGACATAAATTTAGCAGTGTTTCTGAAGTAGAATATGGTATTTCTACAGAGGCAAAAAAAACCTCCCAAGTTTCACTATTTTTTGTCTCTTGGTTTAATAGAAAAAGTTCAGGTTGGTGTGCATCCAGGTAACAGCAATTAAAAAGAAATACTTGTTTTACTGGTCTATTTAGCTGAGTGATTTGTTTATGCTTTAAAGAGATTACAGTGACTTATAGTGATCTGATAACCTGTATTTGACACTGGTTGACTAATTTTGAGTCATTGTGTCATTGGCAACTTTTACTGACCATATAGATTTTCTCTATCATGACCTGTCCTTAACCTGATCTACAGTATCCATTGCTATTGTACCTGAGCCTATCCACCTTGTTCATGGCTGTTCTCTTCTCTTTCCCAGTATTAGAGAGAGCTTTTGGTAGAGAGCTATGTCTTTGCATAATGTGTCAGAAGTAAGATAATTTAGGTCTGGTCATTTGTACTTTAAGTAAAACTCTGGATTGAGCAGTTTGAAGATTCATTTGTTCATTTCCTTAGTCATTCATCATATTTTCAGGAGTCTTTTCCAGTACCAAAATCAATATTCTATCTTGTTTCTTCAAAGTCCAACTTTCATTGCCTTAAAGTATCACAGGGAAAAGTGCTTGCACTATTCTGATCATTGTAGATGCAGAAACATCATGGCATGAGTATCTTTTCATGGGTGATTTTAAATACACCACTAATCTGTGGTGTATTTCTTGACTTCATGTTTTTATTGCTGATCTTTCTAAAAGGCAGAAGCTATCTATCATTTCAGTATCTTCATTAGCATTTCTAAGGTTGATGGCTGTACTTGATGTTATTCATTTGTTGTCTTATACTTGATTTTAGTACATTTTATATGATCATGAAGCTGTTCATTTAATTCATGATTGGTTTAGGAACATGTCTTTTGAATATTAATCAATAGATGTTGTACTGCAGTAGTTACTTGAATAATTAGTAAATTGAACTTTACATAGTTGTATCAGGTAGGTTTAAAGCAAGCATTGTTTTATATTCCATTAGCTTAAGAAATTTTTAGAAACTTAAGATGACTTATATTAATTCTTAATTTTAAATCTTGTCCTTATTAAATATGATCTGTTCATAATTATATATTATTTGGTTGATTACTTTTTAATAGATGAATGACTAAAAACAAAATGATTCCCTTGACAGTATTAACATGTTATCAAAGAGGAAGATTTTTTCTTAAGGTTCTGGTGAAAAAAAGACTAGTAAGTTAAAAAGGAGTGATTCCGCTCCCCATTTTTTGAAGAAACTTTAAATTGTATATGTACATGTTTATATAGTTAAACATTTCATTACATGTTTGGTGTTTGGACAACTATAACCTACTTTTGAAGCCTATGGACAGACTTTAAATGTTCAAAGCAACATTTTTTAAAAAATAAAATCCTTTTTATATCGTATACTCCCAGAATTGTCATCCAAAAATTCTGCTGCCTGAACATTTTGGAAATTTTAGTTCTAACACACCTGATAAGTGTCAGGTGAGAAATGGTTGGTTCAAATTTCAATTACTGACAGTTTATTCATTTTGATAAACTGAAAGACTTGATAGTCTTCCATTATGGTACAAGAGAAGTCTGTTAACTAAATGTGTTTGCTGTATCATTTCTTGGCTGCTATGTTAATTGTCAACATTCTGCATTGTTTGATCTTGTCTTTTTTTCTCTTATTTTGAAGAAGAAAGAAGATTGGATATAGATGAGAAGCCTCTAGTTGTACAATTAAATTGGAACAAAGATGATCGTGAAGGAAGATTTGTGCTTAAGAATGAAAACGATGCACTTCCTCCAAAGGTAAAAAGAAGCAATATTCTGTATATGTATACATATTTGAGTTGTGTTGGTGTGTATATCTGAGTTCTCCAGCATGCCGTTTGGAGAATCCACACACACATGGGTTGATTCTGTCTTTCTGCCCAGAGTCATCAATCTTTGCCACGCCTCTTCCTGTCAGACCCAGGAAGCCCAGTCACGACTCAGTCTTGGCCCGATAGAGACATGGTAAAGGTTGGCTCCATGTTTTTTAAAAGCAGCTATTTCTAAAGTGTGGATTCTCCAAAAGGTTTAAAAAGAATAGAAGACAGGCAGCAAAAGGATTTCTAACAGCCTGTTCTTCTTGCCCTATTATCGCACGGCTTCCCTGAACTACCAATAACGGCCCAAACCATCCTGGCATAAAGGGGGTAGCTGTACAACTAATTCCCACCCTTGGGAGGGTGCGCCCTACAGCCCAGCTGCCGCCAAAAGCAACACACAGAATGCATGTCTCGGCTCACCTGGGTACCTCCGGAGCAGCCGTTTGCGATCACAGTACCCCACAGAAGATTGTCAGGGCCAGCAGGTGCTGTTTTGACTGTGACCACGTGGTGTATGTACAGGCTACCCCAGGGATCTGGTCTTGCTGCCACTGCTAACAGCCAGGGAAGGAAGACCTAGGCTGAAGACTGCCTGAAGATTAACAGGGGCTTAGGAAGATTGAACAATTAGCCTCTCTTCTCAGGGCAGTCTCAAGGCTCAAGCTTATACAATGGCTGATCACTCAGCAGATAGTGTGGAGCCCAAATTTTCTAAAAAATCTTCTAAACAGAGTTCTAGAAAAGCTAGATCTGCAAACCAGGATGCAGCAGACAAAATAAAGGTAAAAGCCATTTATTCAAGGAAACCTACCAGAGCAGAAGAAAAAGGGATGCAAGTAGAAGGCAAAAAGCCTTTGAAAAGCAGTTTTCCAGAACTGAGAAGCAAGCTGAACAGGAGAGGTATTCCTCCTCCCCCCAGCCAAGGCTGGCTTTTCCCATCCTCAACAGCCAGTAATGCAAGCCTTGTCTGCAATTCAAAGAGCATGGTCACCAGAGGGTGATAGAGGGCAGGTTTATCTCCCTTTAGCAGAGGAAATTCAAACAAACATTTCCCTTTGCTTGCATGGCCCAGTTTCAAGACCTGAGCATGGGTGAGCTCCGATCCTTGCCTCAGCTCCTGCCTACCCAGCAGTTTGAAAGCATGCAAATGAAGGTAGATAAATAGGTGTCACTTTGGTGGGAAGGTAACAGTGTTCTGTGTGCCTTAGGCTGGCTCCCTGGACTAAAAAACAGAAATAAGCATTGGCCCCTAGAGTTGAACCTGACAAGATAGGGGAAATCTTTTCCTTATACCCCTTTGGTAATTTAACTTCTACAGAAACTTTACTCAAATAATTCTGGTTTGAAATAAATTATAGGCAGGAGTGGGATTCTACCAGTTTGGACCGGTTCTATAGAACCAGTTGTTATGAGTCTGCACAGTTCGGAGAACCGGTAGATCATGCCCCTGGCTGGCCCTGGCCCTGCCTCTCCCCCCCCCCACTTGCCACCCTGCCCAGTTATTCCTCATCTCACCCACCATTGCTAACCTGCCTTTACCTGCCATTGCTGCCTGCTTTCCACTACATCCCTGATCTCCCTGGGTGAGAGAGCCTACAAGCAAGCCCCGGTTGAGTCAACTCCTGGGCCAGCCTAGGCCGCTGCACTGTCCCTCATCCCATCCCCAGGGTTGCCTGGCTTGCTTTGCTATGACCTAGCTAGCTAGCTGCCTCCCCACTGCAAGGCCATGGCCGTGCTGGCCGGGAACAAAGAAAACATTGTATTTCTCCCCTGGCCATGAAGAAGCTGACCACGACCATCTGCCCTGACCATGAAGAAGGCCATGGCAGTGCTGGTTGGGAGAGTAGGGAACGTTCTCTTTCTCCCCCTGGTGTTGCTGGATCCGACTGGGAGAACGCCCCGGTGTGCTCTGCTGCTGCTGCCTCCAAAGCAAGGAAATTCCCCACCACTGGCACATTTTCAGGATGCACAGCCATCTCTCTCCCCCCCCCCTCTGTGTGTGTGTGTGTGTGTGCGTGCGTGCGTGCAGTGGAAGTGTTCCTTCAGGCAACCCTTCTCCGTCTCCCCCTTTTGCGATTGGTGGCTGTGGTGGGGCTGGGAGGGTGGACATTTGCAGAGAGACGCTCCTCAAGAGCAGGTAAGAGAAACAGTCCGGAGCTGATACAAGCTTCTCAATTTTTCTTTCCAGCTGGGAGAGCAAGAACGCCTTTCTCCCGGCAAAGCAAGAAGCCTAAAAATCCCCCTCTCATCAAAAGAGAAGCAGCTCGTTTGAATCCTGCTTTTCTCTGCCACCCGGGAGCCCATTCAATGAGAGGAGGACTTTCAGGCTTCTTGCTTTGTCAGGAGAGAGGCGCTCTCACTCTCCCAGCTGGAAAGAAAAATGGAGAAGTTTATATCGGCTCCGGACTGCTTCTCTTACCTGTTTTTGCTGGGAAAGCACCACTGCAGCCACTTACACAAGGTCCCCAGAGCCAGGGTCACTGCCTCTGCCACCTGTGGAGGTATTTGGCGAGGTCCAGGGGACGGGTGAGCAAAGCGTGGCTGCAGCCGCCGCCATGCGTGGAGGTAGTTTTCCTTTTTCCGCCGCCCAGTGCTGACTTGAGATTGCCAGATCATTCAGTTCGTCCTGTGTGTGTGTGTGTGTGGGTGGGTGTGGGTGTGGTGTGGGTGTGTGAGAGGTGTGTGGGTGTGGGTGTGTGTGTGAGAGAGAGAGAGAGAGAGAGAGAAACAGCAAAAAAAAAGAGCAAGAAAGAAATTGGAAGGGAGAGAAAGAAAGCAAGAAAGAAGGAGAGAGAAAGAAAAGAAAGAAAGAGGGGGGAAAGAGAGGGGGAGAGAGAGAGAAAGTAAGAGAGAAGGAAGAGACAAAAAAAGAAAGAAAAGAGAAAGAAAAAGGAAGAGGAAGGAAGAAAAGGGATAGACAAAGAAAGGGTGATGGAAGGAAGGGACAGAAAGAAAGAACAAGAAAGGAAGAAAGGAAGAGAACATGAATGAGATGTATGGATGGATAGATAAATACTTGGAAGGAGAAAGGGAGGGAGAGAGAAAAAAAAAGGAGGGGAAGGAAGGACACAAACCCTGGCTTCAGAAGATTATTTGAAGCAGCACAGCAATCTAAGGCTGGCCTACAGGGGGCTCGGTGGTCATCTAGTCCAACCCCCTCCTCCAGCAGGAGATCCTTACAGAATCAAAGAATATCAGGGTTGAAAGGGTATGTGTGTGTGTGTGTGCATGCATGACTGTCAAAGCTCCATAAATAGGTCAAGTAGCTCTGTGGCGAGGTCAGTAATAAATTAGAACACTTGCTAAGCAACCGGCCATTAAGTGAGGACCACTTGTATTTGGTTTGCCAGTCACCTGGCCACGCCGACCCAGTCAAATGATCACTAAGCCACACCCATAAATTAAGCCACACCCACAGAACCAGCTGTTACAAAATTTGAATCCCACCCCTGATTATAGATCAAGAATAATGAAATTGGTTTGCTCAAATAATCAGAATTTCCTTTAAAAATAATCTTTGATTGGAAGATGACACTGAAGCTGAATTCTGTCAAAGTAAAAATAGTCACTCTCTAGACAGTGTAAAAATTGTCATTTTGAAGGCACACAGAACTGTATCCACATAGGAATAAACTTTGGTTCAACATTGTGAATAAACTGTAACCATTCTGTGTTAATCATCTTGGTCAAATGTTGAGATAATTCTTGCTGATTATTTGCCAAATGTATAATTTTACAATTATTATCACCATTGCTATTTACAATTGAATGGTGTTGCTTTGGAAAATAAATACAAGTGAATCAAAATGCTAATAAAATTGACATGTTTCAGAAGGCTCAGAGCAATGGCCCTGAAAAACAAGAAAAAGAAGGAGTGATCCAAAACTTTAAGCGGACCCTATCAAAGAAAGAAAAAAAAGAAAAAAAGAGGCGAGAAAAAGAAGCACAGCTACAAACTTTAGACAATCATGGGCCATTTCATGGAGATGATACGTGAGTCTCAAATCACAAAATTACAAGAATTATTAAAAGAGGTCTTTTTAAAATTACTTTACTGTTTGGTTCTTACCACATAACTTTATTTGCAAAAAGTTTTTTATGTGCAGAACAGCACTTCCATTCATAAATATACGTGCCAAATATACTTGACAAGAATCCAAATTTTGATCACATGATCATGGGGATGCCGCAACAGTTGTAAATGTGAAGAACAGTTGTAAATGTGAAGAATAATTCACTTTTTTCAGTGCTATTGTTACTTCAAATGGTGACTAAACAAATGGTTGTTAGTTGAGGACTACCCATACCTTTTTTTTTTTGCAAACAAATTTTATTAGTTTTATAAAACAATACACAACATTCAAGGCATAATAACATAAAAAATCTTTTCTAAGAAAACCAATAGAGCATACAAGAATAGTTCCAAATTGTAATATCGATATTTACGTTATCTGTTCAACTTTGTATCTTATCCCAACTTCTCCTTTTCATTCTATTATCCAAATTATATTCCTTGCTAATTAAAGTTTTATTGCCTTTCATAAACGATACCCAAACATACAAAACATAAAACATAAAAAAAACCCATAAAACATCTTTTCTGAAGGCTTCTTGATCCCGGGTTAAAACTCTTCGCACAGACACAAATTCAGAAATCATACTTACATTATATATCATTCCATATCTTATTACCATTTTCAATTTTCTATGTAGCTTCTCCCCCCTTTTATCTTTCTTAATTTTATTTTATTCATCTTATCTCAATTCAGTTCATAATACTTATCATTCTTTGTTCTGTTTCCAGCTATCCATTCATCTTTTCTCTTTTAATATACTTCTCCTGTACACTGCTTGGAGTGACACCTTTGACTCATTCCCCTAGCTTAAATTTACTTAAAATAACACTTAATTTATGTTGGGATTCTGTTTAGTACATTCTAAAGTTACACAATAAATTTTATGAGAAGGGTAAAAACACAACAATAACTAAATAAAAGCATATATAACCCCTATCCATATCATTAAAAAGCTAATCATATATATTGATACTCATTTATATCTTAAACATTTTACTCTAGATACACATATAAAAACACAATCTTATGTACCTTCCAGAATCCCTTTTTCAATTAAATTTACCCATTGTCTCTAAATAGGCTTTGTTTCTTTAAGTCTTGTTTCCCACCATTAAGGCTTCTCATCCCCTCCTTTCTCTCTTGCTTATTCTTCTCCTTGCCCTTTTTACCCCCTTCTCTCTCCTCCTCCCTTTTCTTCTTTTGCTTACTCCCTTTCTGTTGTTTTCTAATCTTATATCCACCTTTCATCTCATTTTTCTCTTTTTTTGTTGTTTTTTCAGACCTTAAAATTCCTTTTTTTTCCTCTTTCTCCTCCTCCCCAAAAAGAACCCATTGTTCATCAAAGATGGCTTCTTCTTCTTCTTTGTCCCAATCGTCCTGCTGCGTAATCAGCTCTTCATATGTGCATACCGCCATTTCTAGAAATTGAAATCGAGTGTCCAAAGTATCTTTTCCATCTTGTTCTTCTTTTTTATATTTTTGATATTCAATTTTTAGTTCATCCACAAACAATGCCATCGTGAAGAGAAAAACTTTTTCCAAAACAACCACCCAAGTATTTTTAATCAAGAATAATTCCAAGAAATTCCAAAGTTACCAAAGCATCCAAATAGACTATTTCTTTTAATACTTCTTTTCTTTCTTCTATTTCTCTTTCTGGGGTTACTATTTAATCAAAGAGTTCCAATTACAATATATCTTTCTTTAAAGTTCTAGGCAGTCTCCTCCTTTTTCAACTTCTGCTCCAATTTTTTTTCCTCTCCCTTCCCACTTACAACAGCAATTTTCTTTTAAATGTTCAGAAATCCATACCTCTAATAAGGGTTTTCCGATTTCTTAAGTTGTTAAATCCAATGCCCAGAAATCATTTACCCCTTAGTTTTAGCTTTCAAATTAAGTTATCTTCAGTGCCCAAATAAATTTTCCAAATCTTCATCTGCTGTTTCTATGGGGTGGGAGAGTGAAGAAAAGAAAAGTTTTTTCCTCTTGACAGCTTTCTCCGCCACTTTCCGATCTTCTTAGGAACAATGTATCTTTCCGGCAATTCAAACGATTCAGTTTCCAGGGTGTTTAAAAGTTGTAAATTGATCCGGCTCAGCCAGCACTTTCACTTTCCCTGCTTCCTCCAGCACCAATCTTACCCGGCTGCAGGCTTCTTTGTGGCGGCCATTACTGACCGCCACTCCACCACCTCGGGAAAAAGGGGGTTTTCCAGGCGAGGAGGGGGTTTGCGACACCCCCAACCCCCTGTCCGGATCCCCTCTCTCTTCGGCTGCCTCTACAGGGCAGCCATATCTCCCTGACCCATTTGGATTGGGGGCACCTTGGTGGCAAGCGCAGCAGGAATCGCGGACAGTTGTGAATTCCTGCTGCCACCGAAGCCACGCGAAACCGGAAGCCGGACTACCCATACTTTTTATACTTTTAATAGTAACCAGAAATTAAGAATTATTAGTGTCTTTTTTGTAATAAGTTTTCAAATATGTGCTCTTCATATGCAAAAAGCCATACATGTTTACTCATCCCTCAATTGTCAGATGGTGCTCCATTCAAAATCCAAGAAAGACACTCTTAGACTGCATTGTTATAGAGAGAAGAAACTTTTACTGGAAATCAAGTGGTAGCATCAAAAGAATTCTAGATCTGAGAATTTACGCGTGGAAAATACATATACAAAGTTATGGCAACATTCCCACCCACAATACTTCAAACGGTCCGTCCAATCAAAGATGTGTATAATGTCATGTGGGGCATCTTTAGGTGGTGATGCAGGCATCTGGGTGTTGACCTTGGCCTAGTTTGATAAAGAGCTGCAGTTGTGCAGTAAGCAAGCAAATAAGCATAAAAAATAAAATTTTCCCCAAGTTCATTCTCTAAAGCCTTCAGCACCCTTCCCACCCCACAAAGCCCAAATGCTTTACCCTCCCCCCGTTACTATGGCAGCCAAAAAGATAACGAAAGAAAGGAGTCTTGAAGGCTGACATTTATTCTTGGAATTATTTTAAGCAAACTTTTTGGGGAAAATGTAAAGAAAGCTTCCTCATCACTTAGTGACCATTTTATACCACGAGGATCCTAGAACTATTTGTCACCTAAAAATTATGAGAATGTTCAAAAAACTGGTTGATGAGATGATAAGCTGGGTTGGGTTTCAGATAAATGGTTTTGTCCATTAATGACTACAATAAATTAACTGTTTATCTGGTCAAGTACCTTTAAGTAACAGAGGTACATACCTCTGTTGGCTTCACATTAATATGTATAAAACTTATGTATAGAAAGTATAAGTTTTATATTTTTAAAAAAGGAAAAGTACTATAAGCTTGCATATTCTGAATAATTCTTGAAATTTCTTTCGGCAGTGAAAACTCTCGTCTTGCAGCAGAAGTCTACAAAGATATGCCTGAGACCAGTTTCACTCGAACAATATCCAACCCAGAAGTGGTAATGAAACGGCGGAGACAACAGAAGCTAGAAAAAAGAATGCAAGAATTTCGGAGTTCTGATGGCAGGCCAGATTCAGGTGAAAGTTTAGATTAAAATCAAGGAATTTATTGGATGTTTGAAGATTGGATGTTTAGCAAGAGTGTACAAAACTAGACATTTTCCTTGACAAGTAACTCTTTCTTCAATCAGAGTACAATATTCCTAAAAGGCTATCTTTTGAATATACTCTTAGAAAATTAGAGGTTTATAATTACATTTGTTATAATTGTTATTGAAAGCATGGTGTTTTTCAGAAAAAGTCATTCTATTTTGAGAAGGATCTTTCATTTTGAAATTATTATTGGGAATTCCATGAAATTTATGAAAGAAATCAAATCATATATTAGTATGTATAACTTGACAATAATTTATTTTTTAGGTGGAACACTAAGAATTTATGCCGATAGTTTGAAACCAAATATACCATACAAGACAATCCTACTATCTACTACAGATACTGCAGATTTTGCAGTTATTGAGGCCCTGGAGAAGTATGGCCTAGAAAAAGAAAACCCCAAGGAATATTGTATTGCTCGTGTGAGTAAATTAATGAAATAATAATAATGTCAAACTAATTAACTTTCCTGAACATTTGTTGCTTTTCAGTGCTATCTCATTTGATTTTTATATCTGCTATTTTACATTAATATTGACAAGAGAACACTTATTTCTTAGCCAATACCAGTATTAACACAGTAAATGTTTTGTCTCTCTGATTTCATTTGGCTATTAGTAGTCAAGTAGTAATTTAAAATAAGAGTTATTCTGGACTGGTTAAATTAGTGAAATGGTTTATTTTTTCTTGCTTTAATTTATGACTCAGAGCAGCTTTAGTAAAGCAATACAATGGAATAAACATAAAAATAAATAAGCTCTTTTCAAGATAATTATTTTGAAATAATCTTTAAACTTTTTGCTGGATCCATCTTCAATTTGTGTTATAGAGGAAATAGCTCTGTAGACATTAAGGAGTTGTACAAACACATTTATAGCTAACAAAAAAGTAATTCCTTTGCTTTCTCCATCTTTGTACCTCTTTCACCCTCTCACAATCTTCCTCCGATGAATTTTGCTTTAAGCATGAGATATATAGGTAGGAAGAAGGACCTTACTATTCTGTTTTACTTAGTAAAAAGATGCATAGTGCCCTGACCCAGTATTACTAGAAAGAGCTAGTCCTCAACTCTCTACTGATAGGAGAGGCAAAGCTAAAAGAACCAAAGACACAGTGTTCATACTTCAGTCATATTATAACTGTTCTACCTTTTTTACTTTGTAATACTGAAATTCAGAAGTAAAAGCTCTGCTTAAAATGTTGTCCTTGAGTAGCAAATTAAACAAGTATAAGCAGGATGTAGATTGAAGCATGTTATTATTATATATAATATGGAAATTTTCTATCTTACTTATACCCGGCTTTTCTTTAGGTCATGCTTCCTCCTGGTGCTCAACATTCTGATGATAGTGGTGCTAAAGAATCTATCCTTGATGATGATGAGTGTCCACTTCAAATATTTAGGGAATGGCCAAGTGATAAAGGTAACTTTAGTTTTTTAAAGTATGTAATACAACTTAGTGACTATTTTGACACACTACCATTGGTGAGTTGTAAACAAATCCAGAGGGTCTGAGATTTTTGCCCAGATTTTTGAATAAGTAACAAAAGACTTTCTTGAAGCGCCTGAATCTGAATTGAGATGTTGTAAGTTCCTCAATGGCTGAACTATCAAACAGTCCAAAGTGTTTGTATGGCCTAAAAAAAAGTAGGACTTATATAGTGAAGTTTGTGCAGGCCCATTGCCTAGCACTAAATAAACATTGGTAGTACATCTGAATGGAAGTGGATTTTGTAATGAAGCTGCATGTGATAGATAATTTTAATTTTGTAACTTTGTAATAGGACAATAAGATTGCCATTGACCATTCAGTGTAATTAATTTATGCTTCTATATTTTTAGGTCACATTCAAATGATCTATTTGTGCTTCTGTATTTTAGGAATATTAGTCTTTCAGTTAAAAAGACGCCCACTTGATTATGTCCCAAAGAAGCTGAAGAAGCAAGTTGATGTAAAACTATTAAAAGGAAAGGAAAGAATTGATAGGTCTGGTTATGGCTCTTCTCTTCCACCTGAGAAACTACCTTACCTGGTTGAACTAAGTCCAGGTAAGAATTATGTTATTAAAATGTCATTTGTGTTTGGAGTGATTGGCTTTCAGAATTACTCTTGACAATTTTTGAGACTTCCAGTCTGGAATATATGTACGCAATTTGCACACCTTTATAGAAAAGAAAAGAAATAGAGGATATTCTTTGTGTTTTTCTGGGTTATCCAGAAAAAGCCATTGGAGCTTTTTTACATGTTAAATATTTTAGATAAACTATATCTACACAGAACCAGAATTGTTATACATATTTGGTGTATAATCTTTGTGTTTCTGAAGTGTAGCAATAGTAAAATAATTTCCTTAAAGTCTAACTACGTTAGCATAAATCTGGGGTCTGTCTTAAAATAATCAAAGGAGTGTTACACAAGGAAAAGGTCACTACCTTAAGGACCATAACATTAAAGTCTTTTCATATATTGATAAATGTTCCTGATTAGTTGAGAATGTAGAGTACCACACGATATGCCTTTAAAGATAAATGTATTAAATAAAAAAACTTTCCTTTGAAAGAGAACCACTTCACTTTGACTATAGCTGACAGAGAAGAACATATCAGGAATGGTATAATGTAGGAAATCTATTCCACTGGAGCTGCCCAAATACTGCTTTGCTTTCCTTTCTGCCTCCTTGCCTTGCAGAGTGAGTTCTCCCTCCCTCCTTCTATCTCTTCCCCTGACAAAGAGATTTTTCTTACTTGCTCACCATCATTTTCATGCCTTGCCTGGAAAAAGAGACCATTGAAGTGGAAGAGCATTCCCTTTCTCTCAGACCTCCAGCAGGCCTTCCCTGGCTAAACTTTATTTTCCTGCTGCTGCTTTGTGGAGGATTTGTCTCCTCAGAAGGAACGCCTGCCACACAGCATGAGATATGGGGAGGGTCGTCTAAAGGGCAGGGTGCAAGAGGCCTCAAGATGCTAATTGCTTGATCTAGACAACGAAACTGCTGTTGCTGGGAGATCCACTGAGTTGGACTAAAGTGCAGTGCAGCTAGGCCGCAGTTTTTTCTGGAGGGCATCCCATGATCCAGTGAGCCCATGCCTTGCTAGGCAGCATCTTTAGTGCTTACAAAATGAGTTTGTGGGCCAAAAACGATTTGGAGGACAGAAGGCATGACTCACAGAACTACTTGCGTGCATTTACAGTTTTATGCTCTAGCTATCTAGTCAAACATTTTGTGCCTAATCTAAATACTGGGATACTTTCAAAGATTATCATCAGAAGAAAAATAATTATTTCTAAGATACTATAAGTGGTTGTACAAGAATTCATATAGTGGCAATAAGTAGTGAAATATGTAAAGTGAAAGTACTTTCTCTTTTGTAAAAGTAACCAGTTTCATACCCCCTCCCCATTATTTTATGTTTATCTTTCACATGGACCATTGTAGAATAGAATATTGCTTTCAGGTGCAGTCAACCATCTTTATATTTTATTGTTTGATAAGGTGCTTCTTGAAATATCAAATTATTTCCGGTATAACACTAGAGCCGCATGCCATTTCTATACTTCTAAATTCTTGGTTTTATAGTGTGTTGATTGATAATTAATTGTATTCACTTATTTTTGTATAATCACTTATAAAATCATAGCTTCTAATTAAAGTGGAACAAGTATGGCATCTTGGTTGTTGAAATACTTGGTTTGTTGAAATATGATTCTGAAGAACGACTCTTCTATGAATGTCCATCAGGCATATTTGATATGGTTACAGCATAAGTGTTGGCAGGACCTATTAAAAATAAAAGATAATAATTTTGAGATAAGGGCAGGGGACCAAAAAAGGAAAGTACGTGAGAGATTCTATATGAGTGATGTGGTCTTTGGAACCTAAATTTTAATAACAAAAGTATAGAATGATTCTTTTATAAAGCATTAAATATATTGTATAATGGTGCATAGTTTTAAGTATTATTGATGCGATAGCAATAGCATTTAGATTTCTATACCACTTCACTGTACTTTACAGCCTCTCTAAGTGGTTTACAGAGTCAGAATATTGTTCCCAACAATCTGGCTCCTCATTTTATCCACCTCGGAAGGAAATCTTGAGCCGGTGAGACCCAAACTGCCAAACTGCTGGCAGCTGATGGTCAGCAGAAGTAGCCTGCAATACTGCATTCAGGAGTCCCCAACCTGGTCCACAGTACCAGTCCACAGCTTGTTGGGAACCATGCTGCGCAAGCAGCGGGCAATCTCATGAAGTTTCATTGCACATGCATGGGAGCTAAATTGCTTGTGTGAAACCATCACTTCCCCCAGCCACCGGTGCCAGTCCATGGACCAAGAAAGATTGGGGACCACTGTGCTATAGCATGTGGAAATGATCAATATTACTTAAAAAACTTTGTGACATCATAAATGGTAATAGACTTTGATGTTTTTCAACAGTAAATTCACCTTGGCAATTGGTTAGCTACAGATTTGACCAGTCACAAATGTACTGTAAAACAGGGATTCCCAACCCCCGATCCATGGACCAGCACCAGTCCGTGGAGTGTCAGAAACCAAGCTGCGCAAACAAGCAAAGCCCCATCCGTGGGATGCAGGCATCTGGTCCATGGAAAAACCTCTCTCCATGAAACCAGTCCCTGGTGCCCAAAAGGCACTATATATATAGTATCTTCTTTGCTTAAGGAAGTGTCTCTTTAATGTTTCCGATTAGGAAATGTGGACAAATGGAAAAAGAAAAGTAATCATTTGAATTTTTAGGTTTGCTTGAAGATTTCCCTAAAACTGAAGTTAACTGAACATGTACTGTATCTGCTAAATTGCTGAGATCACATAATTGGAACTTTGTTTTTTTCAGAACTGAGTTTACAACTGCATTGCTTTCTGGTCTGTTCCAAAATACTATCTGAACTGTTTGTCTATCCCTTTAAGTCCCTATATGTCTTGTGGACCAAATACTTGAAGAGGTCTCTCCCAATGTCCTTGCAAAATGAAATTGAGAGTGACAAAGGGATGTACTGTTTTGATGATGCCATCCTGCAAATTAGAATATTTTCCTCATATGTTGTTTTCTTACGTTCATCGAGATTTGTTCTAATCACTGGATGATGTTTTAACTTTCCTTTAGCCCTATTTTTATTTTTGCTTCGGTATTTGTTACCATTTATCACTGTCACTGTCTTCCTATTTTATTACTATTATGTTTGTAAGTTCTGAAATGTTATTTTTTTAATTGAAAAGAGGAAGAAAAATAGTTTTCAGTCTTTTAGTAGGAGCAATTATGTATTTAATTTGATAGCTTTCATTATGGATTGAATTATACTATAAATTAAAATTGTTTAGTTAATAAACTTTCTTTTACCTAATGTGTGACTAAATTAATAATAGTTTTTAATAGTCTAAGTATACTTATTCTAAGATTTTTAGAATCTTGGAATAGGATTCTAAGAAAATATAGAATAGAAAAATATAGTGTACCAGTTCTAATTCTACTGCAACTTTTCTGTCCCTTAAGAGTTATGTAGGGCAGTTAATTTATTGAAAAGGAATTTTATTCAAGCAGATTTATATTTGTATAGAAAAAGTTATATTAAAAATAACTTATTTAAAATATTTGTCTAATTCATTTTAATGACTCATTGCACAATCAGCCAGATGTTCAGATTAGATTTGGCATTTTTATTCTATGAGCATTATTGATTTTATTTATTTTAAGATAATTATTAATATAATTAATAAAGCTATTATGTTATTAAATTGATCTTTGTTTGAGTTTTCCCTCTATAATTGAGGTCTTGGGAATTGAGGACATTATGTCAGCAAAGCTACTTTTAAATTTTCAATATTTGTAATGCATGGAATTATTTGCGAACTGGAATAAAGGAAATGTAATATGAATTTTATGTTTCAATTAGTATGCTAGCTGTTAGTTGCTATGTTCCATGCCCTATTTATTTATTGCATTTATACATTACCTTTCTCCTGGCAGCTTAAAATATGATAGATGCAGATATTTCCTCATTTCATTCTCATAGAAATAAATGATTTAGGCTGTCATGAGAAATTGACTAGGCCAAGATCACTCAGTAAGTTCCATTGTTCATATTTTTGTCAGTATACTGCCGAAAACAAAATAAATGTATACTTCCGTCAAATAAGATAGAACATACGCATGTTTTCTCTGCATAGGACATACTTTTCAATTTTATGTATATCACATATGACAACATTCTAATATTTTGTTATATCTATATCTGCAAAAAAATAAATCTTTGGTGGATAAATAGTTACAGGACTGTCTGCTTAAATGTATATTATATTATCCTGGTATAATTGTAAAAAATAAAGACAGAACAGTGAGTATAATAAAACAGACCTATAACAAATTATTTTCTTGTCTGTGTACAATCAATTATGACCTTTTCATTTCATATGGTGATTTTTCTGTGCTTTCTTCTAGCAGTTTGTTGCCAACTACTTAATCATATTAATCCATCCACAACACCTATGTCTATATATTCTGTGCAGTTTTTAAAGTTGAAAGTATTAAACACGCTGCATCCTTTTAAATTGAGTAAGTGTTGGTAGCCTACAGTTTCATTCTTTCCTATCTTTTCTTTTCGCTGCCCTCCTCCGCATGTTCTGCATGGTATCTCTCCTGCTGATGCTGCCTTCACCTGGGTCCTGTGCATGTGTTTCTAATCCCAGGGAGAAGGGATCACTTTGCCTACTACAACTATCCCAATTACGAAGGTAATTCTATAATTTAATACTGCTGTTTCTCACTAATCACTAAAATTATGTTAGCAAAAGGAGCTTCTGTCCATTTTGTTAACAAAGCTTTCATTTTCCTTCTTTTATTGCTAAATAGTATAATAAAATTGTTCTCTTTCTCATATATACCTAAACATGGTCAAGATATATGACTTTTGAAAGATTATGGTTTTCCTATTTGTCATTGATAATTTCAATATATTGGAGACTTGGGTTATTATTACCTTTCTTAAAAAATAATAAACAGTGTGTCCACAGTCAATGATCTCAGACTTTTGTATCATAAATTTCACCATAATGAATTCCTTACAAATATAGGAAAAAGGCACATATTTTGGGAAGAAGATTTCTGTTTATATAGGTCTTTGTGTACATGCACACACACATGCACATACATTAATACTTCCCTCCACACACCCCTTTTTCATATATGTTTTTATTATTATAATTAAAATAAAGGTGAGAGCTGATCGGATCTGAAGCAGGAGTTGATACTGTGGGAGAAGTCTTTATCTGAGCTCAAACAAAAAAATATGTCTAAGTAATGAGCGCTGACTAGTGCAAAACATATTTTTTATTTTTATTTTTGGTTCCTAATCCCAAACTGTAAGTCTGTTCTCAGACTTGTAACAAACTGTACTGAGCTCTTCAGTTTTATATGTGTATAACATGCATTCCAAGAATGGAACATTCCAGAGAACAACTGAAGAATAGCAGTTTCCCGGAAGTTAGATTACCACAACCTGGAGGGAAACTGGATTTTTTTTGTGGTTCCTAGGATTGCACTCTGTTTCATTTGCATTAGCATTCTTAACAGAGGATTTGGCTGATTTGCTTTCCTAGTTTTCTCTTTCTCCCCTATGGCTCTTTGCTGATTTATAGAGGCAGTTTGCATCCCAGGTCAACTTTGTCTGCTTACTACCTTGACATACGATGCCCTTACTATACTCTGTGTCTAATTGTCTTGTCAATCTGCTTGTTTACTTGGAGCTCACATAATGATATTTAGTACTACCATAGGATTTAGTCTTTGACTTTGCTAGCATAACATTGATGAGAGAACCAGTCAGAATAGTACTAAGTTTGGCTGCTTTGTGATTATATTCCAACTTCTGGGAGAATTTGCTGTCATAGTAATTAACTGAGAAGAACCAGTTTATGTTGGATCTACTGAAGATAGATTGGCTTTATCATTGGCCAGTGTTAATTAAAAGTATTTAGTTTGGGCTCAATAACTTGAATCCATATATTATTCATTTCTATTATAATTACAGTTAAAAACTAAGGATGGCTTTGACAACCCCACATGAAACCACTGATGGGACAAAAATTCAAAAACTTTAGAATGCTATAACCATAAAAAAAAATATGAGTGAGAAAAAATTATTTTATTCATGCTTTTTATGCTAGGGCTACAACACAGATGTTAAACTTGCAGCATCATGTTGCCATCACATGATGTATCTTGATGTTTTTTCCCTTAATGGAGCTGGAGTTGCCGTGGTCTGCATGTGACACATCCAACCTGCAGGCTACCAGTTTGACACCTCTGGGCTATAAGAAGTTGAACTAGGGTTGTAGTTCATGCTGACTCTAACTTATTCCCTAATTTGCAAAAAAGCTAGGCTGATAGTAAAATTTGTCTTGATTGTATGGTAACAATATTTCTTGTAATCATTTGCCTTTAAAAAAAATCATTTGCCTTTTAAAAAAATAATTCCAAAATTATCCATCATATATAAAAAAAAAATCTAAATATTTTCTTGTAGAGTTTCGTTAAGTGCTTTGAATCATTTTGACTACATCTAGAATGATGAAACTTGTTTGTGTTTCAAACTTGTCTTTATGGTGATGGTGCAGGTAAACTAATCAGTCAGCTTAAGATTCATTTAAATGGTCAATTATTCTTGAAGGTCTCAGTGAGGAAAAACGTTAATAAAAGAACATGCTGAGGAGTTATTGATTATTCATAAAGGTACAGAGGTCTGTGAAACCAGAATTTAGGTGGCTTAGTATGTTTAGGAAGGTTGATGATAATGGCTATGGAAAAAGTGGAAACTTCTGGTGCTACTGGAACTGTTGGCAACTTTTAAGAACTTTGGTTACAATAGTAGTGGAAGCTGAAGCAATCAGTGCTGCCAAAATGGCTGATGAAGAGGAGCCCTGCAAGAAGCAGGATCCCAGAGATGTCAAAATCAGTCTAGCAGCTGGAGAAGATATGAAGTAGCTATACCCACTTAGCAGCCACAGTTGTGATACTGCTGATCAGCTGTTGAACAGTTACATTTGCTTACTTGAAAGTACTGCCAATCAGCTGCTTGGTCCTACGCTGCAAAATGGTGGAAGACTGGTGTCGGGTGCTTATGCAGCAGTGAATATTTGCCTAATGGCATGGATGATACCTACTGTTACGTGCTTGGTGGTGCTCCGGGTAATTTGCTTCCTCCTATGTTTGCAAAGAGGTGGGGGGAATGAGGACACAGGAAGCTACTCCTTAAAGAAATATTGCCCAATTCTTAGCAGATGGTCTCGAGTATGAAATCCATAGTGCATTGCAGAGAATAATAAAAATAAATAAAGAAACCATTAGAGAGCATTTCACCAAGGCAGCCGTCAGTGGTGCCATCTTAGAGAGAAAATCTTAGATTCATGACTTTTCTTTCAAGAATAAGTGGCCATCTTGGCTCAGAGGCTTTTGCAGGAATTTATGCAAAAATTATGCCCATTCCTAGTTCAAGAGCCCATACTTAATCATCCATGCTTTCATCAATTCCCATATGGATTAATGCAATTTGCTCGATATGGGATTGATTTTGAAAACTATTTGAAAGCCACAGCAGGAGGCCAAATCACAATTTCACAACACATTGTTTTTATTTCTATTTTATTTGGTTTGTCAATTGCTTACAAGATAATAAGTATAAGTAAAAACATAGTTATGAACACATGGATACATATAAGAAAAATAAAAGAAACAATAGGACAGGGACAGTAGGCAAACTGGTGCGCTTATGCACGCCCCCTACAGACCTCTTAGGAAAGGGGTGAGGTCAATAGTAGGAAGTCCAAGGTTAAAGTTTTTGGGGTTTGGGGTAGAAACCACAGAGTCAGGTAGAGTATTCCAGACATTGACCACTCTGTTGCTGAAGTTGTATTTCCTGCAATCAAGTTTGGTGCAATTAACCTTGAGTTTGTATCTATTGTTTGTTCTTGTATTGTTATGGCTGAAGCTGAAGTATTCATTGACAGGTAGGACGTTGCAATGTATGATTTTATACACTATACTTAGATTAGACTGAAGGCAGCATAGTTCTAGGTTTTCTAGGTTTAGAATTTCAAGTATGGTGGCATAAGATATTCTGCAAAGAGTAGAGGAGTGGAGAACTCTTCTTGTGAAATATTTCTGGACTTTCTCAACTGTGTTAATATTAAATACATAATGTGGGTTCCAGACTGATGAGCTGTATTCAATCTGGTCTAGCAAATGTTTTGAGTATTGGTCTAGCAAATGTTTTGTATGCTCTAGTTAGTAGTGTAATATTACCAGAGAAAAAGCTACATAAGATTAGGTTAACAACTCTTAATGCCTTTTTGACTATGTAGTTACAGTGGGCTCTTGCACTTAGATCATTAGAGATGAGTACTCCAAGGTCCTTGACAGAGTTTGGATCATCAACAAGGTCTTGACTATTCACCCTATACTTTATTTTCTGATATATATTTTTTTGCCAATATGTAATTATGACAGAGCATTTGTTTGTTGAGATTTGAAGTTGCCATTTGTTTGAATATTCTGATACATAGTTGAGGTCTTTTTGAAGGGTAGCAGTATTGTCGGTGGTGCTGAATAGCTTTACATCGTCAGCGAAGAGGACGCAGTTGCTCTTGATATGATCACAGAGATCATTTATGTAGAGTATGAAAAGAGTTGGTCCTAGAACATTGCCTTGGAGGATACCACTGTTGACAGGTACAGAATTTGATAGGATGTTCCCAATTTTGACCATTTGTTGTCTGTTTGACAGCAGTGCTTCTATCCAGTTATGAAAGTGTCCAGAGATACCATAAGGTTTTAGTTTTAGGAGTAGTTTGTCATGCACCACTAAATCAAAGGCTTTACAGAAGTCTATGGAGATTGCATCTATTGCTTTGCCCTGATCGAGTTGTATAGTTCATATGTTTTTGCAGTGTAAGAGTTGCAGATTGCAGGATAGTTTTTTCCTGAAACCAAATTGTTTATTGGAGAGTGGGTTGTGTGTCTCTAAGTGAGGATAATGGATTGGTTAATAATTGATTCCATGACTTTACAGGTGACACAGCAATAAGAGATTGATCTATAATTTTCAACTAGGCTGGGCTCTCCCTTTTTGAAGATAGGGATGGCCGTGGCTTGTGACCATAGTTTTGGCAAGGAGCTGGTCCTGAAAGATTTTCCAAAGATTATGCTTAGAGGTTCAGCTATGGCAGTGGATAGCTTTTTTAAGAAGTAGGCACATATTCCGTCCGGTCCAATAGATAGAGATAGTTTTAGATTGCATAGTGCTTTTTCAACATTGTCTTCTGTAAAATCGGTATGTATTAGATCATTGTAGTTATCTGTGGTTCGACTAGGAAATACTGGGCATGATCCATTGCTATTTACAATACTGAGCCAAAGAATGTGTTAAAGAGGTTGGCTTTAATGGTGTCATCATTGCAGTAGTATTCATTGCAATAATCTTTTTTCTTCATAAATTCTTTGGGTATCTCAGAGTAGAGATTCCGTTAATTCCTAATGGCTCCTGAGACAAGTAAACCAAATAATGTAATGCTTAATATTTCTCGTGTATGTGGAGCATTTCACAAGGATCCATTTGCTAATCAGCATTATTCTGAATGTAGTCAGAGGAAACCTGGAGCCTAAAAGAAATACAGAATGCAGTTTATTCTAGAAATGTGATTTCAAATAAAGGTTTAAAAGGTTATTAAACCGCCATCTCTTGGATAGTGCTACATTAACTCTTATGATCTTAAAGCTACTATTAAAAAGGCAAGCTGTAGAAATCAAGCAACATTATCTGGAAGGACATTCAGCATAGTTCTGGGGAAAATACAGTATTCTGGAGTTCCTTTCCTGGATCAATGAATGTTATACATCTCTATTTAGCTAATCTTAAGTATAAATTACTGCTTTGGGAAATAATTTATATTAGAATACCTGAACCATTTAAAAACCATTTAAAGATTTCAATAACAGTTCTGTCTCTGCTGTATGTCTGTCATCTATCCATCACATTGGTTTTAGATTCTTCTGACATTAAATACTGCTCAAAAAAATAAAGGGAACACTTAAACAACACAATGGAACTCCAAGTCAGTCACACTTCTGTGAAATCAAACTGTCCACTTAGATAGCAACACTGATTGACAATCAATTTCACATGCTGTTGTGCAAATGGGATAGACAACAGGTGGAAAGCATAGGCAGTTAGCAAGACATCCCCAATAAAGGAGTGGTTCTGCAGGTGGTGACCACAGACTGCTTCTCAGTTCCTATGCTTTCTGGCTGAAGGTTTGGTCACTTTTGAATGCTGGCAGTGCTTTCACTCTAGTGGTCGCATGAGACGGAGTCTACAACCCACACAAGTGGCTCAGGCAGTACACCTCATCCAGGATGGCACGTCAATGTGAGTTGTGGCAAGAAGGTTTGCTGTGTCTGTCAGCGTAGTGTCCAGAGCATGGAGGCTCTACCAGGAGACAGGCCAGTACATCAGGAGACGTGGAGGAGGCTGTAGGAGAGCAACAACCCAGCATCAGGACCGCCACCTCCGCCTTTGTGCAAGGAGGGACAGGAGGAGCACTGCCAGAGCCCTGCAAAATGACCTCCAGCGGGCCACAAATGTGCATGTGGCTGCTCAAACGATCAGAAATAGACTCCATGAAGGTGGTATGAGGGCCCACCATGCAGGACATTTGTCAGAGAACACCAAGATTGGCAAATTTGCCACTGGGGCCCTGTGCTCTTCACAGATGAAAGCAGGTTCACACTGAGCACATGTGACAGCCGTGACAGAGTCTGGAGACACCATGGAGAATGTTCTGCTGCCTGCAGCATCCTCCAGCATGACCAATTTGGCAGTGGGTCAGTAATGGTGTGGGGTGGCATTTCTTTAGGGGGCCGCACAGCCCTCCATGTGCTCGCCAGAGGTAGCCTGACTGCCATTAGGTACCGAGATGAGATCCTCAGACCCCTTGTGAGACCATATGCTGGTGCGGTTGGCCCTGGGTTCCTCCTAATGCACGACAATGCTAGACCTCATGTGGCTGGAGTGTGTCAGCAGTTCCTGCAAGATGAAGGCATTGATGCTATGGACTGGCCCTCCCGTTCCCCAGGCCTGAATCCAATTGAGCACATCTGGGACATCATGTCTCACTCCATCCACCAATGCCACGTTGCACCACAGACTGTCCAGGAGTTGGGGGATCCTTTAGTCCAAGTGTGGGAGGAGATCCCTCAGGAGACCATCCTCCACCTCATCAGGAGCATGCTCAGGCACTGTAGGGAGGTCATACAGGCACGTGGAGGCCACACACACTATTGAGCCTCATTTTGACTTGTTTTAAGGACATTACATCAAAGTTGGATCAGCCCGTAGTGTTTTTCTCCACTTTAATTTTGAGTGTAACTCCAAATCCAGACCTCCATGAGGTTGCTAAATTTGATTTCCATTGATAACTTTTGTTTGATTTTGTTGTCAGCACATTCAACTATGTAATGAACAAAGTATTTAATAAGAATATTTCATTCATTCAGATCTAGGATGTCTTATTTTTGTGCTCCCTTTATTTTTTTTGAGCAGTGTCTATTCCCATGACCCACTTGTTATGTTAGCAATTATCAGAAATATAAATGTATAAAGCTCCCCCTCCACCCCTGTACTTGCACTGTCCTTGATCTTCCCAGTGCTTTCCCTCCCTCCCCTCCCTGTTTGGTGGCTTTGGCCTCTTTCTCCCTCAGTAACATTTTTGCTTTGCACATCTGTGTTTCAGTCATAATCCAGAACAAAATATCCCTGTTTCAGTCCATATTTGGCCCAACATTTCAGTTGGATCATGAGTTATTTTTTGCATGCAACAATTTGTGCATAAAGTGGTTTGTACACCCCTTCTCAACAGTATATTAATAGCTCCTGAAAGTCAATTGAATCCATAATATTCACCTACAGACAAACAGGCATAGAGAGGCATTAACTTGGTTAGAGGCACTTCTGCTTAGTATTCAGTTACTTTTAACAGAATTGGGCCTAATTAATATGGCTGGTGCAGAATTAGTTTTCCAATTGATATCAGGGTGATTGAAGTCCCCGTTAATGTTGTAGTGTGTTTCCTTCATATATATGTTGGTTGGTTGGTTACAAGATTTCTTAGATAATTTAAGTATTCTATTTAATCTTTTAGTAGTACACAAATGAAAATATGTAGAATAGAACGAATTAACATAAAAGGCAATCTTTTCCTTCTGCAGAGGAAGAAAATGAGAGCTAGCAGAAGGAAGGGATGATCCTCTAGAGCAGTCTTTTGGTGGCACAGAGAATAATTGATTTTTAAACATAGTTAAAATTAGTTTTGAAGTGGCATTTGACACAATATGGGGAGTTTTGACCTATGCCCAGAATTAAGATCATTCATTGTGCTGGTCGTTAAGTATATCACCATGTGACTGTACCTGATTTTACAACCTTTTTTGAGGCAATTATCAAGCGAATCCATGGACATTTTTTGCCTGAAATCAGAAGTAGACACCGGTTTCCAGCAACAAATGTTATAAATTGTGTGGGGAATTGCAAATGACTGTAATTGCTGAGTGCCCAAAATGCAATCATGTGATTCAGTGGGGGTAGAGGAGGGGTGGAGCATCAGAACTTTGAAGCTGTGTCATAAGCAGTCCTGGAAGAGACCATGGTAATAGTCACTAAGCTATGGGTCTATTAAGTCAAGGACTACTGTACATGATTATGTCTTTAAAAATTAGTGTTTTTTGCTTAGTTTCATGATAAAATTATCTGTTGCTACAGATGGTTCTGACTCCAGAGACAAACCGAAGCTCTATCGTTTGCAACTAAGTGTGACAGAAGTTGGTACAGAAAAATTTGATGACAACTCCATTCAGGTGAGCAATAGTATTTTGGGACAGTTACATAACAGTTGTGTTCAAGTTTCAGAGTATTAAAGAATTATGTCTGTAAGCCACGTTTAGTGTATATGAACAAAAATGTAATTGGTTGCAAATTACAGTTGTGAGGCTAAAATATCTTTGTGACATGTGTAATACAAAATTTCCAAGTGAGGCTGGGCATAGAATGTGAACCCTTTAACATTGCAATGCACAAAGGTCTATTGGAACATCTGAAGATGATGTAGTATTTTGAGTGATGTTGGAGAAAGGCAATTACATGCCAAATTCTTAAATTAATAACATGAAATTGAGCAGTATTTTAAAATGATTCTTTGAAACCATTGTCAAATCCTTCTCGTAGCCATACACTACACTGATTTGAGCATATAGCTTTAGTAAAAGTAGGTAACTGAATGTTAAAAGTTATAAAAAATGTGTATTCAGTAGGTGGGAAAAAAGACAATCTTTGAGTCTGTTCAAGGCTAATATAGGTGTGTGTTCTATCATTTTGAAATGAGTCATAAGGATCTTGGCTTTATGTTTTAATTTTCCTTGTATGAGAAGTTTTGATCACTCATCGGCTCAAGGTTGACTCAGCCTTCCAAGCTTGGTAAAATGAGGACCCAGATTGTTGGGGGCAATATGCTGAATCTGTAAACCACTTAGAGAAGGCTGTAAAGCATTGTGAAGCAGTATATAAGTCTATTGCTATTTGTAAAGAGCCCACCAAATAGTGATCTGCAAAAATGTGGATTCGCAAATGAGCAAATCCACAAATGTCTCTTGATCCATATTCTTGGTATGCTGGCACTTGTGATATATTTTAAATTGTATTCAGAAGTATTGGATTCCTAATGTGCCAAATGGATTTTGAGAGGAAAAAGGTCCTCACAAGCCTAAAGCACTGTCTTGTATTAATTAATCATGACTTAGATTAAATTTGAATAAATGCAAAATATAATTTGCTTCTGTTTCATCAATGATTTCTAAAATACTTTTGTATCATTTTGTTCTGTGTTCATAGATTTTGTCAATTATGGTTTCTGTCTTCATTAAAACATTTTACTATAATTACCATATATACTCGAGTATAAGCCGAGTTTTTCAGCACATTTTTTGTGCTGAAAAAAAACCCCCTCGGCTTATACTCGAGTCAGATTCCCCTCTGAAAAAAAAATGGTGTGGAGCTCCGAAGCTGGGCAGCCGCTTCCCTGCTTCCGTGTTTCCTTTGCAACTTTTAAGCATGGGGGTAATCGGAAGCAGAAAAGTTCTTGCTTGAGGATATATTGTTTTTTCTTTTTTTAACTGTTTTTTTTTGGGGGGAAGACCCACCGCCATGTGAGAATGCTCAGACACGAAATCTATCCAACCGAAAATAAGTGTGTGTGTGGGGGGGATTTTAACAGAGGGAAGATGTAGGGAGAAGGCAAAAGCGACAGAAAATCCTTCAGGGGAAACTGAGGGGGAGACTCACCCTTGGTCCAGATGAGCCCCCTTCCCCTTTCTCTAGGCTGAGAAAACGCGAGCCGAGGTTGCTTCGGCTCCACTCAGCTTCATTTCCTCAGCTCCAGCTGCTTTCAGTCCACTCGGGAGGAGGGGGAGGAGGGGAGGAGGAGGGGGAGGCTTTTCTGAGCTCTAGGCTGAGAAAGCAATGCGAGCCGAGGTTGCTCCACTCAGCTTCATTTCCTCAGCTCCAGCTGCTTTCAGTCCACTCGGGAGGAGGGGGAGGCTTTTCTGAGCTCTAGGCTGAGAAAGCAACGCGAGCCGAGGTCGCTCCACTCAGCTTCATTTCCTCAGCTCCAGCTGCTTTCAGTCCACTCGGGAGGAGGGGAAGGGGAGGTGGTGGTGGCAGCTCGCGTTGTTTTCTGATAGTGAGATCATTTCCCAAATTAATTGATTCACTAACCCAAAAGAAGAAGATGTTGATGACAGTGGGAGGCAGGAGTCACTCTCTCCCTTGCAAGAAAAAAGCAAGAGCCGTTCTTATGATCTCTCCCTCTCTCTCTTTCTCCCCGTAATACAGTCAAGCCCTTTCCAGCATGCACGCGCGATCCGCCCCCGCTGCTTTGCACCTTGCAAATGCAAAAACCCTGGGGTTTTGCATTTGCAAGGTGCAAAGGGGCGGGGGCGGATCGCGCGCGTGTGCTGGAAAGGGCTTGACTTTATTGGGGGGGGGAGAGAGAGAGAGAGAGAGAGATCATAAGAACGGCTCTTGGTTTTTTCTTGCAAGGGAGAGAGTGACTCCTGCCTACCACTGTCATCATCATCATCTTTTGGGTTAGTGAATCAATTAAATCTTTCATGATAGTGAGATCGTTTCCCAAATTTCCCTTAAATCAGGGAAGAAATCAGAAACAAACCTTTGGGCTGAGAATAAGCCTGTTCCTATGATGCCATTTTTGTTCACTGCAGTGTTAAAAGTGTGAAAAAACACACTTCTTTTTCTTCACCTTCTTGTTCCCTATTTACTGGTCTCTTTCAAAGAGGAAATTGTGAACATCAAACTTATTCTCAACTGTCCTAGTGAACAGTTGGCATCTATTTTTATTTTTGAAATTTACCAGTAGCTGCTGCATTTCCCACCCTCGACTTATACTCGAGTCAATAAGTTTTCCCAGTTTTTTGTGGTTAAATTAGGTGCCTCGGCTTATATTCGGCTCGACTTATACTCGAGTATATACGGTACTTCTAAAAATAATTCACAACCACAGAAATATTAAAGGATATATTTAGGCAGGAATTATTGAGTGAGAAAATTGTCAGTTCAACACATCTTAGTATAAATAAATAAAAGCATAAAATTGGTTTGAAACACTGTGGAACAGATCTCATTTCAAGTTTGCAATCACTTCTTAGTATTAATTGTTCTTAGTTTGCTTCAACAAGATAAAACATAGTAAAAAATTAAATGATTATTTGGTTTTTAAAAAAATGAATTTTACTACTACATTTTAGTAGTTAAAGGTGCAAATTGTGATATATTGAAATAGCCTAAATATTAATAAATGGTAACTTTCTACAATAAGAGCATTATTACTAGAAATGAATTGATTACCAATTAATTAATTGTTGATCCCATTACAGTCTACCAACTCTGTTCTGCTTATATAATGTTAGATTGATGATTGCTTATATGCCATCAATTTGTAACGATTTGTGGTTTAATAAGAAAAAATGGATATATCTTTGAGTTATATAGATGATTGCACATTTATTATTATTATTATTTTAAATCCTGATTTTTTTGCTTTCATTATTTGTATCTTCAGTTATTTGGTCCAGGAATTCAGTCACACCACTGTGACCTTACTAACATGGATGGAGTTGTTACAGTGACTCCCAGAAGCATTGATGCTGAAACTTACGTAGAAGGTCAACGGATCTCTGAGACCACTATGCTGCAAAGTGGTATGAAAGTTCAGTTTGGGACCTCTCATGTATTTAAATTTGTGGACCCCATTCAAGATCATATTCCTAAAGGACGTCTAGATGCAAGCCACATGGTCAAAAGTTCACGTCTCAAATCTGGGTAAATCCACAGTTTTTAAGAAGTAATCTCAAATTTAGAAAATTATTTAAGATGGTGAAGATGTATCGTGTTTTTATGAAATGTGCCAACTGATAATGATGTTAATTTGCTCACCAGTAATTGTTCTCCATTGTATGAAATCTTCTGCAATTCACATGTCTTCATAATTAGATTAAATGTTAGGATTTTAATAATACTGTACATTAGCAGAAATCAATTTATACATTTATATTTTACCCTTCTTATGGACTATTTAGGCAACTAATGGCAACTAAAAACATTATAAATCTTGCTATTAAAAGTTACAAAGAAGAGTTATAGAAGAGGGAAATTGTAGTAATTAAATTGAATTTATTTTGATACTGAAGCTAATACCATCATAAAGAGTAAGTAACTGATGGAAAAAGGTCATCTGAATGGTAGGAAGTCACCTACTTTCCAATGTAGGGAGTTGTACAATATGAGCATAATCCTTAAAAAGTCTGTTTTCATCATCATAAGACCTACCCTGTTTATCATCTTTTGAGACTGATTGGCATTTTGCCAATGTCTAGTATTTCCGAAGTTCATCCTTGTCCAAGAAGGATACTTTTTTTCTGTAAAGTTCAGTCCTTCAATTAGAATTGTTCTCCTTTTGTTTAGATTCCAATATAGATCTTATTCTAGGATGACAAAAGCTATTTCAATCTTGTACCGGATCTAAAGTCTACTGGGTCTGCTAATTTATTTTTAGAAAAAATACTAACATAAACAAAAAGTATCAGTACCCTGTAATATGATGAAATAAGCAAATATACATACATTTAATGTATTTAAATACATTAATTGCAATTCTTGCAGGATCTTGTTACATTATAAAAATATGTAGTATCATGCAGTATTAAAATTCAGTTTATATCAATAGAAGAAAAGATTGCCTATTGACAATTGCTAATTAAGTATTTGAGATCTTTAAAATAACATCATGGTATTTCTGTCTTGAAATCAATAAATAATAATTGTTAGCAAATCCACTGAAAATATGACTGTTGGTTTTTGTTCCATCCATTTTAAAAAAAATCTGAAATAAATTCAGAGGAAAACTATTTCATGGTATTTTACATCGTCTGAAATCAGATTTCAGAATGAGAGATGCTACAATACTATGGTAGTTAAAATATTTCTCCGCTGTATCCAAGATTGATAGAATAACTGATAAATGAAATGTCGAGGCTTGGAAAAAATAAAAGGTTGCCTACATTTAGGTAGGTAGGAAGGAAGATAGGTTTTGAATCATATTGAGCGTGAAGAGGTTTCCACTTCAAATGTGAATCTATTATTTTGAGCTAGGGTCAGCTCTGTTTGATCCAAAGATACTTTCAAAATGCCCAGGACATTTCACAAACTTGAAATGTAAAATTACATGCTCAAAATAGTTTAAACTGAAATGTGCACACCTCTTCTTAACACTTTCAGATACTTTATACTTTTATGTGAATCAAATACACAGTGAATTTGCTAACAATGATAATTACTGAACAATTAGGTAAGAATTGCTTTTATTATCTATGCTTAATGTTTACTGAATGTTCCTAATCATGTAGTTCTTGAATGTATATTGCCTTTTCAGAGGTGTACAAGAAACTACTTTTGATTTGGAAGGAGACATCCAAAGTGTAACAGGATTATCTACAAGCAAGGTAACAGATTATTAGTCTGAATAGCATGACTATTATCAGACTTAACAGTTGGTACTTTAAAAATATTAAAGAACACAGGAACATCTCAGTATAACCATTCAGTTTTCTGTTTAGTGCTTTGAATGATTTGATGATTTATTTTTAAAGTTCAGGCAGTCCTTTTCACATTGATTTGTTAAATAATATTTTCATGGAATTTATGCAAAATATTGGGAGGAGATTTGTTGGAATGCCACATGGGAATGAACAGGGAATCTTCAGATGAAACATTTGCTTATTTGGTTTTAGAAAGACAGTTTTCAGAAAGCATGTTCACTATTACTAGATTTAATAAGATAAATCTTTAAGAAACTTGTGAGGATTCATAATTTTATATGAAAGTACATTTAAATCCACTAAAACAACTTTTGGATATATGTTGTATGGAGCAGAGCAGCAGTAGATTGGACTGTGACAGAATGTCAACTTCTAGCACAGCTGAACGAAGCATGGTGAAACCAATGATCAGAATAGAACAGCAAGATTATCACAAGCAGGATGGCAGGTACCAAAAATAATTTTTAAAATTTTGTGACTAAAATTTAAAGAGCATTATTTTTAAATTAAAAAAAAACAATAGGCGGGTTTGAGAAGAAAGTTGAATGTATTTCTATGGAGAAAACTAATACTTTGAAAGGTCTTTCCAAATATTAGGTTATATCTTTTATTAAGATACTAGTGGGTTTTTTTAAAAAAATTTCCAGCCGTTTCCAGCCATAGTATGCCACAAGTTCTGTAAAGTACCGTATATACTCGAGTATAAGCCGAGTTTTTCAGCCCATTTTTTGTGCTGAAAAACCCGCCCTTGGCTTATACTCGAGTCAGCCGCTACGGCACCATGCCTGGCCTGCGCTGGCGTGGCTGCAACCGATCACGCCTCCAGGGCAGCATCACCGCCGCGGCTGTCTACCCGCTGAGGGCCACACAGGCGACCCCAAGCGGCCTCTCCTTCCCCATTAATGGGCGCCCGGAGCCCCCACGAGCTCCTGCGTTGCGCGCTTCCAGCTTCGCCAACAAACCACCAGGCTCAGGCAGCCTCCCCCGCCCCCTACCCTAGCAGCGAAGAGCTGCTCCGGGGGCTCCCGCCACGGCGCAGCCAGGCACTTTGTCTCGCTGCCCCCGGAGCAGCTCTTCGCTGCTAGGGTAGGGGGCGGAGGAAGCTGCCTGAGCCTGGCGGTTTGTTGGCGAAGCTGGAAGCGCGCCTGTTAATGGGGAAGGAGAGCCCGCAGCTCTGAAAGTCTTTTCACCGTTGGGGACTGAACAGGAGAGCCGCAAACGCCGCGATCCCCAGGAAAGGGCGGCCCTCTTCCTCTCGGTGGCTCCCGCCACAGCACAGCCAGTCACTTTGTCTCGCTGCCCCCGGAGCAGCTCTTCGCTGCTTGGGTAGGGGGCGGAGGAGGCTGCCTGAGCCTGGCGGTTTGTTGGCGAAGCTGGAAGCACGCAACGCAGGAGCTCGGGGGGGGGGCGGGCGCCCGTTAATGGGGAAGGAGAGACCGCTTGGGGTCGCCAGGCTCAGGCAGCCTCCTCTGCCCCCTACCCTAGCAGTGAAGAGCTGCTCTGGGGGCAGCGAGACAAAGTGCCTGGCTGCGCTGTGGTGGGAGCCGCCGAGAGGAAGAGGGCCGCCCTTTCCTGGGGATCGCGGCGTTTGCGGCTCTCCTGTTCAGTCCCCAACGGTGAAAAGACTTTCGGAGCTGCGGGCTCTCCTTCCCCATTAACGGGCGCGCTCCCAGCTTTGACAACAAACGGAGCTGCAAATCTGGTAATCGCTTGCAGAGCCTCGGCACGAACCCCCTTTCCCCGCACTCCCCCCCCGCACTCCTCTGGCAGCAGCAGGCGGAGAAAGCCCCGCTTCCCCCTGACTTTGATGGCACACGTGAGTTGGCTTCCCACTCTTTTTTTTTAACTCTCCTCCTCCTCCTCCTCCTCCTCCTCCTCCTCCTCCTCCTCCTCCTCCTCCTCCTCCTCCTCCTCCTCCTCCTCCTCTCCTCTCCCCTTGTTGTCTGGTCTTCCCTAAGGAAACTCGAGGGCTCACACTTCCAGGTGTTTCTCCCTGTCTTTCTCCCTGTCAATGATCTTTTCTTCCCTTCCCTTCTCTCAGCCCCATCCTCCTTCACCTTTGTCACCACAATCCTGAACAGATGAAGTTTGTACTTCTCAAGAAAGGTTGGATGTTCCTTTTGAGGAGGGAACCTAGTGTGACATCTGTATGTTGACCTACTACTGAGCCATGGCATGTGTGCACATGCAATGGAGGCATGAGGGAGAGCTGTGAAAGAGATGGTGGCTCTCCAAAACAGGATGTACATGCAGCACATACACATGCTTTTTTCTTGCAAGGGAGAGAGTGACTCCTGCCTACCACTGTCATCATCATCATCTTTTGGGTTAGTGAATCAATTAAACCTTTCATGATAGTGAGATCGTTTCCCAAATTTCCCTTAAATCAGGGAAGAAATCAGAAACAAACCTTTGGGCTGAGAATAAGCCTGTTCCTATGATGCCATTTTTGTTCACTTCAGTGTTAAAAGTGTGAAAAAACACACTTCTTTTTCTTCATCTTCTTGTTCCCTATTTACTGGTCTCTTTCAAAGAGGAAATTGTGAACATCAAACTTATTCTCAACTGTCCTAGTGAAAGTTTTAATTGGACAATAATTCCCTCCCGCGGCATTATTATGGATTATTTGAGAAACACTTTGCCATGGAAAAATGTTAAGAATGTGAACATGTTTGATTTTAAATGTAATGCCAGTTAAGATCTAAAGTTTCCTAAGAGGACTTTCATCTGTCAGGCACTTCATCTGTCATGCACTAAAAAATTAGTTTATGGAAAGCGAAACGGTGTGCATGTGTGTGTGAAACTAACCTCATTTACATTTTAAAGCACTCTAGCCTGAATGAATATCCACTTTTGTCCATAAATATAACATACAGATGATGAGGAGGAATCCAGTTTTGAAGGATTTTAACTCTTGTGTTTTAGCTTGGTTGCTGATTGAGCTAAGGTTTTTGTACTTTTAAAGTTATTGTTGATACCATATTGGTTTTGTTGGCTCTCTTTTCCACTTACAGAGCTAGTTTACTGTTTTTCTTTGAAATAAATATTCAAAAACATTTAACCTACTGATGCCTCAATTCATGTAATTTTATTGGTATCTATTTTTATTTTTGAAATTTACCAGTAGCTGCTGCATTTCCCACCCTCGACTTATACTCGAGTCAATAAGTTTTCCCAGTTTTTTGTGGTAAAATTGGGTGCCTCGGCTGATATTCGGGTCGACTTATACTCGAGTATATACGGTACCTTTTTTTTACTTGTTACAATTTGTTCATACTTATCTAATATCCTGCCTATAAAGTTTCTTTCTGGACAATTCCCAACTCTTCTTGCATTTGAGGCCATGTGGTGAAAGGGGAGCAAACTACTTGTGTTCAGTTCTTCATGGTGGAACCATTGTCTTGGGGTGGTCAAGGTTTTTTTACTACTTTGGATCACAACTAATTTGAAATCCCAAAGAGCTTTTTAAAGGCAACTGGACTTTCTTGTTTTTTTCCTTGAAATGTTTCACATCTCATCCAAGAAGCTTCTTCAGTTACTATGGCTTTCTGAACTGAAGAAGCTTCTTGGATAAGAAGTGAAATGTTTTCAGGGGAAAAAACAAGAAAGTCCAAATGTCTTTTGAAAAGTACCATTGAGACAACCATGACCTAGATGATTGATAATCTCCATAAAAAACTACATTCGTTTGTCACATGCTTGAAGCAACTTAATTTGGGGGGGGGGGAGAGCTTTCTTTTAAGCCATGCTAAATCTAGTATTATGTGAGAAATTAATTAAAGCTGGCAAACACTATTCAGTATTTAATATATCTGTAAGTACTGTAATCTATTCACCTTCAGATTGTATTTCTGAAATAAATTAAAAATAGACATCATAATCATATAATACCAGTATTTACTATTTTCAATGGCTCATAACTTATTATTCAGCCAAATTAAAAGTGCTGACTTAATCTCCAAACCTTCATATTTTGAGATTCTTTCTCTTGTTTTCTACTCATACTACTTGAATCTTCTGGGTACTGCGGCATACTGAAATCTTATCAGATGACTACTCTTGAATGAGCTATCTGATCAACAACCCTCCCTTATGTAACACTTTTATAATATAGTTTATAAACAAACCTCTTGTTCACTTTTGTTTTCCCTAGTTATAAGTTTAAGTAACATGATCTAATTACAGTAGATGGCGAACTGTCTTGAACAAGAAATTGTGTGTTTCAAATGCATTAATAGTGCAGACCTTCAATTCAAGTAGGCTTGCTGTCAGCAAATGTAACCTCAGTGAATCTAATAGTAAGAGCAGGAAAGTAACACGATATAATTCCTGTGTTCCAGTGTTTTTGTATTTATTATGTATACAACCATAAAACAAAAACCTTTATCTCTTGAAAGTGAAATTAATTTGTTCTCTTTGAACTGGATTTCTGAAGATCTGCTTTCTGCCTCTAGACTTCAGGATGGTCCAGAATTGATACTACCTGCAAGTGTTGAATTCAGAGAAAACTGTAAGTATGTATTTTTGTTTACAAAAATAATGAAGAGTAACAATGATTTTTATTACAAAATGTTTTATTTTGATAATATTGAATATAAAAATTGACTGTCTGCAATAATGATATAAAAATAATCAGTGTTTAAATTCATGTCTGTATGCAACTTTCTGATTCCATATGATGTGGAATATAAAATCCAGTTTAAAAATACTAGTTTTGTCCTGAATTTGGTCAGAGCCTTTAGTTATTCGGATCTGCTTTAGTTAACAAGAATGAACTTTCCAATTTAAGATAGGCCTACTCTGTTAAATATTTTAGAAAACAGCAGCCCAAGAAAGACGAAATGGATTAATCTGCAGCCATTTTGCCAATGTTGCTAGCAGTGATCATGGCATCAAATACTTTACGCTAAATGCATGGTTTTGATTATGTCATTAAGACAAGAATAACTCCACATCCATGTGTAAAATTAATCAGAAATGTTACTAAATTAATTGCCATGTTTTAGGTTAATGGTGGGAAAATTCATTTAAATTAGTGGTATGGACATTATTTAGAGTTCTCTGATACAGATTTATTAAATTCCTTTTTGCATTTTGTTTTACTTGCCTGTTATTGCCCTTTACTATTTAATTTTCAGTAATTTAATCTTGTAAAAATATTTTGGTGTTAACGTTTGAGTTATGAAAGTGATCCCAATAATTTAATTTGGGGTTTTTCTTGAAATGGTGTCTTACTATTGCTTCTTAGATTTTTCAATTCAGAGTTAGTTTATCCCTTTTTTGTTTTGTTCTGCAGCTGAGGATGCTTTTTTGTCTGCCATCATCAATTACACCAATAGCTCAACAGTTCATTTTAAGCTATCGCCTACTTATGTTCTGTACATGACATGTCGGTATGTATTATCAAGCCAGTACAGACCCGACATCAGTCCTGCTGAACGAACTCATAAAGTCATTGCAATAGTCAACAAGATGGTGAAAATGATGGAAGGAGTTATACAAGTGAGTTTCAGTCTGAGAACCTACTAATTTTTTTACATGCACAAAAAAGACTGCTTTTGCAGGATTCTTTTTACCAAGTTGCATTTATATTAGAGATCATAAGCACAGTTTGTTTTGGATATAATAATGCCATTTGTAATTGTGCATGAAATAATTCTTGTTGTGACCAAACTGCAGTCAGACATTTGCAATGAACCTACAAAAAATATGGAAAATGTTTTTTTAAAAACAGTGATATTTCTTGATATGGAATGGTGAACAGGATGTACAAATGATCTGTTATAGATTGTTTAGTGTTAATATTTATATTTTTTATTGATACATAAATCTATTTCAAATTATCTTCAAATTTTATTTGACTTATCAATATTGGTTCAGTTTTGTGGAATATGATGGTAATCATGTTACTATCCTATCATTCTGTCTTTTTAATGAAAGTTGCTGTGAATAAAAAAAACTGCTTCCACATATTTCGGCTGATGGCTGTGGGTGGGTAATTCCCAAAAATTGTGGGCTGGTGGGTCAGTTCCTCCAGAAAAACTGCATAGAAAGTTGGTAAGAAGATGAAAATATGTGGGTGGCAGTGGTAGGGAGGAGATGAATTGTGAACTGTGTTCTTCAGCAAGATTTCAGTCATGGGAAGATTACTTCTGTTTATGGAATGAACACTATGGATCCATCTATGGATCCATCTATGCAGGGACAATAAATTATCCATCTATGCAGGGACAATAAATTATTATTGATAATAATTATAATTAAATATAGCAAGCTTTTAAATATAAAGTGGTGCCATAACTTGAGCATTGCTCTATCTTTTATATTCTGTGTCCAAATAATTCCATTTATATGAACAATATATTCCTAGTTATGCAGCCAATTTATTAAGTGTTTCAATTTTCATTTTCTTTTAAATTGTCTTGTTTCTGTCTTCACATGTCTCCTGTTACTTTAATGATGCTGCAGATCTGAAGTATGATTCTGCAAGGACCAATGTGCAAAAACTGTTTAATAGAAGCCAGTAGAACACTTCTAAAAGCAGGCTGCCATCTTATTTAGCAGGCTTAGCTGCACTGCCTCATACTCTATGAGACAGGCATTGTGTATATATGTGTGACTTTGAGTGAGTCTTTGACTTATGGTGATTGTCTGAACTAGTTCCTGTTAGTCTTTCATGCAGATTTAAAAAATAGGTAACATTTTTGCATAATAATGACCTATAATTATTGCTTCAATAATTTTATTAAGAATTGTACTATATGTATGAAACTGATATAAGAAACTAATATAAAAAGTAAGAAAAAGAATCTCCCTTGTCTATCCCCAGTAATTATATTCAAATTAGTACATTTCTATTTTCTCTTGAAAAATTTAGATTGCATGAATACCACAGGAAAACAAGTTTGTTACCTCAGGGGCTATAGCACTAAAGATCTTTTGTTAAAAAAACCCTGTAGTGGTCAAAATTGAAAAAAACAATCATGAGTATCACTAATATTCTATTAAACAAAAGATATGTCAAACAAAAGAGCTTTACTGTGAAGTATAACCACTCGTAAAAGAAAGCTACATGTGGGGCCTATTCAGTTTGGCTATTTAATTGGCAGAACTTTTCATTAACCAAAAGACTAATATTTTATTTTATGATTGGCTTGGTATCTAATTTTGTTTTTTTTTTAATTGTATCTGCAATGATGGTTTATGGGGGATATGAGTACAACAATCCTGCCCTTTCCCCTCGATTGTTGCTAAGCAAAAATATTGTTCCTTTTGTGCTTTCCATTCTCTTCTCTTTCCTTGCCTGATTGACACTTCTTTTGCCTAGGACGGAAATGTTGTTTGATGTTTAAGTTCTTACCCAGCAGACACTGTTGTAGGGTGGATCAACCTATCCTCCTTAGCAATCTCTTTCCCTTTCTTGTACAATTTCAGTTTCATTCAGTTTCATTTGTATTGCTTGGTAGGAGATTCTTTCAAATAGCAACAATGGCCCACTTGGCCAAGGAAGTCTGTCAAGGTGAGCTGCTAAGCCATTGCTCCTCCTTTTCCTGCAGCACTTCCCATGGCTTACCCTGAATATCTGTGTGGTCTTAAGTCTGATCTTGCTGTGAAGCATTGTTTCAGTGGTTTGGAAGTATTATTTGGAGGCATAGAAAATGATAGTGAGAAACAGTAAGTGAGATAGAGAAGTAATATAAGAGTGGCTTAGGAAATCCTGGATCCTAAGTATAAGATCCTAAGTATAAGATCCTAAGTATAAAGTTTTGAATGAATGCATTATTTTGTTTGGTAGAGGTTTTATTTTTATTTCTCTAACAATACTGTTACTAACTGTTGTGGCTAGTATGGTGAAGAATTGCCAAGATAGAAGACTTTACTGGCTTCCATGGACAGATTTAGACATTATTCCATGTAGGATTATACTATTGGTATTAATGCATATATATATATACATTGGCTGGAGGAAAAACTTGGACTTCCTCTAAAAAGTTCTCGTGTGTGTGTGTGTGTGTGTGTGTGTGTTTTCTGAGGTTCTCGCGGGTATTTGTGTGTGGGTCTTTGGTTATTCGGGTTTTCTCCCACGTAAGATTGGAAGTATCTAAGCAACGTTTCGATGAAGTCTCATTCATCATCTTCAGGCTTGGTCTTCAGTTCTGTGCTTCTCAGAGTGATGTGAGCTTGCAGCTGCTTCTTCCTTTTAACTGCTAGTGGGGGTGTGACTTGATTGGGTGGGGGCTTGGCTGTGTTCTGATTGGGTGGGGGTGTGTTCTCATTGGTTGGGGGTTTGGCTGTGTTCTGATTGGTTGGGGGGTTGGCTGTGTTCTGATTGGCTGGAGGTGTGTTCTGTTCAGGTGGGGGCTTGGTTGTGCTCAGGTTGGTCTTAGTTGCTGGGGGATTTGAGCTGGTGAGCTGTGATCTTGCTGTTTGGCTTCGAGTTCGTGGTCGTGATGCATCTTCATAGTGGGGGGTCAGTTCGCTTCATGTATGGCTCAGACGGGTTTGAAGTGGGTAGTGATGCAGCTGCAGTGCGGCTTCTGGTCTGTGGTCATGTTTCATCTTCTGTGTGGGTGTGAGTCTGCTTTCTACGTGGAAGTATGGTGGTGGCATCTTGTGTGGCTCTCAGGGGTGTGGGTCTGGTGTCATTCTTCATGTTAGGTACAGAATGACACCAGACCCACACCCCTTAGACCACATAAGATGCCACCACCATACTTCCACGTAGAAAGCAGACTCACACCCACACAGAAGATGAAACACGACCACGGACCAGAAGCCGCACTGCAGCTGCATCACTACCCACTTCAAACCCCTCTAAACCATACATGAAGTGAACTGACCCCCACCATGAAGATGCAGCACAACCACGAACTCGAAGCCAAACAGCAAGATCACAGCTCACCAGCTCAAATCCCCCAGCAACTAAGACTAACCTAAGCACAAGCCCCCACCTGAACAGAACACGCCTCCAGCCAATCAGATCATAGCCAAACCCCCAACCAATGAGAACACACCCCCACCCAATCAGAACACAGCCAAGCCGCACCCAATCAAGTCACACCCCCACTAGCAGTTAAAAGGAAGAAGCAGCTGCAAGCTCACATCACTCTGAGAAGCACAGAGCTGAAGACCAAGCCTGAAGATGATGAATGAGACTTCATCGAAACGTTGCCTAGATACTTCCAATCTTACGCGGGAGAAAACCCGAATAACCAAAGATAGAATCTCATCTGCCATCATCAGGCTTCTGTATAGTGTTCGTCTGTGAGTTAGACTTTTACACTGGTTTCAGATTTAAATTTGGGGCAGCCTATTGCTGTGCCAGAATGGTTTTAGGCTGCCCCAAATTTAAATCTGAAACCACTGTAAAAGTCTAACTCACAGACGAACACTATACAGAAGCCTGATGATGGCAGATGAGATTCTGCTGAAACGTTGCTACAACTTTAAAAGCACCACTACTATGACGTGGGAAAATACCCGAACAAAGCTGAATGCCATACATGTAAGTACCCGCGAAAACTTAAGAATATATATATATATATATATATCTTTTAATTTCTCAGTTATATCATGTTCCCCCAGTGAAATGTTTTAATGTGACTGAGCATAAGTCTTGTGCTTTCATATTTTAGTGTTTCATTTCCAAAATGTCATGATTGTTCACAAGTTTCTTTCTTCTGTTTGATTTCCTTCGTTTTTCTCCAGGAGGTAGACCAGGTTGATCAGGTAGGATATATTGCTGGGAACTGATCCTAGCTATGTTGGCTTAGCTCAGTTTCTCATGCTGCTTCCATGTAAAATACAGTATTTCTACAGCTGGATTGAACATAACACCCATTCAGCAACTGGAACATGCAGTACTAAAATCCTTTTTTGACTGCGCAGCCTATCAGCATTTCATAATTTCTGCTTAACGCACTTCAGTACAGAGATGTAATGACAAAAGTTCTTTTCCTTCCTATTTTGTTTATTTTGTCTGTGGTTCTGTTCTTTGGATCTCATCTGAGGTTGCCTGGCCTAGCCTTTGTGGTCGGGAAAGGGTGAGATAGATCAGTACTTGATACTGCTTAGTGTCAAAACCAGTGACTAGGCAGTATCTGGGTGACAGTGTGTATTAAAGAATGTGTGCTCACACACATACAGATTACCAGATAATGCATACATCTAAGCTTTCAACATTTCATGACAACATGCTAAATCCATTTCATTAACAGCATTTGGAAAATTTAATATTTTGTCATTCAACTTGCAATTTAAAGCAGTTGTAACATGCACTATGTATTATTTGCAGTTTCATATAAATTCTTTGCAAATATCTGGTAACTGAGATATGTTTGGTTATTAGTTGGTACTGGTCTATCTAACAGAGCCTTTACAATGAAAGTTGAAATACAGGATGAATTTATGTTGATGTTTACAGCCTATTTTCAATATTTGCAGAAACAGAAGAATATTGCTGGCGCACTTGCTTTTTGGATGGCAAATGCATCTGAGTTGTTAAACTTTATTAAGCAGGATCGAGACTTAAGCCGAATCACATTAGATGCTCAAGATGTTTTGGCACACCTAGTTCAGATGGCATTTAAGTAAGAAAAACTAATTTATGCTTGTGGATCCGTTTTAATTTTTCTTAATGAGAAATTGTTTATTCTGATAAACAAATTCTAAATCTGTTTGGAAACAAAATAATATATGTTTCTCAAAGTGTAACTGTTCTGAAGTGTATTCTTTCTAATTTTTAAAATAATTTTGTTACATATACCAGCATAGTTACTATATTCTGAAAAATTATAAATTGTTGTATGATTATAAAAGAAACATTCAGTTTGGAGCTCTAGGGAGTATTCAGGAATATTGGATTAGCGTAGTATTTTAAAATTAAGGTAGCTCCCCCTCCCTAAAGGCAACCTGAAATTTAAAATACCTTCCCATCCCCCCAAAAGAAAAATCAGGAAAAAAATGTTAAATATATGAAATTCCTGTACACTGTCCACCTTTCCTAACTTGTTAAGTAGGGAAATCAATCAGTAATTCCTCCCACAAAAATAATAGTGCCATAAAATAAATTAAGTTGAGATACTTGTTAATTTTTTATAAATTTGTGCTGATCCAAATTTTAATATTTTAATTCAATTTTAGTGCCAGAATATTTCTATTTCTTGGAAATAATGTAACAGATGTTTCACAACTTGCGATATGTGTGTGTGTAGGCTGTGTGCACATGCGCACGCACACACACAATGTATGTAAGCTACTATAATACTTGTTTGAAAATAAGCACCACAGAACAATGGAACTTATTTTTGAGGTGATACATATAGGGAACCTCTGGGAGATGTAGATATTTCTGTGTTTGTAATGAAATTATTTTTCATAGCACTACAAGCTTGAACTTATTTGTCTACTATTCACCAGTTTCACACAATTTACTTTTTCAGATACTTAGTCCACTGTCTTCAGTCAGAGCTTAATAACTACATGCCTGCATTCCTTGATGATCCAGAAGAGAATAATCCTCAAAGACCTAAAATTGGTTAGAATATTTTATGTTATATTAATTATAACGTATGTTATCTTAACAAGACTGTGATAGCATAACGAGAATGTTAGGAAACTCTGCTGAGTATATTCATGCACAATAAGAAATATTTTATTTACCTATAAATAAAGACATTTATTTATTTAGGGAACTTGGCCACCTACTAAAAACCAGGTCATTCATTACATTATTGTTTGTGTGATATTAGAATGTTGATGTAAGTACATAAACTTACCTGTGGAGATGTAAATAAATATTATAATTATGCTCTAAGAGGGTCTTACAGTAAACTCATATATAACTTCATTGTGGAGAAAAGATACTTTACATAAACTTCAATGGTTTATATTATTTTACTGAAAGTGGAATAGTGGAATACTGAAATACTGTAGGATTTAGATGGTAGCATTACTAAAAAATATGTGCAAAGTTTAGAAGAAACTCAGTTAAACTTTGACGTGATGAGTACAGTTTTGGAATACCCAATAATAAAACTATATTGAGAAGTAATGAATAACTATAAATCACCAGTGGATTCCTTAATTAACTTGTTTATGGCTTAAATAGGGAAACATGTGACCTTTAATTCATTATAGATTGTAGATGCAAATAAGAAAAAGAATGCTGCTCCCATGTTTATATACTGTTTATGTTACAACTAAGGTAACAGATTTGGCGATTTGCCAATTATGCAATAGTAATAGCCAACTGCTTGTTTTTGTTTCTGAGAGTTAGAGTGTCAGAGAAAGCAGTAAAGGATTAAAATAATAAAAGCTTATTTTTATCCATATCAATATATTTGTATTATATATTACATTAATATTAAAAATTTATAATATAATGTGATATATTATAAAGTAATGTAAGATGTTCAATGTTATCGTTCTGTAATAAAGATTTCCATTTAGACTTTAGCTTTTGAAATTAACATAGTTGCATAGTTCCATTTAGAATTTATTGCTGAATAATTGTCATGTGCAACTTTTTTCTTGTAGATGATGTCTTGCATACATTAACTGGAGCCATGTCTCTGTTGCGACGATGTAGAGTGAATGCAGCCCTGACAATACAGCTCTTCTCCCAGCTATTTCATTTTATCAACATGTGGCTTTTTAACAGATTGGTTACTGATCCAGATTCAGGACTGTGTTCACATTACTGGGGAGCCATTATTCGTCAACAGTTGGGTCATATAGAAGCCTGGGCAGAAAAACAGGGTTTGGAGCTGGCTGCTGATTGTCATCTCAGTCGGATAGTACAAGTAGGTATTTGAGTATATTAGAAAAAAAATAAATTCACAGTCTTTTGAGACACATTCATCAAATTGTATAAGACTGTCTTTAATAAATAGCTTTAGGAAATTAGGAAATCCCCATATTTTTTGTTCAGTTCTGCCATATTATTGACCCAGTTTCTTTCTGTACCATAAACTCTGGTGCTTTTTGTTGAAAATTCTTAATTGGATGGAAATGTTTACGCATTATTTAATTGTGGATCTAATACTTATGAGTAGATTTCAGAATGTGCTATTTAATGTTCAGTCTGTATAGTATATGGGATTCCATAGTGTTTGATTTGTGCCTGATGCTTGCCTTTGTATATTTTTTTTTAATAAAAATTTTATTTGGGTTTTCACAAAACATAATACAAGTAAAATTTCTTTTTTTGAGAATAGCATGGTCCCGGGTTATCACTTCTCCATACGGACACAAATTCAATTTCATATTCATCTTTGTGTTCTATTCCATGTCTTATTACTATTAATTATTTCTCAATAATTTTTCCCTTCCCTTAGTTTTCTCAATCTTACTTTTAATTATCTCATTCCTTTCTAAATTCAATTATATGTATCTTTTTCTAAGTTTTGATATCTTTGTAGTCATTATATTTATACTTTTGTCTGTGCTGTTTCAATTTCATATTTTCTTTTCTCATTAAACAAAATTTTTCCCTGTAGTTACTAATTGAAGTAAAACACCTTTGTATCTTTTAATTTTTATCCATTCAACTCTTATTTAAGCTTCAATTTATATCTTTAAGATTATAACATTCAATATAACCCATAACTTCCAGTTGAATTCTGCTTGGTACATTCTTAAAATACACACTATATACTTAAAAAAAATTATATATATGTAACTAAAGCACTCATTCCATTCCAATTCAATTCTATCATTAATATTCATTAAAATCTTAACATCTTTAACATTTATTTTCAATTAAATATCATACTTCCTTGTGAACACTTATAAACTTTCCATAATTATTTTTTCCCATATTTCTCTTCACTTACATTTTTATAACACATTTATAATAATTAAAATGTTCCCCTCCTTTCCTAATTTCATTCTCTCATTCTCTTTATTTCATTTATTTATTAAACATTCCATTACATTACAATGAGTATTTTATCTATTTTAATCATACTTGTTTCATATTTTCAAAGTTCATTTCTATTTCTAATATAACATATTCTAATATATCTTATGTACCCTTGCAGAATCCCCCTTTCAATTAAGTTTTCACCCATTATCTCTGTGTCTTCTAAATAGGCTTATACTAAATAGGCTTAATCCTTGTACGTTTTCCCTGTTTCTCTATGTCCTGTTTCTGTCCTTGATAATTTCTTTTCCTTTCCCTCTTCCCCCTCTTCTCCCTTCCCTTTTTGACCCCTTGTCTCTCTAAACCCGATTCTCCCTTCTGTAATCCTCTCTTCTGTTTCTTCCTGGTGTTGTAATTACTTTTCAAACTATTCTTTTTTGGGGTTATTTTTTCAGATCTTAAATTTTTCACTCTCTTTCCCCCCTTTCCTTTCTTTTCCCCACATAGAAATACTTGGTCATTGAAGATGGCTTCTTCTTTATCCCGCCCTTCTTGTTCTAACATGCATTTCTTGTTGTTTCTCATAGTTCAGGATCTCAATTTCTAAAAATTGAAATACGAAGCCAAAAGAACCTCTTCCTTCTTGTGCATCTTCTTTCTGTTTTTTAAGTTCCATTCTCAATTCTTCCAAGAGCGATACCATTTTAAAAACTTTTAAACAACCACCCAATTAATTTTAGTCCTTTAGATCCAATAGCCAAAAATCCAAAAATCACCAAGTAATCCAAATAATCCAAAGCTGTTTCTTCTTGCTTCTTTTTTCTACTTTCTCTTCCTGGGGTTCTCTCATCTTGTTACAAAGTTTCAGTTAAAATGTTTCTTTTAGGAATCTTGTTAAAGTTTCACTGTTAATTTCTTTCACTTCCAGGTGGTCTCCTCCATTTTTCCAGATCTCACTCTTTAGTTTTTTCCCCTTCTTTTAAAAGTTTTTGAGAATCCAGAAATCTTTATCATCCCTTTGACATTTTATTTTCAGTTTAAATACCTGTTAATGTCAAAGTGGATTTTTGCCAGTTTCTTGCTTAAATCTCTTAGTTGTCAATATAGCGAAGGAAAGAAAAAAACCCAAATCCTTTCCCTTCCCTCTCTCATTCACCACTTCAAGTCTTCTTTGGGAACAATGTTGTTCTTTATCATTCAAATTCCAGGATTCAACCCGGTCAACCAAAACTTTCTCTTCTTATCTTCCTCCTGCACATTCTTTTCTGGTCAAGTTCTTCTTTGAGGGGGCCATGTCTGACCACTGCTGCAACCGCTTTCGGGAAGGGGAGTAATGGCCAGCTGGGGAGGAGAGATGCGACTCTCCTTCACCCTGCTGGCAGTCTCTCCCCTCTTCATCACCTCTACGGGGTGGCTTAGCCCTGAAACCAGCCGGCTCGGGGCGCTCCAGCGTTGAGCACAGATCGAAACTGCGCATGATCGTGGATTTCTGTATGTCACCAAAGAAGCTCAACCGGAAGGCCTTTATTTGCCTTTGTGTATTCAGAACTGTTAGGACAGTTTGTCTAAGTATGGCTGGTTTTTCTGTGCAGTTTTAAAGGGATGGTCTGAAAAGTTGAAAAATCTAGTAAATTTCACAATGTTACTGATTTTTGGTTCTTCTAGACTAGACAGTTTTAGGCCTTGGATTGTACTTCATATTCTGTTCTGTACTGTATTTCCATTTCATTGTGCAAAAGCTCTGCTGATTCTAAATTGATGTATGCTTTTGGTAATTGGTTGGATAAGTCTATATAGCATACTTTGTGACATCAACATATTTTGTACTATTTCAAATTATTTTGTAATATTATTTTATAATATTTAATATGTTATAAGGATTCATGGCTTGGGGAGGGGGTTGGACTAGAAAACCTCCAAGGTCCCTTCCAACCCTGTGATCCTATGATTCTATTTTTACTATGCAAACAGCATGAAATGATTTCTGACAAAGCCCCTTCTTTCTTTCTGCAACTGTCATTTTTAAGTTATGGATGGAGGCATTGTTTTTCTTCTTTTTCCTCCCAAGTGGAGCTGTCTTGATATTTTTCTGCTAGTGCAGAAATTTGCATCAGAGCTTTTCTGCATGGTTAGTGTTTTTGAACAATATAACTAAATCCTACTGGCTTTTTATACATGCACAGTGCAGAGATAAAATAGTTTCCTGACTTGTATTTTAGTGTCACAGGATGGCAGCTATCTGATACATTACTGACACAGAGGTAGAAGCCATTCTAACCTAGGCAGGAAAATTTCCTTTGTTTCTTGTCAGTCAGAACGCAAAGAAAGACATATCCTTGGTTGTTGCTAAACTGAATCTTTTCAAACTCACTTCATGTTTTGGTGAAGAATGTGGGAACTTTTGATAAAGGAAAATAAAGAGACCTTGCTATTTAGCAAAGGGAAATCATGCAGCACAATTTTCAATGTGAATACATTATTAGTGCACAGACACTTTGAAAATCCTTTCCTGTTGGGTCTGTCTTCTGGCAACCAGAAAGGATATGGTAATCTCAAGTTCTATTTATTGTTCCATATATATTTAATAAATGATAAGATGGGATGCTGTGCAGCCAAGTGCCAGCTTCAAACATATTTAATTTTAAAAATGTCTCTTGACCTCTCATGACCCTCATAAATTAGGAGATCTATCTCTTTTGGATGTTCTATTTTATTGACTATTTATTTCAATAGTCATTTGATGTATATGATGTTTATTACATTCATATTTACAATCATATTTTGTGAACCACTCTTATTAACTACCTTTTGGATGAAAAGAGAATTTTTTAAAATCATAAACGTGAACTAAATGCAAAGTTGGAGTTACTTGGCTTATAAAAATTTCCTTAAAACAATTTTCAGTATAAATTTGCCTGTCAAATTTCCATAGAAATGTGGTGATACACTTTTAATTTAGCTTGGAATGAATATATACTATACGTCTTGCAGTTCATTCCTAAACAAACACAAATGATGAGGAACAAACAAAACTCAAGCATTTTTGATGATTAGGTTTGTGGTATGTAATGTTAAACCAATCCAAAGTAGATCTACTTATAATCATTTTTTTTTTCTAGGCAACTACATTACTTACTATGGATAAGTATTCTCCTGAAGACATTCCTAATATTAATAGTACCTGTTTTAAACTCAATTCTTTACAACTGCATGCATTGCTACAAAACTATCACTGTGCCCCAGATGAGCCATTTATCCCACCAGTAAGTTAATCTTATTTTTAAATTTGGGGAAGGTGGGTGATTGAAGGGCATTAAATAAAATACAGTGGAAATTATATGGCAGTGAATGAAAACTTCTTTACTTAAGGAAGCTAATACTAATATTGAAAACATAGTTTTTAGTTAGTGAGGGTTTTTTATTGTGTGCATGATACTTTTCTTTACAAAGAATATATAGGTAGGTCTCACCTACTGCAATTGGGGTTGGCAATTCTGTCATTACGTGGTACAGACGTTAAATGAAATATGAGATGTTACCAGCTTAAGACATCAATGCCAGCTGCTTATTAGGCCAATCACCATGGGTCATTAAGTGCACTGCCATCTGATCACAAGTTATGACTTCCTGCCAGGTTCCTCACTGACTTTGCTTGTTGGGAACCAGCTGTGAAGGTCACAAATGGTAATTGTGTGACTGAAGGATGGTGCAAACATTGTAAATGTGGATTGCTTGCCAATTGTCCAAATAGCAATCATGTGGCCTCAGGGATGCTGCAGTGGCCACAACATTAAAGGCAAGTCATAAGTTTGCCTTTTTACATCGTTGCTTTGAACAGGCACTGAACAGGTGGCCAATAAGTGAAGACTAACCATAAAAAAAATTGTCTCTGAATTATGTATTCACTATGGTACATTTTACAAGGTCAGAAACCTTTTAAATATGTACAAAATTAGAGCTATTTGAGGAGATGATCCAGAGCAACTGTTACATCCAATCTGAATATATATTCTGTGCTAAGTAAAGAGTTCTCCATAGTCATGTTGTTATTCTAGTTCTGCTAGCTTTTGTTGATTAGATGGCTATTCTCTGTTCAGAAGATCTTATGGTCCTAAAATTTGGAACTTTATTTCTTATTTAATGATCCAATGCTTATTTTTTCAGCTTGTATTTTCTGACACTGATATCCTCACTTAACAACAATTTGTTCAGCTGTTGTTTGAAGTTGAAATGGCATCAAACAAATAGAGAGTTATGACCAGTCCTCACTAAGTTATACAGTCAACTCAATAGCAATGAAAATTCTGAACCCAAGGGTCATTAAACAAAGGCTATCTGTATTTAGTTTATCCATTTCCTTGAACAATCACTAGAACAGTGATTATAGCCTAAATATTTTCTTCTTGATATTTAATATTCCTGAAATATATCTTACCAAATGAATTACTCTTGATCTCTGAATCAATTAATAACATGACTAACTCCAGAAAGCAAAAATGTAGAATTCCCTTGCCTTGATTTCCATGTATAATTCTGTGTATTTTTCTCTTTCCACCAGGAATTAATAGAAAATGTGGTAGCTGTTGCAGAAAATACTGCTGATGAACTAGCTCGTAGTGACGGTAGAGAAGTACAGTTAGAAGAGGACCCTGATCTTCAGCTTCCTTTTCTTCTGCCAGAAGATGGTTACTCATGTGATGTTGTCCGAAACATTCCAAATGGATTACAGGAATTTTTAGATCCACTCTGCCAAAGAGGTTAGCTTTTTTTAAAGCTTGCATTTATGTAGAAATTACATGTCAGCCCTCCCAGGTAAACCAGACAGGAAACATGACTAGATGAGAGCTAAATCTACTTTGTTTAAAGGCTACAGAACCTTGAAAGTCTGAAGGTACAAACTTTCCACCACCACCTTTAAAAGTCTGGTCAATTAGGGTAGGTTCTTCCTAAGTTTCATTCCCTGACAATTAAGCAACTGCAGGCTCCTCCCCTTCTTGACTGAATGTTTCCTAGCAGCATCTCTTTTTCTCATCCCCAGTAATCATCCACAAATTATCCAATTTGTTTTAGTGCAGTGATATTTTTATATCATCCTGAGAGCCATCTTTACACAGTTTTAGTTTCTTGTGCTGGTTAATGGCTACAATAAAGTAATTTATTTGTACTTTTAGTGCCTGTTTTGTCCAATATTTTTATTACTCTGTTGTACATCACCCAAAATCTATGGTTTGCTATAGATTATAATAAATGGATTTACCAAATGGATGCCCAATATTTTTTTTTAGTAATGAATCCTTTATGGCAGGGGTGTCAAACTTGTGGCTTATGGGCCAGATGCATCATGTGCTGGCCACGCCCACCCCTGGTTTACCAAAGGGGAAAAAAGTTCTGATACGTCATGTGATGACAACATGATGGCGTGAGTTTGATACCTCTGCTTTATGGAGTAAGTTTTTGGAGGTTTATCTAGTGTTCTAATTAACTTACTTGAGCATAAATAAAAGTCTTGTTATCCATTAACTTTTTAATTTAGCTTTTTGCAGGTTAACACCTCATCCACGCTCACCAGGAACTTGGACAATATATTTTGAAGGTGCAGATTATGAGAGCCACCTGTTACAAGACAATGCAGATTTGGCAAGTATTCATATTACAGGAGAGACAACAGAAATATATATGTTAAACTATGCAATGAAATATGAGATTTGTACTAATGTGCATCATAATGAAATATTTAAAAATTAGAATGTAGGATTTCCCAACTTTTTCTTACAGTGGAAAAAAAAGCATTCCCCCAATAAGTCATTGTTGTTGTTTTTCTTACCCTTAAGTGCTAGAATAATTAAGACAGCAGGATAACGTCAATGTTAAAAAAAAATCAAAAGTATTTCTCAGTAAGTGCTCTAGCCAGTTCTCAATATTTTGTCTTTATTTTGTTTCATCAGGCTCAGCCACTGAGGAAAGAACCTGAAATAATTACTGTAACACTAAAGAAACAAAATGGGATGGGACTAAGCATAGTTGCTGCTAAGGTACTAAATTATTTTTTTAAAAAAAAGTTTTCACTAATGCTGGTATTAGAATAACTATTTTATTTTTTGGGCAGCTGCTTTTCATTACAGATGAGACCCAGGAGGGTGTCTCTGTCTTAATAAAGAGGCTGGCTGGTATGGGAGCATGTGGTGATGCCCATCATGATATTTCTTGCTTTCTAAAGATAAAAGGCAATGCAATCTCACTAGACTTTTCTGTTACATGTAACTGAAATCTCTTAATATGAGAGAAACAGGGAGTTTCCCATATGGAAAAAATAATAAGTGCCATATATTGTATGGCATAACTTTTTTCCACATGAGAAGAGCCTTTCTTAATTCTGAGACACTCGCAGACCAGCTCTTTACCTCACAGATGACTAAAGGTAGGATACCAAAAGCTGAAAATCACTTAAAGATGCAGAATGGCTGCTCAGGTGAATGGCCACAAACTTAAGCTTCCCAAGCTTTCATGTGTCTAAGCTCAATACAACAGGATTGTTTGGACACTTGGTTAAGATCAGCATTTTTTTCTCACAAACGAATATCTGTTTTGTTTTTCTTGTTTCCACTGCCCCTAGCAAGTGGAAACAAGAAAGTGGAATTAGAGACAGTTTTTGTTGATGTTGCACCTGGAAGTTGAAACCCTCGTCAATTTAGCTAAAACATGAATTGATGATTATAGATTAGAAACTCATCCTCCCTCAAATAAAATAAAATCAGGAAGAAAACAACAAACTAGTTCCATATTGTTGTCAAGAAACCACATGGATGTGTTCATCAGATTGTATTCAATTTACGAAAGGCTTTACTTTTAATGTACCTCATTGGTTATGCATCTATATTGTCCTAGCAAGAAAGAAGGCGTGCTTGTTGATTTTCAAGTTTGTAGCAACCTGAGTGTAATAAAGTAAATTCTTGACTCAACAGTTTTCACCCAGCAGATGGTGCACTGCTCCAGTATTGAAAAATACTAAATTCATGTAACTAAAAATAAAGCACCCCCAATTCAATGTGCTGTTTGAAACTTCATTTTTAGATATATTCGGTAAATGTATTTTATTTATGGGTATTTTTATTTATTTATATCCTCAGTTTTATGTATACAGTGTTTAGCTCCCAAAGAAAAGATGGGATATAAATCTAATCAGAAAATAAATAGAAATGAACAAATAAAATTTCTTGTTATTGATTTTTAAGTTCACATGGATCACTTGGTCTGATATTTATTTTACTTAAACAGTATGTAAATAATTTCTAAATGTTATTTTGGCAGTGATATTGCTTTTGTGCACCACTTAAATGAATTTGCTATTTTTTTGTCTCAAAATCTATTGATTCACTGAACATTTGGCATTAAGGTACAAATAGAATACATTGTAAGGTTATCTCTGACTTCTAAGGGTGTTTGGTTTTGAAGAGTTCCTAGTATAATTTATTAACAAGTGAACAATTTTACTAGCCTTTTTGAAGCAAGACAAAAATTAGCTTGTGGAATGAGGCAATGGAACAAGCTACAAGCTTGATACGTTATTCTGTTCTAGGCTCCCTAAAATTTCTATTAATCTGATTAATTGATTAATTTTTGTTTATTTATCAAGAAGCAGGTTTTGGGAAAGAATCAACAGGGAGTCAGGACTGTTTTTCTCTTGTAGCCAAGATTCCTTTAGTTTAGAATTAAAGCTTAGTTAAAGTAACCTTAGTAGATGAGAAGTACATTTTTCTTTTATAATTTTAATAGATTTAATGTATAATCATCTTAAGTATTTTAAATGGCTCTTAAATATTCTGTAATAAAGAGTTGATAAATATAAACTTTCTGCTAAAGAGATGGTACTTTTAGATGCTATTATCTAAAATTAAAGAAGAAAAAAATGGCAAAGGGATGTCATTGGTCTTCATATATTCTGGAGTGGCATTTTAGCAGTTGAGAAGTATCTGGCAATTTGAAATTTTTGATTTGGTGCCTTGTCGACTAACCAAATGCAAATATTTGGCTGCTTTTTAAAACAAATTTCTGAACTAATCAATTTTTTAATAAATTCAATCACTACATCACTTTTATGTTTGGAATAGTGAGATTCTACTAACACTGCTAAAGAAGACTATATTTCTAATTCATAATATTCCTGATATAATAACTACAATACCCAACCACTTTTTAGTTAATGGGGATTAACCAAATCTGTCATTAATGGTGAATGACAAAGATGTGGTATTGGATCAAGTGCCTAACAGGCCAGCTATGTTTGTGTTAGCATATTGTTTACAATATTGGCAATGTATATGAGCAGAGCCATTCTGAGCTGAAGGGCAATAGTTATAATTCCAGTCTGTTCTGAGTAATTTCCTCAGAATTGTTCACTATTGCTGTGATGATTTCCAGTGGCAAACTAGTTGGTGACACTTAGATGGTTGCGTACCCATAATAGTACCAAGAAGCACACTTTGGGTGGCAGAAATTGGCTTATTTGGGGTTCAAGGATAATAAGGCTCTGAGAGTGAGGGCAAAATTTAGTAGTATTATGTCTAAAATGTGTTTTGATGTTAAATGTTGCTTAACTTCCAACCACACTATGGTTACATTTTATGAAATCCAGATGAGTTGGAAGCAGTGTGTGCATGCAGTTTACTTTAGAAATATATTACTTGGGGGAGGAGGGAGGGAGGGGAGGAGCTAGCATTTTGATTTCTTCAAATCTGAGAGCCAGCACTTTACTTCCTGTTTAATTTTGATTTTCTATATCTTGTACAATCGAGTGATTGATTTTTTTCTAGGCAGTATCTTTTTTTTAATAAAGCTTTTAAATGAAAATCAGAGTAGCAAAGCTGTGTATGATTTGGACTATTATATCAATTGTAGCTAGTGTTGATAGATGTTATGCAGCATCAATTCCTGGCCAAATTATCCTGCTGGGTGTTTTGGAAAATCTAGCAGACTGAAAGTTGTGGTTAAAATCTAAGAAACAAGTGAGGAGTTATATTTTCTGGAGTTATAATGTGGTTTTCAGTCGTTGGAAGAACAGAATCCTTGGTAAGTCTCTACAGAGAAAGTTTCCTTGTAAACTTATAGTTTTAATATTCTTCCTAATCTTCTATTTAATCTAAAATTGTTAGCCAAATGAATTTTTAGAGCACTCTTTTTATAACATTACTATCTATTTGAAGCTATGGCATTACAAAAGCAAATGAATTTGTACATGAAGCTTGTTCCTATTATCTGATATGAAATGAAAAGTACAGTGGCAGGATTTAATTTCTGTAACTTGTAAGTAACCATTATTATATTAAGTTTGAAAGATCAGATCTAATTTAAGCACTTTTCATGTTACTTGATAAAATGGAAGTGCATTTAAATCCTGGATATACAAAAATTGAATAATTTGACATTAATAAATAAAAGAATTAAGAGACTGCAATGTTCCCATTTCATAAATTTTCATGTGAGTAAAATAAATGTTGGCATCATTTTGATTCTGATGTTAGAAAGTATGACATTATTTGATTCTGATGTTAGAAAGCAAAAGTATTTTAAAATGTCTTAATAGGTTATTTAATAGATTGACAACCAATTTTATCTGATCACATTTGCTATTCTTTGTTTTCAGTAGCTTTTACAAAGAAAGGGTGAAGAAAAAAAGAAAAAATCAGTTTAAAATGATTGAAATTGTAGAGAAAAGCGGGGTGGGTGGGTGGGGAATTAAATGGGAAACTTGAAAATTATTTTATATTAAATAATCTTTAAAAGCCAAACAAAAAGGCTTAACCTTATCTGTGCTCTCTCTCTCTCTCTCTCTCTCTCTGTGTAGATGTCTATCTGTCTCCTGTGTATTTTTATGCATGGAATAGTATAACTAGGAAACAGTATAATGTGAGGCATGCTTATTTGTAGGCATGTGTATATATACCCACAATAATTGTGTTTAATATTCACAGCTGAAGCCCTATTTTTATTCCAATTCATAAAAAAGATACAATTGCACTTGACTTCTAAACCTTTCCTCTTTTTAAAGTGCTTGATCCCATTTAATTTTCTTTAAAGTAAGATTTGTCTTACTTTTCCTTTCAATTTGTCTCACTTAAATTTTCAGTTACTATTACATTCTGTTTAGTAGCCTCTCTCAAATAACATATAGAAGCTGGAAATAAGAGTATTTAATCACTTTTTAAATCTCGGAGATAAGTGACAATTGTACACACACTTGGGGGAAGCAGATAAGTTCATAAGATAGAAATAAGACTTTCCTCAAAATTTGTAACATAACCACTCACCAGAGGGAGGAGGCAGGCCATTTTCACCTGAATTGCTTCCTCTGTACTCCCTTTCATCATCTAAAAACTACCTATACTGTACAGATTATTAGGAAGAAATAGGAAATTAATAAAATAATATCTAATAGAAGAATCTTTACCATTTATAAGGAGCTATTATGAATAAATTTGATTATGTTTTGGGATATATCAGGATTTTATAAATGTAGTGGAATTATTTTTTTTTCTAGTTTAGTTCTGGAGGGGGTAATTTTTAAAAACTTTTACAACTGGTTTCTTTGTAGCTTGAATTGCTGAGTGTTCATGAAAAATATTTTTTTTCATTGCAATATTAAAACATTCTTCTGGCTATTAGCTTACTAGCTACTTGGAATTCATCTCCAATGTTACACATGAGATTTCTAATTATGAATATTAACCTTGTTCTACTCTGCCCATTCCACTGCAACTGAGTTAATTAACATTTACCATCAATATTTCCAATGAAAGGGATAAGGCTGTTAAGCTTGTGCAATATTGTACTTTGAATTTGATGACAAAAATCATTTTGTAGGATGTAGAGGTATATACTTGCCTTATCAGCAACTCTTTAAAGTACTGTGAGCTTTACCAGGATTGTTGTGATGCACTTCTCTTCATATACAAAATGTTCCCTATTTCCAATAAAGTACTGCAGAGATAATTCTTCATTGATCTTCAAAGAATGCTGCAGGGAACTCTTTTCTCCTTATATGCTTATTAAATACTGAGTTTTGTGTAATTCTGCAGGATCATCTTTTTATTGCACTCACCTGAAATGTCAAAATGTTTAAGGAAAGCAGAATCTTATTCTGATTGAACATTATTTTAAATGAAATGTGAATCTACAAAGCATGATGGGAGTTGATATATTCCAGTGGTAACAGCTATTAGAAAACCTTTAATGAATAGATTAATCTTGTGGCTGTGAGTAACTTCTCTGTGAAAATGGTCAACCCATTCATCATCAGAGTTGGTTCAGGTGATTTACTTGCTCCCTTTCTTCTCCACCATTGCACAGGTGTCTTTCCCAAAGCTGTATACTCTGTGGAAAAAGACAATCATCACAGACAACATATACCATTTTTAGACTAAATGCATTCAGAGTTTTTTTTTAACTTAGAAACATTGTTAGAAACATGTACATAGGTTGTCTAAGCTCCTCAGACTGTCAGGAATTACATGTTTGCATTGGCCTCTATTGGAGGAAGGAGCAACTCTATTGCAAATGCTACTATTTGCACCCCAGCTTCTGTAAAGGAAATTTCTCATACTTGATGTCCATAACCAAAAGAATAAAAAATACAGTACAGTTAGTTGCCAAAGGTCTGACTTAAGTGCAGGTAGTCCTGTTGGCTCCCTCAACTAAGAAATTGAGATGAACACTGCCTACTAGAGTTGGATATGACTGGACAGGGGAAATCATTACATTTAGGAATAATTTACCTTCAAATTTAATAGACTGACTTCCAGATATGCAATTTCTTTCATTCCAATCTGAAATACAAAAACTGCAATAGTGGCTATCTTTGTTAGAATTCTTAAAAGTCTGTAAAATGCTTTATACATATGGTACTTGAGATGGCTTTATTACTGACATTGAGATGATGCATAAGATGATGGTAAATTCTATAGAAGTGTGTAAAATATTGCTGGAAGGAATATACCTCTCCAGACATTGCTAGCTTGATTTCTCACCATCAGTCATTGTTAAGCAATGCTACTTATTTTACTTTGTTGCTAAAAATGTGTTGTCTTCTGTAGTGTGTTATAGTAAATGCATTACATTCTATAATACATTTATAGTTAAATATATTTCCTAAGATTGCTTCAAAAAATTACATTGTGATCCATTTGATGGATATTTGTAAATAAGAGAATCTAAATCAGTTCGACCACTCTCTTATAAAATGTCTTTATGATTATAGCCTTAGCATTTATTTATTTTTTAAATTGCTTCATATCTTTTTAGGGTGCTGGTCAAGATAAACTTGGCATCTATGTCAAATCTGTGGTAAAAGGTGGTGCTGCAGATGTGGTTAGTATTATTTGTAATTATTGTAAAAAAAATTGTTTAGTGTTTTAATTTCAAATATTTCTAAACTGCATGAAATCTGTTTTCATGTCGTGAAATAATGGAACTCTTACTTTGTCAAATATGTAACCAGGATGGTCGATTGGCTGCAGGGGATCAGTTGCTTAGTGTGGATGGGCGCAGTTTGGTTGGACTTTCTCAAGAAAGGTATATCATACTCTCTGGAAATTGTAAACATAGTAGCAGAGATTTGTACATGATGTAAAACAGGTGTGACTTGTTTGTTTTCTGTATTTTTTCTTCTTACCTAGTTTATGTTTCTCCATCATAGCTCAATATATTATTGCTCATACCACAAGGGCTGAAATGAATCATTTTCACGCAGAACATTTTTAGTATAGATATATATGGTAGGGCCTAGAATAACTTGCTGCAGCCATTTCGTTGTGCCCATCTTGCTGCGGCCAACTCACCAAGGGACAACTCACCATAGCTAACTCCATGTGGGATAACTCAATGCTATAAATGTTATCCATCACTGTTTCTTTGACATTATTTCTTTGTCATTATTCTGACATTAATGTCAAAGAAACAGTGGAGGATAACATTTATGGTATTGAGTTATCTCACATGGAATTGCCTGCAGTGAGTCGTTCTGTGGCAACTTGGCTGCAGCGAGTTGGCCACAGTGAGATGGCCGTGGGGAAATGGCTGCAGTGAATTGTCCCATTCCTTCCATATATGATTGTGCTTAAAACTTCATGAACCCTTTTGATTTTTCAAATTATGCTTCCTCATTTATTATGGAAAATGGTCCAAAGCTACCCTACAAATTTGTGTCTAACAGAAGTATGTGGGCAGCAATTTATTGTTTCCAGTGTCTTTTAATCACCTTAACCACTACATTAAGATTTCAATAGAATTTTCTGGTATAATTCAAAATTTATATTCCATCAATGATGGCAAGCCATTTCTGTCCAGAGGTAGCAAAGCAGGCTTAAACTGCTTTCATACTGCCACTGTATGATTCTGGCAGTTACTCCAATTAAATCATGAGCCTTGAGCCACTCTGCCAAAATTAAAGAGGATTTATTTGAAGATAATGTTCTATGTCCGGCACTAACCTGGGCATAGCCAACTCTGAGATACGTAATTCACTGTCACCCTTGATCCTGTTTCCCCACCCCCCCCCACCCCTCTGGGTGTATCATCCAACAAAAAACGTCCATAGCCAAGAGTCATCAGTCATGATCTCCAATTAGATTTTTTCGAGGCAGAAGCTTCAGCCATCTAATCAGTCTTTGAAGAAAATATGAACAGAATGTACTTTCAATTTCACAGTGTTGCCTGCTCTTTGAAACCCCCCCCTTTCTGTTGTCAACTATAAAACATGTACACAAAATGTTTTATGAGTTGACACTATGTTTTACACATGGAGTAAAAATTCATATGATGGAATACAATGTTTATCTTTAGCCAAACATAATGCTTTTTATTTAAGCCAAAAAGTTCTATTTTAGTCTCATCCATCCATAGAACATACTTCCAATAGGTTGGCTTTTCCACAGGGTCTTTCACAAATTGTAGGCAAGTATCGGTGTTCTTTTTTGAGAATAGTGGCACCTTTGCAACACTTCCATGCATGCTATTGTTATTCAGTGTTCTCCTGATAGTGACTCCTAGGATTTGAGTGGGAACTCAAGGTCATAGGTCATATTTATGAAAAAATAATTAAACAACAAAAGGGTTCACAAACTTTTAAGCACCTGTTGTAGCTTGCAGTATTTCTGGAAGTTATAAAATGAATAAGATATAATATTACTGAGTAATATACTTGAGCATTGTATTGCAGATTGTAGTATCACTATTAGAATTTTAAGGACAATTAAACAAATTGTAACTTATTGGATCATTGTTTCATTTTCTTACCTAATAAAGAGAACAGAATGACAATGTGAGCAAAAATACAGTGGGAATGGGAGCAACTTCTGACTTCCTGTCGACTTCCCCATTGATATTCCTTGTGGGAAGCTGGCAATAAGCATCAGAAATTGCCCTTTCCCTTCCCTTCCCTTATGAAGCAGCATTTAGCTCTGTTCAAAACAGATACAAGCATTTCAGTAGTATATAAATAAGTTCTTTTTGCTGGGTTATGAAAAAGATATGGCATAATCCACTTGTTTTTACTATGATACTCCTTATAGAACCCAAGGGGCCTCACTAGAACTAAAACAAATACCATTGTTTATAAATGAGTCTTAGGCACATAATTATGGCAAATAAAAAATTAACATTTGATTTCAGGTGGTTTGTACTCAAATATTAGAAAATTTTATTGAGATATGGAATGGAACAGGGCTTTTCTGTTTCTGTTTCAAACTTGTTTCAGGCAGAATGTTTGGGACCAAAGGGAAGAGCACAGAAAAGTGCCAAAGGCATCAGTAACTATAACTGAAGGCAGACAGGAAAGAGAGAGAGAGACAGGAAAGAGAGGGAAGATCAAGAGATGCACAGGCTAGTGAAATATTTTAAGCAACAGAAGTGAGAGAAAGTATGCTTTGTACTTCCTTGCTAAAATTATTCCAGGGTCCTTGGAAGTTTGGCTTTGGCCAAAACCCAAAGTGACAAGAACATTCTGATTTTTTTTTCCTGCTAAACTTAGCCAGATAGAAATTATTTGCTAAAATGACAAAATTATTTACTAGGATTTAATGTGTTTCTTATGTTTCTTTTCTATTTTATAAATGGTTCTATGGGATTCCTTTAAATAGTTTATTTATATTCATTGTGTACATTTTTCTACTGACTAAATGCTTCGAATTTGCTCTACAATAATTTGTTATTACTGGTTCTTGCAAACTCACCATTTTATTTCCAAATCTTACTCAGAGCCGCAGAACTGATGACAAGAACAGGATCAGTAGTCACACTCGAAGTGGCAAAACAAGGAGCAATTTACCATGGTTTAGCAACACTGTTAAATCAACCATCTCCAATGATGCAAAGAGGTAAACAACTAAAATACATTTGTCCACAGATAAAATCTACATTAAAAAATTGTATAAAAATAAGGCACATTCAAATACCTAGCATGTGATCTGATATGCTAATTGTTCTCTCTCTCAAAAAGGTTAAATGACCTTCTAGACCTAGTTAAGTTCTGCTCTAAGCAATGATATGGAATTGGCTTGCCACTTCCTTTTTCTAAGATGTTTTTTCAACGTTCCAGATTAGCATACTACTGGAGAATTTTCCAGTGGTCTCCATTTGGTACAAACAAAAATCTTGGAAAGCTTTTTCAGGATTAACCTGCTACTATTTGCTTTTGAACATCCATGAGAGGACTTGCAAGTATTAATTTGCAAGCACCTTATTGTTTACTCTTAAAATCTTACAGAATTCAATGGGATGCTTAGAATTAATTCAATGGGATGTTTAGCATTCCATGTAGGATTGCCCTCTTAATTGACTGGGATTTATATCCTCAGAATAATAACAATACTCTTTTCTCAATTTGTTGTTCTTAAAAGGGGATTATAATGATTTGATGAAAAAGTAGAGATTTGTGCTGTAAAGCAATTTGAATGTTAAGAGGTTTTATATAAAGATGTCTGTTTTTTCTAATGATCTTATTTGGTATAAAATTAGTCTGAAGTCAATTTGTGTAGTCTACTACTGTGGGTGAATTTTAGCTGTTCTTGAAACTCTCAATGATGTTTTCTAACTAGAGAACATGGTTATAGTTTTAGTAAGAAACTAGGAATTATAACCTGGAGCATTGTGTAGGTAGTATAGACTGAAGAAAGTATAGAGCATTCCATTTGAGTTCTATAGGACTAGGAAATCCAAGCAAATTTGTAGCTATTTTTTTTTAATCTGCCTGACTCTACTTACATGAATTTTGCTTTTTGAAACTGTACATATGAAAAGGGTTAAAGAAGAATTTAGAAATGGGGTCTCTTCTAGCTTCATTGCAGACCAGATGAATTATTATGTCTCTGTGTCTGTCCCTCTCCGTCTCTCCCTCTCTCTCATACACATTCATTGTTCAGTTTCAGATCGTCGTGGCTCAGGTAAACCCCGTCCAAAGAGTGAAGGTTTTGAGCTATATAACAATTCTGCTCAGAATGGATCACCTGAAAGCCCTCAGATGCCTTGGACAGAATATAATGAACCAAAGAAATTACCAGGGGATGATAGACTGCTGAAAAATCGAGCTGATCACCGATCTAGTCCCAATGTAGCAAGTAAGCAAGCATCAGCTTACAACTGTTTTTGTGAATTAAGACCTGAAATAAGTCTAAACATTGGAATTTATATAACTATCATATAAATTAAATTAGTAAAACTGAAATTTATTTTTGTATTAATTATTTAAATAATCTATATGGCTGCACCACTCAAACAATGACTGTGGATACTGCATTCGGTATTCCCAGTATGCTAGACTCGGGAACAAATTTAGATGAATAATTACATTCATAACCACCACCACCCCCAAACACACACACACACAGGAACTCAAAGCCAAAGGGAAATATCCAAATTTTATTGCGCTTCTGAAGATTGACAGGGTTAGGGCCAGCCACATCTTATGGGGGAGACTATTCCAAAGGGTTGGCACCACGGTGGAAAACATCGCCAAAGAAGAGCTAATAAGTCCTGTAGGCCTTGCTTTCCTTGTTTGAATGTTGATTTTACATTTGTTAACATTTAAATCTCTTTGCTCTCAATAGATCAGCCTCCAAGTCCTGGGACCAAAAAGGTTTATACTGGAGGAACTACAAATAAGATAACTTCAGTATCTACTGGAAATCTTTGCACAGAGGTTAGAAGTACTGAAAAAAACTTTACCTGTGAATATTTATAAAAATGCTTGATATTGATTTTTTTTTTAACATCTATAAATGATATTTCTATATTTACACAGGAACAGGTACTACCGGCTAGACCTGAAGCATATCCAATTCCAACACAAACTTATACCAGAGAGTATTTCACATTTCCAGCCTCCAGGTCTCAAGATCGAATGGGTCCCATTCAGAATCAATGGGCAAGTTATGAAGAAAAGCCCCAAATTCCTGCTGAAAGTAATCACTATATCAATAGTGCAAATCAGGTTAGAAATAATTTGTTTCATCATATTAGTAGTTTGGAGATTGTAGATAGAATAAGAATTATAACTAGGACTGGTCTAGTATTACATTGTTTTAAAAATACCTTCATATTTTATCCAATTTTACTGTCTCTAAAATATAGTATTTGGCCAATTTCTAGACTAGAATCCTACACTCATTTATATTGTATTTGAAATCTGCTGCTTGTTTGTATTGTTCTTGAAAAGCTGTCAATTTATATTTAGAATTGATGGTTGAAATACAGAAGTCTGATATTTTTTTAAATCACATTTAGAGCTTTTGAGAAAAAAAATGACTGTATAAGAATAAGTTAATTTTTAACAAGTGTAGAATGCCTGGTTTGTCTTTATTTTTTTTCTAAATGTCCAAGACATTACTAATCTGTCAATGAATTTTAATATGTGCATTGTATTCATTGCTTTTGGACTAATAGAGCACAAGAAATACATTCATTGAAAACAAAGCATTTTTAGGTCATAATGAAGGTCTTTGAAAGAGAAGTACAGAAATGTTGCTTTTGTTCATAGCTGCCAGCTCTTCTGCCTGGTCTGTTTTGTACTTAAAATAACTTGTAGAAGTACACAGCAAAGTTTGTAAAGCTTATAAACAGATTAGAAATTTTCAGGTATGTGATACATTATTATTATATTTCTATATAGCAGTTGTATTTTGTATTTAATACTGCAGATCTTTGCAATTAGCAACACAGTATATTTTGACACTGTAGCATTTAATAAGGAATTTATATTGCATTTAAATAATTTTCAGCGTTGCAGAAACTAAAAAAATGAATAGGAGATTAACAATAAGTGGAATGAACAAATAGTTCCTTTTTCTTTGCAATATATTTATGTGTGTGTGTGTGTGTAATTTTAATAAAAGTTGCCAAAGCAATGGGGGGAATGACAGGTTAGTTATTCATGTAAGCTCTTAGACCTAAATATTTCTGGGAGCACAAGCTGTAAAAGTGATAATAGTTTGGCATTATTCTGAGGAAAAGCCTGAATTCTTCTGATATTGAACATATTCCAAGATATTTTCAAAATTTTGTCTCAAGTCGTTTTAGAGTTTAACTTGAATGGAATGAAAAGCTAAATGTAGAGCTTCAAACTTGTAGTGTCACTTGTTACAATGCTGATTTTAAGAACAAGCGTATAAGCATTTCATAATCATCGTACAAAGGTAATAAACTGCCATTTAGTTCTTGCTGTATGGCCTATTAATATATGGAAACTGATCTTATATTCTTTTTTTTTAAGCGTGTAACACGTTCTCAAGAGGAACTGCGGGATAACAACATTTATCAGGCAGAAAGGAATCAATTAGAAGTTGCCATGCAAAAAGATATGGAATATATTGATAGAAAATCAGATAGTGATCCATGGATGAATTCTTCTGTGGATTCTAGCACATCAAGCCAGGAGCATCTAAACAGTTCCTCTAAATGTATCCCCTCTGGCTCTTCTTTAACCAAAAGTGGACCTGGCCGTTGGAAAACACCTATAATTACTCAACCAATGTTGCTGGCAGTTTCTCAGTCCACAAGGACAGACTTACCTCCCCCTCCCCCACCAATGCACTATGCAGCTGACTTTGATGGACTGCAAATGGATTTACCTCTCCCACCACCACCTCCACCTACAAATCAGTTCGGGTCCCAGTCGTCTCAGGTTGCTGCTGCTGCAGAGCGCAAAAAGAGAGAAGAACATCAGAGATGGTATGAAAAGGAAAAAGCACGCTTGGAGGAAGAACGAGATAGAAAACGTCGAGAGCAGGAAAGAAAACTGGGGCAAATGCGTGCTCAGCCACTAATGCCAGCTCAATCATTGCTTCCTCCTCTTCAGCAGGTGAAACCAGAGAAGCCTTCAACACTGCAAAGGTCTCATGAGACGGTCATTCGAGAATTGCAGCCCCAACAACAACCCCGAACCATTGAAAGAAGAGATCTCCAATATATCACCATAAGTAAAGAAGAACTGTCCTCCAGTGATAGTCTGTCTCCTGATCCCTGGAAAAGAGATGCTAAGGAGAAGCTGGAGAAGCAGCAGCAGATGCATATTGTGGATATGCTCAGTAAAGAGATTCAAGAACTTCAAAATAAGCCAGATCGAACAGGTGAAGAAAATGACCGCCTACGCAAGCTCATGCTGGAATGGCAGTTCCAAAAACGACTTCAAGAGTCAAAGCAAAAAGATGAGGATGAAGATGAGGAAGAAGATGATGACATTGATACTATGCTGATTATGCAACGACTAGAAGCTGAGAGAAGAGTGAGGGTAAAATGAGAGAATGAATTTCATGGGCTAAAATTCCCACATATTGCTAGCATAAATACAAATTAGTTATCACTATAGGATAAAGGAGGACTGGACTCTCATAATGTCCCTGTCTTTCATTGCATATAATGAAGTTGATTATTCTGATTTGTCGATTAAGTGGTGTTGCAAGCTGTTACCCAGAAATTGCTAGGGGGAGGTAACTGTCTTTTGAGTTCCTTTTTTTTCAAAAACAAAACCCCTATCCTTATTTTTTTATATAATTTACATTTGTACAATACAAATGTAATATTCCAGAACATTAGTGTATCTTTCTAAATCTTTGATCACTAAAAGCTGTTTTAAATTTGTTTCATCTGTTAGTACATACCGTGTTTCTCACATAATAAGGCCGGGCCTTATTTTTTTTGACCCCCGAAAGAACGGCTAGGATGTCCTTTCGGGGGTGACTTAATTCCCCCCCTTGCATCCTCGCCACCAGCCGCTCCTAACGGGTGCTCATGGCGAAGCGCGGAAAGCTCCCTACTCCCACCTTTCCTGCAGACACCTTTGGCACCCGCCGCTGTTGCTTTCCCTTCTGCCCATTCCTCCAAGTTTGGAGCTGCTGCTTCCGTGTTCGGAGTGCCGCCACCATTTGGGGCTCCAAACAGCGGCAGTGCTCCAAACGCGGAAGTGGCAGCTCCAAACATGACGGGCGATCTTTTTATTTTGGTCCGCGTGAAGTTCAGAGCGAGCAAGAGAGGGAGACTGCGATGCCTCCATCCGAGATGGCAACCTCACTAGTGGATCACAACGTGGCTGGAAGCCCGAATCGGCGGGAAAGATGGCGATCTTTTTGGAGCGAGAGGAAAGGGAGAGAAGAGTTGTGAGGTGTAATTTGCAGGAGGAAGTGGGTGTACCCCACGGCAGGGAGCCCAAGGAAGAAGGGCCGGTAGGCAACGGAGAGTGTCCCATAGCTCCGGAAGCAGCCTAGAGACGCGCCCGGGAAGAGGCACAGATGCTGCCTTGTAGTCCCCAAGCCAACTACGTGCACCGCCTTTAGTTATGTGCGCTCCGCGCTTTGGGCATCTCTGTGTGATCGCGACCCTGTCCTTTCCACCTGGCGCCCTTGCTGCTTTCTGGCTCTTTAGCAACCGGCTTCGCCTTTGGAGCACTGCCGCTGTTTGGAGCTCCAAATGGCAGCGGAAGCTCCAAATGCGGAAGCTCCAAACATGACGGTGGGCGATCTTTTTATTTTGGTCCACGCGAAGTTCAGAGCGAGCATGAGAGGGAGACCGCAATGCCTTGCTAAAGAGCCAGAAAGCAGCAAGGGCGCCAGGTGGAAAGGACAGAGTCACGATCACATGGAGATGCCCAAAGCACGGAGCGCACATAGCTAAAGGCGGCGCACACAGCTAAAGGCGGCGCACACAGTTGGCTTGGGGACTACAAGGCAGCATCTGCGCCTCTTCCCGGGCGCGTCTCCAGGCTGCTTCCGGAGCTACAGGACGCTCTCTGTTGCCTACCGGCCCTTCTTCCTTGGGCTCCCTGCCGTGGGGTACACCCACTTCATCCTGCAAATTACGCCTCGCAACTCTTCTCTCCCTTTCCTCTCGCTCTAAAAAGATCACCATCGTTTCCCGCCGATTCGGGCTTCCAGCCACGTTGTGATCCACAAGTGAGGTTGCCATCTTGGATGGAGGCATCGCAGTCTCCCTCTCTTGCTTGCTCTGAACTTCACGCGGACCAAAATAAAAAGATCGCCCACCGTCATGTTTGGAGCTGCCGCTTCCGCGTTTGGAGCACTGCCGCTGTTTGGAGCCCCAAATGGCGGCGGCGCTTTGAACACGGAAGCGGCAGCTCCAAACTTGGCAGAATGGGCAGAAGGGAAAGCAACAGCGGCGGGTGCCAAAGGTGTCTGCAGCAAAGGTGGGAGTAGGGAGCTCCGCGCTTCGCCATGATCACCCGTTAGGAGCAACTGGTGGCGAGGAATTGCTGCCCGGGGGCGCTCCTAACGGCAAGTCCCCCGCCCTTCCCCCTTATTTTGCATATTTTAAAATAGGCCTAAATTTGGGGGGAGGGGCTTAATTTGATTTTATGCCAAAGAAACATGGTGGGGCTTCCTTTTGGTGGAGGCCATATTATTGGAGAAACACGCTGGCATAATAGGAATTGGAATTTTCATTCCAAAGAGTAATAATTTTGTCTTTATCAGGAAAAATAGCTCTTTAGTAAATCTGCTTTCAAGAATACAAAAACAATCCCATACTTTAAAAAAAAAACAAATTGTAGAATCTGTATTAGGGGCTATATAAATAACATTGATAAATGAGCAAATTGGGTGTTATTTTTTTACAGCAATTGCTTTCTTCGTTATGCTTCTTTTCCTGTTTTTAAAAGCTTTACTCTTCATTGCTGCTTTTAACACATTTTCTTGCTAAATGCATAGTTTTGTTTTTATTTATTTTTCATTTGATTAACTTTTCTATACTGAAAATTAGGCAGATAAAATGAATGTAACCAACTATACATGGAATTGTTGCTAATTCTGATGTTGCCATTCAGTTTTCTAACCTCTGTATGGATAAAAATCTACATACTATACAATTTTAAAACATTTCTTCATTAATGAGCAGCTTGACATTACTATTATCAAATTTGCACCATATGAGTTGTTAAACTCTTTTTCTAAATAGTGCAAAATATATCTTGTATTTGTTTTGCAGAGTTTTAGAGCTCGCATTAGATCTGCTACTTATTAATGATAAATTTAAAATAATATAACCAGTTGGCCATTTTCCCACAATACTCTGTTCTCTTGATATCGTGTAAATCTTTAAGAACAAATAAATGAATTAACAGAGTATACAGAAAATATTTTTTTAAAATCTCCTTTCCTGATTTATTTTGAGAGATTTGCTAACATAATATTAGACTATCACACTGACATTTATTTTTATTCAGCTGTAATAACAAAGAAAATGATTTTGGCATAGTGCAATCTAAATTTATCCTTATTTTCACTGTGCATCTTTCTTTTTCCTTCTCTTATTACCTGCAGCAGACTGCTTTGCCAGCAATCTCTGTTCTAGATTTGGTATGTTCTTATTTCTTTCTCTTTAATGCCTTTCCTTAATACTTTTTTTCTTTTTTCTTTTTAATTATTGATAATCCAATGTGCATTGGATATTTGTTTATCTTTAGAGTGCTTCAGGGCAAGGAATAATACATTAAATTAGTGGTAAGCAAAAGATACTTACCTAATGCTTGAGGAATGCTCCTAATTTTTTCTTCTACTTTTCTTTTAAAGTTGTATTCTGTTTGCATATTTTATAGTTAACCATATATTAACAATTTAACATATATCAGTAGATTGAAAACATTTTGTACAGGTGGGTTTCCATTGTTCATTTCCACATGCTTTAAAAAAGAAACTTCCCTACATCATATATTTTAATGTATTTTAGCATTCCAATATATTATTTGTCTTCTTATTCAAGCTTTTGATAATTTGGTATTTACAGTTAGTTTTAATGATTTAGTTTTTGGAATAAACCCTTAGGATTAAACCTTTGAACTTAGAAATACTAATTTAGATTTTTTCCCCCTTTAAAATAACACCACTTGGTGCAAAGCTTGGAATTACAATATAATTTTAGCTTTTTTAAAAAATGTGGGACAGAGTCCAGTAGTTCTCCTTTATTCTTTTGTCACACTTCTTCTCACAGGTGTTTAAAGGAGATTATAGTCATTTTTTGAGGAACACTTTTCTGAAAATGTTTGATTTCTACAAGATGTTTGATAATTTGAAATAGCTAAAGATTCTTATTTAATGTGATTAAATATTTGCACTTTAAAGCATGGATTTTCATTACTTTTCCTATTTTACAGAGATTCCAAATGCTCTTTTGCAGTAAAAAAAACATTACTATATGAAAAAAAGAAATCACAGACAGCTTAAATAACTGATATGTTGGGTTTACTGTCAAGATCAGAGGAATGTTATCTAGTGGGAAAAGAATAGAAGCTTATCATTGACCATAGTTCATCTTCCCAGAAGAACCGGTAAAACATAAGAGTTTGAACTATAAAAACAATATCTCAAACAGAAATACGTACAAAATCTATAGCATGGGTGTCCAACGTTTTAGCTTGCCTGAGCTGCATTGAATGAAGAGGAACTATCTTGACTGCATATAAAATATATAGTTAATAAGTTTAAAATTTACAATCTTGTAGGGCCTCATTACTAGCTGCTCATGCAGGCCATGGGCCACAAGTTGTACATTCCTAATGAATATCATTTCTTCAGGAAAAAATTTCCTTTATAAGTTTTTTTCCAAAATACAAAGAAAATTCCCAAGAGGAAATAATTATTAATTAGCTTCTTTTTTTAAAAAAAAAAGGTTCTTTTGAACAGTAATGGGGATTTTTCTTCATGAGATATTATTTCTGTCTTCAAAAGGATCTGAGGTAAAACACAAGATAAATCTTCATTAGTTACAGGATGAAGAGCGCAGACGACAGCAGCAATTGGAGGAAATGCGCAAACGGGAAGCAGAAGATAGGGCCAGGCAAGAAGAAGAGCGCCGTCGCCAAGAGGAGGAGCGGACAAAGCGAGAGGCTGAGCAAAAGGTTTCACTTAATCTTCTATAATGTTGCATTCTTCACTTAAATTGGTTTGACCCACTGATATTACTAAGTCTTCAACAAAGCTAGGAATAGAATTGTCAACAGTGGGTTTTATGGCTCTTAACATGTACTGTATTGAATTCTGTACACTACTTAAAATAAAAAGCCAAGCTGACCCTGTTTGTGGATTTGCAATTTAAGGAAAAGAAAAAAATATTTCATTATTTTTCAAGAGTCTTTGAGAAGCAGGCAGTATATAAACTAGTAAATGAAATCCAAATAAAATAAAAAGATATAGGAAGCTGAAAGTACAAGAAAAATGTAAGGACCTCAGATATTAAGTATAATGAAAAAAAATCAAAATGAAATCCCCTCCAGGAAGTAAGTCTAAAGGGGTAAAATTATTTTTAAAGCAATAAGAATAAAGTTAGAAGTTTTGAAATCCTATTTTTAAAAAAGGTAGAAAGAAAAATCTGTCAGATTTAATTCAGAAGAATTAAATGAAGAACTTAATTCAGAAGAAACCATATCCAGTTAGACAATGACACTGTGGGTTTAAATAAGTGGGATTCATTAAACAAAAAGAAGGGAATGGATAGACAGTGGTCTGATCATGAGATGTTTTGGTTGTTAGGAAAAATTTTAAACATGAAGGAATCCCAAGTAAAATATTAGCATATAATATTAATTGTAGTTCATCTTCCCACCACCACCATTTTTAATTTTTCATGTCCCTTCCATTTAAGACATATATGATACTGTGTTATAACATTCTAATGATTGAAATCTCATCCATTTTTTCCAAATGATAAATATTTGAATAAATATTGGAAGCTTAATATTAATGAATGAAACTATGGTTAGGCAGCATACTGAACTTCACTGTCCTTCAGACTCCCTGTCAGTATTCTTTTAATTTAAAAGAAAAGTGAGGAAGTGACATTGATTGAAAATAAAAAAAGGAATTACTTGTGTTTTGTATGGAAGTAGACCACTGGCTACCAAGAAAGGCAAAGGTAAGCAGGGCTGGGAAGTATTTTGATTTTTTTCCTTAGAGGTAGTGATGGAAAGCAACTTCATCATTCTGTTAAATAGGCATCTTATGCCTTGTCATGGACACCATAGCTTTGTTTTTTTCAGAGTGGTCACTGTTTTAAATATGCTTTGTGGCTTAAAAAAAATACTTAGCCCTCTTTTAAGGAAAACAATGGTATAAGTCAAGCCAGGGTTTAGGAATCAGTCTATAGGAGTGTTCCTTCAGTGGTGTCTGTCTTTGTATAAACTCCTATATCCCATTGAAGGAAAGCAAAACATCAACAACAAAAAGACTGTCATTATCTCTGCTTTAGTAAAATTACTTGTAAAGCTGACCTAAAACTCACTATGTTCTTCCTCCTTACAACACTTTCTGCATTGCATTTATAATACCACTCCTGCACTCAAAATCTATTTCATAGGATTTCCTGCCTCTCAAGAGGCAGTTGGAGAGGGTGAATTTCACCCAAAGTTCAGTATTTAAAGCAGAAAGTGTGACTTTCTTCCTTGATAAAAGAAACAGTTATCCAAACCTTTTCTAATGTGAACATTTCCATGCATGCATTTGGTATTTGACATTTACTGACATCCTTTTATTCCCTTTGGCTCAACAGAGGCGACAGGAAGAAGAATATTATAATCGCTTGGAAGCAGAGAGGCGCCGCCAGCATGATGAAGCAGAACGGCGATTACTGGAGCCCGATGAGCCTGGTCTGTACAGACCTCCGCTTCCACGGGAATATGAATTCCCCTCCCCACCCCTTTCATCTAATGCTCCTCCTCCCCCACCTCAACGAAACACTTCTTACCTCAAAACTCAGGTCCTCTCTCCTGATACGATTTATACTGCCAAGTTTGTTGCATACAATGATGAGGAGGAGGAGGACTCCTGTCTAGCAACAGGTCAGAATAAGTACACCAGTACAAGAAAGTCTTGCGGTGACCTTCCTCCTGTCCCCCCTAAGCCACAGCAGCCCTCCTGCCAACCACGCCCAGTCTCAGATGGTTTCTGTCTGTCCAACTCATGCCAGCCCTCTGTTGTCAATGCCAACAGTACTGCTAACAAAATGAGCCAACCCCCTCCCTCACCACACAAGCCAAGTTTCATCAATCCCAGCAACACAAAAGGTAGACGGAATATTTTAATGTACAATCTCTCTGAAAACTCTACAAATTTCCCACTAAAGTACTCTACTGAACAAAATCACTCTCATGATTCTTTCTTACTTGATCACAATCTTGGGCGTGGTGATCCAACTCTCAATCTGATTTGTTGCTATAAATTTTATTTTAAACCTGTGGTCTTTCCATTTCTTTATCAAATTCTATAATTCTAACTTTCACATATTGAAAGCAGATGATTCTCAAAATTCCACTAAAAGTACTGTTGGCTTTGGCTTTGATCTACACCTCTTTCATTCACCATTTTTATTACTGTTATTCATTGGTCCATGGTGCTTTCACATTTCTGAGGTACATGTTTCTTGCAATAAGAATATTTATTCGCTGTGGGAAGCAGTGGGCTTTCTGCTTATTACTTGCCATGTAAACAATGTGCAAAAGGCTTTGAAAGTATATAAACCTACAATTACATTTGAAGTGAAATGCTACCTGGGTGTATATTTTAGAAAAAGCAAACAAAGCAGATAGATATAGTATACTTTTTATGAGGTTTCTACTACACATTGCTCAATATTGAAGTAAGGTTCTCTCCATTATGTTGTTTTGCTTTATCCTATTTACATTCCTCACTTTCTTCTTTCCCCTTCATTATAAAATATGTAACTGAATAATATTGGCCATAAGTAGGTCCACTGAAACTCTGATGTTAAAGAATTACAAAGCTTTAGGTTGTAGCTGGTTTATGCTTTGACAAGATACAAGTAAAAGTCATATTTTTGGAAGAAGGTAGAGCATTAGTAAGATAGTCAAGGAATCATGGAAAAAGCCTGTAATCTAAAGTGGGTCATACCAGACTATTGCTCTTTCTAGTAAAAGCAGATAATAATGCTATTGTTATTATAGTTAAGATAAGAAACTTCAGAATTATCATTCACTTCCTAAATGTAATGTTTCCCCAGGCAGCCATAAGAGAACCCTGCCTATAGATAAATTTTGCCAATCATTATTTCATATTTTGGAAATGCTATATAATATGTTTATAAAACAGTATAATGTGATAAACATCACTGTTAAATAAACCCATAACTGAATGACTGCACCCAGAAGTGCTTATTAATTGCTCCACTTCAGCTTGGAAATATTTGTATGGCAGACTCTGTCTTGAGCCCTGTCATGATCAACACTTTCAATGGTGACTTGGATGAGGTTGCTGAGGGGACTCTTTAGAAAATTTGATGATGACACAAAGCGATGAGAAGCAGCTAATGCTTTAGATATAAGTGAGAACATTAAAAAGGGTCTAGAAAGAATTGAGCATTTTGCTGAAATGAGTAGATGGAATTTAACAGAAATTTTAAAAACTCCAATTTAAGTAGGAAAAATGCAAGGTATATTTGTATAAGCAGTCAGTTAGTGGAACAGGCTGTTACATGAAGACCTTCGCCAGAGGTCTTCAACTAGAAAGTAAATAGTTATCTGTCACATTTTGCATTTGGCAGAGGGTTGTACTATATTATTCCCAAAGTCCCTAACAATTATGATTCTGTGCTTCTGTACCTAATAATTTTTATTAAGATATATAAACAAGCTAAGAGTTGTTACTCAAAAATACCATATAATTTAATGTATCATCTGACCTCCATATACGGTCTATAACATCCCTTTAATTATTTTAATATTTTTAAGTTTATAAATAGGTCACATATTCCATTTGAACTTTCAATCTTCTGTGAAGGATGTCTGCTTAAAGTAAAAAGCTCTTTGCACATAATACAAAATCGCTATGCAGCTTCTCTCTTCATCTCATTAACACTCATGTTGCTGTCCTTAAACGAATGTATGGCAAACCGTGCTTCTGCAAAATTAAGCTCCTTCCATTAGATTGTTGGGATTACTTTAGAAGATTGGCACTCCTCAATCTGGGAATAAAATGTGAGCAACTATAACTAATACTAATGTGGATGAGCTTCTATGTTTAAATAAACTTTTCAACATAAAAACGATAATATCCACAGAGCCTCGGTGGTGCAGTGGTTAGAGTACAGTACTGCAGGCTACCTCTGCTGACAGCCGTCTGTCTGCATTTTGGCAAATCAAATCTCACCAGGCTCAAGGTTGACTCAGCCTTCCATCCTTTCGAGGTGGGTAAAATGAGGACCCAAAATTGTTGGGAGCAATAGGCTGACTTTGTAAACTGCTTAGAGAGGGCTGTAAAGCACTATAAAGCGGTATATTAAATGCTATTGCTATTCTGACAATAAGCTCAAAATTGGTCATGAAGCAAAGTTAATTTCTAACCACCATATTAATATTCTGAGTAGATTCCTAGAAATTTACCACATTAAATTCAGTTTCACACTTAATTCATAATCTCACTAAATTCAGTTGGGATTTCTTAGAAATACCCATGCACTAAGTTCTCTTTAATTAATTGTTGGGCACCAGTCTGATATTAAATACAGCTTTATACTACTGAAATCTATAAAACATTTAAGTTCAATAACTGATTAAAGACTACTACTGGAAGGAGTGTGTGATATATCTTTTGTGAACAAGGCTTACAAGAAAAACACATGCAGTATTTAAAAACTAAAAAGTGAGAATCTATGAAATGTGGGGAATGGGTTGATATTTCAAATGCAAATGATGTGTTTAATCTTGTGGCCTTTGGGGAAAATGTATTGGTAGTGTAAAGGGTTTGCTGTTTTTGCAATTGTGTTTGTTCATACTAGAGCAAAGTATAAAGGTGCAGTGCTGCAAAATGTATACAAAATAGACATTTTGAAAACAGAATTTCTCAATAGGCATTATAGAGTTATAGATTCATTGTGGACTCTGCAGTTGAAAGAATATATTGGAAAGTTGTCATAAGGCTATATTCTCAAATTCTGCACATTCTTAATATCTTATAATATGTTTTCATCTAGTCTTATAAACAGAAAGGCTAAAGCTTATTTTACAATTATTCATGCAAACTGCTTTGATTTCATTTAAATCACTGGAATTTTGGCAATTTGTATATGCAAGATTTGGCAAGTTTGGATATTTATTTCATTTATGTTTGATTTCATTTATATTGTCCATGATGAAAAGTCATGATAGAAATATTTGCCATTATATTCAGTTTTCAATCATTTTTCCCTTTCTTATAAGGGAGCTGAAAGTGATAGGAGACTAGATCTAAAAGTATAGATTCATTTAAAGCACTGCACCTTTTGAGAAAAAAAAATAGTTATTGTTATTTTACTTTCCTTTTACAAAGGCTCAAACTACACTGGATCTACTGGAGCACTTGCAGGTTCACAGGAACCTTATTCAGACTCAAGAGAGAAGAAATTGAAAAGGTAAAATGGAAATAAGTTTGCTTTTAAATGCTGCTTTATTGGTGTGAGATATTAACATATACTCCTGGTTGATGTTTAGGTAATTAAAGGTTTTTAAGGATCTAAAATATTTTTGAACATAGTAATGCATCCAGTAAAAATGTTTAGGCCTGGGTAAAGTGTTGGACTAGGACATCAACTTTTAATTCATTTTTTAACTTTAGAAGCTTTCTGGGTAACTTTGGGTAAGTCATTCTATCTCAGTCCAGCCTAAATCATAAAAAGAAGTGATGAGAGGAAAATAGGTCTTGTACTGTGCTAGCATATAAGTGCAAGAAGCTAAATGTCATATATAAGTCAGTATATGTAATCTTGACATTATGTAGTTCATATGTAGAAATCCAGAAGTAGGGCATTGGAGTCATCTCAAATGTTAACCCACCTTATATACAATATTTTAGATTTCCTAATAGTTACACTACAAATGCTCTGATCGTATGAATAATGTAATGATGAAAAATTGTTATTTAATTATATGTCAATTTGTAATGTTTAGTAATTAATCTAGCTGATTTTTTTTAAAGGATGTGAATGTTGTAGACCAAGCCTAATTAGAAAAACAGAATAGCTGCATTTATAATGTATTTTTATAACATTGAATATTTTTTATATTTCATGCAGTCAAGATACAGATATACCTGGTGCACCAGAGAACTTGACTTTCCGGGAGCGACAAAGACTCTTTTCCCAGGGTCAGGATGTGTCTAACAAAGTAAAGGCATCTAGGAAATTAACAGAATTGGAAAATGAATTAAATACAAAGTAGGATAACTGTCACCTTACCAATTAATCAGAAAATCTCTATGGAACTAGAGTTGGGGCAGTTCAAGGAGGAGGAGCATCTCATATCAAATGAGATATTTTTTCCCGTCTGGACTATTTCTTTCTAAACTATATGTTACAATAGCAAGAACATCAATTATTTGCCAAGTGCTTGTGGTTTATACAATTGAGGCACTGTAAAATATATTTTAATTAAATAAATCAAGTGTCATGTCCTTTTCCACATCATTGCCCTTTAGCTGCTTTTTGGAACTGTCTGGAATTGTTGCTTCCTAGTCTTTTACAAAACATGTCAACATCTGTTAAGCAGAAAGAGTGGCTGTAGCTTGAACTGCCTAACTACCACGGCTTGTTGCACTGTTGATTTGATACAAGTGTAAGGTAATATAAAATTTTAAGAGATCTTGGGAGCTAGTCTTTCATATTAGTATCATAATAGTGAACACTAGTATTAGGAGTCCAATTTCTATAAACCCTTGCTATAAACACACTTGATTATTAGAAGTAAAAGGGCTCCATTACCATGTCCATACTAAGCCACATAGAACATTCTATGTACATCTAGATTTTGGACATTAAATACTTGACTTGCTTTGATGGCAGTCCAGCAGTGTAACAAGATATGCATCCTATTTTTCCCACTGTCTTCTCTCTTCTTACACTGAAGTATTAATCACTTCTAAAACTTGAGTTTTGAAGCATTGATAAGAGTTTAAAAATAAGTAATATTGGACACTGGGTCTGGTGGTGTGTGCGCGTGTGCGTGTATGCGTATGTATTGTTTTAAAGCTATTCTGAAATTTCACACTTTAGCAATATGGAATAAACTTCAAGTGGTAGCTCCATTGTAGCCAAGATAAAACCAAAGTTAAATATTCACAAATAGACTAAAGATGTCAATTATCAGTAGTAGGCAATTAAGCACTACAAGCAGGGGAAATGTGATTATTTGTGGCTGCAAAAGGAAAGAAAAATTGCCTTTCAATAAGAATTTCCTTTGAGGGAACCTGGCAATATTCTGATGGCATGGTCATCAGACATTCGTATAGAAAAGTGCTGGTCAAGGTACCTCTAGTTTGCTATTGTTCTTTTTGTTTATATTGTAGAAGATGTTGGCAGTTCAAGCTATTTTACACACTATGTTGCAAGATTATTTAATTTTTAAAGGGTTGAAATCTGTTTCACCCACTGATCTTTCAGCTACATGTATAGCTGATGTTAAGAATAAAGACCTCATCTCAGTTTGTTTTTGCATTGTGTGATGCTTAAAACAATATATTGTGATTCTAAACAAATTTTCTATTTGATAAAAGTCCTTAATTGGGTTTTAGATGATTTTTCTGTATAATATGTTCTCTTATAAATATATATTTAGGGGATTATGCACACTTCCAAATGCAGAGGGTAGACTTTACTGCCTTAGAAATCACTTTTAATAAGAGTTGTATGATAAAAAAAATAAATGCAAGTTAATGATAAAATTGGAGTGTAAATATTTTTTTTACATAGTTCAGGTTTCTTATTTGAAAGTGTTCTTTTAATGTTCATCTGTTAAATATGAAGTAGGAGATTAAATTGGTTGAAAGTGTTAATGAAGGATCGCATGCTTGTTATGTCTGTTATTCAGGGAAAAAGGAGGCGTCCCCCAATTTATCTTAAGAACACTAGATATTCTGTGGCTGGAATACTGTTGCTGCTAGAATTTAAGAAAAGAAATATTACTTACTGTGGAGTGGATTTGAACACTATTCGGCAGGGGCAGGCAACTTTACAACCCGTGGATTTCAACTCCCAGAATTTCTGAGCCAGGAATTCTGGGAATTGAAGTCTACAGGTCATAAAGCTGCCATGGTTGTCCACCCCTGCTTATTGGGCATTCAAGCCATGTGAATATGAATAAAAATGCTTTTCATAAGTTGGTGCATTATGGAGAAAACAACATAAGAACTGCTGTGGTTTCCCATTTCTACTGTATTTCACTTGCAACCTATTTTTAATAAACTTTGTATTGTATTTAACTTTGCACTGTATAATGTCTGATCAGGAGTATTTGTTCATATTATCCAGACATATTTTCTGTTGCAATATTAACACTTGCTAGGAATTATAATCTGGGAGAATTAAACCCGTTTAATTCAAGCTATTGATTATTATATGAAAAATTAAAATGACATCTATTTTTATAGCTAAAGGTTTTATGAAATATTTGATTTCCAATGCATACAGTCTTTATTAGAACTTCAGAGTTTCTTTACCCAGATCTTCTTCCATCCAGGCAAAAAATATGGCCAAGTATAAAAGAAGTAAATCACAATAAAGTCTTATTAAAGTTAAATTACAACTAACAATTAATTTAAAGACCTGTAAGGCAATCCAAAGAATGTACTTCACCTGTAGTATTCTACATAATGTACTGAACTTGAATAATTAACAAAGTTTTAGTAGTTCAAATATAGCTGTTTCACAACATTTAATAGCTACTGGCAATAAATTAAAATTAAAAACAAAAAACCCAATACTTACATTTAACAATCAGCAATATAATATATGAGTGCATATTTTAAATTATGCTTAATTTCTGGGAAGGTGGAAAAAAGCTTCTTCACTTTCCAGAATTTTTGTCTGAATGCTTCTGAAGGAAAGCTCTCCTTACAGTAATTAACATCTGACACATAAGTTACTACTCTTATCAAACTGAATTTTATAAGCTGGCATTCATGCATAGTACATTTCTTCAGCATAGGAAAATAGTCTTCATATCTGCTCCTGCTTCTTAAATGGGATTTATAGTTGTCCTGCTTCTGACTAATCACTTGTGGTATGACAGAAAATTAAGATAAAATAATGTAAAAAAGAACAGCTGGAAGAGGAAAAAAATGGAGTTGTCTTTCTAATATACCGTATATACTCGAGTATAAGTCGACCCGAATATAAGTCGAGGCACCCAATTTTACCACAAAAAACTGGGAAAACTTATTGACTTGAGTATAAGTCGAGGGTGGGAAATGCAGCAGCTACTGGTAAATTTCAAAAATAAAAATAGATACCAATAAAATTACATGAATTGAGGCATCAGTAGGTTAAATGTTTTTGAATATTATTTTCAAAGAAAAACAGTAAACTAGCTCTGTAAGTGGAAAAGAGAGCCAACAAAACCAATATGGTATCAACAATAACTTTAAAAGTACAAAAACCTTAGCTCAATCAGCAACCAAGCTAAAACACAAGAGTTAAAATCCTTCAAAACTGGATTCCTCATCATCATCTGTATGTCCAAACAGAGTCACTCTCTCCCTTGCAAGAAAAAAGCATGTGTATGTGCTGCATGTACATCCTGTTTTGGAGAGCCACCATCTCTCACAGCTCTCCCTCATGCCTGCATTGCATGTGCACACATGCCACGGCTCAGTAGTAGGTCAACATACAGATGTCACACTAGGTTCCCTCCTCAAAAGGAACATCCAACCTTTCTTGAGAAGTACAAACTTCATCTGTTCAGGATTGTGGTGACAAAGGTGAAGGAGGATGGGGCTGAGAGAAGGGAAGGGAAGAAAAGATCATTGACAGGGAGAAAGACAGGGAGAAACACCTGGAAGTGTGAGCCCTCGAGTTTCCTTAGGGAAGACCAGACAACAAGGGGAGAGGAGAGGAGGAAGAGGAAAGTTAAAAAAAAAAGAGTGGGAAGCCAACTCACGCGTGCCATCAAAGCCAGGGGGAAGTGGGGCTTTCTCCGCCTGCTGCCGCCAGAGGAGTGCGGGGGGGAGTGCGGGGAAAGGGGGTTCGTGCCGAGGCTCCGCAAGCAATTACCAGATTTGCAGCTCCGTTTGTTGGTGAAGCTGGAAGCGCGCAACGCAGGAGCTTGCGGGGGCCCCGGGCGCCCGTTAATGGGGAAGGAGAGGCCGCTTGGGGTCGCCAGGCTCAGGCAGCCTCCCCCGCCCCCTAGCCTAGCAGCGAAGAGCTGCTCCGGGGGCTCCTGCCACGGCGCAGCCAGGCACTTTGTCTCGCTGCCCCCGGAGCAGCTCTTCGCTGCTAGGCTAGGGGGTGGGGGAGCCTGGCAGTTTCTTTGCGAAGCTGGAAGCGCACAACACAGGAGCTCGCGGGGCCCCCAGGCGCCCGTTAATGGGGAAGAAGAGGCCGCTTGGGGTCACCAGGCTCAGGCAGCCTCCCCCACCCCCTCCCCTAGCAGCGAAGAGCTGCTCCGGGGGCTCCCGCCACGGCGCAGCCAGGCACTTTGTCTCGCTGCCCCCGGAGCAGCTCTTCGCTGCTAGGCTAGGGGGTGGGGGAGCCTGGCAGTTTCTTTGCGAAGCTGGAAGCGCGCAACACAGGAGCTCGCGGGGGCCCCGGGCGCCCGTTAATGGGGAAGAAGAGGCCGCTTGGGGTCGCCAGGCTCAGGCAGCCTCCCCCACCCCCCCAGCAGCGAAGAGCTGCTCCGGTGGCTCCCGCCACGGCGCAGCCAGGCACTTTGTCTCGCTGCCCCCAGAGCAGCTCTTCGCTGCTAGGCTAGGGGGTGCCTGAGCCTGGCGGTTTCTTTGCGAAGCTGGAAGCGCACAACACAGGAGCTCGCGGGGGCCCCGGGCGCCCGTTAATGGGGAAGAAGAGGCCGCTTGGGGTCGCCTGTGTGTCCCTCAGCGGGTAGACAGCCGCGGCGGCGATGCCCTGGAGGCGCGATCGGTTGCAGCCACGCCAGCGCAGGCCAGGCATGGTGCCGTAGCGGCTGACTCAAGTATAAGCCGAGGGCAGTTTTTTCAGCACAAAAAATGGGCTGAAAAACTCGGCTTATACTCGAGTATATACGGTACTTCATTTAGTACACTTAGTTTAATGCAAGTAAAGAATATCAACTTTTCTTAATTTCTTAAATCAGTAAACCCTGCTATTGTAGATACATATCTTCCTATATATTGTAAAATGTTCGTAATTGTATGCTTATTTTAAAAAGTTCAGAACTTTAACCATTCTGTTTCTAGCTTCAAATATGTTTCTTTGAGACTTAGATTTCTGATAGTGATTACTACTTGCTTCTTTACCACAACCAATATTTTATATACACAATACAAAGCTGCACTCCTTGCTAAAGTTGTTACAAACAGCAGGTGCCAAATAATGTCTTCTCATTAAATTTCCCTACTAGATAAATTTTGTGGTTTATATAGGCATGTTTGATCAATCTGTATTCACAGTCATGGAGAAAAACCAACTTGTACTGTAACCTTAAAGTTGTTTGACCTTGTAGTGATTTGCTTATAGGAAACAACAAATCACATATTTTTACTGCTATAAAGTCCTTTGTGATATTACAGAAATTATGCAGAGGTATTTCCCAAGTTAAATCTCTGAGAAAGTGATCCAGTTTTTTGTAACAAAATGCTTGAAATAATCGGCTTCTTCAGGCATGTGAAAGTCTTCTAAGAGCAGCTCTGGCCCTCAAAAAAACTTGCCAAGCAATTTTTAATGTACCAAAGTAGAAAATTATTAAATATATAGAACTACAGTGTGAGTGAGTGTATGTAGGTGTGCATATGAATAACTATGCATGGCATTAAATTAGATGTTAAATATGGAGATTGTTTTGGCCTCCTCTGTTTGAGGAAGTTTATCCTCAAAGTACAACCCTTAATGCAAAAACATTTGGACATCCCACCTGTGGATGTCATTTGTTTATTCATGTCAGAAGCATCACAATTAAAAAAAGGCATACTGTATGACATAAAATTTAAAATAACTTCCACCTGTAGAGTATTAATACCTTTCATTGCAATGTAATGGGGTTGGCTGCTGGGGGCTTGCAGGGGCTTGAGAATCCTAGCTAAGACACTGGGGGGCTCAGAGAGCCCCCAATAACCTCAGAAATACAAGCAGCAAGGGAAAGCTCTTAATAGGCTTAATTGAACTTCTGGGCATTCAGCCAAGAGCATTTCACACCTTATAAAAGTGTTACAAGCTAGATAGACAATCCTCAGCACTTGTGAGGGAGAGCCATTGAGAAAATCAGGTAACATAGCCATTAGCCTCCGAGGGGATTAATTTCCAAATAACAAGAATCACGCAACTCACCAGAAACTCCACTAACACTTCAAGACTCTCACAGTCACTGCTATTAAGCCTAGTTGCACCCTGACGTTGAGCGACGTTGAGTTGGCCACATCTACCCAGTCACATGACCACCCAGCTATGCCCACCCAGCCAGTCATTAGGGCAGAGAGCACTTTGCTAAAAAGTTTGAAGCCCACCCCTCATTGTAATGGCTATTTCCCATTGCTGTAGAAAATTTTGGAATTTAACAGCATTTATACACAGAGATTCATGTCCCAAGGACATGAATTATTCAAATCTAACCAAATGCCAAGAGCCTGTCACCATTATTGTGACTCCTATCTTAATAAGTTTGCAACATGAACAATGTATTTGATCTCTTTCTTCATTGACAAGAGCCAGGTCCCTGAGCTACAGCCCGAACCATTATGGCCTTAAGTATACAGAGGGAGACCCTGTGTTTCATAGTAGGAATTTCCAATCTTTTTCAGCTAGTGGGCATCTTTAGAATTTTAAGAGGGTTCAGGGATATTAAGAAACTTAGAGAAGCAAATATAAATTATCACTTCTATATAGATAATTTCAATGAGTTAGCATCTCTTTAATATTAAAAACTTCAATAATATCAAGAATGCATTCTTACTTTGTACCGTAAGGTTGAGTGTGACAAAGTACCTACTTATCCTGCAAATCAGAAATACAGCACTGGCTGTTGAATGTATTCAGTGTGTTGCAACTGTCCACCACTATGTATCAGTTTCTTGTGCACCTCCCTCACGCTTGTGGCTTCCAGAATCCCAAGAGGGGCCACTATGAAAATTTGGGGGGAATTGCCAAGATGGAGAAATGAGATAGCTCCAATCAAGACAAGATCTATAGCGGACTTAGAAATAGATCTTAAAACTGCCTTTAACTTCCTATTCACTTATAATTTTGCTCTCTTGTGCCAGCTTGAAGGGGAGGTTAAACTCAAAACCAAGTATTTTTTTTTTACCTTGTTCTCCTCGTGCTGGGAAAATGGATGGGCAGAGTTGATTCTTAGATTTCAAATAACTCTTTTCCTCCGGAGGAGAGTGTGTGTATGTGGGGGGGGGGGGTATAAGCTTAGAGCTGCAGATTTCTTCCAGGAGAGTAGTTGACCCATCGTGAATAAAAACAAGCGTTGCCATGTCCTGCTGCCTGCTGCAAATAATAAAGAATGTGGGAATGCTGGAGTTTTTCCCCCCCACACTTTTTTTTTTTTTTACCAAGCTCTGCTTGCAACATCAGTGGGACTCCTCTGTTTCCGATAGCTGGAGAAACATACATATCGGATATTAATACAGTTGAGAAAGTCCAGAAATATTTCACAAGAAGAGTTCTCCACTCTTCTACTCCTAGTACAAAATACCATATGCCATCAGACTCGAAATTTTAGACCTAGACAACTTAGAACTACGCCGCTTTCGGTCCGATCTAAGTGTAGTACATAAAACTATCTACTGCAATGTCCTACCTGTCAATGAATACTTTAGCTTCAACCATAACAATACAAGAGCACACAATAGATACAAACTCAAAGTTAACTGCACCAAACTTGATTGCAGGAAATACGACTTCAGCAACAGAGTGGTCAATGTCTGGAATACTCTACCTGACTCTGTGGTTTCTTCCCCAAACCCCAAAAACTTTAACCTTAGACTTTCTACTATTGACCTCACCCCTTTCCTAAGAGGTCTGTAGGGGGCATGCATAAGTGCACCAATCGTGCCTGCCATCCCTGTCCTATTGTTTCTTTTTAATTTGTATCCATTTCATGTATTCATAACCATGTTATACCTGTTGTCTAATGCTTCCTTGACAAATAAATAAAAATAAATTTAAAAAAGAAAAGAAAAATGGCCAGGGAATATTAGGGATTTTAGCTATTTTAAGGCACATTAGCTATTTTCTAAAGCACCTGTAGGCCAGACAAGGAATAATGGATGGAAACTGAACAAGAGATTTAACCTGGAAATAAGGAGAAACTTTCTGACAGTGAGAACAATCAACGAATGGAACAGCTTGCCCTTGGAAGTTGTGGGAGCGCCATCACTTGAGACCTTCAAGAAGAGATTGGACTGCCATTTGTCAGAAATGATGTTGGGTCTCCCACTTGGGCAGGGGGTTGGACTAGATGACCTATAAGGTCCCTTCCAACTCTGATTATCTGGGTACATCAGACCTGTTTATTTCATATCTCTCTCCTGTTTTCTCACAGTATTCAGCAACTTCTTTAAGCACGAGAGAAACAAGCCTCATATGAAAAATGTTCCTTATCTAAGATTTTGACAGGTACTGATGAAAAAGTGATTAAAAAATTATATGGTTATTAACTGGAAAATAAACTAGAGGAAGAACAAGTTAAAGAAACGATGATTGTTTGGGGGAAGAATTGTTAGGGATAACATTGTTTGCCCTAACTGGTTTAGGTAAATAATAATATGTTATCATGGTTTATAAGTTAAAGTGTCTGCAACTTTAAATGTGGGATAGTAATTAAGGGAATGGTTGTGAAAGCACTTTAAAAGAAGCAAGACTGCAGCTTGCTCTCTCTCTGGCTTTGATGATCCCTGATTACTGCAAGGACTCAAGACTGCATTGCTCGAACGGGAGAGAAAACAAAGGACTGATTTGTAAGTGAACTGACATAGGATATTCTACACGGACTTTGCTAACTGAATATCCCTGAATGGACTGACTAAATGATACATGACTATTGGACTGTTATTTTGACTATGCTATGAACTCATAATGGAATAAACTATATTTTTGATAGCACAAGCGTATCTGTTATTTTTACTGTATGTTAATAAACATACAAGCTTAGCTCACTCATTTATCTGTGTGCCTATCTGACTAACGCTGCACATTCTGTTTAGCTTGTCTCCCTAACCCTGGTTGGGGAAACCAGGCTTAACACTGGTTATGGGCCCAGAGGCTGCAAAGTCAGTTTAACTAGGATAAAACAGATTTATATAAAAGTGAGAGTTTGTGTTGTTATACATTACAGTAAACAGACAGCTGTGTTTTATTAATTATAGTTTTATATCCATATAAGAAAACATGGCACAAGTCAATCTACAAAGTTTGTCCCTTATATCCAAGTTGGATGGAACAAACTATGTATCATGGTCTATGAAATGTAGTCTGCTTCTACGAAGAGAAGGTTTGTGGAACATAATTGAAAATCCACCAAACGTAGAGGAATGGGATGCAGAGGATGAAGAAGATAGACTAAAAATAGAAGAATTTATGCATAAAAATCAACAAGCTATTTGCATAATTGAGTTAACCTTAACTGATCAGCAACTTGTTTATATCCATGGAGAGAAAACGGCTGTTGGGTGTTGGCAGAAGCTGAAGAGGATTTATGTTCGAGATAATGTTGGTGCTCACATAAATCTAACACGGAAGCTTTTCAGTACGCATCTCCAGACGAATGGTGATATGCTGAGTCATTTGAAAACTATGCAAAGCATTTTTCAAGAACTGCACGAGAAAGAGCTTATTTTCTCTGAACAACACCAAGTCTACATAATTCTATCTTCCCTTGATGAAAGTTATGACAACTACGTAACTTCCCTTGAAATATTGCCAAAGGAAAGCTTAACTTTAACTGATATAACTGGCAGATTGATTGAAGAGGCCAGAAGAAGGCTTGAAAGAGATCAGTTAAGGAGGCAGCAACCTCAAAAAGAAGATAATGAATCTCCTACTGCATATGCAATTAAAAAGTGCTTTAATTGTGGAGGAAGAGGACATTTGGCAAGATTTTGTAAAAAGGCAAAGTGCCAGAACGCTTGCCAGAATACTAAAAGTTATCAAAATAAAAATAAAAATTTAGAGTTAGCCATGTATAGTAACAGAGCTGTAAAAAATAATTTATGGGTGGTTGACAGTGGAACATCCCACTGTATAACAAATGATAACAGAAATTTTATTAAAATGTCCAAGAGTACACAGCAGATATCGTTAGCCAATGGCTGGAAACTGAAAGCTAAAGGTCAAGGTATAGCATATTGTTCTTTTATAAAAGAGAATGTAAAAATGTTATATGTACCACAACTTTAGTTTAATTTAATTTCAGTTAGAATTTTGGTTAAACTAGGATATGTAGTTACATTTAGGGGAGATAATTGCATAATTGAAAAAGAAGATAAGAAAATTACTGCATCTTTAAGAGGTGAATTATATGTGTTAAATGATAATGGTTTAAAGGTGGCTAACACAGTTTATGAAAATAAGAAACCTCATGATGAATGTATTCACTTGTTACATCGAAGGCTAGGGCATTTAAATTTTAAAATGCTTAAGAAAACTGTTGGATTATCTGAGGGAATATGTTTGAAACCTTGTAATAAGTATTTGCAATGTAATGACTGTAATCAAAGTAAGAGCAGGGTCACACCGGCTAATAGAGTTGATGGATTTACTACCAAAGAACCTTTAGAAGTAGTATTTGCTGATTTAATAGGTCCGAAAAAACCAAGTATAGGAGGAGCTAGTTACATATTAAGTATAATGGACCACTATTCTAGATATGGGTTTTACTATTTAATGAAGAGCAAAACTGAAACGTATCAAAATCTCTTTAATTGGATAAAATTTGCTGAAAAGAAAACTAAAAAGAAATTAGTAACTCTTATAACAGATAATGGTACAGAATTTACAAATAATAAATTCCAGAACAGACTAAGAATGTTAGGTATTCAACATAAAATGTCTGCACCATATAGGCCACAACATAATGCCTTTATAGAGAGAAGAGGCCAAACATTACAATCAATGGCACGAACTATGATGTCTGATTCAGGATTACCTGACAATTTGTGTGGAGAAGCAATAATGTGTGGTAATCATATATTAAATAATGTTGTTAATTCAACAACAGGTGAATTACCATTCACACTGTGGCATGGTACAAAACCTGATTTAAGTTATATGCACACATTTGGAGCACCAGCATGGGTGCATATCCCTATACAACTTAGACACAAAGGACAACATAGAGCTAAAAGATTATATTTTGTAGGATATACATCTAATCATAGTTCTTATAGATTCTGGGAACCAGGTACATCTAGAGTTTACACCAGTGCTAGTGCTAAATTCCTAGAACATGTAGGATGGAATAGATTAGAGCAAGATTTAAATAATGAAGTAATTATTGAACCCTACAAAAGGCAGAAAGATCAGACTAGTTATAAGAAGAGTCCAATTAAAGAAGAAGTCCATGAAGAGCAAATAGGACCAGAACAAGAGGAAACAGTTGATCAGGAAGAGTTAGATAATCAAGAAAAGTTAATAAATGAAAGTCCACCTGTAAGTCCTGTAATACCTAGACGTACTACACGTGTAACTAGACCACCTGATAGGTATCAAGCAAGTATAGTTTGCCAAGTAACTAAAGTTCCAACTAGTGTAGATGAACTTAGGATGTATCCTGCTAAGGATCAGGAGAATTGGCAAAAGGCAATGGAAAAGGAACTAAATTCATTAAAGGTAATGAAAGTTTATGAAGATGCTAAATTACCTCCAGGAGAAAAATCCACTGGGTGCAAATGGATATTTAAAGTAAAAAATGGAAATGATGGGACTGTTACCCATAAGGCTAGGTTAGTAGCTCAAGGATTTAATCAAACTGCATCTGATTACGATGAAGTTTTTGCACCAAGTCTTAAAGCAACATCTTTAAGAGCAGCATTAGTGTGGGCAGCTAAGAAAAACTATGTCATTAACCATTTAGATGTAGAAACTGCTTATCTGCATGCACCATTGCAGCACACTATATATTTAAGAAAACCAGTAGGTATAAAAGACAATAAAGTAAATAGTAATGATTGTTGGAAACTCAAAAAGAGTCTTTACGGGTTGAAACAATCTGGGTTTGAGTGGAACCAATATATTGTGAAAGAGTTAAACAATATAGGTTTTAAATCTGGTTTAGCAGATCCATGTGTGTTTAAAAGAGAAAATAATGGAACGGTGTCATTATTGTTATTATTTACAGATGATATTGCTTTGATAACTAAGACTAATAATGAAGCTAATGAGATTATATCATTATTAGCCAAAAAGATAAAATTAAAGCATTTAGGTGAAATTAAAAAGTATCTAGGATTGACAATTAACAAAACAAAAAATGGTTTTAAGATATCTCAAGAAGATAAAATTTGCCAATTAATTAAAACGTTTAAAATGGAACTTTGTAAACCGGCAAAGACTCCAATGAGTCAGGAAGTTTGCCAAACTGATGATCAAAGTCCCAAATTTGATAAGTCCATATATCAATCTTTGATTGGTAGCTTATCATATATCAGCAATTGGTCAAGGCCTGATATAGCTTATAGTGTAAATCAGCTGGCACGTTTTAATTCAGATCCACATCAATGTCATTGGCAATCATTAAAGAGAATTTTAAAATATCTTAAAGGAACAATGAACCACGCATTGTATATAGAACCAAAGGGTGATTTGAGTCTTAGTGCCTATGTAGATGCAAGTTTTGCAACTGATATAAACACTAGAAAATCAACATCTGGGATGGCTATATTATTTGGTAAGACACTAATAGGATGGAGGTCAATCAGACAACAGCATATTAGCTTGTCCACGATGGAAGCGGAATTTTCATGTCTGTCATTACTATGCACTGATTTGATTTTGTACAAACAGCTATTATTAGACATGGGTATAACTGTAAAAGATAGCATTATTGTGTACGAGGATAACCAAGCAGCTATAAAATTAGCTACTAGTATTGCTGTAAAAACTAGATCAAAGCATACTGACTTAAGATACTTAAATGTTAGAGAATCTGTAAAGAATGGGCTAATTAAATTGGAATACTGCATGACGGAAGAAAACATTGCAGACCAATTTACAAAAGCTCAAGGAGTAACTAAGTTTAAAGAAAGTTGTAACAAATATGATTTAAAGATGTAAATAGTTATATTTATTATTATTTCCTAAAAGGGGAGAATGTTAGGGATAACATTGTTTGCCCTAACTGGTTTAGGTAAATAATAATATGTTATCATGGTTTATAAGTTAAAGTGTCTGCAACTTTAAATGTGGGATAGTAATTAAGGGAGTGGTTGTGAAAGCACTTTAAAAGAAGCAAGACTGCAGCTTGCTCTCTCTCTGGCTTTGATGATCCCTGATTACTGCAAGGACTCAAGACTGCATTGCTCGAACGGGAGAGAAAACAAAGGACTGATTTGTAAGTGAACTGACATAGGATATTCTACACGGACTTTGCTAACTGAATATCCCTGAATGGACTGACTAAATGATACATGATGATTGGACTGTTATTTTGACTATGCTATGAACTCATAATGGAATAAACTATATTTTTGATAGCACAAGCGTATCTGTTATTTTTACTGTATGTTAATAAACATACAAGCTTAGCTCACTCATTTATCTGTGTGCCTATCTGACTAACGCTGCACATTCTGTTTAGCTTGTCTCCCTAACCCTGGTTGGGGAAACCAGGCTTAACAAGAATTTTGGATATGGGATTGATTTGGAGAAATGGCAAAAATTGTGGTCTCAAAATTATAAAATGACAATGTCAACAGCATATAAAGAAAATCTGTATAAGATGTTTTACAGGTGGCATTTTCCCCCACAAGAATAGCAAGAATGTTCAAGAATAAATCTGAAAAATGCTGGAAATGTCATCAGATACCTGGCTCATATTACCATATGTGTGGACTTGTGAGGACGCTAGAAAATATTGGACTAAAATTCGCATATGGTTGGAAAAAATGACAAAGAAACATAGATTTAAAACAGAGATTTTTTTATTGGGAATCTTACCTGATACATACAATAAAAATTTCAAATATTTGTTTGTAAATGTATTAACAGCGGCTAGGATTGTATTTGCTAAACATTGGAAGAGTGAGAAAATACCATCACAGGAAGAAATTATTAAGAAAATATTGGAATGTGCTGAAATGAGTAGATTGACATTTGAAATTAGAGAACAAGAAGATAAACATTTCTATGAAATTTGGGACCTTTTCTATCAATGGCTAGATAATAAAATATAATAATAGAATATTTAGAATTTTAGGAAATAATGAATACATATTTATTTTTATTTTTTTTCCTTTGGTACTATTTTTATAAAATTTTATTAAGATAGACTTGGTATGACTTTATGATTTGTTATAAAATAAATTAAGTAAACTAGTTATCTCGTTAAAGTATGAATAAATAAAATTATAGTTAAATGATTGTTTAATAATGATATCAGGCTATATAATTGTTGATTGATAATATGAGCTATTATGTAATGTAACTACAATGGAGACTATGAAATGGATGCACAAAAAAAAGTGGTAAACCAACCGATAAACTCATGAAGGAAAGATGATGTTTCATGAAGGAAAGATGATGTTTTTATGTTTTATGTGTTTTTGTTTGTTGTTAAAATTAATAAAACTGTTTTCCAAAAAAATATATATGTTCCTTATCTACTTGAAAGCGAACCTTGCATCCCTCTCTCGGGCATTTGGAGGAGTTTCTTCAAGGCTGGTGGTGCTCCCACCGAGTCTTCCAAGCAAAAACCTTCCCGAATCACCAGCGCTCCCAAAAAAAAGGCACGCGCGGGGCTTTGCAAAACGATCGCTTCCGAAGTTCCGCTTGTGCCGGCGCGCTCCTCTGCCGAAAGCCGGACGGGTAGCTATAGCAACCTCCTCCCCCCACCCCCGAAGCTTACTCTTGGCTTGTGATTGGATGGGTCAAACGGCTTTCCTTTGAAAGTGGAAGAAAGAATCCCGGGAAGTGCTCCCTCGGCTTTTGACTATCTGGGATGATCCGGCTCCAAACGACGAAGTCCGGTAGCGGAGTTAGCCCCCGTTTTGTGTCTGAGCAACAGATTCAGCAGCTGGAACGGAAGCTGCGAGTGAGTGTTGAGATGGTGTAAATCGGTGTCACCATTGGCAGCAAATCTACCTATCTAGGACTCAGGGGTTTCCAACCTTGGCAACTTTAGGACTTTGTGGACTCCACAAAGTCGTAAAGTTGCCACGGTTGGAGACCCCTGATCTGAGGTAGTGGTTAAGAATCTACACCAACTTGATGGTAACATCATCCATCTATCAATGGTTAGGTGCCGAAGCAGATCGACTCTAAGCCATGAGAGGAGGAAGTAGGACTTAACGATAACGATATTTAGGGTCAGGAGTTAAAGCTAGGAAAGCTGCGATCTGATGATCTCATCTCAGTTTTCAAACTCCCTCCACTCCCTCCTTTAGTTGCATTACTTTACACTGAATTATTAATATCTCTTCGCATAATATTTCTTCTTTTCACTTTTATAGGGTTTTTTTTTTAAAAAGATCAAATAATGATTTAATATTTATTAACTACCTGCTTTTATCTTTGTTGCACATTGCCCATAGTCATCAAGAGATGACAGTTATATAAATTTGATAAATAAATAAACCCTTATCATTCAAAGCCATCATGGGCAAATATTAATGGGAGCTGTAGACTCAAAAAATTTTAAAGGCACTGAACTCACAAATGGATGGTGGATGATGTTACTAGTCTACTGGAGTGGCAAACACCAAATCTCTACTTGAGAACTTCAGTTTCACAATGACATGCCTAAGACAAATGGGACTCCAAAGGCAGGTGAGTGGGTGGGACAAATTTTAAATAAGTATTTAAGAGATCTAGTGGGAGATAAACACAATAACAGAATACATCACATCACATCATGATGGGAGTCAGGTTCTTTAAGATATGAAAGGCTGATTGATACTGAAGAAGGATAATAATAATAAGCTACTTTGGCTTGTTCCCTCACTCATTGTTTAAGTTCAGCCCCCTCTGAACTGTGTTTTGTTAGGCAAAAGAAGAAAGAATAATTGTGCTGGAAACAGAAAATGCCTTTCTGCACCTCAAGCTTGCAAAGGTAACAACATTTTCGTTCTTTTAACCTATTATTTTGTACATATTTGTTTCTAGACTTTCCAATTTAAACCCTGAGCTGAAGTCCAAAACAGTCTGCCCATTTTTAAGGTTTCTTTTCTTCACTCAGAGTGGCAATAGTTAACAAAAATAATTTTTTTAAAAAAAATCTACAAAAATCCCTGATTTTGGTTATGGGCTTACCTGAAAACTATCAAAACTGATTGTGCTTTGTGCTGTGATCTAACAGGTGGTACCTTGGTCAGCAAAGCACTGAATAGAGAGAGATTAACATCCATTTTGCTGTGGCATTTGGAACGCACATCTTTATCTGTGCAGGTGATTACTGCATGTTTCAGTAATCCTCTGAAAATGCAGTTAAGCATAAGCAGATTTGGAAAACACCTGTCAACCTTTCTGCCCTAGCTGAAGCATTAATAATTGTACTTAATGGCTGATCCAGTTCTTGGTTTAAAAAAATCAGCCAGGATAGGTATAAATGTGGATAAAATTAAACTAAAAAAAAAAAAAAACAGACAAAAGAGTTCGTTTACCCTAATATTTATTGTCTGATTTGAAAAGTCTTAAATCCAGATTATTGATAATAATCCCGATTATTGATCTGGATAATCATTGTTGTGCTAGACAACCACTTCATTATTCTCACTAATTAAATATTTATATCTAATAAATTTAGGGAAAGTTTCATCATGAGAAAACAGAAATTTAGTTCAGTGCTACTGATGTTAAACTAGATACATGGTCTGAATCTGAATTGGACCAAGGATCCCACCTGATTCATCATCCTGTTTCCAAAGAAATCCACCAAGACTTAGCTCTCCTCTGTTATTTGTTCCAAAATAACATGTTCAGAATTCTACTGCCTCTATAACTGGTGTACATGCAATGTGCATATGATTTGCCAGAGATTTTATAGGACAATGGATAGCTGTAATAATGTAATTATTATAACTTTATTTATTTTCTGTCTATCTCAGCCAAGTGACTCTAGAAACAAAGTGTGTTTGTGAATGCTGATAATATAGCAAGCTTATAGGCTGATCTGCTCCCAAGTGATTAAAAGTGCTCTGGCTCAATTTCCAGCTGCCCTTAGTTAACTAATTCTGTAGATTATAGCAGAGCAAAAAGAGTGGTTGCTTACATCTGTAATTGGAGATATAATGTCTTGTGAATAAAAAGATTTTATTTCGTCATTCTGGCAAAAAGTCATTCACTGAGTAAGGATTTTCTTCTTCCCTTTTAAAAAAAGATGATTTAAGCTATAGCCTTCTCACTTACCTTCCAAGAGCATTGCCAGCTCTTATTGCAATGGATTGTCCTCAGTTTCATTCTATTGAAGTTCTGGAATGTTATTTGTTAGTCAGGGCTCATAGATTAAGAAAAAAATTACAGAAAACACTATCTTTGTTTGCATCCACAGATCACATCAAAAGAATTACAAAGGTCAGCAAAAATTACTGTGGTTTATAGTCATAATATATGACTCCATCTTCTCACTTACTGAGTTCTAACTTTGTGAGTTCCACTGTTTTCTCTACAGGTTTAGGATTCTGTTTTAAAAATCCTTCGCCTCTTTCCTTGTCATAAGCATGCTGAACTCAGCTTTGTGTAATGGATGCAGGCTCAGTTACAGGGCAACAGGATCAGGCTGGGTAGCTGGAATCTCCAATTTTCTAGTGTACAATACATGCAAAATTGCTATCAATAAAGAATTGGCTTGAAATGCAGTGTTTATATAGCATTCTTTATCCAACCTGCATTTTTCTTTTTTAAGTATGACCTTAAGGTTTAAGAGTCAATTGTTTTTTTGTCCTCTGTGCAAACCTTAATGGGTTAATGGGACTGATCTAGTGTGTTTGTACATTTCAAGACAATGAGGTTATAGCAAAAATACCCATACAAGGATGCAAGTGAATTGCAAATGAAATGTTCTGGATTGGAAAGAAAGAATTGACTAGCAGTTGGTTACTCCAATTTAATTGGTTCCATTCATGGTTACTCCCTGATTCTACCTAGGCTGATTCCTCTTCTTTTGCTCCATTCACTATTGATCACCAGTTACTCTAGTCTGATACTTTGATTTGTTAACTGTTTAAGATGTACAGAATATTTAATAACAGAATTGGAAGAGACCTTGTAAGGGGTTGTGAATTCTGGGAGCTGAAGTCCAAGAATCTTAAAATTGCCAAGATTGGCATAGAAGACATTTTTGAGTCTGGAGAAAAAGCTTTGAATCTTCAATCAAGCTCACTATGATGCAATACAGTCAGAAAGCTTAACAGTTAATTTTATAGTGATTATTATTACTGCTTTTTATACTGCTGGATTTTTGGAAATTTCTAATTTGGAAACCACTTATCTTCAGAGTAACAGGTTTATTTTTCTTAAAAGCAGAATCAAGGAATAATTAGGAACAGCTCAGCAGAACATAATTTTGCTTATTATAATACGAAGAAATTTCATGGAACTGCAAAATCCATCGTAATCCAGCTTCACAGAGCCATACAGGTAAAGAGGTTTATTAGAACTGGAAAAGTTCAGCATGTTTCAAATTCTCAGTCACTTCAGCAAGTCTGGATCAGAAGAACTCAAAATCATGAGTACTAACAATAATAGATTATTCCATGTCGGAAAGCACATATCGCCCCATCTTGCCTTTACTTTCCACAAACTAACAAAAAGGTTCCTTCTCAGATGCTTTCCCTGTCCTCATTCCTTCTACAGACTTGGGATCTCTCTTATCTGACCAGTGCATTGGCTGGTTCTCTTTTCCCTTCTTCCTCTCAAAGCTATTCCTGCAGACCATTACATAAACTGTGTACACACAGTATATGTAAGAGCCACGGTGGTGCCGTGGTTAGAATGAGGTACTGCAGGCTACTTCTGTTGACTGCCGGCTGCCTGCAGTTTGGCAGTTCAATTCTCACTGGCTCAAAATTAACTCAGCCTTCCATCCTTCTGAGGTTGTTAAAATGAGGACCCAGATTGTTGGGGGGCAATATGCTGACTTTATGAACTGCTTAGGAAGGGCTCTAAAACACTGGGAAGCAATATATAAGTCTAAGTGTTATTGCTATTGCTAAGAGAAAAAGAAGAAAAACCAGTTCCATAAATAGACGTTAAATTTCTACAACCTAGCATAACACTAGCTCTTTATGTTTGTGATCTAGAGACTACAACAAGACATGCAAAATCTCCATTTGTCTGCCCTTCAATTTTCAAGGGAGATCCACCATCAGAGTGAGAGCTTTCTCCATCAGGTTCTACTCATTGCCCAAAAGCTACAATTACAGAAGGAGACTATGGAAAGTAAGAGACATATACTGATTAAAGTTGATCAAGCAGATATTTAGAGGACTGAGCCACTGACAGGTTACAACAAACCTTTTGAACTGTTGGCTGGGAATTCTCGAAGCTGTTTTATCGACTAAAGTGGTTGGAAACCATTTGGTTTGGGAAGATTGTACCACAGAAGCTCTATTGATGCTGGGACCTTATTTAATACAGAATTTGTGGAGCAGATACTTGTCAGAATAGCAAAGAAAAAGGAGAAGCAGATAGTTACCCTTTTATTTGAGGCTTCCCATGGGGTGATTTATCAGTGATAAAGCAGTAGAGCTAATGCAAAAATAAATGACCGGGGAGAGGGGGAAATTCCACAGAGCACAAGGATGGCGGTGGAATATTCTCTTTACAATATGACCTACCTTGCAAGAACATTAATGTTGCGACATCAGATAAGGTTCCATTTTATCTACCATTTTATTCCCATCAATAGGAACCAGTTGTTCTGGAAGTTCATGAACAAAGTCCAACATACATTGTGTACAGATGTGATGTGATTGTTCCATTTAAAATCACTCTGTTATGAATCCACATTAGAGCTTAGCATTATAGTTCATGCCAAATCAATATGACTTGCTGAAGAAATCCAGGTTAAAAATTCTAATTTAGCGTTGTGTGTAAACTCAGCCAGAGGTGTAACCGAGTCTTTTACATGCTTTATGAAATATACATTGTTTGTCTTTGTTCATTGCCTGTAGAACTTTGCATGTAATCATTTCAGCCCCCTTTCTCTATTTCACCATGGAAGACATGTAATAGTTCATTGAACATTTGTGAAAACTTCTATCCAGCCTTTCAGGTTAAAACACTGGAACTTGAACAATCCTTGCATGAGATTAATGAGAGATATAGGAAAGAAAAACAAAGAAGAAAAGTATTGCATAAGAGCCTACTTGTAAGTGTCTTGATAATTAAGTTGACAATGTCTGAACAGGCCTGTATAATTATTTTGGAATTCGCTTTTACTTTATTAACGATTACTTCCCATTGCCCATTAATCTTCTTGAGCATCCGGAGCGGAAGGAGGCAAATTACAAAATATACCTAGCAAGGCAGGTTGTTTTCCTCTTTTGTACTTGTGTCCTGACATTGCACACAAGGGTGTCAAACAAGGGTGTCAAACTCAAGGCCCACAGGCCCGCCCCCTTAGATCTGCAGGGTTGCCCTGAAACAGCGAAGGACCAGGCTGTGGTGCCTCTGCCAACAAAAACGGAGCTCAGGAGAACTGCCTGTGTCCCACCCGAGCTCCATTTTCACTGGCAGAGGGTTACAGGAGGCCATCGCAGCCTCCCGAACTTTGTTTTTGCTGGCAGAGCACTTGGGCCATCACAGGTGTCCCTGACATGAGAGACATTGAGCTGGCTGTGCCCACCTGCCCCCCAAGGTCAAAAATAACCCTGATCCGGCCCTCAATGAAATTGAGTTTGACACCCCTGGTGTAAAAGGACTGGGTTTGCTCTGTGACATCACACTGAATGCTTTGTCACTGTTGTGAAATCCTGGCTTCAACCGTAGAAAGCAATCATAATGTTTTTCCCCAACAAATTACAATGAAGTAAACTACAGGAAGTCCTCAACCTACAACAGTTCACTTAGTAAACTGTTCAAAGTTATCTCAGCACTGGGGAAAGAAAAAGGGCTTATAACAGTTTTTCACACTTACGACCATCACAACATCCCCATGATCACATGAGCAAAATTCAGGTGCTTGGCAAGTGACTCATGTTTATGACGGTAGTGGTGTCCTGGAATCACATGATCCCCTTTTGCAACTGTCTGACAAGCAAAGTCAATGGGAAAGCCAGATTCATTTAACAACCATGTTACTAACTTAACAGATTAAGTTAATGATATTTAACAGGGGTGGGATGCTACCGGTTCTGCCTGGCTCTATAGAACCGGTAGCTCTGAAGAGCAGAAGATACTGAACCGGTTCTGTGTTTGCTGCTGTTTGGCCCATTGACCTGCCTGCCCTCTTCCCTGTCCTTTATTTCCTGCTTTTTCAACCTCAACTGCTTTGCGTGGCACAGCCGCAGTTAAAAAAGCAGGGAAAAGGTGGCTTTCCAAACGCTATGCACCCGTGCGCAGCGCTTTTCAGCTGTCTGGATGGCACAGCTTAGTTGCTTTTTTACCCATGCACACAAAACGTTACACCGAACCAGTAGTAACACCGGTTGAATCCCACCCCTGGTTATTAACTTAATAGAGCCTCGGTGGTGCAGTGGTGAGAATGCAGTATTGAAATCTACTTCTGCTGCCTGCAATTTGCCAGATCAAATCCCACCAGGCTCAAGGTTGACTCAGCCTTCCATCCTTCCAAGGTGGGTAAAATGAGGACCCAAATTGTTGGGGGCAATAGGCTGACTCTGTAAACCGCTTCGAGAGGGCTGTAAAGCACTATAAAGTGGTATATAAGTGTAAGTGCTATTGCTATTAACAATTCACTTAACTACTGTGGCAAGAAAAATGGTAAAGTGGGCAAAACCCATTTAACAAATGTTTCACTTGGCAACAGAAATTCTAAGCTCAATTGTGGTCATAAATTGAGGGCTACCTGTGTTACCTATACAATCTGCAAACTAACTTGTATCTTAGAACAGCCTATAAATGAGTTTGGGGTGCCATCCAGGCTTGGCTTTTGATAATCCAAAGGCTAGGATTTGACTAAAACAAAATTGAGATTCCCAAGGTAGTAAATGTTGTGGTTTGTGCACATTTCCCCACTTGTATAAAAGCACCTCATAGCAGTTATGTTTGAATTGAAGGCATATTTTGATTTCTGCAAATAATAACCTGTAAAAGCTGCAAACTTTATAATGACATAATATAACTGCTCCAAGCTTGCAGTTCTCTTCTTATCTGTTTGTAGTAACAGACTGGATTGAGGATCCTTAACAATAAACAATCTTGCTCTTCTCACATTCCTGAGGTTTACTGCCAAAATAAATGTGTTTAATATCAGACCATGAGATGGTTTTATATATTCTGCTATTTTGGACATTATCTAGGCAGCAATGTGTTTCTGGAAGACATGTGGGATTTGCTTGCTATCCATCAATAATAATAGTGATAATTAGGTTTCTGTGTTGCAACCCTAGGAGCTAAGAGGCAACATCAGAGTGCATTGCAGAATCCGCCCATTCTTACCATTTGATGCAGCTCCAGAGGAATCAGTCATGGAAGACAGGTAATTAAATAAATTAGTCAGTGTGGAAAAGATAGCTTTCCTGGCAAAGAAATTTAAAGGTCTTCATCCTTCACTGAAACTTTTATTAAGATCGACACTAATATTATAAAGCTACAATTTGAGATTTACCTCCAAGCATTAAAGATTTTCTACAATAAGCCAGGGAGACTATAAATCTAAGCAACCGAAGCATATACTGTTCACAAGCATGGTAATATTATTTCGTTTCCAAGATTTTGCATCCTGTGGAAGACTTTTTAATTTACAGTTAAGGATCAATCTCTTTTCAGTTGAGCTGAACTTTTGATGATTGTATGAACATGTCACATTTCAGGGTGGAGCATACCTGCCTTTGGACATCTTGTTTTACAAGAGTCTGGCCATAAATTTCCTGTGCCCTTTTAAGAAGCTTTCCAGGGTTCCCTAATGAATTCTTTCTTGCCTGCTTACCAGAAAATAGACAGATAGGCAGCAAGTTAAGTGCAAACACAGAAGGAGGGGAGATCAGCCAAACTGGTAATCTGTCTCCCTATCTTGTAGAAATATATGATCCTCTATCATTTTGATATTCCTCTGTTTTATTGATCTGGATGTTTTGTTCCAACAGGCTACTTTATGTTCCCGGGTTTTGGCCATATTAAAGAATCCATTCATTTCTATACGAATGTCTATCTCTGTGAAGTTTTCTTGGCAATAACTCTGAAATACTTTGCCACTGCCTTTCCCCAGGATGCTTGTCAACTTCCCAGTCTAGCCTGTAGCCCTGAGATTTCCTGGGAATTTCCCTTCTAAGTATTTCCCAGGGCTGATCTATTTACTTTTTTGGGGTGGGCCAGAGATGTCTAGTTTCTCCTTAGCTGCTTCATTTTTCATTTTTTTGTTTGTCACGTGTATCTTCTCTTATTTCCTCTGTTTTTTACTCAGTGGTCCTGTTTTGGTTTTAATTCTGTCTGCATTCAACAGCTGAAGGTGGAAGTAGTGGGCTTGGCAAAAGTGCTTACTACCTCCCACTCATTCTCAAAAATTAGCTGGTCCTTGGCTTTGACATTATGCCGAATGTCAACTCATAAAGCATTCCTACCTTGCTCTCAAATTGCCAACTAGGTTTAGAGTATAGTTAGTCCTTGATTTACAACCACAACTGGGACCAGAACTTACATTGCCAAGTAATGTAGTCATTAAGCGAGTTGTGCCCAGTTTTACTTCCCTTTCATTAAGTGAGTCAACAAGTCATTAAGCAAGTCATGTATTTGTTAAGCAAATCCAGTATCCCCTTTTGATTTTCTTAGAGTAATCACTGGGAAGGTTTCAAATGGCAAGCATGTGACTCTAAGACACTATACCTGTCATAAAGACATGCTGGTTGCCAAGTGCCCAAACATTGATCACATGCTTGCAGGGACACTGCAATGGTTGTGAAGTGTGAGCATTGGTCACGAGTTGCTATTTTCAGTATTATCGTAACTTTGAATGGTTATAAATCAAGGATCATCAGTAGAGAGGAGTACAAGACTGAATGGTTTTCTGCCTCTGGGTTTCTCTTCCAATCAACCAAGGTAAAAGTAGAAATGTCTCTATATTACATTCTGGTCAATCTGAATTTGTTCAAGGTCCGAACAAAGGATCATGTAAATGCCAAAAAGGAAACATGGGTTAATCCATCCCATACTCCAAGATTGACAATGGGGGGAGGGGGAGGCTAACAAAGTCATCTCAAATTTGATTTCCATTACATCATGAAGATCCATGGTGGCACAGTGGTTAGAATGCAGTATTGTAGGCTAACTCTGCTGACTGCCAGCAGTTCTATTCTGACCGGCTCAAGTTTGACTCAGCTCAGTTCCATCCTTCTGAAGTCAGTAAAATGAGGACCCAGATTGTTGGGGGCAATAGGCTGATGTTTGAGAGGGCTGTAAAGTACTATGAAGAGGTATATAAATCAAAGTGCTATTGCTGTTGTTATCAGAGGGAGTAGGTAAGTCCCACTGTATCTATATAAGAAAGAAAAAGCAGAATTTCACAATGTGAAATTTCATGTGTTCATGACATTGAATACAAGCGTCTCTTTCTTTCAGTATTGTTGTATTACAACAATGTGTTACTATCTCCAAAAACACCAGTCCCTACATCAATCACTAACTATCATTGTGGGGAAAAGTTGTGTGATGCCAACCCTTTGAGTCTCCAAAGGGAATGATTGCCTTCATGTAGCAACAGCTATTACCCAAACCAGGAAAATCAGTGATATCAGTGAAGAGCTGCGGTGGCGCAGTGATTAGAATGCAGCTGCAGGCTACTTCTGCTGACTGCTGGCTGACTGCAATTTGACAGTTTGAATCTCACCAGACTCAAGGTTGACTCAGCCTTCCATCCTTCCAAGGTCAGTAAAATGAGGACTCAGATTGTTGGGGGAAATAGGCTGATTCTGTGAAGCGCTTAGAGAGGGCTGTATAAAGCACAGTGGAGCAGTAAATAAGTCTAAGTGCTATTGCTATATTCCAAATATGTATACCCGAATGCTGAAGCTTTTTATTGTGTCAAAGAATACTAAGAGGCTCTTGCTAATCTAAGTTGCCTATTTTCCCCAACTTTATCTCCTAGCATTGGCACAAGCAGCATGAATTTGCACATTGCTTGCATATCCAATGTGCTGGCAATATTTCATTTAATTTTAAATGCAGGCAATCCTTAATGTATGACCATAATTGAGCCAGTAATTATGATCATAACTTATTGCTGTTGTAAGTTGAAGTATCACATGGCCAGACCCATTTTTTTGGTGGCAGTCATTAAGCAAACATGGCAGTGGTTAAGCACATCCATTTTTCCCAATGAACACTTTTTGCCAGAAACTGGCAAGAAAACAATAATCACACATCACAGTCATGTAACCATGGCACGCTGCAAATGGTTTAAAGATGAGCCAGTTGCCAAAGTGTCTAAAATGCAATAATGTAACTGTGGGGATGTGTGCAGCTGTCATAACTTCAAAAATAGGTCATAAGAAGGTCTGGGGAGATCTGTCATAACTTTGAACAATCATTAAATGACCAACTGTAAATCAAAGACTACCTGTACGGAGGTTGGAACTCCCTATTTTTAAGTTACAAGTAGAAGGAGGAAAATAGATGTTGATTGTGATCATGGTGAGAGTAAATTTTTGTGACCGTTTTTCTCCCTGCCCCAAATCTAATTCACAACTCTTCTGACGCCACTATTAAATTCTTCTAACAAGCTGCCTGTTAAATTGGAGTAATTTCATGTGTTAATTTGACCCAATTCAGATTTTATTTTAAAAAATGCAAGTCTTTATATTTATCTACAGGAGGAATTTAGATATCACCCTATTTTTCCCTGTTCAGAGTATGGCCAATTAATTAGTGAGGCACAATGTTCGTAATGGCAGCCGGTGTTAAAGAAGGAACACTTCTTGTATAAGAAGGAACATGGGCATGAAGCGGTCTGAGAATTTCTATATCTGAGAAGTATGCTCTGTTAGAGCTCAAGTTTATTTTTGGAGTTTGCTTAGCCTAGTATAGAATAGAATAACAGAGTTGGAAAGGACCTTGGAGGTCTTCTAGTCCAGCCCCCTGCCTAGGCAGGAAATCCTACCACCATTTCAGACAAATGGTTATCCAACATCATCTTAAAAACTTCCAGTGTTTCACAGCTTCTGGAGGCAAGTTGTTCCTCTGAGTAATTGTTCTAACTGTCAGGAAATTTCTCCTTAGTTCTAGGTTGCTTCTCTCCTTGATTACTTTCCACCCACTGCTTCTTGTCCTGCCCTCAGGTGCTTTGGAGAATAGCTTGACTCCCTCTTCTTTGTGGCAGCCCCTGAGATATTGGAAGACTGCTATCATGTCATCCCTAGTCCTTCCTTTCATCAGATTGGAAATATCCAGTTCCTGCCATCGTTCTTCATATATGTCAACCTCCAGTCCCTTAATCATCTTTGTTGCTGCTCTTTGCACTCTTGCTAGAGTCTCAACATCTTTTTTACATCATGGCAACCAAAACTGGATGCAGTATTCCAAGTGTGGCCTTACCAAGGCATTATAAAGTGGTATTAACACTTCATGTGATCTAGTCATTGATCCAATCCTGCCTCCATCCTTCCTTCCAATTCCTCACATGCCTTTGAGGGTTTAGAATATTTGACAAAAAATGGTATATCGTTCAAGCTAGGAGGTGAATGTAGGAGTGGCAAGGACAAGCAAAGGATGGACATGTTGTCCAGTAGTATAGATGTTGTGAAACATGTCTTCTTTATGGCACTCATGTAATTTGATCTTCAACATCACTACCTTCAGTGTTAGTTTTCTAATTTAAAATAAATACACTTTCTTTTAAAAGGCAGAGAAGCATTTCAGAAAACGTGATCTGTGCAACAGATGATGTGAGTATTTTCAACTGTTTTTACATTCTCAATCCTCCATAGCTAAGCAAAAAAAAAAAAAAAATGCTTAAAACTCAGATGTAGCACTTGGGCCACTAGACCACTTCTCTGAATCCTATCACTAACAGATAATCTCATGATCAAGACCTCTCTTTAGGCTTCCCATTAAACAACTCCCCTTTGCTTCTCTGATGCTGTGCCATGGCAAATGTATTATCTCAAAAATGAAACATGGCTGTTTACCAAGCCTTGCTTTCAAGAGCATCAAAGCAACTTGGTTTAAATCCCAGAGGCATTAAATCCCAGATGGGAGCCGAACTGCAAATCCATATGGCATTCCAATATTAATTAATCCTGTTACCAAGAAATAACATTTGAAAGGCTCAATGTGGTATGCTAAGAGGGCAGCTTTAATTCTGGTTTTACTGTTTGGGAGTCTTCAGACAGATGCTTCAGCTAATCTGTTTTATGTAGAGCGTAGCCAGCTTTTCCTTGTCTGGGAGTATTGAAAAGGATGCAGGAATATGCCCTTTATAAACAGAAGTTTTATGCACATCTATTCAGACTGGCCATTAGTGCAGTCATTATTCTTAGTGATTACAATTCCCATGGAATTACTTTAGCCTTGTAAGTTGCTGGTTCTTTTTTTTAAGACGACATGCTAGGGACCAAACCAGGAACCTTCTGTAAACAAAGCATGCAGTCTGATTGTTTTGGCCTACCAGACCAAAAAACTAAAAGGGAAGAATAACTGGCTTGCATTTACCTCTCTGTCTTAATTCTAGAATGTACAAAAGAGGAATTTGCACATCTTTCCCTCAAAAGAAGTGATACAGGTACATTCAGAAACGGTCTGTACATCTTGTGGGAAAGGGGGAAAAACACCCAACTCACTGATGCCTTCCTTTAGATCCCTTGAAATATTAATTTTCAATGTTTAAAATATGATAACACTACCCTTCCTTTTATAAAAATCTCAAAAAACATTCATCCACTTGAAATAACCCAAAGTACAGAAATATGATTCAGAAACATAAGCCAGTTATTCTATTGTCTTTGAAGTGATTTGTTCCACTTATTATTTCATAGCAATGGTCAGAGATTCTTTGGAAGATGGTACATAAACAATCTACCCACATTATGTGGATATATTGACCATTTTACGTCCTAAAGTGAAGTACAGATTTTCCCAGTAGCATGCAATATCAAGTTCTCATATTGGTTAATAAGACTTGCAACCACATTTTGTCCTGTATTCTTTCCTTGTACTGTCCAGTCAAGACCATTCTTAACATGTGCTTTCTTCTTCTTCTTCTTCTTCTTCTTCTTCTTCTTCTTCTTCTTCTTCTTCTTCTTCTTCTTCTTCTTCTTCTTCTTCTTCTTCTTCTTCTTCTTCTTCTTCTTCTTCTTCTCCTCCTCCTCCTCCTCCTCCTCCTCCTCCTCCTCCTCCTCCTCCTCCTCCTCCTCTTCCTCTTCCTCTTTGTTTCTAACTGAATTCCATTCAGAATTCAGAGCATACTCAGCCCTCCATAGGCTCAGAAGAGTAGTGACTAACTCAAGTTTGTTGCTGTTAAAAAGATTCTTTCTTTTTAGAATTCTGCACCCTTGAGTCTCCTCCAATGCACTCCTATTATTTCATTATCAGTCACCCAAATTTGACTCCAGGCTTATTCACACCTGCTACCTGATTGGGCCCAAGATTAGACAAAAATTGTCTGTTGGCCTTTTTCTCCCTATTTTGATCATTCTGCATGAATAGAAAATTCTATGATTTGGTCTAGGTTGCTTATAGAGCTACGCTCTTAAATGCATTTAGATCACAGTATCTGGCCCACATTTCTTTAAAATCGTGAGATTCTCCAAGAAGGGTCAGAAGCTAGCAATACTAAACCAAATCTGATATTTTGGCATTGTTTTATGTCTGCATTAGCAGAGTATCAATCATTTGACTCTTGATTGGAAAAAAAAACCCACTAATCCCAAAGAGCATTGGAGGGTTTCATCTTCAAAAAACCAAAACTTTCCTCTGCCAACTGATATTGCCTACGCTCAAATATCACACAACTATACAGTTTCAATGGGGATTAATTTGCTGTTGAAAGCAGGCAGGGTTTATCTCAACAGTAAATTGGCCAGCTCTTCTGCTTTCAGTCGCTCCAAAATTGCAAGCAGAGACTGATTTGAAATAATACAGTTGGCCAAAATTACTTTGAATCTGGGGAGGCCCAAAGATTTTTGAAAGTCTGTGGTAAATAAAATTAAAAGTCATTTCCACTTTGTTTATTTGCTAGAAGACCAAGCGATTTCCTCTCTTCTCGGGTCTTGTGTATTTTGGCTTGAAAACCAAGACTTCGATTCCAGAGGTTTAAAATATGGTTTAGGTTTTTATTGAAAAGTAAAGCACAGGGCTTCACTGAAGCTCATTCATCCTTGTAAAGCCTTAGAAATCTTATTTTCCTTTGGATGATTTTGGCTAACTGCGCTCAAAAGGAATGAGAGAGTGCTATTGCTGTGGCGATCTCTTACCTTACTAATTCAAATGAAATATTGATTTAATCAATTTAAAAGAGCAGAGGTCTGGCTTGGCTTTCCATTCCTTTCTCTTGTTTTTATTTGCTTTGCAATGTGGCTTCCTGCTTTGTTAGCGAGAGCTAAAATAAGTAATTTAATCAACAGTCTTTCCCAGGTTTTAAAGCATGCAGAGTTACCGTATAATTGACTGTAACAGAATTTGAACCCAGTTCAAAGAGGAACTGTTGGCAATATACCTACTTGATATCCAGAGTACGGAACTATAATGGGTGTGTTTTCTGACTATGGACTACAGGCAACTTATGATCACAACTGAGCCCAAAGGTTCTGTTGCTAAGCAAGACAGCTAAGTGAGATGTGACCAATTTTACAACTCTTTTTTCAAGTATTGCAGCTATTAAGTGAATCTGACTTCCTTCATTGACTTTGCTTGCTGGAAGCCAGCTGGGAAGGTTACAAATAGTGATTAAATGACCCCAGGACCGTGCAACTGTTATAAGGAGCCGCAGTGCCACAGTGGTTAGAGTGCAGTATTGGAGACCAACTGTCAGCAGTTTGATTCTCACCAGCTCAAGGTTAGCTCGGCCTTCCATCCTTCCAAGGTCGGTAAAATGAGGGCCCAGATTTTTGGCAGCAGTATGCTGAATCTGTAAACCAGGCATGTCAATCTGGTGGCCTGCAGGCTGAATGAGTCATGTGCAGACCACGCCCACCCCGGCTCTTCCGAGGCAAAAAACATTGCGATACATCACAATATGTGATGTGATCAAGATTGTGTTGCTGTTCGTGGGCAGCAGGTGCGGACAGCTGAGGTCTTGGAAAGTGAGGACTCCAATGAGGGGCCTGCGTGTGATGCATATGTGTGGTAGAGCCCATGCAATGGCTCTGTTAATTGCTATTGAAGGATTTTGTAGTACAGCTGCTGATTCTAGTGATATGATTTTTTTTAAAAAAAATAGTTTCTTGTTTTTGCATACTTTATACTTGTAGACTGCCCAGAGTCATGAAATTGAGATGGATGGCCATCAGAAGTTCTGACTGGTCCTAACGAACCAGTAGGAAAATTTTTGACTGGTTTGGAGAACTAGTAGGGAAAATTTTGACTTACCTTGCTCACCTGCCCCTCTCTTATCTCTCACCTCTCTTATATTCTGCTGTTTATTACCTCCGCTGATTCTCGTGGCAGAGTGGATTGCCGTGCCTCAGCTGAGGTAAAAAATGGCACAGCTCACCATGGAAGGGCCATCTTGGAGCCCTGCGTGTGTGTGATTAATGTGTTTGGCCTGCGCGCATGATAGGCACGCCTGCACAACTCACTAGCCTTGATTCAGAGGGTATAGCTTGAGCACTGTGCATGCATGCACGAAGCGAAGCAAGCTCCAAAACAGTAGGAAATATTTTTTTAAACACACCACTGGTGCTATATGAATTGTATTAATAAATGCAGTAATATTTTCTTTATTTATGTCTTGCCCTTCAAAATGAGAATCTTTTTCATTCTCTGGTTTGGCTCATTCACAAATCTGGCAATGTTTTTTCAGGTTGTTTTCTATTTATTAATATATTTTTTTAAATGTTGAAAAAAACCCTTCAACATGATAGTTTTGGAGACCTAACCAAATGCACTTCTCTGCTCTGCGGTCTCCCTCAAAAATGAGAGACCTTCCTGGTCTCCAAGAGCTGAGAGCAGAATAAAGAGGCAGGCTGGAGGTGGCCTGGAGTTTATCTTCCCAGGCCTCAGTCATAACCTGCTTCTATGTAAGTACAGATATACCATATGGTCTTCCCTCTAACTGGTGTAATTGTGTAATTGTGGTAGAAATACAGAGAAGGATGAAGGTCAACCTCACACAACTGCGTGTGGCAGCTCAATCTGCAACTCAAGCCCACCTCCTCATCTCTCCTTGCTGAGACCCTATCAATCTATGTTTCGGAGACAGGAAATGGCAATGTGGCTTCTACCATTTGGAAGTTCTTAAAATTCTGACTTTGTGGCAAACCTTTAAACATACTTTTTTTGCCATTTAGATCTTAATGATACATATTCTAATTGTTTCCACCCTTCCTTTCTTTTTTGGCTAGGAAACCATCTTAGTGAAGTGCAGCCGTCCTGGTCATGCTTTGATAAACAAGACATACCAGTTTGAAAGGTGGGTGGTCTCAAGAGCAATTTTGGTGAGCACTATTCCTTTGAAAGAAAATGGGATTTGCAGGGAGAACTGATAACAGTCTGTTAGTATCCCAAGATTCCTTTGGGGACTTCCCCTTTAATCATCCAGGCTTAACATTTGGAACAAATAAGAATTCCAAGCTCTCTCTAAATGGAAAAAGCAGATGGCTTTATTCCCATGTCTTTGAATGCTGTAGAATATCAGATTAATTTTTTTTTAAAATACATAGTTGTGTTACCTCTAAAATAAGCTTCTGATCAAGTGGCACCCCCGTTCAGGTGAACTGTTCCTCTATACCAGGGGTCTCCAACCGTGGCAACTTTAAGACTTGTGGACTTCAACTCCTAGAATTCCTCAGCCAAAATTCTGGGAGTTGAAGTCCACAGGTCTTAAAGTTGCCAAATTTGGAGACCCCTGCTCTACACAGCACAGTGGTATGTCCATATGATGAATGTTACAACAAATGCAACTATACAGGGAATGGTATTCACCTGAACAGATTCCTAGAGCCACACAGAAAGCAAACAGGTACAGGTAGTCTTCTACGTACAACAGTTCATTTGGTGACCCGTCAAAGTTACAACTGAAAATATTGGCTTCCATCTATTTTTCACACTTATGACCATTGCAGGAGCTTCCCTACAGTCACATGATCAAAATTCAGATGCTTCGCAACTGACTCATATTTATGATAGTTGCAGTGTTCCTGGGGTCATGTGATCATCTTTTGAGATCTTCTGACAAGCAAAGTCAATGGGGAAGCCTGATTCACTTAACAATCTAATTAATACCTTGTCAAACTGCAGTGATTCACTTAACAATGATGGCAAGAAAGGTCATAAAATGGGGCAAAATTCACTTCACAGATGTTTCACTTAACAATGTAATTTTGCACTCAATTAGGGTTGTAAGTTGAGGACTATCTGTACTACATTTGGAAACAATATGTAATTGAGAAAAAATTAAAAAGAGCTTAACTCTTATTCACTCTCTGTGTGTGTGTCTGTGTGTGTGTCCATCAATATACTATGCAAACCTTGGGGTAATAGAAATTGTTTTCCTTGTCCTAAAAGAACAGGTTTGCAATCTGACTAAAGCTCATTGATCCAATAATATCTTGAGAGGTTAAAATGAACTTCTTGCACAAAACATTTTAGCAGTTTCAGCTGATGCATCACCTTTAGATTTCTTTGATGGAGAAAGCTTTGTCAGACTTATATAGCTCTGGTAACTATCCTTATAATGTGTGATGCTAGAGTTGCCATAAAATCATGCCAGTAATTCTAATTGTTGGACTGGGGGCTTTGATGATATTATCCCCCCCGTCCATCACATTGGGTTCTATATGTCAAAAATACTCTTTTTAATTCATGATTCCCTATGGTGCTCAACACCAAGTTACTCGACAGACCATCTCTGTATCTATTTTTAACCTCTTTATGGGTATGGTCACAGTGTTCCCACCTAAGGCCATATTTATCTCTTCAGTTACATGTCTATGCACTGCTAATGTTCTCTTTTTCTCTCCCCCTCTCTCTTTTTTACAGTTAGAGCTAACTTGACATTTTGTATTCATTATTCATTATTTCTTTTTTATGCTTTGATCCTGTTAGTCTTGAAGCAACGCTACATGGAACTCAAAGGCTCTAGTTTCTTCCTTTTCTTTTGGCATTTCTGTGAACATAAAACATAGACTGTCTCTAGAAATAGGTTGTAGTTGTCAAGGGCCTACGGCCTTGGCACTCCTCAGAACATTTTAAATGACTACCATCTGATTGTTGGAATATGTTTGTGGCTCTACTGTTCTTCTATTTTAATTTCCTGATGTCTGACATAGCTTCAGAGTGGGCGTAATTCTTCCTTACTCAGGGGCTTCTGAGGAAAATTGGCATTGTTAAACTAACATAAAGACTGCATTGAGTAATTTTATTCTTGTTCTTATTCCTTACTGTGATCATTGGTTGAACGAATCTTGTTTTATTTTTCTCAGAGTTTATAACACATCTGATTCACAAACGACAGTATTTGCAGATATTTCTCCTTTGCTAACCTCTTTGCTGGATGGGTAAGTAAAATTGAAAGCAAAAAAATAAGTTTAGAACTATTTCAAGGAAAGAAAGACATGATAATATGTCTGCCACAGCAGTATGTCTACAAACTTTTCTCCTAGATGGTAGAACAACTAATTAAGAATGCTGTAAATTAAATACCTCAAGAAGAATCAGCCCCATAGAAATTTCAGTGAATCTCTAGTGCACATCAAAATGACAAGGTTGCTAGTTTGTTTGTTTTTTACCTTTTAAGTGGCACTAGATCACAGAGAAAGGATTCCTTCCCCAAATGTTGTTTGCACAAATAACCACATTTTCTACTAATTGCAATTACCATAATATACTGCTTGGGGAAGCTTTGTCCTCAACTGCAACCAGCCTCTGTTTCAAAATATGGTACCTACTTTGAAACATGTTTCCCCCCCCCACCCCCCAGTTATTACCATTTGAAATCTATTTGCATTGGATTGTGATTGCTCAATCCATATTTTTGATTAAAGGTTGCATTCTACTTCAAGCACCTCATAAATAAGTACAGAAAAAATTACTGGTTCAAATAGTACAATTACACATCTTCTAATGCAGAGTGTCAAACTCAATTTCATTGAGGGCTGCCTCAGGGTTGTGTTTGAACTCGGGGCCAGGGTAGACCTGGCCAGATGGGCATAGCCAGCTTGATTTCACTCATGTTGGGGGTGCCTGTAGTGGCTTGAGCACTCGTCCAGCGAAAACAGACTCCCATGCTCCGTTTTCAGCTGCGTTGGCCTCCTGCAACCCTCTCTCAGCAAAAACAGAGCTTGAGAGGGCTGCGGGCAGCCTTCCTGAGCTCCGTTTTTGCTAGGAGAGGCACCATGGGCTAGTCCTTACCTATTTCCAGGGCGGCCCTGTGGGCCAGACCTAAGCACCCTGCGGGCTGGATCCAGCCCCTGGGCCTTGAGTTTGACACCCCTGTTCTAACTGAATATGTAAGGACCTTTCTTACATCTCAGAAGTACCGCACTGAGATCACAGAAGATTCTTTGCTATATCCTACCCCTTTTTCTAATTCTAACACCTTTTTATATAAATAGCCATATTTTTTATTTCCCCTTTTCTCTGCACTATATATCCTGTTTTACTTATTGATTCATCATAACAGTCTTGAGAGTTATATTACTCTAAGCCTAGTTCTGGTTGGAAAGCCACAGTAACATTTTAGCGAATTTATTGCTCCAGTAGAGCATGAATCAATGTGCTTTATAACTATGAAACCCTTACTGGTAGGTATCTGACTTCATTATAAAGCCTGTCCATCTGGGACACTATTTGGGGAATGTTGAGCTCCTGAAAATACTGTCTCTGTGTTAGCGGAAGCTTGCAGGGCAAGTCCATGGTATTAAAGCAAGAAATGTACATTCAGATTTGAGCTTTAAAAAAAGTTTCTAAGCCAGGCATCACAGTCAGGTTTAAGGGCATGCTCTGTGCTACACAGTGTAGCAGGAAACAGGATCTTGTGAACGAATCATGCTGGCATTACTATAGTTCTTTTTTATTAAGTTAGTAAAATAATGTCCTCAGTGATACTCGAAAACAGAAACTGGAGCCTTTTTTTGGAAGAGGGAGGGAGGACTCTGGTGCCTCAATTCCATTTTATAAAAAATGTCCACCATAAGACATAAACGAGGTGGCCCTTGTCACCAAAGTGAACAGGGCTTAGATTTTTAGGCTTTAGAGGAAGAAATTAACTAATGGAAAGAATGTGTGATTGTCCTCCTTATGTTACTGCACACACCCAAAATCTTGTTTGTTGACAATTGGACATATTGCGGTCAGTTTGTGAATGGAATCCAGTCTCTTGCCTCTGTTCCAGCTGTTGGATCCAAGATTCAAACTCCAAGGAAGAAATGGGAAAGCATTATATCCTAAAAACAGTGATATGATTTTGCTTCTCCCCTTCTATTTTTTCTACTCTATAGCATCCTGCTAGGAAGGAAGAAACTTCTTTCTTCACTCATAGAAATTTTCAACTGAGTCAATGAGACAGGCAGGCATGGTGTTTTTACATTGATTATTCCAGTACTAGAAAAACTTCCTTCCAAAGTTTAGTTTTGACCACTTAAAATTTTCCTTTAAGAATAGAGATAATAAGGAAAATTTTTGGGCTTGTGCAGAGTTGGACCGGTTAACTCTAGAATTAAAAAAAAATACTATGAAACGTGGAATAAATTTTATCAGTGGTTGCCTAGAAGAAGGCAAGGTAGAAACATACGTACCTATGATGATTAGAATAGTTAGTAAACAAGATATCAAACAAGAAGATTGTAAATGATGAAGTAAAATTGATACATGTGTAACAATTGTAATGCTAGAATGGTTGCAACGTGTTGTACAATTAAAATAAAAAAGAAATAAATCATAAGAATCACCTTCTCTCTCTACTTTTCAGGTTCAATGTGTGTATTATGGCTTATGGGCAGACTGGCAGCGGGAAAACATACACAATGTTGGGCCCGCAGCTTGAAAAAAGTTTTCATTTCTCAGTGGAAGATGAGACAGAATTAGGAATCATTCCAAGAGCCAGCAAAGAAGTATTCAGGTATTGATTATATTGAACGTTCGTGACTATCCATGTCTGTATTTCAGTTTTCTTTCAGAAAAATTATCTGCTTATTACCATAAAGAGTCTCAAAGTTGCAGTTCCAATCAGGGAGACAAGAAGTTGCGGGGGGGGGGGGGCATTCTTTAAAAAGCTTAATAAAATCCATGCCTCCAAAGGATATTGTAATAGATTTTTTACAATTGGTCTAAGAGTGGAAAGTTTCCAGAGTTGTTTGGCAGATTGTTACAGAACATAAAGGCCTTTCTGAGGAAATTGCTGTGATGTAATCATCAGCCCGATGACAGATGGACATAATTAATACATTTACTGTACTGGATCTTATTTTTCCTCAATCAATCATGAAAAGAGCAAATCATTTGAGTGGGACTTGAATAGTTCCTGTGGCCTATAGTTTAAATAATTGCAAACCCCCATTCAGAAAATATGCAAGTGGGCATTTAACACTTATCAATACACTTAAGATAAAATAAATCAGCTGACAGCAAATGGTTGCAGTTTCAGTACAGAAGTATTTACATTTTTCATTTACAGTGTTTCTGTACAAGTCTGTCTCTGTTGCAGTGATTGATGCCTTTTCTCCACTATTCTTTGTGATTTTCAATCAGGGCTTTGTATATTTACTGTAAAAATAGGCTTCCTCTTTTCACAATTATCGGATTGTTCTTTGAAATTTGGGGGGGTAGTCTTTTAATAAAGGATAATGGCAGATGTGCACAAGCAGCTGGGTGCCCCTTCCACTTCTGAATCAGGCACTGTATGTTCTACAAAATACCCTTGAGCATTTGAATTATTGAGAGATCAAATGAAAACTGCTATCTGTCAAGGAAACTAGTGAACTTGTACACAGATAGTCTGAAAATGTGAGGAGAGTGAATTGGATCATATGCCAGTGGAAGAAACTTTGCTAGCTATGTTTACTGCAAGTTGTCCTATGGAAGACAAAGCAATCAATAATTTAAACAGGAGTCTTGAAACTGTGAAGTTCTTTATGCAAGCTATTGCAACATATGACTTGAGAGTTTGTACATAAACTCTGAGACCTTATATGCCCAAGATTGAATATAACACCTTGAATTGCTAGATATATGTTGTTACATTTCAATTCTAGTTTCACACAAAGAGATCTTCTACTAGTTCTTGGGAGTGGGGAATTGACATGCTCAAGCAGCCTTCTAGTCAAAGAAGATCTTGTTTTGGTTCAGCCTGATATATACTGTAAATAAAATGATAATTGTACACTAGTCTTTGAATTATCACTGTATCTTCTTGGGTCAAAAATAGAATGTCTATGTAAAATACTTATAAAATACATCTATCTATAGTACCCTTTGACCTTCCAACAACTTAACATAGAAGATTGGCAATGCGTTTGTTAATAAATACATTAATAATTATTATTACAGGATATTTTGCAATATTTTGTTGATGTAACCTTAAAATAAAATAAAATTCATTTATCTAGTCATATCTCTAGTCTACCTGGGAGGGCCAATATGTGCAATAATAATAGTGCAATAATATAAATATTGCAGATCTGAAGGCATAGACCTCCTACCTCCACTTTTAACTGCTTGATCCATTAGGGTCTTTCTTAAGTTTCTTACTGACTGCTAAGCCACTGGGGTCTATCTGTTTTATCTGAAACAGAAAACGGATCTAGCATCACTTCCCCTCCTTTCCCAAGATCATCCACACATTCCATTAAGTCTTCACAGCTCTACAGCATATTACAGAATAAGTAGTGAATAAATAGTTTGAATCAGATTTTGGAAAAGCTCAAGTATCTCAGAAAAGCAACGAATATCAAAGATTATGGACTTTTAGTATCCATTCAAGCTGTAATAATCTGCTGGATCACAAGAATAACTTACTTAGTTTTTTTTTTTTTTTTTTTTTAAAAATCGATCTTTCAAGCCCTTTTTCTTCTTTCAGGCTTCTTTCAGAAAAGTCATCAGGAAGCCATTGGGTTGAAGTTTCTGTTGTAGAAGTGTATAATAATGACATTTTTGATCTTCTGGCCAAAGACAACTCTGGAAGGCTGAATGGTATCAAAAGGGGTATAATGACAAATAAAGAAGGAAAGAATGATATTCCACTTCTTACCAATGAGTGAGTACTCAGGAAGTGTCTTTGAGTTGTACAACTTGTTGTACAACATATGTCATTGAGCATTGTCAGAAAACATGAACTTAACATCTATCCATTCCATATCTGTTTGTGGCTTATTAGCATTGTAACAGGTTTTTAACCTCTTGATTGCATGGAAACATTTATTCTATTTCTGTTAAGTACTGAACATGGGTCGGAGTAAATGGAGACAGCCTCTGAATAGTGAACTTTCAGCTCTTTATTTGCATAGTGACTTCTCAAAGCAACAACAGTGAACTCTGCCTTATATAAGCAACCCTTGTCAGAATTGTCCAATAACGAGCTATGAACGCTAGCTCTTTTAACCAATAAGAATTCTCTGTTAAGGGCCAATCGGATTCCTCAGAACTAACCAATCCGATCTGGCCGCCTAACAGCCAATCAGAAGTGCAGGGCCAGAACCCTGCACTTTACCTCAAGTTCATACTTATTTAACTATGGTACATACACAACACCCCTTCCCCCTGGCTTCTTAATTACGGTGTAGTTATATAGTCCCTTAGATAGGACGGTTGTCTTTTAACTCTTTCAGATTTTCGTTGGATTCATTGGTTGCAATCCTGTTGAGGTAGATTGTTGTTTGGCAGTGGTTCTGCTTCTTGCTCAGGTGCAATTTCTTGCGGTGCAAACGTTTCTCCTTCCTGCTCCATTTCCTGAGTATCACTTAGTTCGTCGCTCCCTTCGAGCAGATTCCCTGGAACTTCATCTTCTTCCGTACCTCCCCCTCCCTCGGTTTGGTCATGGGGGAGTTGTTGACTGGCTGTTGTGAGTCGTGACCGTAATTGGTCGATATGCCGTTTCCACAGTTTATTGTCACAGCATTTCACTACGTAGGATTTAGGGCCGGTCACTCGTACTACTGTCGCCTCTATCCATAACGGGTCGCCCAATAAGTTCCGTGCGTAAATGAGGTCTCCTACCTGGAAGGTGCGACAGCGGCCGCTGGATCCTATTGGATTTTCCGGTTCATAAGCAGGGTGCAACCGGTCGAGGTGGGAGCGGAGTCTTCGTCCCATCAGTAGTTCGGCGGGAGTTCTGCCGGTGATGCTATGTGGAGTTATGTGTTGCAAAAAGAGAATTTGGTTGACCTTGTCATCGATATTCTTATAATCCACTTTTTGCAAAGTCTTTTTAACAAATTGGACCATGCGTTCAGCTTGGCCAAGGGTCGCAGGGTGCGCAGGCGAGGTGAGCGCATGGCGGATGCCGCAGTCAGCGAGGTACTGCTCGAACATTAGTGCCGTAAACTGTGGCCCGTTATCAGACACCAGGACATCTGGCAATCCGTGGGTTGCAAAGAGTCTGTTCAGAATCTTGATCACCGCCTCGGAGGTCGTAGCCGTCATACGATGAATTTCTAACCAATTGGAGTATGCGTCGACTGTCAGCAGGAAGGTATAGCCCTTGGTTGGCCTCGCGAAATCCAGGTGGATTCTGGACCAGGGTCCATGTGGCATCTCCCATTCAGTAGGCATGGCTTTTGGTGGGGTGTTGCTGACTTGTTGGCAATTGGAACACGCTTTAACCCACTGCTCGATTTGCTGGTCCATGCCTGGCCACCATGCATAGCTCCGTGCAAGCGCCTTCATTCGCATGATGCCGGGGTGGCCCTCATGCAGAATTCGCAGCAGTGTTTTCTGGAGTTGCTGTAGGACAACGACTCTATCGCCCCAGATGATACAGCCTTTTTGGGAAAAAAGTTCAGTCTGTCGAGATTTGAATGGTGCGAAGTCATCTGGTACTTGGTCCAATGGCCATCCACGTTCTACCCAGCCTAGGACTCGAGCTAGGGTGTGGTCTCATTTGGTTTCTCTCGCGATGTCTCGGGCTGTCATAGGCGGTGAGTTGAGTGTTTCGATCTGCAACGTGGTTGCCGTTGGTGCCGGATCGTCGAGAATCTCTGGAAGCGGTGCTCGGCTTAATGCGTCGGCGTGGGGAATGGCTTTCCCCGGGCGATATTGCAGGCGATAATTATAAGCAGCTAGGAATTCTGACCATCGGGTCATTCTAGGGGATAATATGTAGGGGGTTGGCTTGTCCCCGGCTATTATCCCTAACAACGGTTTGTGGTCAGTTATAATGGTAAATGTCCTTCCATACACATATTCGTGAAATTATTTTACAGCTGAGACGATTGCGAGGGCTTCTTTATCAATTTGTCCATAGTTCCGCTCTGCTTGTGAAAGAGTCTTCGAAAAGTATGCAACAGGGGCTTTGTTCCCATAAGGCAGTACATGGCTCAAAATGGCACCCACCCCGAAAGGCGATGCATCGCAGGTTATAACTAACGGCAAAGTCTCGTTATACTGCATAAGTACAGAGTCAGATGTGAGCAGTTTTTTAACATTCTGGAACGCTTGCTCTTCCCGGTAACCCCATACCCACAATGCTTTCTTATCTAATAATCGGTGTAACGGTTCAGCGACAGTTGCTTTGTCCGGTAAAAATACATTATAGAAATTAATGAGGCCTAAGAACGCCTGGAGATCAGCCTTGTTGCGTGGCCTGGGAGCGTTTTTGATCGCTTTTAATTTACTCTTGGTAGGATGAATGCCCTGGCTATCAATCCGGTACCCTAGAAACTCAACATTGTCAGTATACAATTGACATTTATTTTTTTTCACCTTAAGTCTGGCCTCTTGAAATTTTTTAAGGACGCATTTCAAACAGTCCTGTAAGATTTTTTGGGTAGGGGCTGCAATTAATACGTCATCAAAATAAGGGACCACGCCCTTGATTCCTTGTAATAACCTTTCCATAAGGCTCTGGAAGATCCCCGGGGCTACACTAACTCCGAATTGCAATCGGGTACATTTAAAGGCACCCCTGTGCATTACAATTGTTTGGGCTTGAGCCGTTTTTTCATCCACTGGTAATTGTTGATAAGCTTGGGCTAAATCTAATTTAGCGAAAACCTTACCGTCCCCCAAGGAATGGAGGAGGTGCTGCACCATCGGAACTGGATACGCATTCTGTTGTAGGGCGTGGTTCAAAGTGGCCCGGTAGTCCCCACAAATTTGGATTGACCCGCCTGGCTTAATGGGTGTTACAATAGGGGTTTCCCATGGAGAGTGATCGATGGGTTTCAACACCCCTTGAGCAATTAACTTGTCGAGTTGTTCGTCGATTTTTGCTTTAAGAGCGAACGGAACTCGACGGGGCTTCAAGCGAATGGGGGCTACTTTTGGATCTAGACTGAATGAGATCGGCGTCCCCTTATACTCGCCTAAACTGTCCGTGAAGACGTCACTGAACTCAGAGATAAGGTCTTCCTCCCACTCACAACCACCGACTCGGTTCACGCTGGCCACTTCAATGCCGAGTGGCGCGAACCATTGGAGGCCTAGTAGGCTAGGCCTATCTCTATCGATGACCATTAGAGGTAAGTACGCTGTATGCTTCTTGAAGGAGACTTGGCAGGACCCGACAACTGGGACTCGGCAGGACCCGACAACGGGGATTCGATTTCCTTGGAAGTCCTTGAGGATGAGGAGTTGAAATTGGAGGTCTTGGCATAGAATTGTGGGGATGAGTTGCTTGAGTGTCTTCCAGGACACCATCGAGAGGGACGATCCCGAGTCGACCTCCATGTGGCAAGGCTGGTTCTCGATGGCTGCCGTGACTCGGATTTTCTTAGTGTCTAAAGCCGAGGTGTGACCGATAGTGATAGAATGGTAAGCCTCTTCTCTCTGCAAAGCTCGATTTCTGTAGGAGTAGTTTACTGGCTCTCGCCTTACAGGACGGTTTCCTGTCGATTGGCGATAGTTAGCCCCTTTTGAGGCCTGGCTGAATCCTGGTAAGCCGCGGCAGACCCGGCCGATGTGGCCTCGTTTCCCGCACTCATGGCAGAGTGCGTCGCGGAATTTGCATTCGGACCTGGCATGGTTTGCTCCACAGCCAGCGCAAGGACGTAAGGGCTTCGGGCGAGGGTCCCGGTCGGACCGCAGTCGATGGACCCTTCTTCGTCGCTGTCTGACAACGAAGAGAGGTCCTCGTGGTGCGTCGTCGCGAGCTGTCCTTCAGGCTTGGATAAAATGTCGCTTGTCGGTGGTGGTACCGGAGTGCGGCTTTGCCGTAGTTGTGCAACCGACTTTTTGGTCACCTCTGCTGCCGTGGCTTTGGCGATGGCATCGGCAAGGCTGATGTCGCCTTTCGCCATCAGCTTGCTTTGCAGGCCTAGTGCATCTAGTCCCAGAACTATTCAATCTCTTAGTGCCTCTTCTAAATCGGTGAATCCACAGAGGCCCCCTAAATTTCGGATGTCCACCACGAAATTGGCTACGCTTTCCCCTTTTCGTTGGTTCCTCTGATAAAACTCGTGGCGTCTCACGAGCGTAGGCACGGTTGGAGCGTAATGGTCTCTCAGGATGGGTTCGAGGTTGTCCCAGCTCATGGCCTTCACTTCTCGAGGTTTGGCGAGTGCTTTAGCCATCTTAAATATGGCTGGGCCACAATGCGTCAGGAACAGCGCCCTTTTCTTTGCTGGTGTGGCGTCCTTCAAGTTATTTGTTTCGAGAAACATTTGGAAGCGATCCATGTAGGATTCCCAATCCTCTTGGTTTGGATCGAACAGAGGGGTGGTACGATGCCGCCGGACATGGTTCCGTTGTCGGTGTCATCTATCACGTGTTCGGTATTGCTTCCTGGCTTTTTCGGTTCAGACGTCTCCACATCCCATCCTCGTCGCCAGTGTTAAGTACTGAACATGGGTCGGAGTAAATGGAGACAGCCTCTAAATAGTGAACTTTCAGCTCTTTATTTGCATAGTGACTTCTCAAAACAACAACAGTGAACACTGCTTTATATAGGCAACCCTTGTAAGAATTGTCCAATAACGAGCTATGAACGCTAACTCTTTTAACCAATAAGAATTCTCTGTTAAGGGCCAATCGGATTCCTAAGAACCAACCAATCCGATCTGGCCGCCTAACAGCCAATCAGAAGTGCAGGGCCAGAACCCTGCACTTTACCTCAAGCTCATACTTTATTAACTATGGTACATACACAACAATTTCCTCTCCCAAAGTTTATGTAATTTAAGAATATCCAAATGGGGAAGGTTTATAAAGGCACATGCAAACCCCACTCTGGTATTTCTATATGTACAGATCCTCCTACATTAGGACAAAGATACAAAAAGGAGTAATAAGCAAATATGACTCATGTGTTTGGAAATTTTTTTAGCATTCAGGAGACAATTTTCCAACCTTAGGGCTCTTGCAAAAACTGTGGTGGCGAATGCAATACTGCAGGCTACTACTGCTGGCTGCCAGCAGTTCGGCAGTTCAATTCTCACTGGCTCAAGGTTGACTCAGCCTTCCATCCTTCCAAGGTTGGTAAAATAAGGACCCAGATTGTTGGGGGCAATATGCTGACTCTGTAAACTGCTTAGAGAGGGCTATAAAGCACTGTGAAGCGGTATATATGTCTAAGTGGTATTGCTATCTCATTTGGGCCCATAATTGAGATACATTTGACTACAAGATTAAAAACAGTAGAACAGCATAGTGTGAAATAATGTGCAAAATAGTAATCAGAGAAAATTGCTGTCAGTGAGAACTTTTCTGTTATCAAAATGGTTGCTTCAGCTTCACTAAATCCCAATTTAGTAGAAAGCCAATTAGTGAAATTGCTATCCGTTATCCTTCCTTTTTCGCCAAGATATTCACAATCAGTCTCAGCTTACCTTTGGCTTTTCTTCTGGGCAGGTGGGCACAGTTTCAAACAAAGGTATGAATCTCCCTCACACTTAGTCCCAAGCTTAACCACGATGGCAGCTCATGAATGTAAAACTGCCAGACAGCTGGCCCAGGCAGTGATTGTGGAAATTCTCTAGTTAACTTTGCACATGTTGTAGGCAAAGTTAACCTATATGGATTTCAAATGATCTCTTTCCACCTAACGTTTTTCAAGCTATGTGCCTTGAGCTGATGGTGAGGTACATTGTACAATTTTGTTTATACGGGTTTTATGACAGTCATTTATCCCAAAGGTGCTTTTTTTCAAGAGACAACTGGACTTCCTGCTTTTTTCTTTTTCTCATCCAAGAAGCTTGTTCAGATGAATGAGAAGTGAAATGTCTGCAAAGAAAAACAAGAGTGGCCAATGGCTTTTTGAAAAAGCACCTTTGAGACAACTATGACCTGGATGACTGATAATCTACATCAGGGGTCCCCAAACTTGGCAACTTTAAGACTTGTGGACTTCAACTCCAAGAATTCCTCCTCCAGTCATGTTAGCTCAGGAATTCTGGGAATTGAAGTCCACAAATCTAAAAGTTACCAAGTTTGGAGACCTCTGGTCTACATAGACTAATCACTTAGCAACTGTTTGAAGTTATGACGGCTTCCCCCAGGAGTGGGATTCTATCAGTTCTATCCAGTTCTTTAGAACCCCTTGTTAACTTTCTAAGTAGTTTGGAGAACCAGTAGTTAGAAGCAATCTCCATTTGCTTTTTTCCACCTTTATTACATTCTTGGCAGACAGCCTAGACCAGGGGTCGCCAACCTTTTGGACCTCAGGGACCACCAAACTCATAATTTTAGATCCCAGGGACCACTAACTGGTGCTGTGGGCGTGGCATAATTTGTGAGTGTGGCTTGGTGGTCATGTGACTGGCTGGGCATGGCTTGTATGTAAATATAAATATATAAATATTGATTTTTTTATTAAAAAAAAGAGCAACTTTTACCAAAAATCAGCCAAAGCAAGTAGGCAGACTGAGTTGCTCACAGAATCATTCAGTGATCTATCTATCTGCCATCGGCTAGCTCAGTCTCTCAAATTTACTTGCCTAGTCTGCACTGAATTTGCTTGCAAGCAAACCTTCAGTCCTAAGGGAGGTTCGGCTGTGCTTAGCTAGAAAGCAAGAAATACAATCATTTCCTGCTTCCTAGCTAATCTAAATCTCCCAGCAGAGCAGAACAGATGATGGTTGGAAAAAGGAAAAATAGCAACTTAGCAGACAAATTTGCTGGGTAAGGAGTGAGTGGGCGGGGAGGGTTCCTGCGGGCCATGTGGGCTGAGCAGCCTTGTGTTTCTGTGTAGCCTGGATTAATTGCTTTGGGGGGGTGCTCTGGGGGTGAGAATTCTCTGTGGCCCATCAAAATTTTCTCACAGCCCACCGGTGGGCCGGAGCCCACCAGTTGGCAACTGCTGGCCTAGACTTCCTGTCTCCAAAGTTTGTGAGGCTTGGCTTTCTTAAAGGGGAAGTGTTGTTTTAAGATTTTTACACTGCTGTTGGGAGAAAATACTTCCCTGGACAATCAGCACTTTGAAGAAATAATTGAATAATGAAGCAAAGCTTTTAGTGACAGTGAACCAAGATGAGTGACATTCAGCAAGGCTTCTTGGCTAGCTAGAAGGATTGAGATTCAAACATGAGTTTACATACCCTTTCTGAGTTTTGGTGAAGATTAATTCTGTGCTTGGTGATGTTTAATCCTGTGTTTATTGATGGGATAATTCCCCTATTCAGCTTCAACAAGCAACAGCTACTGTTGTGATTTAATTATTTGTATTGTGTTTGAATTTTTTCTTGCCTCATGGTTCCTTTTTCTATTTGGGAAGGAGGTCTTTCTCACTGCTTTAATACTATCTGGCACTGTCCTTTTGGGGCATACTTCCAAGAGATAGGATGCATGCTTGGCACTGATTTTTTTTTTTTTTTTTACTGCCTTTCTCAGGGGCATGTGACCTTTCCTTAAATCTGGGTGATTTTCTTAGGATAGTGATTTTCTTGGAAGGTGAGTGAGACTAGCTGGTATTTTAAGTGTTCAAATGGATCTGAGGATTGTTTCTCCTGAGTGTGCTTTTTCTGGAGAGCTTACATGACCTCTCTGTTAAAGGATCTCACTTTATGAGCAAGAGTAGGCTGTTTGATAGTTATCACTGCAATTTAACTATTTTCATTCCTCAAGGTGCTCTGGCACTCTGCCTGATTTGTAACTCTGGCTTGCAGGTATTTTTAATCTAATGATTGGTATTTAGGGCAGCTTTTTGCAAGCAAAGAAGCTTTTTGTATTTTTGTACAGGTAATCGTTGACTTACAACAGTTCATTTAGTGACCATTCAAAGTTACAATGGCACAGAAAAAAGTGACTTATGACCATTTTTCACACTTATGACCATTGTAGCATCCCCACTGTCATGAGAGGCCAGGCGAGAAGTGCCCCTTGACATGAGTGATGTCGAATTGGCCATGTCCACCCAGCCACATGACTACCAAGTCACACGCTCCAACTAAGCCACGCCCACAGTTGTTAAAAAGACTGATACCCACTCCTGGCTCCTTCCCCCTGCCAAATACTTATGACCAGTTTCAAACTTCCAAAATTGAGTGGGGGGCATAGTCACATTTTGGGTGCTTTTCCATCGGTGGGGGGAAGCAGCCCATAGCAATGGTTTGTTCACTGCTGCAAAATAGAACATACAATCGGATTCAGTCACATGGCGACCCATGTTACAACTGTCACAACTTACAACTGTAATAGCAGGGTTCAAATACAGCCATAAACCGAGGATTACTTGCCTATGGGACTTTGGTATAGGAGAACTACAGATGATTCTAAGGAGAATTTTGCTCTTTCTTATGTTAAATTCCAAAGTAAATTCTGTTTCTGACCTCACTGGAATTGAAAATTATTATTTTTTTACTGCTCCTTCAGCTTGCAAAGTTGCGCTGGACAGTGCAAGCATTTTGTGTACTGTTTGGCAGAGGAAGGGAGAGAGGGAAATGGAACTCAGACACAACAGTCCTTTTATTTCCTTTATAAACTATAATATACTGCACCCACAAAGGAGATAATTTAAGGCAGTATTTTTGTCTGTGGTTTTTACTAACATAAGTAAACCACTGGAGCTTTGTTTATGTGTTTCCCTGTCATTGCCAAAAAAGCCTTGATTTAAAAATATGCCAAACACACTGGGGGTTGGGGAGTCTGAGCAGACATAATTCTCTCCATCTGGTTTTATAATCTGCATATCCTGATCACAGAAGGGGCGGGGGGAACCTTGTTTTGTTTTTTTTTCACAATCATGGTTGGAACATTTCCTTAAGGCTGATATTTTAGGGGCAGTAAATTTTCTTTTTATATTTAATGGCTAATGGGAGGGGAGCTGGATTCTGTGTCATTAAAAACTTTTTAAAAAACATTTTTAAATAATAAGTGCATGATTAATTTGAAAGGGGAATAATATTTTGAGACTTCAAAGGTTATTTTAAAAAAACAATAACATCTGAGCTCTTAAATTTTAGTAAGAATTAAATAAAACCAGATAACTGTTGAAATTTTGTCATCTTCTAAAGTCTGTTTTAAAAGTGCAGCTTCTCTTTGTTCACAGCCCTGCAAGTTTTGGCCCATTTCTCCAGTTTTACTGGAATGGATGGGAAGGGTTTTAAAGGACAAAGCAAGTACCATCAACCAGCATTTCTCAACCTCAGCAACTTCAAGATGTGTTTACTTGAACTCCCAGAATTTCCCCACCATTGCAAAGGACCAGGCATAATTTTCCATCTCTTAAAACCCTATAGATAATAGGTAATCAGAGTTGGAAGGGACCTTATAGATCATCTAGTCCAACCCCCCGCCCAAGTGGGAGACCCTACACCATTTCTGACAAATGGCAGTCCAGTCTCTTCTTGAAAGTCTCAAGTGATGGCACTCCCACAACATCCGAGGGCAAGCTGTTCCATTGGTTGATTGTTCTCACTGTCAGAAAGTTTCTCCTTATTTCCAGGTTAAATCTTTCCTTGTTCAGTGTCCATCCATTACTCCTTGTCTGGCCTACAGGCACTTTAGAAAATAGCTTGACCCCTTCCTCCCTGTGGCAGCCCCTCAAATGTTGGAAGACTGCTATCATGTCTCCCCTGGTCCTTCTCTTTACTAGACTAGCCAAGCCCAGTTCCTGCAACCGTTCGTTGTATGTTTTAGCCTCCAGTCCCCTAATCATCCTGGTTGCTCTTCTCTGCACTTTTTCTAGAGTTTCAACATCTTTTTTACAATGTGGTGACCAAAATTGGATGCAGTACTCTAGGTGTGGTCCTCCACTATCCTTACCCCGATTTTGGTCGGCAAAAGTTGCAGTTTTGGAAAGTGGCCATCAATATATCAGGTCCAATATAAACATCAAGTTGTTAAAGGTTCTGCTTTCCACTTTTAAACCAGGGCTCCTCAATCTGTGGGCCATGTGCACACACACACACACACACACACCACTTGCACTAGTGTCACTGTGAGTGTCACACTGGTGCTTGTGCCCCTGTTTGTGTTGCATGTGCTTGCCCCCATTCGCACATGCATGCATGCTTATAGATACTTGTCCTTCCCTCCCCCCTCTTGGCTGCCAACCCAGAGAGGTTGCAGAGCTCTGTTCTAAACCATTTTTTAGTCTATGCTGGTTGTTTAGAGTTGTTTAGAGTGGTGCAGTTGTTAGAATGTAGTATTGCAGGCTAATTCTGCTGACTGCCAACTGCCAACAGTTTGATTCTCACCAGGCTCAAGGTTGACTCAGCCTTCCATCCTTCTGAGGTCGGTAAAATGAAGAACCAGATTGTTGGGGGCAATAGGCTGACATATAAACCAGAGGTGGTATTCAGCAGGCTCTGACCAGTTCTGGGGAACCAGTACCAGAAATTTTGAGTAATTCAGAGAACTGGCAAATACCACCTCTGACTGGAGATTTTACAGTATCCTTCCCCTGCCACGCCCACCAAGCCACGCCCACAGAACCCATAGTAAAAAAAATTGAATCCCACCACTGATATAAACCATTTAGAGAGCACTGTAAAGCATTGTGAAGCATAAGTCTAAGCGCTATTTCTAGTGCTATTAGCTAGAAGTGAACGTCTGTCTTGTTTGGTGGTTTGTGATTCTGCTGCACAATTAATTAAAAGTGTGAGGAGAATCTGCAGAGCTAAATAGGCTTCTTCCTTTTGCATAACTGTAGGAAAGATGACAAAAGGAATGGACCACGAAGAACTTGAATTAAAGCAGTCCCTTGCATTACTCATCTTCCTTCTGAATTATACAGCTGGCTTCTGGCCTTGCCCAGGCAACTGACGGCTAGTATTTAAAAGCCCAGGATAATTTATAATTTGTATTGGTGCTCTGAAGTTTAAATGAAAGAGAACTGTTTGCAAAAGTTAAAATTTGTGTCATGTGATATAAAACTGATAGGAGAAAGAGATCTCCCTAACTGCAGTTGTTCCAACTTGTAGCAGTTTTTTTTAAGCATAACTTTGGGGGAAATTCATTGAGGAAAATATAGGGGTTTTTTTCAAAACATTTTTTACAGCTGAAACACATATGGTATGTGTTAAATTCCACACAGTTAAGAAAAAAAATGTACCAATAAATGCACAAATTTATACAGAAAAAACTGTGAAAACCAATGTTAAAAATGTTAAGTTCTGCGCATGGGTGCAAGGAACGGAGACGAGGCAGTGAACAGTGAACTTCAACTCTTTATTAAGCATACTGAACAGAGCAACCACCTAGGGCAGCAGCAGCCCTTTTATAGGGTTGGCTGCTGTCCTATTAGCCAATGAAAACATGGAAGTGTTAAACCCTTGAACCAATGAGATTTGGCCTGTTAACAGCCAATCAGATTTCCCAGAAAGGACCAATCCGATGTCGCTATTATCGGCCAATCAGAAGTGGAGGATTAGAACCCTGCTTTTTACTTAAGGTTGTTAAAACTTTATTAAACGCCTTTATTAGTTCATAACACCCCTTCCCCCAAGGTTCCGTTTGAGGGGCACAGTGACGTAATCCCATAGATATGCAGGTTGTTTCAACTGTCTATTAGATTTGCGCTGTCCCACCGGTTCCTGTCTGTAGTCCGGTTTCAGTGGAACGTTTTTTGATTTATCTGGTACAGGCGGTTCCGCATCCTCACAGGACAACTCGGTGCTGCTGATTCTGTCGTTGTCCTCCGGTCTCTGCAGGCTCGCCTCCGTTGAAGTATTTCTCTGTGGCGAGGCAACCCCCATTCCTGATTCTTCTTCAGGTGACGCACCGGGCTGTTGACTTCCTTCGATTTCGTCATCCAGCATCTCGAATTCGGTTCCCTTGACATCCCCTCCCCCCCCAGTTTGAGGGTCACAAGAGTCATGGGAACTGGGTTGCAACCTAGAACGAAGCTGATCTATATGGCGTTTCCATATTTTCCCGTCTCTTGTTTATACGCGGTACGATCTGGGCCCGGTGGCTTGGGTTACAGTTGCTTCGACCCACAATGGTTCTCCGGAAAGATTTTTAGCAAAGACTAAGTCGCCTTCCTTGAATTCACGGCACTTTCCGCTAGATCCACAGGGTTTCTCTGGTGCGTAGGCCGGGTGGAGACGGTCGAGGTGGGAGCGAAGCCTGCATCCCATCAACAGTTCAGCTGGTGTTTGTTGGTTACGCTGTGTGGGGTGATGTGTTGGAGTAGGAGTATTCTGTTCAGTTTGTCGTCAATGTCCCCATGGCCCATCTTGTGGAGAGTTTTTTTAAGAAATTGGACCATGCGCTCGGCCCTTCCATTGGCCGCAGGGTGCGCCGGCGAGGTGAGCGCATGGCGGATGTCCCGGTCCGCTAAGTATTGTTCGAATGCCAGGGCTGTGAACTGGGGTCCGTTATCGGAGACTAAAATGTCTGGCAGTCCATGTGTTGCGAATAGTTTATTTAATTTGCGGATGACTGAATCGGTTGTAGTAGTCTTCATCTTGTGGATTTCGAGCCAGTTGGAATAGGCATCCACTGTTAGGAGGAACGTATGTCCCTTAGTAGGTCCCGCAAAGTCAATGTGGATGCAGGACCACGGCCCCCAGGGGGTTTCCCACTCCGTTGGAGTTGCTCTAGGTGGGGCACTGCTGACTTCTTGGCACTTTAGACAAGTCTTCTACCCAGGCTTCGATCTGCTTATCGATGCCCGGCCACCACGCATAGCTTCATGTGAGTGCTTTCATAGGCACTATGCCGGGGTGACCATCGTGCAATGCTTTCAAAACTGCTCGTTGTAACCGCTCTGGGATGACGACTCTGTCTCCCCATAGGATGCAGCCTTTCTGCAAGAAAAGTTCTGTTTGCCGGTTTCTGAAAGGGGTGAAGTTGTCAGGGGTTTGTTCTACTGGCCATCCTCGTTCGACCCAGCTGAGAACTCGTGCCAGGACAGGATCTCGTTTTGTTTTGATAGCGATGTCTCTGGCTGTTAGCGGCGGTGAATGTAGGGCTTCAATCTGGAGTGTCGTGAGGGTTAGAGCTGGGTCGTCGACGGTTTCCGGAAGTGGGGCACGGCTCAATGCATCAGCGTGGGGAATGGCTTTCCCCGGGCGGTGTTGCAATTTATAATTGTACACAGCTAAGAACTCCAACCAATGAGTCATTTTAGATGACAATATATAGGGGTTTGGCTTGTCTCCCGCTATAATCCCCAGCAAAGGCTTGTGATCAGTAATAATAGTAAAAGCTCGTCCATACACATATTCATGAAACTGTTTCACAGCAGATACAACACCAAGAGCCTCTTTGACAATTTGGCGATTGTTGCGTTCAGCTCTCGATAAGGTCCTTGAAAAATAGGCAATAGGGGCCTCTCTACCATTTGGTAACACATGACTTAAAATGGCTCCTACTCCAGATGGTGACGCATCACACGTAATGGTTAAAGGCAAAGTCTCGTTATACTGCATTAAAACAGCATCGGAGGTTAGTAAGTTTTTCACTTGTCGGAATGCATGCTCCTCTCGGTGTCCCCAGACCCAGGTGGCTTTTTTGTCGAGAAGTCTATGTAGGGGCTCAGCTACGGTCGCCTTCTGGGGCAAGAAGATGTTGTAAAAGTTAATAAGCCCCAGGAAAGCTTGGAGGTCTGTCCTATTCTTGGGTCTTGGGGCGTTTTTGATCGCTCTTAGTTTGCTATTATTGGGGTGAATGCCTTGCTTATTGATTAGGTACCCCAGGAACTCTACTTTCTCTGTACACAGTTGACATTTATTTTTTTTAACCTTTAGGCCGGAGTCTTTAAATTTTTGGAGAACCATTCTAAGACGCCTCTCTAGTACTTCTCTATTTGGAGCCACAATTAAAACATCGTCAAAATATGGCACGACCCCCTTGATCCCTTGCAAAAGTCTCTCCATCAGACTTTGAAAAATCCCTGGGGCCACGCTCACTCCGAATTGGAGTCGGTTGCATTTAAAAGCGCCTCGGTGCGTAACAATTGTCTGTGCTTCCGCGGTTTCTTTATCTATAGGTAGTTGTTGGTACGCCTGCGCTAAATCCAATTTAGCGAAGACTTTTCCGCCCCCCAGGGAATGGAGAAGGTGTTGAACCACCGGCACCGGGTAAGCGTTCTGTTGAAGGGCGTGATTGAGAGTGGCCCAGTAGTCCCCACAAATCCTTAACGATCCATCCGGTTTGATGGGTGTTACGATTGGGGTTTCCCAACGGGCGTGGTCAGTTGGTTCTAAAACACCCTGGGCTATTAATTTATCGAGCTGCTCGTCGATCTTTGGTTTTAGGGCAAAAGGTACCCGACGAGGCTTAAGGCGGATGGAGGCTACTTCAGGGTTAAGGTTAAATGATATCGGGGTCCCCTTGTACTTACCAATTTTGTCTGCAAAGACGTCCTGGAATTCCTGGACGAGGGCCTCCTCCCAGTCGTCGCTTCTGGTTTGGTGAATGCTGGCTACCTCGATCCCGAGTGGGGTGAACCATTGAAGGCCTAACAAACTAGGCCGGTTGCGATCGACGACAGTCAGCGGTAATGACGCAGTACGATTTTTGAATGATACTTGGACTTGGCTGGAGCTGACGACCGGAATTCGGTTCCCCTGGTAATCTTTGAGTATAATTCTTTGGGCTCTGAGGTCTTGATGCTGGACGGCAGGGATTAACTGTTTAAGGGTCTTCCAGGAAACCATCGAGAGGGACAACCCTGAGTCGACTTCCATCACGCAAGGTTGGTTCTCGATGGCGACCCTCACTCGGATCTTCTTTGCATCTAAAGATGAAGCGTGACCGATGGTAATGGTTTGGTGTGCCTCTTCCCGTCTCGTTAAAGTGGCAAGTGTTTTATTTTTGTGTGAGTGGTTGTTCCATTGGTGGTTCAAGTGTTCCCGACTAACAGGACGATTCCCTGTGGTCTGGCGGTAGTTGTTTTCTCTATGAATTGGGCTGGATTCTCACTTGCTTCTACAGACCTTCCCGATGTGGCCTCTTTTCCCACAGGAATGGCAGAGCGTGTAGAGGAATTTGCAATCTGATCGCGGGTGGTTTGCCCCACAACCCACGCATTGGTGCGGTAGTCTTCGATTCCGCGGGTTGCGTTGGTCGCGTTCGGACCGTAGCCAGTTGACCTCCTCCTCATCACTTTCTGATGGAGATTTGAGGTCCTCGTGGTGGGCCGCTGTTGTGTGCCTCTCTCGGCGAGGTGAGGTATCGTTGGCGAGTTGACGGAGCAATGCGTTGGTGCGGCGCATTCGGGTGGCCGACTTCCTGGTTGCTTCTGCTGCAGCAGCGTCTTTGATGACATCGGCAAGATCGATGTCCCCTTTGGCCATGATCTTGCTCTGCCCTGTGTGGTCATCTAATCCCAGAATTATTCGGTCTCTCAGAGCTTCTTCGAGGTCTGCAAACCCACAGAGGCCTCTCAGGTTCTGGAGGTCCACGATGAAATCTGCGACGCTCTCTCCTTTCCGTTGGTCCCTCTGATAAAACTCATGTCTTCGGACAAGCGTTGGTACGGCGGGTGCATAGTGGGCCCATAGAAGGGGCGCGAGGACGTCCCAGTCCATGGATTTTACCTCAGCCGGTTTTGCTAGTGCCTTGGCCATCTTAAAGACAGCAGGCCCGCAATGGGTCAGGAACACTGCTCACTTTTTCCCCGTAGTTGCATCTTTCAAGTTGTTGGTCTCCAGAAACATCTGGAACCGGTCCATGTACGAGTCCCAGTCTTCTTGTGCCGGGTCAAATGGAGCGTGTGGTATGGCGCCGCCGGACATGTTTTCTGTTGTCGATGTGCCTTCAGCCATGTGCTCTGTTTGGTGCTCTGTGAGTGTTCAATCAGCTCAGATGTCTCAGCATCCCATCCTCGTCGCCAGTGTTAAGTTCTGCGCATGGGTGCAAGGAACGGAGACAAGGCAGTGAACAGTGAACTTCAACTCTTTATTAAGCATACTGAACAGAGCAACCACTTAGGGCAGCAGCAGCCCTTTTATAGGGTTGGCTGCTGTCCTATTAGCCAATGAAAACATGGAAGTGTTAAACCCTTGAACCAATGAGAGTTGGCCCGTTAACAGCCAATCAGATTTCCCAGAAAGGACCAATCCAATGTCGCTATTATCGGCCAATCAGAAGTGCAGGATTAGAACCCTGCTTTTTACTTAAGGTTGTTAAAACTTTATTAAACACCTTTATTAGTTCATAACAAAAAAAAAGGAAAACATTCATGGTTCTTGACTGCCCTGACTCTCTGGAGTCTAAAATACGCTATTGGGAGTTTGAATAATATTTCATCTGTAATAAATTTGTGTAGATAAAGCATGGAAAACCCTCAGTGCTCTCCCCCAAATATCATCCAAGCAGTAAAAATAAGTGTTAATTTTACTTCACTGGGTTAATCAAGAGAGTAAAATCAAGTTCTTTTTTTCCTCAGAAGAGATATATTTACAGGCAGTATGTTTGCCTTCACTTCAGCCACCGTGTCAGTAGCATTTTGATCTGCACAAGATGCAATGATATCATCCATGACAAATAATCTTCCAACCTCTGTTTGGTTATGGTTAAGGAAGAAAGAATCCTGACTTTCTGAAACAGTCTTTCCGCTGTTAAGTATCTATTCTGTTCTGCTAAGTATGTCTTCATGTTTAGTCAAATTCTGCTTCCTTTGCAAATTCCACACAGTAGTCCTACTTTAACTTTGGGATAAGTTCCAAAAGATATGTCTACTGTTTGTGATCTGTAACAAAAAACAGAGAGCAGTTAATACATAGGAATGGAAAAGACAGGAACCTCAGTGGACATGCATGCTGAACAGATGATTCCTAACCAAATCTCCTCAGTTTGAAATGGTTCCTGACATGGGCAGCACAGAGAAGCATCTATGAAGGAACTGATAATTGCTTTTAAAAACATAGTTACAATTAAGCAATCTATTTACTGTACTAATTTCTGTGAACATTGTCATCCATTAATAATCACTGAATTTTCTTGCGATTTTACTCTTGATTTTTTAAAAAAATGTTAGATGCTGGCAGGAATCTGTTTTCTTTTTTTGTGTGTGGTAAATAATAGCCAGTAAGATTCCACTTTCCCCAATCCATGATCTAGAATCAAATCTGAACAGGATGCTTTAGACCAGTTTGCACTAAGATAGTTTTTTTCCTCAGCAATTGGCTAACCTTGGGTCAAGCTGAACTTTCTCTTCATAGCCCTTGTTTCATTTCTTGAAAAGTACATTGATTTCTCCAAGATTGCATTTTTGTTACGTATTCTGAAACGAAAAGGACTGTTGAAGCTTTTCTATAGTATTGATTTAAGTAACAGTAAATGAATTGTTAGACAACAGTGTAATATAATCAACAAAATTTCATTGTGAATGCATTATTCTATATGCAAGCTCTATCATTGTGCTATTCCCATGGAGTATTTTGCTGTAAAATAATTATAGATGCTCTGAGTTTTATAAAAAAATATCATTTTACATTTATATAAATATATACATATATTTTCTAAGACCTGTTGAAGATGTTGTGGAATTCTTGGAGCTTGTTAACCAGGGCCTACAGATGAGGGCCAAACAGTCAACCCTTGTACATACCGATTCATCTCGATCACACCTTGTGATAACTTTGACAATAACCATCAAGGCTGCCATAGGGGATGATTTTGGTAAGAAGCTTGTTTATGGTATATTTCTAATATATATATAAATATATATATATATACATGTAAGTACCCACGAAAACTTAAGAAAACACACACACACACACACACACACACATATATATGGCATTCAGCTTTGTTCGGGTATTTTCCCACGTCATAGTAGTGGTGCTTTTAAAGTTGTAGCAACGTTTCAGCAGAATCTCATCTGCCATCATCAGGCTTCTGTAAAGTGTTCGTCTGTGAGTTAGACTTTTACAGTGGTTTCAGATTTAAATTTGGGGCAGCCTAAAACCATTCCGGCACAACAATAGGCTGCCCCAAATTTAAATCTGAAACCACTGTAAAAGTCTAACTCACAGACGAAGCCTGATGATGGCAGATGAGATTCTATCTTTGGTTATTCGGGTTTTCTCCCGCGTAAGATTGGAAGTATCTAGGCAACGTTTCGATGAAGTCTCATTCATCATCTTCAGGCTTGGTCTTCAGCTCTGTGCTTCTCAGAGTGATGTGAGCTTGCAGCTGCTTCTTCCTTTTAACTGCTAATGGGGGTGTGACTTGATTGGGTGGGGGCTTGGCCGTGTTCTGATTGGGTGGGGGTGTGTTCTCATTGGTTGGGAGTTTGGCTGTGTTCTGATTGGCTGGAGGCGTGTTCTGTTCAGGTGGGGGCTTGGTTGTGCTCAGGTTAGTCTTAGTTGCTGGGGGATTTGAGCTGGTGAGCTCTGATCTTGCTGTTTGGCTTCGAGTTCGTGGTCGTGATGCATCTTCATGGTGGCGGTCAGTTTGCTTCATGTATGGCTTAAGGGGTTTGAAGTGGGTAGTGATGCAGCTGCAGTGTGGCTTCTGGTCCGTGGTCGTGTTTCATCTTCTATGTGGGTGTGAGTCTGCTTTCTAGGTGGAAGTGTGGTGGTGGCATCTTGTGTGGCTCTCAGGGGTGTGGGTCTGGTGTCATTCTTCATGTTAGGTACAGAATGACACCAGACCCACACCCCTTAGACCACACAAGATGCCACCACCATACTTCCACATAGAAAGCAGACTCATACCCACACAGAAGATGAAACACGACCACGGACCAGAAGCCGCACTGCAGCTGCATCACTACCTACTTCAAACCCCTCTGAGCCATACATGAAGCGAACTGACCCCCACCATGAAGATACGTCAGACTTTTACAGTGGTTTCAGATTTAAATTTGGGGCAGCCTATTCCTGTGCCAGAATGGTTTTTTCTTCATCCTGATTGGTTGGGAGTCTTGGTCTGTGTTTATTGGTCTTGGAGTTTGCTGTGTTCTGCTTGATTGGTGTTTCTAATATCTTCTGTCTGTTTTTTGGCTCTTTTTGTATCTTGATTGGCTGGCAACATTGTGTTACTTTATTGGAGGCCTTTAGTGCAGCTTGGCTCCAGGTAAATGGATGGCTATCATTAGTTAGGAAGCTAGGTTTCATCTGGGTGCCTGGTTGGGGTGTGTTTGAGCTGGAGGTATCAGGGGGGATCTGTTTGTGCCCAGGTGTTTGCCTGGCTTGTGGTGTGGAGATTTTTTTGTTTGTGAGTGCAGGCTTCCAAATGATTGACAGTCTGGTGGAATCATCTCTTCTATTCATGCTTTCTGGTCTTTTTTCAATCTCTATGGCTTCTCTGATGATTCTGTGGCTGGGGTTTTCTATAGTGGCTAGTGTTTTGGTGCCATTGAAGTTGATGCTATGACCTGTGGCTTCCATGTGTTGGACTAGTGAGGAAGTGTGTTCCAGCTTTTTGACTGCATTTTTGTGTTCATCCAGGCAGGTATTGGTATTGGTATTCTTCTATTGATCTGTCCAATGTATGTGGCCGGGCATGATGCACAGGGGACTTCGTATATGCCTTGGTTTTCCAGGTCAATTTTATCTTTGGGGTTTCTAAGGATGGCTGCTATTTTTCTGTCTGTTTTGAAGGCAGTCTTGATGTGATGTCTGTGTAGTATCTTACTAATTTTGTCTGTAGTATCTCTTATGTAGGGCAGGACAGCTGTTCCATAGGTCTGTTCATCTTCTGGGTCTCTATTATGTCTCAGTGTGTTTTAGTGGATCAAGCTGGTGATTTTGCTTTTGTGGAAGCCGTTGGCTGTCAGTACTTTAGTCAGGGTGCATAGTTCAGTCTTGATGTGTGTCTTGTCTGCCAGGCGTTTGGTTCTAGTAATTAGTGTTTTAGCCACGGAGTTTATCTGTGCTGGGTGGTGGTGGGATTGGGCGTTGAGGAAGCGGTTAGTGTGTGTTTTCTTCTGGTATACGGTGTGTCCTAGTGTGCCATGTTTTTTTGTAGATTAGTACATCTAGGAATGGTAGTTGTTTGTTTGTTTCTGTTTCCATGGTGAACTTGATTTTGGGGTGTGTGCTGTTTAGGTGTGTTAGGAAATTGTTTAGATTTTCTTTTCCATGGGGCCAAATCACAAATGTGTCATCAGTGTATCTGAACCATAGTTTGGGTTTGTGGATGGCATTGGCCAGGGCTCTGGATTAGAATTCTTCCATGAACAGGTTTGCAATGACGGGTGACAGTGGTGATCCCATGGGGGCTCCTTCAATTTGTTTGTATCTTTGTCCTTTGTATATGAAATATGTGTTGGTTAAGCAGTGTTCTGTTAGTTCCATGAGGTGTTTAGCTGGTTGGTATTTATTTTTGATGATTTCAAGGGTCTCTTTTATCGGGACTTGAGTGAATAGTGAAACCACGTCGAAACTTACAAGCAGATCTTTTTGTTCCACATGTAGATCTTGATCATTTCCAAGAAGTGGTATGAGTTTTGTACATGTGAAGCTGCTGTTTCAGCATGGGGCTGTAGCTGTTTTGCTAAGTGTTTTGCTAGGTTTTGTAGTGGTGCTCCTCTGGAGCTGACTATGGCTCTGAGAGGTATGCCTTCTTTGTGTATTTTTGGGAGGCCGTATAGTTTGGGGCATCTGGAAGATTTTTCTCTTGGGATGATCGTCTGTTGGATCTCTTTGCTCATGTGGCTGGTTATAATTTTCTTCCTGGTTAATTTTTCCAGATATATGGTTGGGTCTGTGTTTATGGGTTTGTATGTGGAGTCTTGGAGTAGGTCTGTCAATTTAGTTTCATAGTCTTTTCTGTCCATTACTACAGTGGCATTCCCTTTATCTGCTGGGAGGATGATTATGCTGCTGTCTCTTTTCAGGGTTTGTAGCGCTTTAATTTCTTCTTTCTGCAAATTGTTTTTGGGTGGTTTGCTTGTGCATAGGATGTTGATAACTTGGTGTCTTATCTTATCAGCTTCATCTGTATTTAATTTAATTAACAGACCTACTCCAAGACATATATACATACATACATACATACATACATACATCACCATAATAAGATTTCATGTGTTTGTGTGATTTCATGAAATCCTTGCTCATTAACAGTAAGTGAGATTAGAAACTCTCAAAGGTGCTTTTTCAAGAGGCAACTGGACTTTCTGGTGTTTCTTTGAAGATGTTTCACTTTTCATCCAAGAAGCTTCTTCAGCTCTGAAGAACAGGGGTGGGATTCTACAGGTTTGCACCTATTCACTAGAACTGGTTGTTAAGATTCTAAGCAGTTTGGAGAACCGGTTGTTAGAAGAAATTACTGGCCTAATCCTGTAAGGAAGATAGGAAGGAAACATTCTGGTGTTGCTTACAGAAACTGCCTCTCCATTAATCGTTATTACATTCTTGGCAGGACTAGACTTCCTGTCTCTGGAACTTCTCTGGAGGATTTTTTTTTCCTCCTTTGCTGGTACTTTGCTTGTGTGGAGTGACCATTCAAAGCTACAATGGCCTGAAAAAAGTGACTTATGACCATTTTTCACACTTACAACTGTTGCAGCATCCCCACAGTCATGAGAGGCCAGGCGAGGAGATGCGTGCCTCAATGTGAGTGATGTTGAGTTGGCCACACCCACATGACTACCAAGCCACGCCCACCAACTAAGCCACACCCACAGAACCAGTTATTAAAAAATTTGAATCCCACCCCTGCTGAAGAAGCACCTTTGGGCAACCATGACCTGGATGACTGAGAATCTCCATAGACAATTGGAAACTAAGCAGCACAGTTGTGGTGTCATGCCATGACACCACTTAGCGACAGAATTTCCAGAAATCTTGGTTGCTGTCATTAAGCAAGGACTATGCCAATTGTTAAAGGAGGACTTTTATTTTCCTGCTGGCTTCATCATTGACTCAGACACATTGTGATCGCAATTTGGGACTGTGGGACGTTGAGATGTAATTGCAAACCAGTCACCAAGTGCCTGAATTGTGATCATGTGCAACAGTTGCAACTATGAGGACTACTCATAAGTACCACTTATGAGCTGTCCTCATAGCTCAGCAGCATCATGACTTTGAACAGTGGCCGAACAATTGATCATTCAGCAAAGACTACCTGTACTCTGCCTCTTTTCTGCATTTTGCGTTGTGACATCCCTACACAAGGGGAGGGCCTCACCCTATGATGGCATGATGCTGCTAAAAACATTTGATCCTATAGACACCTCTGAGATTTCCTAAACACAGTTGAGGGGAAACAATATATAATTCCTAAGGAGTATTTTTCATATCCCAACAACAATGCAACAAAAGGACTTTAAATTCTGTTAGTGAAGTTATCTTCAAGAGGACTTCTCCTACTAACAACTGGACAGGTCCATAATGAGATCGAAGATTCCTTAACTAGTCAGACTCTAAGCCATTTAGGGCTTTAAAGTTGAATTGTGTCCAGTAAACAATTGGCAAGCATCCATATCTTTTGGGCAGGCATCATATTATCTCTGTGTCTAGCCTTTCATTATTAGACTAGCTGTAACATTTTTAGTTTTAGGTCTGCAGGTCTTTTGAAATGATTCAAATCTATTGCATGTTTAATTTTCAAAATGAACTTTTTTTTTCTTATTATTATCCAGCTCCTCCCTGGACAGGTGACCATTCTAGTAAAAAACTAGGTAAAGAACATTTCTTCACTGCTGCTTGTTCTTCTAGAGCTTGTTCACCAGCACAACTCTCCAGGGAATCAGTGGAGAGACCGATGCAAATGAGAACAAAACTTCAGCTGGTGGATTTAGCGGGCAGTGAAAGTGTTGGTAAGTTTGTGAAGAGATAAGCCTAGTTTGCATTTAGCTTCCGAAAGTATGTGCAATAAGTAGAAGCTCCAATCAGAAATCCATCAAATTAGATTTTTGATATCAAGCTGGGGAATGGGAATAGGCAATGCTTGAGCAGCCCCCAAACCACATTTGTTTTTGTGTAGGTGGATAGGAAAAGATCAGGAGTGGAAAAAGGCTCTTTCCCCCTCCATTTGTTCTGAGGTTGGTTTTACATTAAATTGCTTTGTGAAGTCTCTTGGAAGTTTGACATTTTTCTTCTGTTTCTCATTTTGGTAAGAAAATGTCACCACCTTTATTTAATGGCTTGAAGCCAATTTTAGCACCAAGGGAGGAAGCCAGGAGGCAGAATTTTTTTGTCCTGGAAAAAAAAATAGAGTTCTAAACTGCCCTCTGATTTCTTTTTTTATTTTTTATTTTTATTTTTTTCACAAAGCTTCAAAATGAGCGCACTGATTTTTGTTGATGTTGTTGCCTTCTTAAAAATCAAGTTATGCTGGTGGCACACAAATGTTAGAACCCTCTAACCATTTGCTTGACCTAGTTTTACTGTCCTCTACGAGCATCCGTGCATTGCTTTACCCTAAAAAATAAAGTAAAGGAGTTGGTCAAGAACATTACATTTCGTGACCTTTGACTATTTAGTATTCAATCAGCTATACCATAATGTGCTGGTGCCCCACAGCCTGACAGTTGGTGTAAAAAGCTTCCATGGCTATGTGAAGCTTTCTTAATGCCAGTCCATAGAGTCTCATACTATCTTCCAAGGATGGGTTTCAAAAATTTTAACAAAGGGTTCTCTGCCTGGTTGCTGGGTGGGCGTGGCCATGGTGGGTGTGGCCTAGTCAGCCTCCTGGTGGGGGGGCATTTTTGCCTCCCAGGGCTCCAGAGGCTTTCCTCGAGCCTCCAGGAGGGCAAAAATGGCCTCCCCAGACTCCGGAGGCTTTCTTGAAGCTGGAAACTGACCCATTTCTGGTCTTCTCGAACTTCCAGGAGGCACATTTTTCACCCTCCCCAAGCCTCCATGCGCACCCTGCACTTACCTGCACCCAAAATGGGCCTCATGGGGACTCCTGGGAGGAGAGGGGTGGGCGGGGCCAGCCAGGAGTGGGATTGGGGGATTCTCAGAACTGCACAGAATCTTAGCTAGGGGCTTTCCTGAACTTCTGCGAACCCCCAAGAAATCTTCTCATTCTGTCTTTCTACCCCCAAAAGTCAGCATTTTGAGTTTGTTGAATGGTCAACTTCTAATCCCATTTCTGAGTGGTTTTCTTGACTCAAAAACTTTGGCAAACCTTAACATTCTTCTATCCCTGCTAATACTTTTTCTTGACAGATGGTTAGTTGGCTCTATAAGGATAGTCACCCATGAAATCAGTTCATTTTTCATCTGTACACCAGGCCTAATCTCTTCATTTGGAAATGCGAGGGAGTTCCTTGGATGAACAAATCACCCCAATAAGTTAGCTTTCTGATTCCTCAGCTATGATGCCCAGCCAAGGAAGCTATGTTTGTGTTACTGCTAACAGTCCTGCAGTACTAATATATTTACTGTTTTAAATCCATTTAGAGTGCTTGCATGTTAAGATTATGCCTTTTAAGCAAAAATATTTGATATAGGATCTCCTACCATAGACGAGAGTTGGACGAGAATAACTCCAGGGTCACTTACCACCCTATTATTCTATGTTCTTATGTAAATATGCTACATGTTTGTTAAAATACACACTTAATTTGTGAAGACCTAGCCCTCTGGAGAAGATTCTAAGGCTGGGCAAGAAGGAGGGAAAGAGAAAGAGGACAAAGTAGATGGATTCAGTTCCAGGGTCAATGAGGTTTGGAAGACTTCAAGGTCCAGGTTAGGAACAGGGTATCATTGAGAAATCTATCTCTGTGGAGTTGAAAATGACATGTTAGCACATAATCAATTAGCAGAAATAAAAAATTGAGCCTCCTTATGGAAAATAATAGTAAGAGGCATATTGATTTTATAAACAATTTTGTTTTCTTTGGCTTCTACCTTTCCCAAATATTTTCTTTCTTTTTTTAACAGCACAGATTTTTTTTTCTCCCCACTAATTCTGATCATTTCCTAAAGTACAAGCTTCTTTACCAATAAAGGCCACTTAGTTAAATGTAACCTTCCAGAAATAATGTTTTGAAAACTGAACCCAGGTTATAAAAGCACTCTTTTTGTGGCTGCCAAATACTCTTTTTTTTTTTCCTGGTGGCTGTTTTAAGAGTAAATAGTGAACTTTAAAAACAACTTTAAAGTTTGCTTTTTACACCAAAATGCTGTTGAACCACATTATACATTTCCACCATTCACTGATGACAACCATTTGATGGTCTTTTCCTATGAAAACCCAGATCTTGGTGGGAAGTATCAGATGGCATCATTAACTTCAGGGATGAATACCAATTTACCTATATTAACTTTTATGTAATAAATGCATGAGTATAGCAAACCTAAACACGTTTATTCAGAATCAAAACCAGCTGTATTCAGGGGGTTTCTGTTCCAACATGTTAGGATTGCAAGTGTGCTCTTAATCAGGATTATAGAAGGATTTTGCTGAAGCGATAAAGAAAAGGAAAAAAAAACATTTTACTTTTCTAACACTGAGAACAATCTTATCATGATTTTCTCTGTCACAAAATTGTCATGTTGTGGATACACTTTTACCATAAGTTGAATTTTAAAACTGAACAATTTATTTGAATTGATCATTGAACTATAAGAATGTCACATCAAAGTAATATTTGTGGTCAGTGGTTCCTTCATGTGGTAAATGCTGGTTTGGTTCAGTTGGGATAGAATTTGTTTGGAAACTGCCCAGAGTTTAAATAACATGGGCAGCTATGTAAATAACTTAAATAAATAAATACTGTCTTAAAAATAATGAGAATTGAACCTCTATGCAAAAAAATGTTTTTTAAATTAAATATGTGCTTATTTTAGGTGTGTTCCATCCCTCACAATTTAATAGTATTACCTTACCAGCAAAGTGCCTTCAAGTCATTGTTTATCTTACTTTGTCTTTACACTGATATCTATATATATATATCAAGCTTGTTTTAAAGTGGACAGTATTAAAATTTATCTCCCAAATTTTCATAGAAAACAATTCAATTCCAAAGTGAGGAGAACAGTTGTTGCACTTTTAAGCTTTGCATGGAATCCTTAAATTAACTCTGTACATCTTTTATTATTTAGATTAATCTTTTACTAATCTGGTTCTCTTTAAATATGGTGACATTACACTTCTCAGACTACAATTAGCGCATACTAAGCAAAATGGTCGTTGATGTCTAGGAATTCTGGGAGTTGAAGTCCAATATGAAAGGCATCTACCTGAGAAAAGTTGAAGCAACTCATTTCACAGATTTTAACACAGCCCTAAAAGTGTTTCTCTGTCCTGATGGTATGGATTATATATCTATTTCTTCAACCTTGTGCAAAGCCAAAGTATAAATCAATAAGTTTGTTTATAGTTTATATAAACAGTTGTATTTATTTCTTGTTCTTTGCCTGTTTATATGCTGTCATGCCATTGTGGACTCTTAACCATCACATAGATTTCTCCACAATGATTTGTCCCTAACTTGGTCCTTCAGGTCTTCCAATGATGCATCATCACTACTATAATTGAATCAATCCACTTCAATCATCATCATCTTCTCTTTCCTTGCAGTTTTCCCAGCAGTGAAGATCTAGGTCTTCTCATAATATGTCCAAAGTAGGATAGTTTGAACTTGGTTATTTGTAGCTTGAATGAGAACTCTGACTTGCTTAATTCAATAATAAGTATGTTTGTTTTCTTGGCTGTCCACAGCATTCTCAAGAGTCTTCTCCAATCTTTTCTCCAACAAACTCAAATGTGGCATACGCAGGAACTAAAAGTATGAAATTATGCAAAATGTTTACTTTTGTTTTCAGATGTGTTTTTTGTTGGTTTTTGTGATTATTGTACCAGGTATGTCTGGTGTAACTGGGTCACTGTTGAGAGAAACCTCCTTCATTAATCGCAGTTTGTCTGCTCTAGCCGATGTACTTGGAGCCCTATCAGAACAGAACTCTCACATTCCATATCGAAATAGCAAACTTACACATTTGCTACAGGATGCCATAGGTGAGTATAGCTTGGTATGATATAATATTTATTCTTATTTACGTGCCTCTTATTAACACAATGAAGTTGTATTTCTATACCAATCTTCAAATGTATAGTTGATATAGAAGCGTGGTTTCAAGAAGCATAAGTGACTTTAATGATAGGATGATAAATCCTTATTTTAAGCAAGGAGAGACACTAGATTTTCTAGTTGTTCACTTTTTAATTTTTCTAGCAAGATTCCTACTATTTGGCTATGTCTCATGCATATTGTAAAGTGAGATGATTACCAGAATGAAAGAAGAGATGAGAGCCAGTTTGGTCTAGTTAAGGAACCAGGCTAGAAAGCAGGAGGCCATGAGTTCTAGTCCTGTCTTAGCCTAAAAGCCAGCTTGGGCCAGTTACTCTTTCTCAGCACAACTCACCTCACTGGGCTCTTACTGTAGGAAAAACAGGAGGAGGAAGATGTGTTGGGTATGTTCGTCATCTTGAGTATTTTGTAAAAAAAATTCAGAAGGGGGAATACAAATAAATAAATACTCTTTTGTTATTCTCCCTACAACTGGTATATGGAGGAATACTGCCATCAATCAGGAGGAATATTGAATTCTTTAGACCAGTGGCCTTTGAGACCTGTCCATAAATTTATCCAGTCCGCCAAGTTAGTGGTCAAAGCAATGTATTGTTGTAATTATCCATAGTGTAAAGAAGTACTGTCCTAAATCTTACAAGTATTTTTTTTTTTTGGATCATTCCCGGTTGTAGAATTTTCAGCAAAGTCTCCCTGGCCATTTTCTCCATGTTGTCTGTGATTTTATGTACCTCAGTCATCCCCACTCCCCATTTTCTTTTTATTTTATTTATTTATTTTTATTTTATTTGGTTTGTCAGTTGCTTACAAGATAATAGGTATAAGTAAAAACATAGTTATGAATACATGGATACATATAAGAAAAATAAAAGAAACAATAGGACAGGGACGGTAGGTACGTTGGTGCGCTTATGCACCCCCCTACAGACCTCTTAGGAAAGGGGTGAGGTCAATAGTAGAAAGTCTAAGGTTAAAGTTTTTGGGGTTTGGGAAAGAAACCACAGAGTCAGGTAGAGTATTCCAGACATTGACCACTCTGTTGCTGAAGTCATATTTCCTGCAATCTAGTTTGGTGCGATTAACCTTGAGTTTGTATCTGTTGTGTGCTCTTGTATTGTTATGGTTGAAGCTGAAGTATTCATTGACAGGTAGGACATTGCAATATATAATTTTATGTTCTATACTTAGATCAGACCGAAAGCAGTGTAGTTCTATGTTTTCTAGGTCTAGAATTTCAAATCTGGTGGCATAAGGTATTCTGCAACAAGTAGGGGAATGGAGAACTCTTCTTGTGAAATATTTCTGGACTTTCTCAACTGTGTTAATATCAGATGTGTAATGTGGGTTCCAGACTGATGAGCTGTATTCAAATATTGGTCTAGCAAATGTTTTGTATGCTCTAGTTAGTAGTGTAATATTACCAGAGAAAAAGCTATGTAAGATTATGTTCACAACTCTTAATGCCTTTTTGGCTATGTAGTTACAGTGGGCTCTAGCACTTAAATCATTAGAGATGAGTACTCCAAGGTCCTTGACAGAGTTTGGATCATCAACAAGGTCTTCACTATTCAGCCTGTATTTTATTTTCTAACTTTTTTTGCCAATATGTAAGACAGAGCATTATTCATTTGCTAGACCAATACTCGAATACAGCTTTCCTAAGAGGTCTGTAGGGGGCGTGCATAAGCGCACCAACGTGCCTACCGTCCCCATCCTATTGTTTCTTTTATTTTTCTTATATGTACCCATTTCATGTATTCATAACTATGTATATACTTATACCTATTATCTTGTAAGCGATTGACAAATCAAAATAAATAAAATAAATAAATTATGCTTAGAGATTCAGCTATGGCAGTGGATAGCTTTTTTAAGAAGTAGGCACATATTCCGTCTGGTCCAATAGATAGAGATGGTTTTAGATTGCGTAGTGCTTTTTCAATATTGTCTTCTGTAAAATCGATATGTATTAGATCATTGTAGTTGTCTGTGTTTCAACTAGGAAATATGGGCATGATCCATTGCTGTTTACAAATACTGAGCCAAAGAATGTATTAAAGAGGTTGGCTTTAATGGTGTCATCATTGCAGTCTTTACCATTAGGTCCTTTTAGGGGTGGGATGGACCTTGAGTCTTTTAGTTTGTTGTTTACAAAATTGTAGAAAGTGCAGGTGGAATTGGTGCGTAGAAGGTTTTCCTCTTGTTTGATGTGATAATTGGTGCATTCAGTCTTTATCTCGTGGCAAAAAATTTTGTATCGGTTTTTGAAGTTGGCAACGTGACCAGATTTGCTTTTCTGCCAGAGTGATCTCTTTTTGGATCGGAGTTTCCTTATTGTTATGGGTAATCTGTTTTTTTGTTTTTGTTTTGGGAGCTGTTATTGGTACATATAGTTTGATGACTCTTTTGAATTCAAGTAAAAATATGTTGTAATGGTCTTCAACAGTATTGCATCCAGTGAATAGAAATTGCCAATCAAGGGATGAGAAATTGTTGTCTATAAGATCATGGTTGCCTTTTTTGAAGTTATAAGTTGCCTTTTTTGAAGATATTTTTTGATATTTTCTAGATAAAGAATTCCAAAGGTTCTAATTGTTTTCCATATTGAGAGTATTTGAATGCCTTAATTATTTTGGTTGACCTCTTTGAATATTGTCTAGCTAATATTAACATTTGGTTGATGTTTTAGCCACTTAAAGAGTTGTGAAAACATTTTTGGTCCCCCCCCCCCCATTTGTTATTATTTCTACACTTGAGATGCTTGGTGCTTACCTGGGGGTCAAAATCATTTGTAAACAAGTTAAAAAGCACTTGTTTCAACATAGGCACTTCAGGGATTCCATTTCTAACTCCCTCCATTGAAAAAACGGTCTCTTTATTCCTAGACTTTGCTTTGCTTTTTAACCAATTCATCATCCATCAAAACACAAATTATCCCATTTCATGGCAACTAAATTTATTTAAGAGCAAATTCAGTTGTAAAGTTTCCTTTACAACACCAGGTCCTAAGAACTTAATCTTTGCATTCCTTAGTCAGACAGGAATGATACAAACCATGTTTTACTAGTGGTTTTTGTTATACAGCATTTATCCTCCAAGCTTTCTGGAGCCAAGGTTTGGCATTGGGGCAATTGAATCAGTTAACACGTATATCTTCCTAATTCTTTTTAGGTGGTGATGCAAAGTTGCTGGTGGTATTGTGTGTCTCTCCAAGCCAGAAGTACATAACAGAGTCACTTCAAACCCTGGGATTTGGGTCCCGTGCTCGGCAAGTTCAGAGAGGGCATGCCAAGAAAAGAAATGAACTGGCACTGAACAAATCCAAATAAGACATAAGCCTTCTGTGGGTTAAAACTTTATTAATGAGTTCCTCAGCCTGAAAAATAATCTTGCTATGAAAAAAAAATATTAAATTGCCTTTTAAAATAAGTACGCTTTAATGCAGTATTGGCAAGACAACCCTAAGCAATATTTCGTTCCAAAAATAATTGGTGATATTAATGACAATAACAGCAACAAAGAAACCTCTCATAGAATAATGTTTTTTAGGAAGAGCACTAAGATACTAATGTTTATAGAAGAAAGTCTTTTGACACAGAACTTCTACAATCTAAGTGGACAACTTTGGTGTCTACAACTTATGGACTTTAACTTCCAGAATTCTTAAACCAGCCAGAATATTCTGGGAGTTGAAATCCACAGGTCGTAAAGATACTACAGTTGCCAACCTATGATCTAAATGGTAGCTATACAGGTAGTTCCATGGGAGTTGGCTCAATCTCTGATGAATACATGGAGAAATGGTCACTATCCCAACCTTCCTCCTATATCTACCCATAACTTTCTAATGTATCATCTTTCAGAACATTTCCCCAAATCTTACAATGTAACTATAATTGAGGTAACTGGGATGTTGACATTGTTATTGTTTGTTGAAAAAAATATACTGCCTCTGAGGAACTTTATTTTTTTCTTATATATGTAAAGCAGGCATTCTCAAAGTTTATGATGCCCTGATTCCCAAATAAATAAATTTGTGTGGCTTTCTCTTCCCCTTCCTTTCCATGAATCATAATGCCACTGGTTGTCCAATCAGGGATGAGCCTGGTCTGGCAGTCTTTATCCAACAAGAGAGGCTTGTACCCCAAAGCTGAATTGTCAAAGCAGAAAAGTATCTTGCAGCAACCCCAACTCAATCCTAAATTCTACTGGAGGAATTTTGGCTAGGATCAAGATATTCTTGGGTGGGATCACTTTTCCCCTCTTCTACGGGCTTTTTTGCAAGACAACAATGGATACAAGAATAAACACTGATGCTACCCAGTTTGGTAAAGAAATAACTGCAAGAAAACCACCATGCTCAAAGAGCACCAAGGACCCTACAATGTGTTGAAGAACAGTCCTGCTCCTGTATCTCAGGCAGCATCCATTTCTGCACTCCACCAGAGCGAGAAGAGAAGATACAGTCTTTCTATAAAACCATCTTGCTGGATACCAGAGTAATGCCTTCTTAGTACTTATCCTCTAGAACAGGGGTGTTAAACTCATGGCCTGTGGGCCGAATGCATCACGTGTTGGCCACGCCAACCCCGGTTTCCTCCCAGTATGTCACGTGACGATTATGTGATGACATGTGTTTGACACCCCTGCTCTAGGACAACATGCCGTGGGAGATTCAGATGTTCCTGTTAGATCTGGCTGTTTCTTTGGGGATTTGAGTCAAATGGGCAGATGAGCACTGTTATTGATCGGGGGGGGGGTTTCCCAATGAGTGGTGTTATTGTATATCCTGGGGTACCAAGAGTTAAAAAGGTTCCTTGCAATTAGGCAGAGTAGGTCTCTCCTCAGCTTTACAATCCTACAGAAGTTATTACCCAAGATTTGAGAACTTCTCATGGAGAGCATAAACATAGAAATTACAATTGCAGAAACGGACTTTATGTTTGCTTTTAGAAGAATTATTTAATTGTCCAGCTCTTGGAATTGCAACTCTGGACAGCATAACTCAAATAAAAACAAAACAGAATAAAATGATCACAATTAAAAAACCATTCAAATACAAAAGAAACACATTGCGTAGCTAACATATCAGACAGTATACAGCTGGGGTCCATCAAATTTACACTCCACCTGTCAGAAGATGAGCTTATCTATGTTCCTGGCCCAATGCCTGGAAGGAAAACCATTTTTAAGCTTCCAGAACACTAGATATTTACATACTGCCCTTCCAGTAACTGTCCTCCCCACCACTGCACACATGGCTCAGAAAATCAAGACTTAAGACATAACAATATGAAGGAAGAAAACAGAGAATTAAAAACTAGTAACAGATTAGAACATTTAAGTTGCAACATTCAAATAATGTGCTAGGAACAACAAGATTTTGCTTTATGATTAAAAAATGCATTAAGTACTGGACAAGCAGCTTAAGTAGGCCTAAGAACACATGAAAGAAGGTATGCCTTTGAGAACAAAATAATTAGATACACAGATAGCTATATATGTAATTTTTTCAGATAATCAGAAGCCATTCTTTTTTCCCCTTTTGGCTTAAAGAAACAATATTCTCCATGAGGAAAACAAGGATAACTCAAGTTTAGAATCAGAAGGAAGAAGCCATCACAAGTTTCTGACTATCAGAGTTTAACATTATTTTTCTTTCCTTCCTAAAATTACCTTATTCTAATTTTGTTTCAATCAATTTACATAATATAGTTTAAGCATTTTATAATACCTTGGGTTTAAGGAAATTAAATGCAAGTTGTCTCTAAGAACAAATTAGGACAAATTAAATACATAATCACTTGCCATGGAATATGATGCTGTTGAATATATGTGATAATTGATTCATAAGTTACATCAGTTAATATGATAATCAAGAAACATGGGAACAATTACCAAATTAATCCATAGGTTTGCTTTTTAAAAAATCAAAGTAAATATTTATTCATCTGTAATAGGTAACTACACCAAATTTCCCTGCAATGGGGAAATTTAGAAAAATAATGTTGGGACACTCAAATCCCTTCATGCTGTTGTTAATATCTACAGTAAGAAATATCTTGGCAACACACGATTTCATTGCAGAATGCCCATGATTGATAAAGACGGAACACATGAACTTGGCTTCCCAATATGTTCCATTTCTACAATTACTTTTAGCAAATTAAATTTCAGACCCTAATTTCAGAAGTTTTGCCATTCTGCAAAAAGGAACTGAGAACAAAGCATGTCACAATTGATATAAAAAAATCATACATAGTTTCTTAAAAAATTTCTATCATCTTTGAAACATGTGGCAGATGGGCAGAGTGATGGCAGGAAAGAGGATCCAACCATCTCTTAAAGATCAAGAACGATTCAGTGGCATATGATTAGCCTTTAAAAACATCTCCTTTGTTTGAAGTATTGCTCTAATATCCTACATTGGCCCATGATTCACTCTAATTGTCTTTTCTGACACAACTGTCTCCAGACTTGAAAATGGAGGTCACTGGCAGGTCGCAGTGAGGAGACTTCAGTGGCAGCTTGCCTATTAATAAGACCAGAACTCCTAATACCCCAAGCTTTTTAACCTTCCTGAGCATAAATATTTACTCAGAAATGTTATAGCATGTTCCAATTGGAATTTCACCCTTGAACATGTACCAGCTGCTGCAATATGCAGGGAGCAGTATGTGGTTTGGCTTTTGACCTTCTGGAATGTTTGAATTGCAGTGACTCAACTTGCAAGCCACAGTCATTTAAGAATGACTGCATACATCCCTTCTTTATTTTTCCTAAGACCCTGGAAACCCCCACCCCAATCCTACCCTGAAGTAGTAGCAAACAGAAATGTCCATTCATTTGTCACTGTGTGGAAGGGTGTGGAGTTGTGTGCGAAGATAATAGCTCTTCATGTAGAATAGACATCTGATTGAAGTCAACAGCTCTGTCAATTTTCTGAGCAGAGGAGAAATGATGACAGGAAGTCCTCACGTGCTTGACTGTAAATTCAGACCAGCAACTCCATCACTAACCAGTATGATCATACAATGAAATGTCACATGACTGTGCTGATTAACAATAACTTCTGGCTGTCACGTGATCACAACTTGCAACTTCCTGTGAGCTTCCCTATTGACTCCACTTGTGGGAAGCCAGCTATGAAGGTAACTAATGGCAATCTTGTGAGCAAGGCACACTACGGCCATTGTAAATACGCACCAGTTGCCAAGCCCCCAAATTGTGATTATGTGGTCATGGGGATGCTGTAACAGCTGCAACTTTGAGGAACAGTCATAAGTCTCAATTTTCAGTGTTCTCTTAGCTTTGAATGGTGGCTGAATAAGTGGTTGGTAAGTTAGAACGACTTGCATTGTTGGGAGTCCATTTGTATTTACATTCATAGAATCATGGAGTAGGAAGAGATGGACCATTTAAGCCACCAGTTCACTCCCATTAGGTACAGTAGTCCAATTATGTATAGGTAGCTATCAAGTCCCTGCCTGAACACTTGCACAAACTGTTTACTCATTAGGAGCAATTCTATTCTCTTATGTTAGAAGTTCTTTCTCCTTAATATTTAATCAGAATCTCTCTCTCTCTGCAATTTAAATCTATAACTCTATGTCCTGCATTCAGGAATGAGAGAGAACAGGTCTTGATCTGCTTTCTATATGACGTCCTTTCCAATTTTTCAAAAATGTTATATCTCCTCTCAGTCCTTTTTTAAAGGGAAAAGGTATCTTATTCCCTTCCTCTGTCTTCATAGGACTTAATTTCTAGTTATCCTAATTGTCTTTCTCTGAAATAGTTAATTTTTTTCTGAAATCATCTTACAATGTGGTCCCATAATTGGATACAATACACAAAGCAAAATAAAATGTAATATACACTTCCCGTGATTTTAAATTTTTATTTCTGTTGATCCAGTCTGAAACTCTTATGTCTCATTTTTGCAGATGCATCACCTCTAATACAGTAAAGTAAATCAACTATTATTCCAAAATCATTTCCAATTTCGTGTCACTTACAAATCTAGTAAGTGTTCACTTTTTCATCCAAGTCACCAGTGAAAATACAATAAAACCTTGATTTCTGGCAGCCTGGTGTTGAGTGGGTGGTTATATAAATAGACTAAACAAACAGTGGCCTGAAGTCTATCTATAAAATCTGAAGGAGAAAAATTAAGAAAAATGCAAGAGGAGGGAAGGAAAAGAAAAGAAAATAATTACTATTTTCTTTCTTTTTTGAGGTGAGCCTCAAAGGGGAAAGGTGTTTCCTCACACTAATTGGAGAACACAACTGATGGAACTACACTGGATAAGAATTGTTTGTAAGATGGGGTAGGAAAGGAAGCAGGCAAAAACAATGGAGAAAACAATGGAAAGCGTCGTTTGTGGGTCTGAGTAGTGGCGAGCATGTAGAATCAACTTTGGAAAGTATCATAGAGAAGATAAACAGTAATACACCTTAAAAAGATACAGACTACCTTTCAGAAGAGAAAGTGTCAGCAGTGGTACAGAGATTGGATTTTCCTTTCCTTTCCTCTTTTCCTCCTCCTCTCTTCTAGTGAGCAAACAGGCTAGATGTGCTAATGATCGTACAAAAGAAAAAAATGGCAGTGCTTGCGCAGAAGTAGTTATCAGTGCAAACTTCCTCAACAATAGACTTCCTAAAACAGACGTTAGGAATGCAGTTTTTTTCCCATGGTAACCAAAGGCCTTTACATGGGTTCCATTAAATTGAAGGTTCACCCTTTTGAAGAATAGTACTGATCTTATCACTTGTTACCTCTCTCCAATCCGATGAGAAACCATTGATAAGTAATCTCTATGTATGCTTTTTGAACCAGCAATATACGTTCATTTAATTGTTATGGACTGTAATAATCCATTCTTTCTTAACAAGCTTCCTAATCAACATGTCACTAAATAAAAAAAATCTGTCAAATGCTTAGCAAAAGTCAATGAAGGAATTTATCTGAATCAGGCAAGATTGGTTGTCAAATCCACATTGATTCATGGCAATTAGAAAATAGTAATATTTAATGGGAGTGATTTGCACTTTAAAAAGAGGATTTCCTGTTTTCTGTTATGATCTTAAGCTGAATGCATTCTTAGAAACCTCACGGAGAAGGCGGAGCTTCGTTTCGGCGATACAGCTGCGATCTCGGGGCTCTGAGATCGCAGCCGATATTTTCGCCCCTGGTCGGTCCCAACGGACCTAAACCGTCCTGTAGAGACGGGGATTGAGAAGGGTACTGTTCCAGGATCCCAGAGATATCGCAAAATCTCTGGTTTGATCTGGAAGAAGCCCTTTTGCTGGCGGCGGAGAGGCAGCCCCCATAGCTGCTGAAGTCGGGACAGCTCCGGAAAGAAAGTGGCTGGAAAGAAAGTGTGTCGGCTGGATGAGAAAAACTCTTTTGTGTTGTAAATTCGCTGAGGTTGGAAAGGACATCCTGAACAAAGAAGAAATCTGTGAGACTTTTTTTTTTTTGACTGAAATTGTCTGAGCGGCGTTTTTTAAAGTGATGTCAAATTGAGGCTTGGGGTTTTTTTTTCTTTTCTCTTTATTTTTTGGGGGGGATTTTAGTGTGACTTTGTAGGTAACCGGATTGAATTTTCTCTTATATATATTTTTATGCTCCCTTTGATTTTTTAACTTTCTTTAGGATAGAGACTCCTTTTGGCTATTTTTTTTTTTCTTATATATTACTCCTTTTTTCTGGCTGGGGGGGAGGAAGAGCATTAAGAAACTTTGCAACACTGCCAACTAGAGGCTTGAAAGTATTTTATTTGAATTGGAGAGAATTGCAAAAAGACCTCTTCTCAAGGACATTTTAACGTGATAAGATAGAGGGAGAGCACAGCAAAATATTATTGCAGGTGCTTTCCTGGACTGTTATCAATAACACTTGAGGTTTGGCTTTGAAGCTGCTGGAGAAGAGAGTCATAACAAGAGCCTTGGATAAATAAATAAAGTGGCCAGCCTTTTTCTAAATTTCAATTCTAGTAATATTCTTATTTCTGCCTTTTATTTCAAAGGGAAAGCCTCAGAGTTTTTTTCTTTATTTTTCTTTTCTTTTTTAATGGGACTTTTTTGCTTTTCCTATCTATGTTTTTGGACCACTTTGTTTCTCTTTTTTGATTATTGAGACTTTTCAACTGGATTAAGGTGTGAAGAACCTGAAGGAACTTTTTGTTTTTTTCTCTTTTTGCTTTTTTTTTTTTTTGCTCTTAATCAATATTATTATTTTTGGATTTGTTTGTTTTTCTCCTTTCTATTTTTTTCTTTTTTATGGTGGACCACTTCGTAATTGGATTAGGGTCTAGAAGAACCTAAAGATCTTTCTTCTTCCTTTTTTCCTGTTTCTTTTTTGGTTTCGTGTCTTTTACTATTGGAGTTTTCCATTTTGGATTATAATTGGCTGCTCTACCAGTTGGATTAAAAGTCAAGAAGAATTTGAAGCTTTGGAAGCATTGAAATGAGCAGGAAACCAATACCATCTGGCATTTCTACTTCTACCTCTGCTTCCCCACCAGCTGGAGGACAACGTTTAATTCAGACAATGTTGAAGCAAGATAAGGAACAAGAAAGAGTAACTTTACAGATGATTATGCAAGGAATCCAAGATCTCAAGATAAAATCAGACATCATTGAACAAAGAACAGGAAATATTGAACAAAAACAGAAAATATTGAACAAAGAATAGAGAAGACTGATGAAAAAGTGGAAAACATTAAACAAATGATGGTCAAGTATGAGGAGAGATTCCAAAAAATTGAGGAAGAAGGAAAACAAAGAGAGAAGAAGATTGGAAATATTGACAGTAGATTAACAGCGGTTGAACAAGAAAAAAGTGGGATGTTGAGGTGGGAGATGGAAAGGTCAGAATTTTACCTCAGATTTCAAAATATAGAAGAGGAAAAAGGAGAAAACTTGGCAGCGGTAATGATAGAAATTTTGGCAGATGCTTTGGAAATTACAGAGGAAAAGATGATGGATTGAATAGATGAGATATATCGAGTCTTTACAAGGTATGCGATGAGAAATAAATTACCCAAGGAAGTCCATATTAGATTTACCAAAAAATCCATTAAAACGCAAATATTACAAGTAGTAAGAGAGAAAACATTGAAATACAAAGGTAAAGAGGTTGTGGTTTTAAAACAAATACCCAGAAGAGTGAGAGAGATGAGAAGAGAATATCGATTTCTGACCAAAATGTTATTGGAAAACGAAGTGAATTATAGATGGCTGATTCCAGAAGGACTAATGTTTAGGTGGCAAGAGCAGAGATATAGAATTGATTCAATTGAGAAAGCAGAACTTTTCCATGCAGAATTTTTTGGAGGAAGAAGAGAGGAGGCAGAGAAAGAGGTCTCATTAATTGAGTTTCAAGAAGAACAACTGGAGACTGAAAAAGAGAAAGGAGCAGTAGGGGGACAGATGGATAGCAAAGAACAGCGTGAAGTGAGATCCACGAGAGCGGTTAGACCTAAATATAAAGCATAATCATGGAAGAAAAAAAACTGATTACAATGAATATAAATGGACTTAATTCAGCTGTTAAAAGAAGGAAAACTTTTCATAAATTAGAGAAATTAAAATTTGATATAATTTGTCTACAAGAAGTTCATATTAAAAAACAACATGAACAATTGTTAGTACAGCCAAAATTGTGGAAAATATTTCCTTCTTTGATTCAATGTAAGAAAAGAGGAGTGGTTCCATACATTAAAGAGGCTATCCCAGCAAAATTGATTTACACAATTTTGGATGAAGATGGAAGAGTATTAATGGTAGAAATAATGGACAATAATATAAAAATACTCTTGATTGCAATTTATGCTCCGAATGATAAACAAGAAGAGTTTTATAAAAACTCTTTTATAAAAACACATGAAAATAATTGGACTGGACTATGTTAATATAATTATGATGGGAGATTTTAATGGAATCGTGGACAATAAATTGCATATATAGCAACAACAACAAAGCAAAATAGAAAGGCTCTCCCAAGGTGTTTTTTTAAAATGACAGATGAATTAACTTTAAACGATATTTGGAGAGAAAGAAATGTTAAAGCTAAACAATATACTTTTTATTCAAATAGACATCTATCATGGTCCAGATTAGATATGATTTGGATCTCAACAGAATTAATATCCAATATTCAAGAAACAAATATTGAAACAAGTATTTGACAATTAAATGGAAGGGACAAAAAAAAAGATCGAGATGGACATTAAATAATACTATTTTAAAGGAGAAAGATTTTATACAATGGATGGAGAAGGAATTGGCTTTTTTCTTCAGAGAAAATAAAAAAGAAGATACTTCAACACAGAATGTGTGGGATACAATGAAGGCATACGCTAGAGGTTTGATAATAGATTATACAAGAAAAAAGAATATTAGGAAAAGGCAAGCTTCTAAGGCCTTGGAAGATGAGTATAAAATTCTTGAAAAAGAATTACAGAAAATGCCACAGAAAAAGGATATAAAATTGAAGCTGGATGTAATTAAACATAAAATGGAATTAATAGAGAAAGAAGAACTGGCACAGAAAATCAGAAACTCTAAACAGAATTATTTTGAAGATGCAAATAAACCAGGTAGATGGCTAGCATATAAATTGAGAAAAGAGAAGGAATCAAGAAAAATATTGAAGTTAATAGATGAACAAGGCCAAGTTTGTTATGGGAATAAGGAGAAAAAAGAAATTATTCGAGATTTTTATGGACAACTATATAAACAAGAGAATATTGATGAGGAAAAAGTCAAACAGTGTTTACAGGAAGCTAATTTACCGAAGATACCTAAAGAGACTGAAGAAATGCTAGAAAGCAATATAACAATGATGGAACTAAATGAAGCATTTAAGAGACAAAATAATGGGAAAGCACCGGGTCCAGATGGGCTTCCAGCAGAATTCTATAAAACATTTCAAGAATCATTGAACATCCCACTGTTAGAAGTTATGAATGAAGTTATGTTAAAGAAGATGACACCCAAAACATGGTCAGAGGCTTATATTACACTTATACCGAAGGAAGAGACTGACCCACTGCAAATTAAGAATTATAGACCTATTTCTTTATTGAATGCAGACTATAAAATCTTTGCTTCAATCTTAGCAGAAAGACTTAAAAAATATTTAAATAATTTTATTCACCCAGATCAAAATGGATTTCTGCCAAAGAGACAAATTAGAGACAATATGAGAGTAATCTTGGACACTTTGGAATATTATGAGGTTCATCCTGAAAAGCAAATGGCTTTGATATTCCTAGATGCTCAAAAAGCATTTGACAACGTGAACTGGAGATTTATGTTATTATTATTGGAGCAGATGGGTTTTGCTGAAAAATTTATTCAAGCAATAGAAGCCATATATAATAAACAGACAGCAAGGGTAATGATGGAGGGGGAACTTACAGATTTTATTAATATAAGGAAAGGCACAAGACAAGGATGCCCCCTATCTCCTTTGCTATTTGTGTTGACCTTGGAAGTGTTGAATAGAAATATTAGGGATGATAAAAGCATAAAAGGAATGAAAATTAAGAAGGAAGAATTTAAGCTACAAGCTTTTGCTGATGATTTAGCTTTTATTTTGGAAGACCCGCTAGAAACAGCTCCAAAGTTATTGGAAAGGATAGAGACATATGGAGAGGTGGCTGGTTTGAAAATAAATAAAGATAAAACAAAGATTTTGACAAAGAATATGCTATTGAGACAGAGAGAAGAACTGGCAGATCTTTTGAAAATTCAAGTTACAAATAAGGTTAAGTATCTGGGGATATATTTGACAACAAGATGTAGCACATTAAAGGAGAATAATTATATTAAACTTAAACAACAGATAACTACAGATTTGAAGCAGTGGGAAAACTTGCAATTGTCATTAATAGGGAGAATTTCAACAATTAAGATGAATATTTTACCTAGAATTTTATTTTTGTTTCAAACAATACCAATTAGGCTTGGAAAAGACTATTTTGAAGATTTAAATAAAATTATGTTGAAGTTTATATGGCAAGGTAAAAAAGCGAGAATAAAGCTAAAGCTTTTTCAAGATGCTAGAATTAGAGGAGGTTTTGGCCTGCCTAATTGGGAATTGTATTATCAAGCTGCAAGTTTGATGTGGGTCAAAGAATGGATAACATTAAGGAAACATAGGTTGTTGACATTAGAAGGGCATGACTTGCTGTTGGGCTGGCATGCTTTTTTATGGTATAAGGGAACTAAAACACAGGGTTATTTTAGAAGACATTATGTATGGGAGTCTTTGTGGTTAAATTGGGAGAAGATAAAAAGACAATGTTATTTGAAAATTCCAGTTTGGTTATCGACCATTGAAGCATTTTCCTATCCTATAATCTACAAGAAGGAACAAACAGTTAGATATGGGGAACTTTTGGATGAAAAGGGTGAACTTAAATCGATCCAAAACTTAGAGGAACAAGGTATAAGGATGAATTGGTTTTCATATGCACAAATACATTCAAGGTATGATGAAGATTCCAAAACGGAGGGATTTTATGATAAGCAGACTGATTTAGATAAGATCTTGATGGGTACTGATGAGAAGGTGATTAAAAAATTATATGGTTATTTACTGGGAATGAAATTAGAGGAAGAACAAGTCAAAGAAACTATGATTGTTTGGGGGAAGAATTTTGGATATGGGATTGATTTATAGAAATGGCAGAAATTGTGGTCTCAAAATTATAAAATGACAATGTCAACAGCATATAAAGAAAACTTGTATAAGATGTTTTACAGGTGGCACTTTCCTCCAACAAGAATAGCAAGAATGTTTAAGAACAAATCTGAAAAATGCTGGAAATGTCATCAGATACCCGGCTCGTATTACCATATGTGGTGGACTTGTGAGGACACTAGAAAATATTGGACTATAATTCACATGTGGTTGGAAAAAATGACAAAGAAACATATAGACTTGAAACCAGAGATCTTCTTATTGGGAATTTTACCTGATATATATAGTAAAGATTTGAAATACCTGATTGTAAATGTATTAACAGCGGCCAGGATTGTATTTGCTAAAAATTGGAAGAATGAGAAAATACCATTACAGGAAGAAATTATTAAGAAAATATTGGAATGTGCTGAGATGAGCAGATTGACATTTGAAATTAGAGAGCAAGAGGATAAACAATTTTATGAAATTTGGGATCTTTTTTATAAATGGCTAGATGATAAAATACAATAATAGAATATTTTAGATAGTAAGAAATATCTTTATCTTGCTATTTTGCTATTATTTTGTTATTTGATATTATATTTATAAAGGGTTTTTTTTAGGATTGATTTGGTATGATTATATGATTTGTTGAATAATCTGGTTAAAGTATTGTTAGCTCATAAAGCATGAATGATTAAAAGTATAGTCATTTTTTTTTTTTTTTAGTGATTATGGGATATATAAGTTTGGATTGATAATATGAGTTGTTATGTAACATAATTGTAACTGGGACTACAGAATGAATGCACAAAAATGATGAACCAACTGACACACTGGATGTACATACGAGAGTTGAATGTTTTATTGTTTTGTTTGTCTTGTTTGTTTGTAGAAAATTAATAAAATTTTCTTTCAAAAAAAAAAGAAATCTCACCACTGTATTGATGTGGTTGTCGTCCCCCCCCCCCCTCTCTGTTTTCCAAAACAATTTTTCCGCAGGAAGTATTAGGTATGTTGCTTGCTTGTATCCCGGAGGTTCTGTTACAATCACTATCAGGATTCCCAATTCACTTGTTGGACTGTTTGCAATGCTTTGAAATGTTTTTGTGTGCTACATTAGCCTGTCTTGCTAAGCTTCTGATGTTTTGGTGTGAACATTAGAGTTGGATGTGAATGAGTGAATGCTTTCTCAATTGCACCAACTCGTCCTCTTAGCAATGCTGATGGAATACCTATTTTAGTCCCAGGATAAACAGCTTAATCTTTCTTCCACTAACTCATCACCTCCAGCATCTGTTCTGCTTTACTGGCTTCTTAGTATAAAGAGTCTATGATAGTATTATCATCTACAAGCACACTATCATGTATTGTAACTGAAGTTTTCTGTGGAATGACAGCTTCAAATGTTCACGTTCTCTTCTGCCTTTACCTAGTCATTTGACTTCATTGGAACTGCTGACTGCATGACTGTAGATGGCAAAATGAGGCATAATTTCTCTTGAAAAAAAATACAGCACTGATAAGCAACTACCTATTAGCTTAAAATCAAATCCCAACCCAACAACCACTACCACAACTACTATGTCAACTACAATCACAACTACAACCAAAAATAACCACCAAACCACAACCACAAATAATTACTATCCCATCAAATAATTCCACAAATGATATCTCCTTACTCATCAGAGACACCACAGAACGTGATCAGAAACGTCCAAATGCCGGTCTTATTTGGCCTTGAAAACACCAACGAATCAGATGACATCACCAAAGTTCGTAATATTATAAGCAACTCAAATACAACAAACATCTCTCCTAAAGATATTGAAATAACCAGAGATGGCTGTGGGTACAAATACAATGACGGTTCTGTGGCCCCAAAATTTTGCAGAGTTGTTTGCAAAAATGAGTCCAGGAAACGCATTACAATAAACACCATTGCAAAAACTAGTCCCAACCACAAAAAACTTCGCTCAAGACCAGACTTATCCATACTGCAAAGAATCCGCTCCCGTGAACTCCACAATGAACTCAAAAGACATCCAGACAATAGAGAGAAGGATCTCTACACTGACTACTGTGCAGATTGTATCAAAAGTAAGTCACACAACCCACAACTCCACATCCAACCCTATCTCATCCAACCCACCATCACTCAAAACTAAGCACACACGCCCCAATTACCTCAATTCCAACTACAACTGGCCTTAAATGCAAGCTACTCAATGCAAGAAGCCTTGTGAATAAAATACCTGAATTTTTCCTCTTACTAAATATGGCTAAATTTGACATCATATTTGTCTGTGAAACATGGCTCAATGCATCTCTCCCTGACTCCATTACCACAGTAAGAGACTATCATGTTTACTGATCAGATCGTGAAATCCGTAGAGGAGGTGGTGTTGCAATCTTCTATAAAAAGTCCTTACATCTAAAAAACATCCAAGTTACCCAAGAGCTTGCTCTTCCTGAGACCATTGTCTGTGAACTGTCCTTAAATATCACATTTTGATTCTTACTATGTTACAGAGCCCCTGATTATGACATCAAACATGTAAACAAGCTAAATTCACTACTAACATGGGCAACATCCTGCCCACAAACTTTTATCTTTCTTGGTGACTTCAATCTACCTCACATTAACTGGACCCTAAACAAATGTAAAAAACTGAACCCATACATGCAACATTTTACAATGCTGTAACAAACCTGGGACTGGAACAACTAGTAACCAACAATACTAGACTTAAAAACTGCCTCGATCTCATCTTCTGCAATAGTTTGAATTCAATTTACAGAATAAAAATTAAAGAACCCTTTTCCAACAGTGACCACAGCATGATTGACTTTTGTCTCAACATACGTCCACACAATGATGTGATCCCCAATTATAATTTCAAAAAAGGCAACTATGATCTTATAGACAACGATCTCTCATCCCTTGATTGGTAATTTCTATTCACTGGATGCAATTCTGTTGAAGACCATTACAACATATTTTTACTTGAATTCAAAAGAGTCATCAAACTATATGTACCAATAACAACTCCCAAAACCATAAAAAACAGATTACCCATAACAGTAAGGAAGCTTCAATCCAAAATGAAATTATTTTGGTGGAAAAACAAATCTGGTCACGTTGCCAACTTCAAAAGTGTGGGATTTATGATTCTTTGTTCTTTGTGTGCGTGCTAGGACAACGGAGCCTTGCTGAGGTTGGCTGGAACACGGAGCAAGGAACAAGGACAAATTGTTGCCATTTCTAAACCAGAACTGTAACAAGCCTGAACTTTGCAGCTTTGTATGCTTTATGCAAATGATCAGTGGATGTTGTGTGGTATAATGCGTTTGTGATAGGACGTTAACAAAAATTGCTTCTAATAAAAGAGGGTTTCGGAGTTCGCTCTGAGCTCTCTTCCCGGGACAACCTTGCGTTGAGTCTTCTTTCCATGAGAGACCACCACAAGTGGTGACCCCGACGTGATCTGCTGCAGGCAGATATGGGTTCTGCTGTCCTGTACTTATCGCCTGGAAGAGGCAAAAGTGCATCATAATCGATAACTGTCTCAGGTGAAGATTATCTTCATAAGTATGGGAGGAAAACTGTCACAACATCAGGAAAAGCATATCACAGAGTTGTTGAAGTTAGTCAGAACCAATTTCTTTATCTTTAGTTCTTCTGGTAGGGAAAAAAATCTGTTTGTCACGATCCAATGTTAAATTGTTAATGCGTACTGTATGGACACAGTGTCCATGGTACCCCGAATGAGGTTCCTTAAAATTGGAAACGTGGAGATAGATTGGCAATGTTCTCCACAATGAGCCTCGGGCTGATTCGGAAGTTTTAACTTATTGGAAGGTGGTTATTACTGCTTTAGAAGCCCAGCAACAGCCATTATTGAAACCATTATTGGATCCACCTCTGTATCAAAATAAGGTAGTCTTGTGTCCGCCTGTCTCGAAATTGGAAGATGTGGTATCTCCCCCGACAGCTCCTCAAAATCCATCAGGAGATGTTAAGGTGGGAACTCCTAAATTAAATATACCCTATACTGGGAGAGTTCAAGCGGCTATGCAAGCGGCTTTCAAGCAGGACAGCTGGAGGGGGAGGAGACTCCATGCAATTGTTTCCCGTTCAGAGGCAAATCAATAATGCAAGAAATTTGCAGGCTGTCTGGAATCCACTGCCTTTATCTCTTTTACGGGAAGTAAAGAAATCTGTGAGGGAGTTTGGCATACAAAGTCCATATGTCCAGGGTTTGCTTCACAGTCTGGGGCAAGCTCAAAAGATGATTCTGCAAGATTGGAAAGACTTAATGAGAATGATTCTGAATGGGACACAATACATGGTATCTGATGCAGAATATCAGAGAGAAGCAATTAACAGAAGAAATAATTCAGAGGGTTTGTATATTCCCGATCAAATCTATGGGGCTGGGCAATTTGCAACCGTGGAGCAACAGGCAACAAATCTGCTAGATCATTGCTTCCCCGTTGTTATGGCCACTGTTATGGGAGCGAGTAGAGGAGGCAGGAGTGCCTACTAAATCCTTTTCACAAATCAAACAAGCAGCTACAGAGCCATACGCAGATCCCCGATTTCAGTTGATGCACAATGTGGATTTGGCTTTTGAATCAATCTTAACAGCCGAACCATTATCTAATGCAATTATGGTATATGCTGATGGTGGGAAGCATTATGGAGCCTGTGTTTGGCAGCAGGATGGTAAATGGGTCACAAATATTATACCCCTTCAAACCTCTCCACAGCATGCTGAATTGGCTGAGGCTATCTTGGCGTTGCAGCACTTTTCTTCACAAAAATTTAATCTTATAGTTGATAGCTTGTATGTTTACCAAACTTTAATTAACATAGAGTTTGCCTATCTCTCTCCTTCTACTGACAACAACCTGCTTAGCTTATTCCTTACTTTGCAGCAGCTTATGCAACGACGTGTGTATCCTCTTTTTGTTGCTCATATTCAAAGTCATCAGCCTTTTCTGGGTATTATCCAAGAGGGTAATAATGCAGCTGATTCCGCTGCAACCTCGCAAAATTCCTGCTTAACCATGGCAATCTTAACCCCATGGGATAGTCATAGTTACTTTCATCAGAATAAAAAGGCCCTTATCAAACAGTTTTGCCTTTCTACGGAGGAGGCTGCAGCTATTATACAACAATGTCCTACGTGCAGCTTATAAGCAGCTGCTCTCCCTCAGGGTGTCAACCCTAGAGGGATGCAATGCTGCCAGTTGTGGCAAATTGATGTCACCCAGTATCCTGGGTTTTCCCCCTGGAAATATTTACATGTCTCAATTAACATTCACTCAAGTTTCATAATGGCTACCCCACAAAGGGGCGAAGCCACAAAGCATGTTATTAATCATTGTTTGCGTACCTTTACTATTTTGGGCTCCCCTCAAGAGCTGAAGACTGATAATGGGTCTGCATACACTAGTTCGGCTTTTGCCACCTTTTGTTCCACCTTGAACATTGTGCAGAAATTTGGCATTCCTTACAATTCCACAGGTCAAGCTATTGTGGAGCGCACTAATCAGACTCTCAAGTGTGCATTGGACAATCAAAAAACAAAAATAGGGGGCATGGGGCACGGATTGCCAGGGTTACAACATACCTTAAATATTGCATTATATACTTTAAATTTTCTCAACTTGACTGGTACACCAGCCACTACGGCGGCCAGCAGGCATTTTTCTTCTTTCCCTTCTGCAGGAGGCACAAGGCCGCTGGTGTTATACAGAAAACTACCTTACCCTACTTGGAAGGGGCCAGCTTCCTTGATAATGTGGGGTTGTGGCTATGCAGCAGTTGAAGACAAGAATGAAGTCATTTGGGTTCCTGGTCGTCATGTCCGCCCTTATCACAAGCCAGAGGTGTAAAGGGGAGAACCATGGGATGTGGGGAAAAACTCTTATGTTAAGGATGTGTCTCGAATTGCTCAATTGGAGAACAAAACTGATTGCTGGGTATGTATGCATATGCCTACACATAAAACCGCAGAATTGCCATTGGTAGCTGTTCCTTTGAATGAGTCGCAATGGAAGAACATTAATTTTTCTAGTTATCAGGTGTTACAAGCTGTGGATGAGAACATGACCATGATTCCTTTGGGTAGCCGCATATAAGAAACTGCTGGGGTATATTGGACTCATAACATCAGCCATGGAAATTTAACATGGAAATTTGATCAATATACCCATTGTAATTACACATTGACAATACAGAATACAACGCGCAATAACACATTTTTAAATAACACTTTTAATGTATTTGCACACAACTTTACTGGACATGACTGTGCTGCGCTAGTCACTGGGAATTGCCCTCGGATACAGAATGACTGTCCGACAAGTATAACCACGGGAGGCAACCCGTTTCTTTGCAGCATGATTTCGGGACTTGCTCAGCTTATTTTCTCCCAGGACAACAAGACTGTAAATATCATTGGTCAGGATTTGTGGCTGTTGTGTGGGAGGAGGGCATATAATAGGCTTCCATTGCGATAGAAGGGGGTATGTACATTTGGATATGTAATTCCTTCTCATGTCACCACTACATCTCGGAAAAGTTCGCATATGGAATGCTAGAGCTGCCGACCCGGTAATTTCACCATTAAATCATGATTAAACTATGATTAGACTATGATTTCTCAGGGAATAATTCCTCCTTTGGGAGTTATGATGAATTATAGAGATCTAAATAATTGGACAATTTCAATGTTTAATAATACAATAGAAGCCTTGAAACTTTTGGAAGCTGAACAGGCCAATATCAGGGAATTTGTATTACAAAACCGGTATGCGGTGGATGTGGTTTTGGCCACACAAGGAGGGGTTTGTGCTGTGATACATGCGCACTGCTGCATGTATATTACTGATTCATCCCCTAACATCACGGCCTCTATACAACACATAGAGGAATCCATTAGAGAGAATCCTTTGCTGAATTATGGGGTCCCTTCTGATTTTTGGTCATTCTTTTGGTCCTGGCTTCCTAACTCTGCTTGGCTTCGATCTATGATTAGAGGCATTATAATTGTTGCTGTATGTTTCATTTTCCTTTGTTGCTGTATTCAATGTCTCCCTGGACTGCTAATGACATGTAGAGACGTGACAAAGCCCTCAAGGGATCAGTTTCTATTGTCTGCAAAAACCTACCGAGGACTGCGTCGGCATGAAAAAACAAAAAGAGGGGAGATGTGGGATCTATGATTCTTTGTTCTTTGTGTACGTGCTAGGACAACAGAGCCTTGCGGAGGTTGGCTGGAACACGGAGCAAGGAACAAGGACAAATTGTTGCCATTTTTAAACCAGAACTGTAACAAGCTTGAACTTTGCAGCCTTGTACGCTTTATGCGAATGATCAGTGGATGTTGTGTGGTGTAATGCGTTTGTGATAGGATGTTAACAAAAATTGCTTCTAATAAAAGAGGGTTTTGGAGTTCGCTCTGAGCTCTCATCCAGGACAACCTTGCGTTGTGTCTTCTTTCCATGAGAGACCACCACACAAAAGCCAGTACAAAAATTTATGCCACCAGATAAAGACTGAATGCACCAATTATCACATTAAACAAGAGGATAATCTTCTACTCACCAATTCCACCCACACTTTCTACAATTTTGTAAACAACAAACTAAAAGACTCAAGGTCCATCCCACCCCTAAAAGGGCCTAATGGTAAAGACTGCAATGATGACACCATTAAAGTCAACCTCTTTACAAAATTCTTTGGCTCAGTATTTATAAACAGCAATGGATCAAGCCCAGTATTTCCTAGTCGAACCACAGACAACTACAATGATCTAATACATATCGATTTTACAGAAGACAATGTTGAAAAAGCACTTTGCAATCTAAAACCATCTCTACTATTGGACCAGATGGAATATGTGCCTACTTCTTAAAAAAAGCTATCCACTGCCATAGCCGAACCTCTCAGCATAATCTTTGAAAAATCTTCCAGGACCAGCTCCTTGCCAAAACTGTGGTCACAAGCCACAGTCATCCCCATCTTCAAAAAGGGAGAGCCCAGCCTAGTTGAAAATTACAGACCAATCTCTTTATGCTGCGTCCCCTGTAAAGTCACAGAATCAATTATTAACCAATCCATTATCTGTTAAGCCTGGGTTCCCCAACCAGGGTTAAGGAGACAAGCTAAACAGAATGTGCAGCGTTAGTCAGATAGGCATACAGATAAATGTGTGAGATAAGTTTGTATGTTAGTTAACATACAGTAAAAATAACAGATACGCTTGTGTTATCAAAAATATAGTTTCTTCCACTTAGAGTTTTATAGCATAGTCAAAATAACAGTCCATTAGTCATGTGTCGTTTTTAGTCAGTCCATTCAAGGATATTCAATTAGCAAAGTCCGTGTAGAATATCCAATGTCAGTTCACTTACAATAAATCAGTCCTCTCACCGTTGATAAATCACAAGCCACAGTCATCCCCATCTTCAAAAAGGGAGAGCCCAGCCTAGTTGAAAATTACAGACCAATCTCTTTATGCTGCATCCCCTGTAAAGTCACGGAATCAATTATTAACCAATCCATTATCCTCCACTTAGAGATAAGCAACTCTCTACTCTCTAATAAACAATTTGGTTTCAGAAAAAAACTATCCTATAATCTGCAACTCTTACACTGCAAAAACATATGGACTACACAACTCGATCAGGGCAAAGCAATAGACGCAATCTACATAGACTTCTGTAAAGCCTTTGATTCAGTGGGACATGACAAACTACTCCTAAAACTAAAATCTTATGGTATCTCTGGACACCTGCATACCTGGATAGAAGCATTCCTGTCAAACAGACAACAAATGGTCAAAATTGGGAGCGCCCTTTCAAAATCTGTAAATGTCAACAGTGGTATCCCCCAAGGCAGTGTTCTAGGACCAACTCTTTTCATACTCTACATAAATGACCTCTGTGATCATATTAAGAGCAACTGTGTTCTTTTCTCTGAGGATGTAAAGCTATTCAACACCACAGACAATACTGCTACCCTTCAAAAAGATCTCGACTATGTATCAGAATGGTCAAACAAATGGCAACTTCAAATCTCAACAAACAAATGCTCTGTCTTACATATTGGCAAAAAAAACTCAGAAAATAAAATACAAGCTGAATAGTTGATGATCCAAACTCTGTCAAGGACCTTGGTGTACTAATCTCTAATGATCTAAGTGCTAGAGCCCACTGTAACTACATAGCCAAAAAGGCATTAAGAGTTATTAACGTAATCTTATGTAGCTTTTTCTCTGGTAATATTACACTACTAACTAGAGCATACAAAACATTTGCTAGACCAATATTTGAATACAGCTCATCAGTCTGGAACCCACACTACATGTCTGATATCAACACAGTTGAGAAAGTCCAGAAATATTTCACAAGAAGAGTTCTCCACGTCTCTACTTGTTGCAGAATACCTTATGCCACCAGATTTGAAGTTCTAGACCTAGAAAATCTAGAACTACGCCGCCTTCGGTCCAATCTAAGTACAGTATATAAAATCATACATTGCAATGTCCTACCTGTCAATGAATACTTCAGCTTCAACCATAACAATACAAGAGCACACAACAGATACAAACTCAAGATTAATCGCACCAAACTAGATTGCAGGAAATACGACTTCAGCAACAGAGTGGTCAATGTCTGGAATACTCTACCTGACTCTGTGGTTTCTTTCCCAAACCCCAAAAACTTTAACCTTAGACTTTCTACTATTGACCTCACCCCTTTCCTAAGAGGTCTGTAGGGGGCATGCATAAGCGCAGTAGCGTACCTACCGTCCCTGTCCTATTGTTTCTTTTATTTTTCTTATATGTATCCATGTATTCATAACTATGTTTTTACTTATACCTATTATCTTGTAAGCAATTGACAAACTGAATAAAATAAATAAATAAATATGGGACCAAAAAAAATTCTACAGAATGTAGAACCAATTCAAGCTATCAGTTGATTCTTATAATATAGATTAATTTTCCCCATCCTCTGCCACTGATCATATTCAAACATATGCCTTGTTTAACCCCCGATGAAGACATCCTGACAACACTAGTTTGGGGAAAGTCTAAAGAAAATCTCAGATTGCCCCAGAATCAGGGTCCAACTCCCAGCAAAATACAGGACCTATTGTAATACCATAATAATAATAATAATAAACATTTGAATATTTCTGGAAGCTTAGCTGTTAACTACCTGTTATAGAGGTTAGATATTAAAGGAAAAGTAATCACTTTCAGAACAGTGAAGTGTTGGTCCTGGGGGTTATTTAGAACAAAAGTAAACTAAGACTTGAATTAAAGAGAGCAAAATCTTAGCATGGCCAGATCCAGATTTCTTAATATCCTGGAAAATGCAGGAGACAAAGCACCATAACAATCTGGAACATTGGAAATAGGTACAAGATGTTTAAGATTTAGAAACTCAAATACATGCAATTATACATACAATATATCCTATTTCATTTGGCTATAAATGCAAATTTGGACCTCAGCATGTAAAGCAGTTAGATAACTTTAAACGACAAAGTTACATATCCATCACTCAAAATGAGTAATTTCTCTATTTTGGCTCAATAATAAGTTAAATAATTTCATTCTCAGGATAGCATAGAAACAGCTTTGGTTGTGGTAATGGATAATGAATGGGGAGAGAATGGGAGCACTTTAAACCTAGCTTAATATTATTAATACAACTCTTAAAGCAGCTGCATCTTTTTTTTTTTTTCAGTACAAAGCCTTTTAAAAAAAATAGGCTGCTTTAATGAGTAACAGAGATGTTACGTTTGCAGGAGCCTTGAAGTACTTCTCAACCAAGTTTGAAGTGTGCATTGCCAGTCATACATTAATGTCTTTTTCTTCAGCCCAAGGAATTTGGAACAGAAACCAGGATGTGCAATGGACAGATATACTAATACAATAAAGACAGGAGTATCAGACATACCTTCTGCTTCAACCAAGAAGGTGACACCAGGAGGGATTTCAAAGATCAACTCAGGCAGTAATCTTATGACCTTAGAAATAAGCCACAATTGATCTCCCAAAGAGTTATTTCTGATTAGACATGCATACAGTTGTGCTGCATATATGGTGATCAGTAAAAGAAACTGTACTAGGAAGAAAGGAGATCATGACTCAGCAGTTAATTTGGTGGATTTAGGGTGGCTCAGCAAAGAACATTTTGCCACAATTATACAATCTGTTATGGAATTCACTATCATAAAATTTTGGGATAACCATAAGCATAGATCACTTTAAAATGAAAGGGAGCCAAATTCCAAGTTTCTTTTTCTAAAAGCCTAACTGCTTTGATGTTTCTTAAAGTTCAACTTACCCACAGCATTTTTGTTGTACAGCTATACTCTTATTTACCTATGTTATTTTTCATTTCTTTTCTTTTTTTCATAACCACTTTCCAAGCAAGGCAAAATTTCCAGAAGTAGTGAGGCTGATCGCATCATTATGCTCCCCTGCTCCCAGGCCCATCCTTTTTGCCTTTTCCTATTTGATGGTTCTCTTGGATACAAAAGATAACTTGCATATTCATATTCTAGGAATGAATGGTAACCACCTGATGCATCAAAATAAAGATCACAGTGGCATCTTAAGAACAACAGTGTAATGAGTCACATTTTCAAAAAAGAAGAGTATGGCATGACAAAAATATGCAATCTCCCAATTCCAATATGAAAATAGCAGCGATATTTATATACTATTAAAACTCTTGCTGTCATGACTTTTAACTGGGCGAAACTGTGCATCATCAGGTAACAATTTTTGAACCAAGGTACCTCAAATGGGCTAAGTCAGGGGTCTCCAACCTTGGCAACTTTAAGACTTGTGGACTTCAACTCCCAGAGTTCCTCAGCCAGCTTTGCTGGCTGAGGAACTCTGGGAGTTGAAGTCCACAAGTCTTAAAGTTGCCAAGGTTGGAGACCCGTGGGCTAAGTCACAGAATGAGTCTGAAATCTGAGACCCATGACTCAGGGATTGAAATCTGGGGAAGTCATGACTGCTTTAGTGTTATTGGCTAGTGCTGCAGTCACGTGACCTTCCTTTTTAACATTCTGTGACAGTTTCCCAGCCAGTCTCACAAACCCTTGTAACCTCCACTGTTCTGTCCTCATTAGCATTCTTGAGATCCCCGCGCTTTGATTGGCCAAAGCGCGGGGCACTCTGATTGGTCAGGCAAGCCGCGCCGATTGGCTCGCTAAGAATCTCCCGCGATTGGTCCTTTCGGATCGCGGGAGATTCAAAGCGGTGCCATTGGCCGCGGCCGCCGCGGCTAAAAGAATAAAAGCCACGACCTTTTTCCTTTTGCCCCAGTTCGGTTCCAACATTCAATAAAGAGCTTGAATTGAAGTCACCGACTCCTGGCATCATTTCGCGGACACAACATCCACCATCCAGCACTAGCCCTGGTGGGCTAGTGGGGAGGGGAAGGAAAAAAGCTTCCAATGCTTCCTGTCAGATTCCCTGAAGAAACTTAATGGGAAACCAGCAGGAATTTGGAAGTCACTCCTGCTACCAGTGCTTTTTTTTTTTTTTTGCTTGCCCTTGGTTATTCTATTTCTCTATTCAGGTAAGGAGATAATTGAAATGATGATCCAACAAGGCATGGGTTGTCTAGTAAGGTTGTCAACTCTCCTTTAATTTGAATACTACTATTGATGATCTGATCCCCACATCTATGTAAGGTGTTTTTGGTTCCCTCCCCCCCACAACACGAGTATGGGAGGTGATGTGCTATTCCCTTATTCAATGGGTGATTTTATTTTGTGTCTAGCCTATAGCTCTGCCATTCCTGCAGGCTTTCCCATCACAGCTCTAACCAGGCATGACCCTGCTTAGCGTTTCAACTCAGAGAAGAACTGCTAGCTGGTAGCTGCTGTGAAGAATGTTAAAAATAACCACCATTCAATGAAACTGCAGATACCACCAATCAAATTTTCAGTGAATGACTTGAAGAATTATGCTTTATTTATATTGCCATGTAGTTTATGTCAAGTTATGCCAACTGTTCAATTATATCTAGAGGACTCCAAATTGGGTAGCACCGTCATAATGGTCTAATAAATACATAAAGACAAAACACTGGCTGTTTGTAGGGAATGATGATTCCAATGCATGGTGCCTATGTGCATTGTTTGGAATACAATAGCTGGCCTAGGAATTTCTGCATAGGACTACATTTGTGATTTTTATCTTTGTTTTGAGAAAAAGCTTGGCTGCCCTTGAGAAAATGTTTTTTTTTTGGGGGGGGGGGAAATATCCCAGCATAAGTTTTCTCAATCTCAGCAGCTTTAAGATATATGGGCTTCAATTCCCAGAATTCTCCAACCAGCACGACAGAGTGAGGAATTCTGGGAATTGAAGTCCATATACCTTAAAGTAGCTGAGAAACAATGTTCTGCACCGGGGGTGTCAAACTGGCAGCCCACGGGTTGGATGTGTCACATGCAGGCCACACCCACCTCAGTTCCGCGAATGGGGGAAGCATTGTGAAACATCATGTGATGGCTACATGACGACGTGAGTTTGACACCCGTGGTTTACATGAAGAGGTTTAGTATATACATATGAAGGCTCTGATTGAATACATTATAGGTCTTCCTTTGTCAAAGAATCCAATATTCAAATATTTTTTGACATATATATAGAATGCAATTAATTGGGATGCTAATCACCAATTATCAAAATATTAGTATTGGATTTTTTTCTTTAAAAAAAACTGATCTTATTTCTATGCCTTCCAGAGAAACTGTACTGACATTTTATTCTGGATCACCAAGGGGTAAGGAGTGGGTTGCAATTCTAGCTGTCGCCTGTTTAGTTCAAACAGCAGTCTTTGTGGCCACCTCCATTGAAAGGATCACAGGCCCATTTGGAGGGCTTCAATTAAGATCAAGATCCGGAAAACAGAGTGATTAGTGTCTAATAAACATGCAACTCTTTTCTTCATGGGCCAGTAATAATACTTTATTTTTCAGCACTAATTTAGCTTGGGCTGTGGAAATGGTTTGCTTTGAAGTAAATTAGAAAGAGCTGTTTTATGTACTGGGCTTATTTGTAGTACAAATACTTAAGGACGGTACAATTAGATCCAGCTGCTGAAGCCACAGTAGATTCTGCTGTTAATCATTGATGGAGACAGATGCGACTCAGCCTGAGGCGACTGCTGCAAACAGACCCATATATAGATTTCCAGAAGCTTTAAATGGTATTATTCCACAGGAAGAAAAAAAAAGATAATAAGTTTAACACCCAGAAATTCCAGAGAATTACCTATTTCCTACACCTGCAGAAGTAGGACTGGTAAACTTTTCCTTCACCAACTTCCTTCATATCAGGAAAAGTTTCATCTGCATATTTTTACATACAGATATACTTCTAATGCAATGAGAGTCAATAATCAGAAATCATTCAGAACCATAATTGGTTTGATTTTGGTTTAATATGCTGGGAGAGCCAGCCCTTCTGGTTTGTAAATTATATTTTCTGGTTATGCTTTGTGATTCATCCAACCCTGATTTATTCAAAAACCATGACTAACTATAGCTCAGCAGGATGGACAAACTAGTTAAACTTCCACGTTTTTGTTTAATAGAACTATCTTTAGAATTGTACTTGGTAACTGTATCTATTGTTGCATGTCATTGTACGAATCGGTTTAATTGTATGAATCAAGATTTGAATTTATTTGGGGAGGGAGAATGAAAAAGTTTGCCTTTTAGCTACATTAAAATAATTCTGAACTTCAACAAGACAAAAAGAAGCATCTACTGATGCATAATTAAACTATGCAATATTGTAATGCTAACCTGGATTCCCTCCCCTTTCTTCTCAGGCTGAATGGAGAACTTCAGCAAATACAGATGCTCTGTCAGACTCTAAAAACCAAGAATAACACACTGAGATTCTTTTAAGCAGTTTCTTTTATTGTTCTTCATCTATTGACAGAAATCTTGCCAAACTAAAGGAAGCTACTTGTACCATTAAAGATAGATTCCAACGGAGGAGCTATCTTAATTCTCTTTCTCCCACACAGACTATCTAAACTTTACTATTTTTTGCTCATCTGGAATGAACTTACTCCCTCCTGGGAATCTGGACTATATTCTACCAGCTACTGGTAATAAAATTCCATAGATTGCTTTAATTAGGGTGGGGGTAAGGTACTTTATGACGGTTACTGAAAAACATCACAGGATTTGGTACAGTTATACTCCAATTTCAAAAGATAGCAATAGCACTTAGACTTACTGTATATACCGCTTCACAGTGCTTTCTTAAATGTTGATATATAACTTTCTAGATTCCATGTCATTTTCCTCACACTTATCCTATCCCTGTTTATAATTACCTTTTATGACCCAAGTTTGAGAAAGAACAAAGTGGTGACTTGCTTAAATCTTAAAAATATTCAGGACAATATAAAAGATAAGTTTTCAAGTACAAAAAAAGGAATTCTAACTTCAAAGCCAGGAAAAGTATTAGAATTCTGCATTTTCTCACATTATAAAGGAAAACTGCTTGAAATACCAACTAGCTTTTTTGTGCACTTGCTGAATTGTTGCAGGTAGACAAACTTTCAGATTGCATTTCCAAAAATGGCTCATATGTAATGAATGTGCATGTAGGCTTGTGTTTTTGTACTGATTTATGTAAGAAAAAAGGAATCAGTAACTGATCTGCATCTATTCATCTGGTTGAAGAGCTTCCTGCTAAAATTGTCTGTGGTGTGTTGTCCAGGTCATGGACATATGTAATTTGTAATTTGAAATTGGAGTCATCTTCACCCGAAGAACAGGATTCCACCCATTCACTTTTGTTTAACTTCTACTTGAAGCTGCTGGGGAAAGTCATTTGTTGGCATAGGACAAAGTGCCAGCTGAATATCTCTATTTTTAGATGACCAAGTGATGCTGTTGCAATATTTGTCCAATGTCAGAAGGCTGTGAGTGCTTAAATGGGGTAGAATTGACTTAACCTAGGCAAAGCCACTATTCATGAGTCTTGGACCAGTTAGGATCCAGATCAGGGGATTTTCCATCTTTGGCTATAGGTGGGTCTGCAAATTTGGAGGCCCTCCTGAACTCACAATTCCTGCTTGAGAAGGTAACTGTTTTGGCCATAAAAACCTTTGGACAGCTTGTGTTGCATCCATTTTTATTAAGCAAATCTTGCTTAATAATATTATTATTAAATTTATATGTGGCCCAACTCCCAGGCTGTGCTTCATAATTGTTAAAACATTTACAAAACAAACGACAATGCTAAAAACAATACTAGACAAAGGGACAATGATAGCAGAAGGAAGCAGAAAGAAAAAAGAAGTGTCAGTTCTTCTCTCAGGTTGAAAGTTGGGGTGAAGAGTCAGACCTTTAAGGCCCTTTGAAATCCCAGGAAGGTGAGAGCTATTTGAATTGTGGGGAGAACCTCATTCCAGAGGGTAGGTCCTAATTTTAAGAATGTGCACTTCCAGGCTCCTGATCTGTGGCATTGTTTAATTCAGGGGTCACCAACCTTTTGGACCTCAGAGACCACCAAACTCATAATTTTAAATCCTGTGGACCAGAGACCCTGGGAAAATCTCCATAAAAGTCTGCAGGAAAATTCCCCACCCTGTTTTCCTACTGATCGATCATTCTTTATTTGGGATCATAGGATACCATCTCCAGCTCCATTCTCAGGGGTGGAGAGAAAGGAGAGAGAGAGAGAGAGACTTTTGGCTTCATGCAAGGAAAGCAGCAGAAGCAGTAGAAGTCTTTCTTTCTGTCCCTTCAAACTCTGCCAGAAATGAGTCTTTGCGAGACTTGTTGTGCTGGCGCAGCCTCTTGAAACAGGATGCCTTGCAGGGTCCCAAAGGCTCATTTCTGATGGAGTTTGGGGGAGAGAAAGAAAGACTTTTGCTGCTTTCCTTGCGTACAGCCAAAAGCAGAAGAAAGAAGCAGCCCAGTGGCCAGGCGAGGTGCGTGGAGCGAGTGGGGCAAATTCCCCCCTCTGCACTTTCCCCCTTCCCCTCACTACCTCATGCTGTTCGCAATGTGTTCCTGCGAAGCCTGGTTTAATTGCTTTGGGGGGGTGACATTTTTCTGCAGACCACCAAAATTTTCTTATGGACCACCAGTGGTCCCTGGCTCACTGGTTGGTGACCACTGGTTTAATTGATGGAAACTAGAGTACGCCAACCCTACCAGATTAAACCAACCAGGCATTATATATATGGGAGATGGATGGTCCCTTGAGTAACCAAGTTCTATGCTATTCCTTAATTAATTTTTTCTTAGACCTCTGCAGCACACTGAATATGGAGTTAAAGATGATCCAGAAACTACAATTGGTCTAGAATGCAGCAGTATGGACAGCAATGAGTATGTCTACTCTGTGAATTGCAGTGACTCTTGATTGGGCTTTCAAGTGGAATTCAAAGTGTTGTTTATCACCTATAAAGCCCTGCCTGGCACAGAGCCAGGTTATTTATGGGTTCATCTGTCCCTCGTTATTTCTTTCTGTCCCATTAAGTCACACAGGATGGGCAAAGCTCGAGGTCTCTTCTATAAGCCAGTGCTATTTTATGGGACCTAAAAATGTGCTTCCTCTATGGTTGTGCCTGCTTACAGATTTGGAACAACAAAATCAAACAAACAAGAATGTATTTTTGAATGCTAGGTCACAGGACTGGAATTTGTGAATAAATAATGTCCTGTGTGCATTTCTTTCCCCAGAAACATCTACATCTGCCAAAAAAACCCTCATCTAAACAAAAACATAAGCACTCTGGACAATTGTGCTATGGGCACAATTTTGAGTAAAAATCAATTTTTTTTCCAGCTGGCTGCTATTGGGCATGCCTCTTCTTTTTTGTTCAGAAAATGTAACATCCTGTGCTTCTTACAACTTAAAAAAAAAAAAAGAAGAAGTAATGTAGAAGACAGGAGACAAGAAAAAATAAAGCCAGAGAAAGGGAAGTAGCCAACACTAAAAAAAATCACAATGAGTCACATTCTCTTGGAAAATAGTCTTTTTTTTTTTTTGTTCAGAATATGGAGAGGTAATAGAATACTTGGCTTTGGAATCAAAAAGGAACTCAGAAACTTGCCTTAGTAAACTAATTTATCCAGCATGCATCTTCTTTTCACAAATTCCATTCAGTCACTTAATCATTTAGAAGAGATGAGGAAAACTCACAGAAATGGTATGTAATACAGATTGCTGATCTCTCCAATGCAATCGTTTCTAAAGAGTAGGCCACAAATAAGTTGGGGCTGAAGGATAAAGTGCTGAAATATTGCTTTTAAGTTCATTGAGTCGTGTTTCATGAATGAAGGTAAATATATGTGTCGCAGGATGTAATCTGGGTCGGTCACTGGCACCAGAGCTTTTATCTTCTGAGCTTTCAGACTCATGCTGGAGCCCCTCTTCAGGCAATTTCTCTGTAGGCTCTGGGTTGTTCTGTGTGTGGTATTTTTATGGTGGCTGGTTATTTTTTATTTATTTTTATTTTATTTGGTTTGGCAATTGCTTACAAGATAATAGGTATAAGTAAAAACATAGTTATGAATATGTGGATACATATATATGTATGTATGTGTGGCATTTATATGTGTGGCATTTATATGGTGGTGAAATATTAACACCTAAAAGGCCACACACAACAGCCACCATATAAATATCATACACACAACTTCTCAGAGCACACAAGGAAGTTCCCTGAGGATGAGGTCCGGCACAAGTCTGAAACTTTGTGAGACAAACTCTCTGGTCCTAGCAACCAATCTAGATTGTATCCTGAGTCATGTTTCTTTAGTTTCTTTTCATGTATGCTGATAATTTGCTTTAAGTCCAAACACAGTTTATTAACAGAGTCAAAGGTGTAAGGTTTATCTGACCTAGAATTGTTGTATTCTCAGAAGTCATTGCTCTTCTCATTGTTCTTTTAAGATTCACAAACTCTGAATCTGAGGCATAACTTCAACCTTTGTTCTCCTCTATTCCAGTTTTATCTTACGTTTCCCACAAAAAGTAAATAAAATGGAGATTAAAAAGCTCCACTCACACACAGAGCAAGGACTCTGACCACAGTCTCTGATGGACTTAAGAAAGATGGAAGGCAGGTCAAATTCTGACTCTGACACCATATAATGCAGAATTGACAACTTGGGGGTCTAGTGGCCTCATTTGCAATTTTGGATGTCTTACAAACTGTAATCTTTGGTAAGTGAAGGGATTTCTATTTACCAAAATAGAACACTTCTCCATCTTAACTTCTGGTACTGCTGAAAAATATTTCATTTTTAATGTTATGGATTTGGAGTCAGTGTGTACAATATTGAGCTAGATGAATCAATAATTTAATTCAATATTACCTAGCTGTCCATCTATCATCTACCAATATTACCTAGCTGTCCATTTCTTCCTAAAAGAAAAATAAATGTGTATCACCCATTTTTTTAAAAAAATGCACTTTAATCCTAAACCCCTTCAGTGTTGTTGGGATACTGGTTACAATTCATAGACTCAGAAATGAATCCCACTGAAATAAGTTTAAATTATTCACAAGCAAGCACAAATGTAAAGCAATTAATTTCTATTTATTTCAGTGGGACTACTTATAATCAGCTTCCAACATGTTGGAAAAAGTCTTGCTTTTAGGGGGCAGATCTAAGCAGAGCTTTTCTGACAATTTTGTGAAATTTCACAAGGGCAAATGGGAAACCACCTTCCTCAATGGAATCAGGTGGAAGATAGTATGTTTATGCTACTTCACAGAGCCAGTGATGAAAAGGTTAGGTCACCACAGCTACCAATAAAGCACAGTCATTTTCAGAAGCTTCCAGAGGTAAGCAGTGGGGTGCTAAAACCTTAGAAGTTACAAGACAAAGTTATTCGCAAGAGAAGCAAATGGTATTAAACAGTTTAAAGGCATTCTTGGTTCTCTATGTTCCCTAATGTGAATTGATAACTAATGCCAGAAAGCCTGTTCATCTCAAGAGAGGGCAAATACTGAAATCAGTCTAAAATCACAACCTCAAAATTATAAGGAAGCTGAAATTACCATATAGAATGTATCTGAAGATAAAGATGAAAAGAGAGGGAAGCCTCTTTAATGTTAGACAAATAACATTTCCATCGCGCTTTTTTTGTTTAAAAAAGATATATTTAAAAATTCTATTAGAATCCCTGCCCCCATTATATTCTCCAGCTGTTCTGTTTTTATTTCCTCTTCTCTTCCTACTAAACCAGGGGTCTCCAAACTTGGCAACTTTAAAACTTGTGGACTTCAACTCTTAGAATTCCCCAGACAGCATGACTGGCTGAGGAATTTTGGAAGTTGAAGTCCACAAGTTCTAAAGTTGCCAAGTTTGGAGATCCCCATACTAAACTTTCACATTGAGTATGGACAGCTGTGGGATTTGAACAGCCTTGGATCCTTTTTTTAAAAAAAAAAACTAAATAGACGAACAACTGCCATTATTTCATTAAATCTTCATTTTCACAATTTTTTTGCTTCTAGTGGGCTATTTTAATCCTGTCACCCATGATAATGCTTCCCATAGTTAAACTACACAGTTTAAACATGTGGTTTATTGTTAGGTATATCTATTTATTCATAGCAGAAAGCATCATGAAGACTTTCATGAGGACTGAGATCTTGGGCATGTGGTGGTAAGTTTAAGACTTTTCTCCTGCATAATTTCGTCATAAGGAAAAGATGCTCTCATTAGGAGAAGATGCAATTCAATGATCCAGTTTGAAGAACTACTTCAGAGAGATCCTTCACTAGGATTTTACAATAAAACTGCTATATATACAAATGGAAGGGGAAAAACAAATTTATAGTTAAGCAAAAATAACTATCTGCTTCTCACTCTGTGTGTGTCTATATATATAATACACACATACATACACACAAAGAGATAGATATAGATAGAAATAGAGGCATGATTATTTGAGTGTTGCCTAAAGTATATGGTAGAGATGGCAAACTACTGTATGGTATGACCTATGGACTTCATTTCCCAGAATTCCTGAGCCAGTCATCTGGATCATAAAGGCCACGATCCATGGATCATAAAGTCAAAAACTAACATGGAATACCTAAGTTAATTTACATTATCCTGGCTTTCCTGTGCCATTCTTTTGTTTGATTATTATATATCCTACCTTTATTATTTTTACAGATAAGATTGCAAACATATCCAATACACCTTCCTGTTCTTGTTTTCCCCAGAACAACTTTGAGAAGGTGAGCTGAGTGACCCAGCTCAAGATCACCCAGCTGGCTTTCATGGTTCAGGCGGGATTAGAACTCACGGTCTCCCGGTTTCTACCTTAGTGTCTTAACCATTAGATCAAATTGGCTCTCTTTTAACCTCCAAAAAAACAAGGTGAGACCCAGAGATGATGGGGCTATTCTGACTGCATTGGAATATTAAAAAAAAGCAAAACTTTCCTGCAAGTGTGAGAAGTATGAAACCAAGGCAGAAAGGGAAGAATGGTGCTATATGCTCCCTATACCAGCTACAACGAGCTGCTCCAGATGTTCATTTATATATTTTTGCTAACCCCACCCTCAAAGCAGCAACAACAATATGAAATCAGCTGCCACAAAGATGGTTGGGATGTTGCTTACCATATAAATAGGGACAAAACTCAGTTCCCTAAATCTATTGGCACAGAACCTCTGCTTGTGTTCTTTACTCATGGTTTGAGTTAAGTCACCATAATGTGATGAAAAAAATAATTAGCTTGGTTTAAATCATAGGCTGAATCCTTTAATGAGCTGCAGTGAATACATAGAGGCTGCACTTTCCCTTCAGATTTCCCACTATTCTAGGATGGGCACATTTAAGATTAAAAACAAAATATGCCTTTCTTCCAATTCAGTTCCTTAGGATTACATGCTTAAACGGCATCTCAACTGCTATAAGTACACATTTTTACAGGTTGGTAACTGTAGTAATTCTATCAGAAAGCATACAGATAAGGTTCTAGTTGCATATTTTGGAAAAAGTATGCAGTGGGATGTGATGCCTGTTGTATGTTAGATAACCACATATTTGAATGAAATCACGCAGCTGTTCTACTTCTTCCTTTCCCCCCTATTGGAAGAAATATCCATCTGGGTTCAGTTCCAAGTGGGAAGAAAGACATTAGAAACATGGAGGGTGCTTGGAAGGATGGTTTAATGGTGAAGCAGAACCACCAAGCACATTTGATTCTGGGTAGCTGACTCCATGGAGTGAAGCAGTGGTGAAATGCTACCGGTTTGGCCCGGTCCAGCCAAACTGGTAGCAAAAATTGCTTAGCTGAGAGTAGAAAGAAGAGAAAAGCGCAGGATTGGCTCTCCCTCCCACCCCTGTGCTTTTCTGTTCTTTAGCCTCTCAGCTGATTGGTGCAGCAGAGCCTCAGCTGGTGTTTGGAAAACTGCACGCATGCACAAAGTGCATGATCACCGAACCAGTAGGGAAACTGGTAGAATCCCACCACTGGAATAGACAGTGAGATATATTTATACCTTCTCTTGGGCTTTGCAAGAAATGTATCCTATTGGTTGTCAGACACCCAGGGGGCTATGTGGGGGTCCAGCTAACCTTGTAGACTGTCTGTGTCTCAGGCTTGGTTGAATCTTGCTGGGTAATGATGTAATGAAGAGGGCTGTGTTCTGAAAGGGTGTTGGGCAATTCCTATTATGGCTTAATAGCTTTGCCCTGCTTTGGGTCTTGAGTGGGGGCTAATCCTATCATGTCCTGAGGGTGAAGATCTTTTATTTTGTAGATAAGCTGGCCCAACCTTTTATCTTGTATATAGGATGGCCCAGTCTTTCTGGGGCTATTAACAAAGGTGGGGGCTGCTTTCCAAGAGCATGTTTCTCCTTTTCTCATCCAGGGAGGAAGTATAATATTCGGTCTTTTTAATATTTCCTAGAATATTTCATTCTTCTAGGAGAGGGGTGGGTGCTAACTTTCTATACCCCATTACTGTTTTGGATGACTTTATTCCATTCCTAAAGGTATGGTCTCAATCCAATGCAAAAGAGAGTCAAGGGCTTACATTTGACTTTCTGGGATGGCCCCTAAATTATTGGTGTCATTACATGATATTAATGATCAGCCAGGTATCCAGAAGTGAATTATGTATCCCATTTCAATGCAGCTCCTGAACAATTTATGATGAGAAGCAATGAGCAAAGAAGAAGGATACATAAATAAAATACCAGCATTAATAATATTGAGGGGAAAGACTTGACCTGCTTCATGGGGGTCTTTGTTTTGGCCTGGGGTTAAATGACTGCTGTGTCAAGTTGGAGCCAACTTAGTATTTGGCAGAAGTTAAAAGCCTGGATAGAGGGAAATGAAAGCTGCACAAGCTTTACATATCAACATTGGTGTGTGTTGGAGCCACAGAACAGACAAGTCCAAAGTAAGCTATCAAAGAGCACTCGTGAGTGTTTGCTACAGCTTAGTCTGCTCTGTGGTCTTGGGAACCTTTCCAAAGTTGGTGGTTTGCTGGCTTGTGTCTGTCTCTTTGTGGCTGTCACTAAGCTCTCATTCTTGTCTGTAGAGACATCAAAGGCCATTTGACAAGCCTGGCTGTTCTTGACATGCCTCATTTTCCTTACATTCAACTAATCAAACAACCTGGGAAACGACATTTGCTTTTATTTCAGTGGCAAAGAGACTGACTTACATGTTTGGCTCATATTTCACTTCTGCCACAGCAAATTCTGTAACTTTCTGCCCAATCTATACATGAAGGCAGTATGCACTACTTCCCCTCATACATGCTGGCGTCCCCTCCACACACCCAGCCTAGCATGGACCGAACATCTGAATCTCACCGATAGACATTTTGTTCCATGTGCAAAACCAGAATAAAGAAAGGAGGCACCTGAAAGGATGACACATTGGCTCATCTTCATTTTTCAGTGAACTGAAAGAAGTTTATTCTTCCCAAAGAATTTTTCACTGCTGCAATGCTCAGGTTAATAATTGTACACGAGGACGTATTTATTGTGATAAAATTGCACAGATGGAAAATGTATTTTTATACATCAGATTTAGAGGGCACCTATCTCACTTGCAGAGTTACACCGAATATCAGACCAGCTTTTGTCTAGAAGTAGAAATATCATGCGTTAGGGAAAAAAAATTGAAAATTTTAAATGTGAATTGTTAGAAGTATAAAGTACAGACCTGTACAGAAACTGAAAGAAATAAACTGATAATACCTAATTCTGGGGTCCCCAACACCCAGGCTGTGTGAGCGGCGGACAAACATGTGTGTGGCTCCACTTGTGTGAGAGACGGGTACTTACACTCACATACAAAGCTCCATTTGTGTCATTGGCATGTATGTGTGTCTGCTGCTCAAGCAAATGAAGCTGAACATGCGTGTGCTACCGCTCATACAGAACTATCCCCTCTCCACCCCACAGTCAGGCTGTCAAGCTGGAAAGGTTGGGTATGACTGATGTAATTCACGCATATCTTCTTGTCAAAATTTCACACTGTAGCAAGATATTTTGCATTGAATTAGGTCTATGAACTGCTTTGAAGTGAACGGGAGCACAAAGTTAGCAGCTCTCTGCAACACTTTAAAACAACCTCATTGGTTCCTGGATCACATGGAAGCTGCACAGATTAGCTATTGCAATCCTGGAAAAAGATGTGGTAGCTTTGAGCTAAGTCTTTGCCTCATTCACTTCAAAGCAGCATTTTTGGAAGTGAACCTAAAGCATTGCAGAGCTGTTTTGAGTATGGCATAAGGGAAAAGTCTTCCGTAAGTTGCTAGTTATAATCAGAAATCTTTGGATACAGCAGGTTAGAAGAATGCTTAATACCAATATATGTCAAGGTTTTGATTTTCTTTTGTTTACTTCTGCAGTTGCATCAGCAGAAATGACAGGTTGGATATTCTTGGTGCGGTATTTGAAATATTACTAAAAACAAGTTGGACTGCATGAAATTAGTCGATGTCCATGTGCACACAATGTATGTTTTATTACAGATGAGCACATGTGTCACTGATGCACTTCATAGTTACCTTTTGGTCTTGGTACAGGTATCTGAACTGCTTGTGCCACTGTTTCTTAATTCAGACCTCATCTTATTCTGTATACCATATCAATCCACACTCTGTCTGGAATGATAGCCATGAAAAGAAAAGGGAAGAAGAGAAGAGGAGAGGAGAGGAGAGGAGAAGAGAGGAGAGAAAGAGAGATACAGAAACAGAAAGACAGAGACTCTTGAAGAACTTATTTTTACTAGTTTAAGCTACCAAATGTGTGCAAACTGAGTGAAATAAACACAGATAAGTAGACACACAACATGCACACTATGCAAGATGTAATATTGTTGCAAACTGATGAATGTGCTATAATATTCTAGTCATGCCCTCTTGTGTTACAAAAGGATAATACAAGCACATTTAAACAGTGCAAGACAGGTTAATTTGGAAAGAATTAAAGAAATTAAATAATACTTTTTGTAAGGCAAAAAGCCATCTCAGGCCGAGAGTCAATGTTTGAAAGCCGTAATTGCTTTCTGAAAGCAAAGGGTATGGGAGAAAATCCTTCATTACTATCTCTTTTTTTGTGCAAATCATTCAGAGAATATTCTTTTCTTGAAACCAGTTTTCTAAATAGAAATTACAGGTTTAGCAATCAAAGCTATAATGACTCATTCTAACTGTCTAGAAGATTTCTATTGAGTAATTCTGACAAATAATATATGTCAACAAAAACTTCCCAACTAATCCTTGAACAGGACTGCAATGAATTCTGTTCACAACTACAGAAGTGTGAGGATATTCACTGCTAATTCCTACAGTTTTCTTGGAAAGGTATTTAGGAAGTAGTTTGCCATTGCCTCCTTCTTGCAAGTGACTGGCCCAAGGTCATCCAGCTGGCTTTATACCTAAACTGGAATTAGAAATCACAATCTCAGTTTCTAGCTTGACAGTTTAACTACTACACCAAACTGGCTTATATGTTGCTTGCTAAAATTATTTATGCCAATGCAAATTCTTTGGGCAATAAGAACAAATACAGTTTCTTTGATACACAGATGTGTCAAAGGCTTATGCACATTCATATTTAATTACACATACAACTAGGTGACCTGATCTCAATAAGCTAAAGAGGGTAGGGTCTGGTTAATATTTAGATGGGAGACCACCAAGCCTGTAGGCTTAGATTGTATGTAAGGATGCATGCATATCTCTCTTTCTGTCTGCTCTCAGGTCTAGAGGTAGGTAGGAACCTATGATTAATTGTGCCAGATATTTATCAGTCATTTATCCAGTTAAAGATCTAAAGAGAAGGAAAATAAGCAAAGCATCTCCCAAATTTTATAGTCATTTTTCATTGGGTCATTTTTAAAAATTTGTTCTTCTCTAAATATACTAGAACTACAACTCTCAGAATTTTCTGCTCCCTTAGCTGGAAGCACACTCATGAATTACATTTTGGGGCATATAATGATTATGATTATATTATAGGTGGTTATATTATAGGTAGTTATATTACAGGTGAGCTACAGGTTGCCCAATGGGCAATCTGTAGGACACCTGTAGCTTCCAAAGCGCCCCAGAATGCATGAGATTGAAGTTCATGGATCTGGACAAAATGAATGCTTGGTGGCTTGCATAATTTTAAGCCATCCATTGAGTGTACCCCTCAACCCATCCAAAATTGGCCTGAATTTTCCATGTTTTGTAAAGTGGTAAAAGGCCTCAGCCATTATCCCTCCTTACTACCTGAACTCAAAATAAAAATCTTAAAATGTTGGTCCTGCCCATTCTAGTGGCAATGCAAACCCCTTTAGGCAGAACTAAAGACATAATATGGCTCCCAGTTTATCTTGTTCACTATTGTATTAACAGAGGAGGAAGATGGGTAGCTATGGGCATCTAAGAAAAATAATCCTGGAGTGGGTGAATCCAAGAAAGTTGGAGGCAATGATTCTACTTTGGCTGAGGCAGATCCAGCAAGCCCATAGGAGTCCATGCCTACAGTGTCTCAGATTCTGAAGTTCAACTGCCCACCATAACAGAGGCATATTTTGAAGACCCAATAGCAGTTGGTTGAGTTCTGCAGGTCAGACAGATTGCCCAAAAGCAAGCCAGCAGAAGAGACTCCCATGACATGTCTCAGCAGGGTCTATGAGCGGAGGCTCATCATGGTTGGTTTATTGTCCTTAGCTCTTGAAAGAAAGTGTTGAGATCAAGTTTCAACTCTGTCATGCTTACCTCGCTGAGCCTTGTTTAGAATTCTGGCTTCCATTTTAGCTTCACTCTGGTATCTCCTCTTGGAGTTGTTGCTCAAGTCCTGGAATTCCTGCTCTTGGCTCAGGCCAAATCTGTTGACTAGATTGACGGTGGCCATCCTAAGATACTGGTGAAAGGACGTTTTCCTTCCCAAAGATTGTTCTGCATGAATTCTTATTTCGTTGGACATCCAACTTGCTATCTTGGCAGCCAGCAAGACCTACCCATGAAGTAGGAGAATGGGTACCAAACATACAGTTGGCTGCTTGATACTACATAGCTCTTTTTTCTTGTTAAAATATAAGTGGTAACAATACGTAACTTTTTGAATTTTTTCCCCTACAGCTTACAAAATTGATCATACATCTTCATATTACGTGTATCATATCACTATGCGTTCTTTGCATACATTTTTATTGCTGCTATCCATGTATTTCATGCCATAGGTTAAATAAATAAAACTCTTGTTTTTACTTATGCTGTGAGTGTAGTGTTTCTCAGTCTCAGTGATTTTAAGATGTGTGGACTTATGCTGGCTGAGGAATGCTGGGAGTTGAAGTCCACACATCTTAAAGTTGCTGATATTGAGAAACACTGCTCTAGATGAAAGGCTACTTCAGTAGGATGAGACCTTCAAGCTATACTCAGACCATGGAAAAGCTAAAGAGCCCAAATTCATGGCAACATAGATATTTCTAGCAAGATCAGTCAATGGTATGGATCCATGTCAGACAACCATTCTATCCTGTACTATTAATCCACCTTTTGTAACTCCTAATAAAATTGTAGCAACAGAAACAGAAATTTACCAGTGTATAGGTTTGGGAAATTATGCTAACTTTATGACCTGGAGACTACAACCTCCAGAATTCTGGGAGTTGGAAGTCTACCTGTTGTAAAGTTGCCATAGTTGTCTACTCCTGAATTAGCCAATAATTGAGTTCCTTGGGGAAAATAGCAAAACACAGTCAAAGCTACTATAAGGGAACAAAGTGATTTCACTCCCCAGTATTATGGAAAACAAAGCTGAAGGGAAATATACCTTGCAGAATAATTGAAAAGAAAGCCGGCCAGTTATTATTGAAGAAAGATTTGAAACATGGACTATACTTGCTTGGGGATTAAAGATCATTAAAGTTTGACACCCCCGATCTATATACTAAAATTCTTGTTGTCATGCCTTTTAACTGGACAAAATGGTGCATGAAAGAGCAATATTTTTTTTTGAACCAAGGTGCTTCAAATAGGCTGATTTACAGAATGTGTCCATAATCTGAAACTTCTGACTCCTGAGGGGATGACATTTGGACAAGTTATGGTTGATTCAGTGTTATTAGCTGCTGCTATTGCTGTCAAGTGATCATTTTCAACATTCGGTGACAGTTTCCCAGGCAGTTTTGCAACCACTCTCACTCACTCCCCCACCCAGCAGCTGCCACTTACCTGACTGCTGGAAAGGAAGGGAGAGAGGGAGGGACCACTCTAGATAGAGCAGGTCTTCATTGCAGACATGAATCCCCTGAAATCTGAGGTCTCTCCTACAACCAATGGTTTTTTTTGTCCATTCTGTTTTTCTGTTTAGCTAAGGAAAAGTCTCTAAAACAGTGGCCAAACATTGAACAAGTTGTCTAGTATTCTTTTAAATGTGGAATCATGAAAATAAAATACTGTTAACACCAGCTTTTGAATGAATGGATGGATGGATGGATGGATTTCAATCCTCTGATTGAATGCAGGTAGTCCTTGATTTATGACCACAATTGAGGCCAATATTTCTGTTCCTATGCAGGACAGTTAAGTCTTTCCCCATTTTACAATCTTTTTTTGCCACAGCTGTTTAAGTGAATTGTTTCAGTTTTTAAATTAGTAACATGACTGTAAAGAGTGGCTTCCCCATTGATTTTCCTTGTCAGAAGGTCGCAAAAAGTGATCACATCACCTTGGGACGTTGCAACCGCCATAAACAATGCCAAGCACCCAAATTTTGATCACCTGACCACGAGGATGCTGCAATGCTCATAAGATTGAAAAATGGTTATAAGTCACTTTTTTTCAGTGCCATCGTAACTTTGAATGGTCATTAAACAAAAGGTTGTAAATTGAGGACCAGCTGTAATATACATTGTCAAACTGACCATCTCAGATTGTCTTTCAAAAGGCAAACACCTTTGAGAGGAGATCATTTCCATTGAAAGAAAGAAGTTGTGGTTAGCTGGCAGCAGGTGTGGATGGCTGAGGAGAGGGAGGACTCAGATGAGGGGCCAGGACCATTAGGGAGTGGACGGCTGCCTTCAGAGATTGTGGGGGCTGGCAGCAGTGATGAGGAGGTTCCTGAGGAGCTTGTGCCAAGTGTGCATGCACGCAGGATTGCTCGAAGGAAAGAGCAGCTGCAGCAGCACGGGCGACTCAGGAGTAAGGCTGCAAGGTAATGGCTCCTCCTTCAAGAAGATAAAAGCCAGCTGTAAGTTGATATTTGAAGACTCTTATGTTGTGAAATATTTCTTATCTGTTATTCTTGGCAGCCTAGCACAGTTTTGGCAAAGCTTATGCTTATCAAAGTTAATTAGTTTGCAGCAGCCTTTTTTTAATTGGGGATTCGTAAGAATCATTCAAAGGTTTCTGTTCCCTTTGGTTTGTGTTTGTTTTATAGGAAAAAGGTTTTGGGTCAGAAGTAAAAGACAAAATTCTAACATAATCAAGTATACATTGTACCATCTGTACAATTTATACTTCTTCCAGCCTTACGATTCTATGGTTCTTGGTCATCCATTTCTCCATTATTCAGAATAAAAACTCAAATTTGCTGAAATGGCATTTGTATAATTTTAAAAGGAGTCTTTAAAAAAAAAAATCACGTGGGAAATCTGGTTTGAACTGTAGCTGTGATGCTGCATGAATAGATTGTGATGGTTATGGTAGCCTTTTATGGTAGTCTTCTAAACGGGGGTGTGCAGGGGGAAACTTCTCCATCTGAGTGATGGGCATCTCTCATCTAATGTGGTCCGTAGATATGCACAGTCAAATATATATATTCTCTCAAAATATTGAAGGGCAATAAAAATTAGGGCAAGAGTGATGAAATTGATGATATCTTACTCATACCTACAGGCTGAAATGTTCCATTTAATTTTCTGCTTTTTAAAATGGTGAACTTGGAGAAAGTCAACATTGCTTTAGGGAGAGAAATTCTACCAATTAGGGAGGAGATTGGAAACATATGAGAATATAGGAAAAATGAGGACAAGAGCATATTTTTCTTTTTCTAGAGTAGGTTTACTGCCAAGATCCTCCTATAAGTGGCCCCTTTGCCCTTCCACCCCCATCCTTGGAATGACAATGTTTTATGACATAGCATTAATATAAGGGGCCACTGAGGGAGGAAAGAGCAGCCACCAGCCCCATTTCCCAATTCACAGTTTTGCAAAAAAAAAAGAAGATTCAGAACAGACCTGCTGATATGGATGCTATCAGCTCGTCATAGATAGATGGTACGGTTAATGAACACTGAACGGTCTCTCAGAGGAAACACATGTTTGTGTATAATAACTCATGAAAGTTATGGCAATGTCATCTTTGTGAAATAAACCAAGCATTAGCAAGCCAACATTTTACAGGAATGAGTAGTTAAGAGATTCACTAAACACAAGTGCCTTTCCTTCCCTCTAGAATCATCATCATATAAAAAGTGCACCTAGTCTCAAATCAGTGAGATGTCAGTACTGTATTATCCTTCAAAACAGAGATATAATTTTGATATAGCTCTGAGTACCCTTTATACTCATGATGGCAAGCCTATGGCACATGTGCCACAGGTGACATGCAGAGCCATTTGTGCCAGCACACGAGCTGCAAACTTACCTCACTGCGCATGTGAGTGCCTCACAGCTAATTTTTGACCGATATGAGGCCCTTTTCGGCTTTCCAAAGGTTTGAGGAAGGCTTCTGCAGGCTCCTACAAGCTTTGTAGTCTGAAATCTAGCCCCCTTTTGTCACTTCCTTTTTTTTGGAAAAACAGGGAGTGACTAAATGGGGCTAGATTTAGGCCTACAAAGCTTGTAACAGCCTGCAGAAGCCTTCCTCAAGCCTTTGGGAGGCTGAAAAAGGCCTTGCACTGGCCAAAAATCAGCTGTGAGGCGCAGTGCAGGTAAGGGGATGGGGGGTGCACATTGCCTTCTGGGTGCTGGCATGTGAGTTCGAGCATGCAAACGCACGCAGAATTTTTGGCACAGGAGCCCAAAAAGGTTAGCCACCACTGCTTTATACCAATAGTTTAGAACTTTCTAGTCAGTGACCTGATGATCATTTCTAAAAAGGGGGCAACATTTGTTAGTGTTTCTTACATAGTATTCTATTACACAGATTAGGCCCCTACAAACATTATTGCACGTTATCTGCTTCTAACAAACATGGTCATCGTCCCTACATAGAGGTAAATAAAACAAGGAGAAGCAAAGCCTGAAAAGTTTTCCCCACCTATATTAATTTATTCACATTGAAAATAGGCAAAAGGGTTGTTTATAATTAAAAAAAAGTTGGAAGGAGAGTCATGAATTTAACAACAACAATAACAACAAAAAGAACAGTTTATAAAAATGGATATTCTATCTTGATGAAGCCAAGAACAATGGAAGTTACAAGCTTTCATGAAAATAGAAATGCCCCACTAAATTATACATAGTACAACCAGGTGAAAAAAAGTGTCTGATGCACCAGACTCAGGGGAAAGACTTTTAGGTTGGACATTCATGATTTGAGATCCTTTGCCAGCTGTATTCTTAGTGACAAAATGTTCCAATGAGATATAAAATATTTAAGATACTTTTGCATGTACTGTTTTCCAACAGTAGCAATTCAATTGTTTTGCAGATGCTCTGAAAAGATGGTCTGAGAGACTTCGGCCATGTGGCTACACCACAAATTCTTCTGGGAACGGATCTTCTCCCAAGAGATCTAAAGACAAGCAGTTCATGGACCTCTTTCCATAGAGGGCTGACTTAGTTTTACAATCGGCTGTTGAATACACATATCCATAGCTGGCTAGCTTATCCTCTAAGGCACAACCAAATGTATAACTGTGAGAGGTATCCGAAGACAACGTGGTAGTCAGTGGTGGATGTAGACATTTACGCAGACGGACGTCATCTAGACTTTGGCTGTGCTGCTCTGGGGACTTTGCTGCTTTGGGTAGGGCAATCTGCCAATTAAAGAAGAGCACACCTTTTTAAACATTCCACATTCAGCCAACAGAACATTAAAAAAAAGTGTGTTTCTGCAAGTTGCCCCCATTATCTCTCTTGTCCAATTATTACTAGCATTTCTTTTGTGAAACTTGTCTCAGTGAAAAAGTTATGAGCCGATTATAAGCAATTATGAAGTAACTCAGTGCTCAATTCTAAGCTCCATTCATATCATTCCCTCTGATGGGAACACTAAACTAAGTGTTAAATAATCTGAATTGAAAGAACTAAGAAACAGATTTAACAAATCACATGCATGCAACTTGGTATGAGCACTTAGCTTTATCACTGATTTAGTATTTTTATTAATATATTGTTAATATTATAATTATGTGTGTATTATATAATCTGACTGGAACAAGAAGTGCTGAGATTTAGATGTTCTGCTGGAAATCCAAATAGTTAAAGTTTGAACTGTTTTACAGCAGGGGTCAAATAAATATCAACTGCATGAAAAAGGTATGGGAGACAGAATTCCAAAATATATGAACTTTCATTTCTGCAGGTTATTTATGAAACTGTAGTAAACAGAACTGCTGTGCACAGGAGAGACCAACACGGTTAAGGAAAAAGCTATTCTAATATTTGATTTTCTCTTCATTCCTTTTGGATTGTATTCACTAGACCAGAGGTGTCAAGGCCCGGGGGCTGGATGTGGCCCGCAGGGTGTTTAGATCTGGCCCGTGAGGCTGCCCTGGAAATAGTGAAGAATAGTGAAGTGCCTCTGCCAGTGAAAATGGAGCTCGTGAGGGCCACGCACAGCCTTCCGAGCTCCATTTTTGCTGCAGGAGGCTGTCCCAGCCAAAAACGAAGCTTGGGAGCCCATTTTTGCTAGCAGAGTGCTCGGGCCACCACAGGTACTCCCCGACACAAGTGATGTCATACTGGCTATGCCCCCCCTGGCCACACCTCCCCCCATGAGGTCAAACACAACCCGGATGTGGCCCTCAATGAAATTGAGTTTCACACCCCTGCACTAGACTGTAAGTCTGGGATTATGATGATGTTGTATTTCAGTGTGTATACAAGGTTTTCACAACGATATAAATATAATAAAGATGACAACAACAAAACTATAAGAAGAAATGGGTCAGATGAAATATCATTTTATATTCTGTTCTAACCACACAGAGCCAGGACATGAAGATATATAGACAATGGCTTGAACAATGGGCTATGACTGAGAAAACTTAGTTCAAATCCCTTGTTACCAATGAACTTCATAAGAAGGTTTTTGTTTGTGTAGTCTTACTGAGTTGTTGTAAGACTAAACAAGTTGTCCTTCCTTCCATATACCTGCAAGGCAATGACTGAAGATATTAACACTGAGAAGCCTTCAATCAATATGACTCCAAGCCCTCAATGGTAATTAACTTATACTTTATGCTCATAAATATCTGGACATGCACCACCAAATTTGAGCACTGTTATAATTCAACTTAAAAGGTATGCAGCATTGTATTATATTTACAGAAATGTGCTACAAGACCACAATTTTAAATGCACATTTAACTTTCATTGTATAGTAAAAGGGGATATGTAAGATCTCCCCAGGTTAGGCTGTGTCTACACAACTAAACAAATTCAGTGTTACACAGTTATCATTAGATATGCATCACCAGTTTGAAGAGTTTCACAATTTAAAGAAAGTGAACTAAATTTCCTAGGATTATTGATTTCAGGGAAATTAATCATTTTTTGCCTTTGTTAAGCTGAATTTGACTTCACTTTCATAACTTTGCTGCTTGGGAAACATTCTTCACTGAGCATTTTGAGCTCCCCCAGTAAACTGAGAATGAATAGCAAATCCCACAAATATATTCATTTTTTTTCAACCATACTTGGAACATAAAATTGCAACATTAATTCTGAAGTGCAAAGATGAAAGTATATTTTCATCTCTATCCAGGCCAGGTTATTATTGCTTCACAGGACCCTTCTTTGGAAATTAAATCCAAAAACTAAGACTTTCTATGAATTCTTGGTTTGGGATCATATCCAGTTTCTAGAATATGTTACACTAGATTTTTAGGTGTAGAAATAGATGTGTCACAAATCCAGATTTCCTCCCAAATAAGACTAGTTGATTTCTTTGTCAGATGGTGGTATTTCGAATTTCTACATTTAAGGAGCAACTCTTCTGCAGCTTGGGGATTTTAAAGGTATGATTTCTGGGACCAGCCAGGAACAACAGGATGAAATGAGGATGCATAAATGGGGAATATATGAATTTGGGGGAAATACTGGGGGTGAGATTTTGGGTTGGGTATTTTTTCCCCCAAGTAGTTGATGTGAAACATATTTTAATTTAGATGTGCACTGAAAAACAAAAAAGGAAAAAAAATTCATTTCTCAGCCATCAATCATTGTGACACAATTTTGTGATGGTGGCATTCTGGTGGACTCACGGTGGAATCAAAGTGCCTGGATAGAGCAAAAGAGAAATGACATGATATTTAATTTCATTCTTTAATGAACCATAATCTTACCTGATTAAGTGAGTCTGCACTCTGGCCTTTGACCTTTATTACGGTGACATGTACCGCAGATAGAGGGTGCTTGTCAATATCTGTGAGGGACAGAGAGGAAACCAGGATAGTCGGTGACAGTCAAAAACGGAGACGGGTTCTGCAGCTTCCAGAGACATAGTTGGAGCCAGTTCTCAACATACAAATCCATACAATTGTAATCAAAAGAAAAGACTCAATTCAATGCATGATAAACTCTGGACTGCCAGGATGAGATCCTAAAATTGTTTAAGCAAGTCAGCCAGAATAGCAAGAGGAACATCAAAGCAGTACAGACTGTAGATGTCCCATTAAGTGTAAACCTGGTTCAAAGCTTGATTACATCTATGTATGGGCCAACTAAGCTTGGTTTTAGTTGGATCTGGAGGCATTGATTTCATAGATACGCCTACATACAGGTTTGTATCTATTTAAAAAAAACTTCAGTCCAAAAGACAAACCTTCCAGTAATATGAATCCCCTTGTTTTAGATTACTTCCTGAAGATAAGGGGTGATAAAATAACTTCAAATGTTTCACCCAAACCTTTTCCTCTCCAATATAATTTACTTCTACTAGACAGCCATAATGGTATGCTGCCCACCAATTCATACATCCAGTCTTATAGCTATCTAATACACTATGGTACACTAATACTCACAGGTAAATGCATGTAAGTATTTAATAACAATATGTAAAGCAGGTTATAGAGAAAGAAAACATATATATTCAAACTGACTTTAAGTTTCAAAGATTCATAAAAAGTACTGAATGTGCTAATGCTTCATTTAGCAATTTAGGAACTCCACTGTTTAGAGAAACTGATGAAATTACCATTATTCCTTATGAAATCCAGATCATACAAAATGTTGGCCTTGCATCTGTCTTAATCAACAATGGACAAATAAACTTACCCATATATGTCTTCCTTTACCCTTTACGTACAAACTCTTCCAGTTCAGTGAAAGAGTAGAATTGAAGTGTCTTACATAAAATTAGTCTCAACTGAATAACAGATAATCCAGCTTGTTTTAGTTAAGAGTTAAGGAATATCAACATTTTACTAACAGGAGGCAACGCTCAATCAAGAAGAATCATGCAAATGCCATCCTACCTTGGCACCAAATATCATCTTTTGCCTGAGAATCAACAGATTCCTCATAGAACATTTCTTCAAAATGAGATTCATCCGCAGGTAAAGTGTCTGGCTCATCTACAGCCAATTCCACCTCTGGACACAATAGAAGACAGTTAGCAAGAATGCTTCCTTTTTCTAAACCCACCTTCCAACCATTTTTCTACTGTTTCCATCTTGACTTGGAGACACAATGGCTCCTAGTGATTCTGTCCTTTCACAACTTACCATCATCGTGCAAGTCATTTTCGGCTTTATCTTTGCTGCTGCTATCAATTCCAGAGCTACTGTAACTGATGTTGGAACTGCAAGACTGCTCCTTCTGATGGATTGGATCCATCCCAAAGGGTTCGTCCACAGACATCTCCATAGATATGTGTTGTCTTGAGTCAACCTCAATGCCAGAGGTGTGTGAACTGCCATGGCTGTCAGTAGACTGTCGAGATAGGCGGTTGTTACTCTCACTTCCTCTGCTGCTCCCACTGTTGTGAGATTGCTTATCTGATGGATCAAAATCTATCTCCAAAGTATCACTGATGTAGGATTCTCGATACCTCTTTTTCTCTGGAAGAGTGGAGTGGGAGATAAAGAAAAGTGTGAAAAAGAAATAAATAAACTGAATTTTTTTTGTCACGATTAAAGTTAAATTAATACAAAAAAATTACAGCCACACAATAACAAAAATGTTACAGGAAAAGGAGAAATAAAACCTAGCAACAAAGAACTAATTTATTTTTTAAAAAGGCAATATCCCATATAATTATCATATATAGCATTTGTCGCGGTGGCACCGTGGTTAGAGTGCAATACTGTAGGCTATTTCTGCTGACTGCCAGCTGCCTGCAATTTGGCAGTTTGAATCTCATCAGGCTCAAGGTTGACTCAGCCTTCCGTCCTTCTGAGGTGGGTAAAATGAGGACCCAAATTGTTGAGGGCAATAAGCTGACTCTGTAAACCGCTTAGAGAGGGCGGTAAAAAGCATTGTGAAGTGGTATATAAATCTAAGTGCTATTGCTGTTTGTGATATGCTTCAATCGTAGTATGATTGAGTTATGATTCAACCATACTTCTTTTGCATAAGAATTATTCCATGTGTTGAAATTAATAAAAATGGATACCTTTGGAGAGGAAAAATGGAAACAGTATGAATTACTACTAACATGCAATATTTATTCTGAATATAATATGTGATTTTTTTTGGTGTGCTAGTTTTATGTTGTTTTGCATGTCCACTGAATGTATTATAGCACTAAGCTGGACCACAAACATGTTTTGACGCCATCTACTTTCAATAGGATCTGCCTATCCAGTAAAATTGGAGCTCATTGGGTCCCATCTCTCAGAGAAGTCATCCATAGGAACAATGGAGGCAGACTTATACACCCTCCCATATGAAAATGAGGCTGTCCCTATTTATAGCAGGATATCTGTGTAATGTAGAATTTATGTTCCTCAGACTAGAAAGGGAAATTCAAATTTATTGGGGGTAATTATTCATTGCTGTCATCTGTTTTATGGATGTTGAGTATGTAAGCAGCATTTGTAATAATTGAAAGGCCCATTAGCTCAGATAAATAAAATAAATAGATAAATAAAGAATAAAATGCAAAACTGGGTCGGAAAACTTTCTCTTCTTTCATCTCACCATCTGTCTTTTTCTGACTCCAAACAAGTAAACCAGAAAATGTAATAATGATTAGCAATGGTTAGGGGGTTGATTGAAAGTCAATTGATAGAATACAAACTTAGGCAGGTGTCTTAACATTGTCACTCATTTATATTGCTTGCCTCAATTGGCTCAAATAGAGTATTTGGCTTACCAAATAAATATTCACATTGTCAACCCACCCACCCACTAACCAACTTAATCAGGACTTTCTTCTTTAAAAAAAAAACAATTTTAATGGCAGTATCATTTTCACATACCTTCTGCATCTTCCATTAGCTGGATCTGTTTGAGTATAGGCTGGATATTAAGAAACAACCGATGACTGTTGCTGAGCAGCTGTAGCAAATGCCGAGATCGGAAAGGGCAGCCTGTGTAGTAAACCAACTTACGGGCAGAAGGCAAGCCATCTGGCTGGATCACAAATTTTTTCCCCTAAATGAAAGAAAAAAGAAAGAGAAGAGAAGAGAGGAGAGGAGAGGAGAGGGAAGGAAAACTGTGTCTTTGAAGAACACTGGAATGAGTCATAGAAGAAGCTGCGCACACAAAAAAAGGCCTTTATTATGATGATTCAAGTTCTTTATGGATATTCAAATATAAGTTTTCCTATTGAAGTATGATTACTTCCTATCAGTAAGCTTATCACCCTGGTCCCAGGGTGACAAGCTTCTTCAGATGTCAAAGTCTTTTAAGATCCAAACTACTCTCAGCTATAAAGGCAGGATATTGGCGCACAAGCAGGTAAACTTTGATGGGTTGCACTATCTTTGCACTAATTTCTGGAAAACTTTGCTAAATTCAAGACTTTTCCAGGGGCAAAGAATGTACCTACAAGCATGGATTCCTTTATACCAGGGGCATCAAACTCAAGGCCCGGGGGCCAGGTCCGGCCCACGGGATGCTTAGATCTGGCCCAGGGGGCCGCCCTGGAAAAAGAAATGGACTGGCCCATGGAGCCTCTGCCAGTGAAAATGGAGCTCGGGAAGGCCCTCCTGAGCTTCATTTTCACTGGCAGAGGGTTGCAGGAGGCTGTCACAGCTGAAAACAGAGCTTGGGAGCCCATTTTCATTGGCAGAGTGATCGGGCCACCACAGGCGCCCCCAACACGAGTGACGCCAATCTGGCCATGCCTACACTGGCCCCTCAAGGTCAAACACAACCCTGATGCAGCCCTCAATGAAATCGAGTTTGACTCTCTGAGATTCCATACAAGCAATTACCTGTAGGGTCAGAGGCAGACAACTGGGCTTCTTGCAGCTTATATGCGCCTAGTGAACCTGGAGGGGATCTGGTAGCTTCATATGCCAATACAGAAACTAGATGACAATGCATAAAATATTTCTATGGTTGTTTTAGAGTTGCCAACAAAAAAGGGAGGGGGAAAAGGGGTTTCAAAGAACAGTGTGGCAGCTTGGAAACTGAAAGTGCATTCCACACATAATTTTTCAGAGATACCGTGTTTCCCCAACAATACGGCCTCCACCAATAGGAAGACCCAGCTTGTTTTCTAGTCATAAAATCAAATTAAGCCCCTCCCCCCAAATTTAGGCCTAGTTTAAAACATGCAAAATGGGGGGAAGTATGGGGGGACTTGCCATTTGGAGTGCCATTGGAGCTGCCGCCGCTATTTGGACTGTTGATGGAGCTGCCACCACCGTTTGGAGCTGCCACCGCCATTTGGAGTGCCAATGGAGCTTCCGCCGCCGTTTGGAGTGCCAATGGAGTTGCCGCTGCCGTTTGGAGCTGCCCCCGCCGTTTGGAGCTTCCGCCGCTGTTTGGAGCTTCCACCGCCATTTGGAGCTGCCGCTTCCGTGTTTGGAGCTGCCGCCGTGTTTGGAGTGGTGGCAGCACTCCAAATGGTGGCGGTAGCTCCAAACAGCGGCGGAAGCTCCAGCAGCACTCCAAACAGCGGCAGCAGCTCCAAACGGCGGCGGAAGCTCCATCGGAGGTCCAAACGGCAGCAGAAGCTCCAAACTGCGGCGGAAACTCCATCGGCAGTCCAAACGGTGATGGCAGCTCCAAACTGCGGCGGAAGCTCCATCGGCAGTCCAAATGGCGGCGGCAGCTCCAAACTGCGGCGGCAGCTTCAAATGGCGGCGGAAGCTCCAACGGCACTCCAAATGGTGGAATCAGCTCCAACGGCACTCTAGATGAGGATGGAAGGGGGGGGGGAATTAAATCATCCCCAAAAAGACGGCCTAGCTGTTTTTTCAGGGCTCAAAAGAAAATAAGGCCTGGCCTTATTAAGTGAGAAACACGGTAGTAACTAGATGACTGAAGAACATGATTGATAATTCTTGGTTATAAATGTGTCTCGTTGGAGAATATGAATTATGATACATCCAAGGGTGGGGGAAAACCAGGGTCAAGGGTGATATTGAATTATTTGTCTCAGAGTCAGCTACACGCAGGCAGTGCCGACATCCCAATAAATCCTTTGAAGTTTTGGAAGTTTGGCTCGAGACTCATGATTTAATTGGGGTAATTGCCGGAATCCTGACACTAGAGAGCTCATCAGAAGGTGACCAGCCTCCTGTGATAAGCTTAAATGAGATATATCATTCTAAGGAAATCATGATTGGGTTCTTTTTGACTGGTTGTCTTATCTGTGGACATGGGCCATCTTAATTTTTGCCAGAGCCAGACCAGCAGGCACATCACATTTCTAGCATTCAGAATTTTTCCTCCTCCTCACAGAAACATCATACAGGGGACTGGAAGCATATTACAATTTTGTTACTACTTCTTTCCCCAAAGCACTTCAAGCCTGGACAGATTCATTTCTTGGAAATCTCTATAAGGGGGCCATGAGTTCATTCTGAACATATCTGGAGAACAGGGAGGGCTCAGTAGACTATCTTACTAATTTTCTAGGTTATCTAATATATGAGATGGAAGAAGTAATAAGTTAGCCATCAGGTTGACAGTGAAGGATATGTATTCTATGTTATACAAAAAGTCTGCTAGCTCTAACAAAAAATTGGGACCATTTTCACTTCAACTTATATGTGTGTGCAGATTTTTTTCTTTTCCTATGTACTCACTGCCCTCTTTTGGCAGTGCGATTTGTTTTATTTTAATACACTACCATTGCAATTCTATATAGAAGCTCACTTAATTCACTGGAAGGTAATTCCTGGGTTCCTGAATAAAGGACTGCAGGGTAAATTACATTTTATCTATTTCTGTTCTAGAATAGACACACACCATACAGATTCATGTACTTTCATACAAACACATTTGATATTTAATGTATATTTATCTGTTTCAAGCTTTTAACAAATAATACAATTTAAACTAAAAGTAGGTTTAAGAAGTCATATTTAACACTTACCAAAAATGCAACTTTTCCAATATATGACCAGGGAAAATCATAAAGTAATTGACGAACATGGTTTATTTCCTGTAACAATATTAAACACTTGAGAATCCATTTTTCCTAAAAACATGATTCAAAAATTTGATCCATGCAATATTAAAGGCATCTTTAAAAAGTGCCACAATGACATTTTTTGTGTTGAATTTCTAACTTTCCTTGTTTTTATAAATTTAATTTATAATTATAAGTATTCAAAAGTTCCTTAATTTTCTTTTCAAAGATACTTGATTGAAATTCCTTTGATCTTTTCTTACAGGATGCATATGTAATAATTCTATGCCTAACATATGCTTTGAAAGTATTCAACATACAGTAATTATCACATTCCCAAAGTGTCTATTTATGTGAAAAGCTCATCTCACAATCCTTTTTGAACTAATCAAGGAAATTTAAATCTTTTAATGGTTATACGTTAATGGGTATTCTTAATCTCAAGTCATATTAGCAGAATGTGGTTGGATATAACAAATTGTACAATTGTTTATGTGATTTACTAAGGATAAAGATATTAATAAATAATCTAGTGAAGAACAAGTTTTATATGGGGCCAAAAAAAGCTTATTTTTACTTTGTTGTATTTAAAGTTTGTCACATAACCACCCAATTAAATTCAAATATATAATTTGGAAGTATACTTCAACTTTAAGTATTATTTAAGTAATACTGTAAGCTAATGTCAGAATAAAAATTTCATTAAAATATACAGCTAATGTCATATAGTCTACTTTTTAGAGTGAAACAGTTGAGCAAAATATCTATAGAAAACTGTTGGCTTATATTTTATTGTGTAATAATAATTAATCAAATTAATCAAAGAGATAAAATCCCAAATACTCTTAATGTCCAAATCTTAAAACAAAACCAAAAAACCTACCACTCTCTCCTACAACCCCACTGATGAAGGACAAAGTAACATGATTACTTGTAAGTGGACCAAAGAATTAACACTAATTTTATTTATTATTTTTACTCAAGGCAGAAAAAACATATCCAACACACCTTCCACCTCCTACTTTTCCCACAACAAAAACCCCATGACCTGAGAGAGAATGACTGGCCCAATGTCACCCAGCTTGATTTACTGGCTAAGGCGGGACTTGAACTGACAGTCTCTTGCTTTTCAGTCTGTTGTCTTAGCCACTAGACCAAACTGGTTATAATGCTATGTTATGGCTGAAACTCATGTTCAAGAAATGAACTGAAATTAATGTGACTTGTTTTTGAATATAAGCTTGCTCCAACATACATGACTCTTCTATTCCAGAAAGATTTGCATCTATTGGCATTGGACCAACTTCCTAATTCTGGCCTGGCTACTTTGCACTGCATGCACAATACCCATTTTTATGTACTTGAACACTGAAAATGTGACCCATGGAAATAGTAAAGTCAAGCTTAATAAAGTAAGATCTTATATACCTGAAGGCATATCTGCATTCTAATGCTATGGATGTTGTTACCTGATAGATGTGTATCCCTTTAAGCGTCAAACCAAGGATGACTGTAGGACGATCCTCCTTCTTATCCTGAGAAGAAAGAGACATTCAGCATGACAAGAAATTCTGCATCTTTACTTCCCTGACAATTAGTGAAGATGATTCTCAACATTAGTGATTCTCAACTTGACACAGTTGCAGGCTAGAACTATAGTCAAGGTTATTTCCCATCAGCAATATTTCTTTCCCATAAGTAACACCCTCCTTTGGAAAATAAGATTTTGTTACATTCATCCATGCTTTAGTAACCACTAGAATGAATGACTGAAATATTCTATGTAAAGAGCTGACCTTGAAGACTCAGAAGATTTTAGCTGCCTGCCTGCAGAGGATGTGGACATGTGAGAGCACGCTGAACTAAATTGGGAGTGACTGCATCTGCTACAGGGAAGTTACAAGCTCTGTTCAAGCTTCTGCTTTTAATTTTTAAAGCAGTTTTCAAGCTGAAATTCCTATGTCAACAGTTACCTCACTGTGTCTCTACATTATCACTCTTCTCCCTGTTTCCTGTTAAGATCTACTTTTGTAGAGCAGAGGTAGCAAACCTGCAGCCAGCTGGCTGGATGCGTCATGCATTGGCCACGCCCACGCCTGGATTAGCAAAGGGGGGGGGAATTGCAATACATCATGTGACACCATTGTGATGTTGCAAGTTTGACACCCCTGCTGTGGAGGTTATACCCGTGGTTGTGTTCAACCAATGCTTTCAACCAAATCAGGAAAAGATCCAACAGCTGTATTTGCACTTAACACAAATGCTAAGCTGGAGTCACGTTACTGTTTCATGGCTTGCCTTCTCATGCAATCAGGTTAATTTGTGATTTAATACCTTGTGGTATGTACTCTGTGAATGCAACCTATGTGAATACAAGTTAAGTCCAGCACTGTTATTTTCTGTTGTTGGTTCTAAACTAAATAATGGTTTACTTGATCACTTTAAGGAGATATAGGAAGACTTTTTGCATTAACATTTGAGAATAGAACTGGACATTTCTTTAATTTTTAAGAAAATTTTTTTTCTGAATCAACTAGTCAAAAAGTACTAATGTTGCTGAACACTTTATTCTGTACTGGATGCTGGTCTGGATTTCTCTGTAAGGAAAACAGATTATCAAGAAAAGCCCCCTCTCTCAGAATTGCCATCCAGCAATACTAAATACTTCTTTCTAGCACTGAGCAGTTTGGGATGGAAACAGCATAAAACACCCCCTCTCCCCATCACTATTTTTCTGCCTAAAGGATCACTTGCATCAAACTTTTCAGGTCATTTCAGGACTGATGAAATAGAAGATCAAGTGAGAAAACCATTTTTTTTAATAGTAAACACAGGTTGTGGCCAATAAGCTGATAAGTCAAGCTCCAAAGAATTAGCCAAGACCATCACAAGATCTCTGAGAAAAGCCCTCAGCAGGATGCACGGAAGACTTTTGTTCTCCACCTTGGTTTCATTGCCAGGCAGCATCCACCCATGATAAACAGGAGCTAAGAATTAGGGAATTAACAGTTTAAGGATTAACTTTTGACTGGCGCAACTCCGAGCAGTAATTCCAGATTTCTCTTATCCAATTATGCTGATTATGAAAGAGCTTCTTGTGAAGCTATCAGCAGTTTAACAGTGTTGTTTTGAAACCTTAAATTGAAATCTATGCCTACTTCGTAAACAATTATCCATCCTCTTTCTTTTTCTTCTTCCTCATCAACACCAACATCACAGAAGGCAATAGTGAAAGATAAATATAGTTTGTCTAACCATCAACATATGGGGGGTGGGGAAGGGGAGGAGCACATACACACTCATAATCACTCCCTCACTCCCTCCAGTATTTCAAGTTAAGCAGGAATCCAAGTATTAAAGCAACCAATTTTCAACCTGTTGAATACTTGGGCATGAGGCATGTTAGATCTTGCCAGTTTTTAGCACTTTTAGTTTACGTCAGGCAAAAGCCACGAATATCTTAAAAGAAAAGGAAATATGAAAATAGATGAAGCTAGAAGGTTGACAAAAAAAAAGCAAGCTTTCTTTAACTGACTATTCTAGAGAGGTGCAAACCCCTGCTATTGAATCACAGTCTGACAGCTACAGCTTTTTCAAAATACATCTAGGATAGGAGCTCAAACAAGACCTAGTGGCAGGTAGAATATTATAAGCAGGGGTGTCCAAACGTGGCAATTTTTAAAACTTATAAACTTCAACTCCCAGAATTCCTCAGCCAGCATGGCTGATTGGAGAATTCTGGAAATTGAAGTCCACAAACCTTAAAGTTGCCATGGTAGGGCGCCCCTGTTCTAAAGCTTGAAAAAAGGCCTCTTATTGTACCTTATGCAATCTGTAGAAGTGGACAGGGACATCTTCCAGCAGACACGACTCCTTCACATACTTCAGAATTGCTTCTCTGGTTGTCAGCCCTTTCTGTTCTCGGTGCATCTCCGGTGCATGCTTCAGGATGTAGTCACTCCCCCGTTTGGCAATGATCTATCAGAAGGGGGGGAAAAAACCACAATCAGTAAATAAATTGACAGGAGAAGGCAGCTAAAATTCAACACATGATAATATTAAGGTAAAAGTTCTTAATGGCCAAACTTTGAACTCTGTTCAATGCAAGGTGTTTGTGAGAATGCACTTTTTCATTTGCCCATCTTTGCCAGAGCTTTTTCAACTGCTCTTCGCAACAATGGAACACAATCTAAAAGGCCTGCCCAATGTCTTCGTTACAAACTCTTTAATGTTGTAAATATATATTTCCCAAAATATGTTAATCTACAGTTTTCTTGGTGCATTAAGGCTTTTATTATATACTTAACTGATTTCTTATTTTTAATGGGAAAATAATTAAAATATAGAGCACGTTGGCCTCCAAACAAGGTGAAGTGCTATCTTCAAATGTATAAAAATACATTAAAATAAATACAAATACAAATAAGTACGCATCTTTCTTCCCTTAAGGAGTTAGCTATTATTACTTGCCACATATGTTTAATAAGAACTTTCTAACTTTGTCTCTCAGAATGCCCCAGGTGTCTTTATTCATCTTGGTGGGACTATTGCCCTAGATTTGAATCAACAGCTTCTTAGCTTTTCAAAGTGTGTGAACCCAGAAGAACGTCTCCGGCATGCTGGCCTCTATGACAGTTGGGTACTCTGTAAGAGAGTAATCTACGAAGGTTTAAGAAGTAGGGTTATGCAGATCTTCAAAAGAGTTCTTCAACTCCTCAGAAGTCTGAGCAAACACACCTTCAAAGCAATTCAGGGAAGCAAAAGAATGGCCTCTCTTAATCGGCAAATCAGGGCCTCCCTGTCATTTTGCTTGCAGAAAAATAGATCAACCAAACAAAGTGGAAATAATCTCCACATATCCCCCTCCCATTAAAGAGGCACCCAAATGCAGGGATATTCTTTAATAGAGAAGAAATGTTATCTAGGCTACACCTTGAACTCCTGCAGTAAAGGTGGGACAGAAATCATATAAACTGAAAGGCTGGTTGAAAGAAACTGATGGCAATGAGGAGAGGACAAGACTCACTGACCTCACCTAGCAGTTTTACACGTCACCTTCTCAATCTAGGGAGGTTGTACCTATCTTTCAACTGGAGATCTTTCTTCCAGCTTGATCAGCTTTTTTCTCTGTGGGTGACCCAGACTCTATGCAATTCTTAGCAGCTGGCCTATAAATGATGCTGTTTGTTAGGGAGCTAGTCTGGATTTAGGGGGCTTTTACAATTGAGACCAACTATGCTCGCATTCTTCTGCCTAATCACCGTCTGACCTTTAAAAAGCCCTTAAGATCTACCTTGGACAAGAATTCCTCCTGAATATCCTCTTAATTAGAGGGAGGATCCCTTAGGCGGCTATGGTATGCCTGTTCTTTGTGTGCCTCATCAAATTTCACACAGTGTTAATTATCTGGCTGCCTGGGGGCTTGATCTTTCTTAGCTCATCAGCTCAGCGCCAAGAATTTAGGAACCAGATTTCCAAACAAAATTGCTTGTTTGTTTGCTGCTTTTGGCCTCTTCCCCAACAATTATGACCATGATCATAATTCTTTGCTGCATGCTGCAACAAACCTGAACTTTGAAATCAACGGAGAAGTATTATATGCATAATCTCACTGCTATACCTGGGTGACAGGGAGAAATATGTTCCACTGGATTCCAGGTTCCTTTCTGGTAGTAAATTACCTACTTGTCTCATAGCATGCCAATAATAGCAATAGCATTTAGACTTATATACTACTTCATAGTGTTTTACAGCCCTCTCTAAGCGGTTTACAAAGTCAGCATATTGCCCCCAACAATCTGGGTCCTCATTTTACTTACCTCAGAAGGATAAAAACAATGAGGTTTGGACTCTAGGTGTTTGCTAACACCAAAACTGGCTCTAAGAACAGATGCTACTCCTTTCCCTCACCACTTAGGTTAATTTTATTCTCAACAGAGAATATCAATAGGAGAGAAAACCGTGGTTGACTGTAATTGAAGCACTGCATTAGGAAGATGTGTGCATGCATAATATTAAAACCATCCTTTCTTGAGATATAAAATTCCCTTCGGACCCCTCAAGGATGTATTTCTCATGCTTCAGCCTAGTTTCCAGAGTGTTCAGGAGAACAGGTTATGGCCAGTGAAATATTTGCTTTCAGGAGAAATCCCTGTGTCCCCTTCCACCCTGCAGTCTTAATAACCTTACTGGATGAGGAATTTTCAGGAAAGGCAGAAGATTTAAGAAGGTTGGTGATTAGGAAAAAGTTATTTCTGTACAATCTTCTTTCTCAGTCTTCTTTCCCATTTTTCATTTCAAACATCTTCAGAAGCAGAAGCAGAAGCAGAACAGCCTGATCCAGTCACAGTTTTCTTCCATATAACATCAACCTTGTGTACTCTCTAGCTTCTTCTTTCCAATAAATATTCAAGATACAGTGATTTATATCTGTCTGTCTGTCTTTATTTATTTATATGTATTTATATGTATAGGTATAGGTATATATGTACTGTGTGTATATAGCATGTGTATATGTGTATTATGTATGTGTATACTTTTGAGAGCAGGCAATAATTTAATTTTTAATGTATGCCAGTGTGCCCACGGTAAAAAATAACAATAAAAGTTATCTATCTATCTGCTGAAGATCTGTAAGCAGAGATTCCAGAGAGAACTCCAGAGCTGCCATGAGAAAAAATACATTTGAGTGGCTCATCCCACAAGGATGTGACCAGCATCAATTGCAGGATGAATTCAGATGACTTGTATTCTATCCAGGCAAAGGTGAAAGAGGAATGCAAAGAAAGTGCAAAAGAAGAAAGATTATTTAGCTCCTTTGAACTCACAATGCCTCAAAACCTAATGGTTTAGCTTTCGTTTCCAAACTCACCCACTGAGGGAAATATGTCTGTGGTTCAAAATAGTTCTCTCCATGGACATTATCTTTGTAGTCACCAAGGTCAACCTGCAGACCATAAGCAGCCAGTAGGAAGTAGATTTCTTCTTTGTTGGTGCATCGTGACTTCAACACTTGTTCCCTCAGATGGCAGTAGTAATAATGCCGGGCCACTCTGTCACTGCAGAGGAGGGTAAGAATGAGAAAGAAAAAGAGGACCGACCATTAGTTAAAAGCAAAATAATAGAAGGGAAAGGAGGACATGTAACCAAATTCCCATCATTAGAGGATTTTTGTACTGATGAACAATCAATTCCAATCATTTATTGTTAGTTATGTTGTTTAGGGAATGGTCTAAAATCTTCCTAAAACCATCTGAGTGGTAGAGAATTACTCCTTGGATATTATTTAAGGCAACTTCTTCAGTCAAGTTTCTGCTGGGGTACTGAATGACCATTTTTATTATTCTCAGCAACTTAATCAATAGAAGCAATGGCCATACTAACTATGAGTAAAGGGAATTTTAGCTATGAATTCAGGGAAGTCAGACCACTTTAGAAGTTTAGCTAAGGAACAAACCCTAAACTATTTTGAATAATTAGGCACAGAGGGAGAGTAATCTGAGAGAGAAGAAATCTATAGAGAGATGTATTCCATATTTTGTTGCCCTGATTTTAAGTGAAGGCTTTGAGGTTATATAGAGCAACTGTGCGACAAAGTAAATCTATTGTTCATCCTAGGAATATGTACTCAGAAAATCTCAATAAAGAATCTGGGTGCCATGTTCTATATTCACTGCCTTTCTGAGGATCAGGTTTCTCCTGGAATGAACAGCAAAATATCTTCTGATTTCAGAAGAGGATTATGTCTGCTTCAGCCATTCCCTACCTAAAGCAGGCAAAAATGGCCCCGCCTAGAGCCCCCTGAGGCATGTCTACAGAGGCCAAGAACATTCTTGTTGTGATTGGAGGTCCAGATCTGTGGTGGGATTCAATTTTTTTTACTACCGGTTCTGTGGGTGTGGCGTGGTGGATGTGGCAGGGAAAGGATACTGTAAAATCTCCAGTCAGAGGTGGTATTTGCCGGTTCTCCGAACTACTCAAAATTTCCGCTACCGGTTCTTCAGAACTGGTCAGAACCTGCTGAATACCACTTCTGGTCTAGATCATACATGGAGATAAATGAAGCAGCCTATGTAAATTCAAAAATCAACCCCTTTTGTAAAAAAAAAAAAAGGGCAGCCCTTCTGGTTTTCCGGTAACAGGTGTGAAATTAATTCATCCCAAAGTAACTACAACCAAATGATTGTAGTGGTTGAGGCATCAGACTAGAAACTGGGAGGCCAGGAGGTCTTATTCCATCTTTAGCATGAATCATAGGCTTCTCAATTTCTCTCGGCTCTAGGGAGGAGGCAATGGCAAACCAGTTCCAAAAATGTTCAAGAAAACTCCAGAGACCTCTCCAGGCAGTTGCCATGAGCCATCAATGACTCAAAAGAAGAGAGAGGGAGGGAGGGAGGGGGAGAGAGGACTCTAGGGAGTTGACATTAAACTGAACGTATTTCCTTGTTACTGAGAAATATGATAAAGAGTTATTTTACCTCTGTCATCTCCACACTATAACAATGGGCCGTAAAGAGGACAAGCCAGTCAACTGTGTACAAAAATGTCCTCTGAGTGGCATTCTAAGGGGAGGGTTTCTTATAACAAGAAAAACAAAGAGACCATTTCAACATGAGGCTACCTTTCTAGGATTGTGGCTAAGGATATATACTTTAAGGAGTGCTCATAATTATAGAGTTTTGCTTTAACCAAAGGGCTTTGGAAAGCACTGAGGGATACTGTGAGAAACATTCTTATAAAAGCAGGGGAGAGATGCCCTTCCTTCAGCCCAAAGGAAAAGAAGGAACAAAGTCTTGTTCTGCTCTAAATTTTAAATGATTATGTGAATGCAAAGGATAAGCTTTAATTTAGGCCTTTCGAAAGTTTTGGCTAACCCAAGGACACAAATTCAGCTTGCAGTGTGGGACTATCACACAAATGTATTCTGTTACTTGCCCATTTGGAATGGAACCACTTTTTGAAACAATGTCTGTTGCTTGCAAGCTGCATTCAATAAGAATCAAATCTGCCCCAAGTTCTATTTTCTTTTTCCTCTACTCCTACGTTTTTCCCTTCACTAATAAAACTAAGCCTCCCCCAGCCCCTAAAAATCTGTAATTAGATATGAGTAGAAGATAAATTGTAATGTTGTCAAATTTTATTACATTTTAGTATGAAAATGAGTTATTTGATAAAGAACATCTGGAAATATTCTATGCTTTACACATCTGCTGTGCTTCCTCAGTAGCATGTCTGCAATGTATTGTCCATTCCTAGATCAGGGGTACTTCAGATGGTCCCTCATGTCCTGATCATGTCATGGCTTGACTACTGAAATGTTCTCAATGTGTGGCTACCCTTGAAGACCACCCAGAAGCTTCAATTGGTACAAAATGTGGAAGTGAGCAGTAATGGAACATAACGTGGGTATTTAGACCTTCCAGACACAAGGTTCTTCCATCTTTAGCTCTGGATGGGTTTGTACTACTCCAGACACACCTGGTGTGCAATCTGAGAGTCCTCCTAGACCAGTGATGGCTAACCTTTTCAGCTTGGTGTGTCGAAAATTGGGAAAAAGTGTAGCCTTCCTCGGGTCATGTGTCACTTCAAGAAATATCAATAATTTGGTTTATGACGGACTGGGCTGGGGTGATCACACAGGGCTGTGAAACTCGTCTCCCTGGTCTCAGGGCTGCAGGTGCAGGATGTGGGGATCGGAAGGCCACCTTACAGGGCTGTGAACCTCATGGATCTCCTTTCCTCCTGTAGCGTTCCTGAGGTAATGAAACTGACAAACCTCAGTTTATGGCGGTTAAAACTGGTTCTCTGCTGCAAAGATCTTGCGGCAGCGGTGACACCACGCCTCCACGCAACAAGCAGGGAGCAGGGATTGGAGCAGAGCAGCCTCTAAATGTGCAGGTTTTCCCCACACCAACAGGCGTGTCAGTCAAAGTGCCTCGGCATGTCACGAGTGACACGCGTGTCATAGGTTAGCCATCACTGTCCTAGACACTCAACTCCTAGTCAAAGAACAGCTGGCAGCCGTGGCTAGGAAGGCCTTTGCACACCTTGGAGTGGTACGCTAGTTGTGCCCCTTTTTGCACCAGGAGGTTTTACTCATTATGACTCAATGCCCTTTTAACATCTCATTTAGACTACTGCAACATGCTCTACATGGGCTACCCATGAAGAACATTTGGAAACTTTTAACTGGTGCAAACCATGGTTGTACAGGCAATAAACGATTCCAAATATACAGCACGCACTGCACCACTTCTGCATGCATTGGTTGGCAGTAAGTTTCCAGACGCAATTCAAGATGCTGGTTGTCACCTTTAAAGCTCTACATGACTCCAGACCAGGCTACTTGAGGGATCACTTTTTTCTAAGAATCTCTAGCTATCCAAGTTGATCCTAGCAGAATGGGCATGCTGCAGATCTCATCAGCCAAAGGGTATTGGCTGGCAGGGTGGTTTTTTTTTCCACAGTGGCTCCTCTCTATGGAATAGTCTCCCTCTGGAGATTAGAATGGTCCCAATCCTGTTAGCCTTTTGTAAGGACTTAAAAACCTGCGTATGTTCCCAAGCCTGTGTCAAACAACCTCCCCACTTTTAGCTTTATTGCTAACTGGGCAAGTTTTTCACCTGCTACATATATATTTTTGGGATATTTTTATTGTGTTTTAATTGTAACACATTTTTGAACCGTAAGCCACTCAGACTACTTGACAGGTAGGCAGCTATAGAAATTAACTGAATGGGCATGCCTTGGCACAGTGATACCTCTGCTTCATCAGTTGATTTGGTTACTGATTTGCCTCTGAAAGTGATTCAGGGCTCTGGTTGTTATCTACAAAGACCTTCATGACATACTACCTGGTTACTTAAGAGACCGTGCATCTCCCATAATATCTGACTAGCTGGGTAGATAGGTCCAAAATTCCTTTGATTAAACAATGTCATCTTTCAGGATCCCATAGCCATACTTTTAATAGCATCTGCCCTCTGGAACAATGTTCTCTCCAAGATCTGGATGGATCCCACTTTGCTGTTATTCAGAAGACTCATGAAGCCCTTCTGCCTTTGGCAAGGGAGAGTGAGACCCCTCACACATACACATACTTTGCTTCCTATATTTTCTTTATTTTTATGTTTTGGTGACTTTATTTAATTTATTGGATGGTTATAAGCTTTCCCATAGTCATACGGAGTTGTGCAACATACAAGTTTTATAAATTATTATCATTTTTATATACACAAGAGTATTGTACAGGGGATAAAGGTGAGCTGGACTGCCCACATGTGTATGTGTTATACCTGCCTATATCACCTTAAGTATGGTTCATTTTTTTCTGAAATCAGGCAGCAGTAACCATGTGAATCAGGAAAAGACCACGCTTCTTTGGATTTGATTTCAAATGATGCCCACGTGTGTGAGGTGTATTCTCACACATGGTAAATATCATCTTTTCCTTTTCAAATCCAGATCACTGCACAACCCTGGTGGAGAATGCAGCTCTATTCAAGGTGTGTGCACAGGTGTTTCCATGCACCTGCCATTCATACTTTCATGTTTGCTACACAAAAAAAGCTCTGCAGGTTTGACAACAGGCCATTATAGGTAATACAGTTAATGAAAGAATTAATCTAACCTCTATTGTGGAAAAGAAGCACCTTCAGAACTCTCTTGACAGTTTGAAGAGAGGCAACATTTTTCTCTTCAGGTTACTAAACCAGCCAAAGTCATATACAGAACTACCTTAATCAAAAATAGAAAACCAGATTGCCATTTACAGAAGATGTCACATGTGATGGAACAATGATTTAGTGCCAAACCATTATTTTGTGTTTGACAGTAGGGCTAAGCTACTTGAATCCAACACATTCACAATCCATCCCTCCTAAGCAAACTGGCTACAGAAAGCTAAATACGGCATTATATTAAATAGAAAAACAAAAGGGTGAACATTGATGTAGAGGTTTTTTTTTTTTTAAAAAGTAATAATCAATAGTACCTTATAACTCGTCCATTTTCTACATAATACTGTACTCTGAAGAATGCAACCAAAGGAGGGATGAACTTTTCTGTTCCCTTTGAAATAAAAACAGCAAAAGAGAAGTCAAACAACTTCATCCATCCATTCATCTATCTGTCTATCCATCTATCTATCATTTATCTATCTCATTTATAGGTTTTTCCTGGTCACTCAAAACTATCTGTCTAATTCTTTCACAGTTTTATTCTCAGTCCATTTTGAAGCTATGCAACCATCAATGGAATGGGTTCAACTCTTGTGTCTACTGACACAATTGATCCCAAACAGAGGATCCCAAACAGCAATCTGCAGGTTATATTTATAAAAAACATTAAACTATCTCTGAGCCTTGCTCTGCACTGGTTTTATTTTTTTTATAACAACAGAGATTAAAATTGTTTTAACTAGAGCCAGATTGTACTGGATATCTGCCCTTCGATTTTTAAGTGAAATACAAGGAAAACCAAAAGAAATAATTTTCTATCAACAGGCACCTATCTGCCTGGGCTTTCCAGGAAGTGATAAATACCTGTGTGTTGATGCTTACTTGTATTTTATTTACACCTTTATTTTAAAATATTAAACACTTATACTTTAGTCTCTGTCTTTTTTAATCCTGATTTCTGGTAGACCCTACATAACCAAACCCACATATTTAACCAGGTATGTTCCAGCCAACATGAAAACATAGTTGCCAAAGTAGGTAGATAAACTGATAAGGATACATTACATTTAAGTCCCTAATGTTTATGGCAGTGGTACCACAAACAGTGAAGCCTAAATTTAAATAACATAAATAAATAACGACTGAAAAACCTTGCTGTACTTACAGCAAAACATTGCAAATATAGAACACTAAATATTGGGACAAAAACAAGCCATGATATTTTGCATCAGTTTCTCACTGAATGACATATTTCATCAACAATCACCAACGTACATTTATATTTACCAAAGGGCTTATTTCTGAGTAGAGAGGCAGTGTAGCATAGCGATTAAAGTGTTGATTGGCACTGGGAAGGATCCAGATACAAGTCTACTTGTAGCTAGATCCAGATACAAGTTACCCTATCTCAATTCTTATACAAAAAAGAAAGAATACCACATACATATATGCATGCACAGAGACCCATTTTGGTCTAGTGGTTAAAGCACCAGGGTTGGAAAGCAAGAGACCATGAGTTCAAGTCTTGCCTTAACCATGAAAGCCACCTGAGTGACTTTGGGCCAGTCATTCTCTCTCAGCCCAACAGTTTCTCTCTCAGCCCAACAGCCCTAAGGTGGTTGTTGTGGGGAAAATAGGAGGAGGAAAGTGTGTTGGATATGTTTCCTGCCTTGAGTTATTTGCAAAAACAACAACAACAAAGGCAGACTATAAATACATACACACTATTGCCTAGGATTTTGAATAAAAGTCAAAATGTAAATCTAACAAATACCTAAAGGATAGGATTGCATTGTTAGAATTTCAGAATGCTCCAAGAAAAGAAAAAAAAAATCATTGCAGCAGACAAATGTACATGGAGTACAAAACTGACATTGGACCCAAGTTATAATTAGCTGTAGTTCAATCAGATGCAGTTTCAGCAATATAATACAGGAAAGAATTCAATGTTACAAATACACACTGAAGGACTTACTCTGCTTCCTTCTTTCCTCCACTCCTTTACAAAATATTTACAAAGCTTCTGCTCCAGATCAATAAATACATATTCATTATCTGAAAAGGAGAGAGAATAAATGGTAGGAGGGAACACTTGAAATTATTTAAATCAGGGGTGTCCAACCTTGGCAACTTTAAGACTTGTGGATTTCAACTCCCAGAATTCCTCAGCCAGCAAAGTTGAAGTCCACAAGGCTTAAAGTTGCCAAGGTTGGACACCCCTGATTTAAATGCTCATAATTTTATATAAAGAGAAAATTAAATATACAATTAAACATTTTGGAATGTGTTCTGTTTCCCTGCCAATGGAATAATTAAAATGTCCAAGCAGCCTTTGATGGATCTCTGTGATTTTGGGTACTATTCATGGCAGAAAAAAATTGGAATAAACCTGTGATACATTTTATGAAATTTGCAAGCCAACCAGATTATAACATCATTTGGCATAAATTGTAAATTTACCATATACATATATATGTTAAAATTCATTTTATGTAGCCATCCACCCTCCTGCCAGAGTAAATATCACTGTAAGGTGAAAGTCTGTATTGTATGAAGACAGTATATTCCAACTTATAATTTTCCAGCTATATACAAAGACACAGGAAGCCATAGCAGATACAAGTCCAATATAACACAAACAATTTTATCAGATGGCTGATGATTTATCAGGACCACAAACATCTGGAGCAGTGGTCTCCAACCTTGGCAACTGGCTGAGGAATTCTGAGAATTGAAATCCACAAGCCTTAAAGTTGCCAAGGTTGGAGACCCCTGATTTGGAGGGTTTCTGTGGGTTGGGATGTGGCTGTAATAATCTTACTATAATCTCTCCATTTCCCTGCTAAGAAAAGTTGATATTTCCTAGGAACAAATCTCCCATTGGTATTAATGAGGAAGTTTTCCTACAATTAGTTCATGGGAAAAACATTTCAGAACTGAAAAAAGGAAGAACAACTCCCCTTAAACTCTTTTGGCAATGATCTCATTAATTATCAGCTTGCTTCCCAGCTAAAGTACCTTAGGTCTAGGGGGAAACTCCCTGTTATGCTTTATGTGGGTAATATGTTAGGGTAAACCAACCTTCCTTCCTTCCTTCCTGCCTGCCTGCCTTTCCTCCAGTGATGGGATTCAGGTTTTTTGACCAGTTCTGTGGGAGTGGCTTGGGGGGCATGGCAGGGAAAGGATGCTGTAAAATCTCCCATCCCACTCCAGGGGAAGATTACTGCAAAATCCCATTCCCTCCCCACCTCACTAACCTGCTTTCCAGCTCCGTTCTCCTATGTAGGGAAACAAAAGAAGACCCAGCCAATCAGCTGGGACTCGGGAGGCAGAGAATAGATTGGGGCGGGGCCAGTCAGAGGTGGTATTCCAAACTACTCAAAATTTCTGCTACCATTTCTCCAGAACTGGTCAGAACCTGCTGAATACCACCTCTGTAGTCCCCACTCCATTAACCTGCTTTCCAGCTCCGTTCTCCTGTGCAGGGCAACAAAAGAAGACTCAGCCGATCAGCTGGGACCGGGGAGGCAGAGAATAGATGGGGGCGGGGCCAGTCAGAGGTGGTATTTGCCAGTTCTCCGAACTACTCAAAATTTCTGGAACCGGTTCTCCAGAACTGGTCAGAACTTACTGAATACCACCTCTAATTCCCTCCCTGCTCCCTCCCTCCTTCCCTCCCAGCCTGAGCTTTACTTGAGAGATTAGCTCCCGTTTTGTTAAGAATTGGCCTTTGAGACTATTTTATACTAAAGAGGAATTTAGGCATTTAATTGCTTGGGTTGGGGAAGGATTGGGAAGACCAAACATAGGAGCCAAGCAGGATTTCTTTGCACCAAAAGTCAAACTTCAGTGACTCACTAAGCCATTTTGAAATGTCTGTAAACACCAAGTGACCTGCCTGCCCTCCTCTGCCAAGTACTCCCCCTCCTTTTACTTCTCCATCCCCAAACTGTCCCCAGTCTCACCCTGCAATTGCAGCCTTCGTGCAGGAATGCAACCTTACATTCCAACTCTAATGAGGTTAATGTTGTCAAAATTCCAACTTGCAGGGTAATCCTCCGGCTACAAAACCCCCACAACTCAGCTGTCTCCCCCCACCTTTCACAAGAAAAGCAGCGTGCAAGAATGTGTATTTCCAAGATTAAAGGTAAAGTTATAGATCCTTGTCAAGTGCTTAGATTTCCTTCTCTTTTGGAGGAGGAGGGGAGATATGTTCTCCCGCAAAAAATGACACCTGAATGCTCATTTAATTAAGGCGCCCTGTTTGGTAGGTGTGTGTGTGTGTAGGGGAGAGGGAGAAGGCTGGCCTGCAAATAACTGATACCAAATGTAATAACTGATGCCAAGTGCTGAAAGCATCCCTCTTCAACAAAATGGTGGGGGAGGGTTTGATTTCTGTTCATGGCATGGGCACAACCACAAATGACAACTCTTGATCCATTCTCTTTCCAACCAAGTCTGATGCCATTGGGAACATGGCCAGTTATAATCTCCCATCAGATTCTTCTGACCAAAAAGGGAAACCAGGGCAGAAATCAGAGTAGGGTGAAAGTAAACCCTTTAGAAATAATAATAAGGCACAAGAAAGCCTCCTCAGAGGTCATGTCTAAACCCCATTGATTCAGCATGACTGGACAGTGCAGATTTGGAAGAAAAACTGATTTTTAAATATGCATGTGACTTCTTGGGAAATCACAAATGTAATTCTGAAGTGTGCATTTCTCATTTTAAATGACAGGTGAATAACAAGTTTCATCCAGAAAAACTCTCCGAATTAAACTCTCTTTGTTTCTCCGTGTCATATAATATATGTGGGTATATGCATAATTTGGTATTTATTTAGTTTTTATTTTATTCATTTTTTTATTTATTTTGTCCTGTCTATGTAGTATATATTAGAGGTGGAGACCTTTTGGGAGCTGTTTGCAATGAAATTTCATTTTAATGTATGCCAATTAGTGTACATTCAAAGTGACAATAAAGTTATTCTAAGTCTAAGTCTCATTTTAGTCTAGGATTGTACCTAGTGGGCAAGGTTCAAACTGTCACATATATAGGTACTTTTGCATTATATTCACGTGTGCAAAATCTCTATTTTTGAACACAGAGAATTCAAATTTATATTGAGATGCAAACCAGGGAGGAAATAATGCATTTTTGAGGGCCAAATCCTGATCCTCCGATTTAACTATTAATTTCTACAGTGAATAAAATATGGCAAAGGATTATTATGTTCTTACTGATGCTAAATGAATTGGGATAAAGAAGAAGTTAAACAACTGATAATCATTATCGTGGGTCAAAAGAGATAAATTGAATAGGGATTATTAACACACAAAGGTTAGATAACCACTCTCTAGACATACCAGGCCCACTCATGGTGGGCTTTTATCCCAGGTATGGAAATATTAGAGCTTCCATACGTAACCCCTGCTACAGGGTCACTGACTTCAAAAAACCAAAAACATCCCCTCCTCCCATGGACATCAATTACATAGAGAAGAAAGCAGAGGCAATGCTCAAATAAAAATCCTGATCCCGGGTTTTCAGACTTCAGTCCCCATATTCCTTTGCCATTGGCCATGTTGACTGAAGTTGATTGAAGCCATAACTTTGAAGCATATCAAACTGTCTACAGCTGACATGCAAAACCTGAGAGTGCTCATTTTCACCTCAGGAATACTTCGCCATTATATTTTAAGGGAGACTTTTTAAAAAAAAAAAATTCACAGTAATACTCTGACATTAAGAGAGGAAATACTTGTATAATGAATGAACATTTGTGGAGAGAAAACAAATTCCACACAACAGTCCAACCAGTGTCTACAAAACACTGGCTGAACCAGACATCCAAACACCGAGAGTCAGTTTTCCCTTATAGAGTCTCTTTTTGAATTATATCACATGCAAATATTCCCAGGGTATCAAGGCGATGAGGATTAGCTACAAAAATGCTGTTTAATATGTTGGAATGATTTGTAAGCCTTTCCCATGGCATAATTTAATAAAGTTCAAAGTCCTTCAGATTTTTGTAGAAACAACATTCTTTGTAAGTTATGGAAGAAACTGACTTTGTGATGACTTTGCAAATAGTCAGCCTTGTTACACAAACAATGCTTTAAATTCTACCTAGAGGTGAAAAGAAAAGTTGGCAGAAAGAATAGCTGAAGGTAGGAAAGGAGGAGAAAGAAAGAGAAATGTGCAATGTTATTATTATTATTAATAAATGCATGTTCACAGGTCAGTGATGGAAGGATGTTGAGATGTCTTTCATGCCCATTTAGGTACAGGCTATGGATAGTTGTCAAATAATTTATCTTACTTTTTACAACGCTGATGCCAAAGAAGTGAGGGTCTTTAATTTTCAGTACATCACAAACTTGATCAAAGAGTTCCTGTCCTGTGGCTTTTACCTACAACACAAAAATAGTATTTAAGCAGTTTAGAGTAGGATATTTCAAGTCCACCACAACTATGAATTCCTTTGCATTAAGGAATTGCAGACATGAAAGAAACACAGTGCTACAGAGTAAAGTTGCGGATCATTGAAGCATTTATAGTAGGATTCCAGGGCAATGATTATTATGAATTATTTTTCACTGTAACCAAAGGCCTTAAATTAGCTTAACACAATATTAATTTTGTAAACATTTCAGCAATGAATCATGATATTACTATATAGTAAAACAATGATGTACAGTATTGTGTGATATCCTGCTATCTTATTGTAGACCTGAAGGATATGACAAACAGTGGGCATTTTATATATCAGAACACTGTGATCCACTGCTTTGGTTTACATAGTGCACCAAGCCAAAATGTGATTTGGTTGGTTTAGATTAATTTGTTCTATGAGTCTAATCATCTATGAGTTGAGTATAACTAATCAATTAATATTATGATTCAACATCTCAGAATTTTTATGTTCTTCACTAAGAGTTAGTGCTCAAGAGAGTTGCTAATTTTCCTATTTTTGAGAACCATTTTGTGCAATTAGGAAGAAGAGAGAATTAATCCTGATATCTCCTTTCTTCTATTTGGAGAACATAGCTGGGTAGGAGAAATTAATTTAACCCAAAACAATCTTGGGGCTGCTATGCCCACAAACCTCAGTGATGAATTATAGCATTTGCATAATCTCACCCATGTCACGTATGCACAGCCGTTCTTTCTGTATTGCTTCCCAGGTTAAACATACAGAAATTATTTTATTGCAAACAGTGAAAAAGCCTTACAGAATACTGAAGAACTGTCTACTCCAGAACATAGTAATTAAGCCCTACACATCTATACCAGCCCGAAGTTGAAATCCTAAGCCTTTTCACACTGGCCTTTCAAATTAACAGACTTTGAACATTGTTTTCTATGGTACCTCTTTCATCTTTATACAGTGGTTCAACATGGCCTGAGCATTGCTGATTCTTGCCTCAGTAGATCCATAGTCTACAAGTCCAGGAGTATTTAAAAGGGTTTTAATTACTTAATTGGCCAAGGTGGCAGAGGCTTTAGGTCTAGAAATTATCTGCAGGTGACCAGGTTAACAATAGCAATAGCACTTAGACTTATATACCACTTCACAGTGCTTTACAGCCCTCTCTAAGCAGTTTACAGAATCAGCATATTGCCCTCAACAATCTGGGTCCTCGTTTACCTAGATTACCCATTCTTGCTTTCCAATGAATTCTGTTTTATATTTAATGCATGACAAGTCATAGCCTTGATCTGAAACCAACAAAGCAGGGTTTGAAATTGAAGTTTGTCCCAATTGTATGTTACTGCTATGTCTGAATTAACACCCTTTCCCTTTTGACTAGACTTCAGCTCCATCTCAGATAACTTTTATATCTGCTTCACCACAAGAATACAGAATCATACAGATGGAAGTGAAGTTATGAAGCTTTGCTTCTATAGATGGAAAACAAAAGCACCAAACAATGGAAAACTGTTAAACGCACCATATTTTCAAAGCCATGCAAAAGAGAACCTAGCCATATCTTGATTCTCATTCTATACTCAATGATGCCCGGAGGAAAAAATGAGGAAGGAATGATAATTCCTAATTCTGAACAATTACAGAAATGGCTAAATATCAGTATTTACCCCAAAGGGAGATAATCCATTGTTACAAAAGGGAAAAACTGGTCTGCTTCCATTATCATATTCTCAACAATTATAAAATGACACTCCCATTTTAAGGGGAAATTATATGGGGAAAACCCTTTTAAGTAAATAATATAAATAAATAAATAAAAAATAAAAAGGAAATACTACATTCAGTACTATGCCTCAGCATATCTACTGTTTTTCTTCACAATTTTTGCAGAGATTACTATATCGACAAACAAGATTCTCTACTAGAAATGCAATGCTATGTAAAGGCCCTTCCATTTCTTTTTAAAAATGGATATACCCCACCGAGATACTGCCTACTGTTTCTCATAAAAACTATTTAAGTTGTTGTTAAATGGATGTGCTCAGTGGTGGGATTCAAATAATTTAACAACCGCTTCTCTGCCCTAATGATTTCTTCCAACAACCAGTTCACCAATATAACAAAATATATAAAGAAATATAACAACCAGTTCTCCTGAACTGGTGCGAACTGGCTGAATCCCACCACTGGGTGTGCTGCTCTTCCATCTTGTTTCTCCAGGGTGGTTTACCATTTTCATGGCTCTAGTCAAAATGACAGTGAAAAGCATCCAGAAAAAGCACATTTGATACAGGCAAATAAATGTGGAAAAAAGGATCTTGGACAACTTCTGAAAAATCATTTTGAAACTATCATACAATCTAACCTCAGGGAGAGATAGAAACTTGAATATCACTGCACTAAAACAAAGTGAGGGGAAGAATGAAATCAAGTGTAATCACCTGTTTAATTTCACTCCTTTTAGAGTAAAAGTTTTGCCCGATTTTATGATCTTTCTTGCCACATTTGTTACCATAGTTGTTACTAATGTATCAATTGCCACTGCAGTTGATATGTTAGTAACCTGGTTGTTAAAAGTGAATCTGGCTTCCCCATTGACTTTGCTTGTCAAAAGGTTGCAAACTGTGATCACATGACCTTGGGACACAGCATGGTCATAAGTATGAACCAGTTGCCAAGCATCTGAATTTTGATCATGAGACCATGGGGATGCTGCAAAAGTCGTAACTGTGAAAAATGGTCATAAGTTGCTTTTTTTTACTGTGGTTGTAACTTTGAATGGTCACTTTGAATGGACTACCTGTACTGTACCTATACTGTAGGAATCATAGGAAATTTGAATATTTTAAGCATGTTTCCAATTAAATAGATTTCTCATTTTTAAGGAACAATTTCTAAGAACATTTTGCTAATAATGTACTGTAACTGAGATAATTTGAAAGCAGATAACTTTAATATGAAGCAAGATATGAAATACAAGGTGGCCACAAATTTTTTAAAAAATCTTATTTTAAACTGGAGGGAACCATATTTTAGACTTTCTTACATTCTATATCATAAGTCATGATATAGACCTATGTCCCTCGCAAAGGAACGTAATCCTCCTACCTAAACAAAGTATAGCAATATGAATATGAACATGTATAGCAATATGAATGCAACACGTGTATGCAACTCTTTAAAGCAATCATGTATTTTTTTCAGAATCAAAAAGGTGCTGTGGAGAAACTGCTTTTGTAGCCATGCAATCCTGAAATCAGACATTCCTGAAATTCAGCTATGGGAAGAGGAGGGAACATCATATTAGAAGCGGAAATCCACTCTAGGTAGTTTCCTATGGCTGATCCAGAGGTGGTATTCAGCAGGTTCTGATCAATTCGGGAGAACAGTAGCATAAATTTTGAGTAGTTTGGAGAACTGGCAAATACCACCTCTGACTGGCTCTACCCCCATCTATTCTTTGCCTCCCAAGTCCCAGATGATTGACTGGCTCTTTTGTTGCCCTGCACAAGAGAACAGAGCTGGAAAAAGGTTATTGGGATGGGGAGAGAATGGGATTTTGTAGTATCCTTCCCCTGGAGTGGGGTGGGAATGGAGATTTTACAATATCCTTTCCCTGCCATGCCCACCAAGCCACGCCCACAGAACTGGTAGTAAAAAATTTTGAATCCCACCACTGGGCTGATCTGACTCCCTCCCCCAGAAAACAGTATGATAAGCTCTACACAGAAGCTAGACTTCAAACAGGTTTAGATATTCGGTTACAAAGCTAAGCTGAAGAACTCTGTTTATAAAGTACAAGTTGAGTCTACTCATAATGGTTATTCTTATTACAAATTCACAAAGATTATGAATTGATTTGTACCCATGGCAGTTTACTGAATGATGAGGAAAAGTTCAATTTAAGAAATGTATATGCAAAGTTAGACCACTCTCCCAGAGATAATGGCATTACATCCTTCATTTCTACCTACACAGTCAGTGTTCAAAGTGGGTCCATTTTGATGAACTTTAATTAAGTGTTTTAAGTGCAGCAATTTGAGGATGAGATAAATAGTAGAAATATGGGAAATTGATAATAAAATGATGATACAAGAGGAGAAACAATAAATAAATAAACCAGCTAGAGTTTGGTTTAAGATAAAGGGCTATACACATGGTATAGGTAAGTAGTAAGTGATAGATCAGTTCACCTCAGGATGTGCATTATAACACATAAACACCAAAAGAGGAAAAAACTGCTTTGAATATCCAGCATTAAAAAATTATTTAGAAGCAAGCAGTCACAATGTATGAAGCCACTTAAACAGATAAGCTGCAAAGGCATTAGGAAATTCAACAACATTTTGGGCTATTTATGTTGGTGTTTTTTTAATGCTTTTTGAAGGGCCATGTTATTCAAACCTGAAGCGGGAAAATGAATTATAGTCCTTTGACAGTTTACTCTGAAAACACAGCTCCATGTTTTAGATGATTTTAAAGTGCCCAGTAAGCTTCCCATACTTTTCTTTCTTTGATACTTTTCTCTTCAGTGACAGAACATATTAAAAAAGAAAGAAATAAACAAGTCTGTGCATGACTAGAAGTAGCTGAAAAAGTGTATTTTCTCAAGGGAATCTACCTAATCTTGCACCTAAAAAAACACATGCAAATTGTGATAGAAGTTTAACTTCAGTGATAACAATTTTTATTAAAATACAAATCTTTAAAAGCATGAAAAACCTGGGCATTCAAACCTGCAACACTATAGAAGTACATAATTCCATTGATATCTCTAATAGGCATCATAGATTCCAAATTACTTCATTCTCTACCTTACTACCTGCACTACATTTCAACTTTTATTTTCCTACAAGGGAAAAAATTCTGAGAATATAGTGCTACATAATTTTGTTGGAAGATATACAGGATAATAACACTTGCAAAGTAGGATTCCCCAGGTCTACCATGTTGAAAAATTAACACAATGAAATCAACAGCCTCCAAGCAAAAACTTTTTTTTAGTGTTCCAACACTACGAAAACATCAAATAAATATGAAAAGAAGTTTCAGAAGAAACAGATCCAACTTATGCTAATATGGATCCATTTTTAAAAGAAAATTATTTTTCAGCTTACAAGCTTTTTTCCCCCAACTTGCAGCTCCACAGAAACTCTAGTATATTCCTCACACTCTCTAAATAACACAGGTACCTATCTGTGTTATTCATAAGGATTCCTGAAACAAGTTTAGATACACTTACCCCAACAGTCAAACTGAGCTGGTCTCGATCTGGCAGAAGGACACAGACATTCCTAAAATCCAAAGGCATCTTCTTTGGTAATAGCTGTTTGCTCATTGCAGAACTGGTTGTAAACTTCTCATACCGCTCCGTCAAGTAACAACGCTGCAATCAGGAATCGAGCCAACTTTATTGGGATTTTTTTTTCTCTTCACTCTGAGGAATAAAAATCCTAAGAATGAAAAGGTTGTATGGTTTCGTAGCAAGAAGCTTATATATTAAACAAGGATTCTTCGTAGCTTCATTCTAAGAACCAGCTCTAACCACCAAACATCTCTCTCTGAGCTCTGGCATAGTTATAACTAATCTTCTCATTAGTCAGCTCTTTTACTAATTAGCATCTGGTTACGTTACACGGTAGGTGGAAACACTAACCAGCTGGGAAATTTATCTCAGGGAGGCCCAGGAAAGTGGCATCCACAGGCTTGCATTCCCTTCTTCTGAATCAGCTACTTTATCCTGTGTGCCAAGAATCATAATCCAGAATTACTGGTGACTGGTTTTTTTTTGTTTTTTTTCACTCACACTTCCCTATGCAATACTCAGCTTTTTCAAAGGAAATACCTGAGTCATTGGAAAGATACACAAAGAAAGCAACGTAAGAGGCAAACGTAAGGGGCAATAAGAATAAAGGGGAAAACAATTACTTAGACCATTGGACCCGAGATTACAAAGTCATTAGTAAATAGCATTAAAGATGACTCAGAAGAGGGAGAACCATGTGTTTCTGTGGGTTTTAAAGTATTAGTGGAAGTATGTAGGGAAGTTTTTCCTTTTAATCTAGCACCTGATTTCATTGGAACAGGTGGGAAATGAGGCATGCAGTAGAAATGCCTGGTGATATGTAATATGACACCGTTGTGTTAGTATCTCTAAAGTATACAGTGCCTCTACAGATGGCAGTATTTAAGCAGGGATAAGTTAATCCTTCAATATGAGAGCACAAATAATCAGTGTTTCTCAAACTTTTAAGATGAGTGGACTTCAACTCCCAGAATTCTCCAGCCAGTATGTCTGGTTGGAGACTTATGGGAATTGAAGTCCACCTATCTTAAAGTTGCCACGGTTGAGAAACATTGATACTATTGGATAAATGAACAAAAGACTGTACTGTAACCATTGAAAGGGACTGGGGGACAAATCCGTATTTTCTGTTTGGACATAGTTAAAACTCTTTCATTGTTAAAAATGCCCTGTAACTTTTGCACTGATAATTATTGATCCATTCTACTAGTCAATAATTCTTGATTTGCAACACACAAACAGAAACCTATTGGATCCGCTTTCTATAGTACATGACAACTTCATATCCGAAATGAAAATTAATAGGTTTTTTTTTCTTTCATATTTCCACTTTATGAAGACACTGGACAACAATGTCTATTTTCTCCTTTGACCTTTAAAATTTGTCTGGAACCTCAGTGTGTACTATTAGACACGATTAAATTATTCATGGTTTACATTTTAATTCTGCAGAATATAAATTACATACCAATGATATTTTATTGTTGATCTCTATGTTCCATGCTTCAGTTTTAGTTTTGATGAATTTAATAATATGATTGGGAAAACAGCAGGATATGGAATTAACTGAACCAATTCAGAATTTATGTCAATAGGTAAAAATCCCTTCATGAATTTATTAAGCAATTATCACATTAAGATGTGCAGTGAATATGTTAACTGTCTTGGAGTTCTTATTTCACATGACTATGGCAGATAATTAACTCTCTTTGGATCTTAGTACATGGCAATCTTCAAAACTTTTCCTTAGGAGCAAGATTGATACTCATACAATGAATGGCATATATATATATATACACACACACACACACATACATACATATATATATATATATATATACACATACACATACACATATATATATTATATATACATACATACATACATACATACACATACATACATACATACACATACATATACATATATATACACATACATATACATACATGCATATATATATATATATATATATATATATATATGGCATTCAGCTTTACTGTATATACAGAAGCCTGATAATGGCAGATGAGATTCTTCTGAAACGTTGCTACAACTTTGAAAGAACAACTACAATGACGTGGGAAAATACCTAAACAAAGCTGAATGCCATACATGTAAGTACCCGCGAAAACTTAAGAAAACACACACACACACACACACACACACACATATATATATATAGTGTGTGTGTGTGTTTTCTTAAGTTTTTGCGGGTACTTACATGTATGGCATTCAGCTTAGTTCGGGTATTTTCCCACGTCATAGTAATTGTGCTTTTAAAGTTGTAGCAACGTTTCAGCAGAATCTCATCTGCCATCATCAGGCTTCTACAGAAGCCTGAGGATGGCAGATGAGATTCTGCTGAAACGTTGCTACAACTTTAAAAGCACAACTACTATGACATGGGAAAATACCCGAACTAAGCTGAATGCCATACATACATACATACATACATACATACATACATACATATGTTTTCTAAGGTTCTCGCAGGTATTCTCACTCTGAGAAGCACAGAGCTGAAGACCAAGCCTGAAGATGATGAATGAGACTTCATCGAAACGTTGCCTAGATACTTCCAATCTTACGCAGGAAAAAGCCCGAATAACCAAATATATATAGAGAGAGATTGAAAAAAGACCAGAAAGCATGAACAGAAGAGATGATTCCACCAGGCTGTCAATCATTTGGAAGCCTGCACTCACAAACAAAAAAATCTCCACACCACAAGCCAGGCAAACACCTGGGTACAAACAGATCCCCCCTGATACCTCCAGCTCAAACACACCCCAACCAGGCACCCAGATGAAACCCAGCTTCCTAACTAATGATAGCCATCCATTTACCCGAAGCCAAGCTGCACTAAAGGCCTCCAATAAAGTAACACAATGTTGCCAGCCAATCAAGATACAAAAAGAGCCAAAAAAACAGACAGAAGATATTAGAAGCAGAACACAGCAAACTCCAAGACCAATAAACACAGACCAAGACTCTCAACCAATCAGGAGGAAAAAAAAAAAACCATTCTGACACAGCAATAGGCTGCCCCAAATTTAAATCTGAAACCACTGTAAAAGTCTAATTCACAGATGAACACTATACAGAAGCCTGATGATGGCAGATGAGATTCTGCTGAAACGTTGCTACAACTTTAAAAGCACCACTACTATGACGTGGGAAAATACCCGAAGAAAGCTGAATGCCAGACATGTAAGTACCCGCAAAAACTTAAGAATATATATATATATATATATATATATATATATATATATATATATATATATATATATATATATATATATATATATTTGTTTTCTGAGGTTCTCGTGGGTATTTGTATGTGGATCTTTGGTTATTCAGGTTTTCTCCCGAGTAAGATTGGAAGTATCTAGGCAACATTTCGATGAAACATTCATCATCTTCAGGCTTGGTCTTCAGCTCTGTGCTTCTCAGAGTGATGTGAGCTTGCAGCTGCTTCTTCCTTTTAACTGCTAGTGGGGGTGTGATTTGATTGGGTGGGGCATTGGCTTTGTTCTGATTGGGTGGGGGGGTGTTCTCATTGGTTGGGGGTTTGGCTGTGTCCTCATTGGTTGGGGGGGTTGGTCGTGTTCTGATTGGCTGGAGGTGTGTTCTGTTCAGGTGGGGGCTTGGTTGTGCTCAGGTTAGTCTTAGTTGCTGGGCGATTCGAGCTGGTGAGCTGTGATCCTGCTGTTTGGCTTCGAGTTCGTGGTCGTGCTGCATCTTCATGGTGGGGTCAGTTCGCTTCATGTATGGCTCAGAGGGGTTAGAAGTGGGTAGTGATGCAGCTGCAGTGCGGCTTCTGGTCCGTGGCCGTGTCTCATCTTCTGTATGGGTGTGAGTCTGCTTTCTACGTGGAAGTGTGGTGGTGATCACAGCTCACCAGCTCAAATCCCCCAGCAACTAAGACTAACCTGAGCACAACCAAAAACCTGATGATGACAATACAGAAGCCTGATGATGGCAGATGAGATTCTGCCGAAACGTTGCTACAACTTTAAAAGCACAACTATAATGATGTGGAAAAATACCCGAACAAAGCTGAATACCATACATGTAAGTACCCACGAAAACTTAAGAAGATAGATAGATAGATAGATAGATAGATAGATAGATAGATAGATAGATAGATAGGAAAGATATCCAGTTCAGGATCCAACTACAGCATGCATGACTGATATTACCTAACATCTTTTCAAATACCTTAAGCAGAAGTCAATTTCAGTCAACTTCTAGATCTAATTTAAAGTGACAGATTTGAAGGATCAGAATTGTGGAAGACTGACATAGTCCAAGAAATAATCTTTGCTGATTCCAAGTTTTTAGTTAGATACTAGTTCTTTTTAAAGTGTGATGACCAGCAAATGACCCTTAAGCACACCTACTCTGTTAACCCTCTGATGTATTTTTCCTATAAAGCTGAGGTCAGTTCAGGCCAGAAAAAAGAGATAAACTTGATGAGTATCATTTAGTTTCCAGATAAACTTGCAGCTAAGATTGTTAGTTCAAACCTGCCTGTAGTATATCAATGGTTCCTGGATGATGGATTAGGTCTCCAAACTAGGTAGTTTCTGGAATGCCTGAATAATAACTAACATGTAAAGTTAAACCAAGAGGCATCTGTGAATTTACTCTGAATTCTCAAAATACCTCTCTCAAAATATTCACCCCAAAATGCCAAACCCCAAAACAAACAAACAAAAGAACTTGGCACCCCTTGCTCTAAAAATATTGAAAAATAGGTAATTTCAGGGGGAAAATTGCTTTTCCCCATTTTTCTTCTTTTGGATGCCATTGAAAGCATCATTCTGTTTCTGATATTTAAAAGCAAAGATGCTGGACTGAAGAGATGGGAATTTTTTAAATGTATTTCAGGTAGATGCGTCAACAGATCTCAAATGTTCAGTTTTAGACATTAGCCCATCTCCTAACAGTTCAGGACAAGAAGGTGAACACAGTTGTAAAGGCAAACAATCCTATTAGTCATTTCAAGAACCACAGTTGCACAACAGACATTAATAATTAATAGTGATGATAGTATGATGTAATATATAGTATGCAGTAGTAGCAATATGACAACCTGGAAGGACAGATTAATGATCAATAACTCTGACCACAGTTTACAGTAGTGTCAGGTCACTGGGCCAGTCCTGCCTTTGGCACAAAGCCAACTGGGTGGCCTTGGACCAGTCATATCTTCTCCATTCTAGGAAACACCACTTTTGAAATCTTGCAAACCACTTCTAAAATCTTGCCAAGAAAACTGCCAAAATTGCAGGTCAATTGCCAGGAGGCAACATGTACTCAGACACTCCCCTGCCACCTCCCCACAAAAAATAGTCTTAGAGGATATAGAAAGATTTCACCATATGACCATCCAGTCAGATTATCAGAAACACCTCCATTTGTTAACCGAGCAACTGCAGACTTTACAGGGGTGTTTGCCCATTCTCTATACTAATACAAAGGGAAGAAAACCATGCTTTTTGTAAGCTGTAAAAAGGTGGGAAGAGGAACACTTAGATGTTAATCTAGCAAACAACTATCCATGAAGATACACATAACATGGGAAGATGCCCCAAAAGTTGGAAACAGAATGGCCATGAGGCATACAATAAAACAACACATTGTGGAATAAGCATGCACAAAGTGCCAGCCATTTCTCTTCCAGGACACTCCTTTCCACCCCCTTCCCATTTTATCTCCTTCTCATATCATGAGGCCGCATGAAGTCTTTGGCACACTTTAGATCGGGGTGTCAAACTCAATTTCATTGAGGGCCACATCAGGGTTGCGTTTGAACTCGGGTGGGGTGAGGGCGGGCAGCTTGACATCACTTGTATTGGGGGTGCTTGGGTGGCCTGAGCTCTGCCAGTGAAAATGAGCTCCCAAGCTCCGTTTCCAGAGGGGACAGCCTTCTGCCACACTCTGTCAGCAAAAACGGAGCTCAGGTGAGCTGCGCACGGCTCTCGCGAGCTCCATTTTCATTGGCAAAGGCACTGCGGGCCAGTCCTTCGCTGTTTTCATGGTGGGCCCATGGGCCAGATCTAAGCATCTTGAGTTTGACACCCCTGCTCTAGATGACTCTACATCTATAAACTTGAGGAGTATAACTGAAATGATCATCATCTTCTTTTGTGAGTGAATATACAAAAATGCAGTCTTTGTTACCTAAATTCAGTACAGATGTATGATAGGTAGGTAGGTAGGTAGGTAAGTAGATAGATAGATAGATAGATAGATAGATAGATAGATAGATAGATAGATAGATACATAGAGATTCACATGCACAGTGATAATACAATAATATGCTATATATATATAGGACTAATATACCGGATAACCACAGCACAAAGTTTTTGGAGAGTACCATAACTATGATCTAAGTGGACCTGTATCCTGATAGCAAGCCAAAATTTAGCAGTGAAGTGGGAGAAGATTCCTGTGTTCGGGAAAAAAAAAAGATTTTCAGGGTCATGATGGTTGACCTATGCTTATCCCAAGCATGTTTTTGTCAGTTAGTGATGACTGATCTACTACCTTCACTGGAAGTTAATTTCAAGCTTCCACTATAATAATACTCTCTAACATTACTTTTGAACTTCCCTCCACAGGTTATGCCCCTGTGTTCTGAATTTTTTGCTTAATTAAAAAAAAAAAAATCAGGAGATGAAAGTCAAAGCGTCTATATATATTTCAGAAATGTTTTGCTTTCTCTATCTCCTATATCTACATAAATATTGTTACCTATGAAACAAATGATTGATTGCATCTCTTCCCCTAATAAATTATCAGTTAAAATTCCTTCTGATGCACAACAAACCAGATCTCTTTCAAAGCAATTAATTCCCATTAGAATTTGGTGCTTTATTTCAGCGAAGCTCCTGGGTTTAATTTCTTTCAGTTAAATCCAATCATGAAGGCAAGTATGATTTATTAGATCATATAAATCCGAAGACTATAAGCTGCAATGTAGTCAAACCACTGGCCCATCTAGCTGAATACTTGCACTCACTCCAGGATTTCAGAGGGGGACTTTTCCCAGCCCTATCTGGAAGGCCAACAACAACAAAGGATTAAACCTGAGAAACGTGCATGTATCTTTGCCATGGACTAAGCTGCACCCAAACATCCATCATTTGAGTCTCTGATACAAGAGTCATGAGCATGGTTACTGCTATGCTCCTGAAATACAATAGAGCATCAAAGGTTTAGGTTTATTGACACATTACTGTATACCAGAAGTCAAGATTTTTATTTTACTTTGTCTATAGCACTGTTCAGCACAAAACAGTCTAACAGCAACAGTTCTGACTTTTACTGTAAAAGGAGTGAAATTAAACAGGTGATTACACTTGATTTCATTCTTCCCCTCACTTTGATTGTTCTGAATAATAACAACATGCTACTTGTAAGCAGCTAAGTAAAAAAATTGCCTGATATAAAGCCCAAAAGTCAATCAATGGATCTGAGTGTGTCACTCTTCATGAATACTTCAAATTAAGGCAAGCAAACAAACAGCACAAAAGACCCACAGTGTCAGACAAAAATCCAAATTCACCAGTTCTATTTTTATTGACTTTAGGAACTCCCTTTTCAAGAATGGAACACAGAAGGTAGCACGATTCTGGTGGTAGCCACACATACGAGGAAGTTCCTCAGTTCCAAATCTAAATACAGTTAAATAGACTTTGCTCTATTGGGAAAGGTTAAGTAAGAATTGCTGTTGAAAAATTGAGCAATCAATCAAGACATAAATGGGCAATCTCTTTGTTATGACAACACATCTTTGTCTCAATACTGCAGAATTCAACAATCATGATGTGCTGAAGATAAGCACTGCATGCAAACAAAATACAAAATGGGAAGATATAGTAAATTCAATCCTTACAGCCTGCCTTTGTCAATAAAATGTTTGATTTGAACAGTGGAGCAGAGAGAGGTATAGCTCCAATTCACATGTTAACGTTTAGAATACAGTATGTTCCTTCTTTCTGCAATACAACAAGGGATGAAATAATTATACGACCTTCATAGGTGGTACTCTGAGGAATCTCTTGAAGAAAATGCAATGCAGTAAATGTCTGTAATCACTATAGATAATCCTCAACTTATAATTGATTGCTTAGCGGCTGTTTGAAGTTACGATGAGCCTGAAAAAGCTCCTTATAACCAGTATTCAAATTTCTGATATGAGTCTTCCCTTATCTGGTTGCATGATTGCATTTTTGGTGCACAGAAGATGGCCCACATTTATGGCCATTTGCAGTGTCCTGAGGTCACATGATCACAATTTTTGGCATTCTTGTCAGAAACCAGCATTTATTTCAAGTTTTCATTTTTTTAAAAAAAATGGTTCGCTTAATGGCATTCACTTAAGTACCGCTGCAAAAACTAATTGTAAAATTAATCAGAGTCACATGGTGACTCGCCTTACAACTGTCACAACATAGAACCAGACTTGCAGGCTCAATTGCGGTCATCTGTCAAGGACAACCTGGGTCATTCCATGCACAATCAGCTCACTGGAAACAGAATGGAGGATGAGGAAGTTTCTTTCTGAGCTCCCCACAATCATCCATGTTGGTCACCAGTGAAAGTACCTCTGAGAAGCAAATGTTCCAGCCTCATTGCAAAATGTGTGTCTGAGGCAGAAAGTATGTCTCCTCTGCAAGTTGACCTAGTCAGGATATTGTACCTGGAATGTTGAAAAGTGACTCAGAAGACTATGAACTTTTTCCTCCCATTTCCCATGTTCAACAACAGGAAATTTCCAGAAAAGATTGAGCAAAAACAAAGAAGAAGGGAACACAATGCTATAGACCCATGTTGAAAGATGTTGACTAGTTGACTAGAAGCATTTGAAATGTGGATTTACAGATGGCTGTTACGTATAAGCTGGGGTGACAAAATCAGAAATAAGGAGTGATAAGCCACCTGGGAAAGCCAAGGGAAATCATCAAAACCATTAAAAAGCAAAAGTTAGATTATTTCAGACATGTAATGTGACACCCGGAAAAATAAGGCATACTTCACTCAATCCTCCAGGGAAAGATTGAAGGCAAACGAGGTCCAGGCAGAAGAAGAACATCATGGCTTCAAAATCTAAGGAACTGGTTTGGACAAAACTCAGCAGCACTTTTTCATTCAGCTGTTGATAAAAATAGGATCACCAACATGATTGCCAAAATCTGGTGACAGATATGGCACAACAAGAAGAAGAAGACTAGTCATAATATATAAGACAGTTCTTAACATATTTTAAAGAACTATTTTTTTTTAAGAAATGAATTGGACTTTTATAAGTTTCAATTAGTTTTTAATTAATTTCTTTTTTTTAAAAAGAGCACAAAGACACAATGTAAAAGTAAAAAGATCAAGGAAAGTAAAACTACCATCTTTTCTTCAATGTATTAGCACAACATGTGAAAGCAATAAGGTGAACTGCGTTCAAATTCGTAACATTCATTCATAGCAGCTTCTCTGCTCTGTTCTATAACAATACAGTAGCAGTGCTTTTTCTAACTATTACTGTGGTATGGCAGGACGTGTCATGAAAGAAGAAGAAAAAATCCTGAATATAAGGTGTGGGAATCCAACTATAATGAGAGGGAGGAAGCATGGAAGTCTTCAAACAGAGGTCAGTTCTTAATCATTTTGCATATCAAGGTGAGAGTAGAGCTTTTACTCTGTATGATTTGGCTTTTGAAGAGCTGTGGGAAAAATGCTTGAGCAGATTGCTAAGTAGTGCACTCCTTTTGACAAAATTATTATATACACCAACCCACTTAAGACTTCCTTAACATTTCACAAGATGCTTTTAATGCTCCCTGCCCAGCAAAGATGTCAAGCTTCTTATAAATTCTATCTTATAACTCTTGTTGTTGTATTTCCCCGAAGCAGAGAAAAAGTTCACCATTTTCTGTACTGAATAAATGATGCCGTAGCCAGTATCTTTGTATTTCAATATATATGGTACCTCGCAGGAACATTCAATTGTAAATAAAAGTTGGTCCTGTTATTACATAAAAGCTCTGTATACTGTCTGGAAACGTGCACATACTTCCACCCCAAAATCAGCCAATTAATAAACATTTCACATTCTTTCTTTCATCAAAAGTAGTGAACAATCCTGTTGGTGTTATTTTATTATGACAGCAACCACTACAAGAGGGTAAGGCTTGAAAAAATTATTGGCCTATTTTTGGCCTATAACAGGTACCATACCTATTGAAAGAAAGCCTTTGGGATGGTTAGAACTTAATGTTATTACAGATCATTTATAATTTTACAAGATTTGTTTTATTAGTCTCTGTCAATCCTTGAGGCAGGGATTTATAACTAAATTTTTCAAGATAGAAAATAATATCGTTGGGAAAAAAAGGTTGGAAGGCAGAAAATTTAGAGGTGAAAAGAACTTAAGACAGCTTTTCCCAACCTGGAATCTTTTAGCCATGCAACTCCAATTACCATGAGCTGGAACTATGGTTTGTGGTGCTGGGGAGCACATGGGAAGTACAGACTAATGCTGGGGAGAACATCCGGTGTAAAATTCTGGCTTAGATGTCTGCACAACAGAAAATGAAAAAGGAAAGATGGAAATGGCTTTCATAGTAGTATTTCTGAGCTAATGGGAAGGATGACCATGAGTTGATAGTCAGATGAATTTGTCACAGGAAGAATTCTATTTTGTATACACAACACAAATTCTTTTCAAGGATCCCACTGTCCTCTTCAGTTGTTAGCTCTGATAATTAAAGTTTCCTCAAACTTGGCACCTTCCAAATATATACATTATGGCTGTGCCTGCTAAGGAATTCTGGCATATAAAATCTCTCTCTCTCTCTCTCTCTCTCTCTCTCTCTCTCTCTCTCTCTCCCTACTTACCCATCCATCAATCCTAATCTATCACCTACCTATTTACCTACCTACCTATCATCTCTGTAGGAGCTTGAATCCTTCTTATACAGGAATCTGGCTTACATAAAAGTTTGTACATAACTTTTTGAGATAACCATACCTTAACACAAGGATTATCAGAACAAGGCTAGGAAAACACATAAGTTGGGCCAATACCGGGGTTACAGTTTGCTATAATTCGAATTCCATGCACACATTATATACCCTTCTTACTGTCTATTATTCAAATTTGAACATTAATTCCCAGAGATAGACAAATACCTTTTGCTTCTATTTTTTAGCCAGAGTACTAGACTTTTTTTATTGAAACAAACAAAGCAGTCCTTGCAGTTTAATACTAGCATAGTAAGTAGGAGCATTCTTCAAGAACATCTTGGATTTAAAACCCAGCTCAACCATGAATCCTTGGGGATCCTTTTGCAATAAATAAATAAACAACGAGGTGAACCTCAAAGAGGCACCAAAGAAGGAAGGAAAGTAAGTTTGAATTGCCCAAAACATCAATGTTTTACTGAGCCAGCAACTGTATCTTTTGCTCTGGTGCAACAATTTTCTTGCCACAGGAGAACCTGCTTGCTATTGCCCCAATAAAGATTACATCAAAATACCTTGGCAACTTTGCAGGTTCTTTCTTGGCACCAATCCATTTCTTTTCTTCACTTGTGAATAATTTTGTTGCCATTTTTTAACAGTAATGAAGTTACTGCTTCTTAGCCTTAGTAGTTTATTACCCATTAAATATACGGAGCAAACAGTACAGGTAGTCCTCAACTTATGACCAAAACATTGAGTCTCAAACTTATGTTGCTAAGGGAGACATTGGTTAAGTGAGTTTTGCCCCATTTTATGACTTTTCTTGCCACATTTGTTAAGCAAATCACTGCAGTTGTTAAATTAGTAACAAGGTTCCTAAGTGAATCTGGCTTCCCTGTTGACTTCACTTGTCAGAAGGACACAAAACTGAAACTGTCATAAATGTGAGTCAGTTGTCAAGCATCTGGAAGTAAATCATATGACTGTGCGGGTACTGCAATGGTCACAAGTGTGACAAATGATTGTAAGTTACTTTTTTCAATACTATTGTAATGTTGACCATCACTAAGTAAACTGTTGTAAATTGAGGACTACCTATGCTTTTTTTTAACCTATTAAATATATGGGGGGGGGGGGGCGGGAAATACTGGCCTACCTTGTATACATAAGCTCTGTGTGCAGCTTTACTTTGATGTAGATAACAGATAATCAGAGTTGGAAGGGACCTTGTAGGTCATCGAGCCCAAGCGGGAGACCCTACACCATTTCTGACAAGTGGCAGTCCAATCTCTTCTTGAAAGTCTCAACTGATGGCGCTCCCACAATTTCCGAGGGCAACTTCTGTTCCATTGGTTGATTGTTCTCACTGTCAGAAAGTTTTCCCCTATTTCCAGGTTAAATCTCTCCTTGTTCAGTTTCTATCCATTATTCCTTGTCTGGCCTACAGGCTATGTGGACCTCATCATGCTAATTCTGGAACTCAATGAGAAAATAACTCATATCTTCCATTCTTTCTTCTCAGGAAACATCACTAACCCCAACGTACTCCCATTTATCAAACTCACCTTCTCTTCCAGTTACACGTATACTTCTCAACTGTACTGATAATGAAAGTTAAATCCAACCAAGAACCCTGGAACCCTGAGTATAATTTGTCTGAATGCCAAAACATAAAAAAAAAATCAAAACTGAGAAAGAATATGTGAACTAGGACCAGTTAATAAAATACTCAAGGTGATTTTATAGATAGATAAACAAAATATGGCTGGAAATATCTTACAGAAGCAGAGACTGATCACTGGACAGATTATTCCAGACATGAGACTTAATATTCGGTGTCAGTTTTTGTATCAGCACTTGGAATCAGTTCCCCAGGAAAAAATTTTTTAATCCTTTACAGGAGACAAGGCTGTGTGCTTTAATCATATAAGATGAAGAAGGTATTTTAATAATTACAGACCAGCAAATCAGACTGTGGAAAGAACAGAACTCCCAACTGTTGGAAAACAGACAGGAAATAGATATAATTTCTGCCATGTTTTGGTTCTTGCTGCTTTTACTATGAAGAATACATGTTGTGGTGTTTGAAATCTGGATCATCTTAGTTGGTCTAAAGATGGAGCTATTCCCATTTTATATTCTCCTCTGTATATAAAAACAAATATTAAAATTGTCCACCAGGGAATTGGTTTTAGAGAGTCTCTTTTATATGTCACAATATTATCTGACTTTTTTTTTACTATTTAAAAATTTTACTGGCCACCCATGGTCCCAAATTTTGTGACTTCTGGCTTTTCTTCATAAGCTACAATTCCACATATTAGCAACATGTGGCACATCTGTGCTTCATTCTCCAAATCCTTCCTTCTCCCACAGATCTACCTTACTTAAAATAGCAATAGCACTTAGACTTATATACCGCTTCACATTGTTTTACAGCCCCCTCAAAGCGGTTTACAGAGTCAGCATACTGCCTCCAACAATTTGGGTCCTTATTTTATCCACCTCGGAAGGGTGAGTCAACCTGGAGCCTGGTGGGATTCGATCTGCCAAATTGCAGTGGGATAGCTTGCAACTGAGGCTCTCTCTATTTTGTGTATGCATGCATGCATGCATGCATGCATGTATGTATGTATGTATGTATGTATGTATGTAGGTCTAAGTGTGTTCGGGTCTTTTCCTGTGTAAGAATAAGAGTATCTTGGTGATGTTTCGCCGAGGTCCCACTCGCCATCCTCAGGCTGGTGCTTTCAGCTTCTTGCCACTGGCACGAAGCCGAAAGCACCAGCCTGAGAATGGCGAGTGGGACCTCGGCAAAACATCGCCAAGATACTCTTAATCTTACATGGGAAAAGACCCGAACACACCTAGACCTACATACCTGTACCCGTGAAAATCTACAAATATATATATATATATATCATTCAGCTTTGTTCGGGTATTTTCCCACGTCATAGTAGTGGTGTTTTTAAAGTTGTAGCAACGTTTCAGCAGAATCTCATCTGCCATCATCAGGCTTCTGTATAGTGTTAGTCTGTGAGTTAGACTTTTACAGTGGTTTCAGATTTAAATTTGGGGCAGCCTATTGCTGTGCCAGAATGTTTTTTTTCTTCATCCTGATTGGTTGAGAGTCTTGGTCTGTGTTTATTGGTCTTGGAGTTTTCTGTGTTCTGCTTCTAATATCTTCTGTCTGTTTTTTTGGCTCTTTTTGTATCTTGATTGGCTGGCAATATTGTGTTACTTTATTGGAGGCCTTTAGTGCAGCTTGGCTTCGGGTAAATGGATGGCTATCATTAGTTAGGAAGCTGGGTTTCATCTGGGTCTAACTCACAGTCTAACTCACAGTCTAACTTACAGACGAACACTATACAGAAGCCTGATGATGGCAGATGAGATTCTGCTAAAACGTTGCTACAACTTTAAAAGCACCACTACTATGACATGGGAAAATACCCGAACAAAGCTGAATGCCATACATGTAAGTACCTGTGAAAACGTAAGGAAAAAACACACACACACACACACACACACACACACACACACACACACAAGCCTGATGATGGCAGATGAGATTCTGCTGAAACGTTGATACAACTTTAAAAGCACAACTACAATGACGTGGGAAAATACCCGAACAAAGCTGAATGCCATACATGTAAGTACCCGCGAAAACGTAAGAAAATACACACACACACACACACACACAAGCCTGATGATGGCAGATGAGATTCTGCTGAAACATTGATACAACTTCAAAAGCACAACTATAATGACGTGGGAAAATACCCGAACAAAGCTGAATACTATATAGAGATATATAAATAGAGATTAGAGATAGAGATAGAGACATATGACAGGAGCTCTACAATTGGGAGGGGGGAGGAGGCAGGCAACATGCCATATTCTATAGACATGGGGCTGCCATGATGAAGATTTGCTTCCAGGTTCAGCCCCTCTTAAAGTATCCTTCATGTGCTGCAAGGCAAGAGTATAAGAAAAGTCCTAGTTTAGTTAAGCCATGTAGGTGACTCCAAACTGTGCAGGATAGCTAACTCTATAGTTTTTATGCATTTTCAATACCTGCGCAGATTCTTTCAATCGAAGACAGAGAGATATCCACAAGGGCGCTTTGAATGTCTGTTCCTGATTTCTTTTTCACACGTTCTCCAAATACACAGGAAAAATAACGCATGTGAGTTTCACTGAATGCCTTTCCGGCATCTGACTGCTGATTCTCATGTATACAAGTAGGCAAGAGACGGTAACCCTAAAATCTATATTGTACAGTAGAATTACAGAACATTTTTTTAAAAGGGGGCAGATCTCAAAGCAATCTGCCATGAGATTTAACCACATCCATTGACCATTAAGTCATTAAGTGCTCAGTGAATGTGGGATACTATGTCCCTTAAAGGAAGCTTGTGAAAGTAAGATTAATAATTTATCCAAGAATGTATTCATTCTATTAAATCAATTTAGATGACGCCCAACTCACACACAGGTGACTACCATGTTCACAAGAAGCTAAATAGTTGGGTTTAATCTCTATTTCCTTTCCTTCTTAAAGGAGGTAAGGTTGCTTATTTGGTATGTGGGCAGTTGGAGGGAAATGATTAACTTCAGAAAAATGCACACATGATATTTCCAGATGACAATATTCCTAGTTTACGCCTTGTAGGTAAAACAAAAAGTGTCTGAAGCAGCCCTAAGAATGTAATTTTAATTGAATGACAGAAATTTTACCTTTTCAGCTGAAAACACTCATCTTTAAATTTCAATGAACTCCTTGAACAACACATTTTCATAAGCAATTCCAAACTTCAGTTGTCTGATAAATCTGTTAGATGTATATTCTATGCACACATCCTAGATTCCTTTTATAATTATTTCAAACTAAAATACCATGCTGCATCTAAATGCTGAAGTCTAAAAGGTGCATCTCATCTCTTTAAATGCAATACTATTGATACTGGGAGCATACAAAACTCAGGGGAAAATCCCAGTGGGGTGGAGTAGGGCAGGAAAATTAGGAGTGGAGAAACTGAAGTTTTTTCAGGGATTCATCTGAGCGTTTGCATCATTCTAAACCTGTTTATCTCTTCAAGGTTACAGCCACGGAATTTAGAATTACAGTCATTGTTTCTTCTATGGTAACTTTTTATTTCTAACGCTTATCCTAGAAACTAACTACCGTAGATTAAAAAAAAAAAAAAACCAAGAAGCGAAATTAAACAAAAGTTAGCGTTTTTCATGCAGAGCTAGGCTACCTTTACATTTAAAAAAAAAACAAAAACAAAACCACACACACAAGAAGCATTCTTCAGGAAAGCTTTATCCCCAAGAGCCCAAGAAATGAACATTCAAGACTTTCTCCCCAGCCGATGCCTGTTTAAACCTGTTGCTTGGCACGCGACTCTTAAGCACCGCCGAGCGAACGTCCAATAACAACAACAACACAACAAGTCTAGGAGGAAAGCAACAACAAAGACTTTCAGCTCGGTGCGTAATCGCAAGTTTTACAAAAGCGTGCTGGAAAAGGGAGAAAGGCGCCCTTCGTTCTCCCGGCCGATCGTGTGAAACGTGGATTACACGCCGCGCGCGTGCACGTGTCTGCACGCGTATAAAATATGCGTGTGTATGTGTGTGTGTGTGTGAGAGAGAGAGAAATCCAACTGCTAGTACTTACGGCCAAGTCCTGCGTGCGGAGCGGCGAGTAGCCGACGAAGGGGGGGGGAGGGGAGCGTGTAAATAATTTGACTCTTGACAAGCGCGGCCGCTCCTGTTTCTCGGGCGCGGCTACTACTAATCTCGGCGCTTCTCCTCCCCCCCCCCACTTAAGGAACCCAAAAGGAGTCAACCTGGATCCTCTTTAATGGCGAGGTACCTTCCACCCCTCAACAAAGAAGGGGAGCCGGTGGGACTGGCGGAGGGCGGAAATTCAGCCTCGGCAGGCGCCCTTCTAGCTGGCCCTTTGGGATTAAGGGTGAGCCGGGGCGGTCAAGCCCTCGGCCTGGCGAATCGGCCGCCAATCGCGACGCTGCTCCTGCCATCCTCACTCTCCATCACCCCCCCCCCCCCCGCCGTGGCTCGGTGGCGCCTTCCAAAACCGACTGCTTGTAAACAGCCGAGAGGGCAGCTTTGTCGCTCTATCAAAGGAACCCCACGTGGTGAGACGTCCTCCGTCTCCCCAAAAGACAGAGTCACCCCTGAGAAAACTCAGCGGCCCCGCTTCCTTGAACAGCGGCACACATCCCGCCCTTTGGGGGTGAATGGCGGTGAGAGGGTTCGTCAGCCCAAGAGAACGCGCAGCTACTATAGTTACAATTCAGGTCGATGCGCCCGATACCTGGGAAGCTCAACCAGCAACGTGGAACCTGGGCACAGCCGAGCCCAGAAATAGCCCCTTTCCACTTTTCAAGGGGCTTCGTAGCGGGGATCCCCCCCCCTCTTTCTGCCAGGAGCTGAGGAAAGGTTGGAGGAGAATCGCTGAAGGAGGTGTGGAGTGGAGCTGGAGACGTTTGCTGAGGACCAGCGCCTTGCAATAGGTTTTTAGTCCTTAATCCGGTGATTCAGACTTCATGATTGGAGTGGGTGACTCATGAGTCAACTCATACATGGATTCATTTGTGTCCCGGGCAAAAAACAAACAAACAAACAAAAAAAAAAAAACCAAAGGAGGCGAGGCTAAAGTCACCAGCCGATACAAAAATGGAGTAGGAGGGCAAAAAGGGAATATTTATCCTTTTAAGACAAATGAAAAATGTGGTAGCTGGGAAAGCAGAGGTTGGCTTGGGGATCACTGGCTTACAGTTTTCAAGAGAATAATTGTTACTTGCTGGGTGGAGATTTATTTGTTTATTTAAAAGCCACTCAACTTGGTGCTAACAACAATTTAAAATAACAATGACATTAATAACATAACAAAAACCAATGTAATGCCATGTCTCCATAGATTAACTCAGACCCCTACCAAAACATGACCAGTCATGCTGACCAAAGTCCTGGCCTAAAAAACAGGCATTTAGTGACCATTCAAAGTTACAACCAGCTAACCAGTCAGGTGTCAGTGGCATTTCTGCCGAGCATTCAATGCCTCTTGGTCTAACTACAGGTACTCCTTGACTTACAACCACAATTGAGCCTGAAATTTCTTTTGCTCAGGAAGGCATTTGTTAAGTGAGTTTCTCCTCCCCCTCCCAATTTTATGACCTTTCTTGCCACCGTTGTTAAGTGAATCATTGCAGTTGTTAAGATAGTAACAAGGCTGCTCAGTGAATTTGGTTTCTCCATTGACTTTGCATGTCAGAAGGTCGCAAAAGGGGATCCCATGACCCTGGGATACCGCAACCGTCATAACTATGAGTCAGTTGCCGGGGGCTGAATTTTGATCATATCACATGGTGATGCTGCAATAGTCGTAAGTGTGAAAAACAAACTGTTGTAAGTTGAGGACTGCCTGTAAAGTTTGCATTCTGCATCGCTGCCAACTCATCAAAAGAACACATTCCATTCTATCTCCATCTTGTTACCACCTCTGTAAACAGAGGGGAACAAAACAAAATTCTTGGGTGCTAGGTTACATCTTTCTCACCCAAGGGTGATCCCATGACAGCCAGCAATCATCCCTCAACATTAACCCAAACCAGTCCAAATCAACAGTTCCAAGGCTGGAGCTTCTCCTCACCAGTTTTCCGAGAGATGGTGATACATCACTCCAGAGCCACATAATGGTGGAATACGTAGGACAGATACCAGCCCTTATAAATCCCTCAGTTCCACGAATCAAATGAAATGGACAACATAAATCGGTCACCAACCAGCAGAACTGGTGACCCAACTGCCAAGTTGACCTGCTCTAATATGTGCATTGTACTCTACCCTATTCAAAATTCATTGCTCTGGGCATTTGCTTCACATGTCCCATGTATAGGTCCCATCAATCAAAGTGTGTAATCGATACACAACAAGATTGTGAAAAATCACATGCTTCAGTTATACTAAACCTTGGGAAAGAAAAGTAGTCCACATTCTGTATTTAGAACTGCTGTGGATTAGGTTTTAGAATGGAGTCCATTTTTTTCCCTTCAGCTCCAAATTTCTTCAGCTGTGTGCCAGCGATGTCAACAAATGTTGGAAGGTGTCATTACCAGAAGTGTTCTGTAGAAGCCATTATGAAAATACCCTCATTTCCTCTCAGAAGTCAGCCCTGAAGCTTAATCAGAAAAAATTGGAATTATTTTAATTCTTCTGCTGAGGAAATAGCATTTACACAATGACACCAGTTTTCCTTGAGTGTATGCACACATTACACAGGAATCACACTTGACATTCTTTGCTTATTACACACTGTAATAAAGATCAACAATAAGGCATTTATATGAAATTGAAAAAGATTGCTTGGTTTGGAGTCCTTGGTACAGTCTGAGCTTAGTTGTTTGCCTGCATGTGTTTCAATTACCCAACTGGGTAATTATTATCAGTGCAACTGAGTGGAGCTTGCTCTCTGTTTCTACACAGTAACCTTGCTTTGACTCTTCTGTGGAGAAAATCGATGGGATGTTGTAAGATGAGAAAATGGAAAATGAGGGGAGGAATGATAGAAATATGTAAAAACATAGATGCACTAGAGCAGGGCTGTCAAACTCGCAATCCGCAGGCCTGATGCGTCATGTGCTGGCCATGCCCATGCCCGGTTTAGCAAAGGAGAAAAAAAGTTCATGATATGTCACGGGATGATGCTGTGATGACGCGAGTTTGACACCCCTGGCTTAGAGAAAGTGGCTAGATAATTTTTTTTCTTGCTCTGGCAAAGTAGAATTCAGGAGTATTGAATATTGCAACTAAATGGAAAAATAGGTAAAAACTTGATGCGTACATTGATTTAAATTATGGCTTCTTTAACCATGATTTACTCAGTGTATCACAGTTGGCAGGATTCGCATGCGATACGCCATAAATATTAGTCACGTAATATTTTAAGTTGAGGATAGATTATGGCAAGGGTCCATACTCCCAGGCCCTGTCCCACTATTGGGCCGTGAGCTCTTTGCAACTGGGCCGTGAAAACAGCAGGTGAGCGCTGGGTGCATCCCCACTTGTGTGAGCAGCGGCCAAGCATGTGCACATGCATTCCATTTGTTTGAATGCCGGGCACACATCCCCGCCACTCGCACAAACGGAACTGCAGATGTGCTTGTCAGTCACTTGTGTGGAACCATCCCCTCTTTCAACCCCACTGGAAAGATTGGGGAACTCTGGATTTTGGCTTTGTGTAATGTTTGAATCCAGCTGTTAGGAAGTACTTCTTCACATAACAATTAATTGTTAGTGGTAGAAAAAATATATATACAATAATATATTTATTGTAAGACATAATATAATTATTGCGACATGTTTATTTTCCTGGAAGCTAATTTAAGAGAAATCTTGACTTGTCATTGTCATCAGCCATTCAGTCAGGTCCAACCTTCAGCCACTTTATGGGTCAGCACCAGTGGTGGGATTCAAATATTTTTACTACCAGTTCTATGTGCGTGGCTTGGTGGGCATGGCAAGGAATGGTACTGTAAAACCTCCAGTCAGAGGTGGTATTTGCCAGTTCTCCAAACTACTCGAAATTTCTGCTACTGCTTCTCCAGAACTGGTCAGAACCTGCTGAATACCACCTCTGGTCAGCACTTTCCATGTCCCTCTGTCTCACCCCACTTCCTTCAGATCCATCATGGTCATTTTGGTGTCATCCTTTATAGTGTCCACCCATTGGATACTAGGGCTGCCCCTTCTCCTTTTTCCACTAATCACTCCCAGCATGACTGACTTTTCAAAGTGAGTCCATGACCAAAACATGGTAGCCTTTGTTTGATAATCTTGCCTCTGAAAGATATTTTTGTTTTCTTGATGTTAAGGTGCAGACCAAATTTGTCACTTTCATCTTTGACTCTTAGGATTAGCCACCCCAAATCTTTGTTGCGTTCGGCGAGCAAAATTATATCATCCATATATTGGAGGTTTGTGATAGTCCTACTTAATCTCAATGGAAGATTCCTCCAAAGAATGCATTTCTCTTAACTATGTCAAGGGTCTTCAAACTTGGCAAGTTTAAGACTTGTGGATTTAAACTTGAACTAACAGGACTGGAGGAGGAATTCTGGGAATTGAAGTCCACAAGTCTTAAAGCTGTCAAGTTTGAAGACCTCTGATTTATGTGAACGTGTTGAATATATAGGTGACAGGATGCAACCTTGCAGAGTGCCTTTTCCAATTCTGTGTCTCCATATTTCATTCTTACAGTGGCTGCTTGAATGAGCTAGATGTGGTGTGGTGATATTCCCAGTTCTTTGAGGCAGTTCCAGAGCTTGTCACGGTCAACACAGTCAAAAGCATTTGTGTATAAAATGAATCACATATGTAAAGGTTTTTTGGGTACTCCTTTGCTTTTTCCATCATCAGCATAGATTGGCAATATGATCACATGCATTCATCTTCCTTTACGAAATCCTGCTCTCTATTGGCAATTGGATTCAAATGTTGCTGGATGATTTTCAAGAGAATGTTACTCATGTGTGTATCAAAGCTATAGTTCAATGGTTGGAACAGGCTTTTGTATCACCTTTCTTTGCTATTGGGATAAATATTGACCTTTTCCATTCTTTTGGCCACTGACCAGACCTCCATACATTTTGGCATAGCGCTGTTGGTGTTTTTGTTGGCAGCAGTCACAGCAACTGTGCTGGATTTTCATCAATTCCAGGAGCTTGCATTTAGGGAGCTGGTTTGAGTGCCCACATTCCTTCTCCAGGATATCTGGTAGTTGCTTTTTTTCTTACAACTCGGCCTTGTTTTACTGTTTGTGTAAAGTTATACTGCATATTCCCGCCACTTTTCTTTGATTGCTTGTTAGTCATGCAATTCTTGCCCCTGACATCCTCTGGCCATAGCCTTTCTTGCTGTAAAGCAGGGGTGTCAAACTCGAGGACCGTTGGCCAGATCCGGCCCATGGGGTACTTAGATCTGGCCCACAGGACTGCCCTGGAAACAGCAAAGGACCGGCCTTTGGTGCCAGAAAAAGTGGAGCTTGGGAGGGCCAATTGCGGCCCTCCCAAACTCTGTTTTCACTGGGTTGCAGGAGACTATCCCAGCCAAAATTGGAGCTTGGGAGCCTGTTTTCACTGGCAGAGTGCTCAGACCACCACAGGCACCCCCTCTCGACATGAGTGACATCAAGCTGGCCACACCCACCAAGCCCCCTGAGGTCAGACGACTCTGATGCAGCCCTCAATAAAATAAAATCGACTTTTGACACCCCTGCTGTAAAAGGGGTTTCTGACCTTCTTATAATCTTGACTATTGGTCTCATCCCTTAATCATAGAGTGTACTATCAGGGCTAAATAATTGTTTAAGGTTACAATTGTTTATCAGGGAGTAAGCCCGATTAAAGTGCTAGTAAGAAAAACTTCCCTTTGCCTGGAGGATATGCTAGTTTTTTAACTATAATCCCTGATCAACTGCTAGAGCTAATACTTAAACAGTAAGAACAGTGGAAGCCCTCATGACTTTTAAATGCTCTAACCTGTTTCAGCCATAAGTGAATGACTCAGAAGTTAGAAATCTGGGGAATTTAGCCTCCATACATTTAGTAAATGCATATCAGTGGAAGAATATGTAGAAGGCATCTATAAATATAAAATAATTCAAAGAACAAAACAGAGCCGAATAATTCTTCTACTATTTTTTCTGTGAGTATAGTGTAGGGAATGAAATTACACCCAATTAGCTTCTGATATATTATGCTGAACACCATTTCCTTTCTGAAGTGTTATTTTTTATTCTTTAAATATTATGCAGCTGATTGGTATCTAGAATTAGAAAATAATCTTCAGGTGCTTTAGGATAATTATTTTTATGTGGTTACACTGAAAACACAAGCAAACTCTTTTTGAGAATTTCATTGTGAACCCTGTTTTTAGTTACGTCCACATTTGGTTGAGAGATTTTTTCCATGCTAAAAAGGAATCCACAAAATTTAACAGGTTCCATTTAATAAGATATACTACAGTATGCCAAATCTTCAACATCCATTTAGTCTCATGAATTAGAACCAGATTTAAGTGCAACTCACTGGTTCTCCCGACATACTAAATTAGGCTAAAATGATGCATTGTTTGGCAGCTTAGCCACTATTGTAGTATGCTGTGTGAATCCGGTCATTACAACAAGAGACAACAGGCCTTATTTAGACCAGAGGTGTCAAACTCAATCGCATCACAGTATGGAACATGACCTGCTACCTGGATTTGTGAGGAAGGATGTAGGCCAGTAGTGGGATTCACATTTTTTTACTACTGGTTCTGTGGGCGTGGCTTGGTGGGCGTGGCAGGGGAAGGAGACTGTAAAATCTCCAGTAAGAGGTGGTATTTGACGGTTCTCTGAACTACTCAAAATTTTCGCTACTGGTTCTCCAAAACTTGTCAGAACCTGCTGAATACCATATCTGGTATAGGCATTCATTGTCATATTTGAAATATAGGTGCTGTCAGGATGGGATGTTTTACAGGGCTGGCAACCTTGAGTGATAGTTCGGAGTGAGACACTGCGAGGGAGCGGAGCGACCGAGGGGGGGATGGTGTGGAAGGGGGGTGTCCCCCCTTCCACGGTAGGGAGCTTTGACAATTTTACATTTTAAATGGTGCAATCTGATGCATACTTTAGTCATGATTTGGACATATACATACATACATACATGCAAGCAGCACCAATGTACTTGAACTGGATTTGTAAGATATTAATAATGCAGTTCACTGACCATGAATAATTGAAGTTCCTGACTTGTAACTGCAGTATTCTACCTCAACTGACTTTATTAGCTTAGTGATGTACTATAGACCACTATAGGATGAATTCAATGTGCAACAAAAAGACAAAAAACCCGAAACAACTACAGAGATAATGCAAATACATCAATGGGTATCAAATACCATACTACATGCCAATATCAAATGCTATAGTCTCAGTCTTTAATTATATACTAACTTGTTGACTGAAATAGGGGTTCATAATTTCAGACATGTATAAACTAAACATTTAATCGAATAATGAGTGCTTCATATAAATATACATATTGTTAACTGTAAAACTCATCTACTGTATTCTGAAGCTTGGCCCTAGCTTTCATCATAGAAGCTATAGAACCAAAACAAAGCCCTGGTAGAGACTAAAAAATACAGCAAGTGCTGTATCTTACACAGTGCTGTATCTTACACTGTGTAAGATACCTTGTATCTTACACAGTGTAAACCCCAGGGTGGTGCTCGTAAAATTACTTTTTTTAAAGAGCCATTATAGCAACTTTATTTGGCTGAAGAATTAAGCAGATGTTTAATTAATTACCATTTGGAGGAGACTGCTTCCAATATTAGAAAAAGGGAAACCCTAACCTTGTTTTTAAAGTATTTTCAAAAATGCCATCTTGAAAACTCACCTGCTACCAAGGCCCAGAGTAAACCGGAGGGGGAGAGGGGGAAGGTTACTAAACCAAATCCAAGTTATTAAAGGAACCCAACTGCACTCTCAATGCTGGAGTGTCATGCGATCGCTTGGAAATACATAACCTTTCATCCTGGTTGATCCCATTGTCCTAACAGAACATTGTCCTAATGCTTTTAGCATGTGGGTGTATGAGCAAACTTCCACCACCACCACCACCCCTTTACACGCCTTATGCTCTCTTTTAGCTGATCCAAAAGAGTCTTCCCAAACCAGCAAGGCGAGAAGCGCGCCAGGCTGATCTATAAAGGGGCTGGGCAGCTTTGTGCAAAATAGAAAGTTGGAGGACTGACAGGATGTGATCCTCTGGAACAAATGTCTTTCAGAGAGAGAGAGACGCCCCAGCTTCTAGTTACATCTCTGGCAGCGGACAATTCTCAGCTTTGCTTACCAGGGTTATTCCGAGGCTGTTGCCTGCAAAAGAGGCTTTGCCAGCCCCCTCGTGTCCTTCTTTGAAAAGGGCAGCTGGCTTGTCCCGGAGGACATTGCAGAGAGGCAGAGCGCGGGGCAAAGTGGCTGCGAGCGCCCCGGGCGGGAAGAAGCCTCTTGCTCTTCGAGCGAATTTGCTAATCGGCATCATGCACAGTTACAGGACGCCGAGGCAGAACGAGGATTAAGGCGGGAAAAGAGGCGTGGTGGGGTGGCTGGGCAGGGCGGGGCGGCGCTGGGAGCTCATCCTTCTCCTAAGGGGAATATTCGGAATATCAATTCTCAGCTTTGCTTACCAGGGTTATTCCGAGGCTGTTGCCTGCAAAAGAGGCTTTGCCAGCCCCCTCGTGTCCTTCTTTGAAAAGGGCAGCTGGCTTGTCCCGGAGGACATTGCAGAGAGGGAGAGCGTGGGGCAAAGTGGCTGTGAGCGCCCCGGGCGGGAAGAAGCCTCTTGCTCTTCAAGCGAATTTGCTAATCGGCATCATGCACAGTTACAGGACGCCAATGTTCCCCCTAATTTTTCATGTGTCTGAGCATACACACAAACTCCCTGGGAATTCCTTGGACCACTGTGAGCAACATCAGACATGCAAACTGTCGCACCACAGCAGTATCACACCTGTCTAAAACCTTAGATATTACATGGCTTATTAAAAGAATCAAATTACAACAGCTATTTCCTATTTAGCTAAATCCTAACTTTTTTCCATCAAATACCTGAAATTTCTGCTATAACCTAGGGAGGTTAATAAAGTACCTTTCAGTTAAAACTCATCTCAAAGCTCTTAGAAGAAAAATGAAGTACATGTGTATTAATAATATGTTGAAAACAGTATAGGAACCTAAGCACTTATCAGTGCAAATAGCTAACAATAGTTCTTTGCAAAACTAATGTTTACTCTTTGGAAATTAAATTACCAAGAATTTAGGGCAGTTATCTAAGAATTTAGGGCAGTTATCTATCTGTACAACTTTAAATTGATTTAAATCTCAAGTTCAGCACAAATGTTTTGTGGGTAACAGCTTCTCTCTCCTTTAATCATGACTTTGGACAGAGGCGGTTATTTCTCTGAATTTCCTTTTATTTGATTTCTCCAAACAAAAGAAAGTCTAAGACCAGCATTTCATACTCTGAAAGATAGCTGCCTATACATATTCTCTTATCTGAAAAATTTCGTGGAAACCAAAAATTTCAGGAGTCTTCATAAAGCAAATGCCTCTGCTGAATGTTTTTTGTAATTTATGGCAGCATAAATGGCTTCAAGTTAACCATCTGATAACAGATAAAGGGAAGCAGCCCCCGGTATATTAAAGGAGGCTAATTCATACAGATTGGGTTAGAATTCATGTCAAAACATGCGAAAAAAGTCATTGAAAAAAAGATAAAGAAAACAACCTCCATGTCCGGTCTGGAAAGTCTGGTTTTAAAGCCAGTTTTTATCGAGTATTGTAAAATAAAAAGTTTGAAGACATGAAACCGTAAGTGAAGCAAAATTGGTGTTTTCCTATCTAGATGAAAGCACAGACTCACACACCCAAACTAATTGCCCCGCAAGGGCGGGAATTAAAACCGAATTTCCTCTGAGGCCAATGTTTTTCCACACTTCACTTCACTTTCGTGTCTCGAGTTAAGGAGGAATATTCGGATCAACCAAAGTCCGGCACCGCGCAACAGCACCTACTTTCTCCGGGGTCCTTTACTAGCCAAGCAGGCACTTCTGAAGAATAGCTCCCAGCCCCTTTGTCTCCCCAGAGTCTGAATACCAGCGTGCGCTAGGTTTCTCTCCTCAGGCGCTCCTCCCCTGGCGGCGGTAAGAAAGCAGCCACGGGCTCGCAGGCGCTTCGGCCTCGCTGCCTGCTTCCCAGCCTCCTTCCAACGCCTGCAAACCAGATGCAGCTTTCTCGTCTTCCTCTCAAGCGGGTACCTCTTGGCAACTGCTGCACGTTACCGGGAGAGGAGGAACTGGGCTCCAAACGGGTCGTTAAGTCTCTGCTGCTTCGGATGGCGAGAACTGAGCGCAGCAGGGCTAGAAAAATTCCCCGGGATGGCTTCGGCTGCAGAAACGAGAGTGCTGCCCGATAACATACATGCAATTAATAGTTTCGTGTGGCGGAAGGAAAATTTTTGAAATACCATTTACACAGAAGGAAAATGTTTCGTATTGTATATGACTTGTTCCATATTGGATTTGTGCGACTGTTGCCTTGACAGCTGCTTTGGATCTGGCAAGTCAGTTTTTACTCAGCTAATGTTCTTCAGCCGTCTTGGACTCCAACTACCATGGTTGTTGGGGATAATAGGAGCAGTTGTAAATAGCCCAACTCATTTGGAGGGCACCGAGCACCGAACCGTTAGCTACATGCTAACCTGCAAAATACAGGCACGTACGTATGAAGTGCTGTTAATGACACTGATTGGCTGTGCAGCCAATCAATCAATCAATCAATCATTAACTGCGTAACTGACGCAGCCAATCAATGTCATTAACATTTACTTATGCAGCGTAAGTAAACACACATGATGTGAACCGCATCATATCATTGGCTGGATAGTATTAGTCATAGTTTTATCTGTAGTTACCGCTTGTTGTCACTTGTCAGTGGCAGGCTGCCACTCATTGAGTTGCATTGCAAAACGGTACAGAATAAATTGTAATGTGTTTATTTTATTTACAATTCAGGTTGGATTTTATTTTATGCGCTGCATAGGTTTGCTGTGCGCGGAGAATGCGGGAGCAGTGCGCGATTGCGCAGGCGCGCAGTTTAGAGGGATAGTAGCAGGACGCCGAGGCAGAACGAGGATTAAGGCGGGAAAAGAGGCGCGGTGGGGTGGCTGGGCAGGGCGGGGCGGCGCTGGGAGCTCATCCTTCTCCTAAGGGGAATATTCGGAATATCAGAGAATGTACTAGAGATATATTTATTTTTGTACATTCCATTTTGGGGGTTTAGCGTGAGATTTCGTTTATCAGAGTGAGACAGTCAAAATTGGTTGAATTGCGTGAGTCTCACGCTGATTGCGTGAGAGTTGGCAGCCATGTGTTTTAGCAAAATTAGGAGAGGGCCTCCAAATTAATCAAGGTTAGCTAGGTGCATGTTTGATATAAAACATGTGATCTATGTCACCTTCTAGAATTAGTGCACACAAGAACATTGGGCTAGAAGTAATATTCACAGTTTCAGAAAATTAACACCTAAACAGTATTTTTGTTCAGCTCCTTGATATCTAAGAAATAGCAGTCAATTGGGACAAAAGCTAGCCATGATTGCTTCACTATAATTAAAAAAGAACTGGCTCATGTTAATCCATCATTTTTTAAAAAATTACCAGCAGTTTTGGATTGTTTCTAAAAGAAAAATGGGATAAAAATATTTGGAAAGTAAATAATGAATTAAAAGTGGATTGTACATTCCCAAACTATCATCTATCAATAGAAGTTACTTATTAAGATAGGCGAGATGGACAGCAAATCAATCAATCAATCAATCAAACAAACAAACAAATTAATAAGTTTATGTATACCAAAAGGAATAAATTTACCACATTGAAATAAAACAACTTTTTAATCTGCTATCTTCCAGATGTGGTGACCTACAATTCTCATCATTCATTATTGTGTTGGTTGGAGATGACTCTATTTGTATTCTAACCCTTCAAGTGGGCACAATGAAAAAAGAAAGAGTATCCAAAACATTTTTTTTCAGTGTGGAGATTGTGTAAAAAATACTTTTTTTCTGATTCTGTGAGCCACATGGATTCTAAGAACTCTGCAGAATCCAGTTAGAAGTATTTGTGTGCATGTCTTCTATCAGGAACTCCTAAGGTTTTCTAGACTAAAAAACTGCCTCGATTACATCTTCTGCAACAGTTTGAATTGAATTTACAGAATATAAACTAAAGAATCCTTTTCCAGCAGTGACCACAATATGATTGACTTTTGTCTCAACATGTGCCCATACAAAAATCATCACAATGACGTAATCCCCAATTATAACTTCAAAAAAGGCAACTATGATCTTATAGACAACGATCTCTCATCCCTTGATTGGCAATCTCTATTCACTGGATGCAATACTGTTGAAGACCATTACAACATATTTTTACTTGAAGTCAAAAGAGTCATCAAACTATATGTACCAACAACTCCCCCCCCCAAAAAAAACAGATTACCCATAACAATAAGGAAACTTCAATCCAAAAAGAGATCACTCTGGCGGAAAAACAAATCTGGTCACGTTGCCAATTTCAAAAGCCGATACAAAAATTTATGCCACCAGATAAAGACTGAATGCACCAATTATCACATCAAACAAGAGGAAAACCTTCTATATACCAATTCCACCTGCACTTTTTACAATTTTGTAAACAACAAACTAAAAGACTCAAGCTCCATCCCACCCCTGAAAGGACCTAATGGTAAAGACTGCAACGACAACATCATTAAAGCCAACCTCTTTAACACATTCTTTGGCTCAGTCTTTGTAAACAGCAATGGATCATGCCCAGTATTTCCTAGCCGAACCACAGACAACTACAATGATCTAATACGTATCGATTTTACAGAAGACAATGTTGAAAAAGCACTACGCAATCTAAAACCATCTCTATCTATTGGACCAGATGGAAGATGTGCCTACTTCTTAAAAAAGCTATCCACTGCCATAGCCAAACCTCTAAACATAATCTTTGAAAAATCTTTCAGGACCAGCTCCTTGCCTAACCTATGATCACAAGCCACGGTCACCCCCATCTTCAAAAAGGGAGACCCCAGCCTAGTTGAAAATTGCAGACCAATCTCCTTATGCTGCGTCACCTGTAAAGTCATGGAATCATTTATTAACCAATCCATTATCCTCCACTTAGAGACAAACAACCTACTCTCTAATAAACAATTTGGTTTCAAGAAAAAACTATCCTGTAATCTGCAACTCTTACACTGCAACATCATATGGACTACACAACTCGATCAGAGCAAAGCAATAGACGCAATCTACATAGACTTCTGTAAAGCCTTTGATTCAGTGGTACACGGCAAACTACTCCTAAAACTAAAATCTTATGGTATCTCTGGACAACTGTATAACTGGATAGAAGCATTCCTGTCAAACAGGCAACAAATGGTCAAAATTGGGAGTGTCCTATCAAATTCTGTACCTGTCAATAGTGGTGTCCCCCAAGGCAGTGTTCTAGGACCAACTCTCTTCATACTCTACATAAATGACCTCTGTGATCATATTAAGAGCAACTGTGTTCTTTTCACTGAAGATGTAAACATCAGACAATACTGCTACCCTTCAAAAAGATCTTGACTATGTATCAGAATGGTCAAACAAATGGCAACTTCAAATCTCAACAAATAAATGCTCTGCCTTACATATTGGCAAAAAAATAAGAAAATAAAATACAAGCTGAATTGTCAAGATCTTGTTGATGATCCAAGCTCTGTAAAGGACCTTGGAATACTCATCTCTAATGATCTAAGTACTAGAGCCCACTGTAACTACTAGCCAAAAAGGCATTCAGAGTTGTTAACCTAATCCTACATAGCTTTTTCTCTGGTAATATCACACTACTAACTAGAGCATACAAAACATTTGCTAGACCAATACTCGAATACAGCTCATCAGTCTGGAACCCACATTACGTATCTGATATTAGCACAGTTGAGAAAGTCCAGAAATATTTCACAAGAAGAGTTCTCCACTCCTCTACTCATTGTAGAATACCTTATGCCACTAGACTTGAAATTCTAGACCTAGAATTATGCCGTCTTCGGTCTGATCTAAGTACGGTATATAAAATCATACATTGCAATGTCCTACCTGTCAATGAATACTTCAGCTTCAACCATAACAACACAAAAACACACAATAGATACAAACTCAAGGTTAACCGCACCAAACTTGATTGCAGGAAATACGACTTCAGCAACAGAGTGGTCAATGTCTGGAATACTCTACCTGACTCTGTGGTTTCTTCCCCAAACCCCAAAAACTTTAACCTTAGACTGTCTACTATTGACCTCACTCCTTTCCTAAGAGGTCTGTAGGGGGCTTGTATAAGCGCACCAACGTGCCTACCATCCCTGTCCTATTGTTTTTTTTATTTTTCTTATATGTACTCATTTCATGTATTCATAACTATGTACCATATATACTCGAGTATAAGTCGAGCCGAATATAAGCCGAGGCACCTAATTTAACCACAAAAAACTGGGAAAACTTATTGACTCGAGTATAAGCCGAGGGTGGGAAATGCAGCAGCTACTGGTAAATTTCAAAAATAAAAATAGATACCAATAAAAACTTTCACTAGGACAGTTGAGAATAAGTTTGATGTTCACAATTTCCTCTTTGAAAGAGACCAGTAAATAGGGAACAAGAAGATGAAGAAAAAGAGGTGTGTTTTTTCACACTTTTCACACTGCAGTGAACAAAAATGGCATCATAGGAACAGGCTTATTCTCAGTCCAAAGGTTTGTTTCTGATTTCTTCCCTGATTTAAGAGAAATTTGGGAAATGATCTCACTATCATGAAAGGTTTAATTGATTCACTAACCCAAAAGATGATGATGATGACAGTGGGAGGCAGGAGTCACTCTCTCCCTTGCAAGAAAAAAGCAAGAGCCGTTCTTAGGATCTCTCCCTCCCTCTCTCTCTCTCTCCCCGTAATACAGTCAAGCCCTTTCCAGCACGCGCGATCTGCCTTCTCCACTTTGCACCTTGCAAATGCAAAATCCTGGGGTTTTTGCATTTGCAAGGTGCAAAGTGGTGAAGGCAGATCGCGCGTGCTGGAAAGGGCTTGACTGTATTACGGGGAGAGAGAGAGAGAGGGAGAGATCATAAGAACGGCTCTTGCTTTTTTCTTGCAAGGGAGAGAGTGACTCCTGCCTCCCACTGTCATCAACATCTTCTTCTTTTGGGTTAGTGAATCAATTAATTTGGGAAATGATCTCACTATTAGAAAACAATGCGAGCCGCCACCACCACCTCCTCCTCCCCCTCCTCCTGAGTGGACTGAAAGCAGCTGGAGATGAGGAAATGAAGCTGAGTGGAGCGACCTCGGCTCGCGTTGTTTTCTCAGCCTAGAGCTCAGAAAACAACGCGAGCCGCCACCACCTCCTCCTCCCCCTCCTCCCGAGTGGACTGAAAGCAGCTGGAGCTGAGGAAATGAAGCTGAGTGGAGCCGAAGCAACCTCGGCTCGCATTGTTTTCTCAGCCTAGAGAAAGGGGAAGGGGGCTCATCTGGACCAAGGGTGAGTCTCCCCTTCAGTTTCCCCTGAAGGATCTTCTGTCGCTTTTGCCTTCTCCCTACATCTTCCCTCTGTTAAAATCCCTCCCACACACACACTTATTTTCGGTCAGATAGATTTCGTGTCTGAGCATTCTCACATGGCGGTGGCTCTTCCCCCCAAAAAAAAACAGTTAAAAAAAGAAAAAACAATATATCCTCAAGCAAGAACTTTTCTGCTTCCGATTACCCCCATGCTTAAAAGTTGCAAAAGAAACACGGAAGCAGGGAAGCGGCTGCCCAGCTTCGGAGCTCCACACCATTTTTTTTTCAGAGGGGAATCTGACTCGAGTATAAGCCGAGGGAGTTTTTTTCAGCACAAAAAATGTGCTGAAAAACTCGGCTTATACTCGAGTATATACGGTATATACTTATGCCTATTATACCTGTGTATATACTAATACCTCTTTTCTTGTAAGCAATTGACACATCAAATAGATAAATATAAATAAATAAATAAAATAAAAAGGTATGGAATTATGCTCAGGTTCTTTTAAAATCATTCTAAATATATGGCTTATAGAGAATTCCTCCTAGGTCTGCGGCCATAACTCATGCTATCACTTACAGCAACTGCATTAACAATTCAAGCAATTAGCTGCGTCATTGGAAGTAGTGTTAGAAGCACACATGATCTTTAGTTATGAATAAATATAATGCCAAATTGCACTCTTTGCCTCTGGTGTTTGAGTCAGAAAGTTTATACTGTTTAGACTAGATTGCCAGCATTAAAATAACTTTATGTAAATGTAAATTATTTGGTACAAAACAAAATTGTTTTTGATCACCTAATTATCCAGTTCTTAAGCAAACTATTCAGTACTTTGCTTATGAATAGTTGTGCAGATGAAGAAGCAATCTGTGCAAAATTCATCTCTCTCTTCCTCTCTCCCTCGTTTTTTTCTCATAAACTCCCTTTTATGATAGAACCATCCCAAGCATGATAAAACTGCTAGAAAAATATCAAAACTTTTGAAAAGATTAAAGAACAGCCAGCTGAAACTGATCAGCATAATAAAAAAAATACAGTGGCTTATAATTATCTCCTTTTAAAAATATTTATTTAGTTCATTATGATTTGCCCAAAAATTTTCAGTAGAGACCGTGATTTCATCCATGGTCATCTAAAACTGCAGTCTCAATAGAAATGATTAAAATAAAACTGCTTTTACTACAGCATTATGTAAGTTCTGGAACAAGTACTATAAAATTATGTTAAAAATTATTTAAGGTAAACCACCTGCTGTGTTGGGCTTCATTTCATTTCCAGAATAATGGTAGGTTCTAGTCTGACATTTCTCAACAGTTTCAGGTTAGAGAAGATTGTGCTTGATTAATACATTACGATAATAGCTTATTCTATTGAAATCTTCTCTTGTGCAGCTCTTCTTTTCTCAATCCCTATTTCTTTCATTATACTTAGTTTCATTCAAGCTTGCATGAAAATTCCCAACAATCTTCTTAGCAGAGATTGACCAGACCCAGACCTACTTACCATCACTAACTAAGATTGTAGGTTTGATTTTTGTACCTTTGCACCTTCTCGGTGGCCTCCCAGATTTTTTATTTTTTAAATTGAAAGCACGTGTGCAAATATATTTAAGTGGCATAGTCACATAGGTTTGCTGCTGAAAATAATGATAGGTTTCTAATGCATCAGGGAATTACTTGGAATCTTGAGCAATGTTGACATTTTGGAAGTGAGGCTGAGTTCCAGTTTCACCTAGTTTTAATGCCAATAAAGTGGTATTTGTCTTTGTGTGTGTGTGTGTCTGTGTTAACCACTGTATTCTTTTTTAAGCAAGTAGGGTTCCACATGGCTAAAATTCCAGAAGTTAAATGATACATACATTTTATTATAGGGGGATTAGCAGTGGTTCATTCTTGATGCTTTTTCCTGAAAGCATGTTCATTTTTTTTGTCCTTGATTCCCCTACCCCACTCCTTCCTGAAGTGCTTATTTTGATTTACCTGTCAGTATCTCTCAGATCCACCCAGAATGGAGGATCTGGCAGGTACAGTCTGGAAACTGTAATCTTGCCTTCTCCTTTCTTCCCTCCTTTAAAATGAAAGAAGGAACTTGGAGAAGGGTTGAGAAGAGGCAGACGTGACTCAAAGCAGCTCTGCAGCGCTGAAACCCTGAAGCAAACGCAACTGGAAGCAATTGTCCTCACTGAAACTGTCCCTTGTAAATTCCTGTTAATTTCTCTGCAAGCCAAAGTGAGATACCACCCCCACTTCTTTGGTCCCAGACTTTTTCAGATGTTTTCCTGGAGGCAAATAGCCTTCCTGAAAAGCAGCAAGGGCCAGCAAATGCTGCACAAGCAAAGGAAGGCTGAAGCCAAGAAAGGGAGTAGAAAAAACACACACGATATGCAGAGATTCTTCCAGAAATTATTGCCTGAAGGGTTTATTTTAATGATACATTTTGCTCCTTATGTAAAACTCATCTACAAAAGGTTCTTCTTGGGAGCTATCGCATTTCCCCAGCACTCAAAAGTATTTCATATCTCTATGATGATTTGTTGTGGGCCAAAATTGAGTAATTGCTGAACAATGACAGAAAATGGATCTCCATTTCCCCTGAAATAAATAAATAGGACAATCAAAAAGGAATTTTGTAACTGGCCATGTGACAGATTATCTGAGAGCACTTGACATGTTCTCAAGATTCTCCCCGGTTTATACTGCTAAATTCAGTATACTTGAGTCTTTTTATTTGAATAGGAATAGCAGAAATTTCTTGGAATCATGCCAATGATATACTTGGAACATAAGTTTTTTGTGATTTTCACCGAAATCTTTTTCTGTCTAATGTAATGCAAAAGGTCCAAGTTCCAGGACACTTTGGGAGTATGAAAATAATAGGTTTTCTATTGTATAGTGATTAACTTGAGTCTAATCTTCAAGCACCCAAGTTCATGTGGATGTGCTTTACAGGTGAAACTCAAAAAATTAGAATATCGTGCAAAAGTTCATTTATTTCAATAATGCAACTTAAAAGGTGAAACTAATATATGAGATAGACTCATTACATGCAAAGCAAGATAGTTCAAGCCGGGATTTGTCGTAATTGAGATGATTATGGCTTACAGCTCATGAAAACCCCAAATCCACAATCTCAAAAAATTAAAATGTTGTGAAAAGGTTCAATATTCTAGGCTCAAAGTGTCCCACTCTAATCAGCTAATTAAGCCATAACACCTGCAAAGAGTTCCTGAGCCTTTAAATGGTCTTTCAGTATGGTTCAGTAGGAATCACAATCATGGGAAAGACTGCTGACCTGACAGTTGTGCAGAAAACCATCATTGACTCCCTCCATAAGGAGAGAAAGCCTCAAAAAGGTAATTGCAAAAGAAGTTGGATGTTCCCAAAGTGCTGTATCAAAGCACATTAATAGAAAGTTATGTGGAAGGGAAAAGTGTGGAAGAAAAAGGTGCACAAGCAGCAGGGAGGACTGCAGCCTGGAGAGGATTGTCAGGAAAAGGCCATTCAAAAGTGTTGGGGACTTTCACAAGGAGTGGACTGAGGCTGGAGTCAGTGCATCAAGAGCTACCACACACAGACGGATCCTGGGCATGGGCTTCAAATGTTGTATACCTCTTGTCAAGCCGCTTCTGAACAACAAACAATGTCAGAAGTGTTTTACTTGGGCTAAAGAAAAACAGAACTCATCTGTTGCTCAGTGGTCCAAAGTCCCCTTTTCTGATGAGAGCAACTTTTGCATCTCATTTGGAAACCAAGGACCCAGAGTCTGGAGGAAGAATGGAGAGGCACACACTGCAAGATGCTTGAAGTCCAATGTGAAGTTTCCACAGTCTGTGTTGAGGTGGGGAGCCATGTCAACTGCTGGTGTTGGTCCACTGTGCTTCATTAAGTCCAGGGTCAATGCAGCCGTCTACCAGGAGATTTTGGAGCGCTTCATGCTTCATTTCGCAGACGAGCTTTATGGGGATGCTGACTTCATTTTCCAACAGGATTTAGCACCTGCCCACACTGCCAAAAGCACCAAAAGCTGGTTCAATGACTGTGGGATTACTGTGCTTGATTGGCCAGCAAACTCGCCTGACCTGAACCCCGTAGAGAATCTATGGGGCATTGCCAAGAGAAAGATGAGAGACATGAGACCGAACAATGCAGAAGAGCTGAAGGCTGCTATTGAAGCATCCTGGTCTTCCATAACACCTCAGCAGTGCCACAGGCTAATAGCTTCCATGCCCCACTGAATTGAGGCAGTAATTGCTGCAAAAGGGGCCCTAACCATGTACTGAGTACATATGCATGCTTATACTTTTCAGAGGTCCGATATTGTTCTCTGTACAATCTTTGTTTTATTGATTGCTTTGTTTTATTGATTTATTGTAATATTCTAATTTTCTGAGATTGTAGATTTGGGGTTTTCATGAGCTGTAAGACATAATCTTCACAATTATGACAAATCACAGCTTGAACTATCTTACTTTGCATGTAATGAGTCTATCTCATATATTAGGCTCACCTTTTAAGTTGCATTACTGAAATAAATGAACTTTTGCACAATATTCTAATTTTTCAAGTTTCACCTGTATATCTTCCTGGATCATTGCCGTTGATGTTAATTCTATTATTTGAACATAGAAGATTCTTATTAATATTTTACATGTTACAGAAAAATTCCAATGCACGTCAAAACACAAAATGCAGAAAAATAAATGGAAAATGGAGTCCTTCAGAAGACCTAATTCTACTGAATTTTCTCCTACTCTCTATAACTGCATCCTATCTTCCTTTCACAGCCTTACAGTTGACAGATTGAAAGTGTTGACATATCCCTCTTGGCACTTTTCTTTAAAAGAGTTTCAAAGGATTATCTCACTTGTTAAGCTACATATTTTTTATCGTATGTTGGCTTACAAAGTTGGGAAAAATAATGGCCATCATTTTGAAATACAAACGGACTGCGTCACTAAATGCCTTGTAAATTAGGAACATGGCTTTAAAACCTAATGTCTCCAGACTTATGTCTCCAGACTTATAGCCTTTCATCTCCAAAACTGGATAAATAATATCTTAGTCTCATGCCTCCCCTCAAGAAAGTGTGGCTAGCTCCATGCAATAAAATCTGGCCCTGTTTTTAAACAGGCTTTGGTGGATGAATGTTTTAAACTGTCTTCACTACAACATAAATATTGCCATCAACTGTGAAAGGAATGCAAGGTTAATCCTTTTAATTCTGTAATATATCAAATAGATATTTGAGTCATAGCACAGTTAAGCATCTAAAGTTACATAATCTCCCTGCATCTTTTTAAAGACCCCTTTAAACTATAAATATTTTTCCCCTCTACTGATTTTTGTTTCATTGTATATAATACTACACACATTTGCAAAGTCTGATTTCTTAAAGTAGCCTAAATACCAAGACAATGTATGAAAAGATTTCAGGAAAACCAACGTTTGCAAAGGGGCTAAATTTATTCAGTATAGGTGCCACTCAGTTCCAGAATGACTCTGGAAAGGCTGTGGGGAGGAATACAAAGCTGCTAATTTTTAAAAATTATTCCCTGTTTTTTTTTTTTTTTAAAGTCAAGATTGAGTTCAGGATTGATAAAATTGTGAGGTAAGAATGGGATATGTAATCTAATGGTAATTGTAGATCCCCCCCCCTTTTCTAGTAAGAAAAAAATAGTTATTCAAAAAAAAATCAAGAATAATATTTGCATGTCACTTGAGACTTTCAAGAAGAAATTGGACTCCCATCTGTCAGAAATGGTGTAGGGTCTCCTGGCGGTTGGACTAGAGGACATACAAGGTCCCTTCCAACTCTGATTATCTGTTAATTGGTCTGTCTGTTAATGTGCACGAATAGTCTTAAGGAAAATGCATATAAAATAAAATAACCATCCATATTCAGTACTTCTATGGTATCTAAAACACTGTTTGTGAAGACAATGATAGAATTTATGATAGACTTATTTAAATTTGAGGTCAGCAGATGGGATGGAACCAAAATTCTCAACAATCCCAGCAATTGGTTAACAGCTTCCTACTTCACTGTAGCTTCAAAACTCTGATAAAAGGGTCTTCTAAATGCTACTTTTCTTTGACCAAAAAAAATCACTCCTATTTGCAAGTAGGCTGGGAAAGAGATCAATAGCATCCAATAATTGGGTGATTGAAGCCCTACATGCATGTTCCTATTTTCCTAGTCCATAGCTCAGTTGCAGATATGCGAGCAAATAGCTTTCATTTATTTTAGCGCTGTTCACCTGAATCTTGGGACGCAAATGTTCCACAAAGCCTTGGTTTTTATTGCTACTGTTGGAAGAATTATCCTTCTGGGTTCAGTTCCAAGTAGGAAAAAAGACACTGGAAACATGGAGGCTGTTTGGGACGATGGTTTTATGGTGGACAGGACCGCATGGCTTGGAGCTCCAAAGTGAAAAGAATGATTACATGATTTAAGGCATTTTATATGCATGCAATACTTGTTACCTGGGGGGGGGGCAGGGCTTCAATCAACCAGTCATGCCCACTATTTGAGTGCTTTTGATCTTCTTGTGGACATTTCTGAGCACATTTGCTGTAGGGTAAAAGCTGAGACTACCCTTAGAAATAACAAGGTGGTGGAATCCTTTCTAATCTCTACCACTCCAAAATACAGGGGATAGTCACATGATAGTACGATGCTTCCAGTGTCTGAAAAACTAACCCATTTTAGCCTGCCTTACTTTCTGAAGTAATAGCTTTCCAGAGGTAGGTAGTTCTGCACACTTCATGACATTTAAAAATGCATGCTCCTATTTTCCTAGTCCGTAGCTCAGTTGCAGATATACGAGCAAAGCTTTCATTTATTTTAGCGCTGTTCACCTGAATCTTGGGACGCAAATGTTTCACAAAGCCTTGGTTTTTATTACTACTGTTGGAAGAATTATCCTTCTTGGTTCAGTTCCAAGTGGGGAAAAAGACACTGGAAACATGGAGGCTGTTTGGGACGATGGTTTTATGGTGGACAGGACCACATGGCTTATGGAGCTCCAAAGTGAAAAGGATGATCACATGCTTCAAGGTGAAGGAAGAGATCAAGAAAGGGCTGATATGCTAGAGTGCCTGGGTTTTATAACCTTCGTTGGGATTTGAATTGGAGTTTGTATTCTGATTGGTTGTCAGACTCCCATAGGGCCATACAGGGGCAACTCTGTAGGCTGTCCTGAGTTCCAGGCTTGGTTGAGCCTTGCTGGATGATGATGCACTGAAAAGGGCTTTTGGGCAATTACTATAGCTTTACCTGGAGATCCTTGTTATGTAAAGTATTCTGGCTCAGGCCTTAATGACCCATCCATTAATAAAGGTGGGGGTGAGCTTCTGCTTCTGAGGTGAGTTTTTGCTTCTGAGTTTCTACTCTTTTTAGGGGAAATATTCTGCCTTTTTAATATTTCCTAGCATATTTCAATTTTCCAGGAGAGGGTTGGGTGCTAACTTCCTACACTACTATCAAGAGCCTTTCCTAGACTGGAATTTTAAAAGTCTTAAAAGTTTTTAAGAAAAGATTGGTCAAGGATGGCATGAAAACTCTTACTTTGGGAAGTAGTACTAGAGACCTCCAAAGTCCCTTCCAGCCCTATGATTCTGAGATGAATAAAATGTAGTTTTAGCCCTGATTCCATCCTCTCTTTTATCCTGGCTTAATCTCGGTGTTGGGCCATAAGAAAGGTTGAGGGCCAAAGAATTGAGGCCTTTGATCTATGGTGCTGGAGAAGACTCCTGCAAGTCCCTTGGACTGCAAGGCGATCAAACTGGTCAGTCTTAGAGGAGATCAACCCTGACTTCTCTTTAGAAGGCCAGATCCTGAAGATGAAACTCAACTATCTTGGCCACCTAATGAGAAGGAAGGACTCACTGGAGAAGAGCCTCATGCTGGGAAAGATTGAGGGAAAAAGAAAAACGGGACGGCAGAGAATGAGGTGTCTGGGTGGAGTCACTGAAGCAGTAGGCGTGAGCTTAAATGGACTCCAGAAGATGATAGAGGACAGGAAGGCCTGGAGGAACATTGTCCATGGAGTAGCAATGTGTCGGACACAACTAACAACAAATCTCGGTGTGAGAGCCAGGGCCTGGCTCATTTTTAGCCCTCTGTTTTACACAGCTCTCCCACTGCATTCATCCCTTGGCACTTAGGTTTTCTTTTATGACTGCAAAGTTTCTTTTGAAGTGCAGCATAAGCAAAGAAAGCCAGACATTATGAAAGTCTTTGTTTATTTTTTTACAGGGATAGATCTGAAAGTGAAGGAGCCGCAATTGCTGTGAGGGATAAAGAGGAATGCTGGTAACTGCAGCTCTCTTTGAAAAACATTAGGTGCCTCGGGTGTGCTCGAGGCATATCTAGTCACTGGGAGCAGACCTCTTTGAACCTGGCCAGAGTTTAGACCACTTGGCAGAGGCATTCTGCTGTCTGGAATAGGTATCATTTTTTTCCCCTCTCTGTTAAAGCTTGGCTCCTTTATCTTTATTTTCATTCTTAGCCTGCCTTAGGAATACCTGTTGCCTATAGCACCACCTGTTGGAATTTGTGGGCAGTTTAATGATTAACAGATGATTAAACAGATAACTCAGACAAAACAGGATGAATCACAACAAAGCATAATTTATTGCCATGCTAAAAGCAAGTGGGTAGAGTAGCACAAACCCAAACACCATAAAACTCAGAACTGCTAATAATTTACAGTTTCTCCAGTGTTCTAAATCTTCTTCACCCAGAACATGCGGCAAGGAGGGACTCCTTTTATAACATGGGGCATGTGTGAGCCACAAACTTTGCAAACTTTTTTCTGCTTTGGTAGGATTGCCCTGCCCCTGGAGGTAGCTCTCTGGGGTCCTTTTTTTTCTTTCCTCCTTGAAGTCACTGAACAATTACCAAATGCCATTTGAGCTTCTTGTTTCATTTCCATACATGGCATTACATCATCTCACAAAGCATCTTTCACTCAAAACTCCGCACAATGGAAAGCAGTTGGTCCTTCTCAATTGGGGGTTAATAGTTGTCAAGGAAATGCCACATTCCAGCATCAGCTGCGAATGCCCAAAGTGTGCTGTAAGGAGCTGGGCAGGAACAGGCCATGGGAAAACTTTGTGTATATTTTATGGGAACCCCCCACCCCCAAGCACCCCCCACCTTCTCCAAAATAATATGCAGAGGATAATAGGAAGTCTTCAAAATATGCTGGAATTTTAAGGCAGGGATGGAGAGTAGAGAAGCCAGGGAGAATTTTATTCATGGCAGTTCAATGTTTCCATGTGAGTATTTTGGTTATCTGAAGGAAACATGGTTATGGGCAGAAGGGATCTGATGTCAAAGAAAGGGAGGGTGGGTTTTTGGTTTGTTTTTTTTTGGAAAGTTCACTTGTGTAATAATTAATTTTTGAGAAGAGCAAAGTTCCAAATAACTTGGCAGACAGAATTATGACATCTTTTGCCCCATCTTTTTTTTTAAAAAAAATCTTCAGCTTAGTATTGCTTAGTATTGTACAACAGTTTCTTGTCTCTTTGAGGCTTTTCATTCTAAGCAACACTGCTTACTAATGGCTAGTGTTTCTGTAGCAATACAGGCTTTTGTTGAAATTTTTTTAGAGATATCAAATAGACAGATGCTTAATATTTAGGGACATGCGTATGTTTCTCTTACTTTTCTAAGCTGTGCACAGAGAGGAAAAAATGAGAGAAAATAAATAACAAAAAGGATACTGTTAAAATTGTGTATGTTACGTGGACAGCTTATTAAGAGGAGCTTTAACTGAAGAAAAGTTAGCTTTCAGTTTAAAGAGAGAAAATGTTCATATGTAACTAATTCACAAAGCAAGGATCTGGCCTTCAAATATGCTGTAACAATTTGATTCTTTTAGGGGTCTCCTTTATTCAAGTTTTATCATGTCTTGATTCCAGAGTGTGATTCTTTGGACAATGGCACCCTTTGTGTATACAAATGCACACAAAAGGGCAATATCAGCAGGCTTGGGGGGGAAAAAAAGGTAAAATCTAGACCACTGTCTTTCAGCCTTGGCAACTGTTAAATGTGTGAACTTCAACTCCATGCTGGCTGAGGAATTCTGGGAGTTGGAAGCCCACACATCTTAAAAGTTGCCAAGGTTGAAAAACAATGCCCTAGGCCAGACGTGTCAAACTCATGTCACGGCAGCGTCACATGATGTATTGGGACTTCCCCCCCTTCACTAAACTGGGCGTGGGCATGGCCAGCACGTGACGCATCCAGCCCGTGGGTGTTCTGACCCAAACCGTTTTCCAACAAAACAAACGCAAACCGAAGGGAACAGAAACCTTTTAATGATTCTTAGAAATCCCCGGTTAAAAGGCTGCTGCAAACTAATTAACTTTGATAAACACAAGCCTCGCCAAAACTGTGTGAGGCTGCCAAGAATAACAGATAAGGTTACCTAGAAATATTTTACAAAACAAGAGTCTTCAAATACCAACTAAGAAACTACAATGTCCACGAGGCTGGAGTTTCAAAACGTCTTTGCTTCCTGCAAAGAACGTCTGATTCACAGCTGGCTTTTATCTTCTTGAAGGAGGAGCCATTACCTTGCAGCCTTACTCCTGAGTCGCCTGTGCTGCAGCAGCTGCTCTTTCCTGCGAGCAGCCCTATGCACATGTGCACTTAGCACAGGCTCCTTGGGAACCTCCTCATCGCTGCTGCCAGCCCCCATAATCTCTGAAGGCAGCCATCCACTCCCTAATGGTCCTGGCCCCTCATCTGAGTCCTTGCTCTCCTCAGCCGTCTGCACCTGCTGCAGGCTAACCACAACAATGGGCCAGAAGTTTGACAGCACTGACCTAGGCAGATAAACACGCAGACATACAAATTATTGAGAATTCTCACTTTCCCCCAATAAGTAGTCCAATGCAGTGGTGGGATTCAAATTTTTTTTTACTTCTGATTCTGTGGGCGTGGCTTGCTTGGTAGGCGTGGCAGGGGAAGGATACTGTAAAATCCTCATTCCCTCCCCACTCCTGGGGGAAGGTTACTGCAAAATCCCATTCCCTCCTCACCCCACTAACCTGCTTTCCAGCTCCATTCTCCTGTGCAGGGCAACCAAAGAAGACCCAGCCGATCACCTGGGACTGGGGAGGCAGAGAATAGATGGGGGTGGGGCCAGTCAGAGGTGGTGTTTGCTGGTTCTCCGAACTATTCAAAATGTCCACTACCAGTTCTCCAGGACTGATCAGAACCTGCTGAATACCACCTCTGGTCCAATGAGGAAAATGTAGGCTGCATAATTAGGGAATGAAAATATTGGAATTCTGAACACAGAGCTGTTTTACATCTCAACAATTCACTGTTGTTCCTGCCTATTCTTTATATTTTAAACAATGTTTGGAAAAATCCTCCAACTTTTGCTATTGTCTTCATGCTCTCTTTAGGGGCTTCCCAGAAACCTCTGCTTTGTTATAATGAGCATAGAAGCTACAGAATTCTTTGGTCTGATCCAGCACAGCTTTTCTTATGTCCTTGGACCATGGTGATCTTGCTTGGGGATGATACATTGGTTACATAGACGGACTGAAGTTTGGACTGACCAAAGCTTTCCTTAAGCTCTATCAACCTTGGGTTGATATGGTGGAAGCTGTAGGATCTCCTGATAGAGAAAGGTAACCTTGCAATAAATTAATGCTGTAATCTACAGGTCCTTGCATGTAGAAAAGAGAGAGAAGAATATAGGAAATCAGTAGTCAGGAAAGTAGAAATAAAATTAAGCTGCAGTCCCAAATTTCAAAACAAAAACCATGTATAAACTTCTGTGTCACACGAAATCTGGAGATATAGTATTCACAGATGAGGCAAGATGTTCAAATGATTAACAAGAAGAGTCATATAAGAATCTGTTAAACAAAAGTGATTTGTTTAAAAAGAAATCATATGGATCAAATCAAACATTAAATACTGATATCAGTATGAAATTAAAGGTTACTCCCTTCAGTACCGTCATGCTGGCTAAACTTTTCTTTCCAGACGATTTACATGTAGAAAAGGAAACTATAATTTACTGAACAATTTTATATATAGAGTCTGAAGAACAGGAGAACCGCTTTCTTGTTTTGGGTGGGGAACCAGAAGGCAATGGCCTAGAAGCAGAAGACAATTGCATTGTTACAATAGAGCTCAATGGAACCTGCAGAGATAGCAACATTTTGAATTGTAACCTGCCCAGCCAAGACATTGACTGAGATGGGTGACAATAGAAATTGAATGAATGAATGAAATGAAATGAATGCTGAGATTTAGGGATTCTAAACTGTAGTCTTATAAATACACTGAGTTCAAGTGCAACTGGGCTTCCATTTCTTTGAAAAGCAGTGGCAGCTTTTTCCTCTGTTAACATCATTGCCAAAAGTTCTTGCTGGTCAGTGAATTCTATCCTTAGAGTATCTCTATTCACACAAAAAAATAAAGCAGATTTCCTAATGATTTGATATTTCCTTTGATTATATGAGAACAAGAAGAGCATAATTAGCTTCAACAGAATAATGTTAAGTGAAGAATCAAAATGCCATTTATATTACTGAGAGCTCTCATCTTTAGCAAACATTACACATTGATACTGATAAAATAGCCTTTATATATATTTGTGAACACACTGGCACACATTAAAAAAGGAAATTCTGATGCCCACTCTAAAAATAATCTCTCTCCCCCCTCTCTCTACACATCCTGATATGATGAGGACAAGCCTGTGTGTATCTTGTGATCTTATTTACTTATCCCTCCTAGCATTCCTACAAAGTTTGATGAGGGGTGAGGGAACCTGAGGTATAACAAGATTTGGAATGTCACAAATATGTTCATTTTTCTCCCCTTTCCCATGGCCATTTATTCATGAGAACTCATAATTGGAATGCCTGTGCGTTGACCCCAGGGACCTATGATCTATGTCAGTCACCTGGACTCTATGTCAGTCACCTAGACTGATCTATGTCAGTCACCTGGAGGAATGTTTATCACCTTGACTAGAGTTGTGTCAACAGATAAAAACAGATAAAAAAGTTTTCCAACTTTTCATTGCCACCAACAAAAAATGGATATATCATGAATGCAATTTTCTCCCATTTGTTCTCCAATCTGCCAAAAAAAGCGATGGGCTTTGAAAAAAGATTCATTTTTCCAGAGCTTTGGGAAAGATAATTTGGAACTTGCGTAGCCTAAGGCAACAAATTTCTTTAATACCACCTTTAGTTCAGTTGTAGAAATGCTCCACAGGAAATGAAAAATGCCAGTGTTACCAACATATCTATGAAGAATTACAACTAACAACATTCCCAGGTGTGTTTATATCTGGAAGTTTCAAAGTTAAAATGATCCAGGTTCATCATGACTGGAAATCCTGGGAACTGAGATACAGTACATCAGTCTGGAGGGGACAGGTGCAATAGATAAACTTGATTGACAGGTTGACTAATAGTTCTATTTAACATAAGGTAGCTTTTTTTATGTTCCTAGCACCAGCCTAGCATATTTCCTTTCTCAATTTTCATGGTGTGGATATTTTTCAAAGCTATTGATAATTTTCAGGGTACTTTGAAAAGGACAAAAATGTTGTTTCCATTACTAGCAAGGCTATCTTAGGTTTCCTAATAGCTTCATTTCTTACATGATGAGGATCTGCTAAACTTTTTGTTTAGCGCAGTGGTGGTTTAGTTTCTAAATGGTGGTTTCTAAATAAACATTTATGAGCCATCATTATGTGAAGAGTCACCAATTATGGCTTAAATAAACTATGATTAAAGCAAGCCTGTCAGGTGTTTTTGTTTCCAGACCCTTAATCATCTTAGTTGTTCTTCTTTGTACACTTTTTCCAGGGTCTCAACATTGTGTAATTTGACCAAAACTGAATGCATGGTAGTCATGGCAGAGAAAGCAGACTCCCTTGGTCCCATCCAAGTCCTCTGCCTCACCCTACTTTATAGCAATAGTACTTAGACTTATATACCACTTCATGGTGCTTTTTACAATCCTCTCTTAAGCGGTTTACAGAGTCAGCATATTTTCCCCAACAATCTGGGTCCTCATTTTATTAACCTCGGAAGGATGGAAGGATGAGTCAACCTTGAGCCTGGTGGGATTCGAATTGCCAAATTGCAGTCAGCAGCAATCAGCAGAAGTAGCCAGCATTCTAACCACTGCGCCACCACCGCTCATTATTATAGGTGATAATCAGCACTTTACAAACCTAATATTGTGTGAAACCAGCACAATGCTATCTTATTCAGCTGTTTGCCTTAACATAGTATATAGCTCATTATTCTTGAGTTTGATTTATAATAATTTACAAATGGCAAACCTCTTTTTATATTTTTGTCAGCTCATCAAAGTAAACAGGATGGTCTAAAATGCCATGCCCCAGGGACAGGTTTTTTTAGAAAAATATTATAAGATAAGTACAGCAATACGTATTACTGTCAAATGCTGAGGATAGTATAACACCACAGCATCCAAAGTCTCAATTGGATGAATTTATCACTGCATAGTGCAGCATCTGCATACTGCTTCAAGAGATCCTTCACAGTTTTGGCAAATGAAATCATACCTGACTTCTGCTAGCATTTTATATTTATCTGTTTGCTTATTTATTTATTCTTTCAATAAACTGATGATCCACAGAATAATGCAGCATGGCGAGACAATCTATAATAAAAATATTGCTTTAATGGGATAAATTTCCATGTACTCACACAGCATGATTGCTATTCTTCTCAGTCAGTGTAGTCACACAAGCCCGAAGGGCAGCAGAGAATCAAAGCTTCAAAGTCAGAGGTCAGTACAGCCTCAGCCCTTTAAAACTCTTCAGTAGTATCTTGCATAAACAGCCTCATCTTAAAAAAAAAACAAACTGAACAAACTTAAAAGAGAATCAAATACACTTTTTAGATAGGATGAACACATTTAATATAGCATTGTGTTTTCTTTACAATGACTAGCCAACCATTAAGACAGAGACAGACCTGTTTATTAAATAAATTAATGTTTAGGGAGGCAATTATGCTTTTTTCCATTTGACTCCCCTTGCTCTACCTATAGACGCATCAGGAAAGCAGAATCACTTACTTCCTGCATCCCTGCATCCATAAATATACATTTATATCTAACTTACTATAAATCACATCTGTAATTCTGTTACTTCAATTTAGACATTTGGATCAGAGGTGGCCTTCAGCAGGTTCTGACCAGTTCTGGAGAACTGGTAGCGGAAATTTTGAGTAGTTCAGAAAATCGGTGGTAACCTTTCCCCAGGAGTGGGGTGGGAATGGAGATTTTACTGTATCCTTCCCCTGCACGCCCACCAAGCCACATCCACCAAGCCATGCCATGCCCACCAAGCCAAACCCACAGAACCAGAAGTAAAAATGTTTGAATCCCACCAATGAATTGGATGTTGATTCTTGTGGATTACTCAGAGATGTACCAGTAGAGCTTGATCTATATTTTATCTATACCTGACTTCTAAAGCACCCCTTCTTCCTTCCCTCCCTTTGCTACAAGATGTAAGTAGACAGAATTAATTTTTTTTTTCAAGAGTAGATGAAATCAGTGAGTAAAAACAAGTCTTTATTATTTAGGCTCTAGATCAATGGAGAAAAGGTCCATCTGCCTGCTAATTTTGTAACGTGGTGGCTTAATATCGAGTAGTAGTATTCACCTGGTCGGGGGATTTCCCCTTACAGGTTTCAAGAATTGCATTAACTTGAATGAGTTGATTGGATCTTTCTTTAGCTTATCTGGAAGCCTAAAATGTTGTGCAACTTAAACAAAGAGCAGAGAGGTTCTGTTGTGCATGGAAGCTTCATCTGGGATACTTCTTCCTAATCATATCCACCCATGTATAGCTGCTCCTTTATGTTTTACAATTGATGCAATAGGATTGTTAATTTGTTCTTTAAATCTGGCACATTCTTGACTGCTTATTCTTTTATTGCTGATAACCTTCTGCCTTTTAGGATCATCTATCAACTACTTCAGTATCGTCATTGTCAAGTCTAATGCCAGAACTTTATCACCTGATATTTTTGTGCCTATTACCAGAAACATATTAATCTAAAAGGCCATATTTATATATAGTTGTCATGTTTTACTCCCTGAAGTGAATATATGTTTGTTTGTCAATCTCTTTTCCCAATGCCACTAAGATAATTGTTCCAGCTCTGCTAAAGAAATAGACATAGACATGTTACTCATTATAGAAAATTAAAAAAAATATTGCTCTGTGATTCTTAAATGAACAACCACTTCACAAATATTTGCTTTTCTCAGAAGTGCCTACTATAAAAAAAATAAAAGCCTAAAGCTCCATGGAAAAACAATATAAAAGAAAGAAGAGTTATTTCAGAGGACAGTAACTAGAAACACACATACACCCCACACAAGATTTATATTACCCACCTCGATACAATAAAGAATTGTGGCAGTAATGAAGATGAAACAATACTGTCAGTTATCTAATAAAAAGAGAATTTGGAAATAAGCCACAAAAAGCTAAGCCCTTTCCTCCATTGCTTCTCTCTGTGACAATTGAAAGTTTTCTTCCTCCCCCAGCCCTTCTTTCAATTGACCTTTAACACCAAATACAAACTTCGATTGTCCCAACCTCTTCCTTTCAATTAACACTTGGCAGAAACAGCTGGCAAATTTCCTGTTTTAAATCTCCCAGGAATGATAAGCAAAAGAACATCTTGGCATTATGTCTGGAAACATCACAGCACAGAAGTCACGTGTTGCAAGATTCTTCGGAGCAGATCTTAGTAGAAAAGGGAAAACTCAGCAGGAAGTTAAGACAGGCTCAGAGCTCCTTGAAGCAATATACCTGAAAGAAACTCACCTGTATGAGTGCTCCTTGCAGTGTTTCTCTCACCAAAATGCAAAGCCTGGGGAAAAAAGTGAGATCCTATTGCCTGCTGTCAGGACATATCAGACAGCAGGATTCACCATCTTCTAGTAGTTGAAGACAGAACATGATATGTACAATTTAAAATGAGCACATTGTTACTAATTTACACCCAGTAGATTATACAGTGAACTGAGATACATAAAGTGGAAATAGCATCTATTGTGGGAAAGAGACTCAAAATCAGCTTGATGACAGTTAAATATCACAATGAACGTCCCAATTCTTTTGAACATCTCACAACTTTAGGCTCTCCTGCTTGGGCAGGGGGTTAGGCTAGAAGACCTCCGTGGTCCCTTCTACTTCTGTTTGTTTTATTCCGTATATATACAAACATATTCCATGTTTGGTGCATGATTTTTTTCTGCTCTTGATCCCTATCTAAATCTGAACAAATGAATATGTGCAAAAGGAGCCGAGATATTTATCCTTGAGTAGTACAACACAAGTAATAATTCTATTTTCAGAATATTTTTTTTCTATGCATAAATATCTGGATGATATCTCAATGTCTTCCAGCCTTCACTTTCTTTTTAATATTCATGATCAGAAGTTGCAGTCAAAGGAGGAAAAAATCCTTGAAGCATAAAATAATAGGAACGTTTTCATCCAGGTAAATCTAATAGTTCTGTCTCCCATTTCCCCCAAAACACAACTTTGTGATATGGGTTGGGCTGAGAGGGAGTGACTGGGCCAAAGTCACCCAGCCATCTTTCATAGCTAAGAGAGGTCTAGAACTCACAGTCTCCTGGTTTCTAACCCAGCATCAATATACCAAATGACTGTAATTTAAAGTTGATTATTGCATTTGTGTCCATTGCGTATAATTGCTCAGTCACTAGACAGTAGTAAGTCTGTTTCATGCATTTTTCAGCCCTTACTAGAGAAAAAAAAAAATTAGTTTCTTCACTGAAATCAGCTAAACCGATCTCAATAGGGTAACAGAATAACAGGAAAGAACCTTGGGTGTCTTCTAGTGGAAACCCTTATCAAGCAGGAGACCCTACACCGGGGTGTCCAAAGCTAGCTGAGGAATTCTGGGAGTTGAAGTCCACAAGTCTTAAAGTTGCCGAGGTTGGACACCCCTACCCTACACCATTTCAAACAAGAGGCTGTCCAGTCACTTCTTAAAGCCTCCAGTGATGGAACACCCACAACTTCTGAAGGCAAGTTGTTCCACTGGTTGATTGTTCTTAGTGTCAGGAAATGTCTCTTTAGTTCTAGGTTGCGTCTCTCTTTGTTTGAGTTGGATTGAATCCATCTTTAACAATTGTAGAGCAAAATAACTGAATAACAGAGGTGGAAGGTCTTCTAGTCCAGGGGTCTCCAACCTTGGCAACTTTAAGACTTGTGGACTTCAACTCCCAGAGTTCTTCAGCCAGCTTTGCTGGCTGAGGCATTCTGGGAGTTGAAATCCATAAGTCTTTAAGTTGCCAAGGTTGGGGACCACTGTATCTAGTCCAACCTCTTGCTCAGGCAGGAAACCCTATACAAATGCTTGTCCAATCTCTCCTTAAAAAGCATTCATAATTCTGGAACATTCACAAGTTCTGGAGGCAATTTGTTCCACTGATTAATTGTTCTACCTGTCAGGAAATTTCTCCTTAGTTCTAGGTTGCTTCTCTCCTTGATTAATTTCCATCCATTGCTTCTTGTCCTCCCTTCAGGTGCTTTAGAAAATAGGTTGACCTCTCCCTTCTTTGTGGTAACCCCTGAGATATTGGAACACTGCTATCATATCTCCCCATGTCCTTCGTTTCATTAAACTAGACATACCCAATTCCAGCAACTGTTCTTTATGTGACTCCAGTCCCCTAATCATCTTGGCTGCTCTTCTTTGTACTCTTTACATAGGATACATAGGATAAACAATATCTGAGAAATAAGTGAACACTTATTAATCAAGAGAGGCACCTCATCAATTTAACATTGCCATATGGTTTGATAAATGACCTCATGGACATGGAAAATGTACTCTTAGAACTTGGGGAAATCTTCATCAGTTGAGGTAATTTGTTTTGAGATAAGAGCCACAAAAGTATTGTGTTAAATCAAAGAGAGTAATTCTTTGGATAGATATGGTCAGAGGGAATGTAAACCAAGGACTAAGAGCAAGAACTCCTTCCAGCCTTCTGCTTGTATTTAATCCTTAGTTGCTCATCCTGGCACTAAAGAAACAAAGAACAGATAAATAGTAGTAATTCAACTGTTCTGCAAATGCAAACAATGCTAAGGCCTGTCAGTCAATAAAAACTAGCCAAATCCTAGACAACTCACCTTTTAGGTCAAGTGGTTCAATGCAGTGATGGTTTTTGGAGACAAAGCAATGAGACTATGTTTTGCTAAAGGAAGGTGGAAGTTGAAAGAATAAACCAATGCAAACTTTTATGTTGGTAAATGACTGCCAGAACCAGAGACAAAATGGGTGGGGAGCAGATCGAAAGCTCACACAAGCATTGAGCGAAGTTAAATCAAGAATCCTTTGCAAATGTAATAAGGAGCCTTTTATTTGAGTCTTAGTCCTTTTCACTCTTGATTAGAAGGGAATGAAACTAGCCCAATTACTATTGCTTTTCAAAGCTATAGAAAACTCGAAAATAATAACTGCTTTTTTTTTTTTTTCAATTGATATATTGGATTATATTACTAAAATAGAGATTCTTCCCTGTAGCAGAGATTAGGAGGAGAATTTATATCTTAATGATATAGTACTTGCTTTGCCTGCAAAAAGTTCTAAATTAAACCCCCACAATCTCCCCATGGGGCCATAATACATTCTGCAGCACTTGCTATTGGCACTACCAGGCTAGACAGACCAATATCTGACTCAGTATATTGTGGCTATATTTTTAATAGTGGATGTTAAAAAATACATTTATAAGATAGCTGAAAAGTTAGCTTCCTCCATGAAGCCTGATAAGGTTATGGTGTCCTTATGGAAGCCGATCAAATCCATCCTATGGTTTACCAGGCAGTTTGTGTTAAACTTAGTCTTATGGATCCGGTGTTGTAGCAGGTTCTGATGGATAAACTCATAGCTTAGACATTTGTCAAAACTCTTTCCCATAGGCAGAGTAATGGGTGGCTGTTTTTACTCCCAGAAAGGGGTTCTTTTTCCTATCTTTTCCTAACTCCTTTTGAATTAAAACAGTGCAGACAGGCCCAAATGCACACACCACTGATGATGAAAAATAGGTTAAATTACATTACCACATGTCTGGATGTGCCTTTAGATCAACAAATCAAGGCATCATCAAATCGTGTGAACTGAGGCTCAGTTCTAGGTTTTATTGTCAATATTTTTTATCAGTTTAAAAGAGGTCATTGTTAATTTCTTGCTCAGATTTTCATGAATTACACTTCACAAAAACATAGTCAATAAAATATAATTTTTAAGACGCTTGAAGATTCTATGTTTTTTTTAAATAATCTTGCCATTGTTCATATGCTCTGATGATGAAAGAGAAGTAACTTGATCAGCTCAAGGATAAAATTACTGCACAGGAGTAACAGTTACTTCTTTTCCAGTGAGAGGGGGCATGATTTTTATAATTTATATACAGGTAGGAATATACTGAAGCAGTAACAACTTTTTTCAGCATTGTCAACATGATTTCTGCTAAAACAGCCTTCTAACAGTCTGGCATTCTCCATTTGTGCTGAGTTACATCTCAATATTCTTAGCAAGTATGGTTGAAGAAGACAGTATAAATATTAGGTAAATATGTGGAAACTCTAATCTTAGTGGTAAATATTGAAGGTCCATAACTCTTGACCTACAGTCTTATTCAGAAATGGAACTGGGAGATGATGAAGGCGTGGATAAGGTGACCAATCATCCTCCACAGTCCTTCTTTTGTAAGTTCTGTCCTCTCTCAAAAAGTGTCCTCTTACATGTCCTCCTTTTTGATATTTGAAGACTAATCTGTAAATCTCCTTATTTGATCAATGCTGATCCAATCCCTTGTGTGTGATGGGACGTATTTGTATTTGACATGAGGATTCGTCAAGGCTCAGTACAGTGTGGCGAGACGCGATTATGAGACGCATGCGCTCCACACAGGAGAATTGTTTTGAGAGAGAGTGCCATGCGCAAGTGGCTTTGTTTTTTTCTCTTCTATTTATTTGTGTCCTTCTAATTGTAAAAAAGTTGGTCACTTTAAGCATGGATGCTATTGAAAGGAATATAGAAGACATTGTACCAAGAAGAATATAGAAGACCTTTGTACTAAGGTATTGACCTTGGTACAAAGATAGCATCAGCAAATCTATCTGTATTTTCCTGTTTGGGGTCAAGAGATATTGAGATTTATCCTATGGTCTTGTTATAGTTTGTGTTCTTTGCTCCCCAAAGAACTAAACAGTTTGTTCTTTCCCAAACTATTACTTCTGCTATTTAAGATAAGGCCTCTTTGTGAAATCAAAGCAAAGTTTTATTTCCTTGGAGATAAGATTTTCATGAAGGTTAGTTGTAGATTTGGTAAGCTTAGAACTAATTGCAGAATAGTGCTATCAGATCTGGGCTTACAGAAACCACCACTAGTTGACAGCAAAGGGACAGAGAAAAATATTTGCTGCCATCTAATGGTGCTTTGGATTTTTGCAAGCCACATCTGGTAACCTTACTACAAACAATGGAAAATGGGATTACCGTATATACTCGAGTATAAGTCGACCTGAATATAAGCCGAGGCACCGAATTTAACCACAAAAAACTGGGAAAACTTATTGACTCGAGTATAAGCCGAGGGTGGGAAATGCAGCAGCTACTGGTAAATTTCAAAAATAAAAATAGATACCAATAAAAACTTTCACTAGGACAGTTGAGAATAAATTTGATGTTCACAATTTCCTCTTTGAAAGAGACCAGTAAATAGGGAACAAGAAGATGAAGAAAAAGAAGTGTGTTTTTTCACACTTTTTACACTGCAGTGAACAAAAATGGCATCATAGGAACAGGCTTATTCTCAGTCCAAAGGTTTGTTTCTGATTTCTTCCCTGATTTAAGGGAAATTTGGGAAATGATCTCACTATCATGAAAGGTTTAATTGATACACTAACCCAAAAGATGATGATGATGACAGTGGGAGGCAGGAGTCACTCTCTCCCTTGCAAGAAAAAAGCAAGAGCCATTCTTATGATCTCTCCCTCTCTCTCTCTCTCCCCGTAATACAGTCAAGCCCTTTCCAGCACGCGCGATCTGCCTTCTCCACTTTGCACTTTGCAAATGCAAAATCCTGGGGTTTTTGCATTTGCAAGGTGCAAAGCGGCGGGGGCGGATCCGGTGTGCTGGAAAGGGCTTGACTGTATTACGGGGAGAGAGAGAGGGAGGGAGAGATCATAAGAACAGCTCTTGCTTTTTTCTTGCAAGGGAGAGAGTGACTCCTGCCTCCCACTGTCATCAACATCTTCTTCTTTTGGGTTAGTGAATCAATTAATTTGGGAAATGATCTCACTATCAGAAAACAACGCGAGCCGCCACCACCACCTCCTCCTCCCCCTCCTCCCGAGTGGACTGAAAGCAGCTGGAGCTGAGGAAACGAAGCTGAGTGGAGCGACCTCAGCTCGCGTTGTTTTCTCAGCCTAGAGCTCAGAAAACAACGCGAGCTGCCACCACCACCTCCTCCCCCTCCTCCCGAGTGGACTGAAAGCAGCTGGAGCTGAGGAAATGAAGCTGAGTGGAGCCGAAGCAACCTCGGCTCGCGTTGTTTTCTCAGCCTAGAGAAAGGGGAAGGGGGCTCATCTGGACCAAGGGTGAGTCTCCCCCTCAGTTTCCCCTGAAGGATCTTCCGTCGCTTTGGCCTTCTCCCTACATCTTCCCTCTGTTAAAATCCCCTCCCCCCACACACACTTATTTTCGGTCGGATAGATTTCGTGTCTGAGCATTCTCACATGGCGGTGGGTCTTCCCCCCCCTAAAAATAGTTAAAAAAGAAAAAACAATATATCCTCAAGCAAGAACTTTTCTGCTTCCGATTACCCCCATGCTTAAAAGTTGCAAAGGAAACATGGAAGCAGGGAAGTGGCTGCCCAGCTTTGGAGCTCCACACCATTTTTTTTTCAGAGGGGAATCTGACTCGAGTATTAGCCGAGGGGTTTTTTTTTCAGCACAAAAAATGTGCTGAAAAACTCGGCTTATACTCGAGTATATACGGTATATCACTATTTTTTGTTTTCAGTTAAGACTGAAAGCATTTTTTTTCTGGTTTAGTGGTACGGTATGTGTGTACGTATGTGTGGGTGGCACAAAACCATCCATAATATGCATAGAACATTCACTTCTTAAATCTGACTTCTTAAGTCTGACTGAAGGAAAACTTTGAATGAAAATCTCACTGTTTTGAGGGAGAGTTGTAGGAAGAGGTCAGCCACAATATAGGATTAGTTTAAATATTCTGGCAATGCAGGAATGGATTCTGAGAGATGTCTCCTACCTGATGAAGTTCTCAAAAATTTTGTGGCAATTACTTGGCTTTCTCATCTTTGGACGATAAATGAAGAAATCCTTGATTATGTTAAGCCCACATAGTTTGTGAGTCATCAAACTGAAAGCCAGTAGAATCAATCTTCTGTTGGTCACTGAATGCTGGTATTTGTTAGGTTGGGCAAAGCTAAATTCTGTATTCCTTCCTCTGTGTAATATCTAAATTTTGTATAATATACAACACACTCTGCCACTTTAACTTGCTTAATCACAACTTGAGGAAATTAACTGATAAGGAAAGTTGTTGATATGTGTATGGCTGCACACACACACACACACACACACACGAATGTGAAACTTCTTTTCTTCTAGTTCAACAGTTCTGAAAAGTGACTCTTCCTCCCTCCCTCCCTCCCTCTCTCTCTCTCTTAAGTGTTTTCTTAAGTTTTTGTGGGTATTTATATGTATAGTCTTGGAGTTTTCTGTGTTCTCCAAGACCAATAAACACAGACCAAGACTCCCAACCAATCAGGATGAAGAAAAAAACCATTCTAACAAAGCATGAGGCTAGCACCAAATTTAAAACAGAAACGGCTGCAAAAGCCTGACACACAGACGAACCCAATACACAAGCCTGATGATGGCAGATGAGATTCTGCCAAAACATCACTACAACTTTAAAAGCACAACTATAATGATGTAGGAAAATACCTGAACAAAGCTGAATACCATACATGTAAGTACCCGTGAAAACTTAAGAAAACACACACACATACACACACACACACACACACACATGAGAGAGAGAGAGAGAGATGTGGGGGGGGGGTTTGTGGAGGTGTCTGTCTGTCTGTGTAGCCTTCCCCCTTGGCATAACAACAACAACGTATTAAATTTTACACTCCTGATTGTCACCAACTCTGGGCAGTTCAGATGCAAATATTGTGTATATTAAGCAGCTGCATTTTTCTTTGCATCTGCATTTTGAACATGGAGCTATTGAGGGTAAGTGGTTCACAAGGTCTTAGGACACATAAAGGATCTTTAGCATCCAGTTATTAATTGCAGAAACCTAATGAAAAATGGTTGATTTAATTTAATTTCGGTGGCGCAGTGGTTAGAGTGCAGTACTGCAAGCTACTTCTGCTGCAGCCAACTGCCTGCAATTTGGCAGATTGAATCTCACCAGGCTCAAGGTTGATTCAGCCTTCCATCCTTCCGAGGTGGGTAAAATGAGGACCAAAATTGTTGGGGGCAATAGGCTGACTCTGTAAACTGCTTAGAGAGGGCAGTAAAGCACTATAGAGTGGTGTATAAGTCTAAGTGCTATTGCTAATGCTGTTGTTTGTAAACTTCTATTGAGCAAATAGAGAAACTTCATAGGGTAACCAATTTTGAATCAATATCTCTAAAATGGGATAACTTACCAAATGCATTCAAAATGTGGGGCAGATGATTCCTTTGGGATTAAAGTGTGGCAAAATAGTGTCTGCTTCAGCGTTGGTTGTGCTTCTGCACTTCTGCAGTCAAACACTGTCAAGTAATTGCAATTTCCAACACTCCCTTCCTATAAGGAAAGTCAATGGGAAAGCCATCATAAGTCACCCAGAACCTCCTTATTGGTGAGAGGGGCAATATAAATTTAAACAAACACACACCCAAATAAATAAGTTGAACAGTTGCTCCTCTTTCCACTGCTTCTTTTGTCCAAACATGGTCTTTCTTTTTCTGTGTTTAGGTAAGGACATATCTTTGAAATAATGACCCAGCAAGGAACATGTTGTCTACTATGCAGTAAAACCATTTGGAAGATTCTGCTGAGATTCTCAGGATATTGTTTGAAATCAACCTAGACGTGATTGATCTAACAGCACGATATTTTGCGCAACAACCAAGAAGAATTAGAATTTTGAAGAAAGAAGGAAGAGTACATTTTCAGAATTCATTGAATAGTATGCCACTTGGTCTTTAAAGCTGGATTTAATTTCTGATTATTTGGTAATACATACATCAGAGTTGATTTGATTTCTATATGTGTTGTGACGCTATATACATTTGGAAGATGGGAAAGTTGCTGAATACGTTACAGTGAAGGTATGATTGGCTAACTATCTTTTAATTTTCCAAGAATTTTGAAATGTTTTTTTAAAATAATGTAGGCAATAATGAAATTCTAAAAAAACAAAAATATTTAAAGTAGCTGCTGTAAATGAGTAATCTCAGTTTTCTGCAAAACCACAGTGCCACCTAGTGGTTTTTATTTTCTGCTTGGCCTTTTTATACGCATATCTGACTAAACAACAGGAGTGCCTTAATTGATTTTCATGTCATGTTTAGTTAGTGATATGCTAACAAATAGCTGCAGTGCCATAAATCTTCATGATAGGCTATTTCTTCTTCTCCTCTTGAAGCAGTTCTTAGTTAGATGTGCAATTATTATTTTTGGCATCACAGGGAAGAGAAAAGAATGATAATACTGATCCCAATTTATTAAAGCCAAGGGCTTGTAACAACCACTTTAATCAGTCTTATGACTTTGATAGTTAACAAACACTTGTCTTTGGTCTTCTTTCTCCAAAAGAAGACAAGATCAGAAAGAGCATGGAGAATGTTGGGTGAATGACCTGGGAAAAAAAAACCAGGGGTGAAAGGTCACAGGGCCATAGCAAGGGGCAGAGATTTCCAAGGTGATTAAATTTCACCCATACTTGGCATAACCCTTTTGCCTTCAAGTCTGCAGGCAACCCAGCTGTGTTTTGTTTAAAAAAGTGCACAGTGCACAGCCATGCCTACTTCTTCCTGAATGGTGCCATGATACTGTTTTCCCAGCTGCTTTCTTCTTCCTTCCATTCTAGTTCCTATAAAAGAAAGACTAAGGCTGAGTGAGTAGAACAGGAATTCAACTTTCTTTAAAAAAAAAATTCTCTCTCAAAAATTGCACAGTTTGGGGAAAAAAGTGAGTTACGCACCAGTGAAACCAAACTTGGAATACTGTACTGAGTATAGTTCTGATCACCACAATACAAAAAAGAGGCTGAGACCCTGCAAAGTGTATAGAGAAGAAGAACAAAGATTATAAAGGGTCTGAAGGCTAAATCGTATGATGGACAGTGGAGGGAGCTAGGTATTTCTAGTCTAAAGAAGAGAAAGACTGGGGCGATAGTGCTTGAGGAGTAGCCACAGAGACGAGAGAGTTGACTTATTCTCCAAAGCATGAAAGAACAGGAGAAGTAATATATGAACCTTGATAAAGAGAAGTAAGAAGCAAGGAAAAGTTTTCTGATAGCAAGAACAACTAAACAGTGGAATAACTTGCCTCCCAGAGTTGTGAGTACTCCATCACTGGAGATTTTCCAAAATAGACTGAACAACCATTTGACCAGGATGATATAAATTTTCTTGTTTTGAGCAGGGGATTGGATTAGAAGACCTCAGTGTTATGATTCTATGTTCTCAAAGTTCTTCAAAGGTTTCTCATAGTTCTTAAGTCACGGTGGAAACCATCCTAGTTTCTCATCCTGTAACAAATTCGAATGTCTTCATTACTGTAAAGATAAGATTTTGCCAAGAGAATTTTTTGACAATGCTCCATTTGTGCACTTTCCAATTGTGTCTCCTAGGACTGATGTCTAAAGGCATAGGATGAGAGAACTGGAGATGACCAAGTAGGTCATCTAATCCAGGCCAGGCCAGAGTTTCAGCATTCCTACTGATAGCTATTTGGCTTGTATCTGAAGACTTCGGATGAGAGAGACCATCATCGTTCTCAGCAATTGACCTGGAGTCAGCCAAATGCAAATCAATTTCATTCATTTGAAAGACTATGCTAAGATATTTTTTCCCCCAAAGGACAGTGGCAATGGATGTGTATCAGGAACATGTTCTAATTTAAATTAGTGTACATAGGAAGTCGTAAGTGGCTTCATATTTGGTTCTGCTATCAAATGTTTGTTGGTCTATGAGTCATTCAGACCCTTTAATTCTAGTCTATTGAACACAGATTTTCCCATGTATAGGATGGGGACCCATGTACAGTTGTTTAAATCCTAAAATCCACTAGAACTTAGTCAAGCCTGAAAGCAGCCTGGTCCATAGAGAATCCAGTGTGCTCTATAGCAGACATTCTGAGATCTACCATTTTGTAGCTGGAAACCTCAGATTCAAGAGCTGGCTCTGCCAGATAAGCTACAAATATTTTTTTTAATATTCCCATTCTCTGCATTTCTTCCAGTCTGCTCATCATTTAATATCTCCCTGCAACAAGCAATCTTCAATTAAAAGGACAGAATAACAGAGTTGGAAGAAACTTTGAAGGTCTTCCAATCCAACTCATGCTCATGCAGAAGACTCTATACCAGGGCTGTCAAACTCCCGGCCCATGGGCCTGATGCACCAGGTGCTGGCTACACCCACACCCAGTTTAGCGAAGGGGAAAAAAGTCCCGATACATCGTATGATGCGGCTATGACAACATGAGTTTGACACCCCTGCTCCATACCATTCCAGACAAATGGCTCTCCAATCTCTTCTTTAAAGCCTACAAGGTCTCGAGACAACCCATTCTACTGATTGCTTCGTTTTTCCATGTCACCCCTAGTCCTTCTCTTTGTTAGCCTAGACAAACCCACTCCCTGCATCTCTTCTTCACATGTCTTAGCCTCTAATCCCCTAATAACCTTTGTTGCTCTTCTGTGCACTCTTTCCAGAATCTCTATTCTGTATTGCGGTGATCAAAATTGGATGCAATATTCCAAGTGTAGTTTTACTAAATATATAGCATAAAATATATAGCAGTACTAATACTTCACATAATCTTGATACTATTCCTCTGTGGATGCAGCCTAGGATAGTATTAGCTTTCTTGGCAGCTGAAGCACACTGCTGGCTCATACTTAAGTAGTAGTCCACTAGGACTCTTGGATCTCTCTCACAGTTCATCACCTCCATCAACATTTCCATGATATCTGTGTCCTGTGTTGCTGGTGACAAAATAACAAACATATTTACTTTCTGACTTGCAAGCTTCTATTACTGTTACAACAAAGATAGTGTTCCTATTCATGAGTTGTGCTTCTTGTTTGTTTTGATTACCTTGAAGCTCTAAAAGACATCTACCCTCCTTTATTTTCCAAAAAAACTAGTGAGAGTCCCTTCTGAAGTGCTGCCCATGGCCTTTTTGCTTCAGTGGTAGCTTCTGCGTTAAGGTATTGATGATTTAATAGCTGACCAGCTGCTGTAAGGCTGCTGTAAATGCTGATGCAATGAGAATGAGTCAGCAGGATATTGCCATTTTAAGATTGAGGATGGGTCAGCAGGATTATCACTGCTTTAAGAAGCTGTCTATATATAGGCGGCCATGAGAGAGCGTCTTTCTCTCCTCATGTTCTATTTCCATTGTAGTTCTCTGTGCAGAGTAATGAAGATTGCTTGCTTGCCTGGTATGTGCCTAACATGTAAATGTATGTATAAAGCAGTCTTGTATATAAACTACTGTTAAAAGACAAAGCCTCTGTGTCCTGTGTTGTGCTCCTGGGTTCTCTCACAATAGTAGTCATGCTGCAAACACTTGGAGAGATTATGGGCCCAGCACAGAGAGAAGGTCAGAGAAGGAGAGCTTAGAGAGAGGAGAAACCCAGTGAGAGCTTGCACCAGAGCCAGAGCAGTTGTGCAATGTAGTTTAATCATGGTTAGTGGCTTGTGAAGGAAAACAGGCAACATGGCCTCTGTCGGTGTAATGGGAGGAGGTTTCTTGGTGTCTCAGCTGAATGAGACAAACTACAACTCCTGGAATGTGAAGATGGAGATGTACATGACAGTTGTCCAGTCTTGAATCTTCCTCCTATCTCCAAAGGTTTCTCCCTTGCACACAATGAATTTATCACTTTAAAAGTGAATATTCAGTGCCTGCATCAAATAAGGCTGAATCCGATGCCTGGAGTTGGTATTTCATATCAGGACACCATCAATGGCATATAGTACAAATCTATTGAGTTATTTTTTCAGTATTCGCTAATGAAATAGGCTAGCTCATTTCCACAAGAAAAAAAAATGTGTTGGATAAGAGAGAAAATACCACTTTAGAACTGCAACAGCTCAGAATGAATGTTTAAGCTTCTCTATGGATAGCAGTGCCATAAAACCAGGGAAGAAAAAAAAGTTGGCCAGGGTAACGTTGTCCCCTTGGAAAGAGCAAACGAGGAAGAAACAACAGAAGCATGCACGTTTGAATTCATTTTGGTTTGAATTCTTAGAGGTGTATGTCAGACCTTCAGGCTCAGGCGCTTTGTGATGATGGGAGAAAGCTGTAAATTGGTTTAAAGCAAATAGGCCTTTCCCCCCCCCCCCGAACCACCCATGCTAAACTGAATACTGTGGGTAGGACACACCCTTTACTTCACCATTTATTTCTCACCATCCAGATGGCTATAGCAACATATCTCAAGATATTGGCAGACAAGGAAGTCAGGAGAAGATGGACTGGAAAGACTTTGCTGGCAGGCTTCCAGTTCCCAGGATAAGAACTAGACTGTAGACAGTTTCCCTGTCATCCCTTTGCCGAGAGGCTTATACACATGTTGACAGAAGGATAACTGTAAGTTCAGAGTGCTCTTTCCCTTGAGAAGCATAGACACACAGTGGGCAACTTATGTATACATTCACAGACACACAGACACAGACACACACCTACCTACTATTATGGAACTATTACTTCATAAATATTTCTTAAGCTCAGCATAAATATTATCCCAATCTTCTAGAAATCCAGAAACACTGCAGAATGCAAGCTGTTCGTTACTATCACCATTTAAATATGGTTTAAGAACTGACTCTCCCTAATGCCTGTGATAATGTGGTGGCCCCCAGAACCTAAATTTATCATGCTAAATGGGATACTTTCAAGTCAGCAATTGTTAAAATTCCTCCTGTTTTTCTGCCTCTTTTCCAGCATCATTTAATGATGCGTGAGTTACCAATAGCTGGTTCTTCTAACCTCTGCTGCAGTCAGTCTTGGGGCTTTGAGAAACTCTCAGGAAGCCCTTTGCAATGAGCTTCATGTATCTCTTAGCACCAGAACCTTGACATCCCACAATGCAGCCATTTGTTCCTTCCCAGCCACTGAAAATAATGCAATATTGCTATCTCAATATTCCTATGGTTAGAACTTTTAGGAAGACTTCACATGATTTCCAAGCTATTGTAGAGGAGAACTGCCCCAACAAAATCAGCTCTTGTGCAGGATGGGGGAAGAGCTCCCACAGGTGTTTTGTGGAGTTTCTGTTTTTTTTTTTTGGTGCTAAAGAAAATATTGACCTTTTGGAGGGCTCACAGTAGGTGTTCCGTGAGGTCATTATTTCCATTTTCAAAAAAAGAAGAAGAAACAGGCGATGCAGATGAGGTGCCTGGTTCTTCTGGCATCTACAGCCAGCATGGTCATGGACTCGCTAGCTGGCTGGGAAGGACAATCCTGCAGTGGACAATTCAAAGGCAGCTAAATATTAACTTCCAAAAGTTCCTCCTTCATGGAAGGTCTTCTGTCAGCAAAGGACAGCAAATACTTGTTTCATGCTGGAACATCTCACCCCAACTTTATTCTGCCTCAATATCTGACCAGACATGAGCTGGAGGTTTGGTTCTCAGGATATGCCTTTAGCAAATAGTGGGGAATCATCACACTGTATCAAAAAGGACATGTGGATGAATGCAATGAAAATGATCTATCTTGGCAAGTTCCTTCCTGTTTCAAAAGAAAAACAAGCAATCTTCCCCCCACAAGAAAAATATTTATATTTTGAATGCAAATCTGTTTCTAAAAGATGGGAAACTCAGGAAGAAAATAGCCCTTGAGTTGATTCCGGTCAGAAATAAATGGATTGAGTTGCACATTAACTCTCAAGTTAGATTCCACACCTCTAAACCGATATTGCTTTGCCTGAAAGCACAGGTTGTGCACTGGAGCCTAACCGATAGTAGTAGCTTGCATCAAAGGCCAAGAAAATACTCTGCAGTTAATGGTCATGTAATCCAAGGAGCCGTCACACAATTAAATATCCATTCCTATTTTCTTCTATTGAGGTGAGGGTTAGAGTTCAAAGGCCAGCCACATACTCTCTGAAGAGGCTGGGTCTCTGTCGATGAATGGAGACATTCTCTGTGTGCCACATTATTCCATACAGAGATTCTTTCTTGCTTCTTTTGGCTCAGATCCTCCTGGTCTTTTTCTCAAGGAAATACATGCCTGCAACTCAAGAACTTCAGTGTAGCAATCATTTGCACTCCAGGCCCAGTTAAATGGAACCAGACAGTCTCCTTTATGCTACTTGTCACTCCTTCAGTTGGAACTGAAGCCTGAAGTGTGTTTCAAACGAAGGCCAGGGCTCATCTCCAAACTGGCCGCCTCAGGCAATCTGTTTGATCACAGCCACCACTCCTTAGATAAAAATTCACTTGTAAAGCAGCACAGAGAGCCCTTGTAAAGATGCCAACTGTGTGGACTCTTTACAACTGAAATGTGCTGCACTTTGTGTAAACCTAAAAAGAGGGTTAATTATCCTTTCTCCTTTTAGCATAAGGAAAAGTAAAGTGTGAGTGACTCTCATAAACCGGTAGAGGTTGGGGGAAGCACAGAGGGGACTCTTTGATATATCCATGCTGTTTGATGAGTGGATAGGTTGGTAGGCTTACTGAAATACCATCACCGCAGTATCAATAATAGGCATTGATTTTTTTTTTTTATTTTTTACATAGGGGAAACAAACTCATTATTTTTCTGTTGTTGTTTTGACATTGCTAATCTGGCTTTTGGATTTAAAAAAAGTGGAAAACCTGTGAGGATTCTGTAATGCTTCTTGAAGACACTTTTTTTATTAAGGCAACCTTCCTTAGAGTCAGATGGCATATCGATTTAGTAGTTTAAAAAATCCTATGGGGATCTTCTTCTAAAGAAGAAATCTCACCGCCTGAAATGAGGAAAACATCCCCCAATCCATCCTTCACCCATCTTATCATCTTCTGAGCCTCATACTAGTACAGGATAGAAACAGAAAGCAATAGTCAAAATGCATATTTTACTCTGTGGAGGTTCTTTATAATTGTTACCAACAAGTTTTATTTTATAAGTAGTCTCTCATTGATGCAACCAGTTTGAAGAAAGTGCCACAGTCCACCAAAAGGTGGCAAGTCAATCTGTAATTCAGAAGAATAGCATGAAGAGATGAAGCTTTCTACAAGAATCTGAACTACTAATGATCAAAGCAAATTGGCGGTAGATAAGAGTCAATGGAATTCATGGTGGGCTGGAGCTAGATTTCTTGAGGGTATGAATGGACTTGAGACTGACGGTGTGTTTGACATCTGCTACACAAACTCCATTAATTCCAGCCATTACTGGCTGGAATCACAGCATGTATAAAAATACGCAAAAAGTGTACAATTGGGACTCTCAGGTTGGGCTCTAAGCTGGAAGTCCCAGAACTATTTTTACTCTTGAAATTTTGGCTGCAGTCCTTTCAACAGAGATCCTCACAAATTAATGTGACAGAAGGAATATACATAATGTATACATAAGAGCCATGACGGTGCAGTGGTTACAATGCAGTACTGCAGGCTACTTTTGCTGACTGCCAGTTGCCTGCAGTTTGGCAGTTCAAGTCTCACCTGCTCAAGGTTGACTCAGCCTTCCATCCTTTTGAGGTCAGTAAAATGAGGACCCAGATTGCTGGAGGCAATATGCTGACTCTGTAAACTGCTTAGAGAGAGCTGTAAAGTACTGTTGAAGTGATATATAAATCTAAGTGTTATTGCTATATGCATGCATCTAGATAATGATTATATTAGCACAGGGGTGGTATGCTACTGGTTCGGCCTGGTTCTATAGAACTGGTAGCTCTGAAGAGCAGCAGCTCGGTGTCTGCTGCTCTGTTTGGCCCAGCCGCCTGCCCGGGCTCTTGGCTGCTCTTTATTTCCTGCTTTTTCAACCTCAGCTGTGCTGCACAAAGCAGCTGAGGTTGAAAAGCAGGAAAGAAGAGGATTTTCAAACGCTGTGCACCCTTGCAGCACCTGTCAGCTGTCTGGGTGGCACAGCTGAAGTTTTTTAGGAAATGGTCTACATGAGCAAACAAAACACACTCTCACCAGAGGTGGGATTCTACCTGCTGGAGAACTGGCAGATCGCCCACTCACTCCTTATCTGGCATGCATGCCATCAAACTTGCCTGCTAAGTTCCTTCCTATTTTCCCCCTTTCCCCCCTGATCATCAGCTTTTCTGCTATGCCAGATTTAGATTAGCTAGAAAGCAGGAAATCATTGGATTTCTTGCTTTCTAGCTAATCTAAAAGCAGAGCTGAGCCTGAAGCTTCTATTATTCAGTGCAAACTCAGGTAGCAAATGGCAGAAACACGGATCTCTAAGTGAATCTGTGATTCTGTGAGCAACACAATCTGCCTGCTTGCTCTGCCTGATTTTGGATAAAAGTTTCTCTTTTTTAATTAAAAAAAAATCAATATTTACAAACATAGTGTGTTGTGAGTTAATTTTGAGAGTTTGCTTGCCAGCAAATGTTATGTGACAGACTCAGGTAGCTGATTGCAGAAAGATAGATCTCTGAATGAATCTGTGATTCTGTGAACACTCTGTGAACACTCTTCTTCTTCTTCTTCTTCTTCTTCTTCTTCTTCTTCTTCTTCTTCTTCTTCTTCTTCTTCTTCTTCTTCTTCTTCTTCTTCTTCTTCTTCTTCTTCTTCTTCTTCTTCTTCTTCAAAATCTGCCTGCAGATTTTGGGTAAAAGTTGCACTTTTTAAATAAAAAAATCAATATTTACATGAATATAATATCTACATACAAGCCATGCCCAGCCAGTCACATGACCACCAAACCACATCCACAAATTAGGCCACACCCACAGACCCGCTTGTTAAGAAATTTGAATCCCACCCCTGTATTAGCGGTATTTAACTTTTATTTAAAAGAGCCACTTTGATGTAGTTATTAAGGTATCAGGGTACAGACTGGGAGGTGGTGAGTTCTAGCTCCACTTTGGGCACAAAGCAAACTGGGTGTGATGGAATGTAGTCAGGAAATGGATTTACTCCAGAGGAATTAAAAAGCAACTCAGTCCAGGTATTATGTGTGAGAGAAAGAAGGTGAAGACAGCCGCTACCTAATAGTTCATAGAGTATATTATAGATGTAGATAGTAGAGTCCCCAGTCTGGCAAGATTTAGTTTATAGATGTTAAACAATAAGGAACTCAGTTTGAAAGATTGACCAAGGGTCATTCTTAATTTTGGATCTGACACTGGATGACCTTGGTCTAGTCAGAAATTCCAGCCCTAGGAAGGGGACACTTGTGAAAAGCCCTACCAAGAAAACTGCAGGAACTTGTCCAGGCAGTCTCCAAGAATAGGGCATGTTTTAACTGAAGAAAAAAATGTTCTTTAAATTTAACTTAGGTGAATTAACATCAAATCCAAGCTTCACATGGTCTCCTTCCTTTCTTTTTTTGAAGCACAGCCCTCAGGGGTCAAGAGATGTATTGTGAAGATTTTGGTCCTGGATGATGAAAGTCACTTCAGCACCTGACAACAGAATAAGTTGGAAAGGATGCTGGAGATCTTCTAGTCTAACCTCAGAAGTGGTATTCAGCAGGTTCTGACCAGTTCTGGAGAACCGGTAGCGGAAATTTTGAGTAGTTCAGAGAACCGGCAAATACAACCTCTGACTGGAGATTTTGCATTATTCTTCCCCTGCCACACCCACTAAGCCACGCCCTCAGAAGCAGTAGTAAAAGCACCTTCTGAATTATAACATGCTCCTAGCTTTTGGGGAGGAAAACAAGGGGAAAAAATCTACCTCTGCTTCCCAGCAATTTGCCTCCTTACAGCAAACAGCAAACAGCCTGGTCTGGTTCAGCACATCCTGATTTAGCATAAACAGCTGATTGTCACTTGGATCTGCCTCCCAGAATACCAACACTCAGCTGTTCCAGTCTGCAGGGATTTCCATCAACTATCGCTGCCTCCGTGTGCCCCATTTTCAGTCTCCCAGGGAGCATGGAGACTGAAATGGGGCACACAGAGGCCAAAAATGGGGCACACGGAGGTGGCAATAGGCGATGGCAGACTAGAACAGCTGATCGTTGGTATTCCCAGAGGCAGATCCAAACAACAATCAGCTGCTTATGCTAAATCAGGCTGTGCTGAAGCAGACCAGGCTGTTTGCTGTTTGCTGCAAGGAGGCAAATTGCTGGGAGGCAGAGGCCAAAGAGTGGGCTGGCTTCAGCAGCATTCACTGTTTAAGATTTGCCTAACAACTGTGGCAAAAAGGATCATAAAATGGGGCAAAGCTCAATTAACAGCTGCTTAGCAAGAGAAATATTGGGCTCAATTGAGTGCCATAAGTTGAGGACTATCTATGTACATGACTGTTACATTTTCTATTCTCAGGTTGTTATGTTGTTTCATCCACTTTAATTGCAGGACTTTTATGTCATTAAAGAACTCAACATAGTTTATTAAATTCACAGTTATTTTATTTAGAATCCATGAACAATGAAAAGGTCTCTACGGTTCATTTCCTAGATGACTTTTGCCAATAAAGGAGAATATTTGCAGTTCAGGGTTGAAATGAGGGGAGCACTGAACATTCAACTTGCATATTACATATCTTATGTTTGTAGTTGGGTCTTCTTGTCTAAACTACAAACTCCAGGCATTCTGTTGCAACTTGCATCTTGTTAAATGTATTGATGCATGTGATTGAGGATCAAAAGTCATCTAAGGAAGGAGGGGGAGAGGTCCTTTGTCCTCTCTGAGCTTGGTTGCCTTCAGTGCTAGCGCTGATGATGTTACCTAGTTTGGGTAATGAAACATCTGCAAGAAAGCAAGCAAGGTCATAGAGCACCAAGGACCCCCAACCTCTTTAGATGACTTTTGGGTTCTCAGTCACATGCATGCATATATTTAACAAGCTGCAAGTTGCAACAGAGTGCCAAGAGTTTGTAGTTTACACAAGAAGACCAAACTACAAACATAAGATATGTAACCTGCAAGTTGAAAGTTCAATGCCGAGTCCTTGGCACTGTCGCTTTGAAACATTTAAAGGCACCAAATTACCTAAAGTATATCCTTTACCCAACACTGGACTGTGAGCAAATCTTTTGGCCTTCTAAAAGGGAGCTTTGTGGGTTTCTAGCTTTCTACCAACAGATCTGGCAGTTAATGAGGCCTTGTTAATTAGGGCCTCTCTCCAACTCATTCATCCATTTCATGGTCACCAAAAACTTCATGGCAGGAAAATTTGTGTCCTCACGACCAATCCCCATCCTGTTTTCATTTTTTTTGCAGATAAATGGTAGTGTCCTGATTTTGTGAGTGTTGCTCATTGTCTTTTATGTGATTGGTGCTTTCTCAAGAGGCTTTCTCCTCTTCCAAATTTCAGTAGCTGCTGTTCTGACCTAGGCTTCCCCAACAGCACGAAGCTGACTCCTCCTCCTCCTCCTTTTATTTAATTCACAATGAATTTTCTCTCCAACAAAGTCTCGGCCAACAGTCTTTGAAGATAGTTCCCAATTATAGACCTTTATCAGTCTTGAAGAGTGGCCAGGCCAATATCTTTCAGACACTGCAATGCTTGGCAAGCATGCCAGAATGAATTAATTGTCTCCTGCAAAGCTCCACTCCCCTTTTGCTCCTCTTTTATTCTCTAGGGGAGGGCTATTCACTGCCCACCTGTGGCTTTACTCCCAAGTCTGTCCTTGTTCCTTAGCTGTTCCCTTCTTCTGGGAACTCTGCGCATGCGCACACTGGAAACAGGCTCTAGCTAGTCTTCTGCCTCACTGATGTCTGACTACGAAAACAGCGGATAACTGTCAGATGGCCCTGGCCCCAACTCTGCCTCCGACGCAGAGCACTCATCAGAGCCTTCCCCAGACTCCAGGACTGGCCCATGTCCGTACCCTCCCTCCAACCTCCTCACTATCTGAATCTGCTGCCAGTTCCCTTGGCCGCTGTCAGGCCACAACAGCTGCTGGGAAGTGTCTACCAATCTAGAACATGTGAAAGTGGGACAGGGCTTGATGCATTTGCCTGGCCTTTTAAATAGAGAATCATCCCGTTTTAAGACTTAACAACTTGGAGCTGAAAAATCCAAGTGACCACTAGATGGCAACAAATATGTATGGAAAATTGTTAAGTCCTCCAGATCCCTGCAGCCCAGTTTTATAACTCTCATTTACTGTTGCACAAGCGCTTTGAAATATGCCAGCTTGTGGGCAAGGAGGGATTCTGCCCAACATTCCTAGAACTCTTGTGCAATTCTTAATTGGTGCAAGTGCTAAACTCTCCCCTTTAGGCCACTGATGGGAAGCCCCACTGAGGCTCATTTCCTGAGTTTCCCAGCTTCATTCTGCCAATTTTCTAACCTCAGCAGCATTTTCAATTCATATTTAGCAGCCTGCAGGGCTTGAGGACATATTAGCTGGGTTCTAAGAGAATCAGGTGGTTGATGGAGTGGTGGGTTTCTGAAGAGATGGCCTCTCTATAAGCACCATAACCCTGCTTGCCTGTTTTTACTGGGAGGAAAGAAAAACAATGGGATGGCAAGCACAAAGCTCTCAGAGGACCAGAGAGGAATGGCTATATCCAAATTAATTTAAAGTGGCCAGCAGGGATCAAGATAACCTCACCTACATAGGTCACCTAATTGTATCACTAGCAAGAAAACAAAGCCGATCACCTAAAACAACAAAACCCTACTATAAAACTGATGTAGCTACCATTACCTAAAGCTGCCTGACACAGGGTTGGGGACAACTACATGAGGACTCGGTACAATAAAGCTGATGTTATATGTTATGGCAAGAGGCCCTATCTATAGGCAACAGTTCACTGTAATTAAAAAAATGTATCAAATTAACCATGCCCTGAATGCTGAATGATGTGCAGAATGGGGGAAAAAATACTAATTTCAAAGACAGAATAGAAGCTTCTTTCTATGGAAAAAAAAGTAAAAAGAACAAATCAGGGTATGACTGTCATCTAAATAGTGTTACCCTCCAAAATATTTTTTTTAATTTGTGTGTGTGAGTGAAGACGACCACAAGGATAAATAGTGGTTAATGCTACAACAATCAATCTGTTTATATGCTCTCAAGGAATGCATCCGGGGAACTGGCAAGATTTAAGGATTTTCAGATAAACAAATAGCCAGAAACTGATCAGCTGTGGCTGGCTAGAATTCCCAATTCCAGAAAGACACATAAAGCACTTCCACATGGCAATATTTCCATTCCTTCCAAATCATTCTGAAGCTTGCTTGTGCAATTACCTTTACAGCTTCAGATCTCAGACTTCTGGGAATTCCAAAGCTACAGCAGAGAGCCATTGATTAATTTCCATTGAGGGGACAATAGTATTGTAAAAATGTCATTCATTCCATGTCTTACTCCAGATTTCTACAGATCCTAAATGAACAAAAAATTCTTCATTTCCCTCTACTGCATGCAAAAGAGAAAGAAAGGAAGAACATAAACCGCTAGCCTCTTTTCCCCATATCCAAATTATATTGTGCATTTGTCTGGTTTTTGCCAAAAAAATTCTGAGCTGCTAACATAAAACATTTGCAAAACTGCCAAGTCATCGTACCTCCATTATATTAAAAAACTTTCTAGTGATGATGATGAAAAGCTAGCCCTTCAACAGTATCATAGATGGAGTGAGGAAGAAGGATGGATACGTGTTTAATGGGCATGCATTGTGAACAAGATTATGATGGCTGCATCCTCTTAGGAAGCATAAAGATATAGATGAGCAACAAAATCCTCTCCAACAAAAATGTGAAAGAAATAGCTAGTATATCCTCTGATCCACCAAACAATCCCTTTGTGGGAGAAGACAGGATGTGTCCTGGCATTTTGCAATTGATGACCTCATGTTATAAGAAAAAAAGAAAAGCAGAATCTTGCCAATGTCACCTGAACTTTTTTGTCCACATTACAATGCATATAGGAACAGTTGCAAAGACAGACTGAAAAAAAATAATATTAACGAAAATATCCACATCAATTCCAACTACTGTATATGTTCAAGTGGAATCAGTAGGATGGCATGTACTTGTCTAACCAAATATAGTATAAAACCTGAGCACTGTAAAGATCTGGGGAACTGTAAAAGCACCTTTCTCCTTTTAAGGATGTGCTATGCCAGCTGAAACCAAAGGAATGAGAGAAGGAGCGAGGCAAAATCTCCTAACAATAGAAAGCAGATCAACCACAAACTCATCAGGGCTCAGTAATGAAAAAAAAAATTGCTCCCCCCCCCCCCCCCGCAGTTCCAGTTAACTACAGTTAACTAAAAGTAACTGCTGAACACAGAGTGAGAACCCATGACTCTGGAACTGATACTGAAGTGTGAATGTGCCTTCTGAATGATCTAGGAGTGATCCAAGATAATAAATTGGATAGGTAGAGCTGAAATGTTCTGGAATTCTCTTTTTTCTTCCCCTTTCAGAAGAGAAACTGAGGCTGCAATCATAACTTGGGAAATGTGCTTGTGTAACAGCGTACCACAATCCAACTGGGTTGAACAATATTATTTTCTGGCTGAAAATAATATGGATTGTAATCCGAACATATCAAGGGCGTTAGGTCTAGGAAGACTGTGGTAGCTAAACATATAGAAACAGCCTTGGATCTTTTGAAAAAACAATACCCATTTTTTTCTACCTTGATGGTTCTCCTTTCTGTGAACAAGAATAAAACATTGCCATAGTGGGAGAGGAAGTCTAATGCTTCTGTTAGCAGTGGCCTATGGATACCTATCCAGGGCCCATCATTTCCCCAAGCCACTGCCCTAGGGACAGAGAAGATGGTGCTAGGAAATAGAGTCAGTCCCCAAATAAACAACTCCTTCCTTTTTGTTAAGTTCTGTGCATGGGTGCAAAGGAGGAGACGAGCCGGTGAACAGTGAACTTCAACTCTTTATTTACATGTGAAAACAGCTCAGCTCAATGGCCGCAATGGCCCCCTTTATATAGGCAAGCTCTTGAGTATTTAACCAATGAAAAAACAGGGAGTGCTAACTCCGTTAACCAATGGGAGAGGCTCGTTAATAGCCAATCAGATTCTCCTGAAAGGACCAATCCGATGTCGCTATTATCGGCCAATCAGAAGTGCAGGGCCAGAACCCTGCACTTAACTTCAAGCTCTTAATAATCTTTATTCAAGTACTTTTATTGATTCAGAACACCCCTTCCCCCAGGGTTTCGTTTAAGGGGTGCGGTCACGTAGTCTTTGAGGTAGGCAGGTTGTTTTGATTGTCTATTTGATTTACGTTGTTCTCCCGGTATTTGGCTACTGTCTTGTTGGGTAGGACATTATCTGGTGAAGAGGGTGCCTCCCGTTCTGTATTCAAATTTTCGTTGCCGCTAATGTTCTCGGCATCTCCTCGAGGTGAGCTCATCCCCATTCCCGATCCTTCTTCACATATTGCCTCTGAGCGGTCATTACTTCCGCTTAAACTTTCTGCTGTTTCAAATTCAGCTTCCTCGGTATCTCCTCCTCCCTCGGTTTGGAAGTCAGGGGACTCGGAGATCCCCGATTGTAGCCTTGAACGCAGCTGATCAATATGGCGCTTCCATATTCTATTGTCACGACATCTTATGTGGTACGATCTAGGGCCGGTTACTTGGACTACAGTTGCCTCGACCCACAATGGATCGCCCAAAAAGTTCCTAGCGAAAACCAAGTCGCCTACCTGGAAGTTATGGCATTTCCCGCTGGAACCGTGTGGTTTTTCAGGTTCATATGATGGATGCAGATGGTCGAGGTGGGAGTGGAGCTTCTGCCCCATTAATAACTCGGCGGGAGTTTTATTGGTGACGCTGTGCAGAGTGATATGCTGCAAAAGGAGTATCTCAACAGCAGACACAATAGCAAGGGCTTCTTTATCAATTTGACTGTAATTGCGTTCTGCTTTTGATAACGTCTTTGAGAAATAGGCAACAGGGGCTTCACTACCGTTTGGCAAAACGTGGCTCAAAATGGCGCCCACTCTGAATGGTGATGCATCACACGTGATCGTTAAAGGCAAAGTCTCGTCATACTGCATCAAAACAGCATCAGAAGTCAATAAATTTTTCACATGTCGAAATGCCTGCTCCTCTCTGCGTCCCCATATCCAGGTTGCTTTTTTGTCCAATAAACGATGTAGGGGTTCGGCTATGGTTGCTTTGTGAGGCAGGAAAATGTTATAAAAATTGATAAGGCCTAGAAAAGCCTGGAGGTTGGCCTTATTTCGGGATTTTGGGGTGTTTTTGATTGCCCTAAGTTTGCTATTGGTGGGGTGAATGCCTTGACTATCAATTAAATATCCCAAAAATTCTACACGATCCGTACATAATTGACACTTGTTTTTTTTAACTTTGAGACCTGAGTCTTTAAATCTCTGGAGAACCAACCTCAGGCGATCCTTTAGTATTTTCCGAGTCGGGGCAGCGATTAACACATCATCAAAATATGGGACAACGCCTTTTATCCCTTGTAATAGTCTTTCCATCAAACTTTGAAAGATTCCTGGGGCTACGCTTACTCCGAACTGGAGTCGGTTACATTTAAACGCACCTTGGTGCGTAACGATCGTTTGGGCCTCTGCTGTTTTTTTGTCTACAGGCAGTTGCTGGTATGCCTGGGCTAAGTCTAGTTTCGCGAAGACTTTTCCGCCCCCCAGGGAATGGAGGAGGTGTTGCACCACCGGTACCGGGTAAGCGTTTTGTTGAAGGGCATGGTTCAGGGTGGCTCGGTAGTCCCCACAAATTCTTATCGATCCATCCGGCTTGATGGGTGTCATGATTGGGGTTTCCCAGGGAGAGTGATCGGTTGGTTCTAGCACACCCTGGGCTATTAATTTATCAAGCTGCTCGTCAATCTTTGGTTTAAGGGCAAATGGAATTCGATGAGGCTTAAGGCGGATGGGAGCTATTTTGGGATTGAGGTTAAATGATATCGGGGTCCCCTTGTACTCGCCTAGTTTTTCTGTAAAGACGTCCTGGAATTCTTGGACGAGGTACTCTTCCCAGTAGCTGCTGCAGGTTCGGTGAATGCCGGCTACTTCAATTCCGAGTGGAGTGAACCATTGGAGGCCTAACAAACTAGGCCGATCCCTGTCAATTACAGTCAGGGGTAGGAATGCTGTACGGTTCTTAAACGATATCTGGACTTGGCTGGATCCAATGACCGGAATTTGATTTCCTTGATAGTCTTTGAGTATGAGTCTTTGGAATCTGAGGTCTTGTCGCTGGACAGTACGGATGAGCTGCTTGAGGGTCTTCCAGGAAACCATCGAGAGGGACGATCCTGAATCGACTTCCATCAGGCAGGGCTGGTTTTCAATGGCCACTTTCACTCGGATCTTCTTGGCATCAAGAGATGAGGCGTGACTTATCGTGATCGTTTGGTGAGCCTCTTCTCGCTTCGTTGGGTGGTTTAGGGTTTTGTTTCTGTTGGAGTGCTTGTTCCATTGGTGGTTCACGGGTTCTCGCTTTACAGGACGGCTTCTTGTCAGTTGGCGATAGTTAGCCCCCCTCGAGGGCTGGCTGGGTCCTAGCTTGCTTCTACAGACCCATCCGATATGGCCTCTTTTCCCGCACACATGGCAGAGCGCGTCGAGGAATTTGCATTCTGACCGGGGGTGGCTTGCTCCACAACCAGCACAATGGTACTGCGATCTCTGGCGTTGGTCTCGTTTGGACCGAAGTTGGTGGACCTCTTCTTCATCGCTTTCTGATGACGATTTGAGGTCCTCGTGGTGGGCTGTTTTAAGCTGTCCTTCTGACTGAGGTGAAATTTCGCAGGCGAGTTGGCGATGCGGGGCGTGGGTACGGCACATTTGGGCAGCCGACTTCCTGGTTGCTTCTGCTGCAGTAGCTTCAGCGATGGCATCTTTAAGGCAAATATCGCCTTTCGACATCAGCTTACTCTGTGTGCCTGGAGCATCTAATCCCAAAATTATTCGGTCTCTCAGGGCTTCTTCTAGGTTGGCAAACTCGCATAGGCCTCCCAGATTCTGGAGATCCGCTATGAAATCAGCAACACTTTCGCCCTTCCGCTGACTTCTCTGGTAAAATTCATGCCTTCTTACGAGCGTTGGCACAGTCGGTGCATAGTGGGCCCTCAGCAGGGGTTCGAGGACATCCCAGTCCATAGACTTTACTTCTGCCGGTTTCGCTAGTGCCTTGGCCATCTTGAATACGGTCAGCCCGCAATGAGTTAGGAATACCGCCCGTTTCTTTCCGGTAGTGGCATCCTTCAAATTGTTGGTCTCCAGAAACATCTGGAAACGATCCATATATGAGTCCCAGTCTTCTTGTGCTGGGTCGAATGGAGCGGGTGGTATGATGCCGCTGGACATGGTTCCGCCATTGGTGCGTTTCAGCCACATGCTCTATTATAGTTCTTCGTCGTTCAGTAAGCTCTGACGTCTCCACATCCCATCCTCGTCGCCAGTGTTAAGTTCTGTGCATGGGCGCAAAGGAGGAGACGAGCCGGTGAACAGTGAACTTCAACTCTTTATTTACATGTGAAAACAGCTCAGCTCAATGGCCGCAATGGCCCCCTTTATATAGGCAAGCTCTTAACTATTTAACCAATGAAAACACAGGGAGCGCTAGCTCCGTTAACCAATGGGAGAGGCTCATTAATAGCCAATCAGATTCTCCTGAACGGACCAATCCGATGTCGCTATTATCGGCCAATCAGAAGTGCAGGGCCAGAACCCTGCACTTTACTTCAAGCTCTTAATTATCTTTATTCAAGTACTTTTATTGATTCACAACACTTTTCTTTTATTTCTTTATTTATTTTAAGAACTGCTCATCTCTTGGGCAGGGGTTGGACTAGATGACCTACCAGGTCCCTTCCAAATCTGTTATTCTGTTAAACCTCACAGAGGGACCTCTTCGCTGAAGTTCCAGCGATAGCTGCTCAAAGTGATACCTTGGCCTAACACTGAGAGTGTCACTAAGAGAAAATATCAAATGCATATCCTTTGCCGTGCAGAATGTACATCTAAGCAAACTTTCAACAATGAAAAATAAAATCTGTTTCCTGCCACCACTTGGGAAAGAGAGAAAGGGATCCCAGAGAATGGTCAGTAGATTCATGAGGGGAAGATTAGGGTCAGAAAAAGCAGAGAGAGAAGAAAGCAGTATGGAAACTAGTAGCTCAGATGTGGCAAGGCCCACGAAGGAATCAATGGCCATGCACATGTCCCCATGAAAGAAGCTTAAACTGCCTTCTTTCTTTAGGGAAACTGTTTCTAGAAACATCTTCTCCCTTGAGGCCTCTTTTCCTGTGCTCACACAGGAATATATTCTTTCAGAAGATGAGAGGGACCAATTAAAACACACACACACACACACACACACTGGTGGAATTTTCCTTCTGCTGGGCCTCAGCTCAATGCTGATCCAGCTGTTGAGATGATGGCATTACACCAGCCCAATTCAACAACTCCTCCTTCAGGGAGAGGCATTTTGCTGATGTTAATAATGCTATAAATGCTCTATTGTTTCACACACAGTTTATGATGAGGAGAACATTTGTGCCTGATTTCACATACTTTCCAGCTTGTTTCTTCTTTTCTTTCTGTCCTCACTTCCACCCAATCTTGGAATACAAGCCAGATTTTAGGACAATGTTTTTCAGAGCTATATAAAAAATACAACTAAATAGGTCTGCTGTGCAAATGACAGCAGTAACCAAGAGACAGAGGCTGAAGTTACCATAAAACAGAACCAAATTTACTGACTATTCTGCCTTAAGTTTTGCACAGTTAACCAGTCAGTCATTGTCTGGCTGTAACAAGCAATAATTAAGCCTAGTGTATTATAATTGTATTTTATAGGGTTTATATAGAATCTTAATACAACAATTTAAATACAATAAAAGCATATAAAATCTATTTTATAACCTAGCACCACTGGACATTTACTCACACATCATTTGCACTGAGTGCAGTGGAAATTATTCACAATAATGATCTAGATCTGGAGTCTATAGCGAGCTTAAAGTATAATAGATTAAGTTGGAGAAAGTACACTCAAAGGAGAAAACAAGTATCAGGTCTCAAAACAACCATGAAGGAATGCAAGCAAATACATTTTAAGGGTAAAAGATAGGAAACCCAAAGGAATAATTGAAGCATACTGGCTGTACAGACTAAGACTGTATTTCAACATATATTTTAGAAGATTGATCAGGAAGCCACTTAAAGCCAAGTAGGGTCTCTTTCTCTACCATCAATTGATTTTTATCTCCAAAGAACTAATTCCCAAAATGTTTCTCTGAGAAAGTTTGTATGTGTGCATTTGGTACCCCAGATATTCTGGTTAATTAGAAAAAAATGAACTACTCCTTTTTACTGAAGCAAGCTATGAAGCATACTGGTAAATAATTCAGTTCTTTGGCAAGTATAATGATTTGCAATTACAGTAGAAAGATAGGCTGATCATCTACAGGAAATCTACTTCTAAGTAAACATCAAAGCTTGCTGCTTTAGGAATCAAGTTTGCAGGATGATAGTATAGATCAGTGACCTTTTTGTTGTTGTGTGCCAAAAGTGTGCCCGTGTGTGTGCAACAGCATGTGCCCTGCCCCCTATGCGTGTGTGGCAGAGACCCAAAAATCAGCTGGCTGGTGGGAGGCACACGTATGCGCTGTGGAGCTGATCTGGGGCGATGGCTCGCATGCCTACAGAGAGGGCTCAGCATGCCACCTGTGGCATTCATCGTTGCATACCATAGGTTCGCCATCATAGGTATAGATGATGTCTATAGACATTACAGAGGTAATAAATAGTTAATGAATGGTTCTACAGAAGATGTCCTAGGGAATTGGGGAAGGGAAAACTGCTAACACTATGGGAGCATATCTATCAGCAACAGCAGCCAAGTAAATGAATTTGTCAGTGACATTTCTATTTTGTCCACTCTGACTTTTCTTAGTGCTAATCAAATGAGATGTGGTTTTCTAAACTTGACCAAAAAGGCCCCTTTTCTTTAATGGAAAATAAATGGCTGAAATGTTGCAATTATCACAATATTGCTGGGCTAGATGAATGATGTTACCAATAATTGTAAGATGATTTTATTTTGACTTTATTCTCGACAATGCATTTTTTCAGAAGAGGAAATGTTCAACAATCAATAATGAGAATAGACATATTCCATTCTAGCGTCTAAAGCAAAAAGCTGTCTCCCACCTCTTGCCTAGAAATCAGCTTTTCAGAATGATTTTCACTCTGGAAATTGTCTTATTTGGACAGCTCTGTAATTGCAACACTGCAATTCCCTATAGTTCCATTTTGTTCTCTAAGAAAAGATGAAGCTGTGTTGCTTACATGAAAAATAGGGTGGTATGTATTAGTACATTTGCTACAGTCGCTAGAAGTCAGGTAGTGTATAAAAGTTGGTTTGCACAGTAAGCTAATTGTTTTGATTACATATTTTTATACATCTATCAACTCCTTCCACTAATAACTTGTGATGGAATTTGGGCCTGTCTGCAACAGCAAACAATTTTCATTACTTCTTAGGTGTCAGGATTAATTTCTCAGATAGACTTTCTACTTTAACTTAGTGTGGAATTTGCACATGAGCAGTTCATGATCTGTTCCAGAGTCAGCTCCTAGCCATGTCCTTGCTCTTATAACTGAGTTTCCTCCTCTCTTTGTATCAATTTCGTGACCAATTTTTTTCCCCAAAAATTTTTATTGATTTTTAAAAAACAAACATAAAAAAACAAAACACAAAACATGAAAACATCTTTTTTGAAAGCAGCTTGATCCCGGGTTACATCTCTTCATACAGACAAAGATTCAAGTTCATGCTCACTTTTATATACCGTTCCATATCTTATTACCATTCTAGATTTTCTATATAGCTTCTCCCCTCTTTTAACTCTTTTAACTCTCTTAATTCTATTTTATTTATTTCATCTCAATTTAAATCATTATATTTATATCCTTTGTCTGTCCTGTTTCAGCTGTCTATTATCTTTTCTTATTAAAACAAAATTTCTCCTGTAATCACTGATTGGAGTATGGCGCCTTTGTATCTTTCCCATAAGTTTATAACACTTAATATAATACATAACTTTCATTCGGATTCTGCTTAGTACATTCTAAAGCTATACACTATATTTTAAGAAAAGAAAAAATTATAAATATATAATATAATTAAAACAACTATCCATACCAATTCAACTCTATTGTTAAAAATAATTTCTATGTTCCCGTAGAAACATGATACCTATTTGAAAAGTAATGTGTAAAATGTTTAAGATTTAATTTTGTGACCAATTTGATTTCTATCTAGTCTCTGGTAATGTCCATATATACATACATGTTGTTTTGGTTGACTATGAAACAATGAAGCAATCATTGAAAGTAGTACATTATTCTCCTGCTTCGTTTCAATTTCCTAGGTTTTCCAACTGCATTTTTCTTCTGAATTTGGAACTTTGACATTCCAGTCTGCATCCACAAGCAGTACATCTTTCCTGCATGTTCTGTCAATCTCAAATGGAACTTGATCATTAAACTCATCCATCACGTCTTTTTTGCATCAATGGTTGAGGCATAAACTTGGATAATTATCATATTATATGATTATCCATGAAATCTAACTAGTGTTATTTGATCACTGACTGCATTGTAACTAGATACTATTCATGCTATACTCTTCCTAACCATGAAAACAATACCCTTCCTTCTTTGTTTTTATGCCCTGAGTAATAAACACTGTAATCTTAATGATAGTACCTAAACCCAGTCCATTTTAACTTGCTAATGCCTAATATGTGAATGGTAGTTGATTCTATGGAGAGTCTCAGGTCAACAGTCCTTTTAGCATTTCCAGGAAAATTCCACACCCACTTGCACTATTCAAGTGACTCTGAGGGCACAGGTAAACCTCCATGTGGCCTCCACAGTTCTCAGAAAGAGTGCTAACAACCAGATGACTACAAGGAATATAAATCCTTCCATTCTCCACCATTCATTTAGAACTGAAAAAGCTTCTTGGATGAGAAGTGAAACGTCTTCAAGCAAAAGCAAAGAAAGTCCAATTGCCTTTTCAAAAAGCCCCTTTAGGTGTAGTTGATTTATTTCATCTTTCATTATGTCAATTTCCATTTCATTGTGTCCATGTCTCTTAAATTCCATGTCCCCACTATAATTCTGTGCTTGTAGTTTCAGATTTTCTTTTCCTGCAAGGCAAACACCAGCAAGTAGATCTCCAAAGGGCTTCAATCTAGCCAGGCCATAAACATCATCAGCACTTTCAGAAATCTTTAATTCATCCTCAATGTTATGTGGAGTCCCATTCAATTTGAGAGGTTTTCACATCTGACACAATATTGCCCATTATTTTATATTTTCTATCCATGTGTTTTTCAGGGTAAAATGCAGAAGAGGTTTACCATTGTTTTCTCTCACACAATATGAAATGATGCATTTGCTATTGTTATTAAAGTGAACTTGCATCTCCAGCATCTTCCTATATCACTGTTGCCCAATATAGCAAACCTGTTTGCTTTGCTTTGGGCAGCTGGGGAGATGTTCTAGCTTTGGGTGACCCTGCTGGGATTTATATACATTCTTGATACAACAGTCCCAGCAGTGGTGGGATTCAAATTTTTTTTACTACCGGTTCTGTCGGCATGGCTTGGTAGGCCTGGCAGAGGAAGATTCTGTAAAATCTCCAGTCAAAGGTGATATTTGCCAGTTCTCTGAACTACTCAAAATTTCTGCTACTGGTTCTCCAGAACTGGTCAGAACCCGCTGAATATCACCTCTGACTCCCAGCATTCCTTGCTTATACATACCAGGAGCAACTTCCTCCAACACAATGAGGCAGCACATCAGGATCTGAGGTGAGGTAGATAGGCTTTAGGGATCATGAATGGGAAAAGAAAGCATAATTAACTAGTATATTTAATTTCCTTGGATCAACTAGATTTGTGCTGCCAGGTTGTTGTTTTTTAAGATTACAAAAGAGATTATAAAATTTCTTCCACACTACAGTATGTATGCCAGTAAACTCTTCTTCATGAAGAATTAAGGAGCAAACAATTCCTGCATGTATTTGGACTGGGTATATGATGTAGATTGCAAGTCACTGCTGCTCATATTCAGTGCTCTGAGATTTTCTGCTTTTGAGGAGAAAGCAAATTGGTTTTCACGGCATTCCTCTTGATTTATAGCCAGGGGGCTCTGCTCAGAATGATCTAGCATGTATCTGTGTATTTACAGCGTTAATATTCTGTCCAGTTCTCTAGATGGCTTTTTGCTCCTCTCCCTGATTTATAAACAAGTTAAGAGTGTTCCAATCCTTCCAATCATCTGAAAGGTAAGAATTCCTTTAAAATAAATGATAATAGATCCAAATTCTCTGTGTGCATATCCATTTCTCCTGATAGAACCATACTGGTTTGCTCATCATCATTTGCTTTAAAGAAAAACAAAACACGAAAGCTTTTGGTCTTTAAAAGATTCTTAAATAAGCATCCTTCCTTCCTTCCTTCCTTCCTTCCTTCCTTCCTTCCTTCCTTCCTTCCTTCCTTCCTTCCTTCCTTCCTTCCTTCCTTCCTTCCTTCCTTCCTTTCTCCCCCCCTCAAATGTAGTGTGATAGGGAGGATTGAAAGTAACTTTGGAGGTTTTCTAATCCACCCCAATACTCAAGTAGAAGACCCTATACCATTCTGGACAACTCAGTGTTTTGTGTCCACTCAGTATTTTTATGTTCCATGTTATTTAGGAAGTTATGTATTATTATTTTAATTATACTTTTAATGCTTTCATTTTTATGCATTACAGTCTATTGTATTGAATAAGCATTATCAAGTTTGGAGATATTTCTGGAAAACTTTGATATATTACTACTTTCCAATTATGTAAGCTGTAGATTCATTTTAAACAGTTGATTGGGCAATCTCTGAATGAGGTTGTTGGCTTTTTGTTAGCAAAAATACATTACTAAAGTAAGGATGGGAATTAAATTCAGTTGCTAGATTTTCTACCTACTGTATATGATCAGGAAAGTGAAATTATTTTTAAAAGTTAAATCACTTTTACCCTACAGTTGCCAGAAAATCAGCATGGCATGATGGCCTCACACACTGTATTTCAGAGGTATACCCTTTGGAGGAGAGGCAATAGAGCAAGAACCAACAAATTATTGCCACAAAGAAGGAAATAAAACTTGGATATGAAGATCTTTTCCACATAGCTTCTGAGAGAGAAGTTTGGTCCCTCAGTCTTCCACTCTGCAGACTTCAGTAACCTGCTGCAGCTTGGTAACCATAAATGCTATAATAAATATTACCAGTAGCTTAGGAAGTTTTATAGTGTCCAGGACTGAGATCTGGACTAAGAACAGAGTAGCTTAAGGCAAAGCCAATCTTATATAGCATTTTTTATCCCATTGTGGCCAAGCAGAAACTAAACCCACAGGTTAGGATTCATGTTGCCAGTGATTCACATTGAGAAATATATTGCCTCTGGTTCTACTTCTGGAGGTAATATATGGATATGAAGACCAGTAGCAATTGATAGCTGTCTCTAGTTTGAATTCATTTCAGAATCAGTATAGGCTGCAAGGGTGCTTGCAATCTGTTCTGAAATTCATCTACCCGAAGCAGACTCTAAGGTCCTTTATCAATACATTGCTTATTCCAGAATATGGCGGTAGTTCTGCATATTATGAATGGTAAGCCATCTGTGACTATAAAACATGTGAAGCAAAGTTGTAAATAATGAAAGCTATTTTTTTCCTTAGCCAATTCCTTCGTGTTCATTTGATGTTGTACACATTTGATTTTTTTTTTTTTTTATAGTTACAGTCTCTTAATTGATTTGGCAAGAAACTGGCAGCTCCGGAGACTCAAGTTCTGGCCAATTTAGAAGTTATATTTTTGACCGGAAGTTGCAGGATCTGCGTATATAATCCCCAGAGACTTCGTTACTTCTAGTTCATGCAAGGGATATGTAAGCACTTTCTATCAAAATAACATATGAAAGCTTTTAGAAATCAGTTTGAAAATTAAATATGGGTCATTGTCTTTTTTTTTTTACAACAGCAGTTTTATGTTAATAGTCTTAAAAGCAAATCCTTTGCAAGAAGGAAGGAAATTCTCTATCCAAATAATATTTATCTGAATCTACTTGGAGTTTAAAAAGTGGTACCAATAAGCAACTATGTATGCAGTTTGGTTTGAGTCAGCAGCTCCCACTGGGTGTAAGTTATAATGGGAACTGTAGTCCAAATCGTTTTGCCAATTTCCTCCCAAGATTGATCAGGAAGCTAACTTGTGAGATTAAACCCAAAGAATAAGGAACACATTGGCACTTGGGTAAGATTATGTTTTCCACTGAACTGCATCTATTTATTTAAAGCATATTTATTCTTTTCCTAAGCCAAAGAGGCTTAACAGAATTCAGAAAAAGACAAACTAATACATACATACACACACACACACACACAGAGAGAGAGAGAGAGAGAGGTCACACAGAAAGGGAAGAGAAGGGCATGCACATACTCTCTGCCTAAAATATAAAAACAAAGAGCATACCATACTTAACAGTGAATTCAGGTGTTTGGTTCTGACTACTAGTAGCCAAAGAATGACCAATGTGACAAATAAGACAAGCAAAATGGCTATCTGAGGTTTTGACAAGAAGAAAAGCAAATCCTTTAGAGCTGGGGTTTCAAACTTAATTTCATTGAGGGCCGCATCATGGTTGCGTTTGATCTCAGGGGGCTGGAAGTATGCGTGGCCAGGGGGCATGGCCAGTTCAACATCCCTTGTCGAAGCTCCATTTTCAACTGTGGCAGCCTTCTGCAGCCCTCTACCAGCAAAAACAGAGTGCACAGCCACCTGGACCTCCATTTTTGCTAGCAGAGGGCTGCACGAGGCCATTGTAGCCCCAAACTGGGCCCTAAAGGGCCTTGCGCAGCCTCCCTGAGCTCAGTTTTCACTGGCAGAGGCAATGCAGGCTGGTCTCCAGGTTTCCAGGGCAGACTCATGGGCCAGATCTAAGCACCCCATGTGCCAGATGTGGCCCCTGGGCCTTGAGTTTGACACAGCTGCTTTAGAGGGGGAAAAATCTAAGGGAATGAAAAATCCCCAAGCAATTTGATAAGGACTGGCAAGGTAAAATAGGACTGGAATAGCCAAGACATGGAGTATAGCTGAAGCAATGAATGGAAGTGTTCCATACTGCATTCCATCTTTTAGTGTTTGTAAATATAATGGAACAGACCCCTGAATTATTTTATTTCCATTCCAACTATTGCTATTTGCATTAACTGTTGTATAGTCTTGTAAAAGAGCTCAAGGTAGGTCTCCATTTTTATCCTCAAAACAATCCCCCTGTGAGGTCAATTGCTCTGAGAGAAGGAATGGTGTAAACTCATTCAGTTATTTTCCTTAGTTAAGAATAGATTTGAACAAAGATCCCCTAGTCCTCGTATAGCTCCTTTACTACTACTCCACTTCTCCTTTCACTGGATTAAGTCTACCTCTAGAGTTAAAATTGGGTCCTTGCACATGGATAGTGCACATATTTTATTATGGAACTGTCATGAAGAATTTGAGTGAATATGGTATTCATGAACAGAGGATGATTTATGATGAATGAACATCATATTAATTTACTTTAATTTCTGGACCTTAGTAGATTTCTGGCATTGAATCAAAGATCAGCATCGATCTATCTCAATAATATGTGCTCTTTGTCTTCCCCGCCTGTCATATCACAAGCTCCATTTATTCCAAGTTCACAAGTGAAGCATATACAATTTGCATGGGCAAAAGGAGAAACGGAGGTCTCCTAACAACATATTTTGATTATTAGAGAGACAGTCTAAATTTCTGCACATTCCCTAGTACACCCCAAGTCCTGTGCAATAATCATAATGCTCAAATATACTCTTGCTATTCCATGAGGTCCATGTTTATGGAGTTCTCCATCTCTTTGTGCACCGAAATGACGTGCATTTTCAACAAATCTTGACTCATGATGATGTCACAGATACATCTATATTCTTTTCCTGACCACCTACATAAATGGTTCTTGTCTTCTATGTCCTTAGCTTCTTTTGTCTTTGATTTCTTCAACTTCCTAATCTCCCCTATAGTCTTGGTATTCCCTGCTTTTAACTGTCAAGTTTGTTCCTAGAAAACTTTGGAAAAGTAAAATGTGTCTTTCATTGAATCAGAATTAATTATGGGAAGTAATTTTGACTGAAAACTTGACACAAGAACTTTGAAAATCCCTATAATAATTTTATTCAGGTCTAGCAATCATTTATTAGTTATATTAACAATGATTTCCTGAACAGGTTATTTTTTACATATATAAATGAATATTCTGAAGAGAAATATTATGATTTAAAAAAAATGTTTCCATTTTCCTCAATCATTTTTAAAAGCACATATTATTGAACTCTGAGAACTCTATGCATCAAGAATAATAGACCCACCATGGACAGAATGCAACAGTCATAACCAAATAGTGAGAATGTTACACTCCTTTTGGTATATCTGGAAGTGGAGTTTCCTTATCTGATAAAGAGGTCATTTTCAGAAAAAATATTTGTACTTAAGATTCTTTGTATTCTTTCACAAACCAAAGGAGTGCCTCAATTGCCTTTTGATTCCATGAATAAATTTCTTGACCCATCTGTGAATATATCACAAATCTGAACTCCACACACCCGATGCTCCAGCAAAATTATTAATGTACCAGAGGTTAGAAACAAATTTTCAAAAGTGAGCCAATCTCTATCCCCTATAGAGGAAAATGAAGTACCAGAAAATGAAAATTTCATTTTAATTGAAGTTAACTGAAAGGGAGCTTTTGCAGCTGGTGCAGGTGGCTACCCCCCTGCTTCTAGGGGATTATGAAGCTTAAGGGGTCAAAGCTTGACTTGCCATACAAGGCAGAGTTGATGACATTAGTGCTTAATGGTGTTTGCATTGCACTCGCCCCCCCCCCCAAAAAAAAATAGGTAAAAAGGAAAATGCAATACAGGTTCTAGGGCTTTTGAATCAATTAGCGTTACAAAAGGCAGTTTTCACAGATGGGGATGACCAGCTTAGCAACTACAGACCTGGGTATTTGCATAGCTGTTAATTGGTCTCCTGCTGTTGGCTTAATAGGGCTGAGTTTATCAACATTCCTAAGACCCTCCTCATGATGATCATATCATCATCCATCATCCATCATCATTATCAGTAGCATTTTGTATGGCTGCAATAAAAGATACTGCATCAATTGGAGGATCAGAATAGGAAGTAGGGTGGGAATTAGATTCAGACTGTTCAGCCAGAAAACAAGCCAATATGGTGTAGAAGCGCATGTGCCACTGGGCAGCTGTATCTCTAAAATAAAGTATATGGTCTTATGCTTTTGGCCACAGGTTTATTAAGGGCCAACATTTATTTCTATGGTAATATTGCAAAATGTATCGTGCAGCTGCCGTGTGTGCAGCCCAATTTGGTCTCTCATACATTGTCTCTTGACACAAATTTCATCTAAATCTGGATTATTTGAACTGTCTTTCAAAGAAGATCTTCAAGTGCAGTCTGGTTCTAGTCTCCAGTTTTATGTGATGGTTTGTAATCATGTGTGTACATGAGTAATATTCTCATATCATGATAAACATGATCAGATGTCCTGTCTCTGATTCTATTATTGATACATGGACATACTACAAACAGTTTCATTGGTACCTTTATTCTTTTTTAAAATACATTTTATTCAATTTCATTATAAGATAAAAATGCAGAAAAAGACAAAATTAGAGAACAAAGTGAAAGAAAGCAGAAGTGCAAAGAAGAGAAAAAAGGAGTGATTTCTGACTTTTTCCAGTGTAGTAAAATACATACACACAAAAAATTACAATCTTAACATTTCAAATCACTTCTATAATGACAACATTGGTCTAATCATCAAAACCTAAAATAAAAATATCATTTTTTTCAGTTTCAAGCAATTTCCAAGTAGAGACAAAACTAAATAAACATTGGTACCTTTAGTCTTGTGTTAAAAAGACAGAAAAAGGAAGAATGAGAGAGAGAAGGTGACATACAATATATCGTTTTATAAAGGAGTCCTAAAATCTGGAACAAACCTCCCACAATTATTCAAAACTAAGAATGTTTACCTTTCCTGCTGAACATCTTGCTCTATTTTTTTCTGTTGTTTGCTTTTAAAAACTGTAATTAATCACTTTTTCTTACATAAGGCTTTCAAGTAAAGATGGTGTGTGACAATTGATAATTAAAACAAAATGCATCCCTTTAATAAACATACTATAATTAGAAATGCTTATTTAAAGCCAAATAATGGTCAATATTGGAATAGCTGCAGTAAACCTGTAGGACTCTTAAAAATGTTTTGTTTTTAATGGGTTGACCTCATTAGAAGAAGTGAGAAATGTAAGTCAACCGATGAATGACTAAAGAATTCAATTTTAAATAAGTGAACACACCTATTAGAGGTGGAAAGGTTACATAAAAGGCAATTAAACCTCAAGGAGTGATCTTTCTCTTTCTCTCTTTCTCTTTGAAAAGGAAAACCATCAGCATGGAAACTAATGTCTTTTAGATTCATTTGGATATGTCTAGATATGTGGTGGTGGTGATGATGACTCAAAGCAACTACATTGCTCTTGAATGAGTAAAAGAGTTCATGATTGAGTTTATGGCATGAGGCAGTCCTTTCAGCTCCCTAATATACACACAGTAAGCTAATTGCATATGCAGCTCAATGCTTCTTGGCTGTCATTTAACTTACTGATAAAAACAATAATTTAGAAATTCTACAAACCATTGGAGCAAACAGTATTAATTAGAACTTTTGTATTACATTAGAGAGTCAGAAGGCATTTTCTAACTGTGCTGCCAATGAAATTGCAGAACTGTAAAATCTATCTTTGAGTAATTGCAATCTTCTTAAAAGCGTTGAAGATTTACAGGAATTCTGATCCTCTTTTGCAGGTTGTTATCCTTATTTGACAAGATGCAATATTTGAAAAAGATCTTTAAGCTGTAACCTGAATGTGAATTGTACCTGAAAAAAAAAAAAAACAAATGGTAAATTTAGTCTGCATCAATAGAATTGTTTCTTGATCACAATAATCATATAGTACTTCCTCTTTATTGTATGTACAGATCAGTCCTAAGCTTGCATATAAGAAAGGATTCAGATACATCTGAATAGATTCAAAGATGAATGACACTGAGAGATTTTGGAAATGGATATTATCATTTTCTCAAGAACTTCTTAAGAAATAGAGAAGTAGGTACAGGAAGAAAAGATTGCATGAAGTCACCAATCACAGAATGTCACAGATGAAAGAGATTATTTAGATCAGGGGTCTCCAACCTTGGCAACTTTAAGCCTGGAGGACTTCCTCCCAGAATTCCCCAGCCAGCTTTGAATTCTGGGAGTTGAAGTCCTCCAGGCTTTGAATTCTGGGAGTTGAAGTCCTCCAGGCTTTGAATTCTGGGAATTGAAGTCCTCCAGGCTTTGAATTCTGGGAGTTGAAGTCCTCCAGGCTTTGAATTCTGGGAGTTGAAGTCCTCCAGGCTTTGAATTCTGGGAGTTGAAGTCCTCCAGGCTTTGAATTCTGGGAGTTGAAGTCCTCCAGGCTTTGAATTCTGGGAGTTGAAGTCCTCCAGGCTTTGAATTCTGGGAATTGAAGTCCTCCAGGCTTTGAATTCTGGGAGTTGAAGTCCTCCAGGCTTTGAATTCTGGGAGTTGAAGTCCTCCAGGCTTAACGTTGCCAAGGCCAGAGACCTCTGATTTAGATGGTGTAGAAGGATCCCTTGATTAGTGCAGGAATCCAGTTGCTACCTGAACATTTCCAGTAAAGGAAAGCACAAGATCCCTCTCAATCATTAGATTCATGTTTGAATTGCTGTTTCAATTAGGTCATTTTCCATAAGAATCAATTGGTCTTTAGCTTCCTGTAACTGATCTTTAGCTTCCTGCAAGAACATTATTCCATGCTCTATACTTGTGAATGAGCTAGAACAAATCAATGCTTTTTTTGTTTAAGGCTTCTTCAGATATTTGACTCAAGAACTACAAATACCATTTTATCTTCTCAGTGATTTTTCTTCAAATTTAATAAACCTATGTTCTCCAAACTTCCCTTGTTAGTTCCTTCCTCCTCACTGCCTTTCTTTGCACCTGTTTCATTCTCTATGAATTCTTAAAACTGTAACAGATTAAAAAACAAGCAGCAACAAAGATGATCACACTTTTTATGCAATCATAAAATGTTGTCACCCAAAAGGCCTATCACCTGTACCTGTACTGCTGTAAAAGAACAGAAAGCAAAGTTCATTTGAACATTTTCTAACAAAGAGAAATTTTTGGTAAGAAAACTAATTGCACAATATGGTGGTAAATTTGCTGTCACTGTAACTTGGGAGGCAAAAATGAAGAGTTATTTATAAGAAATGTTATAAAAAAGATCCCTGAATATGACTTGTTGAGGTAATTCCCTGTTAGGAGAATGAGCGCATATAGGGAGACGTATTTGAGAGTAGTGTTTGAATAATACACACACAGCACACAGATACACTGTACAGTAAATGTAGGGTTTTACTTCCAGAAAGGTTTAAGCAAAGTTCAAAAACAAACAGTCCAAAAGTCATTCACAGGTAAATCAGTCAGGTTTCAATCCAGGGATAATTACAATATCAAAGTCCAGTGTCAAAAACAGTTCAGTATCAGACTTACATAAAATCCATGAATATCAGTCAATTAGGAAAAATTTGAATTTTGATAGCCTTTCACATTCTGTTTTAAAACTGTGGACCAATTTGCATGTCATTATAAATCATAAACCATGTTTATTTGCTGCCTAATCATTGGCAAGCTAATACAACATGCTATAGTCTGATTTTGTCACTGTCTAGCTGGAAGATGGAGAAAACATGGCTTCATACACTAATTTCCCCTTTAAGTAGATAAAGCTGGAACTCCATCTTTACAATTCATGCTGAACTTTATTAACTGAGCTAGGAGCAGACACTGGCTGCACCTGCTAAGAGTTGGTCCTAATGGGTGGATTCACTGTTTTCATCCCCATCTTATGACCTAAGCATGTTGTAGATATATACATCCATTATGAAACTTATTAATTTTTTTTTTTGGCTTCCACCTCAGCCAATTTTATTCTCTTAAGTTGACAGCATCCATATTATTTTATGTAACACTGTTTGGCTTAATAAGGATGCTGAACTAATCTAAATTTTGGGCTTCTCTTATTGCCAAGACATGAAATAAAATAAATGGAAAAGCTAGTTTTGCTTTAGGTTCCAAAAAAACTGTGCAGAGCCAGAAAACCGGTGAGTCAATCCTTGAAATTAGCCAAATTGGGGAAAACTCTTCGCGTGGATATGTACTCTGGATGATAAGCTGAACAAATTAATTGCTGTTTTAAAAAATGTTTAAAAAATAACAAGAATTTTGTTGTCAGCTGAGCCCTGAATTTGAATCCCAACTCCACAGAATGCTGGGTAACAGCTTCAATTTATGAGCAGAAATCTTGTACATAGACCTTTGATAGTGTCATTTTGGTCAATGATATTTTGGAGAATGGCTTCATGGAAGAATAAGGATAGCTTTATGTAAACCTTTTTTGCTAAGAGCAAAACCTGGAGTTAACCCCAGGTTCTTTAGGGAGCTTGGCCCATGGGGCCAATTCTTGTGAAATGACATGATATGTCCTCATTAACACCCACACTATGATCCTATGATTTATGTCAGCGCAGTGCTTATGAAGATAATGAATTATTAAATCAATGACAGATGATAAATTTGGAGCACAGAGTCTGTATCTGACAATGCCAGTTTGCAAAAGTCATGCAGTTGCCAGGATCTGACATTCTTTAATCAACCTCTCATTGTTTAATTTATATGCATACACCAAGATAGGACAATGTAGATAAGAGCAAGTTACTGCAACAGCCGTCAGAATAGCCTTTGCACAAGTATGGAAAACTTCCAATGTTTCTAATGAAGAATTAATAATAAATGAAGTAATGGAAAGTGCTGAAATGAATAGGTTAACATTGTAATTGAAAGAAAGAGACGACTCTGAATTCTTTTTAATTTGGAATAAATGGTATGAATGGTTAACAAACAGAACTAAGAAATAAGACAAGAAATCTAACTGTAAGAATCCTTAAAGAGAGTAAAATGTAAATCTGTAAATTATACGGCGGCGGACCGGAGGGAGGACTGCTGCTAGTCTTTGAACACAGCACTCCTTCCCCCTGGCCACGAGCATACGTAGTCCTGTAGCCATGATGGCCGCTTTCGCTCGCGGCCTGATCTCTGAAGTTCCTGGGGCTTGTCGATGGCTGGTGCGTCTTGTTCCTCCCGGGCGGTGACTGGAACCTGCAGAGGGTCGCTGGCCATCCCTGGACTGCTTTCTGGTGACTGCTCGGGTGAGTGTCTTCCCGCGGCAGTTGGCTGGTTGCGTTGTCAGGCGGCAGGTAGACCGGGTCCTTCGGCGGGTTGGCTGGCAGTGAGTAGACTGGCTCATCCGGTGGCGGGTAGACCAGGATTTCGGTGGCAGTCTTGTTCCAACGCCTCCTCAGCTGGTCTATTTGCCTTCTCCAAATCCGGCCATCTTCCAGAAGGACTCTACATGATCTGGGTCCTGCAACAAAGACTATCTGCCCTGGCAGCCATAAGGGGTGCCCTGCATAGTTCCTGGCGTACACCTGGTCTTGCAGAGCGAATTCCCTGGCATGGCTGTCAGAGGCTAGTGGCGTGCTGGGAGCGTAGTGGGGATGCAACCTGTCCAGAGTGGTCCTGAGGCACCTGCCCATTAACAGTTCAGCAGGGACTTGTTGGTGGAAGGGCACGGGGTGGATTGTTGTGTGAGTAGGTAAGTTGATAGTTTGGCATGCCAGTCTGCCTGGCCCAGCTTGGCCAGATCTTCCTTGGCAGACCTGACAGCCCTTTCTGCCATTCCATTACTTGCTGGGTGAAAGGGGGCTGTGAGAGCGTGTCTGATGCCCAGATTAGCTGTGAAGATGGCAAACTCGTTAGAACTGAATTGGGGGCCATTATCTGAAACTAATGTGTCAGGAAGTCCATGAGTAGCAAACAGTCTGGTCAAGGCCCTTGTGACAGCCAGCATAGTGGTGGAGGGTAACAAGGCTACTTCAGTCCATTTGGAGAATGAATCTACAACCACCAGGAATGTCCTCCCTTGTATGGGACCAGCCAGGTCTACATGCAGCCTGGCCTAAGGGGCCCCCGAATCTTCCCACTTGGTTGGGGCAGCTGCTGGTGGGGCTGCTCTTGTTGCCTGGCAGGGCTGGCACGTGTTAACCCAGTTGGCAATCCGGGCATCTAATCCTGGCCACCAGACGTAGCTGCGGGCCAAGGCCTTCATCCTTACGATGCCAGGGTGACCCTCGTGCAGTGCCCTTAAAACTGGTTCTTGCAAGGTGGGTGGTATGACCACCCTTGTCCCCCATAACAGGCAGCCCTGTAGTGAAGAAAGCTCCTGCCTGCGGGTCTTAAATGGCATGAATTCAGGGGCGAACTGAATGTCAGACCACCCCCTCCCTACCCAGTCCAGGACTTGGGAAATAACACGGTCCCTCTTGCAGTGTGCAGCAATATCCCCAGCTGGGACAGGTAGGTTAAGTTCATTGCAGTCGAAGATTGCATGGATGGGAGCTGGGTCCTCGACTGGTGATGGCAGGGGGCATCTGCTGAGGGCATCAGCATGGCACAGGGTCTTCCCCGGGCGATATACCAGTGTGTAAGAGTAGGCGGCCAGAAATAGAGTCCATCTGGTCATTCTCGGGGATAACACCTGTGGGGTTTGCTTATCCCCAGCTAGCAGTCCTAATAGAGGTTTGTGATCTGTTACAAGTTCAAAACTATGGCCATAAAGGAACTCATGGAATTTTTTTACAGCGGCCACAGCTGTTAAGGCCTCCTTATCGATCTGACTATAGTTCCTCTCTGCAGCGGAGAAAGTTCTTGAAAAATAGGCAATGGATGCCTCTGATCCATTTGAGAGCCTATGGCTCAATACAGCTCCTATACCAAAGGGTGAGGCATCAGAGGCTAACACTAGGGGCAGGTTTGGGTTAAACTGAACCAACACAGAGTTTGAAGTTAAGAGAGACTTCACTGCTTGGAAGGCATGGGGCTTTCTTATCTAGGAGCCTATGCTCCTAGATAAGCTACAGAGGCTTTGAGCTACAGAGGCTTTGTGAGGCAAAAAGGAAGCATAAAAATTAAGGAGTCCCAAAAAGGCCTGTAATTCAGTTTTGTTAGAGGGAGTGGGTACCTCGTGAATAGCCCTAACTTTACTCTCTATGGGGTGAATTCCAGATGCATCAATTCGATAACCCAGGAAGTCTACCTGTTTGGTGGCAATGGTGCATTTGTCTTTTTTCAATTTAAGCCCATTTTGCCTAAACCTGTCAAGGACAGATCTCACTCTGAGTAAAAGTTGTGTTTTGTTGGTGGCAGAAACTAAAATGTCATCGAAGTATGGAACCACCCCAGGTAGGTCCTGGAGGATTCTTTCCATGAGTGATTGGAAAATGCCAGGGGCTACGCTAACTCCAAATTGCAAACGTCTACATCTAAATGCGCCCCTGTGAGTAACTATAGTTTGTAGGTCAGCAGTGTGTTGGTTAACGGGAAATTGCTGGTATGCCTGGGACATGTCTAACTTTGCAAAAATTATGCCTGGCTCAAAAGAGTGGAGCAGGTGTTGGATTACAGGCACTGGGTATGCGCTAATTTGTAGGAAACGGTTGAGGGATGTCTTATAGTCAGCGCAAATTCTCACGCTGCCATCTTTTTTTAAAGGGGTGACTATGGGGGTTTCCCACTTGGTGAAGTCTACCTGTTCTAGCATCCCCTGTTTGATAAGTTTATCTAATTCAGCATCTAACTTAGGCCTAATGGCGAAAGGTACCCTCCAAGGTTTCAAACGAATTGGGGTGGCTTGCGGACCCACATCAAAAGATATGGGGGTGCCTGAATAGCAGCCTAGTTCACTACTGAAAACATCAGAGTAGTCCTTAAAAAGGGCATCTATATCAGAATTTTCCACAGAGTGAATTCCCGTAACATTGAGGCCTAGGGCAGGAAACCAATCTAATCCTACAAGCTAGGAAGGGCACCATCTACAACCACCAGTGGCAAGTGACCCCTAAAGTTTTGGAATTGAATGAGGAATTTTCCCTTACCCAGGACTGGAATGGTCTTCCCCTGGTAGTCCCGAAGAGTCAGGTGGCAGTTGGTCAGCTTCTTTTTTGAGAGCGAAGGCAGCAACTTCTTCAGGGAGGCCCACGAAATGATGGAGAGGGTTGACCCGGTGTCAACTTCCATTCGGCAGGGCTTACCTTCTATAAAAAGAGAAATGCTTAATTTGTTAGGCCTAGAGGTGGTGTTGTTTGCGTGGTAACAAGTGTAACAATGTTCCACTTGCCTTTGGTAGGAGGCAGAAACTTGAGGTCTTTGTATGGAGGCCTGCTCAGCTTGGCAAATCCTGGCTATGTGCCCTTTCTTCTGGCAGTTCAGACAGATAACGTAATCTATGGTGGTTGCCCCTGCAGCTTATACAAGGGGTTTGCTGTTTGGCTGTTTGGCTGTCTGTTGTATTTCCTAGGTGGCCCTGGGGGGGAGGGGGTCTTGGACGTGTGAGGCGGTTTACCTCCAGAGGTTCTTCTTCCACTTCTTGGAAGACCTCATCATAGTGGACTGTAGCCTGCCCTTGCTTAGGGGTGTTCCCCTGAATTTCAGCTGCTGATAATTCTGACAATTCAGCAGCCTGAGCTTCCTCAATAGCTGAGGCTAGGGTTAAGTCTTTTTTTTTTTTTTGAAACAAATTTTTATTAATTTTAAAGATAAAACAACACATCATTAACCATTAAATACATAAACACATAAAACCTCTTAATATTGTAAATCCTTACAAGTCAAACAAAACAATATTTTTATACAACATAATTCCAATTTATCCCATCCCCATATGGACACGCAAATATCTTTCATCAAGTTTCTCATTATTTCTCTTTACTCCAATTCAATTTCATTTCTCTTCCATATTTATCCATTTTATAATCATCATATTCTTTTCTTTCTGACTTGTTTAAATTATTCTCATCTAACATTCCTCCAAGGTTTTATTGATTCTTTTTTCCTTTTTTTTTAATAAAAAACAAATTTTGTTAGTTTTATCATAAGCATAATACACAAACATACAAACACAAAACATAGACAAAACTACAAGATCTTTTCTGAAGGTTGTCTGTTCCCGGGTTAAAAACTCTTTACACAGACACAAATTCAAACATCATATTCAACCTAAGTCTCCTTCTATATCTTATTATCATTTTCTTTTTTATATATATATATAAAAACCATTTTTATCAGTTTTCTAAAATCAATACACACAAAATCAAGGCATAACAGCTTATAAATTCTTTTCTAAAAAAAAATAATAATGATAGACCAATAAAACATAACATTTCCAGATTATAATATCAATATTTCATATAATATTAACTTCATATCTTATCCCTACTTCTCTTTTCCATCCAAATTATTTATCAATTAAAATTTTATTGCCTTTTATCAATATACAAAATCAAAAAAAAAAAAAAAGCATATATATCCTTCCATTATTACCATTTTCAACAACATTCTTTGTCTGTTCTATTTCCAAACATCCATTCATCTTTTTTCTTTTACTATACTTCTCCTGTAAACCAATTGGAGTTGCATCTATAACACATTACCTAACTTAAAAATACTACATATAAATCTTTCTTGGGATTCTGTTTAAAAAATTCTTAAAATTACATAATAAATTTTTTATTCTAAATATACATACATATAAAAACACACTCTTAAATACCCTCCAGAATCCCTCTTTTAGTCTAAATTAAATTCACCCATTGTCTCTAAATAAACTTTTTTTCTTTAAATCTTGCTTCCCCCCATTAAGGCTTCTCCTCCCCCCTTTTCTCTCTTGCTTATTCTTCTCCTTGCCCTTTCTACCCCTTTGCTTTTTCCCTTCGCTTTTCTTGCTCCTTTTCTTTTGTTTTCTAACCTTGCCTCCATCTCTTCGCTCATTTTTCTCTCTTTTGGTTGTTTTTATAATTCTTAAAAACCCCTTTTTCTTATCCTTTTTCTCCTCCTCTCCGGAAGGAACCCATTGTTCATCAAAGATGGCTTCTTTTTCCTCTTCTTCCTTGTCCCAGTCCTTCTGCTGCGTCAACTTTTCTAAGGAACATAACGCCATTTCTAAGAATTGGAACAAAGCGCCCAAAGTATCTTCTTTTTTATATTTTTGATATTCAATCTCTAGTTCATCCACAGAGAATGCCATTATGAAAAGGGAAACTTTTTCCAAAACAACCACAAGTATTTTTAATCCAAGACAATCAAAAGCAATTAAAAAAAGGAAAAAAAGAAAAAAGTTCCAAAAGTTAATACTTTTCTTCCTTCTTCTCTTTCTCTTTCCAAATTAATTTTTGATCAAAGAGGCAATTACCATATATCTTCTTTTGGGATCCACCAAGACGTTCTAGACAGTCTCCTCCTTTTTCAGTTTCTGCTCCAATTTTTCTTTCTCCCTTCCCACTTGCAATAACAATTTTAAATAATCAAAAATCCATACCTCCAGCAGAGATTTTCCAATTTCTTAAATTTTTCAATGTCCAAAAATCCCTTTGTCTCTTAGCTTAGCTTTCAAAGCAATCCACTTTCAGTGTCTAATACATCCAAATATTTCTGCTTTTTCCGTGGGATGAGAGAGTAAAAAAAAAAAAAAATAAAAAAAAAGTTCCCTTTAACAGCTTCTCCGCCGCTTTCGATCTTCTTAGGGATACAATGTATCCTCCAGCAACAAGCAGCTCAATTCCAGGCAATTTAAAAGTTGTTACTTGACCCGGCTCAGACAGAACTTTCACTTTTCACACTTCCTCCAGCACAGTTCTTACCCGGTTGCTGGCTTCTTCGTGGCGGCCATTGCTGACCGCCGCTCCACCGCCTTGGGAAAAAGGGGTTTTCCCGGAGAAGGGGGGGGTCTGCGATGCCCCCACCTCCCTAACCGGCTCCCCTCTATCTTCAGCTGTCCCTACAGGGCAGCCATAACCCCCTGACCCATCTGGATCGGGGGTACCTCGGCAGCTAGCCAGCAGGAATCGCGAGCTGTCGCGAATTCCTGCTGCTCCGAAGCCACGCAAACCGGAAGTTCTCCGGGTTAAGTCTTTTTTAGCCAGTAACCTCCTTTGCAGTTTTAGGTCCCTTACTCCTCCCACAATTTGATCGAGCAGCATGTCCTCAAGGTAGTCCCTAAAACCGCAGTGTATGGCAGCAGATCTCAATGCTGCCATGTACTGACTCACAGCCTGAGTTCAGCCTGAGTTCTTCTTCTAAAAGCCAGTCTCCTGGCTATCCTAGAGGGTCTGGGGAAGTAGTGATTTGACAAGATTTCTCTCAACTCATCCCAGGGAATAGCCTTTATAGAATGTGGGGACACTAGCGCAGAGGCTGTGTCAAAAACTGTGGCCCCACAGAAACTTAAAAAATAGGCGCTTTTCCTTAGATCCGTGGCTTCATCTAGCTCAATGGCATTTAAAAAGCATTCAAACCTATTCATATATGATTCCCATGTTTCTGCCCCCAGTTGGAAGTGCGGGAATGTTGGATTAGAGGCCATTAGAGTGGCAGCGTTGGTTTCCTCAGCTGAGGAAAAAAATAGAGTCTTCGCTTTTAGAAAAGCGTTTCTGGCTGTGCCTGTCAGCGGCGTTCGGCTCCTCAGCTGAGAGGGCTTTTAAATTTCGCGCTCTTTGGAGAGCGTCAGTGGCGGTGACTTGATCAGCTCGTAGCGGCTTCGGCTCTTTCTTGTTGTGACTTCGGCTCGATTTCCTGCCTGGTCGTCTTAGCTGTATCCCGCCCTCGTCGCCAGAGTTGTGGAGCGGCAGTTACAAAGGGAGACGGAGCCAGGCTAAAGGCTAACAACTTTATTCTAGCGAATAAAGGGTCGCCGCGGCTGCCGAGGCTATCTGACAGCCAGCTGGTGGCGACAGCTGATGCCGTTTGACAGCTCCCTTTTATAGCTGGCTGTCAAATGGCATCAACCAATGGGAGCGATCGGCGCTCCCGCGTTGGCGGCGGACCGGAGGGAGGACTGCTGCTAGTCTTTGAACACAGCACTGACCAACCATATTCAATGTGTAGTCCTCAATGGAACTGCATCTATATGGAGGAAAGTATGCAGTGGGATACCCCAAGCCTCTGTTTTAGTCCCAGTACTGTTCAACATCTTCATCAATGATTTGGATAAGGGGATAGATGGGGAACTCATCAAATTTGCAGATGACACCAAACTGGCAAGAATAGTTAGCCCTCCAGAAAACAGGCTTAAGATACAGAAGGATCTTGACAGAATTGAACATTGGGCACTATCTAACAAAATGAAATTCAATGGTGAAAAAAGTAAGGTTCTACATTTAGGCAAGAAAAACCAAATGCAAAGGTATAGTATAAGTGATGCCTGGCTCAATAATAGTAACTGAGAGAGGTATCTTGAGTCCTAGTGGACAATCACTTAAATATGAGCCAGCAGTGTACTGCAGCTGCCCCAAAAAAAGCCAACACAGTTCTAGGCTGCATTAACAAAAATCAAGTTAGAATCAAGACCACGTGAAGGGTTAACACCATTTTATAATACCTTAGAAAAACCACATTTGGAATACTGCATCCAATTTTGGTCGATTTTGGTATATAAAAAATGAGATTGTAGAAAGAGTACAGAGAAGAGTAATTAAGATGATTAGGGAACTGGAGGCTAAAATATATAAAGAACTATTGCTGGAATTGGGTATGTGTAGTTTAATGAAAGGAAGGACTAGCAGTGTTCCAATATCTCAGGAGTTGCCACAAAGAAGAGGGAGTCAAGCTATTATCCAAAGCACCTGAAGGCAGGATAAGAAGCAATGGCTGGAAATAGGATAAGAAGCAATGGATGGAAATCAGGGAGAGAAGCAACCTAGAACTAAGAAGAAATTTCCTGAAGGAACAATTAATCAGTGGAACAACTTGCCTCTAGAAGTTGTTCCAACACTGGAAGTTTTTAAGAAGCGATTTGACTGAAATGGTATAGGGATTTCAAACCTGAGCAGGAGGTTGGACTAGAAGACTTCCAAAGTCCCTTCCAACTCTGTTATTTTATTCTATTTTAATTGAAGGCCCACTGGTTTTGATAGATCTATTTTAAATACAACCACAATTGGAATCAGTGCAAACTGTACATGTTTCTTTTTCATTAAAATATTTCTCATAAAATATGAAGCTCTCTCTACTTCTCAATCTTAGCAAGTTGTATGCATTCTAACTCCCAGAATTCTCCAGCCAGCCAAGGTTGAGTAAACCTTATCTAGCTAGTTTTGATAGCTAGAAAACAATTTAGAATTTAAACTTCCTACACAGGTGTGGATGTTTTTCCCCTTTGTTAAGTAATCTGACTGAAATGTTTTGATTAAGGGAGATGTACTTTTTCGGGGGTGGGAGTTGTTTCCCCTTTTTTCTTTTATGCATAAAAAAATAAACTGTTTATGTATGAGAGCTCCAGAAAGTGCTTGGGGTGGATTTGATTCGGAAAACTATAAAAACCTTGCCTGAAAACTACATATGAACAATACATATTTATTGTCGTTTATTTGATAACATTTCACATTCAAGGATATAATCAGAAATAAGATTAGTAAATGTAGCTTTATTTAAATCTTTCTCTCATATATTTAAATACTGAGCATGGGATTAATTTTTCATTTCTTTGCATAGCTTCAGTTCTTCTAATCAGATCAGAATTAGTTTCTTGAAGGAACCAGATGTAATCTCATTAGACTTTGGGTTTGAAAACTACAGGATGGCAAGGTAATGATCATATGTTAACATGATACATATTAACAGGGTACATATGTTGTGTATGTACCATAGTTAATAAAGTATGAGCTTGAGGTAAAGTGCAGGGTTCTGGCCCTGCACTTCTGATTGGCTGTTAGGCGGCCAGATCGGATTGGTTAGTTCTTAGGAATCCGATTGGCCCTTAACAGAGGAATTTTATTGGTTTAAAGAGCTAGCGTTCATAGCTTGCTATTGGACAATTCTCACAAAGGTTGCCTATATAAGGCAGAGTTCACTGTTATTGTTTTGAGAAGTCACTATGCAATAAAGAGCTGAAAGTTCACATTCAAAGACTGTCTCCATTTACTCCAACCCATGTCCAAGTACTTAACACTGGCGATGAGGATGGGATTTGGAGAAGTCTGAACCTAAGAAGCCAGGAAGCAATACCGAGCACGTGAAAGACGACGCCAACAACGGAACCATGTCCAGCGGCATCGTACCACCTGCTCCTTTCGATCCAAACCAAGAGGATTGGGAATCCTACATGGATCGCTTCCAAATGTTTCTTGAGACGAATAATTTGAAGGACGCCACACCAGCAAAAAAGCGGGCACTGTTCCTGACGCACTGCGGCCCAGCTGTATTTAAAATGGCAAAAACACTCGCCAAACCTCGAGAAGTGAAAGCCATGAGCTGGGACGACCTCGAACCCATCCTGAGAGACCATTACACGCCAACCGTGCCTACACTCGTGAGATGCCACGAGTTTTATCAGAGGAACCAGCGAAAAGGAGAGAGCGTGGCCGATTTCGTGGCAGACCTCTGGAATTTAGGGGGCCTCTGCGGGTTCGCCGATTTAGAAGAAGCACTAAGAGATCGAGTAATTCTGGGATTAGATGCACTAGGCGTGCAAAGCAAGCTGATGGCGAAAGGCGACATCAGCCTTGCTGACGCCATCACCGAAGCCATGGCTGCGGAGGCGACCAAAAAGTAAGCTGCACAATTACGGCAAAGCCGCACTCCGGCAACACAACCGACTGGCGAAATCTCACCCAACTCAGAAGGGCAGCTACTAACGACGCACCACGAGGACCTCTCTTCATTGTCAGACAGCGACGAAGAAGGGGTCCATCGACTGCGGTCCGACCGGGATCCTCGCTCTAAGCACTTACGCCCTTGCGCTGGCTGTGGAGCAAACCATGCCAGGGCCGAATGCAAATTCCGCAACGCACTCTGCCATGAGTGCGGGAAATGAGGCCACATCAGCCGGGTCTGCCGCAGCTTACCAGGACCCAGCCAGGCCTCAAGAGGGGTCAACCATCGCCAATCGACAGGAAACCGTCCTGTAAGGCGAGAACAGTAAACCACTCCTACAGAAATCGAGCTTTGCAAAAAGAAGAGGCTCACCATACTATCACTATAGGTCATGCCTCAGTTTTGGACACTAAAAAATTCGAGTCACCATAGCCATCGAGAACCAGCCTTGCCACATGGAGGTCAACTCGGGATCGTCCCTCTCGATGGTGTCTTGGAAGACACTCAAGCAACTTATCCCCACAATCCAACGCCAAGACCTCCAATTTCAACGCCTCATCCTCAAGGACTACCAAGGAAATCGAATCCCCGTGGTCGGGTCCTGCCGAGTCCGAGTCTCCTTCAAAAAGCATACAGCGTACTTACCTCTAACGATCATCGACAGAGATAGGCCTAGTCTATTAGGCCTCCAATGGTTCGCGCCACTCGGCATTGAAGTGGCCGGTGTGAACCGAGTCGGTGGTTGTGAGTGGGAGGAAGACCTTATTTCTGAGTTCAGCGACGTCTTCGCGGAACGTTTAGGCGAGTATAAGGGGACCCCAATCTCATTTAGTCTAGATCCAAAAGTAGCCCCAATTTGCTTGAAGCCCCGTCGAGTTCCATTCGCTCTTAAAGCTAAGATCGACGAACAACTCGACAAGCTAATTGCTCAAGGGGTGTTGAAGCCCATCGATCACTCTCCATGGGAAACCCCTATTGTAACACCCATTAAGCCAGATGGGTCAATCCGAATTTGTGGGGACTACCGGGCCACTTTAAACCATGCCCTACAGCAGAATGCGTGTCCAGTTCCGGTGGTGCAGCACCTCCTCCATTCCTTGGGGGGCGGAAAGGTTTTCACTAAATTAGATTTAGCTCAAGCTTATCAACAACTACCAGTGGATGAAAAGACGGCCCAAGCCCAAACAATTGTAATGCACAGAGGTGCTTTTAAATGTACTCGATTGCAATTTGGGGTGAGTGTAGCCCCGGGGATATTCCAAAGCCTCATGGAAAGGTTGTTACAGGGAATCAAGGGCGTGGTTCTGTATTTTGATGATGTATTAATTGCAGCCACTACCAAAAAAATCTTGCAGGATCGTTTGAAATGTGTTCTTAAAAAATTCCAAGAGGCAGGACTTAAGGTGAAAAAAAATAAATGTCACTTATATACTGACAGTGTTGACTTTCTAGGGTATCGGATTGATAGCCAGGGCATCCACCCTACTGAAAATAAATTAAAGGCGATAAAAAATGCTCCCAGGCCATGTAACAAGGCCGATCTCCAGGCACTCTTAGGCCTCATTAATTTCTATAATGTATTTTTACTGCACAAGGCGACTGTTGCTGAACCGTTACACTGGTTATTAGATAAAAAAGCATTGTGGGTATGGGGTTACCGGGAAGAACAAGTGTTCCGGAATGTTAAAAAATTGCTCACATCTGACTCTGTGCTTATGCAGTATAATGAGACTTTACCATTAGTTATAACCTGCGATGCCTCGCCCTTCGGGGTGGGCGCCATTTTGAATCATGTACTGCCTAATGGGAACGAGCCCCTGTTGCATACTTTTCGAAGACTCTTTCACATGCAGAGCGGAACTATGGACAAATTGATAAAGAAGCTCTTAAAATCGTTTCAGCTGTAAAGAAATTTCATGAATATGTGTATGGAAGGACATTCACCATTATAACTGACCACAAACCGTTGCTAGGGATAATAGCCGGGGACAAGCCAACCCCCTACATATTATCCCCTAGAATGACCTGATGGTCAGAATTCCTTGCTGCTTATAATTATCTCCTTCAATATCGCCCGGGGAAAGCCATTCCCCACGCCGACGCATTAAGCCGAGCACCGCTTCCAGAGACTCTCGACGATCCGGCACCAACGGCAACCACGTTGCAGATTGAAACACTCAACTCGCCACCTATGACTGCCCAAGACATCGCGAGAGAAACCAAATGAGACCACACCCTAGCTCGAGTCCTAGGCTGGGTAGAACGCGGATGGCCATTGGACCAAGTCCCAGATGACTTCACGCCATTTAAAGCAAGACAGACTGAACTTTTTTCCCAAAAAGGCTGTGTCATCTGGGGCGATAGAGTCGTTGTCTCAGAACGACTCCGGAAGACGCTGCTACAAATTCTGCATGAGTGCCACTCCGGCATCGTGCGGATGAAAGCACTTGCACGAAGCTACGCATGGTGGCCGGGCATGGACCAGCAAATCGAGCAGTGGGTCAAAGCGTGTAACAATTACCAACAAGCCAGCAACGCCCCACCAAAAGCCATGCCTACTGAGTGGGAGATGCCACGTGGACCCTGGTCCAGAATCCACCTGGATTTCGCGGGGCCAACCAAAGGATATACCTTCCTGCTAACAGTTGACGCATACTCCAATTGGTTAGAGATTCATCGTATGACAGCCACAACTTCCGAGGCAGTGATTAAGATCCTAAATAGATTCTTTGCAACCCACGGATTGCCTGATGTGCTGGTGTCCAATAATGGGCCACAGTTCACGGCATTGATGTTCGAGCAGTACCTCGCTGACCGTGGCATCTGCCATGCGCTCACCTCGCCTGCGCACCCTGCGACCAATGGCCGAGCGGAACACATGGTCCAATTTGTTAAAAAGACTTTGCAAAAAATGGACTATGACAATATCGATGACAAAGTCAACCAAATTCTCTTTCTGCAAAACACAACTCCACATAGCGTCACCGGCAGAACTCCCGCGGAACTGCTGATGGGACGAAGACTCCGTTTCCACTTCGACCGGTTGCACCCTGCTTACGAACCGGAAAAGCCAATTGGATCCAGTGGCCGCTGTCACACTTTCCAGGTAGGAGACTGCATTTACGCACAAAACTTATCAGGCGATCCATTATGGATAGAGGCAACGGTAATGCGAGTGACCGGCCCCATATCCTACGTAGTGAAATGCTGTGACAATAGACTGTGAAAATGGCATATCGACCAATTACGGTCACGACTCACAATGGCCAGTCAACAACTGCCCCATGACCAAACCGGGGGGGGGGAGGTGCTGAAGAAGATGACATTCCAGGGAACCTGCTCGAAGGGAGCGACGAATCAAGTGAGACTCAGGAAATGGAGCAGGAAGGAGAATTGTTTGCACCGCAAGAAATTGCAGCTGAGAAAGAAGCGGAGACACTGCCAAACAACAATCTACCTCAACAGGATTGCAATCAACCAGTCCAACGAAAATCCGAAAGACTTAAAAGACAACCGTCCTATTTAAAGGACTATATAACTAAACGTAATTAAGAAGCCAGGGGGAAGGGGTGTTGTGTATGTACCATAGTTAATAAAGTATGAGCTTGAGGTAAAGTGCAGGGTTCTGGCCCTGCACTTCTGATTGGCTGTAAGGCGGCCAGATCGGATTGCTTAGTTTTTAGGAATCCGATTGGCCCTTAACAGAGGAATATTATTGGTTTAAAGAGCTAGCGTTCATAGCTTGCTATTGGACAATTCTCACAAAGGTTGCCTATATAAGGCAGAGTTCACTGTTATTGTTTTGAGAAGTCTCTATGCAATAAAGAGCTGAAAGTTCACATTCAAAGACTGTCTCCATTTACTCCAACCCATGTCCAAGTACTTAACATTAACAAGTATTATTCAGGGGAACTGTGAGTGGCCTTGAATGAAAGATATAACTGCAGGTTTTGAAAATTTGATTAGCACATTAGGAATTAAAGGGGAATGTTAACTCAAGCTGCTAACAACTGAAATATGCATTGTAGGCAGGGAGGCAAATGAGAGTCATATTTTTAGTACATAGCCATGTACCTGCAATCTTGACCAGCAACGTTTCCTATAAGCATCCATCTGATTATGACTGCATTTATGTAGCTGGGTGCTTCCCCCAGTTTTGCTATTGTGGCTTCTTCCTTATCAGATAAAGCTGCTTTAAAACCTTCCCAGAGTTCTGGATTGTAGCCAGAAAGTCTGGCATATTTTGGTAAAATGCCTATGTGAAACAGAATGAGATGTGGCACTAGCTATCAGCTTGTCTGGCTTCAAAAAAGGATTGGATTAATTCATGGACATCATGGGGTTATTAGCTGTTAGCCCTCTCGCTGCCTCTTTCTTTCTTTCTTTCTTTCTTTCTTTCTTTCTTTCTTTCTTTCTTTCTTTCTTTCTTTCTTTCTTTCTTTCTTTCTTTCTTTCTTTCTTTCTTTCTTTCTTTCTTTCTCTTCTTCCTTGCCTTCCCTTCCCTTCCCTATTTATTTGTATCCTGCCTTTATTATTATTATTTTTTTTGAAACAAATTTTATTAGTTTTAAAGACAAACAAAACATCATTAAACATTACAAACATAAAAACTTTTTCCATTGTAAATTATTTTATACAGCATAATTCTAATTTATCCCATTTCCTTATAGACAGATAAATATCTTTTAGCAAATCTCTCATTATTTCTCTTTACTTTTATTTAATTTCTTTTCTATATTCATCTATTTTATAACCATCATATTTATATTTTCATCTGACTTATTTACAGATATTCTCATCCTCCAAGGTTTTATTAATTCTTAATCAAACATAAACACACAAAACACAAAAACATAAAACTTCTTTTAAGAAAGTGGCTTGGCCCCAGAATACCTCTCTTTGTACGGACTTCAATTAAATTCATGCTCATCTTATATATCATTACTTATCTTATTAACCATTCTATATCTTCTATATAACTTCTCTCCACTTTTCACTCTTCTTAATTTTATTTTATTTAATTCATCTTACTTTAAATCATTATACTTGTATCTTTTGTCCATTCTTTTCCAATTATCAATTTATCACAATCTCTTTAATATAAAAAAGAAAGATTTCTCCTGAAATCACTGATCGAAGTATGATGCCTTTCTATCCCCTAAGTTAACATTTAGCATAATATCTAGTTCCCAATCTGATTCTGCTTAGTACATTCTACCTATTAACTTTTAAGAAAAGAAAAAAAAGAGAATAATAAATCTATAAAATAATTAAGTACATAATTACCATTCTACTTTTTTTTTTTGAAACAAATTTTTATTAATTTTAAAGATAAAACAACACATCATTAACCAGTAAATACATAAACACATAAAACCTCTTAATATTGTAAGTCCTTACAAGTCAAACAAAACAATATTTTTATACAGCATAATTCCAATTTATCCCATCCCCATATGGACACACAAATATCTTTCATCAAATTTCTCATTATTTCTCTTTACTCCTATTCAATTTCATTTCTCTTCCATATTTATCCATTTTATAGTCATCATATTCTTTTCTTTCTGGCTTGTTTAAATTATTCTCATCTAACATTCCTCCAAGGTTTTATTGATTCTTTTTTCCTTTTTTTTTTTTTAATAAAAAACAAATTTTGTTAGTTTTATCATAAGCATAATACACAAACATACAAACACAAAACATAAAACATAGACAAAACTAAAAGATCTTTTCTGAAGGTTGTCTGTTCCCGGGTTAAAACTCTTTACACAGACACAAATTCAAACATCATATTCAACCTAAATCTCCTTCCATATCTTATTATCATTTTTTTTTTTATATATGTATATAAAAACCATTTTTATCAGTTTTCTAAAAACAATGCACACAAAATCAAGGCATAACAGCTTATAAATTCTTTTCTAAAAAAAAATAATAATGATAGACCAATAAAACATAACATTTCAAGATTATAATATTAATATTTCATATAATATTAACTTCATATCTTGTCCCTACTTCTCTTTTCCATCCAAATTATTTATCAATTAAAATTTTATTGCCTTTTATCAATATACAAAATCAAAAGAAAAGCATATATATCCTTCCATTATTACCATTTTCAACAACATTCTTTGTCTGTTCTATTTCCAAACATCCATTCATCTTTTTTCTTTTACTATACTTCTCCTGTACAACAATTGGAGTTACATCTATAACTCATTACCTAACTTAAAAATACTACATATAAATCTTTCTTGGGATTCTGTTTAAAAGATTCTAAAATTACATAATAAATTTTTTATTCTAAATATACATATAAAAACACACTCTTATATACCCTCCAGAATCCCTCTTTTAATCTAAATTAAATTCACCCATTGTCTCTAAATAAACTTTTTTTTTTAAATCTTGCTTCCCCCCATTAAGGCTTCTCCTCCCCCCTTTTCTCTCTTGCTTATTCTTCTCCTTGCCCTTTCTACCCCTTTGCTTTTTCTCTTCGCTTTTCTTGCTCCTTTTCCTTTGCTTTCTAACCTTGCCTCCATCTTTTCGCTCATTTTTCTCTCTTTTGGTTGTTTTTATAATTCTTAAAAACCCCTTTTTCTTATCCTTTTTCTCCTCCTCTCCGGAAGGAACCCATTGTTCATCAAAGATGGCTTCTTCTTCCTCTTCTTCCTTGTCCCAGTCCTTCTGCTGCATAATCAACTTTTCAACAGAACATAACGCCATTTCTAAGAATTGGAACAAAGCGCCCAAAGTATCTTCTTTTTTATATTTTTGATAGTCAATCTCTAGTTCATCCACAGACAATGCCATTATGAAAAGGGAAAACTTTTTCCAAAACAACCACAAGTATTTTTAATCCAGGACAATCAAAAGCAATTAAAAAAAAGAAAAAAGTTCCGAAAGTTAATACTTTTCTTCCTTCTTCTCTTTCTCTTTCTAAATTAATTTTTAATCAAAGAGGTCCAATTACCATATATCTTCTTTTGGGATCCACCAAGACATTCTAGACAGTCTCCTCCTTTTTCAGTTTCTGCTCCAATTTTTTTTTTTCTCCCTTCCCACTTGCAATAACAATTTTAAATAATCAAAAATCCATACCTCCAGCAAAAATTTTCCAATTTCTTAAATTTTTCAATGTCCAAAAATCCCTTTATCTCTTAGCTTAACTTTCAAAGCAATCCACTTTCAATGTCTAATATATCCAAATATTTCTGCTTTTTCCGTGGGATGGGAGAGTAAACAAAAATAAAAAAAAAGAAAGTTCCCTTTGACAGCTTCTCCGCCGCTTTCGATCTTCTTAGGGAAACAATGTATCCTCCAGCAACAAGCAGCTCAATTCCAGGCAATTTAAAAGTTGTTACTTGACCCGGCTCAGACAGAACTTTCACTTTTCACACTTCCTCCAGCACAGTTCTTACCCGGTTGCTGGCATCTTCGTGGCGGCCATTGCTGACCGCCGCTCCACCGCCTTGGGAAAAAGGGGTTTTTCCGGAGAAGGGGGGGGTCTGCGATGCCCCCACCTCCCTAACCGGCTCCCCTCTATCTTCAGCTGTCCCTACAGGGCAGCCTTAACCCCCTGACCCATCTGGATCGGGGGTACCTCGACAGCTAGCCAGCAGGAATCGCGAGCTGTCGCGAATTCCTGCTGCCCCGAAGCCACGCAAACCGGAAGTTTTTGACCATTCTACTTTTTTAGTACATTTTAAATAATACATTTTAAACTAAAAGAATTAAAAAAGAAAAAGAATAAAAAAATTGTGATAACATTAAGAGAATAACAAATTAAGCTCTATCATTAAATCTTAAACATTTTACACATTCTCAATAATATTAAATGTTAAGATCTATCATTAAATCTTAAACACTATAATATTTTGATTTATTAAATCTTGTAATATTCCAATTGTCCATTTCAAAAGCAAATGCTACAATAATACATTTATAATAACATTAACATAGCCAATAAACTCTATATTTTAAACATTCCCTTTAATATTCTAGTTTTTTATTTCTAATACAAATACTACAATACTATCTTATGTACTTTTGCAGATCCTTTTTTTTTCTATAAATTATGCATTACCCTTTGTCCCTAAAGAAAAATTTCTTTTTCCCATCTTGTTTTATACCTTTGCAGCTTTTTCCCCCCTTTTTCCTTCCTTTCTTATCCCACCTAGTCTTTTCACCCCCCCCTTCTAACCTCCGCCTTTTAGTTTCCCCTCTCTGTTGTATTCTTCTTTTCTTTTGCATTCTGGCATTGTATTGGTTATGCAACTCATTTTTCTCTTTCTTGGATGTTTTTTTAGGTCTTAAATCCTTCATTTTCCTTCCTCTCTTTCTCTTCTCTTTCTTAGTCAAATTATTTAATTCATTAAAGATGGCTTCTTCTTCTTCTTCTTCTTCTTCTTCTTCTTCTTCTTCTTCTTCTTCTTCTTCTTCTTCTTCTTCTTCTTCTTCTTCTTCTTCTTCTTCTTCTTCTTCTTCTTCTTCTTCTTCTTCTTCTGTTTCCTCCATTTGTTTTTGTATTTGTTGATAAGTAGCAAGCGCCATTTCTAAAAAGTAAAAGATATCTCCCAAAGAGTCCTTTTTCTTTGTTTTTCCATATTCCTTTCTTAGTTCATCAATAGATAGAGCCATTGTAAACCTTTCTTCTTCTTTTTAAAACAACCAAGATGTTTCAAAACTTAAAAAACAATTCTCCAAAGTCATCAAACATCCAAACAAAACAGAAAGTTCTTCCCTTTACACTTTCTCTTCCTGGGGTAATATCAATTAGGAAAGAAATAAAGAACCCAGTCTGTATTTTAAAGCCTTATTGCAGTTAGCTTCTAGTCTCAAAATCTTCAGGGCATCTCCTCCAATAAAATATTAATACAGATTTTTTTTTTTTGGTCATCTCCCTTCCCACTTATAACAAAGAGCTTTAAATTTTACCTTCTTTAAAGAAGCAGATTTTTCAATGTCCATTTGTTAATTCCATAGGGAAGGAGAGTAAACTTTCCCTTTCAGCACTATTCGCCGCTTTTAGAATCTCCTCTGGAAACAATGTATCATTCAAAAAGAACATAGTTTTCAGGATATTAGATATATCTTAAAGTCCCAGCAGGCAAAGGACTTTCACTTTAAAACTTTCCAAACTTTCTCCTTCTTCCTCCTGCACATTCTTATCCAGTCGCCGGCTTCTTTGTGGCGGCCATTGCTGACCGCCGTTCCATGGCCTTGAGAAAAGGGGGTTTTGCTGGGTGGGGAGGGGGTCTGCGACACCCCCAAATCCCTATCTGGATCCCCCTATCTTCAGCTGCCTCTATGTGGCAGCCTTATCCTCCAGACCCATCGGGATCAGAGGCACCAAGATGGCTAGCGCAACAGGGATCGCCCTGGATCGCGAATCCCTGCCGCCACCGAAGCCTGGCAAACCGGAAGGAACCTTTATTATTTTTATAAATAACTCAAGGCAGCAAACATATCCAATGCATGCTCCATTTTCCCCACAACACAGGAATTGGGCTGAGAGAAAATGCCTGGCCCAAGGTCACCAAAATCATCTTAGCAGCACTCCCTTTATGCAACCTCTGCCACACAATAAAACAATTCACTATTGTGAAAAGATGAAAATATGTTCTTCCTTTCCTACTATGCGGAAAAAAAATACATTTTCTTCTTTTTTACTGGCTCCTCAATTATAACTTCTTTTTTCAATACTGAAACTAAATTGCATTATGGAAATAGATTGGGAAATTGTTGTAATGTTTGTACTCAGATACTCTTTCTTCAATATGCAAGATAATTGACTCCTCAGACTATATTAGCTCTCTTAAACAGCTGTCTTTAATATAAAAAGCAAACACAATCATATTAATGACACATGAGGTTTATGAGGGTTCCTCTTTAGAAAAAAAATGTGAAGGCTACGTGGGGTCAGTTTTCATGAGCTATTTTGGAAATGGAATATTTATCCCACCACCAATCCACTCTCTCACCAATGCTCCTTTTTAAACTTTTATAACAACAAGTACCAAATTCTACCAACTTTTCTTCCTTTTTTAAAAAAAATAAATTTTATTGATTTTACAATTAAAACAAACCAACAACACATGCATAAATGAAAGAGAGAAAAAGAAGAAAGGGAGAAGAAAATAGAAAAAAAATAGAAAACAATTTAAAATATTCTCATCTTCAACAGTTTGTAAGACCTCTTTTTTATCCTTATTTTATGCCATATACACACACCTAATCCTTACATATATCTGTGTATCATTACTATGGATTTATCCTATCCTCTTTTGCCTTTTCATGTGAAGTCTATCTTTGATCTATCCATTTGTACCAGCAGTTCCAGCTGTTGTAGTATATTGAAGTGTCTTTATTTTTTAATGCCAAAGTTAATTTGTCCATTTCTGCACAACTTGAAAGTTTTTGAATGATCATCTCCTCTGATGGAACATGAGGCTGCTTCCAACATTGTGCAAAAGCCAATCTGGCCACTGTCAAAATGTGTATTATTATATAATTCACTTTTTTTGATATTTGTTTATCAAAGATCCCTAACAGAAAGGACTCTGGTTTGAATTCGTTCTGTTCTCTTGTCATTTCTTCCAGCCAATATCTATGCCTGTCGTGTCCGCGAAATGACGCCAGGAGTCGGTGATTTCATGCAAAGCTCTTTATTTGAAAAACTGGAACCGAACCGGCGAAAGGAAAAAAGCCCGCGGTTTTTATTCCTTTCGCCGCGGCGGCCGCGGCCAATGGCAGCACTTCGAATCTCCCGCGCTCTGAACGAACCAATCACGGGAGATTCTTAACGAGCCAATCGGCGCGGCTCGCCTGACCAATTAGAAAGCCCCGCGCTTTGGCCAATCAAAGCGCAGGGATTTCAAGTATGTTAATGAGGACAGAACACCCTTCCCCTCTTGGTTCAGTCCTTACGTTGCGTAGTCACGTAGGTAGGCGGGGCTCCGTCTGGTCCTACTTGACCTGCGCAACTCAGTTGTAAGCGGGATCCCGGCTGGTTCGGTCGGGTTTTTGGTCGCTCTTGCTGCTGTGAGAACCGGCTGGTCGATCGGGCCGGTTCTTTCTCCGTGGCTCCCTCCTGGGCCTTCCGGGTTGGTTGAGCTACGGGTTTCGCCGCTCCCACTCGGTCTTTCCGGGTCGGTCGAGCTGGCTTGGCTGTTCTTTTCTGGCGAGGGGTCGTGATGGCTGCGTTTCGGTAAGTACTGCTGGTTTATTTTTTCTTGTAATCGGTCACCTGGGTATTCCCTCCCCCCTTGGCTTGCGTTTTGGGAGGTGGGTTCGTTTGTGGTCCTTGACCTAAGTTGGTCGATGTGTCGTTTCCACGCTCGTCCGTCTGCCGTTTGTAGCCGGTACGAGTGTGGGCCTGTTGCTTGGGTGATGACGGCTGGGATCCACAGGGGGTCTCCCGTCAGGTTTTTCGCATATACGGGGTCCTCGGGTGCGAACGTTCGGTTTTTTGTGCTTGAGTCTGGGGGCCGCTCCGGGTTATACGTAGGGTGTAACCTGTCGAGTGGGGACCTTAGCTTTCTACCCATTAGTAGTTCGGCTGGGCTTTTGTTGGTAGTGGTATTCGGGGTTATGTGTTGTGTAAAGAGAAGTCTGTTGATTTTTTCTTGGATCTCCCCGTGGTCCATTTTCCGGATGGTCTTTTTGGTAAATTGGACCATCCGTTCCGCCCTACCGTTTGCCACCGGGTGCGCCGGTGCTGTTAGTGCGTGGCGGATGCCCCTTTCCGCAAGGAATTTCTCGAACTCCAGTGAGGTAAACTGGGGCCCGTTGTCGGAGACGACGACGTCTGGGAGGCCGTGTGTTGCAAAGAGTTTGCAGAGTTCTTTGGTCACAGCCTCCGTGGTTGTTGTCTTCATGTTGCTTATCTCCAGCCAGTTGGAGTAAGCGTCAACTGTTATGAGGAAGGTGTGTCCATTTGTGGGCCCGGCGAAGTCTATATGGATTCTGGACCAAGGTCCCCTTGGGGTTTCCCACTCTAGGACGGGTGCTGTGGGTGGGCTTGGCCTAGTCTCCTGGCATCGCTGGCACCTAGCTACCCAGGCCTCTATCTGTTTGTCCATCCCTGGCCACCAAGCGTAACTTCTGGCCAGGGCTTTAGTTCTTACGATGCCAGGGTGCCCCTCGTGCAACATTCCCAAAACCTTCCCCTGTAGTTTGTCCGGAATGACCACCCTGTCGCCCCATAAGATGCACCTTTTTAACAACGAGAGTTCCGTTTGGCGGTTTCGAAACGTCTTGACGGACTCGTCGTTGTCCCTTTCCGGCCACCCTTTTTCTACCCAATGCAAAACCCGCGCCAGACGCCTGTCTTTATTAGTTTCCCGGGCAATGTCTGACGCGGTTATGGGCAGGTTGGGTAGAGTCTGAATGCTGAGGGTGGTCGTCGTGGGTGCTGGGTCAGAGTCGGATTCCGGTAGCGGCGAGCGGCTTAATGCGTCTGCATGTGAGATCGTCTTACCCGGTCTGTGTATGAGTTCGTAGTTGTAGGCCGCCAGGAACTCGGACCACCTTGTCATTTGGGGAGACAGAATGTTCGGGGTGGCCCGGTTTCCTGCAAGGATTCCCAGCAACGGCTTGTGGTCCGTTATAATGGTGAAAGGGCGGCCGTAGAGATATTCATGGAACCGTTTTATGGCGGCAACTATAGCCAGAGCCTCTTTGTCCAGTTGGCTATAGTTCCGCTCCGGTTTGGTGAGGGTCCTTGAAAAGAACGCGATGGGTGCTTCTTTTCTGTCGGGAAGGGTATGGCTGAGGACGGCGCCGACGCCGAAGGGTGATGCGTCGCAAGTGACGGCCAGAGGCAGGGTTTCGTTGAATTGTATGAGAACGGCGTCAGAGATGAGGAGGTCCTTTGTTTTTTGGAAGGCGGCTTGCTCCCGTTTCCCCCAAGTCCAGGTCGCCGCCTTGTCCAGGAGCCTATGCAAGGGCTCCGCCGCCGTCGCCTTTTGGGGTAGGAAAACATTGTAAAAGTTCAGTAACCCCAAGAATGCCTGTAGTTCAGTCTTTGATTTAGGGGTGGGGGCCTCTTTGATGGCCTTGATTTTTTTGCTTGTGGGGTGAATGCCGTGCCGGTCTAGGAGGTAGCCCAAGAATTCCACTCGTTCCGTGCACAGTTGGCATTTCTCCCTTTTTACTTTAAGTCCCGTCTCTTTAAATTTAGTTAGGACCTCTCTTAGTCGACTTTCTAGTTCGGCTTGGTTGGGCGCCGACACTAGAAAGTCATTGAAATAAGGTACCACCCCCTTGATACCTTGCAATAAACTCTCCATCAGGCTCTGAAATATGCCCGGTGCCACGCTGACTCCGAATTGGAGTCGGTTGCATTTGAAAGCTCCCCGGTGGGTGACGATGGTCTGAACTTCTGCCGTTTGCTCGTCGACCGGCAACTGTTGGTATGCCTGGGCGAGATCGAGCTTGGCGAAAACCTTGCCCCCTCCCAGTGAGTGCAGTAGGTGTTGCACTATTGGGACGGGGTAGGCACTTTGTTGCAGCGCGCCATTTAGGGTGGCCTTATAGTCCCCACAGATTCTCACCGACCCGTCTGGCTTGATTGGGGTGACTATGGGGGTCTCCCACCGGGCGTGATCTATGGGCTGCAATACCCCCTGTTTGACGAGCTTATCAATTTGCTCGTCTATTTTGGGTTTCAGTGCGAATGGCACCCGCCTAGGTTTCAGGCGTTTGGGGGGGACCTTAGGGTCTAGGTCGAACGATATAAGGGGCCCTTGGTACTTGCCCAGGTTTCCGTCGAAGACCTCTTGGAACTGCTGGGCTAGTCGCTGTTCCCAGCCGTCGTCAGCGACGTGGTTGACTCCCGTGAGGGTGATGTCGAGCGGGGCGAACCATTGCAGTCCCAGTAGGCTTGGGCGGTCGCGGTCGACGATCGTTAGGGGGAGTCGTTCGGTGCGCCCCTTACATGTTATGTTAAAGTTTTTGGTGCCGACTACCGGGATGCGGTTTCCCTGGTAGTCCTTTACAATGAGTCTCTGGCTGTCTACGTTTCTCCTTTGGAGGGTAGGCACCAACCGCTTTACCTCGTGCCATGCAATCATGGAGAGGTAGGACCCGGAGTCTACCTCCATTTTGCACGGCTGGCCCTCGATGCGTACCTCGACATGGATTTTCCGGGTGTCGTTGGTGATGGCGTGGCCGATGGTGACCGTCTGGTGGGTCTCCTCTCTCCGCCGGTTGTCGCCGCCTCGCGAGGATCGTCCGATCCGGTCCCATCGGCTGTCCGAGTGGCGATCTCTGGGCCGGGGTGGTGTGCTCTCCCTCCTCCGGACGTTCTGGTCCCATCGAGCCGGACTGCGGTTTTTCTTCCGGCGGCAAACCCGGGCGATGTGCCCCTTTTTGTCGCAATGCCGGCAGATGGAATCGAAAAACCGGCATTCCGACCTGGGGTGGTCGCCGCCGCAACCGGCACAGTTGGTCCTTGACTTACGACCTCTCCGGTTCCGTTGGTCGCCCCCAGTCTGAAGTCGATGGATGTCTTCTTCGTCTTCGGACGTGCTGGATGCAGAGTGGAAATCGCCCTGGTGTGTAGTCGTCTCGGTTTTTTGTTCGGTCGACCTCGCCGGGTTGTTGTTTCCGCCGCGGTCCTTCGTGTCAGGTCTGTGCATGCTATCGGCGGAAGTTTGGGTTGCTTCTGCGGCTGGGGCTGCGGTGAGGGCGTCTGCTAAGCTGATGTCGCCCTTAGCCATCAGCCGACTCTGGAGGGCGGGGTCCCACAGACCGAGCACTATTCGGTCTCTCAAGGCGTTGTTTAGGTTATCAAATTCGCAGAGCCCCCCTAGGCGCCGCAGCTCGGCAACGAAGTCGCTTAATTTCTCACCCGATCTCTGGTCCCGCCGGTAGAATTCGTTGCGCCGGATCAGGATGGGGACCTCGGGAGCGTAGTGTCGCCAAAGGATGGGTTCAAGGACGTCCCAGTCCATGGCGGTTGTGTCGGCGGGCTTGGCCAACGCTTTGGCCATCTGGAAGACTTCGGTCCCGCAGTGGGTGAGGAAGACGGCGCGTTTTAGCGGGCCCGAGGCGTCCTTCATGCCGGTGCACTCGAGGTACATGCGGAATCGGTCGGAGAACGATTCCCAGTCTTCGGTGGCGGGGTTGAAGGGGGCGGGCGATGTGATTTTCGCCATCTCGGTGCTTTGTCTGGCTTCCATCGGACACGGGGTTCGGTTCAGGGTCTGAATCCCACCCTCGTCGCCAGTGTCGTGTCCGCGAAATGACGCCAGGAGTCGGTGATTTCATGCAAAGCTCTTTATTTGAAAAACTGGAACCGAACCGGCGAAAGGAAAAAAGCCCGCGGCTTTTATCCCTTTCGCCGCGGCGGCCGCGGCCAATGGCAGCGCTTCGAATCTCCCGCGCTCTGAACGAACCAATCGCGGGAGATTCTTAACGAGCCAATTGGCGCGGCTCGCCTGACCAATTAGAAAGCCCCGCGCTTTGGCCAATCAAAGCGCGGGGATTTCAAGTATGTTAATGAGGACAGAACAATGCCAATATTTTTGAGCTTCTGTACAGGACCACCACATATGGAAAAAAGTTCCCTCTTTTTTTTTTTTTGCATTTCCAGCAATTCGGACTCATATTGGGGTGCATCTTCGCTAATCTCAAAGGAGGAAGGTGCCATCTATAAAACATTTTATAGGCATTTTCTTTGTATGCTATCGATTTTGTAATTTTATTATTTCTACCCCAGACCTTTTCCCATTCTGTTATGGTGATGCTACATCCTATAAACTTTTCTTCTTTTCTTAACAACATAAGTACCAAATTCTGACAACAAGTACCAAATTCTACCAACTTTTCTTTCCTTCTTAATTGTCAAACTCAGAGCTCCATATTGGGGGGAAAACGTGTACCACTATATGGTCTAATATCAGATGTTACTATCTGTACCGTTACTGTTTATCAGTAACTGGAGGGATAATAGATAGTAATAGTTGTATGATGACATAATGTATAATTATCATCCAGAGAGATGTCTGAAATATATCACAATGGAAGAAAGTAAAGTCCATCAAAATTTGTACCCTTTGTTCAAATTTTTTTATGTATTGGACAGAACTGATATTTAGTACCTGTTCTGCCTTTGAATGAAAGCATTTAAGTTACATGCATTCCTTAAATAACCAACAATTTACTACTATCAGAACAAGTGTTAAGCTAACTAGCTTGCCATATCCTGGATTCATTTTTATAAGTGAAGCGTGGGTGGAGAGAGGGTTTGGCTAGCTTTCAATTTCCTGGCACAGAGATTGTTTTTTTTTGAAGGTCTGCACTTCAGATCAGAATTCTTAAATGATTTTTGGATATAAATCCTTAGAACCCAGGAATTTATTCATTTTCAATTTGTCAGTATGCCCCAGTACATTTTGTACTTCAATTTAACTTGCCTGAAAATATCAGTTGCACAATTTCCTTGGTTGTTTTTCTTAATCCTTGTTAGCTATTCCTCCTTGACTTGGAGGCAGCTGTAGAAATTGGTTAAATAAAAACAATTAAGAAATAAAACACATCTGTTAGGGATAACATTGGTTACCTAACTTAGTTTGGGTAAAAATAATATATAAACTATGTTAGTGAGTTTAAGTGTGTGTATCACTTTAACTGCAAAACATGTATTTTGGGTGCAGTTGTAAAATCACCACAAGAGGGAGCAAGAGAGCTCACTGTTTGCTGGCTTTTACTTGTAGTAGCTGACAATGTTGGATTGATGGTGATAACTGCGTGTTTTCCCTGCTGTTGCTGAAACGAAGAAAAGGGGTTTGATTTTCTTCATATCTCTGACTGCAAAAGAGATATATTGCTGGACTGATTATTTGTAAGTTTACCAACCTCTATTTTTCAACACTGGACTTTGCAACTGATTAATTCCTGGATGGACTGAACTAGTGTATAACATATGGACTGTTTTGACTATGCTATAACTCTTGCTGGAATAAAAAAAACTATTTAACTGGCACAGTGTATCTGTCTTACTGAGTGTAAACTACAACAACGTTTATCTCACATAATTTGCCTGCCTGCTAGACTGCCGTTGCTCGTTCTGCTAGGGTGTGTATCCCTAACACTGGTTATGGGCCCAGGTGCACAGTCAGACTAACCAGGATATAACAGGGTTAGATTAAAGTGAGAGTTTGTGTAGTTACACAATACTGTAAACAGACAGCTGTGTTTTTATTAATTATAGTTTTAATATCCAGATAAAGATGGCACAAGTCAATTTACAAAGTTTGTCTCTAATATCCAAGCTGGATGGAACAAACTATGTTTCATGGTCTATGAAATGCAGCCTACTTCTACGCAGAGAAGGTTTGTGGAGTATAATTCAAAACCCACCAGAGGTAGATACTTGGGATCCAGAGGATGAGGATGATGCCCAGAAAATACAAGAATATCAACTGAAGAATGAGCAAGCTCTCTGTATAATAGGACTGACACTCTCTGATGAGCAGCTTGTACATATACGAGGAGAAGAAACAGCTGCAAAATGTTGAGAGAATTTAAAGAAGATTTATGTTTGAGACAGTGTAGGAGCATATATAAATCTTACATGGAAACTGTTCAGAACACATCTTCAAAAGAATGGAGATATGCTGAGTCATACTATGAAGAGAATTTTTCAGGAACTGCATGAAAAAGAACTTATCTTCACTGAACTACATCAAGTTTATATAATTTTGTCTTCTTTAGATAAAAGCTACGATGACTACATAACTTCACTTGAGGTTCTGCCAAAAGATAACCTCACATTAACTGACATTACTGGCAGATTAATTGAAGAAGCCAGGAGAAGGCTTGAAAGGGATCAACTCAGAAGGGAACAACCACAATGTGAAGAAGAGAAAATATCTTTGTCAGCTTATACAATTAGAAAATGTTTTAATTGTGGAGGAAAAGGACATTTGGCTAGATTCTGCAAGAAAGGAAAATGGCACAATGCCAGCCAGAAAGATAAAAGGCATCAAAAGGATAAAAAATGCTTAGAGTTAGCCATGTATAGCAACGAAACTGTGAATAGTAATTTATGGGTTGTAGATAGTGGAGCATCGCACTGCATAACGAAAGATAAGAAAAGATTTATTAAGATGTCCACGAGTTCACAGCAGATATCGTTAGCTAATGGATGGAAACTGAAAGCTAAAGGTCAAGGTATATCATATTGTTCTTGCATAAGAGAAAATGTAAAAATGTTATATGTACTACAACTTAAGTTTAATTTGCTTTCAGTTAGAGTTTTGGTTAAACTAGGTTATGTAATTACTTTTAGGGGAGACAATTGCATAATTGAAAAAGAAGGTTAAAAAGTGACTGCAACTTTAAGAGGTGAATTGTATGTGTTAAATGATCATTCAGAGGTAGCTAACACAGTTTATAATAATGTTAAACCTCATAATGAGTGCATACATTTGTTACACAGACATTTGGGGCATATAAATTTTAAAATGCTTAAACAGTAGAACTTTCTAAGGGTATAAAACTGAAGCCTTGCAGTAAGTATTTGCACTGTATTGCATGCAGTCAGGAAAAAGGCAAGCAAATGCCAGCAAATAGAATTAATGGATTTAAAACAAAGGAGCCTCTAGAGGTTGTATTTGCTGATATTATAGGTCCTAAAAAAACAAGTGTGGGAGGTGCTCGTTATATACTAAGTATAATGGACCATTATTCCAGATATGGTTTCTATTATTTAATGAAAAGCAAAACAGAAACATATCAAAATTTCTTTAATTGGCTTAAATTCGCAGAAAGAAAAACTAAAAGGAAGTTAGTAACTCTTATCACTGATAACAGTACAGAATTTATCAACAATAACTTCCAAAATAAACTTAAGATGGCAGGTGTTGAACATAAAAAGTCTGCAACCATATAGGCCACAACATAATCCCTTTATAGAAAGATGAGGCCAAACAATACAAGCAATGGCTCCTACTATGCTGTCAGATTCAGGATTACCTGAAAATTTGTGGGGAGAAGCAATAATGTGTGGTAATCATATATTGAATAATGTTGTTAACTAAACAACAGGTGAATTACCATTCACACGGTGGCATGGTACAAAACCTGACCTAAGCTACATACACACATTTGGAGCACCAGCATGGGTGCATATTCCTACACAACTGAGAAATAAGGGCAACATAGGGCTAAAAAGTTATTCTTTGTAGGTTATGAATCTAATCACAAATCATACAGATTCTGGGAAAAGGTACATCTAGAGTTTATTGTAGTGCTAGTGCCAAATTCCTAGAACATGTAGGATGGGAAAAACTGGAACAAGATTCAAGTAAGGAAGTAATTATAGAACCCTACAAAAGACCAAAAGAAAAAATCAGTAATAAGAAAAGTACAATTAAAGAGGAAGTACAGGAAGAGCATATAGGACCAGAACAGGAAGAAATACCAGAACAGAAGAAATAGATAATCAGGAACAGGTAGAACATGAAAGTCCACCTTTAAGCCCTGTAATACCTAGACGTACTACACGTGTAACTAGACCACCTGATAGGTATCAAGTAAGTATAGTTTGCCAAGTTAGTAAAGTTCCAACTACTGTTGAAGAACTTAGGATGTATCCTGCAAAGAAACAAGAAAATTGGCATAGAGCAATGGAGAAAGAATTAAATTCATTAAAAGAAATGAAAGTTTATGAAAATGCCAAATTACCTCCATGTGAAAAGTCCATTGGTTGCAAATGGATATTTAAGTTAAAAACTGGTAAAAATGGGACTGTTACCCATAAGGCTAGGTTGGTAGCTCAAGGATTTAATCAAACTGCATGTGATTATGATGAAGTATTTGCACCAAATTAAAAGCAACAACCTTAAGAGCAGCTTTAGTGTGGGCAGCTAAGAAGAATTATATTATAAATCATTTAGATGTAGAAACTGCCTATCTGCATGCACCATTGCAGCACACTATATATTTAAGAAAACCAGTAGGTATAAAGGATGATAAAATTAACAATGACTGTTGGAAACTGAATAAAAGTCTCTATGGGTTAAAACAATCTGGTTATGAATGGAACCAATATATTGTAAAAGAGTTAAACAATATAGGATTTAAAGCTGGTTTAGCTGATCCATGTTTATTTAAAAGAGAGACAAATGGTATGGTGTCATTATTATTGTTGTTTACAGATGATATTGCTTTAATTACTAAGAATAATAATGAAGCTACTGAGATAATATCATTATTAAGTAAGAGGATAAAATTAAAGCAATTAGGAGAAATAAGACAATATCTAGGATTGACAATAAACAAAACCAATAGTGGATATAAGATATCACAAGAAGATCAAATTTACCAATTACTAAAAATGTATAAAATAGAACTTTGGAAGCTGGCAAAAACTCCAATGAGTCAGGAATTTTGTCATACTGATGCTCAAAGTTCAAAATTTGATAAGACCATTTATCAATCATTAATAGGTAGTTTATCATATATAAGTAATTGGTCAAGGCCAGACATTGCCTATAGCATTAATCAATTGGCAAGATTCAATGCTGAACCCAATGAAAGACAGTGGCAAGCACTAAAGCATATATAAAGGTATCTTAAAAAGACAATGCACTATGTATTGTATTTGGAGCCAAAAGATGATTTGATTTTAAGTGCATATGCTGATGCAAGCTTTGCAACAGATATAAAAACTAAAAAAATCAACTTCAGGTATGGCTATACTATTAGGTAAAACTCTGATTGGTTGGAGGTCAATTAGACAGCAACACATAAGTATGTCCACAATGAAAGCAGAATTTTCATGTCTATCTTTATTATGTACTGACTTAATTCTGTATAAATAGTTGTTGTTAGATATGGGAGTAACTGTTAAGGATGCCATTGTAGTGTATGAGGACAATCAAGCAGCCATACGGTTGGCTACAAATATTGCTGTAAAAATAAGATCTAAACATACTGACCTTACATATTTAAATGTAAGACAATCTGTAAAAAATGGTTTAATGAGATTGAAATATTGCATGACTGATGAAAACATTGCTGATGGATTTACAAAAGCCCAAGGTGCAGTCAAGCACAAAGAAAATTGTGAAAACTATGGGTTGAAATTGTAAATAGATATATATATTATTATATTACCCAAAAGGGGAGAATGTTAGGGATAACATTGGTTGCCTAACTTAGTTTGGGTAAAAATAATATATAAACTATGTTAGTGAGTTTAAGTGTGTGTATCGCTTTAACTGCAAAACATGTATTTTGGGTGCGGTTGTAAAATCACCATGACAATGCTGACAATGTTGGATTGATGGTGATAACTGCGTGTTTTCCCTGCTGTTGCTGAAACGAAGAAAAGGGGTTTGATTTTCTTCATATCTCTGACTGCAAAAGAGATATATTGCTGGACTGATTATTTGTAAGTTTACCAACCTCTATTTTTCAACACTGGACTTTGCAACTGATTAATTCCTGGATGGACTGAACTAGTGTATAACATATGGACTGTTTTGACTATGCTATAACTCTTGCTGGAATAAAAAAAACTATTTAACTGGCACAGTGTATCTGTCTTACTGAGTGTAAACTACAACAACGTTTATCTCACATAATTTGCCTGCCTGCTAGACTGCCGTTGCTCGTTCTGCTAGGGTGTGTATCCCTAACACTGGTTATGGGCCCAGGTGCACAGTCAGACTAACCAGGATATAACAGGGTTAGATTAAAGTGAGAGTTTGTGTAGTTACACAATACTGTAAACAGACAGCTGTGTTTTTATTAATTATAGTTTTAATATCCAGATAAAGATGGCACAAGTCAATTTACAAAGTTTGTCTCTAATATCCAAGCTGGATGGAACAAACTATGTTTCATGGTCTATGAAATGCAGCCTACTTCTACGCAGAGAAGGTTTGTGGAGTATAATTCAAAACCCACCAGAGGTAGATACTTGGGATCCAGAGGATGAGGATGATGCCCAGAAAATACAAGAATATCAACTGAAGAATGAGCAAGCTCTCTGTATAATAGGACTGACACTCTCTGATGAGCAGCTTGTACATATACGAGGAGAAGAAACAGCTGCAAAATGTTGAGAGAATTTAAAGAAGATTTATGTTTGAGACAGTGTAGGAGCATATATAAATCTTACATGGAAACTGTTCAGAACACATCTTCAAAAGAATGGAGATATGCTGAGTCATACTATGAAGAGAATTTTTCAGGAACTGCATGAAAAAGAACTTATCTTCACTGAACTACATCAAGTTTATATAATTTTGTCTTCTTTAGATAAAAGCTACGATGACTACATAACTTCACTTGAGGTTCTGCCAAAAGATAACCTCACATTAACTGACATTACTGGCAGATTAATTGAAGAAGCCAGGAGAAGGCTTGAAAGGGATCAACTCAGAAGGGAACAACCACAATGTGAAGAAGAGAAAATATCTTTGTCAGCTTATACAATTAGAAAATGTTTTAATTGTGGAGGAAAAGGACATTTGGCTAGATTCTGCAAGAAAGGAAAATGGCACAATGCCAGCCAGAAAGATAAAAGGCATCAAAAGGATAAAAAATGCTTAGAGTTAGCCATGTATAGCAACGAAACTGTGAATAGTAATTTATGGGTTGTAGATAGTGGAGCATCGCACTGCATAACGAAAGATAAGAAAAGATTTATTAAGATGTCCACGAGTTCACAGCAGATATCGTTAGCTAATGGATGGAAACTGAAAGCTAAAGGTCAAGGTATATCATATTGTTCTTGCATAAGAGAAAATGTAAAAATGTTATATGTACTACAACTTAAGTTTAATTTGCTTTCAGTTAGAGTTTTGGTTAAACTAGGTTATGTAATTACTTTTAGGGGAGACAATTGCATAATTGAAAAAGAAGGTTAAAAAGTGACTGCAACTTTAAGAGGTGAATTGTATGTGTTAAATGATCATTCAGAGGTAGCTAACACAGTTTATAATAATGTTAAACCTCATAATGAGTGCATACATTTGTTACACAGACATTTGGGGCATATAAATTTTAAAATGCTTAAACAGTAGAACTTTCTAAGGGTATAAAACTGAAGCCTTGCAGTAAGTATTTGCACTGTATTGCATGCAGTCAGGAAAAAGGCAAGCAAATGCCAGCAAATAGAATTAATGGATTTAAAACAAAGGAGCCTCTAGAGGTTGTATTTGCTGATATTATAGGTCCTAAAAAAACAAGTGTGGGAGGTGCTCGTTATATACTAAGTATAATGGACCATTATTCCAGATATGGTTTCTATTATTTAATGAAAAGCAAAACAGAAACATATCAAAATTTCTTTAATTGGCTTAAATTCGCAGAAAGAAAAACTAAAAGGAAGTTAGTAACTCTTATCACTGATAACAGTACAGAATTTATCAACAATAACTTCCAAAATAAACTTAAGATGGCAGGTGTTGAACATAAAAAGTCTGCAACCATATAGGCCACAACATAATCCCTTTATAGAAAGATGAGGCCAAACAATACAAGCAATGGCTCCTACTATGCTGTCAGATTCAGGATTACCTGAAAATTTGTGGGGAGAAGCAATAATGTGTGGTAATCATATATTGAATAATGTTGTTAACTAAACAACAGGTGAATTACCATTCACACGGTGGCATGGTACAAAACCTGACCTAAGCTACATACACACATTTGGAGCACCAGCATGGGTGCATATTCCTACACAACTGAGAAATAAGGGCAACATAGGGCTAAAAAGTTATTCTTTGTAGGTTATGAATCTAATCACAAATCATACAGATTCTGGGAAAAGGTACATCTAGAGTTTATTGTAGTGCTAGTGCCAAATTCCTAGAACATGTAGGATGGGAAAAACTGGAACAAGATTCAAGTAAGGAAGTAATTATAGAACCCTACAAAAGACCAAAAGAAAAAATCAGTAATAAGAAAAGTACAATTAAAGAGGAAGTACAGGAAGAGCATATAGGACCAGAACAGGAAGAAATACCAGAACAGAAGAAATAGATAATCAGGAACAGGTAGAACATGAAAGTCCACCTTTAAGCCCTGTAATACCTAGACGTACTACACGTGTAACTAGACCACCTGATAGGTATCAAGTAAGTATAGTTTGCCAAGTTAGTAAAGTTCCAACTACTGTTGAAGAACTTAGGATGTATCCTGCAAAGAAACAAGAAAATTGGCATAGAGCAATGGAGAAAGAATTAAATTCATTAAAAGAAATGAAAGTTTATGAAAATGCCAAATTACCTCCATGTGAAAAGTCCATTGGTTGCAAATGGATATTTAAGTTAAAAACTGGTAAAAATGGGACTGTTACCCATAAGGCTAGGTTGGTAGCTCAAGGATTTAATCAAACTGCATGTGATTATGATGAAGTATTTGCACCAAATTAAAAGCAACAACCTTAAGAGCAGCTTTAGTGTGGGCAGCTAAGAAGAATTATATTATAAATCATTTAGATGTAGAAACTGCCTATCTGCATGCACCATTGCAGCACACTATATATTTAAGAAAACCAGTAGGTATAAAGGATGATAAAATTAACAATGACTGTTGGAAACTGAATAAAAGTCTCTATGGGTTAAAACAATCTGGTTATGAATGGAACCAATATATTGTAAAAGAGTTAAACAATATAGGATTTAAAGCTGGTTTAGCTGATCCATGTTTATTTAAAAGAGAGACAAATGGTATGGTGTCATTATTATTGTTGTTTACAGATGATATTGCTTTAATTACTAAGAATAATAATGAAGCTACTGAGATAATATCATTATTAAGTAAGAGGATAAAATTAAAGCAATTAGGAGAAATAAGACAATATCTAGGATTGACAATAAACAAAACCAATAGTGGATATAAGATATCACAAGAAGATCAAATTTACCAATTACTAAAAATGTATAAAATAGAACTTTGGAAGCTGGCAAAAACTCCAATGAGTCAGGAATTTTGTCATACTGATGCTCAAAGTTCAAAATTTGATAAGACCATTTATCAATCATTAATAGGTAGTTTATCATATATAAGTAATTGGTCAAGGCCAGACATTGCCTATAGCATTAATCAATTGGCAAGATTCAATGCTGAACCCAATGAAAGACAGTGGCAAGCACTAAAGCATATATAAAGGTATCTTAAAAAGACAATGCACTATGTATTGTATTTGGAGCCAAAAGATGATTTGATTTTAAGTGCATATGCTGATGCAAGCTTTGCAACAGATATAAAAACTAAAAAAATCAACTTCAGGTATGGCTATACTATTAGGTAAAACTCTGATTGGTTGGAGGTCAATTAGACAGCAACACATAAGTATGTCCACAATGAAAGCAGAATTTTCATGTCTATCTTTATTATGTACTGACTTAATTCTGTATAAATAGTTGTTGTTAGATATGGGAGTAACTGTTAAGGATGCCATTGTAGTGTATGAGGACAATCAAGCAGCCATACGGTTGGCTACAAATATTGCTGTAAAAATAAGATCTAAACATACTGACCTTACATATTTAAATGTAAGACAATCTGTAAAAAATGGTTTAATGAGATTGAAATATTGCATGACTGATGAAAACATTGCTGATGGATTTACAAAAGCCCAAGGTGCAGTCAAGCACAAAGAAAATTGTGAAAACTATGGGTTGAAATTGTAAATAGATATATATATTATTATATTACCCAAAAGGGGAGAATGTTAGGGATAACATTGGTTGCCTAACTTAGTTTGGGTAAAAATAATATATAAACTATGTTAGTGAGTTTAAGTGTGTGTATCGCTTTAACTGCAAAACATGTATTTTGGGTGCGGTTGTAAAATCACCATGACAATGCTGACAATGTTGGATTGATGGTGATAACTGCGTGTTTTCCCTGCTGTTGCTGAAACGAAGAAAAGGGGTTTGATTTTCTTCATATCTCTGACTGCAAAAGAGATATATTGCTGGACTGATTATTTGTAAGTTTACTGACCTCTATTTTTCGACACTGGACTTTGCAACTGATTAATCCCTGGATGGACTGAACTAGTGTATAAGATATGGACTGGTTTTTTTTTTTTTAAACAAACTTTATTAATTTTACAGAAAACACAATACACAAACATACAAAACACAAAACATAAACAAAACTAAAAGATCTTTTCTGAAGGCTGTCTGATCCCGGGTTGAAACTCTTCACACAGACACAAATTCAAACATCATATTCACTTTATATATCCTTCATATCTTGTTATCATTTTCTTTTTTTATACATATATAAACCATTTTTATTAATTTTATAAAAACAATGCACAAAGAATCAAGGCATAACAGCTTATAAATTCTTTTCTAAGAAAAAATAACAAAAGAAGAAAACCAATAGAACATAACAATTCCAAATTAATACTTTATCAATATCAATACTTTATATACAATATCAATACTTATATACAATATCAATACAATATCAATACTTTATCTATTTAACTTCATATCTTATCCCAGCTTCTCCTTTTCATCCAAATTATTTCTTGTTAATTAAAATTTTATTGCCTTTTATCAATATACAAAATCCAAAAAAACATAACAAAACCTTTATATATCCTTCCATATCTTATTATCATTTTCAATAACATTCTTTGTCTGTTCTGTTTCCAACTATCCATTCATCTTTTTTCTTTTACTATACTTCTCCTACACACCAATTGGAGTAACGTCTATAACTCATTACCCTAACTTAAAAGTACTTCATATAACAATTTTTATTGGGATTCTGTTTAATAGATTCTAAAATTACACAATGAATTTTATACTCTAAATACACATATAAAAACACAATCTTATGTACCCTCCAGAATCCTTCTTTTATCCTAAATTAAATTCACCCATTGTCTCTGAATAAACTTTTTTTCTTTAGATCTTGCTTCCCCCCATTGAGGCTTCTCCTCCCCTCTTTCTCTCTTGCTTATTCTTCTCCTTGCCCTTTTTACCCCTTTGTCTCTCCTCCTCCCTTTTCTTACTCCCTTTCCTTTGCTTTCTAACCTTGCCTCCACCTTTCCGCTCATTTTTCTCTTTTTTGGTTGTTTTTATAATTCTTAAAATCCCCTTTTTCTTATCCTTTTTCTCCTCCTCCCCGGAAAGAACCCATTGTTCATCAAAGATGGCTTCTTCTTCCTCTTCTTCTTTGTCCCAGTCCTTCTGCTGCGTAATCAACTTTTCATAAGTACATAACGCCATTTCTAAAAATTGAAACAAAGTGCCCAAAGTATCTTCCTTTTTATATTTTTGATATTCAGTCTTTAGTTCATCCACAAGCGATGCCATCATGAAAAGAGAAACTTTTCCCAAAACAACTACAAGTATTTTTAATCAAAAATAATTCAAAAAAAATTCCAAAAATTAATACTTTTCTTCCTTCTTCTCTTTCTCTTTCTGGGGTTAATGTTTAATCAAAGAGGTCCAATTACCATATACCTTTCTTTGGGATTCTAGGCAATCTCCTCCTTTTTCAGCTTCTGCTCCAATTTTTTTTCCTCTCCCTTCCCACTTGCAACATCAATTTTAAATAATCAGAAATCCATACCTCTAATAAGGGTTTTCCAATTTCTTAAGTTTTTCAATGTCCAGGAACCCTTTTTCCCTTAGCTTCAACTTTCAGAATAATTCACCTTCAATGTCCAAACATATTTCATATCTGCTGTTTCCATGGGGTGGGAGAGTGAAGAAAAAAAAAAGTTCCCTTTAACAGCTTCTCCGCCGCTTTCGATCTTCTTAGGGATACAATGTATCCTCCAGCAATTCAAACAGCTCAGTTCCAACCAATTTGAAAGATGTTACTTGACCTGGCTCAGACAGGACTTTCACTCTTCTTGCTTCCTCCAGCACATTCTTACCCGGTTGCTGGCTTCTTCGTGGTGGCCATTGCTGACCGCCGCTCCACCGCCTTGGGAAAAAGGGGTTTTCCAGGACGAGGAGGGGGTCTGCGACACCCCCAACCCCCTGTCCAGCTCCCCTCTCTCTTCGGCTGTCCCTACAGGGCAGCCATATCCCCCTGACCCATCTGGATCGGGGGTACCTCGGCGGCTAGCACAGCAGGAATCACGAGCGGTTGCAAATTCCTGCTGCCCCGAAGCCACGCGAAACCGGAAGCCAGATTTCGACTGTTTTGACTATGCTATAACTCTTGCTGGAATAAAAAACTATTTAACTGGCACAGTGTATCTGTCTTACTGAGTGTAAACTACAACTACGTTTATCTCACATAATTTGCCTGCCTGTTAGACTGCCGTTGCATGTTCTGCTAGGGTGTGTATCCCTAACAACATCTTTCAAAGATATTTTTTAAATATTCAGTTTCTCCACTGTTATCTATTTTAAGCCTATCCTTCACTCTTGTCAATTAAACAGATTCATTGTTATATTTTTATTGTCATAATGCTTATTGTCAGACAATTAGAGATTGATATATTAGTTTTGTCAGAGTTTTTGTTCATTTTAAACATCCATTCATAGGTATTGAATTTGATATCACTGTGATTATTCCAAAGCAAGGGCCTACATGTTTTGATAACTGTTGTCTTCTTATATTTCATACATCATTTTGCTTACAGCAGTGCCGCTTGATCTATAAAAAAGTTAATATTCCCTTCTCTCTTTAGAGAAATATAAGCTTGGAATATAAGATTGGATCCTTCCCTGCATTTCAGAGCTTCAGTGTTGGAAGAAGGAGAAACAAGGATAATTGTGAGTTATAGCATAGATCTGATGAATTCAAGGCCCTCTTAAGTCTTTCTCCACACCCTGATCCAGGAGGGGGAAAAACATCTTAGTCCAAACATGGGTATAAAATATTTCTCTCTATTACTTGAAATAAGAGAAATATAATGAAAAAATTGGAACACTGACAAATATGTTCATGTCTAATTTGCACACTGCTGTGATATGTGAGCAAGGCTCTGGGTTTCCTAAAGCATACAACACTGATATACTCTGAGTGGTCCAAAATGATCTTTCCTCTAAGATACAATCATTTACTGGAAAAAGAAGTCTGGTTGTCTGTAACAATCTAATTACACACAAGCAATATTTCTCGTTAGTAACCTGCACATATACTTTATGCTGGTTGCACTTACTATTTTGATTAATGACTTCAGAATTTGGCCCTACCTTTTTTGAGAGGTTAGATGTCACCAGAATTATGTGGGGAGTAAGGGGAATCATAACATGATAGTAGACATGCTATGCAGAATATGTTTACTCCAAGTCAGAGGAGAATTTTCAATGCAGAATCTAGTTGACAATTTCTCCTGGTGTTACAGTAAATTGTTAGAATATCTCCCTTTCTGTTAAAGACTAATGTATCTAATTCAGTGCTGGAGCCGGATCTGAAATGTCTCCATAGATCTTAGTGAGGGTAGTCAATTAATAGGTTAACCAGGAGATGGAAAAGCCCCAAATCTAAAGAATCCTTCAAAGAAGACATTGGGTAGACATGTTGAGACAACTCATTGAAATGAAAAAGCTAACAGGAACATGACAGGGAAATCAAAACATTGCCTTCTCATATCTTCTAATTCACAAATGTGCAAATGGATAGTAGCTCCCCCTTGATGATAGATTTAATTTAAAACTTTATGTAAGTACTAATTATAATATTTCCCTGAGAGGGAAAATATTTCAGACAGTATGGCTAATGACACTCTGAGCTGAAAGTGGCTTCTACTTCTTTATACTAAAAATGTTCCCGCCCTTCTCATCCTCTCTTTTTCATGTCTGTTATGAGTAAAATAATTAAAAATCTCTAGTTTTGTTCCCTAAAATTCTACAGCTGCCTAAAATGACTAATTTAGTGGTGACAGAAGCTTCATAATCAAGAGCTAATTTCACCTGATATACCCAAGGAAAGGGCTTGTGACCTGAAATGACTCAATCCAATTAAACTGTTCCTGTCTTGAAGGTAGCACAGCAAGCTAATATGGGAAGTGAAAGCATCAGCAATTGTCTCAATGAAAGTAAATGGCAAATTAACTGATAATTCTGTGCAGGATGAAATGAATGTGGGTAGGGTTTCTACTTTTGCTTGAGTGTCTCAAAACAGGATGCCATAAAATGAAATATACATTATCTTCCCTACCCAAAATGTATAAGATGCCTGTTCATCAAACAGAGCTTTATTGGAAAAAAACACAACACACCTGCTGAGGTGGGGCTATCATAGCAACTTTCAGTGGATAGTTTTATGTGCTTTAAATCAAAGTTCCCCAACCGTATTGGCTTTGTGGACCGGTAATGATGGTGGAGAGGGGGATGATTCCACACGACAGGTGGGTAAACATGCATGCAGCTCCATTTGCATGAGCAACGGACATGTGTGCCCGCTGTTCACACAAATGGTGCCCATATGCATGTGCTGGCCTGCTACTTGTGTTCCGTACTAGCAGGCTTAAAGGCCTGCATTCCTATTGGTCCGGAAAAGCCGGGCTATGATTGATCATTATGGGACACTCTGATTGGCTCATATAGAGCTTGCTGTGATTGTCTAATACCAAACGTGGCAAGCTCAAAAACCTGTCATTGGCTGCCTAGCCGCAGCCAGCTCTATAAAAAGAGCAGCCGCGGCCAGGGTTTTTGTCTCAGTATCTGATTGCTAATAGAGCTGTTTGTTCACTACCACGAGTCTCGTCTCTCCTTGGGACCCACGCCCAGATGTAACAACTTGCATAAGTGGGAATGCGCACACATGCGCTCATCCACCACTTCCGTGGTCTGCTTCTGAATTACTCAAGGCCCAATAGTGGATTGCAGCCCAGGTGTTGGGCACCCCTGCTTTAAATGTAGGAAGTGAAGTATATTAAAGGCTCTGTTCCCTTCCTCATTTTCATATCACAGGTAAACTAGGTTGAACAGCAAGACAATATTTTTCTATTGTAGATATATTCTCTTCCAAGCAATGATGATAATTTTATTTATTTCTATAGCCATCCATCTCAACCAAGTGACTCTGGATGACCAAAAATTAAGAGCTTTCCTAGCTCTCTTAAAACAATTTAAAAACAGTTTTCAGTTTTTAAAATACATATATACAACAGCTGAGAAAATGATCGTAATAATTGTCAGGAAAACCAAGAAATGGGAGCCCTAAATATAGTTGAGGCGCCAAGTCAGGGTTTTGAAATGTGATGGCCAAATACAAAAGGCCAAAAGGGTCAGGGCCATTCTTATGGTTGAAGGAAAAATGTTCCAAAGGGCAGAGACTACAGTAGAATAGGCAGCCAACATTCTTTGACCAATGGGACTTACAGCACGCCCAATCTGTTGGACTACATCAAGAGTCTTCAAACTTGGCAAGTTTAAGACTTGTGGACTTCAACTCCCAGACTTCCTGAGCTAACATGACTGGAGGAGGAATTCTTGGAATTGAAGTCCGCATGTCTTAAAGCTGTCAAGTTTGAAGAGCCCTGAACTAATTGCATTTCCAAACTATAGAGAAAAGACCCTTAGGTAACTCGGTTCCAAGTCATGTAGGGCTTTCAACCACCACCTTGAACTGTATCCAGAAGCACAATGAATGCTAACACAGTAATGGTGCTGCATCTCGGATATCATTTATTACCCATGCACCACATTCTGTACTGATGAAGCTTCCAAGTATTCTTAAGGTCAACCCCATGTTTCAGTAATCCAGTTGGGATATTGCAAGAACACGAATGGCTGTGAGCAGAGCCTCCCAGTCAGGAAGGGGCAAGGCCCTCCTAGCCACAGCTGCCATGTGGTCTTTGAGCAGGAGCTGTAAATCCAGGAGGACTCCCTGGTTGCACACCGGATCCATTTGGGCCAATGCTACCCCATCCAGAACCAAAGATAGGAAAGCCTTTTCTCCATAAGGTCCAAATACCCTCAGTCACTCAGTCTTGCTTGGGTTAAGTAGAAGCCCATTGGGCCCCATCCAAGCCCCAACAGCCTCCAGACTGGGACAGGACATCCAAGGATATCAATATAACTGAAGTGCTCATTTCCATGAGTGCAGCATAACTCTTCCATAGGAGCCTTTCCGCAGTTGCAAAGGCTTCCAAGTGAGTTGGAATGTTATAGAATAACATGCCTTTAGGAGGGGAGGAGTTGCTTATTTAAACGAGAAAGTATTATCCTGACAGCAGTATGGTGACTCACTGATGTCATGCAACAACAGTTCCAAGTGTGTGTGAAGAAATGAGTTTTCCCCGCTCTCATTCATCACCAGATTAAAAAAGTCTTCTCTGATCTGTTGTCTTCCACGTGAGCTAAAATCAACTCCCAAAACATTTGAAAGGGCCCAGCTTGAGAAAAGCTGCTCTAAGCAAAATGTCTCTTAAATTTTTATTTTTTTAAAAAAAGAAAAATTACTAATTCATTCACCATTCAACAACATGGCAAAAACAACAGGCCATACATTTTAAACGTTTAAAATGACTATGTTTGCAGCAATTAAACCATAAAGCTAAAACTGGGCAAGAAATGAAATATAGACAAGATTATGAAAACACAAGTTGTCATATGTATTAAGGAAAGCTTTCATTTTCATTATAAGGGCAACATGAACCTTAAATATCGAGATATAATAGAATGAGGACTTGGGCGATTTACTTTAAGCCATGGTTTAATTAATATGGCATTTATTGACTAAGCCATAATTGACTGAGTTCATACTGTGCTATAAACAATGATTACATACATATATATTCATATTCTTATATTCTTTTTCTGTATAATTATATATTATATATTTTTCTATTACACACACACACACACATATAAATATAATTTTTCTGTAAGCAACATTATGTAGACTGTAGAGCAGGGGTGTCCAACCTTGGCAATTTTAAGACTTGTGGACTTCAGCTCCCAGAGTTGAAGCAAAGCTGGCTGAGGAACTCTGGGAGTTGAAGTCCACAAGTCTTAAAATTGCCAAGGTTGGACACCCCTGCTGTAGAGCATAAAAAGATACACAATTAAGATATAAGAGAACAAAAAGAAAACAGATAAATGTATGCCAGCTCCTTTCATTATACCTCTACATACCTTTCTAACCTCAAATCATATTTGCTTCCATCATGTACATGCACTGTTTTTGATCCATAAAGCACAAATTGCGTGTGTGTGTGTATAATACATTTATAATATTTTAGACTTTATAAGACTGTGTGCTTTCTCCACTTCTCTTCTCCCTATATACCAATGACTGCATCTCAAACGATCCATCTGTTAAAATACTGAAATTTGCTGATGACACAACAGTGATTGGTCTCATTCAAGACAATGACGAATCTGCATACAGACAGGAGATTATACAACTTGCCTCGTGGTGTAACTGGAACAATCTGGAACTGAACACACTCAAAACCGTAGAAATGGTGATAGACTTTAGAAGAAACCTTCCCATATTACCACCTCTTACAATACTAAACACAGTATCAATAGTAGGGACCTTCAAATTTCTAGATTCTATCATATCACGAGATCTAAAATGGACACCTAATATCAAAAATGTCATCAAAAAAGCATAACAAAGAATGTTCTTTCTGCATCAACTCAGAAAGCTCAAAGTGCCCAAGAAGCTGCTGATCCAGTTCTACAGAGGAATTATTGAGTCTATCATCTGCACCTCTATAACGGTCTGGTTTGGTTCTGCAACCCAACAGGACAGACACAGACTTCAGAGGATAATTAGGACTACAGAAAAAACAATTACTACCCACCTGCCTTCAATCGAGGACCTGTATACTGCACGAGTCAAAAAGAGGGCTGTGAAAATATTTACAGACCCCTCACATCCCGGACATAAACTGTTTCAACTCCTTCCCTCAAATCAACGCTATAGAGCACTGCACTTCAGAACAACTAGACACAAGAACAGTTTTTTCCCGAAAGCCATCACTCTGCTAAACAAATAATTCCCTCAACACTGTCCAACTATTTACTAAGTCTGCACTACTATTACTGTTAATCTTCTCATCACTCCTTATCACCATCCCCTCCCACTTGTGATTGTAGGACTGTAACTTTGTCGCTTGTATCCTTACGGTTTATATTGACTGTTTCCTAGTATGATTTGATTGCTGATTGTACCCTATAACTATCATTAAGTGTTGTACGTTAATTCTTAATGAATGTATCTTTTCTTTTATGTATACTGAGAGTATTTACACCAAGACAAATTTCTTGGATGTCCAATCACACTTGCCAATAAAGTATTCTATTCTATATTTCATATGTTGTATTTCTTATCAAAGAGTGATATGAACGTGGTATAAATAGTTTATAGGCCACTATGGCCAGATTCATGCAACATGTTAAATCAATCAAACCACACTATAGATTGGGTTTAGACTCTGGGCCACGGTATAAAAAAAAGGATAAGATATAACGTTTGACACTGTGTATCTAACTAAAGTCAACAAATGAACAGCAGCACAACAGTGCAGACTACTCATTTCCACAGCAACCGGTAATCAGAGGTTGTTTTTCTTCCTGGAAGTAACTAGTAGTTTCATCCTCCTTCAATTAGCTGAATCCTCTTTTAAAGCTGTTCATGTTGGCAGCTGACTTTATTGCCTGATGATAGATTCTACAACTATGTCCTCCGTGGAAAAAAAAAAAACCCTTCTTTTTATGCACCAAGAGTCTCTTATTGACTCACTGTAGATTTAGTTTTATGAAGGAAACTTCTTCTTTTCCATTTCCCCAGAGACATTTTAACACTTTTATCCGATTGGTCCTTACCTATTTCCTCCCGCTAAGTGACAAAGTTTCTGATCTTGAAACCTGTCCTCATAGAAGAGTTACTCCAGCTCCTTTTGACTTTTTTTTGCTTGTTTTTCCTTTTGTACAATTGTGGCCTAAGACTCTGTAGAGCAGCATGGTGCATCATTGACTTTTACTTATGCTAAAGGTCAGTGGTGGGAATCAAATTATTTTACCATCAGTTCGGTGGGCATGGCTTGGTGGCTGTGCTTTGCCTAACGCCGGCGCACAGCTTTCCCCACACCAGCCAAGACCTATAGCGCCAATCAGCTGGGAGGATAAAGAAGAGAAAAGCGCAGGGCCAGGTCGGAGGACTGATCCTGCACTTTTCTCTTCTTTCTCCTCAGCTGATCTTCCAGGCTTTTTTTTATTACTGGTGGTCTGAACCAGTTCATACCACCACTGCTAAAGGTAAAAGTTTTCCCCTTTCAAGTTGTGTCTGACTCTAGAGGGCAGTGCTTATCTCTGTTTCTTAGCTGAGGGAGTGAGTGTTGTCTGAACACACTTCTGTGGTCATGTGGCCAGCATGATTATAGACTAAGGCACATGGAACACTGTTACCTTTCCATCAAGGTAGTACCTATTTATCTACTTGCATTTGCATGTTTTCTGAATGCTGGTTGGGCAGAAGCTGGGGCAAATAAACAGAAGCTCATCCTGTCACATGGGTATCAGGCTGACAAGCTCAGCTGCTTTAATCACTTAGATATCATGCCCCCTTGTTTATGCTGAGCTGCATTTACTATTTGAATATCCTCTCCTTTGGTTTAATAGTAATAGCAATAGTACTTATACACCGCTTCACAATGCTTTACAGCCTTGTGGCTTACAGCAGGGGTTTCCAACCTTGGTTGGACACCCCTGGTTTACGGAGTCAGCATATTGCCCCCCACAATCTGGGTCCCCATTTTATCAACCTCAGAAGGATGAAAGGTTGAGTCAGCCTTGAGCCGGTGAGAATCGAGAATCCTGGCAGTTAGTAGAATTAGCCTGCAATACAGCATTCTAATCACTGTACCAGCACAGTTCTTTAAAGACAGCCTAACATTATCACTTTTGTTTCAACTACCTAAATGGTTTAATACTGCTAAGAAATATAAGGAAGTAGATCATTTATTGAAAAGCACTGGCCTACATTTTCATCTTTTGGAAATCTCTTTACATTGTGAAAGTTCTGCTTTAAAAATATTAGTGCTTTCTATAGAAATGGATACAAAAGCAGATTTCTTTTTCTTTTTTTTTTCAAAGATGGCTAAGTTAATTTGGTCTTTGTTGAGGGATCAACATATGCATTCTGGCCAAACGAAGAATTTACAAGGCCAGAAAGAACCCTACTTCCACTCCACATACAATCTTTATTTGACTACTAGATGAAAAAAGTAGAATGCTTGCTGTTTTTGCCAGCATCAGATTTTGCAACTGTGATCCTATTTGTAATTTTTAATAAAATCTTAAAATCATTAGGTTGGGAAGGACCTTAGAGGTCTTCTGCTTAAGCAAGAGACCCCCATACAATTGTGGGCAAATGATGGTCTAATCTCTTCTTGAAAACTTCCAACAATGAAGCACCCACAACTTCAGGAGGCAAATCATTTTTGAATGTGTAAGACTGTGTTGCTATTCCTGAATCTTGTGGTCCTAAATGGTCCAGACTTGAATGTGGAAATTATCATAGATTGATGATGAAAAAACACGAAACACACCCATGCTTCAATAGTGTTCCTTGTAATTTCTTATAATTCTTACCAAATATGGTACAGTCCACCTGTGGATAAGTACTTAACCATAGTTCATGAGTTTTTAAAATTATTATTATTATTGCAATACACCTGCAAAAATACATCAACACAACTCTGATTGTTGGTTTTCTTTATCTTTGCCTGAGTTTCTCTATTTGTAAAACAACAATGAGTATTAAGGCACCAAGCCTGGGCATTATGAAAACTTGTTACTGCATGCACAGCTCTGTGAATGTAAAGATTTCTGATAAATGGTAAATATTAGTTATTGCTCTGATTACTGGATTTGTTGGGTCAAATGTGACAGAACCCCTTTTTTCTGCCTGGCTGTATTTATTCACCTTCACAAATCAGAAGGGCTACAAAAGAGCAGAAACATGCACCCAAGCCTCTTCAATAAATGCTTTCTGTTTATCTTTTGAAACAGGGTATTTAGAAATCCATGGCAGGAAACTAAACTACTTAAGATAGGTATCTGGCATTCATTTGCTGTGCCTAAATAGATAATTATGATTTAAATAAAATGTGTTTTATATTGGCATGGACTAAATAGTGATGATGATTTCTAACTATATTGGTAAGTGTCAATTCTGTGTCTCTCAAAGATGACCAACAAGGAGCATTTTCATTATGTGTGTGGATTTTATATGGTTATGATCTTTCCTCACTAGAGGTCAAGTTCAGGTCACTGGGGTAGGGTATGCATTGTTCTCTCTCTGGTGTACGAACATGTGTTTTATATAAGAACTTCAGTAACGAGCTCTGAGACATTTTTCTATTATAGTGAATGCCCTTTCAGACGTTGTCTAACCTTGACCATCTTTAACTTTTTAAATAATTAATATAATTAATTACCCATAACACATCTATTACCCATAATATATCATTTCAGGGTTATTTCTGACTTAGCATACAGAATGAACCAGGCATTACAGTGCAGCAGCCAGCCAATAGTGGTTTGTTTAACCATCATGATCTTTCTGCCCCACTTAATGTGATGTATAAACCAAGTTGTAGATTGCAATATTTCCATGTTATTTTGGGGATATGTTTCTGTGTGGGAGAGTTGTTATGAACTAATAAAAGCGCTTAAATAAAGTTTTAACAAAGCTTAAAGAAAAAGCAGGGTTCTAATCCTGCAGTTCTGATTGGCTGATAGTAGCGATATTGGATTGGTCCGTTCTGGAGAATCTGACTGGCTGTTAACGATCCACTCTGATTGGTTCAAGGGTTTAACATTTCCATGTTCTCATTGGCTAATAGGTCAGCAGCCTGTCCTATAAAAGGGTTGCTGCTGCCCTAGGGTTTTGCTCTGTTCAGAATGATTAATAAAGAGTTGAAGTTCACTGTTCACTGCCTCGTCTCCGTTCCTTGCGCCCACGTGCAGAACTTAACAAGAGTTATTATGTATAATTTGGAAAAGCCCACTTTGATTTGGGAACATCAGCATAAACTCCCTAAACACAGGGGGGATTGCAATATCATAGTTATCACCTAAAATTTCTTTCAAATGTGAGATTGTTTATTTAGTCAGAGCTATTAGATCAGTGGGGCATTTCAAATTTTTTTTACCACTGATTCAGTGGGCGTGGTTTGTGGGCACACTTTGCATGTGCACACACCCCTTGCATGCATGTGCCAAATGTGCACTTTGTGCAGGCTCAGAGGCTTTCCAACTCACCTCCTGAAACCCTGCACTCTCCCTGTCATAGCAGCTATGCTTCAAAAGCAGGGAATAAAGGTTAGAATGGGAGCCTGGGAGGGAGGGCAGGTGGGCCAAACAGCAGAGTTGGAGAGAACCGGTTAGGTCTCTGCTGCTCATCAGTGCTATCACCTCAGCAGAACCAGGGCTGGGATTCTACCTGGTTGGACCAGTTCTATAGAACCAGTTGTTACGAGTCTGCCCAGTTCAGAGAACCGGCAAATTGTGCCACTGGCTGGCCCCACCCCTCCTCTCCCCTCCTCCCCATGCACGCCATCAAACTTGCCTGCGTTTGGTACATTGCTATATTTCCTCCCCCCCGATCATCAGCTGTTCTGCTGTGCCACGGGATTTAGAGTAGCTAGAAAGCAGGAAATCATTGCATTTCTTGCTTTCTAGCTAATCTAAAAGCAGAGCTGAACCTTCCTTAGGACCAAAGCTTCTATTTTTCAGGTCAGATTCAGGTAGCAGATTGCAGAAAGATAGATTTCTGAGTGAATCTACGATTCTGTGAGCAACTAAATCAGCCTGCCTGCTTTGCCTGATTTGGGGTAAAAGTTGCTCTTTTTTTATAAAAAATTCAATATTTGCATAAATATTTATAATATTTACATACAAGCCATACCCATCCAGTCACATGACCACCAAGCCACACCCCCAAATTAGGCCACACCCACAGAATTGGTTGTTAAGACATTTGAATCCTACCCTGGGCAGAACCGGTCTGAACTGGTAGAATACCACCACTGTACTAGTTATGAACTGCAAAAATAAAAAAAAATCACTAGATATTGTAAAGGGTAAATTATCTTGTATCCTTTGCCACCTTTTACTGGCCATCCAGATTTCTTTAGCCCAGATCTATTACCCATAATTCAGTATGAGTATGAAACTAGCAGAAGTCATTTTTAGTCAAGCTCAGCTCCATGTGCTTTTTTTGGTATCTAACTGTTCATAACTGATCTTAAAAAAAAACCAGCCAAGCAGATTGATTCCTATGTGGATAAGACACTCCCTAAAAATACAGCATCTGTCAGCTTGCTTGGTCTGGCCTGGCCTGGTCTGGCCTACTAGGTTCCTGTTATTTTCTATTCTGATTATCTTATAGAATAAACAGGTGGATAAAGGCTCAGAAACCTGGATGTTATTACTATAAAAGGTAAAGCTTCCCCTTGCACACATGTGCTAGTCAGTTCCAGCTCTAGGGGGTGGTGCTTATCTCCGCTACAAAGCCGAAGAGCCAGCACAGTCCGAAGACATCTACATAGTCATGTGGCCGGCATGACTAAATGCTGAAGGTGCATGGAACGCTGTTACCTTCCCACTAAAGTGGTCCCTATTTTTCTACTTGCATTTTTACATGCTTTCGAACTGCTAGGTTGACAGAAGCTGGGATCCCCTAATTGAGTTTTCTTTCTTTAACCACCCAGGCATATTTTCTCAATAGGAAAATCAGTTCATTATATGGATGACATCATTAGGGAATAGAGGTATGGGCAAAGCCATGTAAATCGTAACAACATTATGACCTGAGAAAGTTGCATAAATATTTTGGAGTCAAAGAGTTGACATCAAATAGTTCACATTTCGGGCTGCAGCCTTGTGCCAAGAACAAATTCTGTTTTCACAGATCCTAGTACTAGTAATGCAGGTAGAATTGTCAGATTAGCTGAATGACTAGTCTGACTTGAGCTGTTTAAAAAATATCCACGATCTCATTAAAAAATAATCTGTAGTGCCAGATTTTGAAATGAAATTTCATTCCATTCATTTTTCACTGGTCTTGCTGAATTTCCACTCCTGTCTGATCAGTTTCCTGCCTACCTCATCAGATACGTTTCATGGAAGTATGAAAGCTTGTTCGTGTTTCAAGAACACTTTTAATTGGGAGGAGTTGTAATTACCAGATATAAAACTCTTTCTGCAAGCAGCCACTATGCATGGGAAGGTATGTACAATGAGCCCATGAAATGTTCAGTTACAAGAAGAATCATGTTGCCTCTGCCTTTGATTATGTATAATTTAGATTTAAAAGGTATTATAGTTGAAAAGATGGGAAGGCTCTGAAAACGTAACTCAGAATGATGTTACTCATTTGCTATTCTTTTTTTGCAGCATATTTCAATCACCAAGAGCTCTTTATTTTTAAATGCTTGTTCTGAATGGAAAATTATTTTAATTGAATTGCTGTCATCTATTTTCCTACTCTTTGTTCCATGATCATTATAGAAAGTCAACTTGGGAGAAAGAGTTTATAAAACAGATTCTTGACTTTTGGTTTAAGGAAAAGCTCTAACCCAAAGCCATTAATTCAACTAAAGGAGTGCAGTGTTATAATACCACAAGCAGGGATACTTAAACCACTCCTTATTAAAATTCCAACCCCCAAGATATAATTTCACCCCAAAAAAATCTCCTCAGATAAACTGGATGAACATTTATAGAAATAGAATTTACCAAAGATTACAGAGAATCAGAGAAATATTTTTGAATGGACCTAAAAGATAGGAAACTGTATGGAGCTATTAAGAAGAGTAAAACAATATGATGCAGATTGTTTTAGTTATTTATTTATTGCCTCTTGCAATAAATGTTTTAAGGGCATGTTTTTACAACTTTACAACAAATAATGAATATTATTCTACAGAATGGAAAGATTTTTGATAGCTAGAAAGAAGCTAATGTAGCCTTCTTATCTAAGGAGGTGCAAGATTTGGCATTAACAAATGATTATCAAACAATATATTAAATAATAAAGAGTACAAAATGTTTGTCATAATTTTGGATGAAAGGTTAAGGATAATTGTACAGGACTTCTTTATGATATGGATTGTTACCTAAAAGACAACTATAAGATAATATTAGAAATGTTTTGGATATTCTGGAGAACTTGGAGCAGTACAATGAATGCAATCAATGCATTGATATTTTTAGATTCAGAGAAAGCCTTTGACAATTTGATCTGGATTTCTTTGTTTAGAATTCTGGACCATTAGAATCTTGCAGATAATTTTATTAAATGGAAAAGATTTATTTATGCTTCACAGAAAGCAGTAATAATTGTTAATGGAGAACTAACAAAACCTTGTGGGATTCAAAACAAGGCAAGGCAAGGATGTCCATTATCTCCACTTTTATTCATTGTCATTCTTGAGGTTCTGAACAGAGAGATAAGGCAAGAGAATCATGGCAGTTCAGATTTAAAAAAGAAAATTATGAATTACCAGCATTTATATTTGATGTTTGATGTTTTGAAATATCCACTAGAGGGAGCAGAGCAAAAATCATTAATGCGAAAATTAAAGGACTTTAGGTTAGCAGACAAAGATGTTAATAACAAATATGAAATTGAGGGCACAAATATATACTGGTGCAAATATAACTGGTGAAGAAAACTGTTAAATTTGAGAAAATAAAATGGTTTGTTATTTCTATATAAACATGAATTGCATGTTGTTTCAAAATAATTAGACATTGAATGAAATTTTGTTTCATCTGAATGAAAAAAAAAGGAAGTTGCTGAGAAACAAGAGTCAGAAGATTGCAATCTGACGTATGGATGGCATGGATATTTATGATACAATACAGAAGCATTTTAGACTGAAATAAATACAATGATATACAGGTTTTAAAAGATTAATATTCAGTTTAAGCCAGACATTTTCCTTATAGGTTTGATGGATACACGAGAAGCAAAGACATAGAAATTATTTCAATATATGATTACAATACTGCTTTGAGATTATTATAGAAGCAAAGATGGAAAAATTTGGCATTACCCATTATGATAGAATGTTGGTGAAACTGACAGGCCTTGCTGAGATGGATAAACTGACATCTTTGATTAGAGAAAAGATAATATCTACATTTATTGGTGACTGGAACCATCCCATGGATTTTTTGCATAAAAAAAGAAAAGAAATGTGATTATGTTTTTGATTAAAGATAATTCATCTTTAATCAGCTTGGAGTAGGTTCGGCTTATGAAATATCTAAAACATTTATACAATTAATGATTTCGGATAAGAGTAGGATGAGGAATGGAATGGTTAGCTACTATAGCTAGTTTTCTGTGCTTCAATGGAAAGAAGAGAGAGGATGGGAGCAGACTTATAAATTATCATTGGTGTTCTGTATCCTGTACAGATGCAGATAGATAAACTCCACTAAACATCCATAACAAAGTACTTTTATTGGTTCATCAGGTATCCTCATAACTCACATTTGTGATGAAGTTCTTCTTTAATGACCAATCCTTTGCATATCTGTCTTGTAGGTAAAAAGATGGTTTATCTCCTATCCTTTTTCTCTCATCTTGTAACGATAGAAGTCGAACAGTTACCACGAGTCCATGAATTCAGCCAAGAGTGAGCAAAACTCCCCCAACCCATCGAGGGTCAATTTAGTGACCAATTAGGATTACAGATGTGGTCACGTGACATGGACTATATTTCCCAGGATACCTTAACTACATTTACCATGATGCATTCTCTTAAGGGAACAGCTCACAATTGCTACCTAACTATCCGATTCCCATACACTGGCTGGGCAGCACAATTGGAGTTGATTGCCATCTAATATAGATAAAGGGAAAATTTTCAGATAGAATGTTGGAAGACTGTAAAATAAAACAAAAGTACATAATGATATCAGAAAAGCAATTAATCAGGAAAATATTAACTCATTCTATTCATTGCTGAATTGTTCTTCTTCCTAAAAAAACTGAAAACTATGACACAATTTTTTTCAACTATGCAGCATCCTTCCTCTCCTGTACTGATTTCTGTGGATTCAGATCACAGTTAATATTTATTGCATGCTTATTATTGCAGGGCTGCCAACTCTCACGCAATCAGCGTGAGACTCACGCAATTCAATCAATTTTGACTGTCTCACTCTGATAAACAAAATCTCACGCTAAACCCCCAAAATCATGGAATGTACAAAAATATCCCTACATTCTCTGATTATATTCCGAATATTCCCCTTAGCTTAGGAGAAGGATGAGCTCCCAGCGCCGCCCCGCCCTGCCCAGCCACCCCACCGTGCCTCTTTTCCTGCCTTAATCCTTCTGCCGGCGTCCCGTAACTGTCACGATGCCGATCATTATCGCTTCAGGAAAGCGAAGAGCAGGAGGCTTCTTCGCCGCCCGGGGCGCTCGCAGCCACTTTGCCCCGCCCTCTCCCTCTCTGCAATGTCCTCTGGGACAAGCCAGCTGCCCTAGGCTTTCCAAAGAAGGACACGAGGGGGCTGGCAAAGCCTCTTTACAGCCTCGGCCAGTAATAACAATGGTAAGCAAAGCCAACGGAGTGGCTTCCATTTAACCCTTTGGTGTTTAAATCTTTGGTGATGTTTCTTTATTTTCTCTGGCTGGATTTCTGACCCAGGGGAGAAAGACCATTTAAAAAAGCAAAAAGGACAGAAAGAACACCAAGAAAGAATGGGACAACCCCCCCCCCCCAAAAAGAGATCCAACACAACTCTAAATAAAATTATTATTATTTTAAATTTTATTATTATTATAATTATTATTACCACCCCTTTACACGCCTTATGCTCTCTTTTAGCTGATCCAAAAGAGTCTTCCCAAACCAGCAAGGCGAGAAGCGCACCAGGCTGATCTATAAAGGGGCTGGGCAGCTTTTTTGCAAAATACTTAATAGAAAGGTTGGAGGACTGACAGGATTACATCTCTGGCAGTGGATGAAGGAATCACTTTTTCCTCTTTCTCCTTTGAGTTTAAATCCTAGGTCTCCATGCACCAGATCGACAGGACTGTACTACATTATTATCATATTTTCAAACCCTTAGATAAGGACTCAATAAGGACTTTTTTTGATGCCAGTAGGCTTCTCAGCCCCAAATTGGGATAGCCCTGACTCAACTAGAACATATTCTAATCTTAACACAATTTACCATCCAAAGAGCAGTAAGACCATTAAGTTCAGAATCTAAACTTACCCAATAAATAATATACTGTTTCCTCACTGTGCTCAAGCTTCAGAATACAGTAGATGAGTTTTACAGTTAACAATATGTATATTTATATGCAGCACTCATTATTTGATTAAATGTTTAGTTTATACATGTCTGAAATTATGAACCCCTATTTCAGTCAACAAGTTAGTATATAATTAAAGACTGAGACTATAGCATTTGATATTGGCATGTAGTATGGTATTTGATACAGAAAGAAGAATACCCATTGATGTATTTGCATTATCTCTGTAGTTGTTTCGGGTTTTTGTCTTTTTGTTGCACATTGAATTCATCCTATAGTGGTCTATAGTACATCACTAAGCTAATAAAGTCAGTTGAGGTAGAATACTGCAGTTACAAGTCAGGAACTTCAATTATTCATGGTCAGTGAACTGCATTATTAATATCTTACAAATCCGGTTCAAGTACATTGGTGCTGCTTGCATGTATGTATGTATGTATATGTCCAAATCATGACTAAAGTATGCATCAGATTGCACCATTTAAAATGTAAAATTGTCAAAGCTCCCTACCGTGGAAGGGGGGACAGCCCCCTTCCACACCATCCCCCCCCCTCGGTCGCTCCGCTCCCTCGCAGTGTCTCACTCCGAACTATCACTCAAGGTTGGCAGCCCCTATTATTGTTACTATGACAAACAGCCCCAGCTTCTAAATGAGGTTTATGTTGTGGTAGTTGAAAATGAAGGACTTTTTATATGTGGCTATAAACCATCCGGATCACCCACCTGAACTCACCATGCTCCCTGTTCTGTTCCAAGATGACGGAAAAGATCCCTCAGGTAATCTGGCCCATATTGCATGAGAATTCTCAGAGAGATACAAGAAATGAGCTAAGGGGAAGAGACTGGAGACTATAAATTTCAGGTGCCCAGGGAACTACATTGATAGATGATGAAGTGGCATGCTGATAATGTAACTGTGAGTGTACCAACCCTACAGTTTTATAACTAAGCAATCAAGGCTTTTCACATCTTGCTTGTATCTCAGTTCCAGCTGCAATTGCTTCTCTGCTGGGAATCTACAATTATGGCTGCTCGAGCTGATCGTACAAGAAAGTGTTGGAAAGCCAAATATTAAAATCATGGGCAATTATATAAGGATTTAACTGCTTTGGTGTAGTTGAACCTTTCTAAAACTTGATAAAGGACAGCCACCACACATGGACTTAAATCACATCGATATCCACATCTTAATTTCCAGGAGTTTATTTCCTTTCATCGAATTCTCTTGCCAAAAGAAATTTATGTGTTTCTATATGGATGTTCTTAGGCCTACCATTTACTGGAACTCACTTGGAAGACATTTCCAATATATTAGGAATCATTTTTGTCTAACCAGGATTGCCACGTTCTCATAAAACAAAACACAGGCAACAGGTGTCAACGTATCCCAGGGAAAGCATAAAAACAAAAACAAAGATCAACTATATGCCCAAGTAAATGGGTTTAATCTGATTCACATTCATATTAGAAAAGTGAAGCTTCTGATTTGGTAATTTGTATTAACCATTAACCCACCATGGACACTCATGAAGTTGCAAAGGTATTGTATCCTTTTTGGTTTTTTTCTATCCTAAAAACCAAAAGTTTGTAGCATCAGTGATTTCTTATCTCCATAATAAGATTGCAAAACAAGTTAATTAGTAAAAATAGCCACAATGGCTTTTTCGTAGTGTGCATGCTGTATGAGTGCAAAGTCCAGGCATTTGAAGGCGAGTATCATGAAAAATAGATGTAATCCCATTTTGGCTCCATACACCAAGCTTACAACATTTTCAAATGCATAAAAAAATCATGACTAAAAATGATACTCTGTACCTGGGGCATAAAATGGGCTGTAAAAATCTGAACAACCATTAGAATGGCAGCAAAAGATTCTCCCCCCTCCCAGCCAAGTTCAAACCCTATCGTAATTATTTTGTAAAAGAGAATGATCTACTGAGGTGGGAGTTGCCATTGAGCAAACATGCCTAGGCTTGAACTAGAAGAGGGCTCTTTATATGATTAATACTTTGGTTTATTTTGGTGGGAGGAGAAAGCAACAAACCTTTAACTATCTGGAGAGGTGATTTATCAGCAAGGCAGTTTTCCTTTAGGGACCTTTCTCCTGGCACTGCAAATCCTTCCCAGCTAAGTGAATTGATATATCTTCCATTAACAATCAAACTCCTTTATATGCATGAGGCATGGGAATCAATACTTAACCAAGTGAAGTGGTACTTGTAGGGTATTGATATAAATACAACAGTGGTGCAGAGAAATAAGTAGCTCTTCCATTTTTTTTTTTGAAAAGTCACATGATTGGGTGTAAATGGATTGTGTTCCAAGACCAGCAGGAGAGGTCCATGTACATTTTTCTGTTTAATGACATATGACTTCTGCTTATGTAGAAAGTACCATTGTGCTCTCTTGTGGTAGGATGTGGTCTAATTTCCATAAAACCTTTAAGATCCTCATGAATCTGATTATGCAACTTGGGAGATCTAACTGAAAAGTCATGATTCTACCTATTTATTGGGCTTTACCTTAGCTTCCAAGGCTATGCTATGCTATGCTATGCATTATATCTTTACAATCAAATAAGCAACTGTTCTATTTTATTTTTTTATTTATTTTGATTTGTCAATCGCTTACAAGATAATAGGTATAAGCATATGCATAGTTATGAATACATGAAATGGGTATATATAAGAAAAATAAAAGAAACAATAGGACAGGGATGGTAGGCACATTGGTGCGCTTATGCATGCCCCCTACCAGACCTCTTAGGAAAGGGGTGAGGTCAATAGTAGAAAGTCTAAGGTTAAAGTTTTTGGGGTTTGGGAAAGAAACCACAGAGTCAGGTAGAGTATTCCAGACATTGACCACTTCGTTGCTGAAATTGTATTCCTGCAATCAAGTTTGGTGCGGTTAACCTTGAGTTTGTATCTGTTGTGCGTTCTTGTGTTGTTATGGTTGAAGCTGAAGCATTCATTGACAGGTAAGTCATTGCAATATATGATTTTATGTACTATATTTAGATTAGACCGAAGACAGTGTAATTCAAGGTTTTCTAGGTTTAGAATTTCAAGTCTGGTGGCATAAGGTATTCTGCAATGAGTAGAGGAGTGGAGAACTCTTCTTGTGAAATATTTCTGGACTTTCTCAACTGTGTTAATATCAGATACATAATGTGGGTTCCAGACTGATGAGCTGTATTCGAGTATTGGTCTAGCAAATGTTTTGTATGCTCTAGTTAGTAGTGAGATATTACCAGAGAAAAAGCTACGTAGGATTAGGCTAACAACTCTTAATGCCTTTTTGGCTATGTAGTTACAATGGGCTCTAGCACTTAGATCATTAGGGATGAGCATTCCAAGGTCCTTCACAGAGCTTGGATCATCAACAAGGTCTTGACTATTCAGCTTGTATTTTATTTTCTGATATTTTTTGCCAACATGTAAGACAGAACATTTATTTGTTGAAATTTGAAGTTGCCATTTGTTTGACCATTCTGATACATAGTCGAGGTCTTTTTGAAGTGTACCTGTATTGTTGGTGGTGTTGAATAGCTTTACATCATCAGCGAAGAGAACGCAGTTGCTCTTCATATGATCACAGAGGTCATTTATGTAGAATATGAAGAGAATTGGTCCTAAAACACTGCCTTGGGAAACACTACTATTGACAGGTACAGAATTTGATAGGAGACTCCAAATTTTGACCATTTGTTGTCTGTTTGACAGGAATGCTTCTATCCAGTTATGTCCAGAGATACCATAAGATTTTAGTTTTAGGAGTAGTTTGTCATGTACCACTGAAGCAAAGGCTTTGCAGAAGTCTATGTAGATCACGTCTATTGTTTTGCCCTGATCGAGTTGTGTAGTCCATATGTTTTTGCAGTGTAAGAGTTGCAGATTATAGGATAGTTTTTTTCTGAAACCAAATTTATTAGAGAGTAGGTTATTTGTCTCTAAGTGGAGGATAATGGATTGGTTAATAATTGATTCCATGACTTTACAGGTGACGCAGCATAAGGAGATTGGTCTGTAATTTTCAACTTGGCTGGGATCTCCCTTTTTGAAGATGGAGATGACCGTGGCTTGTGACCATAGGTTAGGCAAGGAGCTGGTCCTGAAAGATTTTTCAAAGATTATGCTTAGAGGTTCGGCTATGGCAGTGGATAGCTTTTTTTAAGAAGTAGGCACATATTCCATCTGGTCCAATAGATAGAGATGGCTTTAGATTGCATAATGCTTTTTCAACATTGTTGTAGTTTTCTGTGGTTCGGCTAGGAAATACTGGGCATGATCCATTGCTGTTTACAAATACTGAGCCAAAGAATGTGTTAAAAATGCTGGCTTTAATGGTGTCGTCGTTTCAGTCTTTACTATTAGGTCCTATCAGGGGTGGGATGGACCTTGAGCCTTTTAATTTGTTGTTTACAAAATTGTAAAAAGTGCTGGTGGAATTGGTGCGTAGAAGGTTTTCCTCTTGTTTAATGTGATAATTGGTGCATTCAGTCTTTATCTAGTGGCATACATTTTTGTATCGGCTTTTGAAGTTGGCAACGTGACCAGATTTGTTTTTCTGCCAGAGTGATCTCTTTTTGGATCGGAGTTTTCTTATTTTTATGGGTAATCTGTTTTTTGTTTTGTTTTTGGAATTGTTATTGGTACATATAGTTTGATGACTCTTTTGACTTCAAGTAAAAATATGTTATAATGGTCTTCAACAGTATTGCATCCAGTGAATAGAGATTGCCAATCAAGGGATGAGAGATCATTTCTATATGATCATAGTTGCCTTTCTTGAAATTATAATTGAGGATTACAACATTGTGATGATTTTTGTGTGGGTGTATGTTGAGACAAAAGTCAATCATATTGTGGTCACTGTTGGAAAAGGGTTCTTTAGTTTGTATTCCATAAATTAAATTCAAACTATTGCAAAAGATGAGATCGAGGCAGTTGTTAAGTCTAGTATTGTTGGTTACTAGTTGTTCCAGTCCCAGATTTGTAACAGTGTTCTGTCCCCTCATTGGCATTCTTGAGATCCCCGCACTTTGATTGGCCAAAGCGCGGGGCACTCTGATTGGCTAGGCGAGCCGCGCCGATTGGCTCGCTAGGAATCTCCCGCGATTGGTCTATTCGAATCGCGGGAGATTCAAAGTGGTGCCATTGGCCGCGGCTGCGGCGGCTAAAGAAATAAAAGCCACGAAGTTTCTCAATAGCCCCAGTTCGGTTCCCACATCAATAAAAGAGCTTGATACAAAGTCACCGATTCCTGGCATCATTTCCGAAGACACAACACTGGCGACGAAGGTGGGATTCTGATCCTGAACCGAAGCACGTGTCCGACGCAAGCAAGACGAAACTCCACGATGGCGAAAATCGCATCCCCCGCACCCTTCAACCCCGCCAGCGAGGACTGGGAATCGTACTCCGACAGATTCTGCATGTTCCTCGAGTGCAGCGAACTGAAGGACGCCACCGGCCACATGAAGCGAGCCATCTTCCTGACCCACTGCGGGACCGAGGTATTTAAGATGGCCAAAGCACTCGCCAAACCCGCCGACGTGACTGCGATGGACTGGGACGTCCTCGAGCCAATACTTCGGCGGCACTACGCTCCAGAGGTGCCCATCCTCATCTGACGACATGAGTTCTACCGTCGGGACCAACGGTTGGGTGAGAGTTTCAGCGACTTCGTCGCCGAACTACGGCACCTAAGGGGGCTGTGCGAATTCAACAACCTGAACGACACCCTGCAAGACCGAATCGTGCTCGGCTTGTGGGACCCTGTCCTCCAGAGTCGGCTGATGGCCAAGGGCAACATCACCCTTGCAGATACCCTCACCGAAGCCGCAGCCGCCGAAGCGACCCGAACATCCGCCGACCGCATGCGCCGACCGAACGCTGGGGACCACAGCGGGAACAACCACCCTGCAAAGTCAGCCGAGACCCAACCCGAGACGACCACCCACCAGGGCGACTTCCACTCGGCATTGGGCACTTCCGACGAGGAGGAGGAAATTCACCGTCTCCAGGCAGGCCGCAACCCACGGAACCGGCGGGGTCGTAAGTCGAGGACCAACTGTGCCGGTTGCGGAGGCGACCACTCCAGGTCCGAATGCCGGTTTTTCAAGTCAATCTGCCGGCATTGCGACAAGAAGGGACACATCGCCCGCGTCTGCCGTCTCAAAAAGAACCGCAGCCCGCCACGATGGGACCAGAGCGAACAGAGACGAGAAAGCACACCACCCCGGACCAGAGATCGCCCCTCTGACAACCGATGGGACCGGAACAGACGATACCTATGAGGCGGTGAGACCCGGCGAAGAGAGGAGACCCATCAGACGGTCACCACGCCACAACCAATGATGCCCGGAAGGTCTATGTGGAGGTAGGCATCGAAGGCGAGCCATGTAAAATGGAGGTGGACTCCGGGTCCTACCTCTCCATGATCACATGGCATGAAATAAAGCACTTGGTGCCTACCATCCAAAGAAAAGGCCTAGACAGCCAGAGACTAATCGTAAAAGACTACCAGGGAAACTGCATCCCTGTAGTTGGAACCGGACAGTTCAACGTAACGTACAAAGGGCGCACCGAAAGGCTTCCCCTGACCATCGTCGATCGCGACCGCCCAAGCCTACTGGGACTGCAATGGTTTGCTCCGCTCAGCATCGCAGTCACGGGAATCGACCACATCACTGACGACAGCTGGAAGCAACAACTAGCCCGGGAATTCCAAGAGGTCTTTGACGGAAACCTAGGCAAGTACCGAGGGCCCCTTATATCATTCAGCCTAGACCCAAACGTCCCCCCAAAACGCCTGAAACCAAGGCGAGTGCCATTCGCACTGAAACCCAAGATAGACGAGCAAATTGACAAGCTCGTCAAGCAAGGGGTCCTACAACCAATAGACCACACCCGGTGGGAGACCCCCATAGTCACCCCGATCAAGCCCGATGGGTCGGTGAGAATCTGTGGGGACTATAAGGCCACCCTAAATGGCGCATTGCAACAAAGCGCCTACCCCGTCCCAGTAGTGCAACACCTACTGCATTCACTGGGAGGGGGAAAGGTTTTCGCCAAGCTCGACCTCGCCCAGGTATACCAACAGTTGCCAGTCGACGAGGAAATGGCAGAAGTGCAAACCATAGTCACCCACCGGGGAGCATTTAAATGCAACCGGCTCCAATTCGGAGTCAGCGTGGCGCCTGGAATATTCCAAAGCCTAATGGAAAGGCTATTACAAGGCATCAAGGGGGTGGTACCTTACTTCGACGACGTCTTAGTGTCGGCAACCAACCAAGCCGAACTAGAGGGTCGCCTAAGGGAGGTCCTAACCAAATTCAAAGAGACCGGGCTCAAGGTAAAGAGGGAGAAATGCCAATTATACACGGAACGGGTTGAATTCCTAGGATATCTCCTAGACCGTCACGGCATTCACCCCACAAACCAAAAAATCAAAGCCATCAAAGAAGCCCCCACACCAAAGTCGAAGACGGAGCTGCAGGCATTTCTGGGGCTACTTAACTTCTATAATGTTTTCTTGCCTCAAAAGGCAACGGCGGCGGAGCCTTTGCATAGGCTCTTGGACAAGGCGGCGACCTGGACTTGGGGGAAACGCGAGCAAGCCGCCTTCCAGAGAACAAAGGACCTCCTCACTTCGGATGCCGTCCTTATACAGTACAACGAGACCCTACCTCTGGCCGTCACATGCGACGCATCACCGTTCAGCGTCGGCGCTGTCCTCAGCCATACTCTCCCCGACGGAAAAGAAGCACCCATAGCGTTCTTTTCAAGGACCCTCACCAAACCGGAGCGGAACTACAGCCAGCTGGACAAAGAGGCTCTGGCTATCGTCGCCGCAGTAAAAAGATTCCACGAGTATCTCTACGGCCGGACATTCACCATCATAACCGACCACAAACCGCTGCTGGGAATCCTTGCAGGGAACCGGGCCACCCCGAACATTCTGTCTCCCCGAATGACAAGGTGGTCTGAGTTCCTGGCGGCCTACAATTACGGATTCATACACAGACCGGGTAAGACAATCTCCCATGCGGACGCCTTAAACTGCTCGCTGCTACCGGAACCGGACACCGACCCAGCACCCACGACGACCACCCTCAGTATAGAGACTCTACCCAACCTACCCATAACCGCGTCAGACATTGCCCGAGAAACTAATAAAGACAAATTTCTGGCGCGGGTGCTGCATTGGGTAGAGAAAGGGTGGCCGGAAAGGGACAACGACAAGTCCGTTAAGACATTCCGGAACCGGCAAACGGAACTCTCGTTATTAAAAGGGTGCATACTATGGGGGGATAGGGTGGTCATTCCAGAAAAACTACAAGGGAAGGTTCTGGAACTGCTACACGAGGGGCACCCGGGCATCGTTAGGACTAAAGCCCTGGCCAGAAGTTACGCTTGGTGGCCAGGGATGGACAAACAGATTGAGACCTGGGTAGCAAGGTGCCAATGATGCCAGGAAACTAGGCCAAGCCCACCCACAGCACCCGTCCTAGAGTGGGAAACCCCAAGGGGACCTTGGTCTAGGATCCACATAGATTTCGCCGGGCCCACAAAAGGACACACCTTCCTGATAAGAGTAGACGCTTACTCCAACTGGCTGGAGGTAAGCAACATGAGAACAACAACCACGGAGGCCGTGACCAAGGAACTCGGCAAACTTTTTGCAACACACGGCCTCCCAGACGTCGTCGTTTCCGACAACGGGCCCCAATTCACCTCGCTAGAATTCGAAAAATTCCTAGCAGAAAGGGGCATCCGACACGCGCTGACAGCACCGGCGCATCCGGCAGCGAACAGTAGGGCGGAATGGATGGTGCAATTCACAAAGAAAACCATCCGGAAAATAGACCACAGGGAGATCCAGGATAAAATAAATAAATTACTCTTCACCCAACACATAACCCCAAATACCACAATGAATAAGAGCCCAGCCGAACTGTTAATGGGGAGGAAATTAAGGTCCCCACTCGACAGATTACACCCCACGTATAACCCAGAGAAGCCCCCAGACTCAATCAGCAAACACCGAACCTTCGCACCAGGCGACCCGTGTATGCAAAAAACCTAACGGGAGACCCGTTATGGGTACCGGCTGTCATCACACAAATAACAGGCCCACACTCGTACCGGCTACAAACAACAGACGGACAAGTATGGAAACGCCACATCGACCAATTAAGATCGAGGACGACCACCCAACAGACCACCGATGCACAAGCAGGCAAAACCAACCCCCACAACACAAACCAAGAGGAGAGGGAATACCCAGGGGACCAAAACCAAAGAAGAATAAACCAACCATACTTACCGGAAAGCAGCCAGCACGAAACCTCGCCAGAAAGAGACAGCCAGGCCAGCTCGACCGACCCGGGGAGACCGAGCAGGAGCGGCGAAACCCGCAGCTCAACCAACCCGGGAAGCCCAGGAGGGAGCTACGGAGAGCGGCCTGGCCCGACCGACCAGCCGGTTCCCACGCCGGCATCCGGAGAAGCAGAGACCCCGACCGAACCGGATGGGATCCAACCTATGACTGAGCTGCGCAGGTGCAGTAGGCTAAGACGGAGCCCTGCCTACCTACGGGACTACGCAATGTAAGGACTAAACCAAGAGGGGAGGGGTGTTCTGTCCCCTCATTAGCATTCTTGAGATCCCCGCGCTTTGATTAGCCAAAGCGCGGGGCACTCTGATTGGCTAGGCGAGCCGCGCCGATCGGCTCGCTAGGAATCTCCCGCGATTGGTCTATTCGAATCGCAGGAGATTCAAAGTGGTGCCATTGGCCGCGGCCGCCGCGGCTAAAGAAATAAAAGCCGCGAAGTTTCTCAATAGCCCCAGTTCGGTTCCCACATCAATAAAAGAGCTTGATACAAAGTCACCGACTCCAGGCATCATTTCCGAAGACACAACAAACAGCATTATAGAAGGTTGCATGTATGGGTTCAGTTGTACATTCATTTAGGGTCCAGTTAATATGAGCTAGATTGAAGTCACCAAGAAAGATAAAAGCTTGTGGGCAGGATGTTGACCATGTTAGTAATGAATTTAGCTTGTTTACATGTTCGATGTCATAATCAGGTGCTCTGTAACATTATAAAAATCGAAATGTGATATTTAAGAATAGTTCCCAGATGATTGTAATGCTGCCCCAATTTCTATTAGTCTACTGGAAATAGAACAATGGTAGGGAAAAAACCCTCAGTTTATTAATTTCTGCATATTATCATCTGCTTTGCCATTCAATGGTAAGAGATCTAAGTTGTATGGTGTAGGTCTACATTTTAATTCTAACATCTCTAAGTAGGACTTTAAAATAGTCCACTCTAAAACCCAAGAAAGGATCCAATTAGGGAACTCTGAACAATACCAATTAACAAGCAGCCTGATTTCAGTAAAAGGTAACTTCCTACATTTTTTACAGAAGGAGGAACAAGCCAGGAGGCAGAGTCAGCTCAGAGAAGTTGATACTATTCTGTATCATGTAAAGGGACCACTTTCATTTGCAAGACAAATTCTCTTCCACTTAAATGAAAGTTCATATAACTACTACAAAGAACATTGTTACAAAAAATCTTAAAGAAGTCTATTCAGAAGCAATCTCTGCCTCCTCAATTAATGGATATATCAGATTGTAGTTTAAATATTTGTATTTTACGTTTTGTGGTAAGAAAGCTCTTACCCAGGCATATTGTTTTATAAATCATAAGGTTGTGCAAACTATTTTGAACCCAGGGGTCGGATTAAATTTTTTTACAATCGGTTCTGTGGGCGTGGCTTAGGTGGTGGGCATGGCTTGGTGGTCATGTGATTGGGTGTACATGGCTTGGTGGTCATTTTATTGGCTGGATGTGGCCAACTCAATATCACTCACATCGAGGCAGTCATCTCCTCACCTGGCCTCTCATGACTGTGGGGATTTTGCAACAGTCGAAGTGTGAAAAATGGTCATAAGTCACTTTTTTCAGTCCCATTGTAACTTTGAATGGTCACTCCACACAAGCAAAGTACCAGCAAAGGAAGGAAAATTACTCCAGAGAAGTTCCTAAGACAGGAAGTCTAGTCCTGCCAAGAATGTAATAAGGGTTAACGGAGAGGCAGTTTCTGTAAGCAACACCAGAATGTTTCCTTCCTGCCTTCCTTACAGGATTAGGCCAGTAATTTCTTCCAACAACTGGTTCTCTTAACTGCTTAGAATGTTAACAACGAATAGGTGCGAACTGGTAGAATCCCACCCCTGTTTGAACCTCATCTATACCCAATGCCAGTCTGTGTTTCATTAAAGCCAGATTTTTTTTCCAAGCTGCCAAATGAGAAAAAATATATAACTGCTTTTATGAGTCAGTTTCATGAAATATTACTGTCACTCTGAAAACAGCTGCACTTTTCTTCTTATGGGAAGTCTCCTTCCATAAAAGGACCAAAGTCTTTCTGTTGAAATTATGAAGTGCACATCTACTCAAATTGGTTATTAGGTTAACACACATGGCCAGTGATAAACCCAGGATAATAAAACAGAATGGTTGTGTTCATATAAGGACTCCCTTCCTTCTGCAACAATCAGACTAAAGGTGCAGTGGCCTGGTCCAAGAAAATAACTTGAGTAGACACCTCAGAGAAGCTGCTCCCTAATTCACATGAAGATAAAGGGAGGGAGAGGGGAAGTGTATTCAAACTTGCAAGATGCTGTTACTATAGCTTTGCGATAAAAATAATATCCATCTATATGCATTGGTTTCTTAGTGTGGTCTACCAGGCACATAATTGATTCTGATAACATAGTGAATGATAAACTATCCCACCACCCTGTTTATTTGGGTTATATGAATTTATCTATATGAACTTAGTTATATGAACTGTACAAAGCAAAACAAGAAACCAGGGCCTTCTGTAAGATTCTTTAATTCTAATAGAAACATATTCTTGCATGCTCAGTGTAGGACAAAACTTGCATGCTCAGTGTAGGACAAAACTAAAGCCAAGGTACTCAATTTAATTTGCAGTGTTACTGGTTCTGGAAGCAGATGCAAATTTTGAATGTGAAAATTCCACATTCCTATTTGAATAGACTCAAAAATTCAAAAGGAATATTTAGGACTTATCACTCAACAGGTGGGAGAATTCGTGGACTGGAAAAAAAAATCAGTAGGAACATTTCAAAACCACACATAGTATTAATTGCAGCCCCTACCAAAAAATCTTACAGGATCGTTTGAAATGCGTTCTAAAAAAATTCCAAGAGGCCGGACTTAAGGTGAAAAAAAATAAATGTCAATTGTATACTGACAATGTTGAGTTTCTAGGGTACCGGATTGATAGCCAGGGCATTCATCCTACCAAGAGTAAATTAAAAGCGATCAAAAACGCTCCCAGGCCATGCAACTAGGCCGATCTCCAGGCGTTCTTAGGCCTCATTAATTTCTATAATGTAATTTTACCACACAAGGCAACTGTCGCTGAACCGTTACACCGATTATTAGATAAGAAAGCATTGTGGGTATGGGGTTACTGGGAAGAGCAAGCGTTCCGGAATGTTAAAAAACTGCTCACATCTGACTCTGTACTTATGAAGTATAACGAGACTTTGCCGTTAGTTATAACCTGCGATGCATCGCCCTTCGGGGTGGGCACCATTTTGAGCCATGTACTGCCTAATGGGAACGAAGCCCCTGTTGCATACTTTTCGAAGACTCTTTCACAAGCAGAGCAGAACTATGGACAAATTGATAAAGAAGCGCTCGCAATCGTTTCAGCTGTAAAGAAATTTCATGAATATGTGTATGGAAGGACATTTACCATTATAACTGACCACAAATCTTTGCTAGGGATAATAGCCGGGGACAAGCCAACCCCCTACATATTATCCCCTAGAATGACCCGATGGTCAGAATTCCTAGCTGCTTATAGTTATTGCCTGCAATATCGCCCGGGGAAAGCCATTCCCCACGCCGATGCATTAAGCCGAGCACCGCTTCCAGAGACTCTCGACGATCCAACGGCACCAACGGCAACCACGTTGCAGATTGAAACATTCAACTCGCCGCCTATGCCCGCCCGAGACATCGCAAGAGAAACCAAACGAGACCACACCCTAGCTCGAGTCCTAGGCTGGGTAGAACGTGGATGGCCATTGGACCAAGTCCCAGATAACTTCGCACCATTTAAATCTCGACAGACTGAACTTTTTTCCCAAAAAGGCTGTATCATCTGGGGCAATAGAGTCGTTATCCCAGAGCGACTCCGGAAGACGCTGCTACGAATTCTGCACGAGGGCCATCCTGGCATCGTGCGGATGAAAGCGCTTGCACGAAGCTACGCATGGTGGCCGGGCATGGACCGGCAAATCAAGCAGTGGGTTAAAGCGTGTGCCAATTGCCAACAAGTCAGCAACGCCCCACCAAAAGCCATACCTACTGAATGGGAGACGCCACGTGGACCCTGGTCCAGAATCCACCTGGATTTCGCGGGGCCAACCAAGGACTATACCTTCCTGCTGACAGTCGACGCATACTCCAATTGGTTAGAAATTCATCGTATGACGGCTACAACCTCCGAGACAATGATCAAGATTCTAAACAGACTCTTTGCAACCCACGGATTGCCAGACGTCCTGGTGTCTGATAACAGGCCACAGTTTACAGCACTAATGTTCGAGCAGTACCTCGCTGACTGCGGCATCTGCCATGCGCTCACCTCGCCTGCGCACCCTGCGACCAATGGCCGAGTAGAACGCATGGTCCAATTTGTTAAAAAGACTTTGCAAAAAGTGGACTATGACAATATCGATGACAAGTTCAACCAAATTCTCTTTTTGCAACACATAACTCCACATAGTGTCACCGGCAGAACTCCCGCCGAACTACTGATGGGACGAAGACTCCGCTCCCACCTCCGCTCCCACTCCGACTTTTAATCTCATGCGCTACTGCAACATACAATAAGTGGTAAGACACTGTGCATCTACTTTGTTTGTACACTGAACAAATTTTGGTAGCTGGAAGTCACACTCAACTTTTTTTGGTGTGTCCGTAAATCACAGAGGGAAGAAAAGAAAGTGAATAGAGCACTTTATCTAAGCAAGGACCTTTTTAAACTGTTTTTCTTTGAGTTTGTGATGACATTTTACTGTTTATCTTTTTTTAAAAAAATCTCTTTTAGTGTTATCGCTATGGTATTTGGATGTTCCATTTCTCAAAATGCATAGAAAGTATGCCACTACTTTCTCACAATAATAGAGAGGGCTCTAAAAGAATCAGAAAAGAAACTTGGAACCATGCATGCACGCCTGAGGCACTGCACTCGTGTGTACAAAAATAAAATGTGCCACCTGGACAGCTGAAAAGTGCTGTGCACAGGTGCGCAGTGTTCGAAAAGCCTCTTTTTTCCTGCTTTTTCAAGCTCAGCTGTGCCACGCAAAGCAGCTGAGGTTGAAAAAGCAGGAAATAAAGTTCAGGTAAGAACCCAGGCAGGTGGGTGGGCCAAAACAGCAGTAGTCACAGAACCGGTTCTGTCTGCTGCTCTTCAGAGCTACCGGTTCTGTAGAGCCATGCAGAACCGGTAGCATCCCACCCCTGCTGTTAAGTGAGTTGCACCTCATTTTATGACATTTTTTTTTTTTTTGCCACAGTATTTTGAAGTGAAACACTGTAGCTGCTAAGGGAATCATGCAGCTGTTATGCAAATCTGGCTTCCTCATTAACTTTACTTTCCCAGCCTGATGGTAATGTTACAAATGGTGATGCCTGTTGCCAAGCACCTGGATTTTGATCATGCGACCATGGAAATGCTGCAGTGGTCGTAAGTATGAAAATCAGTCATAAGTCTCTTGTTTCTGTGCTGTGGTAACTTTGAACAGTCATTAAATGAATAGTTGTAAGTTGAAGTCTACTTGTTTGAGAAGCCTCATGGGATCATCGACAGAAGACTTAAAGAAAGAAAGTATCTTTATAAAGGAGGCCCCATAAAGTCATTAGTTCCAGAGTCTAAAACTGATCTAACTACCCCATTGAGAAAGGGAAGTTCACAAACCCAAGGACAAGAAGACAAAATGCTGAAGTGGAAGAAAGGTTAGGCAGGGCTTGGAGGGATGAGCTGATCTGACTTACCAAGGTGACATAAAACAGTGGTGGGGCCTCACACACAGGTGTCCAGAGCAAGGCTGAAAGAGGTTGCCTAGAGACGCCTGCATTTGTGGAGATCACGTCAGGTGTCAAGGAGGCGAAAAGGTGTTGCCAGGAGACAGGGAGGGGACCAAGTAAAGTGCTGGAAATTGCTCACAGAAGCAGTTAACTTCAGGTAAAGCATGACATACGTGTAGGTTCCTAGGCTTCTGCAAAACGCAAACAGGAATCAAGATGGAAAAAAAACAAATGGGATGGCACACCAAGGAAAGCTTTGAGTAGCCTGTAGTAGTTAACAAGTGCACGCGTAAAGGTGAAACACTAAATCATAGGCTTCATCTTCAATCATGATATTAAAACACATTTAATGTATATTAGTTCAATCTATATCCCTTTGTGTCAAAATTAGCAGGTTGCTACTTTTGGTGGTGCTGGCATGTTTATGAGCAGAACTATGCGTTCATAAATTCAACAGATGCGTCTTCCATGCTTACCATATGAATGCAATTTTCCAGATAGATAGCCAGTAGACAGTGGGCCTATGTTGCAAATAGTTCCATCCTGCTGGTCTGCTCATACAGGGTCTGCTCTTCCAATATCCAAATATTTGGGGAAAATCTGAAGCCTCTGAAGTTCTGAGGACACCATGAATTCATAGTTTTTCACCAGGAGTAGCATCTGCAGATTGCATAAGCATCATCCTTCTGACATTTCTCCAGCCTAGCAGTGAACAAGCTTTCAAGGATGTGGCTGGACACACATATGACACTCTATCTTGCCACATAAAATCACTTATTGTTAAAAAGAAAATGCTCAAAGTGGTGATGTATGACATGAGGCAACAGTTCTATATACCAGGAAGATATCCCTTTTCCTGGCTTCACAGCCTTTGAATGATGTTCTGGGGCTTTTCTCCAAGTAGCAAAGTACAGAGCCAGGGCAAAAAATATATTACATCCCTGTAATTAAAATGAGATAGCAGTGACATGATTACCACCCAGTTACTATATTTCAAAATGGCCCTATTCTGTGATAATGAAACATTTGGTAACAATGGTTGGAGACGTCTCTGGGCCTTACTCAGGCCGTTTAGGTTGCCACACCCAGATTATGTGTCTCTGAATAACGCACACTGACATGTGAATAGCTATTGATAGGAATACAGTACCTCTTAATGTAAAATTGCATTTGACAGAATGATCCAAATGTCAGCCTTGAGCCAATTTCAAGACCCTACTCTCTCCTTCCTACTCTTCTGCTTGGAATAATATCGGAGATAGAATACTGTACATTTTACATGCTGAACTTTAATTATTAAGTATTTAATTATTAAGTATTTTAATTATTCTGGCTTAGTTTTTCTTTGATTATGAAATTTAGCCTCATTTTTTTTTGTCCTAGTACATTAAATAGTTGGGTGGGTAGATGGATGGATGGATGGATGGATGGATGAGTGGATGGATGGATCACCTATTGGTTAAAAAAGAAAGCAATCTGGGGCAGATGAGGTTTTTTATTTTGTATTGAAAAACATGCAAAGGGAAAATTCCTTCCCATTCATTCTCTTTACATGGCACTGTGATATTACAGCTATAAGTACAACAGGAATGACATTTTTATCTGTTTGTAGCTGCAGGTTTATTTCAGTGAGTGACTAGCTAAGGCAGACAAGGAAAAATGCTCCTTTGCTTATTGTTGTTCAGTCATGCTGGTTTTAGTGCTGTGTTTATCAGCTTTGTATTGCAATGGATTCTATGCTGTATGAGTGAATAAACCTGATAAGTGTGCATAATCACATCATAATAAGAAATTTTCCCAACAGACACCTATACAAAGCTAAACCTGTGTGTTTTACCTAGGCTGAGCTAGATGGTGAGATTAATACGTTTAAGTGCTGGTTGGATATCTCAGGTCTCTGATGTTCATGTATCCAAGTCAGAGGTCTCCAAACTTGGCAACTTTAAGACTTGTGGACTTCAACTTCCCACAAATCTTAAAGTTGCCAAGTTTGGGGACCCCTGATCCAAGTGATAAAGATGTCATCCATATACCTGAAATACATGTGTATGAAATGACTTTGTGGGACTGGAACTGAAAACATCATTTTCAGTCAGCCATGAAAATCTTGGCATAACACAAAGCAATGTGACTAGTTGCCATTGAACTGAAGACACAAAGGTGAAATAATTACAGATATAATTAAAGTAGCTTTGAGTAATGGCCAGGTAAACTCTATCAATGTTAGACATGCTATTCTTAGCACAGTCTACTTACTTTTGTGTCTCGAAAGACTTCTAGCTTCATATAGTATCACTACAAATGCAATTTTGCACTTAATATGCAGAATTGGAAAAATACAAATAGCATCAGCTAGGGAGGTTGATAATTATCCAATTTTAGGAAGAAATAGTTTGACCCTTTCCTCTTTTGCTGTAGTCCAGAAAGGAGTTATTTTTCTAAAGATGGTACTTGCTTCTGTATCTGTTGTGGGGAGAGGTTTTTGTAGCAACAAATATATAATATTTTTTTAATCTCATGTCTAGATTAATATTTTTTAAAGAAAGAAATGTGACACACCCAGATACAGATTGGGAAAACAAGGACTGAGAGACAAGTTATACAATGAAATATAGTGTCTGCTAATCCCTCTTTCAAAAATAATAAAATGAACCAAAACACAACCTCAAAATTATGCAGAATGAAAATGTACTCAAGAGTCTGTCTGCCAAATTCAAATTTTCAGTCACAGCATGCTGCCAGCCTCTCCCTGATGGAATAATCAGATCTTGGCTGTTCTCCTGAGTTCCAGAAGGAAAGAAGCAGAGTTGCTCTCCATGCAGAGGAAAATCCAGATTATAAGGAATGGCATTAAAAATGGCTATTTTAATTAAAAGCCTTTATATTAGTGTGTTTTCAGGCTTGGCAACTTTAAGATGTATGAACTTCAAATCAGCATGCAGGTTGAGGAATTCTGAGAGTTTATTTTATTTATTTGTTTGTTTAGGAAATTTATATTGCCGCCTATTCACACATGGCGACACAAGGTGACTTACAAGAATATAAAACTTCTTATATAAAACAATAAAACTCATAAAAGAGAATAATCACATAATAAATTAATAAAAAAATAACATAATAACCCCCATCCCCCACCCTGATGACAACACATCACATGAGCCATTTCATGGGTTCGGTCTTGCTCTGTATTCTCCAAGCCCACTGGCAGAACCAGTTCTTCAATGCCTTCTGGAAGAGTGTTAGAGTGGGGGCTATTCTAATCTCTGGAGCAATGATCTAGTGAGTGGGACCCACCACAGAGAAGGCCCTTCTTCTGGGTCCCACAAGGTATATCTCCCTAGGGGATGGGACCTGCAACATTCCTTGCCTCCCCGCTCTGGTAGATCTGTCCAACAAGAGAGGTCCCTCAGATAATTCCACACATTTTAAAATTTCAGCTTTGAAAACCCTGTTCTATACACCTTCCTTTTTGATATATCAAATGTTCTAGGCACTCAATAATGGCACAGAGCTCTTCACCTAGAGCAGTGGTTGCCAACCAGTGGGCTGGGGACCACTGTTGGTCCGCGAGAAAATTTTGGTGGTCCGCAGAGAAATGTCATCCCCAAAACATCCCTCAAAGGGAAGGGGGGAAAGGGCATGGCAGGAACTTGCCCCACTCACCCCATGCTCCTGGCCTGGACACCAGGCTGCTTCTTTCTGCTTCTTTCTTCTTCTGCTTTTGGATGCACACAAAGAAAGCAGCAAAAGTCTTTCTTTCTCCCCTCCAAACTCTGCCAGAAATGAGTCTTTGGGACCCTACAAGGCATCTTGCTCCAAGAGGCTGTGCCAGCGTGACAAGTCTCACAAAGTCTCACTTCTGGTGGAGTTTGGGAGAGAGAAAGAAAGACTTCTGCTGCTTCTGCTGCTTTCCTTGCATGAAGCCAAAAGCCCCCTGAGAACGGAGCTAGAGAGGGTATCCTGTGATCCCAAATAAAGAATGATCAATCGGTAGGAAAACGGGGTGGGGAATTTTCCTACAGACTTTTGGGGTGATTTTCCCAGGGTTTTTGGTCTGGGGGATTTAAAATTATGAGTTTGGTGGTCGCTGAGGTCCAAAAGGTTGGCGACCCCTGACCTAGAGGCTTCTAGGCCAAGAACACCAGACAATGATGCCCTTATACCTGTTCTGTCAAAGCTGCAATTGCCTACATTTACATGGGATTTTAGAAATTCTGGCTGATGCAGAAGCCTCTGAGAGAAGAGCTCATGAATGTATATGGCATTTTCAGTATTTAAAAAGTGAACAGTAGATGTTCCCATGTTTATTTTGTACATTTTAAAAAGTAAGTACAACCTACCTGCCCCTTCTCCCAATCCACCATATGGAAATCTTCTGTTCTCTTTGAAAGAAACAGAAGGGGAAAAGCCTTTTACACAGATATGAATTTTGCAAAAGTAGAAGGTAAGAATTGATATAATATTGACATGAACTTCTATTTTCCATTGGGAACTCTGCTGAATATACTACAAACTCCATTTCACCAATCTCTTCACTATTGCCTAAAGCATGTTTCTCAACCTTGGGAATTTTAAGATGTGTGGACTTCAGTTCCCAGAATTCCCTAGCCAGCCATGCTGGATGGGGAATTGTGGGAGTTGAAATCCATTTATCTTAAAGTTGTCAAAGTAGAGACACTTTGGAATAAGAGACTGCTCTGCCTTCTGGGGCACAGATTCCAAATGTAAGGTACAAACCCAGGACACATCTTAAAATCGTGCAGTGTCATGAAAAAAATTAAATAAAGTCAAATAAAGTCAGTTAAAGTCAGTTAAATAAAGTCAAGCTGATACCTAGGAGAAATGTGCTGCAGAGCAGCCCTTGAAAAGGCAATGACAAGACAACTACTTGCCACAAACAGCTCCTAGTTAAAACAGTCTAGTGTATCATCTGTGATCTAGTGCCTGGGCCAGACAGTTTCCATCTCAAAGGAAGGCTTAGGTTATAGATCTGTCCTTGCTTAAAGACAGTTGTGTAATGTAAAACAGCCATGCATCAGCAAAAAGAGAGAGAGAGACTCTAACGCAGACATAAATCAAAGGTGTAAGTAAAAGATATCTTCATTACTTTAGGAGTAGGTGGTAGCAGGACTAGCAGCATCTTCTTCTATTCCATTTTTATCTTTTGATATATGCTAGGGCTATGCAGGTTCTAAAAGGGATTTGGAAGAAGGCCTCAAAGGAGCAGAGTACCTTGTGCTGTTTCTTAAAGCAGCACCTCTCATTTCAGGTTGTTGTGAGAAACTGAAGAAAAGATGTGACTGTCTTCCCAGAAGGTCAAAAAATAAAAGTGTGGGGGGGCAGGATAGGTAGGTATATGTGGGAGGTCTGCTATGTTCACCCACAGTCCAAAGCACTTCTTATGCTTCTTTTCAATAGTATGCAAAGCTCTGGTGCATACTAACAGCACCAATCGGTGTTCCACACAAGATAAACAAGTTAGTGTGTAAAGCACAAAAATAAAAGCGCACAAATCTGGAATCAGAAATAGCAATATCCAGGGGAGGGCTTCAAAAATTTTAGCATAGGGTTCTCTGCCCATTTGCTGGGTCTGGCATGGCCAGGTTGGGCGTCACCTAGTTGGCCTCCTGCACTACAGGGAGGGCTTTTTTTCCTCCCTGGCCTCTGGAGGTTTTCTTCGAGCCTCTGGGAGGGCAAAAACAGCCTCCACGGGGCTCCAGAGGATCTCTGGAAGCCAGAAATGGGCCCATTTCCAGCCTTCCTGAACTTTTGGGAGGCCTGTTTTTCACCCTGTCCAAGCTTCCCTGCACACCCTGCACTTTCCTGCATCCAAAACGAGCCATATAGGGGTTCCTGGGATGGGTGGGGTGGCTTGGTGGAACCAGCCAAGAGTGGGATTTGGGGGTTCTCCAAACTGCACAGAATCTTAGCTAAGTGCTCTCCCGAACCCTTCCGAAACCCCAGCAGCTCACTGGCAATACCCAGAAACCACTCAGAGAATATTTCAGTTGACTCTAGCTTCTGTCATTGAGAAAATGTTCCCTGAACACAAAGGAAACTTTAAAAGAAGATTGTGCAAATTGCAAACTCACAATTTATGGATAAATTTGCATTAATTGTTTGTACATTTTTGGAATGCTTAGAAACTAGGCATTTTTGGCATGCTGATCACAATAAAATAAAATAATGCCTCAACTAAAGCCCCTTAGTACCATCAGAAATCTTGCTGTTCAGAGTAATTCACTTCTTTAATCATTATTTGGCGGACTGAATGGGATGAGCAGACAGTATGGTAAACCGCACCAAACTTGATTGCAGGAAATACAACTTCAGCAAGAGAGTGGTCAATGTCTGGAATACTCTACCTGACTCTGTGGTTTCTTCCCCAAAACCCAAAAACTTTAACCTTAGACTGTCTACTATTGACCTCACCCCTTTCCTAAGAGGTCTGTAGGGGCCGTGCATAAGCACACCAACATGCTTACCGTCCCTGTCCTATTGTTTCTTTTATTTTTCTTATATGTATCCATTTCATGTATTCATAACTATGTATACACTTATACCTGTTATCTTATAATCGCTTGACAAAATAAAATAAATAAATAAAGTAGCTCAAACACCATCAGGATATCATATCTTCAGATTCCATACCACTTGCACTGTTGAATGCTGTACTTTATGTTAACCCTTATGCTTCAGAGGGTTGAGCTGCAATCAGAAATGTCCCTTCTTTAAGCCAAAAAAGTTTGGCTTCCTTTGTGTCACTACTATTAGGAGAGACTTTTATGACTTCTTAGACACATGGCCCCTTTTGGCTTGCCAGCAAGGGTCAGGTCTAGGAACTTTTAAGTCTTCCTTCTTTTTTCAAGCTTCTTGTAAATAACAAAGCTTGAAGGCTATTGCAGTTCACAGGTCAATCAAACAGCACACAAGATAAAGAGCCTCCCGGGTGTCCAAAGTCTCCTGACATGGCTAACACAATAGCCAGCTGACCAAACAGCTACATATTACCCCAGGATAGAAAAAGTGACAGAAGCAGGCAGCTTAAGTCTGCCTGTTGTTTCAACTTTGATCTGACCATACTCATTGCCTGGCCATGAGCTGGATAGAGGCACAATCTGAGGATAGTTCCCCAAATCATGGTAGGCCATGGTTTTTGTATGCAGAATATCAACATTCTCTATTCTCTTAATTATTTCTTTGTTGCAGATGTGCAGAACAGTATTAGACTTGACAATACATCGTGTTTTGTTTTTATTTAAAGAAATCAGATCTGAAAACACAGGAATTGCTTTTAATTGAATGATTCATAACTATTAGTTGCTAAAATAGATGTATAGCTGCTAATGCAGTTCTGGGCCGCATTAACATAGGAATAGCATCAAGATTATGAGAAGTAATAGTACCACTCCATATTGCACTCGTAAGGCCACACTTGGAATACTGTGTCCAGTTCTCGTTGCCTTGATAGAAAAGAAGATTCTGAAGCCCTAGAAAGAGTACAGAGAAGACGATAAGGGATCTGTGGGATAAATCATGTGATGACCAGTTAAGGGAACTAGGTATGTGTAGCTTAACAAAGAGAAGGAAGGCATGATAGCTGCCTTGAGGGGCTGTCATGGATAAGAGGGAGTCGACTTATTCTCCAAAGCACTTGAGAATAGGACAAGAAGGCAACAGGTGGAAGCTCATTAAAGAGAGATCCAACTTGGAACTAAGGAGAAATCTCCTGATAGTGAGAACAGTTAATCAGTGGAACAGCTTGCCCAGGAGAGTTATGGGTGCTCCATTGCATTATCAAGTTATAAAGAAAAGATTGGATAGCCATTTGTCCAGGATGGTTTCAGTTCTCATACCTTGGCCAGGGGGTTGGATTACAAGACCTCCAAGATCTAGGATTCTACTGATCAGCTTCTTTTAAGACATTTATGAACTGAATAATATCAAATTATAAAAAAAGATTAGGTTAGAAATAACTCACCAATTTTGCAACATCCAGAGAGAGGTAATAAAACATTGAAAAACCAACCAACAAAACAAGTAATCATGTAATAGGGTTCATAAAACTTTATAGATGCGGGGGGGGGAATCTTTTGGGTCTAGAATAAAATTTGATTTTGATGTTAAAAACAATCCTCTTCTACCACTTAACTTCTTACAGTCTTTTTTCATTTGTATTTCACTGTTTTAACAATACAAAAAAAAAAACCCCAAACCTCAAGTTCTTGAACTCTGAAACAGGTCTGTCCACAATCTGATATTTTTTTATTTTGGGCCATTTTCTTACTTTTTAACGTTCAGCCAATCTGCCTTTCCCCCCCTCTACTACATGCAAACAGAGTAGAACTCTGAGCTTAGATAGGGCATGATTAACAGCATGGCTTCCAAAGGCAGTCCAAGAAGGAAGCAGATGGAATGCAGCAAAGACAGGAAGAATTATTGTGGACAAAGGTCAGATGGATCAGAGCCGCAGAAGATGATATCTGAAACCCGACACGTTCCAGGAATTTTTGGCACATTAATGTCACCTTAAAGAGCATTTATTGCATATCCCCAAAGCTATGCTGCATGTTAAGGTTCATGAATTCTATGCAAGTACATTTTGGATTTTTTTTAAAAAAATTAGGAATGGTGGAAAGTGAGGAGGTGGGAAGATTTACTGCTATTTGGTATGCCAACCAAATACCCCCACTGTTTTAGACTCAGAAGTATGTCTGCTCTGCTTCTAAATCTGCCCTCTGAAACAGTTTCTTTCTATCGTGTGTTCAGGGTTTTTGGGGGGTTTGGGGTTTTTGGAGGGCTTTCTCACAAGTCCACACTAAAATGTTCCTTCATGGTCTTCAGATTTCCAGCATTGATTAAACATATCTTTATACATGTTTTCTATTTTCTCTTTTTTCTCCATTTTCTATTTTCTCTCATTTTCTGATCATTCTCTTCTAAATTACAACACAATGTGAATTTCAATCCTAAATAATAGATTCTTGAACGGTTGCCAGTTATTCTCCATGTCTCATTTTCTACCAGACAAAACAAGGGAGGGGAATAGGAGTTATTTTGAAAACATCTTTCTCATGTTTTCTACTTTCATAGGACTCGGTAATCTCTTCTTCTCCCTTAAAGGTTTATTGTCCTCATCCCCTTCCTAGAGTTAGATTTACATACTTTCACAGGACACTTGCTCAGCGTTGGGCTTGTGGGTGGGAGGAATCATTACATTGTCACTAAAATCACCTTAAGTCATAACATGATCTGAAAGATGCAGGGAACTTAACCCTCAATTTGTGATGTTTTCCTTCGGATTCTTAAACCTTCTCTGCTTTAGCCACGAATATTTTTTTGCTAGAGCAGATAAAAAGCAATAGTTGGTGAATTTGCTCCCACTTGCCATATTTCATAGGTCTGAGCAGATCTGAAAAGTTGCTTTGCCTGATTAATGGCCATTACTCTGTGGTGGGATTCAAAAAATTTTACTACGTGAATGTGGCTTGGTGGGAGTGGCTTGGTGGGCATGGCAGGGGAAGGATACCGCAAAATCCTATTCCCTCCCCACTCCACCAACCTGCTTTCCAGCTCCGTTCTCCTGTTCAGGCCAAGAAGACTCAGCTGATCAGCTGGGACTTGGGAGGCAGAGAATAGATGAGGGTAGGGCCAGTCAGAGGTGGTATTGGCCAGTTCTCTGAACGACTCAAAATTTCCATTACTGGTTCTCCAGAATTGGTCAGAACCTGCTAAATACCACCTCTGCCATCACTCAATTAACACAGCATCTCTGCATGTGCTATATAATAGGCTTCTCCTTTTCCTTCTTCCCTACTTTTCTTGAATCTGGACATGTTTTGTTGGGCTTTTGTGACCCAGAATATATCTGAATATAGGCAACACTCGGAGCCTTTTTTTGTGAATCTGTTATGGACTTATGTGGGTGCATCCAATTATGGAACCCAGAAAGCAAATTGGTAAGCTTGTTCCTTTTTGCTTGTTCTCTTCATATCTCATGAGAATTATCTTGGATACTCAGCTGATACTTTGCATTTTCTCTAAGCAAATAGGCACATTTTCAAACAAAGCCCTCAGCTGAAACTACCACATTTTTTTCTTTTGGGGTTACAGAAACTTACAATAGTCTATAGATGATGCTAGAGGCTCATGCTTCATTTAGCAGTATGCCAGTTTTTGATTTACTTTCTTTAAAAAAAAAAATGAAATAATGCTTCTAAAAAGTCAGGTAGGAGCAGGCAGTCTGGTAGGCACCAGAAAATTCCTCATAGACATCAGGTTATCTAATAATTTTAATATAGCATTACTGTGGATTTGAATTAAAGTTACCATGTTTTCTGGTAAGAACATTATAGTTACTGCATACTGTTAATTGCAGCAAGGTGTGAAAATGCTTTTCCACATCTGTTTATTAGAAATGAAATAACCAGCAATTAGCTCAATATGGAAAATATTTTACTGCTCACATGGAAGCCTTTGCAAGAGCAAATTGCATGGCAATTCTTTAAAGGGAAGTGGTAAGTTATATGGCGTCTACGGTCTTATTTATTTTATTTATTATTTAATTTATTTCTGAGATCCTGTTCATTCTGTGAAGTTTAAACATAACTAACTCTTCATATGGTGTCACTTATTTTCAGCTTGGTGAAATTCGGGTTTCTTTGAACTACAGGGAAATTGATGTGAAAGTTGTGTGAGAGCATCCCTGGAGCTGGCTTGGGACCCATTCCAAGTAGATTGCACCTGAAGGAGTCATAGGGTTTATAGTCATTCTTGGCAGCAAGGTAGGCATCAACTCCTGGTATCTTTGGACAGCTGCCCAACTGAGGCACTGATGGCACTTCAGGCAAGAGCAGAATCTTGCTGTCTTTTTAATTTCCTACCTTGCCCTTGTATCGCACCAGTTTTTCTTACAATGAGACATCCAGAGGGACTAACACTGTCTGATACATAGATTACTGCTAACCATGTGCAAAAGTTTGACCAGGATCTCTCTATTAGATCTGGCATTGGCAGAGTAGCTTAGACTGGAGATCAGACTGATGCATATAAGTTTACCTGGAGATCAGACTGATGTGCGTGAATTAATATTTATATGCATTGCCTTACGTATAAGCAACATTTAGATTGCTACAATATATTCTTTTATTATTTCTGGCCCTGGCTTTTGAGACAGAGGGAAAGGGTTCCCAATTCTTCCAGGAGATACAGCTGAAAAAGGGAACTCCATAATGATTTGCTTATTCGTGTCAGAAGCATCACAATTAAAATAAGACATAATATCTATCTATCTATATACCACTCATGCATCATCACAAAATCTCCAGAACTGTAAAGCCTACAAACTTGAAATTTGGCACATATGTTCCTCTTGGCTTCTAGGAGCTCACTAAAAAAGGATTTTTCGAAGTGACCGTCAGAGCATTAGTATTTTGTATATTATTATTAACACGGTCTGATGCTAAGGAATTGTACTTCCCCACCCCACCTGAAAAGAAATCTGTTATAAATGAAAAACACAAGCAGAGGAGAGGAGTTTCAGTTTTAGTTTTACAGCACCAAGCAGCTTTAGTACAGAACAGCTAAGCTAAGCCACACCCAGGCTCCTTGCTCACACAGCAAATATTGTTTCAGTTTCCAGAAGAATACTGATGGAGGTGGGTAGGCAGTGGCAGAATTTTTTCCCCCTTATTTTCCTCCCCAAAAACTAAGCCTGACCACATAGTTTCAAAGCGAAGCATGAGTATCGAGCTAGTATGACATAAAATTTAAAATTTAAAATACAAGATTAAAAGGTGTACATGTTAAATAATCCAGAAGCATCCAAAGAGTAAGGAGGTGCTCATTTCTATGATAGTAGCTACCCCATCTCTTCTCGGGCTGCTCATAAATTCATTCTCTGGGTCTGAGCCTTTTAAAAATGAAGTTCTCGGCTTCATGCTCTGCGATCATCATTGTTGTCAACAATAACATATGATCTGAGAACATCTAATCCATTGGATCCTTGAAGACTGTCCACAAAATTTAGTTTGATCTCAGTGTGTATTATTTCATAGTCCAGGTTTTCACTGTGAGCCCTTGCCCAAAGATATGCCATTTGTAGAGGATGTGGGTTCTCAATTTCTGAGGTTTTTAAAAATAGATGGCACAACTAACTCCCTTCCAATTCTGTTATTCTGTTAACCACCCCTCAAGGATAGTTTATTGATTTACATGCACATTGCAGAAAGTTGCTGCAGATGATCTTTGTAGTCCCTTCTACCTTCAGCAACACAAAAGGCCATAATGGGTGGGAATTCTACAAGTTCAACGTCAATGTATCTGGAAAGCACCCAAGTTGGAAAGAATGTCTTAGTTAATGGGTGTATATTTGGCTTCTGTTATAAATCTCATTATATTGTCATGTGCTATAGGAAACTATGCTTAATCTCAGAATTTATAGGTGTTGTTGCTTTTTCTTTTGGGTGCTTTATGTTGGATCTTTGGCTCAATTATTCTTTTTTTTTTTTTTTACAGAATTTAGGAAAACTAGCCTGATCAACTCCTTACTAACCAAGGCTTCCAGACATTTGATTTATCACTGATCAGTTATAACCTGCTTGGAAATACTTGAATCTTTCTCAGAGATTCCATCTAATAATTTGCTTTTAAATTTCTTCCAACAATTTTGTTATGAGGTATTTCAGTGAGCATGTTTATGAAGGTCACAACACTGTTTTCCACAGTGAGTAAATTTGAGCTGGGGAGCAAATGACAAAAAAATGTGTAATACAAATGTTGTGGCTTATGATTTTCATCAGACAACAAAGAAACAACCATGTTGCTCACATTATGAATTCATAGTGGCTGTCTATAATTTTGGAATTATTTTGGCATGTTGCAGAGGCTGATGTTTTTGAAACAAAAACACTGAATGTATAATAAAGAAGAAAACTCTCTGTTTATTCTCAATTTGCAAATTGCTGGCCTGTGGGATTTACTACGTTAGGCCCATAAACATAGCCACTTTTCAGATACAATACTAATTAACAAAATATAATTGATCGGAAGACCCCCATCTTCTTTAGTGAAAAAGGCCTCAAGGTTATAGCCCTCTAATGAATTCTTCATTAACTATCTTAGGGCATTAATAGAATAGTGTCACCCTCTTAATCTGGCCCACAGGCTCCATAAGTAATGTCATTTTCATGTGATAGAATGGCTGAGGCTTGATTGCTACAGGAGGAATTTCCATTCAATTTCCAATGAATTCAGCTTGTCTGAATAATAGACACTTTGTGCTTTTTCTGAACTTGCATTATAAAAGTAAGTTAAAAGTTGTTATTCATTTTGGATTTTTAGTCAATATGGCTCAGGGTAGCCAGAGACTGAAGTCATTTGTGAATTAGTACAAGTAATTGACTTACAACAATTCATTTAGTGACTGTTTGAAATTACAATGACACTGAAAAAAGTTACTTATGATAAAATTTTCACACTTGTGACCATTGCAATGTCTGCATGGCAATGGTGGGATTCAAAATTTTTTACTATGATTTCTGTGGGTGTGGCTTGGTGGGCATTTCAGGGGAAGAATACTTATCTCCATTCCCTCCTCACTCCAGGGGAAGGATACTGCAAAATCTGCATTCCCTCCCCACCCCACTATCCTGCTTTCCAGCTCTGTTCTCCTGTGCAGGGCAACCAAAGAAGACCCTGCCAATCAGCTGGGACTTGGGAGGCAGAGAATAGGTGGGGGAGCGGGCAGTCAGAGGTGATATTTGCCAGTTCTGCAAACTACTCAAAATTTCCCCTACCAGTTCTCCAGAACTGGTGAGAACCTGCTGAATATCACCTCTGCCCCATGGTCACATGATTTATATTTGGATGCTTGACAATTGTCACATTTATGACAGTTGCAGTGTCCTGGGGTCATGTGATCAACTTTTGCAACCTTCTGACAAGCAAAGTCAATGGAGAGATCAGATCCACTTAACAAATGTGGCAAGAAAAAACGTAAAATGGGGCAAAACTCACATAACAAATGTCTCACTTGGCAACTTAAATTTTGGAATCAATTGTGGTCGTAAGTCGAGGACTGTAGTGTACTGCCCCATAAAGACAGAATCAGTCAGAATTAGAATTTCTTAATTTGGGTTAAAACATGCTTATTTCCTGCTCAATTGTTCAAAAAAGTTGAAACTTCTTTCTCCATCTTGCTGTATTGAGAAGCATTATTTTGTGTACTGCAACTTTAATTTAATTTTTTTTAGGTGAGGATGTTAGATTATGGTTTTATATGCTCTGAGGGAAGCAGCATTGAAATTAATTGGGCTGGATTCCAAGTAAATAGGTTTGGAAATGAATTGCTAGTTTTAATCAGTGGCATGTGTCAATTTTAAATGTGGAAACACTGTTTGCATTAACCTGATCACTTCATACTTCACTGTGTTCTATTTACATTCTATTTCCTTGTTTCTTTTCTTTATTTCTAATGAAATGAAAAGATTATGGATCCTCTGTGTTTGGCAATATACTCCTTTTGTCTTTGTTCATATTTACTGAACAAACAAGATGTAAATCAGCAATAAAAACAATTTCAGTGGAATGAAATAATAGCTCACAATAATCAGGTTCTTTTTTTGGTTCATGAGAAGTATGCTTCAGGTATTGTGGCAATTCTGTCCAGATAAAGTTCTCATTATAAGCAAATGCTATAAATCACTCATAGTTGCTTAAATAAAAAGCCACCATCTTTTCTGGAATAGTCTTGGTTTTAATTTATTGAACTATATAAGGCAGATTCACTTACAAACCCCTGGAACTTTCTCCTCCTGTCCAGAAATGGCACCAACATCTTGTTTCTATTTCACTTGCAACATCTGTAGCTCTTGATGGGCATCATCCATGAGTTGGATCCTCATTTGTACTCAATGTCAATGGTTTTCCAAGACTTCAGATTGGATATTTTCTGAGGTCTACTTGATCTTGAAAACTTTTCTATACCATCATGTGTTCTACTGCTGAATTAGGTTTTTTATTTTTTTAAAAAAATCTATATTATAAATATTTGCCCAATTTCCTATTGTTGTTTAAACATTTAATTATATTGTTTTAATCAAAGCCATGCATTCATGCTGTGATACTCATTGAGAAAGTTTGCAAAAAGCAATAAGAAATACTGTTCTCTATTTGCTGGAGATGGAGATCTTCTTCTTCTTCTTCTTCTTCTTCTTCTTCTTCTTCTTCTTCTTCTTCTTCTTCTTCTTCTTCTTCTTCTTCTTCTTCTTCTTCTTCTTCTTCTTCCTCCTCCTCCTCCTCCTCCTCCTCTTCTTGCAAATGAACAATCAGGCATAATATCAAGCTGTATGTTCTTAAGATATATTGGATCAATCCATATCTTTTAAAAAGATTGTATGCACCATCTCTTGCAAAAAAATGAATGGTTTGGCATACCTTTCCTTTTTATGTGCATGTGCGTTTATGTGCACACAATTTTTTCTTTCACAATAGGAAACATTTGGATTTTAATGTGTCTTCATTGTAGTATCTAGAATCTGGATTTGAGAATGTCAAGAATAACATTGCTCTGTATTGAAGCCATGTCTGTAGAAAGATGATAATGCAGGTAGTCCTTGCTTACCAACAGTAGATGGGACGGGGAACTCCATTGCTAAGCGATTCAGCTGTAAGATATGATGTCACATGACTGCTCTTTATAATGGCAGTTCCAGTTGACATCATTAAGCAAATCCCATGGGTTTGTAGCATTCTGTATCACATGATCACCATTTGGAACCTCCCACCGGCTTCCTCATTGACTCTGTTATTTGGAAGCTGGCAGTGAAAGTTGCAAATGTCAATCATGTTACTACTGCAATATAGTGGTGGGTTTCAAAGTGGTTTACCACCTATTCAGTGGTCATGGCTTGGTGGGCGTGCTTTGCACATTTGCAAAATATGCACTTTGCACACACGCAGAGGCTTTCCTACTCACCTCCTGCAATCCTGCATTCTTTCTGTAGCTTCAGTAGCTGATGTGCGGCCATCTGCTGTGCCATGCAAAGCAGCTGCCCTTCAAAAGCAGGGAATAAAGGTCAGTATGGGAACCCGGGCAGGCAGCTCATCTGGTTTGGTCTCAGCTGATCTTAATGCTACTGGTGCGCTCGAACCAGGCTGAACTGGTAGAATAGCACCACTGCTGCGATATCATAATTGTTGAGCAGTTTGCCAGGAATCTGAATTGTGATTATATGATTACAGGAACACTTCAATAGCTGTAACTAGGAGGACCCATCATAGGTACCCCTTATTCAGCATCATGGTGGCTTTCAACATTCACTGATGGAGTGGGTATTAAATGAGTACTTATCTGTAGAATATTGGTGTTGTACAGCCATTTTGTATATGGCAGTTCAGGGTTTGTTCACCAGATTCAAATATGTAGCCAAATGAAAAACAAAATAAATTGTTTCACTTGTTGCATTCAGAACGTCAGCCTCTGACACTGAATTGTCTCACTGTTTTACTGAAAAGTGTCAAGCCAAACAACCAAACATATATATTACGAACAGAACAGGAATAGAACAGGAATAGAATAGAATAGGATAGGATAGGATAGGATAGGATAGGGTAGGGTAGGATAGGACAGGATAGGATAGGATAGGACAGGAATAGAATAGAATAGAATAGAATAGAATAGAATAGAATAGAATAGAATAGAATAGAACAGAACAATAACTTTGTCACTTTGAATGTACACTATAATCGGCATACATTGAAATGAAATTCAGCTCTCAAAAGGTCACCACCTCCAATATACACTATATGGACACAACAAAATAAATAAATAAATACAAAATTATGTATATGCTCACAAATATTATATGATATGGAGAAACAACACAGTCTAGTTTGGATGTATACACACACATGGTGAGAAAAATGAATCTTGCGAGTTTACCAGATGGATGAGATAGGGAACAAAGAGCTAAATTTTACTGAAGGTAGAAACCCAATGGTGCAAACCTGGCTAGTTATCCTAGAGTGAAATGAGATAGAAGACATCGGTGCAAAACACAACCATTTAAGACATTGTTAGGAAAAGGAAAAGCCCTGATAAGACCATATTTAATTTGTATTCTCTTAGTTACTATGGCAGCCAGGTTGCCATCAGATGTTATCTACAAATAAGGGTGAAGGGCTGATATTATGGCTGAGTCTGGCTTCATGAAGTCTTGATTGAATGATTGCCCTATGGGGAAAACAAATGGATTACACCCCTGTCAATGTGCATGACCAGACGATTAGGCTTTATTTCCAAAAGGTCCAAGGGAAACAATGTGTCCTTTGACCCTACAAAATTGCCTTTCAGATCAGCAGTGGTGGCAATTATAGATGTCATCTCGCCCTCTTCCCTTCCTTCTCTCCTGAAGTCAGATTGCAGTCCAGATACCAGTTTTCATCTGGCTTGTCTTTTCATCATGTTTGATTATACATAATTATGTTTTATTTGACTTTATTATTTAAATTGTTTGTAATTATTTGACTTCATTATGAAATCATATGCCTTTGCTTTGTAATAGGCAGAACTACCTTGAAATAAATGACAGGTTGCATTATGCAAAACCACCACCTGATTAATGTCAATAACAAAAATAGCAATAATATCCATTTCACGAGTAACACATTTGACTAACAATTCTAATAAAGCAGATATTCTTTTTATAAAACTCCTCAATTTTGAGTACAATCCCACACTTGCTTATTTAGAAGGAGGTTCTATTAAACTCACCGAATCATAATTTTACAAATATCTGTTATCCTACTTCTGTCTGGGCTCATTTTCCCAAACTGGAAGATTTAAAAATGAGGAAAAAAGGATTGTTTTTTCAAGTACATCAACTGAATTTGTTCACAAGTCCAATTTCAAAGATGATTAAATGATAAAAGTGAAGTGAAAATATTCTTTATGCCGCCATAAACATAGATGTGAGTTTTATTAGCCACTCATAGTTTGGCAACAATAATGTTGTCTGAATGCAGGATACAGGCTTCTTCTGCCTATTCAAATCACAGAATATAATCATTATTAGTAGATTGGTTTAGGATTAAATAGACAAGCCAGAAATAGCAGCATTTGGTAGAGCTATGTGTAATATCTGCCAAGAAAGCCATAAATTTCTAAATGCTTATGGAAACAGCAGAAGATTCATTTTATGTTTAAAATTTGAATCCTCATGAGTTATACCATAGGTTCCTACACCTGCATTCTGTAAACCTAACTGTAGAAAAATTAAGTACTAAACTTCCATCAAATGCTTCGCACAAACCAATCAGATAATATTCATAGGCTGTTTGTGATAGGAATGGGGTACTTCAGAGAGGTTTGAAAAGAGATTCCCTCTGAAAGAGATTCATTGCCCTCTCTTCTACATTTAAGACTCCAAAGTGTATCCACTGCACAAATCGCACTACTACTGATGAATAGCAATAGCAATAGCTTTTAGACTTATACACTGCTTCACAACGCTTTATGGCCTCTCTAAGTGGTTTACAGAGTCAGCATATTGCCCCCAACAATCTGGATCTTCATTTTACCGACCTTGGAAGGATGGAAGGCTGAGTCAACCTTGAGCCTAGTGAGATTCTGCAGACAGCTGGCAGTCAGCAGAAGTAGCCTGCACTACTATATTCTAACCACTGCACCCTGTTCCAAAATAGATGTTTAGCAAGAGGTGCCGAATGTTAATTGTTCCTCTCCCTTACAGTTCCCAAATGAGTTGAGATTTTTTTTTTAAAAAAAATATTTATTTATTAAAGAAAATATATGACCACCTAACTTTGTCCTGGTGACTCTGGGTGGCTGGCAGTAATAAAACCCCAAATATTAAAGCCAATAGATCCTTATTCCGCTGATGACAACATTCAAACAATACAGTACTTGATGGGCTCCATATCAACCTGGGCTCCCCAGACTTAATGTATTGGCGAAACGATATCTTCAGGATCTTTGGAAGAGTCACAAGATGAGGGTCAGTCTTATATCCATGGAGATGAGGGTTAGTCTTATATCCATGGAGATGAGGGTCAGTCTTATATCCATGGAGATGATGGTCCATAGGGAGGGAGCCACCACAGAAAAGGTCCTTCCTGGTCCCACTACATGAACCTCCTTGATGGAAGAGACCTGTAAGATACCTTGCCTCCCCAATCTTGTCGGTCAGGTAGATGTAATTAATTCAAATTAATTATATTAAGTAAAGTAGATCAGGTCAATGTAATTAATTCAAATAAATACATTAATCTGTAATTCAAATAACTTAACCCCAAACCATGAAGGGCTTTTAAAATAATACTGTTTGTTACTGCTCCTTGCGGATGATAGGAGTTATAATCCAGCTCATTTGTAGGGCAATGATGGTGAAAGTCCATAGGATAATATAGAAAGTAATTTAAAGGATCCTATAAAAAGGGTTGGGTGGGATTTAGGGTTGGGAATATATGTGTACAATGTGAAATTCAAAGTGGAGTTTTCTAGAAGCACCAGAAAACACTTGTGTGCCTTTTCAATTGCTGTGCAGAAGCTTTTTTTTTTTTTTTCCTCACTCCTGGATAGGCCAGAGGGAGTCAGAAGAGTAAACAAAACAATGCAGCAGTTTCACATTGCTCTTCAAAGGTAAGGACTGTGCAGTGCAAGAATGTCTGCAGAGGATGATTAAAAACAAAACAAAACCAAGATGCACATAAAAATAGGCAGTGTTTTGATTTCACTATCACAGTTTCCATCCCTTGCAGACATCCCTGGTTGTCCACCTTCATGCAAGATACCCTGTGAGAGTAGAGGGAATGACTTCTTCTGGAAGCAAACTGCTGGTCCCTGAAAATATGAGCCATAACACTTAAAGGTTCCTTGCTTCTTGCATTGATTTGGATGCAACAGATTGACCTGGCGATCCACTCTGGAAAGTGCATCGTCCCTCTTGTATATCTGCACACACAATTTGTTACAGTTTGCAACAAAAAATTCAGATCCAGAAAAGCACACACAGATGACTGATTCAGCAGGATTCATTAACTTCTTTATATACATAATAATATATCAGTAAATGTACAATACCAATAGTAGACTCTTTCAACATGGTAGTAGATAGAGGCAAAACACAAGCAGCAGCTTCAGAACTCAGAACACAAACACACACACTGAAGTGCCACACCCAAGCTTCTCCTAGTTTCAGTTTCCAATTCACCTCCCACTGGCTGATCTGTTACCATCCCTATTCACTGGCTGACTTTGTTACTAAGCTTTATTCCAGTTCATGAATATACTCTGGCACAATTTTAGTAAGTAGAACAGAATAATAGAGTTGGAAGGGACCTTGGAGGTCTTCTAGTCCAACTCCCTTCTTAGGCAGGAAACCCTACACCATTTCAGACAAATGGTTACCCAGTCTCTTCTTTAAAACTTCCAGTGTTGGAGCATTTACAACTTCTGGAGGCAAGTTGTTCCTCTGAGTAATTGTTCTAACTGTCAGGAAATTTCTCCTTAGTTCTAGGTTACTTCTCTCCTTGATTAGTTTCCATCCATTGCTTCTTGTCTTGCCCTCAGGTGCTTTGGAGAATAGCTTGACTCCCTCTTCTTTGGGGCAGCCCCTGAGATATTGGGACAATGTTATCATGTCACCCCTAGTCCTTCTTTTTATTAGGCTAGACATACCCAGTTCCAGCAATTGTTCTTCATAAGTTTTAGCCTCTAGACCCCTATTCATCTGTTCAGGCAAATTTTGTCCCAACTCTGTTATTTCCACAGACAATATAGTAAAGATGGTCCTGGCAAGGACCAAGAAACAGAATGGAGGATGAGAACAACAGCTATGTGTACGTTCATAACAAATCATTCTTTAGAATGATTCACCTGTGAGGGAGGGTGAAAAGGGGGAATATACTGTGTAGCAGCTTTGTTTGCTTTAAGAAATGTTATTCTTTCTTTATGATTCATTTGTTCCATTAGTTGAAATGCCTGGGCACTGATTTCGAAGAGGATTATGGATCAGAACACCACTTGGAAATAGGATGTCTCTGCCAGAGCAGATACATATAAAGAGAGATTTTTAAAAAACCAAATATGAAAACATCCTCAAACTCCATTTTCTTTGGAAATAGACACAAACAAATAAATTTAAGTAATTAATAAAGAGGAAGTTATATTTACTACTATATGAAAGAAATGGAAAAACTCAAAAAAATGTTATTTTTTTTCTACTGGTTGATAAAACCTAACAAATACAGGTCTGCAAAAAAATGTCTCATTTAGCAGTAAGCACTGTACCACAAATATGTTTTAAAAAGATAAATTGAACAATACAAAAAGGACAATGTTGCATTAGAGATTATTGTTATCAGCTGTGTGAACAAGAGTAGGAAGTATTTTTTTTTAATCATGAGCTGCAACTTTTTTCTTCCTAATTATTTTTGGCCCCTGAAGGCTGCAGAAGGTATGGGGGTGATGTTGTGGCACCAGTACCTTGTACAGACATATGTTAATGTTTGCTTTTTCAAAAAAGGGGAAAAAGTTTTTATATTAACCTTTATTTCATCAGAAAAAGTCCAAATAATTGCAGGTGAATGGTGTTGTAGGACAGAGGTCTCCAACCTTGGTCACTTTAAGACTTGTGGACTTCAATTCCTAGAATTCCTTAGCCAACTGGCTGAGGAATTCTGGGAGTTGAAGTCCACAAGTCTTAAAGTGGCCAAGGTTGGAGACCCCTGTTGTAGGGTGTGAGGAGTTAAAATTGACAAGAGAGTTGTCAGAATATTGGGATATCAGACTTTTGTACATGTATCAATACATATTGAGTGGGAATGCATGGTGATCTTCCAATTATCAACTTGCTGATTTTCATTCTTCCTTGCAGATGCTTTCAGTGGTCAAATTTGGTGGACTTCTACAAAATGATTTTATGGGGTTAGGAAATGCAAGTTCTTCAGCCTGTATCTCACAATTTCACTGTTTCTAGAGTTAGCATTGTCAGCCTATAATGAGGTTTGGTCATAGAAATGTATCCAAGACTTCTAATATTTCATCAATTCCAATCAAAATCTTCAAAGAGATAGAAGTTAAAAATGAATTTAATGTTTAACTGTAACAGCAACAAATGATGGGCTCTTTATTAGATGTTTGAAGTGAGAGGCTAACAACCATCATATGGAGACTGCATGCTCTGACTCTGAAATTTAACCTTAATAGAAGTTAAGTTGTGCAGTGTTTAGAGAGTTCTGGGTCCTTCTTTGACCCTTTTTGATTATATGTATTCTTTTTTTTTTTTTAATTTTATTTGGGTTTTCACAAAAACAAAATACAAATAAAACATCTTTTTTGAAAATAGCATGGTCCCAGGTTATCACTTCTTCATACAGACACCAAACTCAATTTCATGCTCATTTTTATATTCTATTCCATATCTTATTACCGTTTTATATTTTCTACATAGTTTTTCCCCTCTTTTAATTTTCTCAACTTTATTTTAATTATCTCATCTCAATTCAAATCATTATATTTATATTTTTGTCTGTCCTGCTTCAATTTTATATTATCTTTTCTTATTAAACAATTTTTTCCCTGTAGTTACCAATTGGAGTATGACACCTTTATATCATTTAATTTTATCCATTCAAACTCTTATTTAAGCTTCAATGTATACCTTTAAGATTATAGCATTCAGTATAATACATAACTTCCAGTCGGATTCTGCTTGGTACATTCTTAAAATACACACTATATTCTTAAAAATAAAAAATTGAATATATATATGTAAATAAAGCACACATTCCATTCCAATTCAATTCTATCATTAATATTCATTAAAATCTTAACATCTTTAACATTTCTTTTCAATTAAATATTATACTTCCTTGGGAACACTTATAAACTTTCCATAGTTAATTCTGTTTTCCCCCATATTTCTCACTTATATTTTTTTAAATCATTACAATAATTAAAAATGTTTCCATTTAATTTTCTCAATCATTTTAATTCATTTATTTATTACCAAACATTCAACTACCTTACAGTAAATATTTTATCCATCATTTTAATCATATTTTTTAAAATTATTTTTGTTTGTAACATAACAATGCTATCTTGCAATTAAATTTTCACCCATTATCTCTAAACAAGCTTATGGTTACAATCCTTATATCTTTTCCCCATTTCTCCATTTCTTGTTTCTGTCTTTTACAACTTCTTTTCCTTGCCTTCTTCCCCCTCTTCTTCTCCCTCCCCTTTTTATCCCCTCGTCTCTCTATTTCTAACTCTCTCATCTGTAATCCTCTCTTTTGTTGCTTTCTAATATTATACTTATCGTTCAAATCATTCTTTTTCTTTTTTCTTGTCTTAAACCTTTTTTCTAGTCTTAAACCTTTCACTCTCTTTCCCCCCTTTTCTTTTTTCCCCCCACTTAAAATTATTTGATCATTAAAGATGGCTTCTTCTTTGTCCCAATCTTCTTGTTCTGCAAGCCTTTCTTGCTGTTTCTCACAGTTCCAGATCTCCATTTCTAAGAATTGAAATACAAAGCCAAAAGAACCTCTCCCTTCTTGTGCATCTTCTTTCCATTTTTAAAGTTCCATTTTCAGTTCTTCTAAGAGTGATACCATTTTAAAAACTTTTAAACAACCACCCGGTTAATTTTAGTCATCCAGATGCAAAAACTAAAAATCACTAAGTAATCCAAATAATCCAAGGCTGTTTCTTCTTGCTTCTTTTTTCCACTTTCTCTTCCTGCGGTTCTATTATTTTGTTACCAAGTTTTAATTAAAATGTATCTTTGAGGAATCTTGTTAAAATTTCACTGTAAGTTCCTTTTAGTTACAGTTCCATTCCTTAGTTCCAGGCAGTCTCCTCCATTTTTCCAGATCCTGCCCTTTCATTCTTTTTTTTCTCCTTTCCTGCTTTTTAAAAACTTTTAAATATCCAGAAATCTTTATTCTCCCTTTGATTTTTATTTTCAGCTTAGATGCCTATTAATGTCAAAATGGATTTTTTTCAATTTCTTGCTTAAGTCTCTTAGCTGTCAGCATAAGGAAGGGAAGAAAAAAAACCTAATCCTTTCCCTTCTCTCTCTCCTTCGCAGCTTCAAAATCTTCTTTGGGAACAATGTTATTAAATTTAAATTCCAGGGTACCTTATTTGTTGCCTTTGCTGTTTGACCCAGTCAACCAAAACTTTCTCTTCTTATCTTCCTCCTGCACATTCTTTTCTGGACGAGTTCTTCTTTGTGGTGGCCATTTCTGACCACTGCTATAACCGCCTTCGGGAAAGGGAGTAATGGCCAGCTGGGGAGGAGAGATGTAGCTCTCCTCAACCCTGCAGGCAGTCTCCCCCTTCTTCACCATCTCTATGGGGTGGCTTAGCCCTGAAACCAGCTGGCTCAGGGTGCTCCAGCGGCAAGCACGGATCGAAGCCTCGCAGAGATGAGGCTTTGGTCTGTCGCCAAAGAAGCTCAAACCGGAAGTCCCTGGTTATATGTGTTCTTCTACTTTCCCAAAAAATGATAGAACATTCCAGGGAAGACAAGAACAGTGAGTTGTGCTTGACTTCAGGAAAATAGGACAAGCATAGTTCCCCTTCTAATTTCTCTACAAAGTTGGGAAGGATAGAGTGCACAATAACCAATGATATGGAGACCATCTATGTATAGGACCAATATATGAAGCCCTGGATGTCAAGATTGAACTGTTTTGCTTCTTTCAAACTTAATGTTTTTCAATTTGCCAATGAAATGGAGGGAGGGAAATGGAATGTGGAGAATGTATGCAGAGATCATGAGAGCATAGACCCAGCAAAGTCACCGCTGCAGGTGCTTGAGAAAGAGGTGGACCATTCTCATAGCAAAAGACCACCTCATAATTGGACAATGTGATCAACCAGATCTGGAGAAAGTATTGTATAACAGGGCAAGCATTTGTGCAGGAAACCAAAGCTGGTTTTGTTTCTTCAGTAGCAACATGGTGTATCTAATAAGATTTTAATTTGGGGGATTCAGTTCTGCTGAGAGTGTTTCCTTGTTTTGGGTTTGCTAATTGGACAGTCGACACTGGGATCTATATAATGTCCAGCCCTCAGGCATTCAAGCAAATACATGGAGGGTGATAAGATCTTCCAGATTGTATTGGTGGGACGATATTAACAAACACAAATTCTACAATTTAAGTTTGATCAAAGAATAAAACTGAAATGTATTATCAATCCAATTAATTCACTCCTTGTTTTTATCTTTGGACCAAATAAAGCTTATTCTTTCAAGGAGGGCTCAAAAACATAGCCTTCATGCAGCATCAGAACCTGTGAAAATCCACTCAACCATCCCTGCCAATTAAAGGCTACAGGCCTGACCTTTGCTAGGTATTATTTCTCTAGCTGTTACTAGAAAACTAGGTTTCTGTTGGAGGGAGGATATCTTAGAGGACTCAGTGAGAGCAGCCTGCCACCATTGGTTTGGTAAATCATTAGCTTGTTAAAAGATAGCTGAAAATATGCCAGGAACTCAGGACTATGAGTGGGAGGCAATCTTTCCTGTGTAGTAGTGTATCAACCCTCATTTTTAAAAGGACAGTGACAAAATGAAGTCATTTCCATGCATCCCATGATATAGCTTCAGCAAGCGTAGAGTTCATGCTGTAACCTTTGCCTGTTAGTCTGTTCTTTATAGTCCACCTGCAAAATCAAACCTCTGAACTTGAAACTATGTCCAGCAAAGTTCACCCAGGCTGATAAAATCCTGTAGTGCATTGATCCACAAAGAAAGATTCCATGGGCATTTCTCTTGGATTGACAGACCTGTTTTTCCCCCTAAAAGGTAAGCTCCAATTGTTTGTAATCAAGGGAAATGCAAACTTCGTTCAGAAAAAAGAAAGCAGATTTGTACAAAATGTGAGCCTAGTGCAAACTATAATGAAAGAGATGGATAATCCATTTCTCCATAGGAAGAAGACTGTGATCAACTGAGCAATACGTCTGTTCTACTTAATGATGGGCAAGTTCAGTTGAAGTGCTTCCCTTCCGCCCCCACCACCCAGAGGTGGTATTCAGCAGGTTCTGACCAGTTCTGGAGAACCAGTAGCAGAAATTTTGAGTAGTTCGGAGAACCGGTAAATCCCACCTCTGACTGGAGATTTTACAATGTCCTTCCCCTGCCATGGCCACCAAGCCATGCCTACAGAACTGGTATTAAAAAAAAAATTGAATCTCACCACTGCCCTCTCCCCGCAAAATGGATCCAGAATGGATAGAACTGCAAATGAAAGTCTTCCAGAGAAACCCAAGATGTGATTTAGATAAAGCCCAGCAAGGATCTTTTCTTCTGCACAAATGTGATTCTCTGAACCATCTTCAAAGGTAGCTCTACTAATAAAGTACACTAATGAGGAGGTTAACAGTTTCGGTCTGCAGAGTTTGCAGTTTGTGAATCAGTCTGAAAGGTTCATCTGAAAGGCACGTTGTCTCATCAAAGCTCCTTAGCCTGCAGGTAACAAAGTTAGTCCCAGAAGAAAACCCATTTCCACCCCAGCTATGAAACTGCTAATCCTGAGATTGGGCAACCCTTCTCTATAACAAATTGAACAGCTATATTTGATTCTCATGACAGTGGAAGGAGGAGGAGTTGGAAAAAAAAAACTAGAAAGAGAGAGGATGCAAACATTGGAAAAAAGAAATGATGGTCAATAATGAAAATAACTTAGTTTTATTGATGGTTGGTTTGATCCTTACGTTATTACATTCACATAATGTATATTAATTCAACATGTATTTTTCTTTCTTCAGTACTGTGCATGCATTTGTTTATGTACATATGCATATTCACCAGGAAATATGTCTAATTTTTTTTCTATTCTGTGCCATGGGAGGGAAGGAGCAAGATGATACTTGAGGTTTGAAATGAGAGCCACTTGACTTAGAAAACATTCAGGAGCTAGTTCCAAGGGAACTCTGTCAAGCAAATTGAGAATGGCACAGATGTTTCTTCTTGTGACCCATATTACCTGTAAGAATCTCATCAGTAGCTTGCTTTTGGTTGTTAATGGTGAAGGTCTCCAGAGAAGGCTCAGGCCTGACTATGAATATTAATGCATCCAGAGACCTGAATTATCAGCTGATTTATGGATTGGGTGGTGGGAAGTGGGTGGGAGAGAATGCATTATGGAAACAAAGATGCAGGAATGTTAGCTATTTATTTGAAAAGGCTTTGGGAAATGTTTACTGTATCTTCTACTCCATCTGGCTATTGTGCTCATTGGCTACATAAAATCAAATTGGGGGCCTATTTGGAAAAGTAAGAGGCTCATACACTTGGCTAATGGAGGGATGGGGTATACAGACCTTATAAATTGGTTACATCTCCCCTTCCCCAATTTTGTGCTTTCTTGATATGGCGGCCTGCTAATTGCAACACCAATGAATTAGCCACAAGGGAGATGGTAGTTAATAGGGATTTGAAGAGTGATTTGTGATTCTGCATCTACCCTTAGGGCTATATTCCCAGGGACTCCTTTTAATTTTGCATCAGCTGCCAATTTCCATACCTATATCTATATGTTTGCTCCAAATTAAATCATAGCTATATAATTAGCTGGTTGGTGTGGTGCTTAAGGCACCAAGCTAAAAATCAAGATTGTCAGTTCTAGTCATGTCTTTAGGCATAAAGCCAGCTTTCCTGAAGCCCCGGGAAGGAGGCAAGGGCAAACCACTTCTAAAAAAGGACAGAAGGGAATGGACCAGGCAGCTACCAGGAGTTTAAAAAAGAAACTTGACCTAAAGGCACAACGATGAAGTAATACTAATATTCATGGTTGACAGATTAGAGGGGGCCCAAACAAAAATGTAAAAGGCATAGGAAGGGTAATAGAAATGTATTTGATGGCTTTCCTTTTAAATAGATATCATCTTTAAAAAAATAGAAAATGATGCTTTTTATCCAATTAACTGTGTTTGGCTCTATTTTATCCCCTTCCATTCATAAGTAGTATGTATACAGAATTCAAAATATATGCCTACACTGGCAGAAGAGTTTTCCTGATGGTCAGGATTTTTGTTTTAGTGCTGGTTGTTTTGCCTCAACCCAAATATTTTGGACTACAACTTTCAACCATTAGGGCCAATGAAGGGACAAATCAAAATGTCTGAAGGAACAAGACAGCAGCATATATAACAGTGATGCAAAACAAATCATAGAACATGGAGCAGTAAAGGGCAAGGAGAAACCATCGTAGCTGTGTGGTTCAACAGAGCAAATAAAGGAGGGAGCATTAAGACAATTAAATCTAGGGGGTAAAGAATGGCTGTGGTTGCTAAAAGTAAAGTTCTGACATCCATCAGCCCACAACCCTAGACAAAACACAAACAATCCTTCTGAGCATTTCTATGCATGACGATGATCCAAAACAATTTGCTACATGGAAAGAGACCATAGTCTAGATGAATGTCTGCATGCCAGCAGGTCAGACTTTCAAGGGAGGCAAAGCCTGTTGGTCTGGCTCATACCTTGTTGGGTTTTCACATTTTTCATCTTTAGAATGACACAAAAGTATGCATGCACGTAAGCATCCCTAAATGTTCAGCTTCTTGTCCATGGTGACTGGGGAGAGGGTGCTCCCTAAACCATGCATGCAAACTCAATAAAATAAAGGCCACTGATCACGGGAGCAGGTTGACAGGAATGGAAGGAGTCTATCGCCTCTGGCTTTAGTTGCCAGCTGACTTGTTACCCATTAAAAAGACTTAAGAAGAACAGAAAATGGAGTGTTTGTGGGAAGCTATTTGTTCCTTGCACCCCTGTTTGTTTAATGGAGGCAATGCCATAAGCAGTTTTATTTTGGTGACCAATCTTGATCAGGACAAAGATCAGGGCAACAAAAATCAATCTTACTAAACTGAACCATGTGCATAGGTAGCTTCTCATTAATTTTAATCAGCAAAAGCAAGCATAGGCTTCCCAGACATCAGGCATGTTTTGGTCTGCAGGGGAAAAGAAAAAGAAAAGAGCAAACACATACTTAAAACCAGCAGTCAGCTCAACACAAATAGGTTCTTGAGACTGGCTTTGAACTCTCCCTTTGTGGGTAAACTATCAATGGTTGGAGCTTATTCTTCTATCAACTTCTACAGTGCTTATTTGCAGGATGATTATTTTACAGTTTTGTGAAATCAAGACTTATTTACATTCACCCACCGCCAGTAAGGCTTCAAGAAGAGGCGTCAACTCCATTTATTCCAGGGTGTATTGATTTCCACGACGCTTCTGAAATAGCTGACAAAATTGTGCCTCGGGCATGTTTAGAATAAGTCAACAAGCTTAGTGCTGCTGTCTAAGATGTCACGGCTTATATTAAAGAAGAAGAAGAAAGCAACAAATGTTTAACCAGAAATTAAACCCCAACTGAAACATTTCATAAAGGGCATGACTCTCGCCCATTTTAGAAAAAGACACAATTGTAAACTGAAGAACCGAACAAATTATTTGGGGAAACTAGTCCATTCTCTTTTTAAGCACCGAATTATTGGCACCTCCCTTCTTAACCTTGTTTCCCCACCTCCCGTAAATGTATAATCCAGTCCATGCTTTCCAATGATGATGCTAGACTAGAGATTACGGAGTTAATGGTTTTACAGCTGGGGGGGGGGTACATTTACACAAACTTGTGCATACAACAGCATTTAGCTTTCCTCCATTACCCCCCCTTCCCCATGGGCTATATAGATGCATTCCTATTATATTATATAAAAACAAAGTAACACAAACCTATTTGTCACCTCTCTCCTTCTTTAGAAAAGGGGAGGGCAGATAGTTTAAAAAAAAAAAAAAAATATCTGTGCTACCATGACCACAAGAATAACCTAGAACAGGGGTCTCCAACCTTGGCTCCTGGAAGCCTGGCGGACTTCAACTCCCAGAGTTCCACAGCCAGCTGGCTGTGGAATTCTGGGAGTTGAAGTCCGCCAGGCTTCCAGGAGCCAAGGTTGGAGACCCCTGACCTAGAACTTGCTTCTTGTGCCCTGGTGTTAAACTTCCCATCCATTTATTTGTAATAGAAAAGAATAACATTCTTTAAAAGTTAACAGTAGAAATATCCATGTCTCTGCTTGCCTGGGTTCTTCTTGAGGTAACATGTTTTTCAAATAATAATAATAAAAAAGGATATTCATGAGCAGTGTTGACTCCACTCTTTTGTTTTCTTCTTTTATCTCTCACTGTCCTCTGGATACTAATTTGGGATGCATACGGTTGAGGTTTCTTTGTTTCTGGCCTCAAATTGCAGCTTTAATGCACTACTGGAGCTCTGGTTAGTTTTCCTATAGAATGAATACCTAAGCGGTTTGCTCCTCTGAGTTCACAGTTTATATGCAATGATAGCTTTCCTAGAAGATATTCATTGACTCACAAAAGCAGTGGTGGTATTCTACCAGTTCGGCCCAGTTCAGCCCAGTTCTACCGAGCTGGTAGTAGCAATGAGGAGCAGAGACACCAGTTTTCTCCGCTGCTCTGCTGTTGGGCCCACCTGCCCACCCGGGCTTCCACACTCACCTTTATCTTCTGAATTTGAAGCACAGCTGCCTTGCGTGACACAGAAGAGTGCCGCACGGCAGTTGCTGAAACGACCGGGATCGTGCAGGCTTGCAGGAGGTGAGTTAGAATGCCTCTGCGCCTGTGCAAAACACCTCTGTGTGTGTTTGGCACGCACACACACAAAAACTGTGTGTACATTTGCAAAGTGCACCCACTAAGCCACACCCACCAAACCGGTGGTAAACATATTTGAATCCCATCACTACACAAAAGGTTTTTGAATCCAGAGCTACACAGAACAAGACATATTTAGAGGGATGTAATGAAACATAAATGACTGGCACAAAACGTTAACTTGGATGTGTGGCACATTCAGGTCAAAAACATGATGTAGGAAATTAGTATGAGAGAAAATGGCATTTTACTCATCATGTATTACATAACACATTTGTGAGTATTGGAGCAAAAAGTTGATCTGTAGCTCCTTGCATTCACCCTGCAGATTCTGATAGCAACAAGGGGATTTGGGAATAGCAAGGTTGCTGTATTTTTATTCCCACAGTAGTGTTCTTCAGATAATGCATTTACACAAAGAGTTTTTTACATTACGGTCTCCAATTGGATATCAGGAGGAGTGGAAAGTGTAAATTTACAATAGTTTATCTCTGATTTCAAGGATATGCTAAGATGGGAGAAATTGCAATTATTATTGTTGTGGAGAATTTCCATGATAAAAATAAATGTATTGCCTGGAATGATGTTTTGGTTTCAAACAATATCTATTTTGGTAATGAATGCATTATTTAAGCAATGGCAGGTAGATAGAATAGAATAGAATAGAATAGAATAGAATAGAATAGAATAGAATAGAATAGAATAGAATAGAATAGGAGTTGGAAGGGATCTTGGAGGTCTTCTGTCCAACCTCCTGCTTAGGCAGGAATCCCTACATCACTTCAGACAAATGGTTGTCCAATCTCTTCTTAAAAACCTCCAGAGGTTGCATTTACAACTTCTGAAGGCAAATTGTTCCACTGATTAATTGTTTTGTCAGGAAATTTCTCCTTAATTCTAAGTTGCCTTGATTAGTTTCCATCCATTGCTTCTTGTCCTGCCCTCAGTTGCTTTGGAGAATAGCTTGACTCCCTCTTCTTTGTGGCAGCCCCTGAGATATTGGAACACTGCTATCATCCCTAGTCCTTCTTTTCATCAAACTAGACATGCACAGTTCAGCTAGGTTTGTATGGCAAGGGAGGAAAAAAAGTCAAGGTTTAAATATAAATACTCAAAAATGCAAAGCAATCAGAAAACTTGATACTGCCAATTAATATTATTTAAAATTATCATTACTAATAAAAACAATATTTGATATTGTCTAATTCGCATTAGTAATGCTTCTAATGATAATATGAAGAGCAGGGGTGAGAGTGGGCAGCCCTGTCTGACTCCTTTTTCTATTTTTATTGGGTGGGTATATTCCCCGTTTATTATAATATTAGCTTATTGTATATCATAAATGGTTGTTATAATATTTTCAAATTTGGTGCCTAAATTCATATAATAATTTTTTTTGGATTAAAAATTGCCAAGTTAAATTATCGAAGGCCTTCTCTGCATCTAAAAACCTAAGTGCAATTTGTTTTTCGGGGTGGGCTTTGTAAAATTCTAAGACATCTAGTACTATTCTTAAGTTGTTCCTGATTTGTCTGGTCGGGAGAAATCCATTTTGATCTTCATATATATGCTCATTTAACATTCTTTTTAGTCTACTTGCTATAATAAAAGTGAATATTTTGTAATCAGTATTTAACAGTGAAATCGGCCTATAATTATGTCTATATCGGGGATCCGAATCCTCCTTTGGGATCAGCGAAATCAATGCCCCCCTCCATGAGTCCAGCATCCTGGCTGCTAATAAGATGTCATTAAAAACTTCCATCATAAGAGGTCCTATTTGTTCTGCTATTGCCTTGTACAGCTCCCCTGGAATCCCATCTGGTCCTGGGGATTTATTGTTTTTCTGATTCTCTATTGCTGATTTCAATTCAAACCAAGTAATGTCTTTGTTTAATAATTCTTCCATTTCTTCCCCAATTGCTTTATCCTTCACTTCATCTAAATAGTTTCTTATTCTATCTTTGTTAACTTCTTCTTTTTTATATAACTCTTCAAAATACTTACGGGCAATTTCTTTTTTCTGTTCTATCTCCTGTTGTATATCCCCCTTTCCATCTATTATCTGGTATATCAATCTCTTTTCTTTCCTTTTTTTTAGTCTATATGATAGCCATCTCCCTGGCTTATTAGCATGCTCAAAATAAGTTTGTCTAGTTGTATTCAAATTTATAATCATTCTCTCTTGTTCAATTAAATTAAATTTATGTTTAGTTATTATTATCTGATTTTGCAATTTTGAATCCTTTGGGGTACTCTGTAATTGAGTTTCTAATTCCTTAATTTTTTGTTGTAATTTGTTTTGCTGTGCGTATTTTTCCTTATTCCTCTTGGCGTTATAAGAGATTGTTATAACACTTATTACTGCCTTCATTGTATCCCAAATGTTTTGTTTCGTAGTTGCTCCATTATCATTTTCCTTTAAGAAATAATTTAATTCCTCCTTGAGTTTGTTGGTGTCTTCTTTTTCTCTTATTAACTGAGTATTTAACGTCCATCTTTTCTTGGGTTTTTCCCTACTCTTCCATATTATCTGAATTGAATTGTGATCTGCCCATTCATTAGGTAAATTTCAATCCCTTTTATCTCATTTGCTATTTCCCCATTCATCCATGCCATATCAATTCGTGTCCATATTTGATGAGGATTTGAATAGAATGTAAATTGTTTTTTCTCGGGATGTAATCTTCTCCATATATCAATCAAATTTAACTCCTTCATCATTTCCATACATATCTTGGGAAGCTCTCTTTTCCCTCCTTTGTTCTTCCCCCCATTACTGTGGTCTTTTTGATAATCAGCAATAGAATTAAAGTCTCCTATGATACAAATATTTCTTTTCTCCAATCCTACTATTTTTCCATAAAGATGCTTAAAAAACTCTTTTTGATCTCCGTTCGAGGTGTAGATTACCACTAAGAGAATTGGATGGCATTAATCCAGATCTGCAAAACCAGAGTTCTTCCCTCAGAATCCGACTGTATTAAATCTACTTTCAAATCCTCTCTAACTTATACTGCAATCCCTTTCTTTTTCCCCATGTCTGCTGGTGGGGTAAATAGCTTCCCTAATTTCGGACATTCTAGGTATTTTTCATCTGTTTTCTTTATATGAGTTTTTTGTAGGCATATTATATCAGCGTTTTGTTTGATTAGTTTAGCTATTATCCTTTTCCTTTTTATCATCGAGTTTAAACCATTTATATTAATTTTTTTTTAAACAAATTTTATTAATTTTACAGAACACAATAAAACATAAACAAAACTAAAAGATCTTTTCTGAAGGTTGTCTGATCCCAGGTTGAAACTCTTCACACAGACACAAATTCAAACATCATATTCACTTTATATATCCTTCCATATCTTATTATCATTTTCTTTTTTATATTATATATATAAACCATTTTTATCAATTTTATATAAATAATGCACAAGGCATAACAGCTTATAAGTTCTTTTCTAAGAAAAAATAATAAAAGAAGAAAACCAATAGAACATAACAATCCCAAATTATAGTATCAATACTTTGTCTATTTAACTTCATATCTTATCCCAACTTCTCCTTTTCATCCAAATTATTTCTTATTAATTAAATATTTTTTTGCCTTTTTTCAATATACAACATCCAAAAAAAAAAAAAACCATTTAAAAAACAAAACCTTTATATATCCTTTCATATCTTATTACCATTTTCAATAATATTCTTTGTCTGTTCTATTTCCAACTATCCATTCATCTTTTTTCTTTTATTATACTTCTCCTATACACCAATTGGAGTAACATCTATAACTCATTACCCTAACTTAAAAGTACTTTATATAACAATTTTTCTTGGGATTCTGTTTAAAAGATTCTAAAATTACACAATGAATTTTATACTCTAAATACACATATAAAAAGCACAATCTTATGTACCCTCCAGAATCCCTCTTTTATCCTAAATTAAATTCACCCATTGTCTCTGAATAAACTTTTTTTCTTTAGATCTTGCTTCCCCCCATTGAGGCTTCTCCTCCCCACCTTTCTCTCTTGCTTATTCTTCTCCTTGCCCTTTTTACCCCTTTGTCTTTCCTCCTCCCTTTTCTTACTCCTTTTCCTTTGCTTTCTAACCTTGCCTCCACCTTTCCGCTCATTTTTCTCTTCTTTGGTTGTTTTTATAATTCTTAAAATCCCCTTTTTCTTATCCTTTTTCTCCTCCTCCCCGGAAAGAACCCATTGTTCATCAAAGATGGCTTCTTCTTCCTCTTCTTCTTTGTCCCAGTCCTTCTGCTGCGTAGTCAACTTTTCATAAGTACATAACGCCATTTCTAAGAATTGAAACAAAGTGCCCAAAGTATCTTCTTTTTTATATTTTTGATATTCAGTCTTTAGTTCATCCACAAGCGATGCCATTATGAAAAAAGAAACTTTTCCCAAAACAACCACAAATATTTTTAATCAAGAATAGTTCAAAAAAAAATTCCAAAAATTAATACTTTTCTTCCTTCTTCTCTTTCTCTTTCTGGGGTTAATGTTTAATCAAAGAGGTCCAATTACCATATACCTTTCTTTGGGATTCTAGGCAATCTCCTCCTTTTTCAGCTTCTGCTCCAATTTTTTTTTCCTCTCCCTTCCCACTTGCAATATCAATTTTAAATAATCAGAAATCCATACCTCCAACAAGGGTTTTCCAATTTCTTAAGTTTTTCAATGTCCAAAAACCCTTTTGTCCCTTAGCTTCAACTCTCAAAACAATTCACTTTCAATGTCCAATATGTCCAAACATATCTGCTGTTTCATTGGGGTGGGAGAATGAAGAAAAAAAAAAAAGGTTCCCTTTAACAGCTTCTCCGCCGCTTTCGATCTTCTTAGGGATACAATGTATCCTCCAGCAATTCAAACAGCTCAGTTCCAACCAATTTGAAAGATGTTACTTGACCCGGCTCAGACAGCACTTTCACTCTTCTTACTTCCTCCAGCGCAATCTTACCTGGTTGCTGGCTTCTTTGTGGCGGCCATTGCTGACCGCCGCTCCACCGCCTTGGGAAAAAGGGGTTTTTCCGGAGGAGGAGGGGGTCTGCGACACCCCCACCCCCCTGTCCGACTCCCCTCTCTCTTCAGCTGTCCCTACAGGGCAGCCATATCCCCCTGACCCATCTGGATCGCGGGTACCTCGGCGGCTACCACAGCAGGAATCGCGAACTGTTGTGAATTCCTGCTGCCCCGAAGCCACGCGAAACCGGAAACCCCCATTTATATTAATTGATAGTGGTTTCTTTTCTTCTTCCATTTAATTAATTCTGTTTCGCTCTTTGTCTTGTAATGGCTCCGGTCTCTCCTTGTGCCTGAAGATGTGTCCTACTTTCTTCTCTCTCCTGATGTAGATGAGTATTTCCTTGATTTCCTAAAGTTCCATCTCTGTTCTTATGATAGCCTTGATCTTCCTGGGAGTTTGTTTCCAGTTCCTCCTTACTGCTCTGGTCTTCCGGACCTACAAAGTACTCATAAAATTCCTGGGCCTTTTCCATGGAGTCTATTTTAATTTTCCTTTCATTCCAAAAAACTAATATCCCCTCTGGGATTAGCCATTTAAATACGATTCTTTTCTGATTTAGGTAAGCTGCTAAGAACTTGTAGTCTCGTCTTTGTTCTCTTACTCTTCTTAGTATTTGTTTGAGAATCAAGACTTCTTTACCTTTATGTGATTGTTTCATCTCTTTACATCCTATATATGATATCCCGGACACTCCTTCTCGCAAACTGTACATGGACTTCTCATGAGCATTTGTGGCATCTAGTATAATTAGTGCTAATCCTGTAAACTTCATCAAACTCCCTTAAGATGTTATCTTTATCCTTTTCCAATAGTCCAGCCAGTATTCCCACCATTAGTTGTTCCAGGTCTTCTTCTTTGGATTCCACTACATTTTGGAATCTCAAGTATGTAGCAGCCTTGTCCATCTCAAGGTAGACCAGTGAGTCCTCCATTTCTTTACTCAGATTCTTTAATTCTTCATCTACCCTTTCTAATTTCCTTTCGGTTTATTCACTCCTTTTCTCTACCTCTTTTATTGTTGCTTCATTTTTCCCCAAGGCCTGCGGTAATAATCCAACTTTCGGTTAGTAATCTCTACTTTGGAGATATCCACTTTCATTTCTGCTTTTAATTTCCCCATCTCCTCTTTTAGTTCATTGATATCTGCTCTCGTCTCGTTATGGTTTTTCCTCATTGTTTCTTGCAGCTTCGTCATTGATTCCTGTAAAGTCAGCAAAATTGATTGGATGTTGGCATTCGAGATGTTATCTTGTTTCTCCACTGGTAATGTTTCTTCTATGTTTTTTTGTGCCATGGGCGAAGCTATTGCTGATGTAGTTGTTAACGTCGGGTTGACCTTTCTTCCAGTTTTCAGAGCTGTAGTAGTTGTGGAAGTCATTTCTTTTAAGATTTGTTTCTATTGTTGTACTATATTAATTATATTATCCCAAATTAACATTTAGTGATAGAATCTCTGTATTAGGATTGACTGGTATCTAATTACTTAATCTATCTATCTGCTGGATACCTTTGCTCTTAAATGGTTACTGGAGTATAAGTACTTATATATAAAAATATTATCACTGTATTATTTTAAATCCAAATTCTAAATCACATATATAATTTTGTAAGGTCCATGCTCAGCCTCTATCCATAACTTCATGTTATATATATATATATATATAAACAGAGAGGAAACCACACTCTCTTCTAGCACTAATGATGATATCCTAGTTGGTAATGAAATATGTGCAAGAAAACAAAGCTCAGAAAACACCAAAGTTCCCACAAAAACAGGATGCTTTGGTTGAAAAAAATAACTTTCCTAGAAGACATTTTCCCAAAAATTATTTTGGTACTTATTTAAGAAAATTATAGCAACAATCAATATTCAGAGGGAGGGCAATAAGCATTAGCTCTCTCTTGTTGTGTGGTCTCCAACTGGTGAGATCCAGGCTTAGATCCACTCCAGGCTCAATCATGAATGCTCACTTGGCTTTGGGCTTGTTACCCTTTCTTAGTCCAACTTTCCTCAGAGGGATGATGTTGCAGGGGAAAATCGGAGGAGGAAGTGGTTTAGTGTGAATGACCTCTTGGGTTCCTGGAGAAAGGCAACATAGAAAAGTAATACATGATTAAATAACTGTTGTGGTCACTGTGAAGGTCTGCTACCAGTTACAGAGCCTGCATGAGAATTATGATGGCTAGAACTGCCTTTAAAAAAAAGGTTAAGAAATAAGCCCCTCTTTTTTTTTTTTTTAAATGTTTTTAGTGCTGAAAATCAAGGGGAAAAAAGAGGCAGAAGCAAACAGCATATGAAAAAAATGCAATTTTGAATTTTGTTTTCTTCTACAAAAGCCCTCTTCTTCACTCTATTTTTTTTACCCTGAAAACATTTCATTGACAAAAGTTCAGGACAGCCTTCCTATTCATTAAGAAAGTGCTCTTTTTTTGCATAGATTTGTAGCTGGACATGAGCCATTGAGATTTATTTCATAATCTCTGCCCAGCTTTAACTCTATGGGTGGTCTTTGATGAGTAACTGTCTTTTTGCTTAGCTTCCTATAAAGGTTTATTGCAAGAGAAGTGGGGTCTCTAGGATCAACTGTGATATTCCTGCCCAGGGGTTTTCTTAAGTTTTTGTGGGTACTTACATGTATGGTATTCAGCTTTGTTCAGGTATTTTCCCACGTCATTGTAGTTGTGCTTTTAAAGTTGTAGCAATGTTTCGGCAGAATCTCATCTGCCATCATCATCAGGCTTCTGTATTGTGTTCATCCGACGAACACAATACAGAAGCCTGATGATGGCAGATGAGATTCTGCCAAAACATTGCTACAACTTTAAAAGCATAACTACAATGACGTGGGAAAATACCCGAACAAAGCTGAATACCATACATACATACATACATACATACATACATACATACATACACACACACACACACACACACACACACACACACGGATCTTTGGTTATTCGGGTTTTCTCCCGCGTAAGATTGGAAGTATCTAGGCAACGTTTCGATGAAGTCTCATTCATCATCTTCAGGCTTGGTCTTCAGCTCTGTGCTTCTCAGAGTGATGTGAGCTTGCAGCTGCTTCTTCCTTTTAACTGCTAGTGGGGGTGTGACTTGATTGGGTGGGGGCTTGGCAGTGTTCTGATTGGGTGGGGGTGTGTTCTCATTGCTTGGGGGTTTGGCTGTGTTCTGATTGGGTGGGGGGTTGGCTGTGTTCTGATTGGCTGGAGGTGTGTTCTGTTCAGGTGGGGGCTTGGTTGTGCTCAGGTTAGTCTTAGTTGCTGGGGGATTTGAGCTGGTGAGCTGTGATCTTGCTGTTTGGCTTCGAGTTCATGGTCGTGCTGCATCTTCATTGTGGGGGTCAGTTCGCTTCATGTATGGCTCAGAGGGGTTTGCAGTGGGTAGTGATGCAGCTGCAGTGCGGCTTCTGGTTTTTGATGATTTCAAGGGTCTCTTTTATCTTTTGAAATCATCAAAAATAAATACCAACCAGCTAAACACCTATGGAACTAACAGAACACTGCTTAACCAACACATATTTCATATACAAAGGACAAAGATACAAACAAATTGAAGGAGTCCCCATGGGATCACCACTGTCACCTGTCATTGCAAACCTGTTCATGGAAGAATTCAAATCCAGAGCCCTGGCCAATGCCATCCTCAAACCCAAACTATGGTTAAGATATATCGATGACACACTCGTGATTTGGCCCCATGGACAAGAAAACCTAAACAATTTCCTAACACACCTAAACAGTGCACACCCCAAAATCAAGTTCACCATGGAAACAGAAACAACAAACAACTACCATTCCTAGATGTACTAATCTACAAAAAAACAGATGGCACACTAGGACACACCATATTCCAGAAAAAAACACACACCAACCACTACCTCAATGCCCAATCCCACCACCACCCAGCACAGATAAACTCCGTGGCTAAAACACTAATTACTAGAACCAAACGCCTGGCAGACAAGACATACATTAAGACTGAACTATGCACCCTGACTAAAATATTGACAGCCAACGGCTTCCACAAAAGCAAAATCACCAACTTGATCCACAAAAACACACTGAGACATAATAGAGACACAGAAGATGAACAGACCCATGGAACAGCTGTCCTGCCACACATAAGAGGCACTACAGACAAAATTAGTAAGATACTATACAGACATCACATCAAAACTGCCTTCAAAACAGACAGAAAAATAGCAGCCATCCTTATAAACCCCAAAGACAAAATTGACCTGGAAAACCAAGGCATATACAAAGTCCCCTGTGTATCATGCCCGGCCACATACATTGGACAGACCAATAGAAGAATAAGCACCTGCCTGGATGAACACAAAAATGCAGTCAAAAAGCTGGAACACACTTCCTCACTAGTCCAACTCATGGAAGCCACAGGTCATAGCATCAACTTCAATGGCACCAAAACCCTAGCCACTATAGAAAATACCAGCCACAGAATCATCAGAGAAGCCATAGAGATTGAAAAAAGACCAGAAAGCATGAACAGAAGAGATGATTCCACCATTTGGAAGCCTGCACTCACAAACAAAAAAAATCTCCACACCACAAGCCAGGCAAACACCTGGGCACAAACAGATCCTCCCTGATACTTCCAGCTGAAACACACCCCAACCAGGCACCCAGATGAAACCCAGCTTCCTAACTAATGATAGCCGTCCATTTACCCGAAGCCAAGCTGCACTAAAGGCCTCCAATAAAGTAACACAATGTTGCCAGCCAATCAAGATACAAAAAGAGCCAAAAAAAAGACAGAAAATATTAAGAGCAAAACACAGCAAACTCCAAGACCAATAAACACAGACCAAGACTCTTAACCAATCAGGATGAAGAAAAAACCATTCTGGCACAGCAATAGGCTGCCCCAAATTTAAATCTGAAACCACTGTAAAAGTCTAACTCACAGACGAACACTATACAGAAGCCTGATGATGGCAGATGAGATTCTGCTGAAACATTGCTACAACTTTAAAAGCACCACTACTATGACGTGGGAAAATACCCGAACAAAGCTGAATGCCATACATATATATATATACACTGCTCAAAATAATAAAGGGAACACAAAAATAAGACATCCTCGATCTGAATGAATGAAATATTCTTATTAAATACTTTGTTCATTACATAGTTGAATGTGCTGACAACACAATCACACAAAAATTATCAATGGAAATCAAATTTAGCAACCCATGGAGTTCTGGATTTGGAGTTACACTCAAAATTAAAGTGGAAAAAACACTACAGGCTGATCCAATTTTGATGTAATGTCCTTAAAACAAGTCAAAATGAGGCTCAGTAGTGTGTGTGGCCTCCACATGCCTGAATGACCTCCCTACAGTGCCTGAGCATGCTCCTGATGAGGTGGCGGATGGTCTGAGGGATCTCCTCCTACACCTGGACTAAAGCATCCCCCAACTCCTGGACAGTCTGTGGTGCAATGTGACATTGGTGGATGGAGCGAGACATGATGTCCCAGATGTGCTCAATTGGATTCAGGTCTGGGGAACGGGTGGGCCAGTCCATAGCATCAATGCCTTCATCTTGCAGGAACTGCTTACACACTCCAGCCACATGAGGTCTAGCATTGTCTTGCATTAGGAGGAACCCAGGGCCAACCGCACCAGCATATGGTCTCACAAGGGGTCTGAGGATTTCATCTCGGTACCTAATGACAGTCAGGCTACCTCTGGAGAGCGCATGGAGGGCTGTGCGGCCCCCTAAAGAAATGCCACCCCACACCATTACTGACCCACTGCCAAACTGGTCATGCTGGAGGATGTTGCAGGCAGCAGAATATTCTCCATGGCATCTCCAGACCCTGTCACGTCTGTCACATGTGCTCAGTGTGAACCTGCTTTCATCTGTGAAGAGCACAGGGTGTCAGTGGCGAATTTGCTAATCTTGGTGTTCTCTGGCAAATGCCAAATGTCCTGCACAGTGTTGGGCTGTAAGCACAACCCCCACCTGTGGAGGTCGGGCCCTCATACCACCTGCATGGTGTCTGTTGCTGACTGTTTGAGCAGCTGCATGCACATTTGTGGCCCGCTGGAGGTCACTTTGCAGGGCTCTGGGAGTGCTCCTCCTGTCTTTCCTTGCACAAAGGCAGAACCCTGATGCTGGGTTGTTGCCCTCCTACAGCCTCCTTCACGTCTCCTGATGTACTGGCCTGTCTCCTGGTCGCACCTCCATGCTCTGGACATTATTTTTTTTCTTGAAGAGCTCTTGGAGGACCTCTGAAGATTGACAGATTCAAACTTGGTTGAGACAAAACAGTCATAAGAACAACCATTCCAGAAGTGTAGACTGAGTAGAAAGATCATGTGATCTTTGTGACTCCTCCTGTCATGATATGACTTCCTGGTTAATACAAAGCCTTTAGCTGAATATCTATCTGTCGAGCAAACCAACCATCCATCTGTCTATCCCAGCTTTGAGAAATTGGGGAAATTAGCAGCCATAGCAACATCATTAACCTATATAATTTAAAACAAACTGTCGTGTCCGCAAAAAGATGCTCAGAGTCGGTGACTTTCATTCAAAGCTCTTTATTTACAATGGGAGAACCGAACCGGCGAAAGGCAAAAAGCCCGCGGCTTTTATACCTTTCGCTGCGGCGGCCGCGGCCAATGGCAGCGATTCAAGTCTCCCGCTCTTGGTTTGAACCAATCGCGGGAGACTTCAATCGGGCCAATCAGCGCGGCTCGCCTGGCCAATCAGAAATCCCCGCGCCTTAGCCAATCAAGGCACGGGGATTTCGAGTATTCAAATTCAGGACATAACACCCCTCCCCTCTTGGTATGGTCCATCACGTGGTGTAGTCACGCAGGTAGGCGGGGCTCCGTCGAGTCCTAGTTGACCTGCGCAACTCACTTGCATGCTGTAACTCGGCCGGAGCGGTCATCTTTTTGGCTGCTCCTGCCTCTGTGCGAACCGGCTGGATGATCGGGCCGGTTCTTTCGCCGTGGCTCCCGCCTGGGCCTACCGGGTCGGTTGAGCTACGGATTTCGCCGCTCCCGCTTGGCTTCTCCGAGTCGGTAGAGCTGGCCAGGTGGTTCTTCTCCGGAGGGGACTCGCAATGGCTGTGTTCCGGTGAGTATTTTTGGTTTATTTTTTCCTGCGATTGTCTATCCGGGTATTCCCTCCCCCCTTGGTTCGTGTCTTGGGGGTTGAGGTCAGTCGCTGTTCGTGACCTGAGCTGGTCGATATGTCGTTTCCAGGCTCGCCCATCGATGGTTTGGAGCCGGTACGACCGTGGCCCAGTGACTTGAGTTATGACGGCTGGGATCCATAGGGGGTCCCCCGTCATGTTCTTTGCATAGACTAAGTCACCTGGGTCAAATGTCCGGTACCTGGAGCTGGAGTCTGGGGGCCGCTCCGGGTTATAGGTCGGGTGTAATCTGTCGAGTGGGGACCTCAGCTTTCTGCCCATTAGAAGTTCTGCAGGGCTCTTGTTAGTTGTGGTATTGGGAGTGATATGCTGTATGAAGAGCAGTTTGTTGATTTTGTCGCTGATCTCCCCGTGGTCCATTTTCCGGAGGGTCTTCTTCGTACACTGGACCATCCGTTCCACCCTACCGTTCGCCGCCGGATGCGCCGGTGCTGTTAATGCGTGGCGGATACCCCTCTCCGCCAGGAACCGTTCGAAATCGATGGAAGTGAACTGGGGCCCATTGTCTGAGACGACGACGTCTGGGAGGCCGTGTGTGGAAAACAGTTTACACAGTTCTTTAACGACGGCCTCTGTGGTAGTGGATTTCATGTCACTTACCTCCAACCAATTGGAGTACGCGTCAACTGTGATTAGAAAAGTATGCCCATTTGTGGGGCCAGCAAAGTCTAGATGGATTCTGGACCAGGGCCCCCGTGGTGTTTCCCAGTCCCGGATAGGTGCTGCGGGTGGGCTGGATCTGGTCTCCTGGCACCGGTGGCATTTGGCGACCCATGCTTCAATTTGCTTGTCCATCCCTGGCCACCAAGCGTAACTCCTGGCCAGGGCTTTAGTCCTGACGATGCCAGGATGACCCTCATGTAGCATCTCTAATACCCTCTCTTGCAATCTGTCCGGAATTACCACCCGGTCACCCCACAGAATACATCCTCTCAGTAGTGAAAGTTCAGTCTGGCGCTGACGGAATGTTTTAAAAGTCTCGTCATTGTCTTTCTCCGGCCAGCCTTTTTCTAACCAGTGTAAGATTCGCGCCAGACGCCTGTCCTTAACGGTTTCTCTGGCAATGTCTGATGCGGTAATAGGTAAACTCTCGATACTTAGGGTGTTTGTTGTTGGTGCTGGGTCAGGTTCAGAGTCAGGTAAAGGCGAGCGGCTTAAAGCGTCCGCGTGCGAAATTTTCTTACCTGGCTTGTGTAGCAGTTCGTAACTGTAGGCTGCCAGGAATTCGGACCATCTTGTCATCCGGGGTGACAAGATGTTCGGCGTGGCTCGGTTTCCAGCGAGGATGCCCAGTAATGGCTTATGATCCGTCACGATGGTGAACGGGCGGCCGTACAGGTATTCATGGAAACGCTTAACGGCGGCAACTATAGCCAAAGCTTCTTTGTCCAGCTGGCTATAGTTCCGTTCCGGTTTAGTCAGAGTCCTGGAGAAAAAAGCGATGGGTGCTTCTCTCTGGTCTGGGAGGGTGTGGCTGAGGACAGCGCCGACGCCGAAAGGTGATGCGTCGCAAGTGACAGCTAAGGGCAAGGTTTCGCTGAATTGCATCAGGACGGCGTCGGAGGTGAGGAGGTCTTTGGTTTTTTGAAAGGCAGCTTGCTCTCGTCTCCCCCAAGTCCAGGCTGCCTTCTTGTCTAGGAGTCTATGTAAAGGTTCCGCCGCCGTTGCCTTTTGAGGTAGGAAAACATTATAAAAATTTAGTAAGCCTAGGAACGCTTGTAGTTCCATTTTGGACTTTGGGGTGGGGGCTTCCTTGATGGCTTTCACTTTTTTAGTCGTAGGGTGAATGCCATGCCGGTCTAGGAGATAGCCCAAAAACTCTACTTGCTTTGTACATAGTTGGCATTTTTCTCGTTTGACTTTAAGTCCTGTTTCTTTAAATTTTGTTAAGACTTGTCTGAGTCGGTTTTCTAATTCGGCTTCATTTGGCGCCGCCACTAATACGTCATCGAAATAGGGCACCACCCCCTTGATGCCCTGTAGCAAACGTTCCATCAGGCTCTGAAAGATGCCTGGTGCCACACTGACTCCAAATTGGAGTCGGTTACACTTGAAGGCCCCCCGATGGGTCACGATTGTTTGGGCTTCCGCCGTTTTCTCGTCCACAGGTAGCTGCTGATATGCCTGGGCGAGGTCGAGCTTGGCAAAGACTTTGCCCCCTCCCAGTGAGTGCAGTAAATGTTGCACTATTGGGACTGGGTAGGCGCTTTGTTGCAATGCGCCATTTAGGGTGGCCTTATAGTCCCCGCAGATTCTCACGGACCCGTCTGGCTTTACTGGGGTCACTATAGGGGTCTCCCATCTGGCATGGTCTATCGGTTGCAATACCCCTTGTTTGACGAGCTTGTCGATCTACTCGTCAATTTTAGGCTTTAAGGCGAATGGTACCCTTCTAGGTTTAAGCCGCTTAGGGGGAACCCTTGGGTCTAGGTCAAACGAGATAAGGGGCCCCTGGTACTTGCCCAAGCCTCCATCGAAGACCTCCTGGAACTCCTGGGCTAGCCGCTGTTCCCAAGCTTCGATGGTGACGTGGTTGACACCTGTCAGCGCGATGTTAAGCGGGGCGAACCATTGTAAGCCCAGTAGGCTTGGGCGGTTGCGATCGACGATCGTGAGTGGCAGTTGTTCGGTGTCGCCTTTGTAAGTTATATTAAAGTTCTTGGTGCCCACTACCGGGACGCGATTCCCTTGGTAGTCTTTTATGATGATCTTTTGGGCATGCACGTTTCTTTTTTGTAGTGTAGGCACTAGTCTTTTGATTTCGCGCCATGCAATCATGGAAAGGTAGGACCCGGAGTCCACTTCCATTTTGCATGGCTGGCCTTCGATATGGACTTCTACGTGTACCTTTCTGGCGCCGTCGGAGATGGCGTGGCCGATGGTCACCGTCTGGTGGGTCTCTTCTTTTCACCGACCGTCGCCGCTTCTTTGAGATCATTGAGTACGGTCCCACCGACCGTCTGGCTGGCACTCTCTGGCTCTGGGCGGGGAGCTTTCTCTCCTTCTGTCGTGCTGTTCCCATTTGGGCGGGCTGCGGGTCTTCTTTTGGTGGCAAACTCGAGCGATGTGACCCCGTCGTTCACAATGCCTACAGATAGAGTCAAAGAATCGGCATTCTGACCTGGGGTGGTCGCCGCCGCACCCGGCGCAGTTGGTCCTCGACCTACGACCTTTTCGACTTCGTTGGTCGCCGCGTCCCGTCTGCACGCGATGTATGTCCTCCTCGTCTTCCGACGTGCTGGAGGTTGACTGGTATTCACCGTAGTGTGCGGTTGCTTTGTTTCTTGTGTCGGCCGACCTTGCCGGGTTGTTGTTTCCGCCCTTCGCGTCAGATCTTCGCATGCTGTCCGCTGACGTGCGGGTTGCTTCTGCGGCTGCGGCTGCGGTAAGGGCATCGGCTAGGCTGATGTCGCCCTTGGCCATAAGTCGGCTCTGGAGTGTAGGATCCCATAAGCCGAGTACGAAGCGGTCTCTTATGAGACTGTTCAGACCTTCAAACTCGCAGAGTCCTCCTAGGCGCTGTAGCTCTGCGACGAAGTCGCTCAATTTTTCGTCTGGTTTCTGGTTTCGGCGGTAGAACTCGTTGCGCCGTATCAGGATGGGGACTTCGGGGGCGTAATGGCGCCGCAGTATAGGTTCGAGGACGTCCCAGTCCATGGCGGTTGCGTCTGCCGGCTTGGCCAATGCTTTGGCCATCTGGAAGACCTCTGGTCCGCAGTGAGTAAGGAAGACGGCGCGTTTTAGCGGGCCCGGGGCGTCCTTCATTCCGGCGCATTCCAGGTACATACGGAACCGATCCGAGTACGATTCCCAGTCCTCGGCGGCGGGGTTGAAGGGGGCAGGCGGTGCAATCTTCGCCATCTCTGCGCTGGCGCTGGTTCTTTGGTGGACACGGGGTTCGGTTCAGGGGCGAGATCCCATCCTCGTCGCCAGTGTCGTGTCCGCAAAAAGATGCTCAGAGTCGGTGACTTTCATTCAAAGCTCTTTATTTACAATGGGAGAACCGAACCGGCGAAAGGCAAAAAGCCCGCGGCTTTTATACCTTTCGCTGCGGCGGCCGCGGCCAATGGCAGCGATTCAAGTCTCCCGCTCTTGGTTTGAACCAATCGCGGGAGACTTCAATCGGGCCAATCAGCGCGGCTCGCCTGGCCAATCAGAAATCCCCGCGCCTTAGTCAATCAAGGCGCGGGGATTTCGAGTATTCAAATTCAGGACATAACACAAACCATATGGCCTGACTAATTATGATACTGTGCTACTCTACTCTATAAACACAAGGACATATTTTAAATAACTGGTTAGTCATCTTTTTGTTGTTTTTCTTCTGCCATACAGGTTCCTTTGAAGCATACATTTCCTAGATAACTCCCAAATCATTTCATTCTCTTCCCTTGCATATTTCAACTCTATTCAAGTACACAATGGAGCATTAGTGCTTGACTTTTTGCCTTTAACAAAGACAAGAGGGTATACATCCATGGTTTATATGTGGATGAGGCAGACTAATTGGTCTCAAAATTGGAGCATAGGGCTTCTTTCAAGAGCTTGACTTTCTAAAAACTTTTTTTTTAAAATAAACATTTGCAATTCTTCATGAAAAGCACTTTTCTCTATGAATCCTCTTAACCTTTGCTGACCTTGCTTCCTAACCATACAGTGCTTTATACTTGGGGATGATTAGGACTTAAGAAGGCTCCTTCCAATGCATGCATACATTTGAGCCTGCCCATTCAACTCTAAGGGCTGATGGTCTCAAGAGCTAGCTAAAAAAACAGAACAAAATAACTTTGGAAAAATAAGCCAAAGAACCTCCTCACTCCTGTTCCATGTGGCTATCTAATGTCTGCTCCCTGAGAGAAAATAATATGCAAGATTGTGCACCCATGGCCCTGAGTAGAAAAATCATCCTTTGAGTACAAAATACAAATAATTGTTTTGAGATACAGTATATACCGAGGCTGCCATAGGGACATAGGATTGGGCTATCTAAGGGACTGCTTCTCCCCATTTACATCAACCTATTACTCCATCAGCTCTTGCAAAGAAGGCATGCTCTGGGTACTACCAGCTAGGGTTCTACACAGGGTGCAATTCTACCGGTTTAGACTGGTTCTATAGAACCATTTGTTATGATTCTGCACAAATTGTTCCCCTGGCTGGCCATGCCTCTTTCTGCCCGCTCATCCCCTCCCCACCCAGTCAGTACTTATCGTGCATGCGCAATATTGCGTGGGTGCCCGACATCACTGACTGGGTTCTTTTTTGCCCAGTCACTCTTTAAGGTATTTCTTTTTTTTTTTTCCCCTCCCGACCATCAGCTGTTCCTATGATCAGCTGTGCCGGGATTCCCCTCGTCATCTTACTTCTTCAACCAGGAGGCTTACCTGAGGCCCAGGAAGGCAAAAAATGGTTGCAGCAACACCCTGCTCCATTTTTTTGCCTTTCTAGGCCCCAGGGAAATATCCTGGGAGCAAAAACGCCCCCCAGGATGCTTCCCTGAGGCCAAGAAGGCCTCAAAATGGAGCATGGGGTCTCCATGCTCCATTTTTCCTTCCTGAGTCCCAGGGGATCCTTCTGGGAGCAAAAAATCCAGGATGTTTCTCTGAGGCCCAGAAGGCCCCCAAAAATGGGGGCAAGGTGCTGCCAAAAAACCCCAAAGAATTGGTTGTTAAAAATGTTGAATCCCACCCCTGGATCAACATTTAGTGTGTCCCTGGAGATGTACTTCTCTGCTTTGGCATTTGTCTTATAGAACATCCTTCTGGCCAAAATTAGTTTGGCCCCATCCCTTCTGATAATCTGAAAAACCCTTAATACCTGGTTATGTGACCAGGTCCAAGGCTCAATAGAATTGGAGACTATTCTAGATGGCTCCATTGTCAAGGGGACCATCCCTTCATTTATGGTTGCAGTTGGGTTTTTATGTTATTTATTACTATGGTTTTTATATTTGTATTTGCTGTTTTTATACTTCCTTTTTTATTTATTGTTATGCATTGCCAAGAGTTGCCTTCAGTGAGATGGGTGGCTATATATACATATGTGTATACATACATACATACATACATACATACATACATACATACATATATACACATTTGATAAATAAATAAATATCTGGATGGCTAAAATGCAGGAAACCAGTAGTTTGGAGCAGAATATCATTTCTTTGTTACCATCTAATGGGCCTACATTGATTTGCAAAGAATAGAGTTACCAAAATGTTTATGATTACTTTATAAACTGCCCCAGTTGCAGAATCTGGCCAACTTATATCTGTGTAATAACACCATAAAAACATAAAAACATGAACTTAGGTTTTGCAGAAAGCATTTAAGTTCCATTTGTTGTTTGTTACATTAGAATCAAATTTCCCTTCAGCTACTCATATAGCTATTAAGATGGGAAGAAGCTTGGAGCTGTTGCATCAGGAAGGATAAAATCAAAGCGTTAATAACTATTTTTGAATCCAGTAGAACATTTTCCTCCATTTACACCAGGCAACAGATCCATAAGTAGGACTGAAGTCAAGATGTTCTAAGATTTTATAGACATGCCTCAAAAACATTAATGGAATCAGCATGTACTCATGCATTAATTAACAATATAGCTTTTTTTTTCGGGCAAAAGTAATGATTAAGAAAAGAACAAAGCAATCTCATTTTGCTCTCATAAGTTTAAAAGTTAGTTTTATGAATGCTCATTCATAAATTAATCCTGCTAAGTTCAATGGGAGCCCTTCCTTGTTAATCGCAGATAAGACTGCACTCTATTATTACAAAAGCTGTAAAAAATGTAGATTCAACCACAGATGTAGATGTTATCTAGTTGGGTAATGTTACGTCTGCAAGTAAACCATGTTCAGAGAACATCAAGGACTATATAGATGTATTGCATTCTGAATAGACTGAGCTGAAGTTTTCACTCTGGTCTGCGCATCCAGCGAGAACATGGACCGTTCCTATTGGCTGACACTGTTTGACAGCTGACTATAAAAGGGAGCTGTCAAACAGCATCAGCTGTTGCCCGCCAGCTGGCTGCCTTGTTGGTGTGGCAGTCTCAGCAACCCTTTATTTTTAAATAAAGTTACAGCTGAAGGTTGCTCTGTGTTGCCTCTGTCATTCTGCTGCCAACTAAACAAGATGTATGTATATTCATAATTTTATTTCCCTCAATTATGAGAGGAGAATAGAATAGTATAACAGAGTTGAAAGGGACCTTGGAGGTCTTCTAGTCCAATCCATGCTAAGAATTGCCTCTGTACTAAATGTAAAGTCTTTAAGAACCTGAAGTGGCCTGTCAGTTTGGTGTCATGTCTCCTCTGGAGGATTAGTGTGTGTAGGGATTCTGGAATGTAGAGTTTCATCCCCTTCCACACTAGGTCATCTCTTTTTGTCAAGTTGTGTTGATTGTCCCAGAACCAGGAGTCTGCTAGTAGTTCGCTTTTGAGTTTCATTGTTAGGTCGCTTGTGGGTTGGTCTTGCCGGTTGCGACATTGTTGTCTGATGGTTACTTGGGCAGCTATTTGGGGGAAGGGATGATGGCATCCACTACCTCCTCCCATTCACATTAGTACTGGGGCATGTGGGAGAGGGCGTCAGCCAGAAAGTTCCTCCCCCCAGGATGTGTTTTAGCATGAAGTCAAACTGGTTGAAATATTGAGCCCAGTGGACTTAGGCAAGAAACCCTACAGCAGAGGAGAGGACAGGAGGGGAGAGGACAGGAGTGGAGAGGAATCAATCAATTATGTTGGTCAGAAAGAACCTCCCCTTAACTTTGCTTTCTATCCAGAATTTAATACTTAAATTAAATGCTTTAACTTAAATTAGTTGATTTGCAAGCTTTTCCTTTGTGAATCATGAGAATGCAAGATGCAATGGCTGTGATAACTTTCACAGCTTTAGAGATGGAGGTATCTACTATAAATACAAGTAATGAGAACATGCTGAACCTGTGTTATGCAGACTCTGGCATTTTGTACTTATGTCCCACTTGTGGCTTGCATTATGGCATTGCAACATGTACTTTGGCTCTTTCCCCCCACCTGTATTTAGAGCTTTTAAAGCAGGGGTGGGCTAAACAAGCGATTATTAGATAACAAGTATAAGTATAAACATGGTTATGAATACATGAAATGGATACAAATAAGAAAAAAAGAAACAATAGGGCAGGGATGGTAGGCACATTGGAGCGCTTATGCACGCCCCCATATAACTTCCAACCCATATTCCTCAAAGATCTCCAGTTCAGCATCTGGAATTTTACCTATAGAATGTAAAATAGGTCTGGATGTTACAATTTTCCTGCTCACTTCTAACTACCCCTCACCAGAAACACTAACTGATTTTACCTGATTTCAAAGCAATGACCTACCTGTCAATGAATACTTCAGCTTCAACCATAACAACACAAAAGCACACAATAGATACAAACTCAAAGTTAACCACACCAAACTTGATTGCAGGAAATACGATTTCAGCAACAGAGTGGTCAATGTCTGGAATACTCTACCTGACTCTGTGGTTTGTTCCCCAGACCCCAAATACTTTAACCTTAGACTGTCTACTATTGACCTCACCCCTTTCCTAAGAGGTCTGTAGGGTGTATGCATAAGCGCACCAATCGTGCCTACCATCCCTGTCCTATTGTTTCTTTTATTTTTCTTATATGTACCCATTTCATGTATTCATAAGTATGTATATACTTATACCTATTATTTTGTAAGCGATTGACAAATCAAATAAATAAATAAATAAAATAAAATAAAATAAAATAAAAGCCAGCAGCCTATCTGATCAGCACAGCCAGAGGATGGATGCAATGTCTGTTTTGATGTCACAATGGTTATCTCTGGTGGATGTTTGAGTAATATTTTTCAACAAGAGCCCCTACTATTCTCCAAGTTCCCCATTCCTCTTCATTTCAGTGTTTGTTGGGTCACACAGCTATCAAAGCATCAGCCCGCTGCCAAACAATTCTGTTTTCACAATTAGCAGTGGAAGGCTATTCCCACATGATGCCCCCAGGACTAAAGGCCAGCATTGGGAGCCAACTGTTTCCTACATTAAAACAAGAACTGAAAGGAAAATTGTTTTAAAGCATGTTCTGAAAAAGCAAACTGGCTGCTTTCTGAGAAGAAAGATTAAAAACTGTGCTCCATCCAAAAATACAATAAACTTCAAAGGCTCACCCTCTTGTAATTGTACTACAATAATACATAAATAGATATTTCAGATATTTTAAACTGTGCATTTTGTTTGTATTGTATGTTATTTAATACAATATTTATTTCTATTTATTAAGTAGGGAAGGTAATAAAGACATAAAAATTTTTAAAACCCACAAGAGCTCCTCTTCCTCCTCTTCCATCAACCAGCTGGCTTCCACACCTAAAGAAAGCCTAAAACCCAATTTTCCTTATTTCCAATCCAGTATTTTAACCACTACACCAAAGTGTCTCTCTCTATTCAACTTTTGTTTTATTCAGTGTCAAGAGAAAACCTTGAGTTTTCTGGGAAGAATTCAACTAAATCATTTTCCACTGATTGCAGAAATTCATTACACCACTAACGATTATATAGTAGAGATGAAGAAAAAGGAGAAAGAGCCATGAGCAGTGAAGAATTCTATACTTGAAGTTAATCTCTGTGATAATGTTGTAATGAAGTTAATCTCTGTGATAATGTTGCTCAATCTCATTAAAAATATAGACTCAAATTAGAGAAGTAATGTTGGCCTATTAAATGATGAAGCCTCATCTGATGAAAACCTCATCTGATGAAAACCTCAACGGACATGTCCACATTTCACCACTCACAGAAGATAAAAACTATATCCTATGGGGAAAGTAATTGCAAGGATTAAGTTTTATCTGATCAAGAAGTACTCAGTGGTTGCATCCACATTTCACCATGTGTAATAGAAGAGCCTAGAGGGGGAAATGGCAAGCAATGTTGAACAGATGCCTACTTACAATAAATGACCTTTTGACCAGGCTCAAGGGAAGTTTCTAATATTCTCCTAGATTCTGTCTTGAACAAAGAGAACTTCCCCCACTATGGAAACAGATGTATTTTGTTGGCCCACCAAACAGTGTCTGTAAACAAAAAATGGAAAGACTGCAGGGTGATTCTTCAAGGCTCCCTAATGGGAAGCTTTCATCAAGACTCAGAAGAAATTTTCTATTCAGTGGGGTACAGTGTTGTTTTGTGGCACCCTGTAGCTGAATGACCTTCCATCAAAAGGCATGTTCCTCTTTTGTCATGCAGGAAAGTCAGGATTTGGCAAATCTCCCCATTCTTATGTACAGTAAGAGCAAAAGAGACCTACAGAGAGCTTGCTATAAGAGCAATTCCAAGCACTGGAATGTAGCAACAACTAAGCTTCTGATGGGTTTCACAGTTTCTGCTGCATCCACAGTTTAATAATGTGGATTAGTGCTCCTTAATCCACTAAATTGCATTCTCCAGATTCATAGTGTGCATTAGAAAAACAATGATATTGAAGTGACACAGTTTTTGGTTTCAAAGAGAAGAAAAAAGAGCAGTGTGCTAAACAGAACAGTGGAAATATTGCTTTTTATATTGTCTAAACGTAGGGAATATCTGCTTACTTCCCAATGTTAAAACTGTTGGAAGGATGAAGAGGATGACAGCTAAAGAACTAATTTTTTTTATAATGTTCAGCACACAATTTGGTATCTTCTAGAAAGTTGGCATTGCTCTGATTATCCCTAATCACTGGCTATGCTAAATGGAGTTGATGGGAACTGTGGTCAACATCAGGAGGTATCAGGCTAATACCAGTCAGTCTACCTAAATCTGATCTTCTTTCAGTGGATATAGTGTATTAAACTGTACCTCAAATTAATTCAGCAACCATGGATTAATTGGAATTGATGAGTCCAATTTATAAGGGCAAAATTTCATTGCTAGATTATTTTCTGAATGCATTTATTCTTGTTAATTTGCTTCTTGTCAGTAATTTAAATATTAAATTATTGAGCTTTAACAAATTGCTTATAAACATTGAATGTGGGTGTTGGGTTTGAAATTAAGATGTTCACTGTGATATATAAAATCTTGCACAGCTTGGGTTATAATATATTGTTATTGATCTAGTTTATTTTATTTATTTGTTTGATTTGTCAATCACTTACAAGATAATAGGTATAAATATAAACATGAGTAAGAATACAGAAAATAGGTACGAATAAATGGGGACAGTAGGACAAGGATGGTAGGCAGGATGGCACACTTATGCACACCCCTTACAGACCTCTTAGGAATGGGGTGAGGTCAATAGTGGTTAATAGTAGTTATCATCAAAGGTTAGACTTAAGAAGGTAGCGTGCTTTTGCAGGTACCATTACAAATTACAAATTGTATCTGTACCATTAGGGTTAGAATTTGGAAAATGTTAGTGGAAGATAAACTAGGAATGTCCAGGGTAAACATTAATATGTTTGGCATGAACACTTGATTGAACATCCTTCAATATACTGACAAATATGCTAATGGAAGGGCCTTTGATTGTATGGTCATAACCATATCTTGACTTTTTTGATCAAAAGAGTGGATACTGATAAGCTGGGGCTTATCTGTCATTACAGTTCTGGGAGGCAACTTAAAACATTTCACTTAGAGCCTTTTAAAAACTTTTGGAGCTCTAGTTGTTATTTAATATTTAGTTTGGATTTGCTAATCACTTATACCAATAGGAGTGGGAGGTGTATGCATTTTTCAATTAAAAAATAAATGATCTATCCAGAGCTCCAAACCTATACAATCTGCCAAATGTGGGTTGCAACTACTCAGAATATTACTGGATGCATCAAAGAGAAACAGAATCATATGGAATTTTGCAGCTGAGCTCTTATATGCTGAAATGAAAAATAAATTACTGAAAAACAGAATTATCTGGAAGTATAACTTTATATATATATTTGGGTTGAACAGCAGGTCCTCAGCAATATTCCAAGTTTCTCCTTAAAATTACACTTGTTATTAAAACAACAACAAAATAAAACTCAACAGTTTCTTGATGTGGGTGATGCACATACAATGTTCTGTTTTTCCTTCTTTGTAGCATTTTTCCTGCAAGTGCAAGGTGTGATTTTTTTAAAGACCAGGAACAGGAATTGACTGATCAACTTGTCACCTAAGTCTGACTTCATGGGCCTTTGACTGTGACTAGAACTCACAGTCTTCTGATTTCTAGTTTGGTGGTGCAGTGGTTAGAATGCAGTACTGCAGGCTACTTCAGTTGACTGCAGGCTGCCTGCAGTTGGGCAGTTTGAATCTCACCAGGCTCAACATTGACTCAGCCTTCCATCCTTCCAAGGTTAGTAAAATGAAGACCAAGATTGTTAGGGGCAATATGCTGACTCTGTAAACCGCTTTGAGAGGGCTGTGAATCACCGTGAAGTAGTATATAAAGTCTAAGTACTATTGCTATTGCTATTTGTATCTTATCCAAACTGGCTCGTGTTCTGCCTATTATTATTGAGAATTAAATGTGTTTCTACATCAGTGAATTTTCTTTTGGTCAAGAAGCACAAAAGCACTGGGATAACCTCTAGTCTAGCACAAACTTCTTTGTTGCATTACAGAAAATTATTATGCTAATTATTATGCTTTATTTATTAAACTATAATTACATTTGATAATTACAAACTTAGACTGTTAGAACTCCTACTCAAGGCCCTGAGGTCAATTTTCTATGGTGGATATGACTATTTATAAAGCTGCATAAGAAGGGCTACCACTTCTTGATAGCATCTTGTCTGAATTAGAAATAATTTGCCTTCAGCTGTTCAACTATTTGCTGAGGTGGGAATAAATGTGGAGATGTTACATCAAGTAGTGTGAAAATGAAGTGTTCAAGAGAGGGGGAGGAGGATTTTTAATGAAGATCCAATTGACCACCTTATATGAATCTGGAAGCTCATTTTCTTCCACTTAATACTAGGCAGCAGATGCATAATAAGGAAAATTCTTATGAAGGAAGGGTTGTAATTAAGATATTATACGCTGGCCTTGAATCCTTCATGTGCATCCAAATAATATCGGGCTGTTCAAAGGCTACAGAAACATTTCAAACAAGTACTTACAACATTTGTATAAATATATAACTAGCCATATAATTATATATTAATTGATTGCACACCTTTTTTTCTGGGCTAAAAATACCAATTAAGAAAATAGCAAAGCAATAAAATTATCTTTGTTCCCAAAGATGTAATGCTACAAGTCCTCTACATGTCTACTGAGTAACTGCCCAGATTTTTCCAACTTAGATACAGGGAGCATAATACAATAAAATAAATGTAGAAATATTTATTATAACAGAAGTGAAGTGCTTATTATCATAGTTGGGAAAAATATGATTGGTTGACCTGCCTCCATCCAAGAGCTAACCTCAAGTCATCCTTTTCTCTCCCCCGAATCCTTTTAAAGATTTTTGTTTCTTAAATCAACCTTAACTTGGATAGAGACATACACACATAGGAAAATCCTTTATAGCAAGCCAAAAATCAGTCATATATAATTATGTGTAACTGCTCCTTTCTTGTATAAAGGATAATATCTCAGCTTAATTATTTTAAATGCATGTTCTGAGGAGGAACAATCATTCAAGAACACATTCTGCTTCAGATATCTATGAAGATTTTTAGTCATTCAGGTCATGGTTGTCCCAAGGGTGGTTTTCAAAAGACAAATGGATTGTGTTTTTCCTTGAAGACGTTTCACTTCTCGTCCAAGAAGCTTCTGAAGAACAGAAAAAGCTTCTTAGATGAGAAGTGAAACATATTCAAGGAAAAACATAGGCCAGTTGCCTTTTGAAAAAACACCTTTGGGACATTTTGCCTCAGAGGAAGAATGTAGAAACTTCATCTTTGGTAACATTACTTTGAGAAATTTAGAATCATGTGGGAAAATGATGGAAACTATGTAAAGAAGAGCAGGTTATTTACTGATACATAAAACTTCTACACACAAATTTAAATCTTCTAGCATTGAATATATTAACTAGTCAGATAAACTATCTTCTACTAGCAAATAATTAAGTTTAGAGAGCACCAAGGACTCCATAGCTTCCAAACTTTACTGCATGTTTGCAAGTTTACCAATATCCTCTAAAATGCTAGAAATTCTTGATCTCTGCAAGAAAGCAAAATTTATATTTATGAAATATTTATTAATATCTCATATTTCAGGATCTTTTCCATCAATATAACTTTACAGTATTATTACTTTAATCTAGAATTTGAGATTATTTTAGAAGGGATTATGCTGAAACCAGCCTCTACCTGGGAAGATTACTAATGTTCATGCAGGGTAATCTTAGATATCTTCTCAATAGTAAGTCTTAGTGAGTTATTTGAGGCTGACTCAAGTGGCTTTGTATAGGGTTGGAATCTTAATGTCAACCCTGAAGCTGACCTGATCAAAGCCATCTTGGAGCTTTAGTGTTGCCACACTGGAACTGAGGGATAGGGAGGGGGAGATTAGAGATACCTGGGGTTTTATAGTCAAAATAAAATACTTTCCCTTGGGAACCAAGGACAGCACCATGACTGGCCCATGTGACTGATTGTTTGGGGTTGAGGGAAAGCTTTTACTTCGAATTAGGTGGAAACCGCAGGAACCTTCAGAATCGGTTTTCAACATATCTGTGCCAATATGATATATCCAATAACACTTTTTTTTAAAGGAAACTACCTACTTCAGAGTCTTGCTTGCTATGGGGCTATTACTTGGATCCCTGACACTTAATTTCATACCTGATAACGATGAGATTGTTTTCCATTCAATAAAATATATAGAAGCTACAGCAATTTCTCAGAATAATGTGAGAATACTCCCAAAGAGTTAAAACTGAAAAAAAAAAAAGAGAACAATTGTAATGATGATAATAATAAAGAATGCCTCTCCAGGTGAGAATAGACCATTTGGTTTAGAAATATATCTCAAAAAGGATTTGTAAGGCTTGAGGGGGTGCAGAAAAGAGCATCTGATTAAAAATGTGTCATTGATTTGGAAATTGGAGTTTAGAAATAGAGTAAGGATGAAAGAAATGAGAGACATGTATACGTTTCTCTAAATGTGGAAAAAGCAGATAAGGAAAAGAACTTCATGTTCATCCTAGCTATTGCTATTCTTCAATAAAATGTAGACTTGGAAGATTTACAACAGGCAAAAGAAAGGCAATTTTAGTGTGCATAGTGGAGTTTGTTTCACAGGATTCGTAGTAATTGAGAATTTGGATGGCTCTCTGTCAATATTATGCCAAACTCATGGATGCTAAGGCTATCAGGGATCACCAATCACAATAACTATAACAGTGCTATTTGTTCCTGAGGAAGAAAAGAGGGAAGTGTTTTGCTTTCTCTTCTTACTCACAACCTTCCCAGGTTAGGTCCGTGATGCAAAACTAAAAGTTAAACTACTGTATGTCCTTTTTAGTCTTATCAACATAGACCAGAGGTCTCCAAACTTGGCAACTTTAAGACTTGTGGACTTCAACTCCCAGAATTCTCCACCCAGCATAGCTGGCTGGTGAATTCTGGGAGTTGAAGTCCAAAAGTCTTAAAATTGCCAAGTTTGGGGGCCCCTGACATAGATCTTCTTACTTTGAGATTTGCTTCTTTTCCTGACCATTCACTGGGACCAGGAGAGTTTAACACCAATGCCTTTTAATTGGAGGATGTTAACACCCTTATTTCCAACAAGGAATCAACAGCAAGGACAGTTTTGAAAGGTCAGTTAGGGCGGATAAATTGTCAAACAATCTGCTCTTAAACATTTTGTGCAGATACTAAAATGAATCCATCCAGTTTGATGAGTCTCTGGAGAAGTGAAGTGAAAATCCCTCTGGTGATGATCCCCTTGTCAATCACACACCCCTCCCTCCCCAAATCAGCTGCAGAGAAAGTCACTGGCTTTGTGTGTGTGTGTGTGATTGAATGTGACCCTAGGAGTGTTTTAAGAGGGAGCATGAGGGAAAGTATCTAATCCGTTCAGCAACTGTCACTGTATGGAGGGGAAGGGAAAACATCCTTGGCTGTAGAAAAAGGCAAAAGTACCTGTCATTCTGTAGCTCCGAATACTTCACTTGCAATCCTTTTGATTCATGCTACACACAAAGGCTTGCCTGACAAACAACACCACTGTTTGGGAGGCTGCAAATACATACCCAGAAGCTCTTGAAGGCTGAGGATCACTAATTCTTTAAAGAAAGCTCCAAATGATTACCTAATAACTTTCCACCTGCTAATCTAAGCAGTATTAATTAATGCAGGTGACAATACTCTTTCTAGGTATGACATCCTTTTGTGGACAGCTCTCCCACCTTGCTGTTATATTTTGAAGATTTAATGGCTCAGGTGGAGTGGAGGGGAACCTTTCAGAGTTATAATTAGTAGAATGGTCATACCAGTGTTTCTGAACCTTGCCAACTTTCTGCTGTGTGGACTTTAACTTCCAGAATTCCCCAGTCAGCATGCTGGCTGGGGAATTCTGGGAGTCGAAGTCAGCACATCCAAGTGCCTATTTGCATAGTTTTCTAATTTATTTCTTTTCCTATTATATTATCTGTAGCTGCAGTTTATAAATCAAAACAAATGTTTCTAAATATGTCTATCCATCAGCTCTGAGAAGTCTTAAAAATTGAGACTGCTTTTATGTGGTCCAGGTGGCATCCTTATAGTTGTGTTCCCCTGGCACATTTACCAAGCTTTATTTAATTTTCCATGACCATAAACTCACTGCATGGCTCAACATATTTGAGTTTGCTTAACTCACTCACCAAAATCTGATTGGTTATTTGGCAATTCAGTTTGTCATATGCATTAAACTCAATCTGTATCTCATTAAAGTTTAAACAATAAGATGCCCAATTTTATAAAATGCAGTCTCATGGAACAAAGACACGCAAAAATCTGGATAGAAAGGAATAACCCTTCCAGGGATTCCACTGTTAAAAAGGCAGCAGTAAGACAAGACTTATTTAAATTCCTGTGTATTCAGAAGATTTTCTTCTTTCTGATGAAGGAAACGTTCTTCTTTTTCAATGCGCATCACTAAAACTAAGTTTTCTCATTCTTTACTTTGATATTGAGGGGGGGGGGGAGGAAATAACTTATTCCCTGGGAGCTGAAACAAGAATATCATGAAGAGTTTTGCTTTATCAAATGGACAGTTCTCATTGCTTCTAAAATTAAAGTATTGATTAGGGGAGTGTGACATCTGTCATTAAACTATCACAGAACATTTTGAGGGTTGTATGGTTGGCATTGGTAATACATTTATTGAATTTTATTTGCCAGCTATCTAGAATAGGCCTCAAGACAAGTGCATATCACGTAGATATATATGTCTGACTTTCTCTCCTATCATCCATCCATCTGTCCCTCTGTCTGTCTGTCTATCTATCAGCTATCTCTCATGTTCAATATAAAGTATGCAAGCTTAGATTAAAAAGTCTGGTGAAAGCACACATGTTTGTCTTAATGTTTCTATCCAGAGCATTTCCACTTCTGAAGACACAATGGTTTGGTGTGGGATTTTAAGTATGTTCAGCTGAGTATGTTTTGGCTTTTCCCACTAACTGGGATTCCTGAAATAACAGATCAACAGAATGAGAGTATGTGTTGTCAGCTGTGTTTGCCTTCATCATCATGCCAAACTTACAAAAATTAGAAGTCTCCCATAGAGAGAAAGTTATTTTACTAGTGGCTAATATATCAGTTCTGCTTCCCTGGTGTGCCTTTATTTTTAAATGAAAAAGTGGCTACTGTGTGTGTGTACTTACGTACCTATGTATGTACATACATACATACATACATACATACATACATACATACATACATATGATTTTCCATAAATGCTTGAATCAACTTAATTTATATTCCAAATTTAATGTATGTATATGCATATGTGTACTCTCTCTCTCCCTCCCTTTCTCTCTGTATCCGCCATTTTTCTCCAAACTGACTCTTTCAATATCAGCTTTTGGTTAAGGGGGTTTAAACTTGCCATATCCCACTAATTATATCCAATCCATGCCTGAATTTATAGTGGTTCCACAGCATAAATGCCTGTATGCCCTCTCTCTTAAAACAAACAAACAAACCCACATGATTCTGACTGAGGATAATTATTTCTACTGCAGTGGACAAAGAATTTACAAAAAAATTGCTATCTTCATCAGGACCAGCTAAAATATCCTTCCCCAGCTTGCTATGCAAATTAGTTGGACCTTTATTCATTATGAGGGAATAAGTCTTCTTTCTTTATGAAGATCTCAAAAGCATTTGGTCAATTATTTTGGGAACAGAATGCGAGAGAAAACACAGCGAAACACTTCTGTAATATCTCCAGAATGTCAAGCAAAATTTTGAATTTTTCTGCTGTCTACATTTTTTTTCTGTGTCAGAAGTTTCAATACGGTGGTCATATTTCATACATAGACATAGTAGAATTATGTTCAGGGAATGCATATAGGAAAGACCAGAATTATTAACATTTCATTTCATTCCTCACTGCCTCATAGCTTTAATTGATCATACCTACTGATATTTTTTAAAATTGCTGTTATTTATGTATTTATTTATTTGTATCCAACCTTTCTTATTTTTACAAAGAATTCAAAGTGATGAACGTATCCAGCAGATCTTCCTCCTCCTATTTTTTTCACAGCAACTGCCCTGGGAAGTGAATCAGGTTGAGAGAGAGTAACTGGCTCAAGGTCACCCAGCTGGCTTTTGGAGCCTTTTATGCTATTATAGTTTGTCACACAGTCAGCCAGATGTTCAGACTGACATTTGGTGTTTTTATCCACCTATCGATTTCTTCCCAAGGACCTGGGATAGGTAAATGCTGGTGTTTGATGGTGTTAGGGGATGTAACACCATCCTGTTATCATTGCAGATTGTAAGCCGTTTTGGAACTGAACCCAGAAGGATTTTTCTTCCAACAGAGTAAAGCTGCCTTTTGCAATTGACTGGCGATGAATTTCCCAGTATTTGTTCTATGTTGTTCCATCTTCGAGAGTTTAAGGAGGATTACATGAGGATTGTGTAAGAAGGTTAAATATTGGGAAAGAAACTGGTCCCAATCACCCAGTGAATCCCATGATTGAGTAGGGACTTCAACCTGCATTTCCTCAAGCTGAATCTACCACTTTAATCCCTAAACCATAAACCAGGAATATATAGCTTCCCCCCTCCCCCGATCAAAAGGTCATATTGTTACCTACTTCCACAACTGTAGCTCTACATACATTATCAAAGTTGTCAAACTGCGCAGTGCAATCCACTAATAGGTTCCTCCTTAATTCCCTTTTATTGCTCCTTTCCTTTCTGAGAGTTAGAAGCAATTTGCTTTCCCTGAAAAGTGTCAGTTTGCTGCCTCAAACAAAAGAAACACTTAACTATCTGAGGCATTGCATGATAGATGATCCTTGGTGGTGTCTAGCAGCTCAATAGATGTTGCCTCTTCCAAAAGAATGGTTTATGAGACAAAGTTCATGTATTCCACAGGCATTTGTTAATGAAATGGCTGCAAAAAAATAAATAAATAATCTGTAATGTCACTGGCTGGGCGCTAGACTTCCTAATTCATTTGAACAATGCATTTCCTAAACAACTTTCATGGGTTTTCAGATTCGTGAGCCCTGCCCCCAAATGGAAATGTATGAAAGTTTTGCCCTCTGACAGCCTCTTGGGAACAGAGACCCTTGAAGGATCAAATCAAAGTTTTATCTAAATCAACATTCTGTATCACACAGTGGGCAGCTTAACCAGTTCAATATTTCCCAGCTTCAAAATTGTTTTTAATGCACTGGCACAGATTATTCAAGTAATTTTAACATGCTTTTTCAAAAGGCAACTGGACTTTGTTTTTTTGTTTTCTAAGACTTCTCATCCAAGAAGCTTCTTCAGTTCTGACTGAATGGTGAGGACGGAAATATTTATATGCCTGCAAGGCCAGACTTGGAATATTGCATTCAGTTTTGGTCACCATGATGTAAAAAAAGATGTTGGGACTCTAGAAAGAGTGCAGAGAAGAGCAACAAAGATGATTAGGGGACTGGAGGCTAAAACTTATGAAGAACAGTTGCTGGAACTGGATATGTCTAGTCTAATGAAAAGAAGGACTAGGGGAGACATGATAGCAGTCTTCCAATATCTCAGGGGCTGCCCCAAAGAAGAGGGAATCAAGCTACTCTCCAAAACACCTGAGAGCAGGACAAGAAGCAATGGATGGAAACTAATCAAGGAGAGAAGCAACTTAGAGCTAAGGAGAAATTTCCTGAAAGTTAGAGTAATTAATCAGTGGAACAACTTGCCTCCAGAAGTTGTGAATGCTCCAACACTGGAATTTTTAAGAAGAGATTGGATAACCATTTGTCTGAAGTGGTGTAGGGTTTCCTGCCTAGACAGGGGTTGGACTAGAAGACCTCCAAGGTCCCTTCCAACTTTGTTATTCTATTCTATTTATGATCACAATTCCATTGTACTCCATTCTATTCTATTCTATTCTATTCTATTCTATTCTATTCTATTCTATTCTATTCTATTCTATTCTATTCTATTCTATTCTATTCTAATATAAATCATTCCATTCTCCACCATTCAATCCAAACTGAAGAAGCTTCTTGGATGAGAAGTGAAACATCTTCAAGAAAAAACAAAGTCCAGTTGCCTTTTGAAAAAGCACCTTTTGGATAACCATTACGTGATTGACTGAGAATCTCCACAGACAGTTCTAATAAGCTTGTAGCAGTGGCAGAGCCCCATGATGATGTTACACTCAATCTATGTTCCATTTCAGTCAGTCCTTTGGGGACAGAATGACATGAAAGAGACAAATGTCAGGGTCGAAGATATCTTGTCTTCTCCCGACTGGACATTTCTATCCTAGGCATTTCATTTCTCCTCCATAACTCTGGTTCTCCTTCATTGTCCCAAAGAGATTTGTCAATCTCTTCTTCTTCCTGTTCGTCTTCCTTTTTTTAGAGACAAAGAACAAAGACAGATCTGTCACTTGGATGTCCCAACTCCATTTCTTTTTTTCTTTTTTCTTTTTGTAAATTTTATTTGAGTTTTCACAAAGAGAAAAAAAATACAAATAAAACATCTTTTTTTAAAGTAGTGTAATCCTGGGTTACATTTCTTCGTAGATACAAATTCAGGTTCATGCTCATTTTTATATTCTATTCCATATTTTATTACTATTTCACATTTTCTGCATAGCTTCTCCCCTCTTTTAATTTTCTCAATTTTATTTTAATTATCTAATCTCAATTCAAATCATTGTATTTATATTTTTTCTGTCCTGTTTCAATTATCTATTATCTTTTCTCATTAGTTACTGATTGGAGTATGTAGTTACTGATTGGAGTATGACGCCTTTATATCTTTTAAGTTTATCCATTTAACTCTTATTTAGGCTTCAATATATACCCTAAAGTTATAACATTCAATATAATACATAACTTCCATTTGGATTCTGCTTGGTACATTCTTAAAATACACACTATATTCTTAAAAAAAGAAAAAAATATAAATGTATATAATTAAAACAACACATTCCATTCCAATTCAATTCTACCATTAATATTAACTTTCATTAAAGCCTTAACTTCTTTAACATTACTTTTCAATTAAATATCATACTTCTATGGGAACAATTATAAGCTTTCCATAATTAATTCCCCTCCTCTTCACTTATATTTTATAAAACATTAACGAATTAAAATGTTCCTGTTCCTTCCTAATTCAATTTTCTCATTTATTTTATTTCACTTATTTTATTAACAAACATCTCACTAAATTACACTAACTATTTTATCCCTTATTTTAATTATACATTGTTTCCAATTTTCTAAAGTTATATACAATACAATCTTATGTTCCTTTACAGAATTCCTTTTTCAGTTAGATTTTCACCCATTATCTCTAAATAGGTCCTGTTTCTCTATGTCTTGCTCTGGTCCTTTGTAACTTCTTTTCCTTTCCTTCTTCCCTCTCTTCTTCTCTCTCCCCTTTTTACCCCCTTGTCTCTCTACCTCTATTTCTCTCTTCTGTATTCCCCTTTTCTGTTGCTTTCCAGTATTATATTTATTTTTCAAATTATTTTTCTTTTCTTTGGTTGTTTTTTTAAGTCTTAAATTCACCATTCTCTTTCCTCTCTTTCCTTTTTCTTCCCCACATAAAATTACTTCTTCTTTGTCCCAGTCTTCTTGTTTTGCAGACGTTTCTTGTTGTTTCTCATAGTTCCAAATCTCCATTTCATAGTTCCAAATCTCCATTTCTAAGAATTGAAAAACAAGCCAAAGAACCCTTCCTTTCTTGTGCACCTTGTACTTTTTAAGTTCCATTTTCAATTCATGTAGAAGTGGTGCCATTGTATAAATTTTTAAACAACCACCCGATTAAGTTTAGTCATTCAAATGTAATAACCAAGAATCCAAAGATCACCAAATAATCCAAATACATGCAAGCTGTTTCTTTTTGCTCTTTTTTTTCACTTTCTCTTCCAGGGGTTACTGTTTAGTTACAAAGTTTCAGTTAAAATATATCTTTTAAAAGTCTTGTTGAAGTTTTACTGTGGATTCTTTTTAATTCCAGGCAGTCTCCTCCCTCTTCCAGATCCTGCCCTTATTCTTTTTCTCTCCCTTCCTGCTTATGAAAAAAAAAATTATTATTCCTTTGGCATTTTTTTAAAATTTTCAGCTTAATTGCCTATTGATGTTAAAGCGGATTTTTCTGATTTCTTATTTAAGTCTCTTAGTTGTCAGCATAGGGAAGGAGAGAGAAGAAAAAAAAAAAGCCAAACCTGTTTCTAGAAACAGCTCCAAAGTTATTGGAAAAGATAAAGATATATGGTGAGGTGGCTGGTTTGAAAATAAATAAAGACAAAACAAAGATTTTGACAAAGAACATGCTACTGAGACAGAGAGAAAAACTGGCAGATCTGTTGAAAATTCAAGTTACGAATAAGGTCAAGTATCTGGGGATATACACATATCCCCTCTTTTAATGTAGCACATTAAAAGAGAATAATTATATTAAACTTAAATAACAGATAGCTTTAGATTTGAAGAAATGGGAAAACTTACAATTGTCATTAATAGGGAGAATTTCAACAATCAAGATGAATATTTTACCCAGAATTCTATTTCTGTTTCAAACAATACCAATTAGGCTTGGAAAAGACTATTTTGAAGATTCAAATAAAATTATGCTGAAGTATATATGGCAAGATAAGAAAGCGAGAATAAAGCTAAAGCTTTTTCAAGAAGCTAGAATTAGAGGAGGTTTTGGCCTGCCCAATTGGGAATTGTACTAGCAAGCTGCAAATTTGATGTGGGTCAAGGAATGGATAACATTAAGAAAGACTAGATTGTTGACACTAGAAGATCATAATTTGCTGTTAGGTTGGCACACTTTTTTATGATATAAGGGAACTAAAACACAGGGTTATTTCAGAAGACATTATATACGGGAATCCTTGTAGTTAAACTGGGAGAAGATAAAAAGACAATGTTATTTGAAAATTCCAGTTTGGTTATCGACTATTGAAGCATTTTCCTATCCTATAATTTATAAGAAGGAACAAACAGTTAGATATGGGAAACTATTGGATGAAAAGGGTGAACTTAAATTGATACAAAAGTTAGAGGAACAAGGTATAAAGATGAATTGGTTTTCATATGCGCAAATAGATTCAAGGTATGATGAAGATTCTAAAACAGAGGGATTTTATGATAAACAGACAGATCTAGATAAGATCTTGACAGGTACTGATGAGAAGGTGATTGAAAAATTATACGGTTATTTACTGGGAATTAAGTTAGAGGAAGAACAAGTTAAAGAAACTATGATTGTTTGAGGAAAGAATTTTGGATATGGGATTGATCTAGAGAAATGGCAAAAACTGTGGTCTCAAAATTATAAAATGAAAATGTCAACAGCATATAAAGAAAATTTGTATAAGATGTTTTACAGGTGGCACTTTCCCCCGACGATAATAGCAAGAATGTTCAAGAATAAATCTGAAAAATGCTGGAAATGTCATCAGATACCTGGCTCATATTACCATATGTGGTGGACTTGTGAGGATGCTAGAAAATATTGGACTAAAATTCGCATGTGGTTGGAAAAAATGATAAAGAAACGTATAGATTTGAAACTGGATTTCTTTTTATTGGGAATCTTACCAGATACATACAATAAAGACTTCAAATATTTGATTGTTAAATGTATTAACAGCGGCTAGGATTGATTTTGCTAAAAATTGGAAGAATGAGAAAATACCATCGCAGGAAGAAATTATTAAGAAAATATTGGAATGTGCTGAGATGAGTAGATTGACATTTGAAATTAGAGAGCAAGAGGATGAACAATTTTATGAAATTTGGGATCTTTTCTATCAATATTAGATGACAAAATACGATAATAGAATATTTAGAATGTTAGACAGCAAGGAATATCTTTATTTTTTCTTTTTCTTTTGTTATTTGACATTATATCTATAAAGGGTTTGTAGGACAGATCTGCCATGATTATATGATTTGTTATATGATTATATGATTAGAATAAACTGTTTAAAGTATTGTTATCTCATAAAGCATGAATGATTAAAAGTATAGTCAAATGTTTTTTTAATAGCGATATTAGGATATATAAGTTTGGATTGACAATATGAGTTGTTATGTAATATAACTGTAATTGAGACTATGAAATGAATGCACAAAACTGATGAACCAACCAACACACTGTATGTACATAAGAGAGTTGATGTTTTTATGTCTTGTTTGTTTTGTTTGTTTGTAGAAAATCAATAAAATTGTTTTCAAAAAAAAAAAAAAAGCCAAACCTTTCCCTTTTCACTTTCTTTCACTGCTTTCGACTCTTCTTTGGGAGCAATATTATTTTTTTGTAAGTTTAAATTCCAGGGTACCTTAGTTGTTGCTTTTACAATTTAACCTGGTCAGCCAAAACTTTCACTTCTTATCTTCCTCCTGCACATTCTTTTCCGGTCGAGTTCTTCTTTGTGGTGGCCATTTCTGACCACCGCTGCAACTGCCTTTGGGAAAGGTAGTAATAGCCAGCTGAGGAGGAGAGATGCAGCTCTCCTCAACCCTGCTGGTGATCTCCCCCCCTCTTCACCACCTCTACGGGGTGGCTTACCCCGAAACCAGCCGGCTCGGGGCACTCCAGCGGCGAGCCCAGACTGAAACTGTGCACGATCGCGGATTTTTGTCTGTCGCTGAAGAGACTTCAAACCAGAAACCCCAACTCCATCTCCATTTCTATTGATAGGTCATTGTAGCAGCAGTGACACCTTCTCTTTCTCACTTTTTTTTTTTTTAAAGTGGGACTCTTGCAGAGGAAGATGGCATTTTCATTGATTGTTATTGTCTCTTTGCTAGATGTATCCTTAGACTTTCCTCTAGACAACAGTACTCCTTTTACTCCTTCCTCCAATTCCCCCCCCCCAACCTTCACCAGATTGGCTTGCAAGCTAATCCATTGAATGAACTTCCATGACTCAGGATTCATTTGAATCTAAATTCCCCCAGGTCTGATTCAAAATTTTCCTAATTACTTCAGATCCAGAATAGGAGTCCTTGGTTTTATTTCAGCACTGGATGCATCATGCGGTTTTGTTAAATGTTGCAGAGATCTCAAGAAACAAATTAATTAGTTCAAGAGTTAAATGATCAAAACCAACCCAGAAGTCACATGAATAGAGATCTTAAGAGTGTAATTAAATCACACAATTTATTATTATTTCCTGCTGGAATTTATAATGCTGGCTGACATCTTCAAAGCCTTGTATGGCTCAAAAGCTAGACATCATTGGGACTGCCTTCTCTAAGCAATTTGTGCCTATCCAATAAAATCCATAAGGGAGGGCATCCTTTGCATTTCTTCGAATACATATTGTTGGGGCAATGAGGGTAAGTCTTTCCTGTTACTGATTTTTCCTTGGAAAACTGGCCCACCTGAGATCAGGTCTGAACCCATCATGATGGCATTTAGAAAATCTACCAAGATTTGGCTATTTCAGCTCACCCTTGTGAGAATGGTGCCTGCAGTAAAGAAATATTTTTACTAAGCGATATTTTGTGGGGTGGAAATGGTGCTAATTCACCACTTGCTTTGCATTGTTTTTACTGTTTATTGGTTTAATATTCGTTTATTGTATTTGAGGGTCTGCTTCTAAGAGTTGTCCACAGATAAAGCAGCCTAATAACCCTAATGGTGAATAGACAGGGGTCAAAGGCTCTGTGCAGGGTTCCTGGGAAGCCAAGGAACCTATGAATATTGTGTTGCTGGTATCTTGGTCCACAGAGATATGCTGGATCAATAGAGATGGCAATATACCAAGAGCTTCATTATGCAGTACACATGTTGAGAAAAGGGGGGGAACATATTAATCTTTGCCATACTGTCATTTGGAATAAAATTGGGCTCTAGAGATCTTGGCAAGCCCTACAAAATATAGACAGACAAGGAAACTGACTCCACAGGATGACTAGCCTTATACTTTATTAAGACAGGCTATCTTAACAGAACTATCCCAATCTCCCTATGTTTTCCCTTCCCTTCCTCTTATACTCCAGAGATTCAGAAGAGATCGGATTGAGATTCTTTCTAATATTTTCCCTATCATCCTGGGTTTGATGTGTGCTTTATCTGCAGTAGTTGTTGTCCTTATCATTTCTGGATGTCTTCTCCAAAGTCACTTCTATGGCTCCTTACTCAGACCAATACTTTTTATGATGATGGCACCGGAAATAGATAAAGGCAGTTGTAGGCCCAGGTCTTCTTACGTTGCTTCAGGTCCTTAATATAAACCAATTTATTTCTGTATATGGGCAACAATATAAAGAATGAAATCTCCTGATGTGAAGCTTGCTGGTTAAGATAGGAATGTTATTTAGTTGTTCCAGTAACTGAGAACCAATTAAATGTTTGCATATATTTGAGCAGATGAACCAAGATTTCATCTTTTTCTAGCTTTTCGGGCAAAGTGGGAAATATGTGATGCACAGATTTAGCTGCTCGGTATTGAAAATACACAGACTTAAACACCCAAGAAAGACATTCATTTCTATTTATTCCTTTTAATATAATTGATGTGAATAATTGTTTTATCATAATATAAATATTGATATAATAAAGTCAAGCAGATTTTTATGTGTACATGTTCCTATTCAGTTCAGTAAGACTCTTGTACACAAAATTATATTGTGTCACCCACTCATTTCTAAGCAGAAGTCAGTTTATGATTGTAGTTGATGCCTCTTAACCAGGGAAATATTTTTTTAATTGATGACATGCCTTCAAGTCAGTGTCAACTCTTAGCAACCACATATAGTTGTTTTTCATTGATCTGTCCCTAATGTGGTCCTTCAACTCTTCCAATGTTGGCAGTGTAACTGAATTGTCTGTGTAAATTAGCATTATTCTTATTAAGCAACTTAAACAAGAATATGAATTCTCTCTGAATGTCATACTTCACCATCTACATTCTTATGTCTTATGTCTTCAGTTCTAAGTAAACCAACTTACACTTTTCATTATCAAAGCTACTCATCTCAAAGGAAATTACTTTCAGGATGTTTTCTGAATGACACAATTCTAAACTGTAATATTTAGAGCAGATTCCTGAATGTGTGATCCAGAGGGATACTGACATCAATTAATATTGATATCAGTATCAATGTCAAGTTAATGAGGTCAGTCTTAACTGAAATTTTACAGGGTCACCATACTGTAAAGCTGAGAACCTGTTTTATTACCATTTTTGTGGGTTTTTTTTTACATTTTTGCTAAAGTAGTTCAGCTGAGTATCTCCTAATGTTTTTGATGAGCTAATGTAGTGTTGTCCAGATTTATATAACACCATCTAAAGACTTATATTTTGTGAAGTTCAGTTCATTAAAAACAATGTACTCAAGAAGCAAAATTAAATTTGACTCACACTTTCCCTTCCTTTTAGGTTATTTCACAGATCATACAACGATGAAAATCAATTATTAAAATGACAATCAAATCAACCTCTTTCCTTTTATGGTGGAATTGTGTACAGCAGGTCTATGAATTGGGCATATTGTTTTATATATATGTGAAAAAGTGGTTTCCCCCTCCCCCATAATCAATTTATAACACAAAAGAAATATGTCTTTTTTCCAGCTTCACACAGTTGCTTTCAACATCCGACAGCACATTTAATGTTCAATGATACACATCTTCCGACTGGAGGTTTGATTATGACTGCTAGCCAGCGATAGAACAATCTTCCATACTTGTTTCCTTCATTCTTGATCTGCTGTGAGGCCCTTTTATTGAATGTATCTGGGCTTATATGTTACAATATTATATAAACAGAAAGGCTGTCTTTCTCTAGTATACTTTCATTTGGTTAATGAGAAATATTTTATTTCCCCTAAAGTAACTGCATTTTTAAGGTATGAAAATAGAGGATTGGAAGCTAAAAAAACTACCACCATTATTTTAAATTTTTCCTGCAGGGAAAATGATCAGTTCCTGACTGAGGTTTTCAAACCACTTTCCACTAAACAGTTGAAGCTCAGCCAGGAAGTGAAGGAGAGACAAGTTTAATTGGGAAATTGGTACAAGTGAAAAGGCCTAAATGTTTTCTTCAAAGCCCCAGTTTGTGGCGTTTTGAAGTTAATTAGATTTGTTTAGGCTAAAAGGAAAGAGAAATAATCACCTATTATGTTGCATAGTCTGCTCTTTTACCTCTTTTGCCATACTCCTCTGTAAAGAATATAATCTTTTATGTGTTTCTTGGCATTGATTACAAGCCTTCTCACTACTCATCTTGTAAAAAAAATACTGTAGGAAAATGATCCACTTTTATGTAAAAGGAAGACCCTCATTTGGCTCACAGTACTGCTATAATCAATGTTGTGGGTGCATAATGTTGTGCTCACAAATAGGAATTGGGGATGCTATAAAAGAAAAGTATCAAATTCTGGCATCATGTTTTATTCCCAGCTTTGTACCTGCCTCTTTGTTCCAAGTAATCATATGTTTTTGCAGAAAATAAAAGTGTGTTGTTTCCATATATGTGCTTTATTTCAAAATAGTTCACCTACTCAAGGAAAAGGAAAAGTGGAATATTATAGTAACATCCTTTTGAAGGGTGAAAATGAAGAGACAACTAGAAAGTGTGGTAGAGTTTTCTAATACAGAGCTCTCCAAACTTGGCAACTTTAAGACTTGTGGACTACAACTCCCAGAATTTCCTAGCCACTAGTTCTAGCATACTAAGTATTTTATATCTTATTAATGACCAATTGCACCCATTTTATGAATGGATAAACCTTATCCACAGTAAACATGGTGAGAAGTGCTTTAAAATCTTTCCACCAGTCAGAAAAAAAGCAGGGATATTAATCTTAACCTTATCACATCATCAGTTTGGGTACATTTGTCCATGCATTTTATCTGTGGATTATTATTGTTGTTGTTGTTGTTGTTGTTGTTGTTGTTGTTATTATTATTATTATTATTTTGCTGCAGCACTAAATTCAAGCATAATCCTGAAATGCAGCACTTAACTTTTAGTAGTATTTTTCCTCTAAAAAGAATACAATCACATTGGGAACACATGTGGCTTTAGCAGTTTAGGGATATGTGGCACCCTATTCATTTCAACATATCCACTTAGAAAAAGCTTGGGTCACCAAAGTAACTCTGAACAGCCTCTGAACAAAATTAGAACAACCCCTGTTTTAAATAAAGTGAGACAGCTTTTTACTTTGTAGATAATAACATTTATTGAGCCTGCAATAAATCTGAGCTGGTAATGTGCTGTGGCACAGTTTGGGGTGCAGTTTACCCAGTCCAGAAGATGCAAACATCTCAATATCAAAAGATGGTATTCTATATTGTAGAACAGGGGTCTCCAAACTTGGCAAATTTAAGATTTGTGAACTTGAACTCTCAGAATTCTGGGAGTTGAAGCCACAAGTCTTAAAATTGCCAAGTTTGGGGACCCCTGTTGTAGAACATTATTTAACCTTCTGAATTTAGAAATGGCCAAGAATCATATCCAAACCTTCCTCTGAGCCATTCACAACTCTCCGATCCCAGAAAACTGAAATGAACAGGCAAGTTTTACTGAATAAGCCATGTTGATCATGATTATTATTGTTCATTTTCTCAATCTGTACCTTGTTGTCTTGCTGCTCATTAATATGGATGACCATGGGGAATGAGAAGATGAGAAGGTGGGCTTTTTTGACAATGAGCTCTTCTTCCAAGAAACACGTTGCAGTGCCATCTCTGGCAAGAAAGCAATCTTATACACATAGACAAACACACCTGCCAACCTTGGGAAATCTCCCCCATGCATTATAGGCTATGCTTTCTTCCCTCAATTCATCAGGACTTGGATGAATGGGACACATAATCTAAACATTTAGTAGCTATTAGAATGGAATGAAGTCAGGTAGGTATGAAGCCACAGAAACACACTTACAGAACAGAAAAAGGAACACAGTGTCATTTTGACAGGCATTAAACAAATGCAAAACAACAACAACAACCCAACAATGATGACATCTTGACTTGAAATCTAGGATCCAAGAATCCTTTACAGTACCAATCTTCCTTGGCTTTGCAAACGGGGACACTGAACAATCTTCCTCTCCTTTTAAACCATAGTCATCACTTTCAGGGAAGTAGGCTGGAATCTCCTAATTTTCTTCTTGAGAGCCTTTGATGCTTTGATGCGGCAGAGTTTGGGCACTGGTGGGTGAGGCTTGCCCAAGACTTGACCGGTGGCAGCGGCTGCCTGCTTGCCCGCAGATGTGGGCCAGATCATTTCATGCTCATGGACCTCATCCGCATAATCAAGAGTCAGACTGCTGCCACTGCTGCTACTGCCTTCCTCTGAATCGCTGTCACTGGATTCACTGTCTCCAAAGCGGTTGGTTGTATAGTCACTAATTTCTCCTTCACTGGTCTCTGCAATGGTGGAATGGAAAAGTGAGGCACATTCAGCAGAGTACTCTGAATGGTCAGACTCACTTTTGGCATAGGCCCCTGGATGAAGAGGGAGGGTTTTTTTGGACTCGGCTCTCATGGTTACAGTACGCAGAATCCCAGCTCTCCTTCCCTGTTTTTGTGGTCCCAAGGCAAGGCCGCTAGAAAGGCTGGACACTTGGGTTTTGGCTGAGATCTCCACAGTGGATTGCCATTTGCGCTGCTTTTTTTTAATCATTGGGTCAGAATAAGCTGCTTCAAGAGAATACATGGCATTAGCAGATGCTCTGCAGAGTTCAGACCTGGACAGTGTTTGAGGGATCCCGAATGGCACAGGATACAGGCTGGACTCGGAGCAAGATCTGCCGGTGCTTTCCCCTGCAAAGGTAGGCCTCCGAATCAGATGCCTTCCTCTGAGCTGTCTCTGAGACAAACTCCACTCAAGAGGCAACTTGGCAGCAAGCTGGTGAACCCCACGTGGCTTCTCCACATAAAGCACCTGCCTGCCCGGCCTCAGCATCTTCTCACTATTCCTCCTCTTCATCTTCACAGGCTTCACCTTAGAATTGGCAAACCTGACTCGAACTTGATGGGACTCAGTAGGGACAAACTTGGCATGAACCAACTCCTCCTGGGGGGCAGACTCGGGTTCTTCAGGCTTTATGGCTCTCGGAGATTTCTTGTGAGATTTTTTGGCTGAAGCAACCCACGTGTTTGGCAGGCTCAAGTTGGAATCATCAACTCCAAATGGTGAGCAGGATGAGCTGCGTTCCAGGCTGCTTCCCCCAGCCTCGGTGACTGGAGAGTCCCACACAGATGTCTTAGCAGGATAACAGCCACTCACAGCTGGTGAAGACTCTGTGTCAGCCAGTGAAGCTCTCTGCTCTAAGTTCACACAATGCATGGTCTCCGGCTCTTTGGCATATTCCCCTTCAGGCATGTCCCTTGGTGGCTTCCCATTGCTTTTATTACAAGGCAGTGAGGCCCCCTGTTTTTCCAGCTGGCTGCTGCTGCTGTTAATTTTCACTCCACCAGGACTGGGGATAATAATGAGTCTCTGGAGCATTGTGAGTGGCTGATTCTTTGCTGGACCTTTCTCACTGAACTCGGCAGGATAGCTGGCAGGATAGTTTCCTTTGCTGCGTGTTAGCTGCAGAAGTTTGTTGATATAACCCCCTGGCCTGAGTTCCATAAGTGGCCGAATCTTAATCAAGCTGGGCCCCATGAAATGAGATGCACCTTTAAGTAAAGGGCGGCTCTCTGTTTCTGCCAGGGAGAAAAGGGGACTCTGTAAAGCAACTGCATGAAGAGGGCTGGGATAAGGATATACATCGTTCCCACTTTTAGAGACCAAATTGCTTTGGTATTTGGGGTCCATGCAATAAAATTGGACTTCCCCTCCTGAACCAAGCTGGGAAGAGGCCTTGAGGTCAGTGACTTTTGGAAATCCGGCATCCACCATGCTGAGTCTTTCAAGGTCACCTGAGGAGAAGACAGAATTCCACAAAAAGGTTAACAGAACGTAACAACTTTGGTCTTTCCATTCCTTTAAGTGAGCATGAATACAAAGCAATGACACGATGCTCCTTTTGATATCAATGAACTTTGTGCCTGACACAAAAGCAAAATGTTACGTTGCATTCCATGTCAAAGATTCCTCCTTAGGTATGAAGCTCACGCCTGTTTTCCAGAAGACACTCAAGCATAGATGTTCCTCATTTGTGGCAAAGCCCATGTGGAATTCATTTGACAAACCATCCTGTCCCAGTTTCACTGTGGCACACACCAATATAAGCTTTCGCAGTGCAATTAATAAATTTGAATCTTTAAAAAAAATTAATACCTGTTCCTCAAACATTCATTATTCTGCAGGAATAGTAATGATGGGATAAACTTGTATTCAAGATCTTCTAATGACTGGTTCATCTTTTTCCATGCATACAGTATTATGTCTCTCTCAATACCAGAAAAATATGCAAATGTCTGAAATGACTCAACAAACAGCAAAAATATAGTATGGAAGTTCTAATAGAGTTCCTTCAATAGAGATATAACTCTATTGGATTATATATAAGCCTTGGGTGACTTGGAGAACCTTGTGCAGCACTAGAATTATTCTACAGTTTTCCTTGCGTAAATGAGTAGTGATCAGTAATAGATGAATAGGACTCTTCACTGAATCTACCTGAAATGGGTAAAGCACATAAGCACCCATTTTCATCCAATTTCTACACTGCCTTTCAGTCTGAGCAATGCCCTAAGGCTTAGAACATCTACACAGAGATCTACCTGCAAAGATGGTTTCCCTGATACAGATACTCATTCATAACCTGTGAACCAGATAGGGAGGGCAGGGTAGATGGTGTAGACCTGTTGCCCCTTCAATATACGGGGGTTAGATTTTATTTTTTTAATTATTTAAAAAAAATTAACTTATTCAACTTAGACACCTCCTAGTTCTAATCACTTCTGGATGACTCAAGGCATAAGAGAAAATGACAACTACAGAATCAAATTAAAACAGTAAAGATGGGGATGAATCAGGTCAGCAATAACAGACATATCATATTCTCAGCAAAGAGCTAGCTCAGATCTTGGGAGAAAAACTGGAATTTTAAGGTTCTTTCAGATGCCACCAATATGGAAATCCTCTAGATCTTACTCCAGAAGGCAGCTGCCATGTGGAGAAGACCTGGAATTTTCCAATCCTGTCAGATTAATCTAGCAGGCTGCTATCAGGCTCTCCTTCAAGTAACCAGGCCCAGTGCCAAGAAGGACTTTATGGGCCATAGCCAGCATTTTGAACCACTTATGTCACATGGGCATTCTGAGCCATGGCCATCACTGTTTGTACTCCTGAATTCTTGAACAACTTCATGTTCTGAGTGATCTTCACAAGCAGCCCTATGTAGAGCACACTACAGTAAACATACTGTGAGGTGACTAGGTTACCTTCCCAATCTAGGAAAAGGTTCAGTTGGCATATCAGATGAAGCTGTGCGCTTTCCTGGCCATAATTGTCACCTGCTGATGGAGCAGGAGCTGCATATTTAGGAAGTCCACCAACTGCACACTATCCTTGAATAGGGAACTGTTATTCCGTTCAAGGTTAAAGTTGGAATCTGCTCAGATTTAGATGATCCTGTGTCGGCCTCAATAGATCAGACCAGGAAATCAATTCTACCAAATAGCTAAATTTACTTTTATCAATACTGGTGATAATAAAATAAACTTGCAGATGTGATTGTGTTGTACACCCTCCCCTGCTCTGTGAATTATGGAAGTATCTAAATCTCTTCTAAATATTACCACTTTTTGTAGACTTTAATTATGTTTCAACCCCTTGTCACTTTGATAAGGGAGATTGCATATCTCAAAGTAATCTTCTTTACTCTGTACAACCTAGCATCCACCTTGGTCTTGGTAGGATTGAGTCTTGTATGGTTCCTCCTCCATCCACTCATATAGCCTCACTGGGCTGATTTTATACTGAACCCCAAACCAGAAAATAGCCTCACATAAAAGAATAGGAAAGGAGATTGAGAGTCAAACTCTGTAACGCCCCACAAGAGGGGCTTAGGGAATAACCTCTCCAACCAACATCCAGCAACCAGCCCAAAAAGAAGCAAAAAGCCCCTAAAATGCTCCCACAATATTTCACCCCTGGAGCTGTCCCAGAAGGTGTTGAAATCCATTGAGATATGAAGAAGAACAAGGATTGATGCAGCACTGCAGCATGTCCATTCTGGTTCCACCATAGCTCATCTACAAACATGTTCAAGGCTGTCTCCTTATGAATCCCAGTCTGACTGAAATGGCTCTAGATAGATAAACTGCTTCCTTCAGGGGATTTATCAACTGTAGATCAACTATCTTCTCTACAGTCTTCCCTAAAAAAGAGTAGGTTGGAGACAGAACAACAGTTACCTAATTTTGAGGGGGGTCCAAGGGTTCTTGAGTAGGAAGCATACCACTGCCTCCTTCAGGACATGAGGCACAACACTACCACGTGGACCAACAGTTATTTCACTTCCTTAGCTTTTTCATAACCCAGCAGAGGCTGAACTGACAACACACAGAATCCTGACCATTCTTCAGGAGTCACCAGTTCAAACTCCTCTCTGATCACACCACAGAACCAGCTCTCAGTCAACAGTCCGAGTCACAGCAGATCTGAGCAACTTTCATTTGCCAGTTAGTCACATCTCATTAGAATTAATTAAGCCAACTGCTTTCTTGACTTTCCTTACGCTCAAGATTGTGAAGCTCAAATTCCATTCTGACACTAATCAAGGGGCGACGGAGGTAACCAAAGCAATATCTTCTGTGTAACTATGTAAGTGTAAATGCTTCAGTTGATACAAGAAGCATGCCCAGATAGTTCCAGTTCATGACAGTATTGGCCAATTTTGGAAGAAGTTTCTTGGTATGGGCAGCAGCTGTATTATTTCTTTCACAAGAGCAAAATGGGTAAAAACTATACAGTAACTAATTAATTCCAGCTTGCGCTAACCAAGTAAGTTGGAAGGCTGAACTTAATAAAACAGAAATGTCTTCTTCTTGCTTTGCAACCTTTTTATTATTTCTGGCACTTTACTCAGTTCTAGTGAAACTGTGCCTTTAGGACCATTTACTTGCATAGTGCAAACACTCTGATCTGAACAGTCCCTCCAACTTTATGTACTTCCTGCACAACCAGGGAGGTTTAAATGACTTCTAAAGTAGTTCAGAAGAAATTCAACTTTGTTCATCTCCAATAGGTACACATATCTCACCAACACATACTCTTATCAGCAAGGAGTCAGCTATTCTCCTTACATCTCAGACAGAATGTTTTAAAAATTCCTCCACTGTGATTGAAGTGGGCAGTGTGATTCTTAAATACAGTAGTACCTGCTGTTTCCAAGACATCGAGACAAAAGCGTCTTGGTGAAAAAGCAGAATTTACTTTTTAGTACTCAGATGGGAGACCACTTGGATATATAAGGACATGGTAAATGAGAGCAAGAATACACACACACACACACCAAAAAAAATCCTGGAAAGGCAATGGCAAATCATGTCTATAAAATTGATCAGACTTAAGCTCAACTCAAAGCATTCTGCTTTGATGAAACTGGTTGAAGATTGAGAACTGCATTTCATGATACGAACACCATAGAAACATGTCAACAGTTTACACTATGCAGTGTGGCTGCAGGCTTTGTTTATCTTTGTTGTTACTGAGTGGGGATATTGAAGTTTCAAGCTCCTGGCCCAAACTGAAGACCAGATTCAGGAAGTACACCATGCTGTTTCAAGAGAGGCCAAACTGATTAAAAATCTGTCTGATATAAACTGTTAAAAGCATAGAGACATTAAGTGCGTTAAACCTCTCCCTATTGCTATGTCCTATGTGAAAGATAACTTCCCACACTGTCCAATCCAGGACAGCTTCAGCAACATCCTTTTACTTCATCAGAATAAAAGATGAAATGACTACAGCCTCAATACAAAATAACATGTGCCTTAGCATCTTCATCAATAATAGCAAGGATAAAAAGAAAATTATTTCCCTTTCTGTTCAAGATCTAAAGCACCTTTAGATACTTACCAGTAGAAACAGGCCTTGGTCTGGACTTGCTTGGTGTGCCTGAAACATCTAGGCAAGCTTTGCTTTGGCATCCATCACTGCTATGAGGTCCCTCCTGTTGGAACTGGTTACGCACTGTGGTTTCATCTGCAGATTTGGGTCGGTAATCAAAGATGCTAAGATGGGTTTTGGAGAGCTGAGAACTTGGTAACAAACTGGCATGGGAGGAGGAAATGGATTCACTGAAGACAGATGTGCAGGAATTAGACAGAGAGCAGGAGCCACCATCACTCAGATCATAAAAACCTGATGAATCAAAAAAAATATTTCCTGGTTTACAGAGAACAAATAAACTGCATAGCAGAAGGTTCAGTTGGAGCACTTCCTTCTCTTCCATTTCACAGATGAGAGTACTGCGAGAGAGAAAAAACCAGGTGCTTTCAGACAAAATTCCCGCTGTCCCTCATTCACAAAATTTTACAATGGTGAGTTAGACATTCTAGTCTTATACTTCTAAGCCTCCTAATTTTTCTCACTACTTCTGGCTTTTCTCATTAAAAATCTGTCAGTGAGGGAAAGTCTAAAGAGTTATGTTTTTGACTGGCAATGTCAAAACTGCCATATACGGGTGAGCAAGTTTTGAGGGAAGCTCCAGGAGATTGAAAAGCATTTTGAGCCCATGCTCCAAAATGGGCAAAAGTAGAACCCATAGAAATGGTGTGAAAGTGAAATGAAAGATACAGCTAAAGCACAGAAACAAGATTTATTTTGTTACAGTTATATTAATTGTATTTATTTAATGAATTGAAAAAGACAGCTCCTCATCCATGGAAGGGTTTGCCTTTTCTATTTCCTCCCTATGCTCATTTTAAGCAGAATATAATTGTTATATGAACGATCATCATCTTAAAATCAATGCCATCTTTTTCACAATTGTGCTAAAACCAATTCACATCGTTGACATTTAAAACCACAAAAAGCAAGAGAAGAACAGAAAAAAAAGATTAGTTTGATGTCAGAAGTATGAAAGACTTTGCTATGATACAACCACTGGCTTTTTGTCTCGGATGTCAGGAAAAAGAAATGAAGAAAAAGACTGAAGGAAGAAAAAAGCAAAAGACACAAGCCAAAGTAGAAAGGAATGGATCATATAGGAAAGGAAAGACTGGAATGGGATGGGTGAAATTGAAAGGTTGATGGTTGGTGTGAGGAAGCTGGCAAGCACAAAGAAGTAACAATGGCATGAAGGTTGATAGCTTCGGAGAGAATGAAGACAAGACTGACTAGTGGTGATGGAGATAGGACTAATTTGAGTGATGTACCAATGGCAATTGGGAGATTTCAATATCACTGAAATTCAGCAACAACATTTGCATTTCTCTGGAGCTCTAAATGATCTTCCAGTAGGCTGCAGGTTGTGCACCTGTATTTTAATAACTTACTATTAAATGTTAATGGTCACTATCCGTAATTATCCATGTCTATGGTCCTCAGAACAAATTTAGAGCCTCCAAAACTTCACTTTATTTTTTTTATCTCTTTCCCACTTCACATAAAACAGATGTTTGGCAAGAATCTCAGTGAGTCAGTTCACACATATCACCCACAGTTTATAGTTAGAATGCCCACTTGTGTTTTATGACTTTTACAGGTTGCTTGCTGTCTCCCTTCTGTGTGGGTAAAGACAATGAAATATCCATGGCTTGCTTCCTTAACTTTAGTATGAGTAAAAAAAAATCTTAACCATGGCTTTGTCCACCTGGAAGAAAAATAAAGCATGAAACCATTTCTTTTTCAGTTTGCTTGTTTTCATACTTCTGAACAAATGAACCTATGATCAATCTACTTCGTGGTTAGTTTGGCTTACAGAATTATGAAGGATTTATTAACCAGTCTCCTCCTGAGAAAGAACCAGAGGTCTCTTAAGCTTTGTTGTTTAATATAAAGAAGGAAGAGCTGCAAATGCAGTTACTGCCATTACTTCTAGCTGTGATCAGGATGGAGATAACAAATTCCTCGAAAGCAAATAGACTATCTACAATGTGCAAGTAGTTCTCAAACATTTGAAGAGTGGCCACAACTAAAAAAATCTCTCACCACAAAATAGACTGAGAAGAATATTTATGGAAAGTTTATTTCCTCTTATAACATTCAGCTATATGTATAGCTGGAAAAATTATGGAAAACATTGTTCAACAGTTGTAAAGGGCACCAGGTTAAGCAAGATTTGTGCTCAAATGCAAAATATGTACAACAGCAATCCTGAGCATAGGATCCCACTTTTTGAAAGATGGTAGACTTCAAAGAGTCAAAATGCTAAAAAGAGAAACTTAGAAAATAAGCCACTTTGTATATAAACATATTGCAATAAATTACCATCTCGTCTTTCCTTCACTGTTTTTGCTATTGATTGATTATCACTTCCAAGTTGCAGCAAAGGGAAGGCAAGGGATAGAATGGTGCTAACGGAAGTGGAAGAGTTTGGATGAGTGAAGAAGTAAGTGTGAAGATCTCCTTTTGCCCTTCATTTGGCTAAACATGGTATCCCACCAATAGCCAATTTTGTCACTTAATTTCAAGAGCACAATCAGCAGGGGCTAGAACAGGAAGCTCGGGAGACATATGGTAAGCTTGTTCCTTACCAATAAAGTTCTTTTATATGGATTACATTTTGTGTTATCATTATTTTACTGTATTTGCCATTGTAAAAAAATAAAAATGTTCACAGCAGAAGAAAAAGCAGAAAAATCCAATTACCTGAACTGGGCCTACTATCACTATCAAGATACTCAATGGAAGTCTTGCCAACATCCAACTTCAGTTCACTGATCTGCTGGTCCAATTGATCCAGATGAGTTTTCAGTCCCATGTCTTGTCTCCTCAGCCGTGACTGTTCATAGGGGAAAGGGAGATGTTCAGTTTCTATTGGCTCTATAGGACCAACTCAAAATTTCCATCTTTTAGGACTAATCTGATCTTTGAAGAAATAGCACAAAGGCAGAACAAAATAGGAAGATTGGTTGCTTCTAGTCACAATATGTTGAATGGATTCTATGAGAGTTTAAATTGATGACATTGATGATAAAACTGAGGATGTAAGGCCCATTCAAACAATTCATATTAATATGTTTTGAAGTTGAACCTCCACTGTAGAACCTTTTGAAGTTGAACCTGTCTGTAGAACCTCTACTTGTGCGGGTCTTTAACTAATAAACCATTTTAGAAACTCAGGCACTTGGGGGAACCACCTTGGTGACAACCAAAATATCTGAAGCTGTACCCTGCTCAGAGTTAATCTGTAAAATGGGTGATACTTAAATTAGACAAACCAATAAATAAATAGGCTGCTTAAACTGGAGAGAGACATTCTTAAAAGCCTCTGTGACATAGGGCAGAAGGATATCAAAATATTCTTTTTTCTCTTCTCTAAGCAATCTACTAATCCCAAATTAAGGATTGTGTGGATTCTTCCTCATTCATGCACTTCAATGTTCTTTCAGCTGCTAAGAAAGTGCAAAAGAAAGGCTTCCATTGATTTCAGAAAATTTGGAGAAAGCCCATAAAGTCACTAATTTTATATCCTTACAGTCAATAATACTTGCTTGATATATTTCTAGATGAAAAGCTTCTAGTATTGCCTTCTTTGGAAGGCAAAACTATTTTAAGGCTTTTTTTTTTTTAAAGAAAATTTTCCTTTTCCAAAACAAAACAGATGTTCTATCCAAAATCCTGGATTTACATCAATAAATTTTTTAATAAACATGCTATCCCATGCTGTTGATTGGACTAGGAAAAGAACACACATTAGATTAGAGGTCTCTAATCCTGGGACCATGGTCCACTACTGGGCTGTGAGCTGTTCAAAACCGGGCAGCCCAAAATAGTGTGCGAATGCACCCACATCCTCCTTTCACAAGCAGCCAGGTGAGCGCATGCATGTGTGCTCCATTTGTGAGTGCATCAGAGGTGGTATTCAGCAGGTTCTGATCAGTCCTGGAGAACCGGTAGTGGAAATTTTGAGTAGTTCAGAGAACCAGAAAATACTACCTATGATTGGCCCCGCTATTCTCTATTCTCTGCCTATATCTCTTCTCTGCCTCCCGAGTCCCAGCTGGGTCTTCTTTGGTTGCCCTGCACAGGACAACGGAGCTGAAAGCAGGTTAGTGGGGTGGGGAGGGAATGGAGATTTTGCAGTAACCTTCCCCTGCCACACTACCAAGTCATGTCACACCCACCAAGCCACAGCCACAGAACTGGTAGTAAAAAATTTTGAATCCCACCACTGGCGGTGCCTGTGTCCACTTTCTCACCACTCACACCAAACCATCCCCTCTTTCCCATCTCCCCCACCATGCACAAAGCCAGAAAGATTGAAGAACTCTGCTTTAGACTGTGAGTCTATGTATGTTTGCACAGCTCATAAACCTAAATATATACGTCTTTAGCCTCTCAGTTCCACTACTGGAGAATTAATGATTGATGGAAATGATTGGCAATAAACTCAAGACATTTCAATCATTTGAAATTTCACTCATGTGCAAAGCAGCCATAACATCTGGAACAGCAGTGGCTTGTTAGGAAGCACTTAATTTAACTCCCTCTTTCCTCTCTAATTTACTCCTCCACCCCCTACCAATCTTACAAATTTATCCAGCAAATATATCTTAGAAGCCTTGATGGGGAGGGGGAGGGAAGGAGACCCAAAGCTTCAGAACTTTGCACAGATTTTTAACAGATGAAATCCAGATTGCTTACATGTAGACAACCAATGTGGAAGGGGTGTGCAGGCAAATAGGAAACTTCACCCTGCCCTCCCCTCCCAACTCAATATCCCAATCCTTGCAGGCACTTTCTTTCCTGCCTTGACTGGAAAATGGGTTCTATTGATGTCCACATGAATGTCAGTACAATATTTGCTGTGGTTTATCCTGACACTTACATGAGTAATAACCTCCATCTCTTCAGGCAGTCTGATAAAAGCTGAGTTCTTAATTGCAGTGGCCTTTCTTAGCAGAGCGCACTTAACGGGCTTCCAAAGTGTGTTTTGCTAAGCTGAGCAGCAGGATCATCTTCCATGGCCAGGTTCATTTGTTCAGCAAAAGCATTAGTTCTATGGATTCTCTGTTCAATAAGCAGCTTCCAAGATGATTTATACCGCTATTAGCAACCTCATACTTACTATTGTACAAAAGATGCGGTTTCCAGGAGGTTTCATTAGAGACCTAATCTAACAACGGCACCAATCACAACACAATCCATTCAAATACATAACTTTTATTGCTAGCATTCCAAACTAACACAACAACAATTATTTTTTTCCTGTCCAAGCACTGCTCTTCTGATGTGCAAAGGAATGAAAGAGCTTTTGGCTTTACTGATTTCAGGAAGTAAGTAATTGAATTTTGTTTTCCTGGTTGGAATTAATTGCTTCATGATTAATGTTTTGCCAGCCAATCCTTCCCTTTGTGGTTTAATGGCAGAGAGGCCAGAAAGCACAGGATTCTCAGGTATTCAAGGATAATTTATTGTACTAGGATCTGTTTGCAATTTTACAGCACTTTTAACCAGTATGAAACTATTTACACTGGCCTTATAAACCCCTTCCTTTTTTCCAACTTTTCCTACCATCAGGCAGGCCTGGTGTGCTTCATCAGTGCTTAGTTGGCTTCATACTTCTTATCTGTTCCTGGTTTGTATTTCTTGTGCTCAAACTGCTTGTTTGAGACTAATTTTTTTTTGGATGATCCCAAAATACATTTGCTCCAGTAAAATTTGGGGGTGAGGCTCTTTACAAGGAATTGGAATTCCCATCAAGAGTCCCATAAATCAGCTATACTGGACTAATTCCTTCCAAAACAGTTCCCAACGTGGCCTTTTGTTGTAGTGAGTGGAGTTGTAGGTGAACATGTTAAACACTCTGCACTGAAGGCTTCTGTAAGGCTTTCTTTTCCTTTAAGGTTTGACTTAATTAGAGCACCTTATGCTGTTAAGAGCTTGGAGTCTTCCAAATTGCTAGTTCATCTGGGTTTTTTGGGGGGAGGGAGACAGTATTAATTTTTTTAATATTGCCCAACTGTGGATCTCCAAGATACTTCTACCATAAAACACATGGAAGAGAGGCCCGCAAACAAAATTGCAAGAAATAAAATAACATTAGAAAATACATTTTCTGGTACTTTTATGTCAATCAAGATATTTTTATTCCTTTATAAATCCTTTCAAATTATAAGGCACTAAGCAAAAGATAAAAGAAATAGGCCTTTATATAAAAGCTTAGATTAGGACAGAGAAGCAGTCTAGCGAAAAAACAGAAATGGTGGGGGCAAATTCAAAGCAGAACTATTACTTATAGCATTAGCAACTGATTTTAAAATATCAGCTAAGAAAAAATATGCAGTAGACCAGGGTTGTCAAACTCACGGCCCATGGCCCGGATGCCCCACATGCTGGCCCCACCCACCTCCGGGTTAGTGAAAGGGGAAAAAGTTGCGACACTTCACATGATATTGCCATTGTGACATGTCATGTGATGCTGCCCTCATAACACGAGTTTGACACCCCTGCAGTAGACTATGAAAACTATGGTTTTTAAAAACCTAAAAAGAAAAAAGGAAAAAAAGAAAGCATATTTCCTTAGAAACTTAGAAATATTTCTGATACAGACAATCCATTAAAAACTGACATTAGTTCCATTTTACCTTTTCTGGAGCACACGGCCAGCTCATTTAGGGTTAGATGGAATTTCAACCAGAATAACTGGTCCTTTCAGTACTGTAAAGTTTTGAAGCGCCTGCCAAAATCTATAGAGGAATAAGGATCTCAATGCTGAAAGGTTGGCCATTGTGCTCTCGCTATTGCCCAGAGGGCAAACAGATTTGACTTCCCTTCCTGCTCTTCTTGAATATTATCTGCTCTCTAGCAATCAGATTATTTCAGCTAAATTCCTATTTTTAACATTGTTGTTTCTCAAACAATGTTACTAGCAAGTGCTAGGTAAATTTTACAACTGTGGGAATGACAGATAGCCAAGCAAAGACACTCAGCCCCTAATTCCAATGTAGGAAATGTGGTGAAGGTTACCAATACGGATGACTCATTTAGCTGGATATATTGTCTAATCTTGTGTTCTTTCAACATAAAGAGTGACTCTATTAAAATAAAGGCATGGTAATTATGGTGAAACTAAATGCTTTTTTATACATATAATGGGATTTGGTAACCATGTTCAGGAATGCAGCCTTAATTGTATTGCTTTTCTTTTTATGGAAAAGCAGAATGGAGACTAGACACACTTGAACTAGAACTGAGATGGCGAACCTATGGCATGTGTGCAGAGCATGTGAGAGGTCGCCCAGATGAGCCCCACTGTGCATGCACATGTGCCACCCGCTTGCTGATTGCACGGGGGGCAGGGGCGCACGGGAGATGCACGTACATCCACAGGGGACATGGGGGCTCCTTGCACGCATTGCCTTCTGGGTGCTGGCACGCAAGCATGAGTGAGAGCGCACTCACGAGAGCGCAATTTTCAGCACGGAAGCCCAAAAAGTTTAGCCACCACTGAATTAGAAGGCTACTTGCTTAGTGTTAAGAATAGGAATTTAGCTGAAATAATCTTAATGCTATTTGAGAAGAGAAGGGAAATCAAATCTGTTGTAATAGTCGGTCTCTTCGAACTGTGTGCGACAGGCTTCTAAGTTGTGCAGGACTATATAACCTGTGCTTTCAGGAAAGATGTCTGTTGACCTTTGGGACTCTCAGATGCCTCAAACTATTGATAACTTTGATCAGTATGTCTTAAGATTGTTTGATAAAGTTTCCTCTTTGTGTTCTTGGAGTAATGCTCAATATACTAATTTCTTTATTATTCATCAAATTTCTACACCACCCATCTCATCTAAGTGACTCTGGAAGGTTTAAAAAAAACCCACCAAGTATTAAAAACAAAGTTAAAAAGGGTTTAGAAAGGTTTAATGTTTTAAAAAGGCAGAGGGAGTGCCCTCCAGACCAAAAGGCAGAGGGAGTGCCCTCCTCAACCATCCCTAAAGTTGCATGCTACTCTTACTCCCCCATGCCAGTTGGCAGAACCAGGCCATGACACTTCCAGAAGGCCAGGATAAGACCGGCCTCGTCTCTGGTGGCAAGATGTTCTACAGCAGGAGGCTCCAACCTTAGCAACTTTAAGACTTGTGGACTTCAACTCCCAGAATTCCTCAGCCAGCAAAGCTGGGAGTTGAAGTCCACAAGTCGTAAAAGTTGCTAAGGTTGGAAAGCCCTGTTCTACAGAGCAGGGGAAATAGCAAAAAAGCTCTTTTTCCTAGACTCTACCAGCTGAAATTCTTTAGCCAATGACCTCCCTGGTTGAGCGGAATGGGTCAATGAAATAAGTACAAGACCGTTCTCAGGCAGCCTAGTCCCATTCCATGACGGGCTTTAATCATGATAAACAACACCTTGAACTGGATCCAGAAGCAAGCAAAACATTGGATTACTGATACATATAAAAAACTTTTTCAATAATGTGAAGCCTTTTCCTTCAACCCCTTTCTCAGCTAACTTTCTGCTCCATCTTCCTCAGCTAACCATCCATTTTCAAATCTTATATACATGGAATGAATGAGCTATTATAAACCAAAGTACAGATATCAAATTGGAACCTCTGTTTTAGATAGAGGTCGTTGGGAGTTTGTATTGTTAGCCCATCAGCATTGAGCAAGCAATAAATGCTTTAACTCCTATTTTCTTTGGTGTTAAATAAAACAGAGTGGGGTTATCGGTTAATATGATCCATGGCAGCTAATCAAAAGATTGGCAGTATATCTGTGCTGCCATTTTGACTCTAATCAAAACATGCTGGCTTCAAAGCTTCCCAGGTGGGATTTAAGCATCTCATGAAGGTTAAAGTCAATTTTCACTCCCCAATGCCTTCTGATAAGCTACTCACTTGTAGTGAATACTTTTTGCATGTGTCACACCTAATGGATAATTAATGGCCATGTCTAACACCAATAAGGAGGGAGGGAACTGGGAGATCTGAATTAGCTCAATGCTTACTGAAATGTGTAATTACCAAGATTGGAGAGAGTGAAGTCTATAACATTTTGATTGAATTCTCCTTCGGGAACAAATTCCATATTTTAAAAAGGAGAGAAACAGCAGAAGCAGTTGTTGCACAAATTCAATATATTCCAACTAAATAGGTAGGAACAGGGGAAGGGGTGTTTCTCTTCCAAATTGCAAAGTAGAGCCAATTAAAAAGTTAACAAAAGAAATACCTTCAGAGGTATTCAGACTATTATGCCACAAACCCCTGAAAATGACACTTATGAGAAAAAAAGGAAAGATATTTTCTAACATGAGATCCCATTCCATCCTATAGTTTATGTATGGAAAGAGAGGATAGGTGAGAACCCAAACCAGTTCAATTGACTAAGATAGCTGGGATATATGAATATAGGGCAATACCCCCTATTTGTGCATCTGTCTGAAGAACTAGTTGACTCTACCAATAATGCAAAGCACTTACTGTCGGTCCATTGCTTCCACTGTGGTAGCTCCAATAGATAGGAAACACTACAAATAATACATAGCACTGTTTCCATAACACAGAAAGATATTTATACTATAATACATAACACAGCATGATATATATTTATATTGTTTTGGTCATCAATTTATTAAGTAATCTTATCATATGGTGATGATTATATTGAACAAAATTACTTGAAGTATAAATAATATATGTGAAGTAATGTGAAACTCTATTCTAAAATAGTGTGTAAATGCCATTTATAACACAAAACTTGAAAATCTAACAATATTCCCATTCCTTTACTCTGTTGTGAAGTTTAAATATACAAATAAATTTTTCAAATAAGTAAACTTAAAGAAAAAAGAAATGAGAAACCTTACATGGTCTTGTTTATCTATTTGAAAGACCCAACAGCTGGGTGGGTTTGTTCCCATATTCTTGGTCTGACTCATTATTTTATGTGAAGCAAGATAAGGAGGTTGACACAAAGTGAATTTGATTGCTGACTGTTCTCTCAATAGTTCTAAATGTAATCCAAAACCTGCATGACAACACCTAAGGATAGACATTAATCCGTGTAAGATTATGCCTTTTCTCTACTCTATCCCACCCTCTTCCCCTCTGCATGCTCTAACATCTCAGAGATCCAGGGATTTTGACAACTTACCAACAAATTAAATTCTTAGCTAATATTAATAAAGGCATTTCCTGATTTTGATGACACAGCAGATATCTTCATTTGTTCTCTGATGAAAACGGCTTTGCTGCAGAATATCCCCATGTTTTCTTATGCTCTTGATCAAGTCTCCCCAATAAAAGTCATGGTCCAAGGCAATTTACACTTCTTTAGAATAAGAAATTATCTTTTCTTTCAAGGGATGAACCTGTCTGTTTAGAACTTTCCAATATGATTGACAATACCTGCCCGCATTTTATATCCCAAATGGTTGAATATACTGGAGTTTTAGAATTTTGATATATCTAAAGGCAGCTCTCTGGGAAGGGCTGCATTAGAAATTATAGTCAAATTAAATTTAGATTACCCTGAATCCTTCTTAATATTTTAAAAATGTGCAGATTGTCGCTACACTGCAATAGTGTGTAATACCTTCAAGGAATCAGAAATTGTGAATAATCTTCAGACAGCCTGCTAAAATGTGAGAGGTTATTTTTTCTAAAAAAAATTTTTAAAAGAGCAAAGGATGACATTTGCATTTTAGCAGCTTGATGGCTGGTTTCAGTATGATGTGAACTGCTTCCTAATTTTTCCAATTATCATAACACTCCATACTTCTTCAAATACCAAGATAAAAATACAATATATATATTTTACAAAATATGAACATCTGTTTGAAATGTCACTAAAAATGCATCCCCACATATAGTTATAATTATGCTAAGTTGGGAAAAAGTTGTCTACATGGAAAGACGTTGATTGCTGTTCCTGTGCATAAAATACCTTTATTTTATCAATAAAATATATTTGGGTGGAAAGGAAGTAAAATAATATGTATATGTATTGAAAAACTGTGAGCATGATCTGGAATCATCCCAGTGGATTTTGTGCACCAGAATAAAATTTAATTAGAATGTGGAGTGAGAAATGAGCTTCATAGTTGTTTTACACAGAAATCATACTTGGAATAACTAGAAAACAAGCAAACTAAAACCTCAAACTAAAACTGTAAACTGAATGGCTTTATAGTTCAATTTAAATGTATGGCTATGGAAGAAGAAATAAAAAGATTGGGAATTGCCAAAACATCCCCAAAATAGAGATAATTTCTACTCAGCCTCCTCTAATAAACCCAATGTAACCCTATAAACCATAATTTTTAGCAAGGCTTCACAAGGTAACTTTGTATATAAATCCCAATCAATTGCATTTACTTTTGAGTCAGCGTTCACAGGATGCTATTTGTTCTTAGATTTTAGTCCTCTTGAGGTAATGGCATCAAATGAACAAAAGCTCTCTATTCCTACACCTCACTTATGTATAAAAGGATGGCCATGTCCTTTTCTTGAATGTTGCATCACAAAATTCACATTCACATTCCATTTTAGTCGTGCTCGATTACTTGGACTGTGAGCTTCTCCCCATTAAATACACTAGGACTTACTTGGAAATGCCCATGGAACTGCAGTCTGAAACTTTTTTTTAAAAAAAGATACTGAATAATGGGTGGAGTAGATCAAAGGGGCAATTTAGCATCCAAGTCTACTTACCCATGGGTACTTTCTCGCTGACATCAAGAGTCTGCAAGATCCAAGTCAAAACATGTAGCTAATGGAACCCTACTGCTATATTCAGATTCGGAGTTATTTCAATATTTTCCTGTTGTACAGAATTCACATTTATGTTTAAAAAATGCAACAGACAGGAAGCACATTGTGATGGATGACAATCTCACACTGTGGCTAAGTTGCTATACGTTTACTTGGAAAAATGCAATATTTAAAGACCTCTTAGATTCAGAAGGAAGATAAGGGGGACGCCCCAGGGTTGTTATAGGACTGCAATTTTAAGAGATTGGGTTCTTCTAATTTAAATAAATGCTCCCTTATCATAAATTATTACACTGGAGAATTTGAATATTCTTAAACTTCAAATGCGCGCGCACACACACACATACACACTCCTTTTCAGAACATGTGAGAACATATCTTGTTCTTTCAGAATGTACCAGAGATTACCATTAAAATAGGCTGTGTGTATGTGTGTGTAGATTACATTATAGGTAAATTCTATTTATATAGTAAAGATCTAACAGATAAAATCTATATAAGGAGATCAGGACAAAGATTGTGCAACTGGGCAGAGAGAGATTGCAGGTGGGGAGGAAACTTACTATTAAAGATTACTGTTAAGAGGTAGGCTGTTAACAATAGCTCCCTCGAAATCCGTCTGGGCAAACAAGAATGAAAGGTTTTCCTCCTCGTTCAGCCCAGACATAATGGATTTTCTAGCAGGGGCAATCCTTTTTGTGTGTGTGTGGTGTGGGGGGAAGAAGGATCTACACATGGACACTTCGCATGGCAAGAGGCGGAATGGGGAGAGTAGCGAACAATGGGGGAGTAGCGAACCAGGAGTAGCGAACAATGACCGACCAGGACCCCGCCGGCTTTCCGCCAGGCAGTCTCCCTGGAAAAACGCTTGCCGGCTACCGAAGGTGCGCCCTTCCGCGCACGAAGCCTCTCTGCCTGCTTTGGCTCGCCTACCTGGCCAAAGACCAGCCGAGCGGCGCGTGAATCGTGGGGGCGCGTTGCGGGGCTCCCCCACCCCACGCACAAACCAAGGGTATTCGGTGACCCAGGAGCCTCTCCCTTACCAGTTGCTCCTTCAGGGCGGTGAGGGTGGCTTCCAAGCGCTGCTCCTTGTTCTGTGCCTGGCTCTCCTCCGTTGGGCACTGCATGGCCAAAGCCTCGCTCACCAGCGCCCGCTGCTTTTCCCGCAGCACCTGGAGTTCCTGGAGGCCGGCCAGGGCGGCTTGCAATCTCTCGCTGACCCTGCAGCGGTCCCAGCCGCCGGGCCGCTGCTGCTGCTGCTGCTGCCGCCTCCCCGTGAGCATCTTTTCACGCCGCTCAAGCCACGGCCATGCCAGGCAACGCCGGGAACCTGCTGCTTTAGCGAAGAAGGGTCAGGAGCACCGCAAAGGCGGCGGGTAGCAGCAACCGCCGCCGCCGCCGCCTCCTCTCGCTTCGCCCTCTCTCCGCCAGACGGAATGAAGCGAGGAGCGGCCACTGCGGCTAGGGAGCGGGCGGAGGCGAGGCGAGGCTGCGGTTCAACGCCCTCACCGACGCTGGGCAGCCCAGGGCCACCGCCGAGCAGAGGAGACAGAAAGCCGGCGAGGGCGAACCAACCGCGGGACCGCCTCATTCATTCCTCCACACCCGCACTCCCAGCCCCACCTCACCGCGGAGTCCCCGCCCTCTGAAGGGGAAGGTTCAACGAGAGGTCTGGCGATCCTGGAGAGAACCACTTTCTCAGGAGGGGCACGAGTGTGTGTGTGTGGGGGGGGAGTTATGTCTGCCCCTCCCCGCAAATTTCCCTCCCACTTCCAGTGAAGTCACACTGCAATTGGAGACACAGGCTCCATAAACCCTGATCCTCATTCGGGTCTTCAAGGGATGTTCGGTTCCTGGCGCGGCTACCTGGCTGCGTCCAAGTGCTTTTCTTTTTGCAGCAGCGAAGAAGTCCCTTTCTCCTCTTCCTGGATGCCTTTTTTCAGCTTCCCGGCCTGGGGAATTCCGCAGGAATCTCTCTTCCACCTTTTCTCCAGGTGTATCCTTGCCTCGCTTCCGAACTCAGGGAAGGATGGGTCTGGCAGCTGCTAAGCTATATAGCCCCTAGATCCTCTTTCGGTCTTTCCTGGGAGGAGGAGGGAGGAGCTGAATTCACAGGCCATGCCACCAGTTTTGGGTCTGTTCTGTTGCCTGAGTGTATCCAGCGTGCTTGCAACATTTGAATCCAGCTCCAATGAGAGAACTGAATTTTAGGTAAAGTTCTACACACACACCCAGGAATCAGTTGAAATTAAATTTGCCAGCCAAGCAGCAACTTATTCGATGGGAATTCAGCTGCAGCATGTAATACCTTTCCATAAACTCCCACTTATCTAGAAAACGCCACGAATTATCCCTGTACTGAGAGCACATGCGCACACGTGTGCACACACAGAGAGACAGAGAGAGAGAAAGAGAGAGAAAGAATGCACCAGTGGGTGTTTCAATCTGGATTTCCAAGTTCAAGGTCAGATTATCTACTGCCATGCTTCCCTATCTCCTTCCCTGAGGCAGCTGTCCTTGAAAAGTATCATCAGCTAAGCCTTTTTCCTCACAAAAAGGGATGAGTTCAATATCAAGACGTTTAATATTATTTCCTAGGGGTAAAACAAGAACCCAAAGAGATTTATCATACTGCATTGGTTCATCATTGCAGCTCATTGCAAAAAGACCTGGTGTTGTTTTGTTTTTTAATAGGGGAGTACAGTCTGGTTCAGTTTAGGCCAGTCTGGTGGTGATCTGTTTCCTGGTAGTGCTTTCCTTAGAGGGGAAAAAAAGGGAGTTGTTCCATTTTGAAAAAACAATAAAGTGGGGCTCTGCACTTTGATGACTGCTTCTGTGGGAAGAAACAAAGTCTTTTGGTGAGTGTGTTCATGTGCGCAGAAGGCACTTTTGTCATCTTGGACTGAATTAGCAAGCCTTCTCAAATCTTCAGCGTGGATCCAGGACAGCACTTTGATTTGGCACTTCCCTTCCAAGACATGTTCTGATTGATGCTTCATTAAACTGCCCTGATACTTGCTGAATGTCTACTATTGAGAAGGATTCTACCTCTGTGGTGGGATTCAAATTTTTTTTTTACTACCGGTTCTGTGGGAGTGGCTTGGTGGGCGTAGCAGGGGAAGGATACTGTAAAATCTCCAGTCAGAGGTGGTCTTTGCCGGTTCTCTGAACTACTCAAAATTTCCACTACTGGTTCTCCAGAACTGGTCAGAACCTGCTGAATATCACCTCTGTTCTATCGATATTTCATGTTCTTCTCCTTTTGCTACTTGTATTCTCCTACCCTACAATGAACAGTATGTGTGTTCTTCTCTCAGGGTGTATTTTTTCTCTCCAACTGCTGCAGTAGATGGCAGACTAGGAAGCTTATGTTATTGTTAGCCCTTTGAGTGCCAGACTGTATTTTTTTTTCTCAAGTACCTGGCTGTTCAGATCACCAAATCAAATCACTATATTTTAGGATTTAAGGCTGGATGTTGCTTCTCCCAGGGGCAAGCAATAGTCTCGGAAGAGAAATTAGAAACATTACTCAAAAAAGGGAGTGTTGGAAGAATTATCCTTGTGGGTTCAGTTCCAAGTGGGGAAAAAGACACTGGAAACATGGAGGCTGTTTGGAAAGATGGTGGACAGGATCACATAGCTTGGAGCTCCAAAGTGAAAAGGATGATCACATGCTTCAAGATGAAGGAAAAGAAGGAAGGACTAAGATGCTAAGAGTCCCTTATATACCCTCTGTTGGGATTTGAATTGGAGCTTGTATTCTGATTGGTTGTCAGACTCCCATGGGGCCAAGCAGGGGCAACTCTTTAGGTTATCCGGGGTGCCAGGCTTGGTTGAGCCTTGCTGGATGATGATGTAATGAAAGGGTTTTGGGCAATTCCTATTACAGCTCTACCTGGAGATCTTTGTTATGTAAAATATTCTCGCCCAGGCCTTCATGGCCCACCCATTAACAAAGGTGGGGTGAGCTTCTGCTTCTGAGGTGAGTTTCTGTTTCTGAGTTTCTACTCTTTTTTAAGGGAAATATTCTGCCTTTTAATATTTCCTAGGATATTTCATTTTTCTAGGAGAGGGGTGGGTGCTAACTTCCTACAGGAGAAAGGGGTGTCTTCTGACATTCACGTAAGGAATTTCACATACCTTTTTGAGAGATTATACATGCAATCTTTTCTACAGTAACATATAGCAAGGCAGAAATTATACCCCCTTTTTGAAGAAAGCCAAAAGACATCAGGGCTTTTTGAAATAGGCTGCAATGGATAAGGGGTGGAATTGAAATTTTTTTTACCACCGATTCTGTGGGCGTGGCTTCGTGGGTGTATCAGGGAAAGGATATTGTAAAATCTCCAATCAGAGGTGAAATTTGCCAATTCTCCAAACTACTCAAAATTTCCACTACCGGCTCTCCAGAACTGGTCAGAACCTGCTGAATAGCACCTCTGCCGTGGATTCAGCTTTAATTGTGCTTAGAGCAGACCCATTGAAATCAGGTAGATAAGAAAACCATTCCTATTTAGGTCTTATATATTTCTGTGGGTTTGGTATAAGCATGGCTATCAACTCACTGGGCAAGTACCATAGTTTGGAATGTATTGCTATATGTATACGTGGCCAAAAAAAAGAGTATCTCAATATCCAAGAGATATTTTTCTACCCACACAAAGTTATCTTTATCAGGTTCTAGTGAATTGTAGATACAGCTTGATGATTCCCCATCCCTGCCTTTCTTTGTTTTTGTATCTCACTGGGCCAAGAGCAAGGAACATTTTGCTTAGGTTTTATTTCAAGTTATTGTAAATAGCATACAACAGACAATCAGTTTGGTGCAGCAGTTAAGATACAACGCTAGAAACTGGGAGGCTGTGAATTCTAGTTTTGGCCTTAGACAGAAAGCCAGCTTGGTGTCCTTGGGCCAGTCACTTTCTATCAGCCCAAGGAAGCAAGCAATGGCAAACAATTTCTGAACATCTTGTCAAGAAAACTGCAAGGAGGTGTCCAGGCAATTGCAAGAGTCAACACAGATTTTAAGGCCACACGCGCACACACACACACACGATGTTGTTCAAACATCACTCCTAGAGTTCCAATTCATTGATTCACTGAATTCATTAACTGAAGACATTCAAAACCATAGAAATGGTGGTACACTTTAGGAGAACACTCTCCTATACTACCACCTCTTACAATACTAGACAACACAGTATCAACAGTAGAGATCTTCAAATTTCTAGGTTCTACTATATCACATGACCTAAAATGGACACCTAACATTAAAAACATCATCAAAAAAGCACAACAAAGAATGTTCTTTCTGCGTCAACTCAGAAAGCTCAAACTGCCTAAGGAGCTGCTGATACAGTTCTACAGAGGAATTATTGAGTCTATCATCTGCACCTCTATAACTGTCTGGTTTGGTTCTCTCAACCCAACAGGACAGACGCAGACTTCAAAAGATAATTAGGACTGCAGAAAAAAACAATTACTACCCACCTGCCTTCAATCGAGGACCTGTATACTGCATGAGTCAAAAAGAGGGCTGTGAAAATATTTACAGACCCCTCACATCTTGGACATAAACTGTTTCAACTCCTTTCCTCAAAACGACGCTATAGAGCACTGCACTTCAGAACAACTAGACACAAGAACAGTTTTTCCCCAAAAGCCATCACTCTGCTAAACAAATAATTCCCTCAACACTGTTCAATTATTTACAAAGTGTGCACTACTATTACTGTTAATCTTCTCATCACTCCTTATCATCCATCCCCTCCTACTTGTGCTTGTAGGACTATAACTTTGTTGCTTGTATCCTTACAATTTATATTGACTGTTTACTAGTATGATTTGATTGTTGATTGTACCCTATGACTATCATTAAGTGTTGTACATTATGATTTTTGATTCTTAAAGAATGTATCTTTTCTTCATGTATACTGTGAGTATTTACACCAAGACAAATTCCTTGTGTGTCCAATCACACTTGGCCAATAAAGTATTCTGTTCTGTTCTGTTCTGTTCTGTTCTGTTCTGTTCTATTCTATTCTATTCTATTGATCAACTGGGACAGTTAATGCAATGGTTTTGCAATGGCAAAAATCTATGGTAATTAACCTCAAATTTGAGGGATGGGCTCATATGATGAGCTGGTCTTGTGAATCTAACAAAATTGCAAGTTGGGTACCCAGAGGGTGTATTCAATAATTCAATCAGACCATTCTCATCCTGGTCGTTCATATTTTGAATTGTTACCATCAGGGAGACGTTATAGGTGTCTTAAAATGAGGACTAATAGACTGAGAAACAGTTTCTTTTCCAAGGCAATAATTGTCTTGAATCAAATAGTACATTTGTGATTTAGTCCTATATATAAAGTGGCATTTTTAAACTATCTAACTTAATATATGTTTTAAATAGGTTTTAGACTAGGTTTTGATTATGATTATGATTATGATGATTGTGATGAATATGATGATGATGATGATGATTTTAATTATTTTTTTTTTTGGTAAAAGTTTTATTGATTTTAACAACAGACAAAAAACATATAATACATAAAACATGACATAAAAAAAAATTATAACATTCTTCATAAATTTACAGTGTATCGGTTGGTTTACCACTCCCTTTTGTGCATCCATTTCATAGTCATCAGAATAATTATATTACATAATAACTCACATTATCAATCATCAATAAAATATCCCAATATCATTATTGATTTTAATTATTTTACTTTATAAATACTGTGTAGTGTAATTATGATGTGGTGCTTGGGGCACTATGCTGGAGTAGCTTTCAAATTTCATTGTATTTTGAATGCAATGACAATAAAGGTATTCTATTTGAATTCTTCACCATGCAACAGAATGATCAGATATTTGGTTCATGGGCACAAGGATAATTTGAACAATTTTTCCACTTGGAAATTATTTTTTGCAAAAGAAATTACCTTTTGTATGAAAAAAGGGGATAATTTACTTAGTGAAGATGTATAGCTGAATGGACAGATTGTCTTGATTTAAGAACACACGATTAATCCAAGATAGCATGAAAGCTTTATCTGGGAGAGATCACTTGTTGGCATCTATCTTCAAATTATCTGTTGATGTTGCAGTTAACTGAATGAGGACTTTTCTTAAACAAAGAGGTTTATTTAATTGCTTTATACCACTACGGTAATTTTTTTTCTCTTCACCCAGAACAAGCCTACTCTATGCTCAAATCAGTTCATTCAGCTTCATTCCACTGTGTTTGTTAATTCTGAAATGTTGATTTGGCAGCCGAAACAACCCCCTTTTTCTTACGCCATCTCCTAGAGGGGAAGAAGAGAGGGAGGGAGGAAGTTTATTACTTTCCACAAAAGGAACATGTCTAGGCTAAATAAATCCAGCAGAAAAAGTGATTACAGGATGTTTCAGCAGCTTTAATCTCAGGGAGTTTTCATTTAAAATACAGTAACGCTTGTGGAAGCAGAGAGGAAAGAGCAAGAGTAGTGATCTATGAGATTCATCTCTGTATTTTTTTTCTCCTTTTCATTGCTGCAGCTTTCTAGATAAGCCAGTAGTTTCTGGGATGTGTGTATTTTGCAAATTGGTTGAAAGGAAGCACTAATATAAAGCTTATATAAAAGTTGAGTCCATTGATCAATTTCTATGCTTGTTCAGCAGTTCAATCTTTAAAAGAAAGCTTCGTTTGGAGAATTACAGCCAGTGCAAGGATAGTTTAAGTTAAAGAGGTATGCGTAGAAGATGATTTTGCAACATGTTATAAAGCATTAAGGAGAGCCTTATGTACTAATTGGCTGGGTTCACATAAAAGCATGAAAATAGACTTGCTGAATTAGGCTAAGGCACATTTTAACTTGGAATTTTGTTTCTTGCACGGCCAGCCAAATGTTTCTGGAATCTCTGCCATTGTTCTTCACATGCTCTTGGGAATCATGGACATAATACAGAAGCTTCAAGATCAGCAGTCTGTGATGGACTTCCATCAATTTCTCCTGTCCCCTCCTGATAAGCTTCGGAAAATCGTCGCCATCCATATAGCTTGTAATAATGAGTTCCTATTACACATTGTATGATGTGTGCAAACTGTAGTGCTGCAAACTGTAATGCACTTTCCATGATGTTGACTTAGGGCAAGGCTGTCAAACTCATGGCCCATGGGCCAGATGTACTGGCCACACCCCTGCCCAGTTTAGCAAAGCAGAAAAGAGTCCTGATACATCAAGTGACGTTGCCGTGACGACATGAGTTTGACACCCCGGCTTAAGATATTTTCTGAATTCAGCTATTGCGAACTGCAAACAAGGTTTGGGTGGTTAGAGTTATGTGTGAACCCAGCCATTTGTGCCTTGTCTAACAAACCCAGCCATTTGTGTCTAACAAACCCAGCTATTTGTGCCTTGTCTAACAAGTTAAGCAAATCATGTTCAGAGGGTGGCATGAATCCCGGCCAAATGAGTCATTCACCAAAACAGCCATAACTCATGAACAATATACGTAGGTAGGTTTGCAAGCCTATAAAGCTGAAACAAGAGGGATATCAAGAAGAACCAAACCTATGGCTGGAGGTTGGATTCAGGAATAACAGATTGTAGGAAAAATTCCAAACTGAGAAATTCCAAACAGAAATTCCAACAGGGAATAATGTATTCTTGCCTCCAGTGTATTATCCTATGAGAATCTTTGTTGTTAAAGGCATGCAGGGACAAAAGAATTAATTGCCATTGCCTATCATAATGGAAGAAGTTATTCTGCTTGCTGGTTTGTTTGTTTTTTAAGTATTCTTTATTCATGTATGTGCAAGGTATTATGAAACTGTCATCCTCTAGAGTCTAAACTAACCTCAGAGCCGGAGATTAGATAAGAAAGTACTCCTTGATGGATTAATTTTAGTAGGGTTACAAATTCCTCCTCCAGAAACTTTTGACTCTAGTGTTTCTTCTTGTTTCCCTTAATGCAGAGTCTATTATGATCCAAGAGATGACTAAACTTTTGATCTAATCTCTATTTGTCATCACTAAAGCTGCTGTTTCTTTATTCCTTGCTCTGACTCCCAAGAATATAACATTTAAAATATGGCCAGATGTGAGTAAATCCAGAAGCAATAATTGTTGCAAATTGCTCCGGCTGATATGAGGAAATGTGCTGAGTGATCCACATTCAAACCAAACCAAACCAAACCAAATCAAGTCAAATAAAAAATTGCCCTTTTCAAATTCAAATGTCTTTCCTCTTTTACTTTCATCCAAGGGTCAACTTCATCCCTGTTGTTCCCCTGAGGCAGAGCTGAGTAACATGATACAAAACACACATGTTGTGGATTCTGTCAATCAAATAATTTTGGCTGGTGGGGTCCAGGAGAAGAGCCTTTTTCTGACTTTTGGAATATCCTCCCTCCCTCCCTCCAATCCTAAGGTGAGATCCTTTGCCACACATCTGACTTTCCACAAGGGCCTGAAGACTTGGCTCCATTAATAGGCTTGTGGTCCCAATGGGGGTGTATCAAGCTGGAGGTGGTTGATGGATTCAGGGTAAATCCCATCTTCCCCCCACTCCCATGCATATCCTGCTTTCTTTCACCCTGTGTATTTAATTGTAATTTATTGCTATTATTAGAAATAGGATTAGGACACCATTTGACAACATTTTGGTGTGACATCAATTATAGAGAAGATTAGAGAAGGCCAAGTTCACTGGTACGGGCATGTCCAGAGAGCAGCACTTTTCACCATGGCCAAGATTGCCTACTAACTGAAAGTCAATGGCTGGTGACCTCACGGGCATCCAAAACAGAAATGGCAAGATACCATCAACACAGATATGCAAGCTGCGAGCCTGTGCCCTGGAGACACAACTGACCATGCAAAGTGCTGTTCAATGATCCAAAAAGCAGACCCTGAACCTGCGAGAATATGCTAGGAAGAAGAAGATTAGGAAGATTTATGGTTCCTAGTTTCATTATTTCTTAATGTTCGTAAGCTGCACAGAGTCACCTCAAAGCAAGATGGGCAGCAAACAAATCAAATCACTCAATAAATGATCTCTCCTACTGTAAAGCCACGTCCATAGTTCCCAAAGCTAGTCCAGTTAGTTTAACAAAGGGATATAGTTTCCCAAAGCACCTCTTTTCATTCCTAGGAGTAAAAATAGAATGACAATGAACACAGCAATTGCTACTTGCTAGGCAATCACTCTGATGTTTGTGCTGCCTTTTAATCGTCAATAGCCCTGCACTCGTGTCTGCTGCTAGAATCCACAAATAACATTGCAAGAGCATTTTCATCAATAGCAAGTCAGTTTTCCCCTATGGAAACTGTCTAAGAAGTCACACCCAGCAATGTTGAGTTTGGGTTGGGAGTCCATGGGTAAATGTGTGTGGATCTGATGCAGTGTCTTGGTTCAGATGGGAGCTCTTTTTCACACTTCCATTGAGTGTTTGGTTTCAGCTCATTCTACCTGGTTTTAAAAAAAACCAACAACACTGTTCATCAGGCTTCCTAAATTATTCCCAACTTTTTAATTTGAAGATCTTGGCTCACAGTAAGGATCAGTGCAAGCTTGGCCAATTGGCAGTGCCTTGTGCTGTAGTTTTGGGGATCATGGAAGGTCAGCAAATTCATCTTTATTTTATTTGAGTTTTTGTATATTCGCTGCAACTGGTGTCTGCCTCATGCACTGTAACAATCTGGCCATTTTGCAGTTTTTTTCCCCTCATTAGCTTAGATGAGTGAATATTACTTGTACTTAGATCCTGCTTAAAATCATAGTCGCACAACTGATATCTGGCATGGAATGTGGACCTTAATGGACAGAAGACAAGTTCATAGCAAAAGCTAATGAACTTAATTTCCACTCCTAAGGGAAGCCATATGGAGAGAGATACTTGTGCTTTTATCTTGTTTATGCAGAGCAAATGGAAGAGGTACGAAAAATGTAATTCCTAAGAAATGCTGAATAAATTCTTGGATGCTCATCTTAACAGACACACAGGTGTTTTTTTCTTCTAAAAAAGAAGGATCAATGTAATGAAATAAGTGGTTTTGTCCTCCAACACTTCAAAACACTTAGCTTAATAGAGGATATGCAATGGATCTCATGATCTGGCGTTAGGAAAATGAACACAGTTGCCTGTCAGATAAGGGAATACATAAAGAGAAAGGAAAGTTGCTTCAAATGCAAGCAGCCCCATTTACTTATTAGGGACAAAAGTTTTCCTGTCCTTATGTGGGGAGCTTAGAATGAAGGTTATACCCCAGCATATCTAATAATATTTTTTAATTGAGGTTTATAAATATAAAGATAAAAAAGTAACATAAACTAAGAAAAATTAAAATAGGAAAAAAGTGCAGAGAAAAAAGGGGAAAGGAAGAAAAATACATAAAAGGAAAAATATATAAAGAAATGATTTGCTCCTTAAAGATAGGTACAAACTATTTCAGGAACTTATTTTCCTTAACATTTCAATGATTCAGTGATTATCTCTTCATCCCTATCTCATCTTTTTATCTATGTATATCCACACTTATATCTTAAACAAGTAAATCAATTTCATATTACTTTCATTTACTTTATACAGTAACTTATCATTTACTATTCCAGCAATGTGTGTCAGCAGCCAAAAAAGCCAACACAATCCTAGGTTGCATTAACAGAGGCATAGAATCAAAATCATGTGAAGTATTAGTATCGCTCTCTAAAGTCTTAGTAAGACCACACTTAGAATACTTACCTGTTTTCGCCAACGTATTATAAAAAAGATGTTGAGATTCTGGAAAGAATGTAGAAAAGAGTAACAAAAATGATTAGAGGGGTAGAGGCTAAAACATACAAATATCAGATGCAGGAATATGGTTTGTCTAATCTAGTGCAAACAAGAACTGAGGGTGACATGATATCTATGTTCCAATATTTGATGGGCAGCCACAAAGAAGAGGAGGTAACTTATTTTCTAAAGCACCTGAAGGGAGGACAAGAAGCAATGGATGGAAAGTAATCAAGGAGAGAAGCAGTCTAGAATTAAGGAGAAATTTCCTGAGAGAACAATTACTCAGAGGAATGTCTTGCCTTCAGAAATTGTCTTATCATTGGAAGTTTTTTAAAAGAGATTGGACAACCACTTGTCTGGAATGATATAGGGTCTCTTGTGTGTCCATGGGACTGGACTAAAAGACCTCGAAGGTCCCTTCCAACTCTTTTATTATAGCATAACATAGCATTTAGACTTATATACAGCTTCACAGTGCTCTAAGTGATTTACAGAGCCAGCCTATTGCACCCAACAATCTGGTTCCTCATTTTACCGACCTTGGAAGGATGGAAGGCTTGAATAACTTAGCTTTATAGCTTTAGCTTCAGCCTGGTTGAGATTTGAACTGCCAAGTTGCAGCCAGCCAGCAGTCAGCAGAAGTAGCCTGCAGTATTGCGTTCTAACCATTGTGCTACTGTAGCTTTTTATTTTGTTATTTATTATTTTGTTATTTTCTTTAAAAATACAAAAACATTTCTTCCCACAGCTTAACAGATCATATCTGATCTATAAACAAATTTAAAGCCTTGTGATTCATGGTTAATCAGAAAATATTCAATTTAAGAGCTACCAGAAGAAACAACAAAATGAAATTTAATCCTGTCATGCCCCTGGTGGAGACTGACTCTGAGGGAGAGGAGGAACAGCTGACAGGGAGTGGAAATGTGGCTCTGGAGTTCTGGAGGAGGCTGGAGAAGGGCAGAGGCTGGCTGGGCAGTCAGAGGAGGACCCAGGCCCATCCCCTCTCCATCCTAGGACATGCAGGGAGGAGAGGATAAGGGAGAGACGTGGTCCACTGGGGAGGAGAGGGCCTCGATCCTTTTCATGGGCTGCAGCTGGAAAAGAGGACGGACATGCCTATGGCAAAGCATGGAAACAAAGCATGGAAATATCTCCAGTTTATTGTTCCTTTCTTAGTTTGGTGTCCTTCCCAGTGTGTGTGCTGATATCTGTGGATGTCTTCAAGCCTTTATCTTGTCTGGTTTGTGTTGCTTTTTACTCTTTATAATTTAAATGGCATTTCTTCCTTCTTGTAACTGCTTGTGTGGGAGTCTTTTGTCTCCAGTCAAAAAACTGGAGCTTGGAAGCAAAGTAAAGGAATAAAATGGGCTTCACCTGTTTTTTGTGACTGTGTTTATATTGTATCCCACCCTGGGTCATCACAATCCCATCAGATAATGTCCCACCAATAAATTTCTATTTCTTATTATCTTTTCTTCATCTCATACTGAGAAACTGCTTCACAAGTTTAACACTTTTCTCAAATTCAAGTACTTTGTCTATAGCTTTCTCTGAAAGCAAAATAATATATTCTGCTCATATTTTATCTATACACAAATCTTTCCAGCTTCATCATTCAGCCCTGGTCAAGGAAAAAAAAAAAACATTAAAGCTGCTGGAAAAAAAAAACCCTTTTCAAATAAGCCAGCTCTTTCGTTAGTCCAAAAAAGAAAGTTGTCCAAGTTATTCTTCTGAGTGGAAATCCACACATTCAAGTCACTCTTCTGATTTTTTTTTATTTGTGTGTTCCCTTTAAACGGCTCAGCAGTTAAAGATGTTGAATTTATCAGTTGCAATGGGGTGAGCTCCTGTTCCTGTCTCAGATCCTGCCTACCTCGTAGTTCAAAAGCATGCAAATGTGACTAGGTTAATAAGTACCACTTCAATGGGAAAGTAACAACATTCAGTGTCCCCTGGGATATAGCCATTCTGGTTGCATGACCACAGAAAATGACTTCGGACAATGCTGGCTCCCTCAGCCAAAAAAAGGAAATAAGTACCGCATCCTAGAGTCTGATACAACTGAAAGGAAAACCTTTACCTTTACCTACTTTAAAACATCAACTGGTTTCATTTATAAATCCTGTAAAGCATTTTGTCAATATCATTGTATCCTGTCCACTTTAAACCTATATCCAAAATAGCCTCTTCTATCTTCTCTTTTAAACCCATTTTTATAGCAAAGGAAAACTTGAAAAGAAAGTTCAAAGAACGTTATAGCCAATTATTCCTGAATTCTTCCACAGTTAAAATATTTTGTTTTCCATTTTGTATTAGAACAGGAAATCCTCAACTTATGATATTTTGTTTAACAACTGTTTGAGGTTACAATGATACTGAAAAAATGACTTATGGCTAGTCCTCACATATATGACCATCTACTATTGACCTCACCCCTTTCCTAAGAGATCTGTAGGGGGCATGCATAAGCGCACCAACGTGCCTACCGTCCCTGTCCTATTGTTTCTTTTCTTTTCTTTTTCTCTTTCTTATATGTATCCATGTATTCATAACTATGTTTTTACTTATACCTATTTCTTGTAAACAATTGACGAAAATAAATAATAAAAAAATAAAAAATAAAACATCTCTGTGGTCACCTGAGCAGGAATCAAGTGCTTGGCAGTTGGTAGGCATTTATGATGTTTGCGGTGTGCCAGGGTCATGTGATCATCATTTGTAACCTTCCTAGCTGGCTTTCAACAAGCAAAGTCAACAGAGATGAAAAGACTACTTGAATCACAAAATAACTGCAGTGATTTGCTTAATAATCATTGTAAAATTGGACATGACTCACTTAATAACTGCCTTTCTTGGCAACATAAATTCTAGTACCAGTTTGGCCATAAGTCGAAGACTATCTGTAGGTCCTCTCCTTTAGTTATAATATTTAGTTCTTTCTGGTTGTCCTTAGTAAACCTTTTTCAAGGCCTTCTCTTAAGTTTTTCTCTAATCAGGTTTCCGGTTCTGCGTGGCTTCAGTGGCAGCAGGAATTCGCGACTGTTCGCAATTCCTGCTGCGCTTGCCGCTGAGGTGCCCCCGATCCAAATGGGTCAGGGGAATATGGCTGCCCTGTAGAGGCAGCCGAAAAGAGAGGGGAGCCAGACAGGGGGTTGGGGGTGTCGCAGACCCCCTCCTCGTCCAGAAAACCCCTTTTTTCCTGAGGTGGTGGAGCGGCGGTCAGTAATGGCCGCCACAAAGAAGCCTGCAAGCAGGTAAGATTGTGCTGGAGGAAGCAAGAAAAATGAAAGTGCTGGCTAAGCCGGGTCAATCAACATCTTTTAAACTCTCTGGAACTGAACTGTCTGAATTGCTGGAGGATACATTGTATCCCTAAGAAGATGGAAAGTGGCGGAGAAAGCTGTTAAAGGGAACTTTTTTTTTCTTCACTCTCCCACCCCATAGAAACAGCAGATGAAGATTCGAAATTTATTTGGGCACTGAAGGTGAATTATTTTGAAAGTTGAAGCCAAGAGACAAAAGACTCTTTGGACATTGGACTTAATAATTTAAGAAATCGGAAAACCCTTATTGGAGGTATGGATTTCTGATCATTTAAAAAAAAAATGTTGTTATAAGGGGGAAGGGAGAGAAAAAAAAATTGGAACAGAAGCTGAAAAAGGAGGAGATTGCCTAGAATCCCAAAGAAAGGTATATGGTAATTGGACCTCTTTGATTAAACAGTAACCTCACAAAGAGAAATAGAAGAAGGAAGAAAAGTATTAATTTTTGGAACTTTTTTTGAATTACTTTTGATTAAAAATACTTGGGTGGTTGTTTTTGGAAAAGTTTCTCTTTTCATGATGACATCGCTTGTGGATGAATTAAAGACTGAATATCAAAAATATAAAAAGGAAGAACAAGATGGAAAAGATACTTTGGGCACTTTATTTCAATTTTTAGAAATGGCATTATGCACTTATGAAAAGTTGACTACTCAGCAGAATGACTGGGAAAAGAAGAAGAGGAAGAAGAAGCCATCTTTGATGAACAATGGGTTTTTTCCAGGGAGGAGGAGAAAGAGGATAAGAAAAAGGGGATTTTAAGGTTTGAAAAAACAACCAAAAAAGAGAAAAATGAGAGGAAAGGTGGATGTAAGGTTAGAAAGCAACGGAAAGGGAGTAAGAAAAGGGAGGAGGAGAGACAAAGGAGTAAAAAGGGCAAGGAGAAGAATAAGCAAGAGAGAAAGGGGGGGAGGAGAAGTCTCAATAGTGGGAAGCAAGATTTAAAGAAAAAAAGCTTATTTAGAGACAATGGGTGAATCTAACTGGGGGGAAAAGGGGGGGGATTCTGGAAGGTACATAAGATTGTGTTTTTATATGTGTATCTAGAGTAGAATGTTTAAGATATAAATGAGTATTAATATATATGATTAGTTTTTTTCTTCTTTTTAAATGATATGGATAGTGCTTATATAGGTTTTTTCTTTAGTTATTAACCTCTCTTATAAAATTTATTGTGTAATTTTAGAATCTATTAAACAGAATCCCAAGATAAATTAAGTGTTATATGAAGTACTTTTAAGTTAGGGCAATGAGTTAAAGGCGTCACTCCAATTAGTGTATAGGAGAAGTATAGTAAAAGAAAAAAGATGAATGGATAGCTGGAAATAGAACAGACAAAGAATGATATGGAAGAATATATAACGTGAATATGATGTGTGAATTTCATCTGTGTGAAGAGTTTTAACTCAGGACCAAGCAGCCTTCAGAAAAGATGTTTTAGGTTTTGTTTTGTTTTTTATGTTCTATGTTGATAAAAGGCAATAAAATTTTAATTAGCAAGAAATAACTTGGATAATTAGAAGGTAAAGGAGAAGTTGGGATAAGATATGAAGTTAAATAGATAACGTAAATATTGATATTATAATCTGGAATCATTTTGTATGTTCTATTGGTTTTCTTCTTTAATTATTTTTTTTCTTTTAGAAAAGAATTTGTAAGCTGTTATGCCTTGATTGTTTGTGCACTGTTTTTGTAAAATTAATAAAATTTGTTTTTTTTTAAAAAAAAGTTTTTCTCTAATCCACAACCTACCTGGCTTCAATCTGTTTAAAGACATCCCCAAATCTTTAGTTTAATTGTTCTTTTGTTCCTTATTTCCAAACAACAAAGTATTTTTTAGCTAACGTGAAATGTCTTTCACTGAAGATTGAAGGAAAAACACCAGGGGTGGGATTCTACCAGTTCGCACCTATTTGCTAGAACCGGTTGTTAACATTCTAAGCAGTTAGGAGAACCGGTTGTTAGAAGAAATTACTGGCCTAATCCTGTAAGGAAGGCAGGAAGGAAACATTCTGGTGTTGCTTACAGAAACTGCCTCTCTGTTAACCCTTATTACATTCTTGGCAGGACTAGACTTCCTGTCTCCGGAGCTTCTCTGGTTTTTTTTCCCCCCCCTCCTTTGCTGGTACTTTATTTGTGTAATTCAAAGTTACAATGGCACTGAAAAAAGTGACTTATGACCATTTTTCACACTTACGACTCTTGCAGCATCCCCACAGTAATGAGAGGCCAGGCGAGGAGATGCGTGCCTCGATGTGAGTGATATTGAGTTGACCACACCCAGCCAATAACATGACCACCAAACCATGTCTACCTAGTCACATGACCATCAAGCCATGCCCACCACCTAAGCTATGCCCACAGAACCGGTTGTTAAAAAGTTTGAATCCCACCCCTGAAGAACACCATCTTTCTGAAGAAAATTTGCAAGGCAATTGCAATGAAAGTAAAAAGGAAGTGGGCAAACCCAGTGTTTCCTTGAAGGTTTGGGCATCTCAGCTTTGGCAAAACTCGACTCTCCCACTTCCCCCAACTATAAGCCTTCTGGAGACCAATGCTGTACAGCATGAGGCACTGTGGGTGGTTTCAGATCTTCTCCTTAATCCAGAGATGAGTTTGGGAACTAGTTCTTTCATCAGTCCCCTCTTTCTACTTCAGTCACTAGTTTTGCCCTTGTGAATCTGAGTTCAGTTTGCTATGCTTCCTTTGGAAGCCTGTAATCCAGCATATCTAGATGGCAGTAGTGCTGAGTAAAAATGAACCAAGAGCAAATGCTGTTCTGGGGGCATTTACAATGCGGAGGGAAGTAATTGTTCTTCCTGACTCTGCTCTAGTGAGACTGCACTGGGCATACTGTATCACAGTCCATAAAGGTCAACAACAAGTGGAAGTTCAGAAGAGGGCTATCAGCAAAGTGAAAGGACTGGAATTGCAGTGTCATTACAGAAGTTAAATAAATTTGAACCTAACTAAAATGTTTACTACTGGGATATACAATATTCTTACTGCATATTGTACTGTTTGATACAGAAAATATTTCAAATGATGCAAAATTGAAACAATGTTTTTTTTAAGTATCATTGATAAGCAGACATAGAGAAAATGTGGGATTTTGTTTCTATATATAATATATATGACAATCTCAGCAACGCTTTTATATGCATAGAAGGGAGAGGATACTCAAAATCCACAAGTGATTTTGAAATTAATGGAATTGATAGAGATGGCAAAATTGACTACTTTGATGAAAGACAAAAGCCTATGTAGTTTTGTTTCTATTTAGAGACTATTATTGGACTTTTTTCTTGAGAAAGATAAAAATAAAGTTTTGATTTTAGGATTTGACCATTAGATTTGTGATTATAGAAACATTGTGCATCCTTATTCTTATCATTAGACATGTATTATATTTTTTATGCTTATGTGTAAGCTTAAATATGAAGTAAGAGATTTTTGATTACAGTGATATGTTGGTACTTGACTGCTTTAAAATTCATCAAATTTGGTACTCAATGAATTTTAACATGAAAATTTCATCCCATTACTCATTGTTGCTACTCAACTCATAAGCTAGGTGTTAGCTACCTTGTGATCATTTTTCCTTATGGAAAAAAATGTGTTTGGTACTCATCATTTTTGGTACTCATTGCATTTCCCGCAACCAATTAATGATGAGTACCAAGATACTACTGTATATAATTTTAAAGTTATTTTGATTGTTTAATTTTTTTTATTTTTATATGATGTCTTTATGTTTTGTTTTAACTTAGAATGTTATTTCACTGTATATTTGTACCTGTACTGAAGAAAATCAGAAATCAATCACCACCCTTTTTTTTCTTGTCACTGATGGCAACATTATTGACATGCTGTCATTTTAATTTTGCAAGTCACAGGAACTTTTTAATGAAAAAGAAGAAAGTTCTCATAGAGGACAGGGTGATTTTGTGGCATTTTGATGCTTTTGTTTGCATTTTTTACAACTGTCCTTCCAATACATACAACTCCCCTATAGCAGTCTCAGATTAATTTTACAAACCATCTGATCAACACCTACAAATACCCATAATGAATGAATGAATGAATTTTATTACAGTCATAGACCAGAGACCAGAACAGTAAAAACACCCAATAAACATACAATTATAATTTCTAGAATAAAATAATAGATGACATATAAAATCTATGATAAAATCCAGTCTGTTATACATGGTTTATACATAATTATACATGGTTTAATTATACTAAACTCATACTGGGTCAATTTAGAGTATATCTTTTTTGTGCCCAATGTAGGTGAAGAGGTTTTTTTAAAAAAATTACTCCATGATGTGGTAGCTCAGTTCATTCTTTGCACTCTCATGTTGGTGACTAGACAGAGCGGATGTGGGCTGATTGGCTTAGCCTTGGAGTGTCTTCTGCATTTCAAAGTTGGCAGAAATTTGTAAAGAAAATGTAATTCAGTTTCAAACCACTTTTTGAAAGAATGGGGTGTGGCAGGTAGAAAAGCTAGTTGGTAGGGAAATGACCTTGGTAGATGAAGCCGGATTTCCATCAGTGAAGGGCTGTACAAAGACCTTCAGGAATGTCATACTGTCCTGAAAACAAGTACCTGGATCTTTCAAATGTGTCATACCTAGCCACTTATTGCATTATAAAATGGCTGCTAAAATAACTCAACAATCCCCTCTGAGTAGTTTAAAGCATTTCTGGAAAGCATTGGCTCTGAAGGATTTATTAAATTCCCCTCTAGGGTTAAGAAAATGTCATAGCTTTCCAAAGGGCATCTAAACTGCAGTGTGGGGTGGTAAAGATGACATGGCACAATCATGGAGAAGCAATGAGGAAACCCACAAATTGCTGACGTACAGCTGCAGTGCCTGTTAGAAAAAACACAATTTCCCTGATGAAGAATATTGTGAAAATGCCTGAGCAAATCCCTCATGCTTTTAGGGTAGATTAAAACCTATCAAACTGCTTTCCTAATAAATTTCATTTCCTTTTTACAGGATGTTAATTTGATCGGTTCATAAAACTAATATATGGAATCATTTTCATATATAACTGCATTTTTAACCTTCTTTCTTATTACAAGAATAAATACACATGTATGTGCACATTTATATACATTAAGCAGACGTAAAAAGTCTGCTTAATATATATAAATGTGCACTTAACATGTGTTTAGAAAACAAACCTTGGTTGCACTGGAAAATTTCATTTGGATGATTTAACATCTGGCTGTCTAATAAAACAGTATCATCGGTGGATGTTAAGCAGTAACACTGAGTAAAAATAGGCCAGCTTTTATTGATTGCTGGAGATGCAAGCCTTGCTCAAGAATACTCAACATGGTTTTAGTAAGGGAAAATCATGTCTAACTAACCTACTAGAGATTTTTTTCCGGGTGTTAATAAGCACGTAGGTAAAAGTGAGCCATTGGATATTACCTGCTTAGACTTTCAAAAAGCCTTTGATAAATTCTCTCACCAAAAATTTCTTGTAAGCTGCGCAGAATCACAATGTGATAATTGGGCAACCTTACAAGTGTTTTTAGTGAATGAATGAATGAATGAAACTTAATAGCTATGGAATAAAGAGTAAGTCCACTTTTGGTTAGGCAACAAACTAAAGAAGATAAAACAATCAGATAAATAAATGGACATTTCTAACAAGGGAAGAACATAACTAGTGGGGTCTTCCAGGTTTTTGTCCTGTCTTGTTCTATTGTTGAATAAATATTTTTTCTTGACAAAAATGTGTCAAGAAATAGGGAAAACTGTAAAAGTGAAATAAACCTTGAAGCTGCCATAATATACATACATACATACATACATACATACATGTGTGTGTGTGTGTGTGTATGTATGTATGTATGTATGTATGTATGTATGAATATATATTTATATATATTCTCAGGTATAATAGGAGTATAAATAGCAGATGTGAGAAACTTCACCATAATGGCCTATTTTGGTATTGGGATGCAAGGGTTGATGTTCCTACTACCCGTTTGCTCAAAGTTGAATCTGCTTTTTATACACATACATAATCCGTACCTGTCTTCATGGATGTGACAAGCCCTTGCCAGCTACTTTTGAGCTTTTGCTGACTCAGCACTTGGGGGAAGGACCCTCTGCTCAGCTTCGATGTTTCAGTTTGCCTGGTTCCTGTAAGGGTCTCTAGCCAGGCCCATTTTGGTTCTTGAGATGTTTGACTTGCAATTTTTTTTTAAAGAAAAAAATTGTATACAATGTAAAGTGTGAGCCGTGGCATTCTTCCTCTGGGTTCATTAAAATTGTTCTTGAAAGTTGGGGGGGGGGAGATTTGAAGCTGTTGTAGTGATGGGCTGGCGATGAGATGAAGCAATGTGAGGATTTGGCATTAAAAAAAATCTATTTCCAGAAGAATGTTTGTGTTGAAGCTGGGAGAATGTGCATATAAGCCCCTAAGACTGAAAGATGCCTTGTGAGTATTAAATCATGGACATAGGTCAAGAATATAGCAATCATTTCCACAGGACCTGAAATGGATTTCCTTTCACCATGGGCAGCATCAATGGACATCATCAAAACAAAGAGTAGAAGTGAAAACCGGGGGGGGGGGGGGAACCATTGAAATGCAGCTAGATTGCAATTTTCCACATTTCCTCCCAACCAGTTTCTCTAATGGTGCAGGATGCAGGGAGCTATCACTCAGCAATATCTTGCAGGATCACAGGTTCCCATCCCTGTAGTAAAACAGAAACAAGGGCAAGAGGCAGATATGAATGCCAAAAAGACAAAACACCCAAACATCAAAGAGATATTTGACTGATTGATGTTTGGACTGAAGGGCCCCTTTGTGCCAAGGAGAAAAAGCATGCCTGGTACTTGCTGTCAACTTGTTTGCCTGAATCTGATCTCATTTACTGAACTTCGCACGTGAGAACCAGGGTTGGCATCTGGCTCTTTCCAACTGATGTGTGCAATTGCATGGTGTGTTAATTGCAACATCTGCAAAATGCCTATTCTTCCTTTTCTCTTGGTCTCAGTGAACACTGGCCCAAAGTTCCCAGCCTTTCTCAATTCCAAGTGGCAGTGTGCAGCAAAGCAAGTATAGCTGGGTGGTCTTTGTTTGGATTTGCATTTCTACTGGAGGTGAGGGATTGCAGAGTGGACAGGCTAGATAAGGGAACAGACCTTCCCAGCTAAGAGCAGTAGATGGGTTTGTATTGCAATTCTGTAATGAAAACACCGTGGGCCTTTGTAACCAAGGGGAAGGGAAGCAAATACTGTAGACTTCTTTGTTAATGAAGTATTGTAACATTCTTATTCGAAACACAAAAGCAAAGCAATTGGAGGAAAGAAAAGTTTTCAGCTCACAGATTAAGGAACAAATGGCCAAAAAGTATGTCTTGCACAAACCTTCCTAAGGCTGTATAAATCAAATTTAAATTTCATGTTGAATATTGATAACAAATAGTTAATGCTTACTGTCAACTGTGGTCACAGTTTTCATATCACTTACTTTGTTCACCTTAAAATAGGAACTTGAAAATAAGTCCCCCAGGTCATCTCCCTGCAATCTGCCTATAAGGATAGCTTCAAGCAAGCCTTTTCAAATTTCGAACTGATTTTAGATCAAACTGACTACTCAGAACTATTCATTTGGCTAATGTGGTAATAAAATACTGAACTGATCTAGAAGACCTTTATAAGCAGTATATCTCAAATTTACTGGATTTGGATTCAATAAATTAGAAGCATATCATGTAGAATTCTGGAATAATTACTGTACCATTACTATACCTTGCATTTTATTTAGTTTCTCTAGTTTGCATTGAAAAAAATATTTAATTAACAAGCATGGTTGATATACAGCTATGCCAAGTTTTCTCGCTGCTTTTGTCAAGATTTGTTGGTTTTTTCCTCCTTGCAGAGCCCAGATGCTTCTTCTGAAATTCTCTATTCCTATTCTTGTTTTCAGATTGTGTGCTATTTTCACTGATTGTGTATTGGTGAGTTCAAGAATTTCTAGTGCATTGGTAGTGCAGTTGTTTCAGGTGGTCTCATCCAGTTTGCATGCTTGTGATAAAACTGGGTTTTCTTTAGGCTTCTGGCACACTGCCCAAAATGTGTGCAAACTAATCAATACAGAAAAAGTTGTCGGTCACCTGTTGTCAAGAGCAAAAAAGATCAGGACCAGACGCAGTTCAGAAAGATTTATAGTTCAAGCCTATACTCAAGAATCCAGTCAACTAAAGTTCAAATTTGAATCAGTGCCAGGGGGCTGGACATGAATTCTTTGTGGCAATTTAAGGACTCTAAACTGATGACAGGCTTAATTCCACCTCCCAGCTCCGCCTGTTCTTCTCCTGCGTGTAGGGACCCAGGAGTGAGTGAGTAGGATGACGGCTTGGTGAATGTCTGTTCTAAAAATATATGTTTGTTTGGAGGTGGTTATACATAATTTGGGGAAGAGGAGAACCATCTGAGGCCCAAGTAAATCCAAGCACTCTTTCCTCCCCCTTGCAATGGTAGCACATGGCATGTTAGGGCCAGGCAAATAAAAATTTGGGGTCCAGGGATTAGGGTAGCCAATCACTCTCAAGAAAATACATCTCCGGTGACCCAATATGTGTGACTGTATTGAAAACTGGTGCTTTTGCATGAACACAACATTGGTTGACTTCAGTAGTTATCATTGGAAACAAGTGTTGCCTAATTTGGGTAATAATCCTGTGCAGAAGTCCCTTCATCAGCATTTTTAGGAAAAAAATGAATCAGTGTCTTGCAGAATGCATTCTGCAGTTGTGGTGGTGCCTCAAAGTAGGCTGTTCCTATGTTCTAGTGGCCCTGCCAAAAACAAATGCTTTAAATGATTAATGATTCAATGATTAAAAACAATGATTAATGCTATGAATATGCATGTTATTACCTTGTAATTTGATTGTTTTCTGTTACACATTAATAGTGGAAATGTAGTGATTTTAACAAGTTAAAGCATGGCTGCCAACTCTCACGCAATCAGCGTGAGACTCACGCAATTCAACCAATTTTGACTGTCTCACTCTGATAAACGAAATCTCACGCTAAACCCCTAAAATGGAATGTACAAAAATAAATATATCTCTAGTACATTCTCTGATATTCCGAATATTCCCCTTAGGAGAAGGATGAGCTCCCAGCGCCGCCCCGCCCTGCCCAGCCACCCCACCGCGCCTCTTTTCCCGCCTTAATCCTCGTTCTGCCTCGGCGTCCTGTAACTGTGCATGATGCCGATTAGCAAATTCGCTCGAAGAGCAAGAGGCTTCTTCCCGCCCGGGGCGCTCGCAGCCACTTTGCCCCACGCTCTCCCTCTCTGCAATGTCCTCCGGGACAAGCCAGCTGCCCTTTTCAAAGAAGGACACGAGGGGGCTGGCAAAGCCTCTTTTGCAGGCAACAGCCTCGGAATAACCCTGGTAAGCAAAGCTGAGAATTGATATTCCGAATATTCCCCTAAGGAGAAGGATGAGCTCCCAGCGCCGCCCCGCCCTGCCCAGCCACCCCACCACGCCTCTTTTCCCGCCTTAATCCTCGTTCTGCCTCGGCGTCCTGTAACTGTGCATGATGCCGATTAGCAAATTCGCTCGAAGAGCAAGAGGCTTCTTCCCGTCCGGGGCGCTCGCAGCCACTTTGCCCCGCGCTCTCCCTCTCTGCAATGTCCTCCGGGACAAGCCAGCTGCCCTTTTCAAAGAAGGACACGAGGGGGCTGGCAAAGCCTCTTTTGCAGGCAACAGCCTCGGAATAACCCTGGTAAGCAAAGCTGAGAATTGTCCGCTGCCAGAGATGTAACTAGAAGCTGGGGCATCTCTCTCTCTCTGAAAGACATTTGTTCCAGAGGATCACATCCTGTCAGTCCTCCAACTTTCTATTTTGCACAAAGCTGCCCAGCCCCTTTATAGATCAGCCTGGAGCGCTTCTCGCCTTGCTGGTTTGGGAAGACTCTTTTGGATCAGCTAAAAGAGAGCATAAGGCGTGTAAAGGGGTGGTGGTGGTGGTGGAAGTTTGCTCATACACCCACATGCTAAAAGCATTAGGACAATGTTCTGTTAGGACAATGGGATCAACCAGGATGAAAGGTTATGTATTTCCAAGTGATCGCATGACACTCCAGCATTGAGAGTGCAGTTGGGTTCCTTTAATAACTTGGATTTGGTTTAGTAACCTTCCCCCTCTCCCCCTCCGGTTTACTCTGGGCCTTGGTAGCAGGTGAGTTTTCAAGATGGCATTTTTGAAAATACTTTAAAAACAAGGTTAGGGTTTCCCTTTTTCTAATATTGGAAGCAGTCTCCTCCAAATGGTAATTAATTAAACATCTGCTTAATTCTTCAGCCAAATAAAGTTGCTATAATGGCTCTTTAAAAAAAGTAATTTTACGAGCACCACCCTGGGGTTTACACTGTGTAAGATACAAGGTATCTTACACAGTGTAAGATACAAGGTATCTTACACAGTGTAAGATACAAGGTATCTTACACAGTGTAAGATACAGCACTGTGTAAGATACAGCACTTGCTGTATTTTTTAGTCTCTACCAGGGCTTTGTTTTGGTTCTATAGCTTCTATGATGAAAGCTAGGGCCAAGCTTCAGAATACAGTAGATGAGTTTTACAGTTAACAATATGTATATTTATATGAAGCACTCATTATTCGATTAAATGTTTAGTTTATACATGTCTGAAATTATGAACCCCTATTTCAGTCAACAAGTTAGTATATAATTAAAGACTGAGACTGTAGCATTTGATATTGGCATGTAGTATGGTATTTGATACAGAAAGAAGAATACCCATTGATGTATTTGCATTATCTCTGTAGTTGTTTCGGGTTTTTTGTCTTTTTGTTGCACATTGAATTCATCCTATAGTGGTCTATAGTACATCACTAAGCTAATAAAGTCAGTTGAGGTAGAATACTGCAGTTACAAGTCAGGAACTTCAATTATTCATGGTCAGTGAACTGCATTATTAATATCTTACAAATCCGGTTCAAGTACATTGGTGCTGCTTGCATGTATGTATGTATGTATATGTCCAAATCATGACTAAAGTATGCATCAGATTGCACCATTTAAAATGTAAAATTGTCAAAGCTCCCTACCGTGGAAGGGGGGACACCCCCCTTCCACACCATCCCCCCCTCGGTCGCTCTGCTCCCTCGCAGTGTCTCACTCCGAACTATCACTCAAGGTTGGCAGCCCTGGTTAAAGATTTTAGCTTGAACTGATTTTGCTCTTCCAGTGAGACAGACATGTGTATTTGAAAATACATTCATTTTCATACTTATTTTTTATATTTGTACCTTGTGTAATGCAGAGCACATTACTAAGTCAAAATTTATCTGCTTGACTTATCTAAGAGATGAAACAGAATCTGGGAGGGGTTAGAGTTGGCACATTTCTATCCACTAATTATCTGAATATTGCTTTTAAAATGAGCGTTTCAACTGCAGCTACTTTTGGGCAAAACCTTTCTGTGTTAAAAACTGTTGTGGACTTTTCATCTTTTACATTGCTAGATGGTCAATTAAAAACCTCATGAGGATTGCAGTAAGTTGCAGCTCCATTATCTACCAATGCTTTCATCTCAAAGAAAAAGAAAATGTATGTATCCCTCTCCAACCTCAACAGAAGCTATAAAGAAGGTTCTTCTTTAATGGCTGGCACTTATTCAGTTACCTAAATAATGCCCTTAATGTTTTATAAAGCACGCCATTAACTAAGATCTGATCCAACCGCCTTTGAGATATGTGGCAGGGCTTTCAGAGGCTTTCAGTGCATGCTTCTTCCTCTCTCCCCCAAAAATTTAATGCTATGAAATTTCATAGAATTGTCTTCCATGGGATTTTACATGGTCCTGCAAATACAGACAATCTTTCAGCTTGTAAAGAATAATAAAAAAACCAGAGAGCTGATTTTATGTTTAGTCTGTTCATTCTTTTTTTTTTTTTTGAACAAATTTTATTAATTTTAAAAGACATACAAAGCATAAAACATAAGAATATAAAACCTTTTTTCTGAAAGTTATTTGTAAATTGTAAGCAAATAAAACATTTTATACATCGACACATCTCCTTAAAAACACATAGATATCCTTTCATATTCCTCATTATTTCTCCTTATTTTTTCATTCAATTATATTTCTTTTCTATATTTATCTATTTTATATGTTTTTATTCACTATACTTATTTTCCTTTTCTGGCTTACTTTATTCTCTTCTATCTTTTATTCTCCATTATCCTTTTCTAACATTCCTCCAAGGTTTTATTAGCTCAATCAAGCATCGACACACAGAAACACAAAACATAAAAACATAAAAAACCTCTTTTCTGAAAGTTGCTTAGTTCTGGGTTAAAACTCTTGGTACAGACCCAAATTCAAGTTCATATTCGTTTTGCATATCATTCCATATCTTATTAGCATTTTCAGTTTTCTATATAGCTTCTCCTCTCTTTTAAACTTTCTTAATTTTATTTTATTTATCTCATCTCAATTCGAGTCATAATATTTATTATTCTTTGTCTATTCTATTTCCAGCTATCCATTTATCTTTCTTCTTTGAAGAAAAACTTCTCCTGTACACTAATTGGAGTATGACGCCTTTATCTCTTTCCTCTACATTTATAATACTTAATATAGAATACATAGCTTACATTGGGATTCTGTCTGGTACATTCTAAAATTATACAATATTATCAATACCAATACAAATCTATTCATTAATATTAATATTCATTTATATCTTAAACACTTAGCACATTACTTTTCAATTAAATCACATACTTTTATGGGAGCACCTACTTTCCATAGTTATCCCCCCCCCCACATCGCATATTATAAATCATTATTTCATTAAAATGTTCCCCCTTCTTCTACTTCAAATCTCTTATTTCACAAAAAATTTCACTAGGATAACATAGTCTAATCGTTAATATTAACAATCATTTATATCTTAAGCATTTTACCCATTTCAATTAAATATCACACCTTTGTGGGAACACTTATGTTTTCCAAAATTATTTTCCCCCCCCACATCATATATCTTAAATCATTTTTTCATTAAAGCATTCCCCTTTTCTTAACAAAAATTTCACTAAATTATACTAAATATTTTATCACATTTTAAATTGCATATTGTTTCCAATTTTCTAAAGTTATTTTTAAGTACAAATATAAAAAAAACAATCTTCCCAGAATCCCTTTTTCAATAAAGTTTACCCATTATCTCTAAAAGACTTTTGTTTCTTTGCATCTTGCTCCCCACCATTAAGGCTTCTCATCCCTTCCATTCTCCCTTGCTTATTCTTCTCATTGTCCTCTTTACCCCCTTGTCTCTCCACCTGCCTTTTATTCTGCTTTCCTCCTTTCTGTTGTTTTCTAACATAATATCACCTTTTCACCTCATTCTTCTCCTTTTTGGCTGTTTTTCCAAGTCTCAAAGTCTTCTTTCCCTTTTTCTCTTTCTCTTTTCCTTCCCTGACCAAAGTCACTTGTTCATCAAAGATGGCTTCTTCTTTGTCCCGGTCATCCTGTTACGCATTCAGTTTTACATAAGTACAAACCGCCATTTCTAAAAATTGAAAAAGAGTGCCAAGAACATCCTTCCCTTCTTGCTTTTCTTTTTCATATAATTGGTATACAAGTTTCAATCCATCCACAAGTGATGCCATTGTATAGAGAAAAAGTTTTTCCAAACAACCACCCACGTGCTTTCAATCAGAAAGAATTCTCAGAGGTTTCAGAATCAGCAAACAATCCAAACAAGCTGTTTCCCCTGAATACTTTCTCCTTCTTCACTTTCTCTTTCCGGGGCTAAAGTTTAATCACAGAGTTCCATTTAAGATTATCTTTTCGAAGTCTTATTGATGTTTAATAACTCTTTAGAGTTTTAGGCTATCTTCTCCTTATTTTCAAGTTTGCTCCAATTTTTTTTCCTCTCCCTTCCCACTCACAGCCAAAAAGATGCCTTTTTTTTCCTTTAAATGTTCAGAAATCCTTATCCCTTCAACATTCAATTACCTCCAACGCAGGTTTTCAGATTTCTCTTATGATTCCATCCGCTTAGGAAGGAGAGTAAAAAGAAAAAAAAACTTTCCCTTTTAGGATATTCGCCGCTTGTAACTCTCTCTGGAAACAATGTGTCTTTAGCAGCCTTCAAGATTCCAGGGCACTCTCTCTTGCTTTGTCCCGGTCAAAAACAACTTTCACAGCTCTTCCCTCTTCCTCCTGCATGATCTTGTCCGGCTGCAGGTTTCTTCGTGGCAGCCATTACTGACTGCTGCTCCTCCGTCTTGGGAAAAGGGGTTTTTGCCGGGTGGGGAGGGGGTCTGCGACACCCCCAAACCCCTATCTGGATCCCCCCTGTCTTCAGCTGCCTCTACGGGGCAGCTATATTCCCCAAATCCGAACGGATCAGGGGAACCTTGGCAGAGAACACAGCAGGGATCGCGAATCCCTGCCGCTGCCGAAACCTTGCAAACCGGAAGTCCTAGTCTGTTCATTCTTGAAATATATGCAGCTCTGTCCAATGTGATTTTCTTGTAGTCAGCTTTCACTCATAGGATAAATAGAGCATTGCTATAACAGTTAAGTTACATTCATGCATTGTGCTGAGCCAAAACCAAACTAAAACACTTACTATTTTAGTGTTAGCTAAACAACTAACTTTTCCTGTAGTGAAGATTTTGTTTCCCAGCCCATTGTCCCCCTCAAAATAGAAAAAATAATACTGGATAGGAGGAAGCCTGGGTGATGCAATGAAGGGCAATTCAATGGCTTTGCCTGAAGGAAGACCTTTGGTATGCAGAATAGACTGGCCCAGGCCTTAATGCCCCATTAACAAAGGTGGGGGGGTGAGTTTTTGCCTCTCTGAGTTTCTACTTCTCTTTTAGGGGAAATATTCTGCATTTTCAATATATCTTAAAATATTTCATTTTTCTAGGAGAGGGGTGGGTTTTAACTTCCAACATCACAAAGTGAGTATATGCTTCAATGACAGGTACTTACACTGGTAATGTTAACCTAGTCTCTCACGTTGAACAGAGTTCCATTGATAGTCTTGGAAAACATAACTACCAGATGCTGATGTAGATTTTATCTTTGGCCCAATTCAGGAATCTGGAATCCTTCTGGACTCAAAGTTTCTGTTTAAAGAGAAGTCACAACAATATGTCCAGGAGAACCTTCATACAGGTTCATCTTATAGTTTCTCATTCCATATGTGTAGGAAGGAAGGAAGGAGGTTTGATTTGGCTCAATTTCTCATTTTCCCTCCAAACTCAAATTTATAATGTTTTATTTTTGCATCGTTTTCATTTTTTTAAAAAATGATAGTGTGAGAATTTCCTAGTGGGAAAAGAAACTTGATAGGAGAACTAGTTACCCAGAAATATGGTGCACCTCCCTCATTGGATATGTTTAAATTGAGATTTGGGGTATTTTTAATATTTTTATATTGACTTCCTGAATGGAACTCAGATCACAAGAATCTATGATTTTATGCAATTTAATTTATCCTGTGAGCTTGCAACTTTCTTAAGGTGTGCATTTTTTGTACATTTTTCCATTTGTGCATGTTTTTGTAAGCACTTGTTTTTTCTTAATACAATATGGCTTCAAATATTATTAACATTTTCCCAGCTAAATTATGTCTTGGTTAGTAAGTGGGAGGGGGAATTATATCAGCAGATGTAGATTGAACCTTTTCTATTTTGGCATCCCAACTTTTACATGGTTTCTGTCTCTCTCTCTCTCCCCCTCCTTTTTCAAAGGAGGTAAATGGAAGTATAGGTGGAATTATACTTTCTGGGATAGAGGTGCTCATTGTAAAAAGGGAGCCAAGATTATTAATTTTTTACAGTATTGTTTTTGATGAATAACAGTGGAGTAGTATAACTTTGATTAAATTTAATGTTACTATTTATTGTTTTAATGTTTATCCCGGTGTTTTATCAATTGTAAACTACCTAGAGTCATTTCCAGATGAGATGGGCAGCATACAAGTTTAATAACTAAGTAATTAATTAACTGGCTAACTAACTAAAATGCCTTATATTCATTGGTACAATTGTCTTCATACCAGCTAAAGTATATGGAAATTACTAAGTTGGATATCTTTCTCTGTCTCATCAGAAGCATCAGAGATATAACTGTTCTGACCCAGGCTTCATCATAAATAATTAAACACAAACTTGTGTTACAAAGCAAAACCTATTTTAATGCAACGTTGGGAATTACTTCCATTCACAGCCAGAATTAAACTTAAACAGTTCCCCAAGATAAGCACACGCTTGCCAGTGCTGTGAAATGCTGCCAAAAACAGAAGTATCCCAAATTAATTATAATAGTAACAGAAAAAAACAACCAGAATACACAGGGCTTCAAAGAGGGCTCGGAATCCATCGGACTGCTTTGCTTCCTGCAAAGCTTTCATCATTGAAGTCTGACTTTTATCCCTGATGGGAGGGGCAATCATCTCCCAGCCTTCCTCCCGAGTTGCCCCTTCTGCTTCAGCTGCTCTTACCTTCTAGCAGCTCTGCGCACACGCGCACTGGGAACAGGCTCCCCTGAGTCCTCTGTTTCCCTGCTGCCAGACTCCAAAGACTCTGAAGGCAGCACCCCACTCCCAGATGGTCCTGGCTCCATCCCTGCATCAGACACAGGACCCTCGTCCAAGTCCTCTCTATACTCCCTGACTAATTCCCTTTCTTCCTCACTGTCTGACTCTGCTGCCATCTGCACCGGCTGCTGGCGAACCACAACAATAACTGGGATAAGAAGGGACAGGACATTCTGCACTAAGATGGGTGGAACATCTGTCATTATGAGGTCCCTGCTAGGCTTTTCTTTCCTCTAATTTTCTATATAATGCAATTTATTTTTATTCTGGAATTTTGCTGTGATTATGATGCTTTGCACATTGCCTGGGCTTCATTTCTTTGGTCTGGTTATGCAGTTTTAGAATGTATTGTGATTTTAAGCATAGCCATAGAGCCTGAGTAGTAATGGGTTGACATGTATCTGATACAGTATGTATGTAAAAGTAAATTCAAATACTTCTGCTCTAGTGAAATCGATTGGGGAAATATATGTTTTAAAAGGCTGCTCCAAGGAGGTCAGAGGAAAGATAATTTTAATATCCTTTTGAAATCCTGCAAAGTGGACATGCTTCTGTATTTCTTCTTTGATTCTGTAATTTATCAGTAAATCTTTAGTATTTTTCATAAGGAACTAGATGCGGGATTGTGAAGTTGTCCTGCCTCACTTCCTGAACAGCTTTTTAAAAGCTATCCTTTTAGCAGAATTTCAGCTAATGTTGCAAGCATATTTTGCAACTGAAGAGAGAGAGAAAGAGAAACGGAATATATGAATATAGAAGGAAATAAATAATTGACAAAGAAGAAGTAATTAGGGCTATAGTGCTGCTCTACTTGAGTGAATGTTAATACTTGTGGATATTCCAGTATACAGCTTCCAAAAAAAGCAAACAATTTCAATTTTTTGGCCTCTTAAGTGGGGTGGAGAGAAAGAAGAAG